>CAWUFW010005112.1:0-1401973 GCA_963921515.1 Calotriton arnoldi
ATCCCACCATGCAACATGCTTGCATTGCAGGGAGTGCAAGTTGGCTTTCAGGATGTCAGGCAGTGGTGTTCTGCTGTTTGTTGGTGCACAGTTCCCAGCAGGGCCTTGTGCTCCCCACAGCAGTACCCAGTGTCAGCCATCTTGTCAGTCCTTATCCACTCCCTGTGATGTGAGCATGGTTCAGAGTGGTGTTGATGGGTCAATTGTGTGGGTGAGCAATATCTGTGACTACAACTCCCATCATGCTATTGCCTACACCCCCTTCCCAGCATGCCCATACTTCCTTCCTTTTGAGTGGACTTCACTGTGTGTGAGTGTGACAGCAATGGCAAGATGGCTGACAGTGTGGTCCTGTTGTTTGTTGGTGCCCAGTTCCCAGCAGGGCCTTGTGCTCCCCACAGCAGTACCCAGTGTCAGCCATATTGTCAGTCCTTATCCACTCCCTGTGATGTGAGCATGGTTCAGAGTGGTGTTGATGGGCCAATTGTGAGGGTGAGCAATATCTGTGACTACAACTCCCATCATGCTATTGCCTACACCCCCTTCCCAGCATGCCCGTACTTCCTTCCTTTTGACTCTGCTTCCCTGTGGGGTAGTGTGCCTGTGCTGACAGGAAGGCTGACAGTGTTGTCCTTGCGTTTGTTTGGCTACAAGTCCCAAGAGTGTCCCTGTGCTTCACACAGCATTACCCAGGGTGGTGGTTCTTTGTGGGATCTTCATTTGGTGTGTGAGGCATTGCATTCTCCCAGGTGGGTTATGTGGAGTTTGTGTTGAGGGGGTGTGTGAGGAGAGCTGCTTGTAACTATGGTCAGTGCTGTCAGTCCTCCTTCCCACCCAACCAGATATCCCACCATGCAACATGCTTGCATTGCACGGAGTGCAAGTTAGCTTTCAGGATGTCAGGCAGTGGTGTTCTGCTGTTTATTGTTGCACAGTTCCCAGCAGGGCCTTGTGCTCCCCACAGCAGTACCCAGTGTCAGCCATCTTGTCAGTCCTTTTCCACTCCCTGTGTTGTGAGCATGGTTCAGAGTGGTGTTGATGGTCCAAATGTGAGGCTGCCCATTATCTGTTACTATGAGTCCCATCATGCTCTTGGCTACACTGACTTCACCAGCATACACAGGATTCCTTCCTTTCTGTGAGCTTCCCTGTGAGGTGGTGTTCTAGTGGTGGCTAAATATTTGACAGTGTTTGTTAGTTAGATTTGTGCCACTGCCTAGCTCTATTTGGTATCGGGTTTGTACATGTCATGACACAGTTACATATCACTATGACATGGCATGTATTGTGTTTATCTGACTGACATACACTTCTTGGGATGATTATCTTTTGGTTGCTGTTGATTTGCTAGGGGTGCATGGTTTGACTATCCCCTTGACAGTGATGTGTGTGTATTGGCACACAATATTGTGTATATTAGTTGTGTACTCACCAGGCTCTGGGATGTTTGTTAGTCCATATACGCTCACTGGTGGTAGGATGGCCTGCACCTTCTCCTCCCAGGGCCTGAGGTATACTGGTTTGGCAGGAGGGCCACTGCCGGTGTGCTGGCTCAGGAGGTAATCCTTCTTCAGTAGGTCCCTGACCCTCCTGCGCACATCATACCACCTGTTCTGGATGTCTTCCTTTGTGCGCAAACATGGTGATTGTGCGTTCACCCTGTCGACGATCCTCGCCCACATCTTGGTTTTCTGTGCCATGGGGGTCTGTTGGACAAATGTGCCATACAACTGTGGCTCTACCCTCAGGATCTCGTCTACCATGACTTCCAATTCACTATCTAGGAACTTTGGATTCTTCTTTAGGGGCATGGTGATGGGTGGTGGTGGTGATTGATGTGTGTGTGTGTGCAGGTGAGGGTGTGTGTGTGTGTAGGTTTTGCTGTGTGTGTGAGGGTGCTATTTGTTGAGGTGCTAATGGTGTGTGGCTTTTGTGTTGGATGAGCTGTGTGTGTGTCTGCTGTCTGCTGGTGTTCTGTGCTGGCAGGTCAGTGGAATTTGCAAAGGATCATGGTAGGGATTTGTGGCCTTTATGTAGGTGGAGTTGGGGGTGTGTTCTTGTTCCATTTCCCCCCCCCTGTATTTATTGGCTTTGTCATTGCTTGTTTGGCCCTCTTTTTTTGTATTTTTTCATTTGTGATTATTGTGCATGTAGGAGTCGTTCTTCTGACCGAGTAGGACGTTGCAGTTATCTCGTGCGCGCCTCTCCGAGTAGTTCCCGCTGTGTTTCAGCTCAGTTTCATATGCGGCGTACGCGTCGGTCGCGGAGTATTGTGTTTGTTCAGCTGGGTTTTGTATGCGTGTCGGTCGTACGGCTTGGGCTCCGTGCGAATCGGTCTGCTTTTGCACCCATTGCATCGTACTGCGTGGGTCGGAGTTCGCGGGTACGTTTCGTTCGGGTTTATTCCTGGTGCGTGTCGGTCGGTTCGATTCGCGTGGTTTCCCGGCCGGATAGCTTGTTTCCGTCCGGGTCGGTCGTTCGCCTTGAGTTCCGTACGAGTCGGTCGTGATTCACATGCATTTCATCGTACTTCCCAGGTCGGGCAACGCCGGTACGTGTCGGTCGGACTATGATCCCGTACCGAGTCGGTCGGTATTTTTTCCGGCCCGAATCGGATTCGGCCCCTCAGTGATGATTTTTGTAGGTGCCTCCATAAGCATTGATTAAAATGGTAATAACACCCTTGAATTGAGGTATGGGGGTATGTTTTTAGTACAGCGTTGATCATTAATTGCTCAAAATCTATAATGATTTTTTGAGGGAAATAATCATTAGTTTCTAGTTTTACTTTATTTAGCATTTCTGCGTAAGTTGAATTGTGTTTGTTAGGTAGCAATGCGTAAATAAAAAGAATATTACAATTTTGATGTAGCCCATGGATAGTGTAAAGTTGGAAGAATGGTTTGGGACATGTTGTGAAAGTTCCATCCATCATCCATATTTCAGCTTGTTGAAGTTTAACTAAATCAGTTGCTGTACCAAACATTATAATTCTTTTTTCACTGCATTTATTATCATAGATAATAAATGGTTCTTTATTGAAAGTAATAGCTTGTTCAGGGGTTATTATTACTTCGTCAAAAGTTTTAGCACTTGGTGTGGAAGTTGTTGTAGCCCTTTTAGTGCGCGCTATTGTTCTTTTCAATGAAGCTATGGATGGCATTTGTCCACTAGCTTCTTTGGGAATTTTAGGCAGCAGTTCTTTTAGAATTGCAGTTGTTGGTCTTTGTGAGCTTGTGCTAGCCTCTTTGATGTTTTCAAGTGCACCTCTAACTTCTATTTCTGTAATGTTTGGGGGATGATTATGTTCCCTGGTGTACATTACAGTGGTTTCTCTTGTTGTAGCACAGCCGTAACATTTATTGGAATAATATTTAGAACATTTCCAATTGACTTTTAGCCCAGTTTGTTTCTCCTGTGTGTAAACATATCCCATATAACATAGTAACATTTTTCCTTTCTGGGATGGTATAAACTGTGCTCTTTCAGTCATTTTGATGTTGAAAAATCTATAATAAATATATATAAGAATTATTAAATATATTGCTATATATAATAATGTTTAAAAATATAAATTTTTTAAAGTATACTTACAAAGTTTGTCTTTATGTTTTTGAAATTGATGATCTTTATTCTTTAGGTGTGGAATGTTCTTCTGTAGTTTATTTGTCTGAAATAAAAAGCAAGTTTCTTTTATTATTTGTTTTACAACAATTTTATATGGGGTGGGGAGGGTTTTTGAGATGGGTTTTGGGTTTGGGTGGGTTTTTTACAGCTTTATTTCATGCGTTTTGGAAAATACTTAGGGGCCTATTAGGATGGCGGGTGGACTTTCGTCCGCCTGCCACCCTAGCGGTGCTGGGACCGGCCGCCAGTGGTGCGGCGGACCCGCACCAGCGATTAGGATGCCACCGCCACCGTGGCGGTGGCATCCTCCATTCCCATTCCATTGTGTGCACTGGAATAACATTCACTGAGAAAGGCACACCGGAGGTCTATAAATTGAAGTATTGTGCAGGGAACTGTGGGAGCCTTAATAATTGTGTGTTTTCAAACTGCCTCTGACGAAGGAGAATGAATCTCTGAAACGCGTAAGGCAGGAGGATTTTAATGATCGGAATGGAAGGTCTGTTTCCTTTAAATAAAAGGTTTGTAAAAATCACAAGCTGTTGGAGTGCTTCCTGAATGCAGAGCACTTTTGGAGGATGAAATTGCACGGCGGGCTCGGACGTGAAGGAATGCACCACCCTTAAGAACTGAAAGGGACCGGAAGAGCTGAATTGGTTTGGCATCTGAAATCGGCGCAGTTGGTTGTGAAATGTGGAGACAGAACAGCTACTCTGATGCCCACTGGAGGGCTTGAAAGTGGTCCTTGTAATTGTTTGATCACACACAACCCACTGGAGGGTTAAAAATGGCGCAGAGAAACCACAAGTTCCAGTGTGCACTGGAATAACATTCACTGAGAAAGGCACACCGGAGGCCTGTAAATTGAAGTATTGCGCAGGGAACTGTGGGAGCCTTAATAATTGTGTGTTTTCAAACTGCTTCTGACGAAGGAGAATGAATCTCTGAAACGCGTAAGGCAGGAGGATTTTAATGATCGGAATGGAAGTTCTGTTTCCTTTAAATAAAAGGTTTGGAAAAATCACCAGCTGTTGGAGTGCTTCCTGAATGCAGAGCACTTTTGGAGGATGAAATTGCACGGCGGGCTCGGCCGTGAAGGAATGTACCACCCTTAAGAACTGAAAGGGACCGGAAGAGCTGAATTGGTTTGGCATCTGAAATCGGCGCAGTTGATTGTGAAATGTGGAGACAGAACAGCTATTCTGAGGCCCACTGGAGGGCTTGAAAGTGGTCCTTGTAATTGTTTGATCACACACAACCCACTGGAGAGTTAAAAATGGCGCAGAGAAACCACAAGTTCCAGTGTGCACTGGAATAACATTCACTGAGAAAGGCACACCGGAGGCCTATAAATTGAAGTATTGCGCAGGGAACTGTGGGAGCCTTAATAATTGTGTTTTCAAACTGCCTCTGATGAAGGAGAATGAATCTCTGAAACGCGTAAGGCAGGAGGATTTTAATGATCGGAATGCAAGTTCTGTTTCCTTTAAATAAAAGGTTTGGAAAAATCACCAGCTGTTGGAGTGCTTCCTAAATGCAGAGCACTTTTGGAGGATGAAATTGCACGGCGGGCTCGGCCGTGAAGGAATCCACCACCCTTAAGAACTGAAAGGGACTGTAAGAGCTGAATTGGTTTGGCATCTGAAATTGGCGCAGTTGGTTGTGAAATGTGGAGCGAGAACAGCTATTCTGAGGCCCACTGGAGGGCTTGAAAGTGGTCCTTGTAATTGTTTGATCACACACAACCCACTGGAGGGTTAAAAATGGCACAGAGAAACCACAAGTTCCAGTGTGCACTGGAATAACATTCACTGAGAAAGGCACACCGGAGGCCTATAAATTGAAGTATTGTGCAGGGAACTGTGGGAGCCTTAATAATTGTGTGTTTTCAAACTGCCTCTGACGAAGGAGAATGAATCTCTGAAACGCGTAAGGCAGGAGGATTTTAATGATCGGAATGGAAGTTCTGTTTCCTTTAAATAAAAGGTTTGGAAAAATCACCAGCTTTTGGAGTGCTTCCTAAATGCAGAGCACTTTTGGAGGATGAAATTGCACGGCGGGCTCGGCCGTGAAGGAATCCACCACCCTTAAGAACTGAAAGGGACCGGAAGAGCTGAATTGGTTTGGCATCTGAAATTGGCGCAGTTGGTTGTGAAATGTGGAGCGAGAACAGCTATTCTGAGGCCCACTGGAGGGCTTGAAAGTGGTCCTTGTAATTGTTTGATCACACACAACCCACTGGAGGGTTAAAAATGGCGCAGAGAAACCACAAGTTCCAGTGTGCACTGGAATAACATTCACTGAGAAAGGCACACCGGAGGCCTATAAATTGAAGTATTGTGCAGGGAACTGTGGGAGCCTTAATAATTGTGTGTTTTCAAACTGCCTCTGACGAAGGAGAATGAATCTCTGAAATGCGTAAGGCAGGAGGATTTTAATGATCGGAATGGAAGTTCTGTTTCCTTTAAATAAAAGGTTTGGAAAAATCACCAGCTGTTGGAGTGCTTCCTGAATGCAGAGCACTTTTGGAGGATATATATATATATATATATATATAGATATAGATATTATCTACTGGCGGTCGCCAGTAGATAGTTATAGTTAGGACCTATTTTCCATAGGAAATCCGCAACATTCTATTTGAAATAACTTTGGCGCCGGTTGACGAATCTTTGCAAAATTTTCAAACTTTGTGGCCCGCTCCGGTCCGCTCCTATCTTGAAAGTCTCGGGGTGATTCGTCAAGCGGGGGCCGAGAAAAAAGGGGGGTCCCAAAACGTGTTTTCCCCATTCATTTTTCCATAGGGACCTTTCATCGCAGCTACAGCCCGAACTGCTGAACGGAATTACACCAAATTTGGCAAAAAGGTAGCCCTTGGTTCAGAGTCGTGCCTTTTGCTTAAATGGTGTAAATCTGTTCAGTAGTTCCTGAGAAAATCAAAAGTAAAATCACAATATATCTATGGCCGCGTAGGGTCCGCGTACCCTCCCGATCACGAGCTGTATGGTAATTGGCTGTGAACACTCCAAATCAGGAAGTGTTGGCAGCCATCTTGTTCCTCGGTAGAACCGAGGAACAAGAAAGCAGTAAAACAACTGTGCAAAACACAAAAAGGGGGCAGGGTAGAAACACCCTGACCCCCTAGGCCTGCTCAGGGGGTCCTACAAGGACCCCCAGGGCCCAAAAAACAATTTTTTTAAAAAAATAAGCAAAAAACGCGCTGGGTGCGCGGATCCTGCCGATAAAAAAAAAAACGAAGCGCGGACTCCCGCGCTTCGTTGTTAATTGGCCCCTGGGTGGGCCAAGTCCCGGGGGCATGCAGGGGTTTATTAATAATTATATGGGGGGCCTCTAAGGCCCCCCCAAGCCCCGGGGACTGCCACCCCCCGGGGCTTTAAACAAAATGGTGCGGGAGGGCTCTCAGCCCCCCCACACACCCCGGGGACCGCACTAAATCGTTAAATATGGGGGTCTGTTACGGACACCCAGAGCCCCGGGGACCACCACCTCCCGGGGCTTTCAACATGTTGGGAGGGGGCCGCGCGGCCCCCTCCTGGACCCCTTGATGGCCCTGGGGACCACCACACCCCCAGGGCCGGCTCCTGCAGTGTCCCGGGGTGCCTAGCCCCGAGACACTGTAGTTTGCTATGGCAGGGCGGGAGCCTCGCGGCTCCCGTCCTGTCATAGCAAACTGCTTTGAATTTTGTAAGAGAGAGCAGGAAACCTGCTCTCTCTTCCAAAATTCAAAGCAAATTGCTTTCCACACGGGGAGCTGCATCTTAGCAGCTCCCCATGTGGAAAGCAATGCCGGCTCCCGAGGGACGCGGGAAGCCGGCAGGACCGTGGGGGATTGGGGACCCCCACGGTCCCCAATGGAGAGGGCCAGCCCGGGGGATGGGGCCCGGGGCACCACCCTCCCTAAAAAAAAAAAAAAAAGGGCAAGGCCGGCCCCGGGGATGGGGTCCCCGGGGCCTTAAATGGCCTGAGGAGGGGGGCAACGCAGCCCCCTCCAAATATTTTAAAAATAAAAAAAAGAGGGCATGCCCTGGGGGATGGGGTCCCCAGGGCCAATAGAGTCCCAGGGAAGGGGGGCCACGCGGCCCCCTTTCCGTTTAAAAAAAAAATACAAATAAATGCTCAGGCCCCGGGGATGGGGTCCCCGGGGCCAAAGTGGCCGAGGAAGGGGGCCACGCAGCCCCCTCCCATACAAAAAAAAAGAGAAAAAAAAAGACCGGCATCATGCCGGAGGCCCCGCCCCCTCGCTGCAGCAGTCTGCAAACGCGCCCCCTGGCTCGTTTGCAGATGGGGAACGAACTCCCCTTGAATACTGGGGGTGCCTGGGGGCCAACTAGCCCACCAGGAACCTCCAGTATGCGCCAGGGAGCTGCGTTGCTGAGAGGTGTACAGAGGCCACGCCCCTTTTTACACCTCTCTGCAACGCAGCTCTGTGGCGCTTTTGGAGGTACATGGTGGGCTACTTTGACTCCAGGGACCCTCAGGATTCAAGGGAGTTAATCCCCCAACTTAAAACGCGCCACGGGGCGTGTTTGCACAGTGGTGAAGGGAGGGGCGGGGCTTCAGGTGACATGTTTGCAAACAGGCCCCGTGGCGTGTTTTAAGTTCAGGAATTAATTCCTCTTCAATCCTGAGGGTCCCTGGGGGCCAACTAGCCCACCAGGTACCTCCAGTAAGCGCCACGGAGCTGCGTTGCAGAGTGTTGTAAAAAGGGGCGTGACCTCTGAACACCACTCTGCAACGCAGCTCCCTGGCGCATACTGGAGGTATCTGGTGGGCTAGTTGGCCCCTAGGTACCCTCGGGATTGAGGCGGAATTAATTCTCCAACTTAAAACGCGCCACAGGGCGTGTTTGCAGACATGTCACCTCAGGCCCCACCCCCTTCCTTCACCATTGTGCAAATATTCCTCTAAAATCAGCCGAACTACGAATTCCGATTTACTCACCTGTTATCAGGAGAGACCTCAGTGCTGCATCTTTGAGCCCAGTACTGATCCTGAAAAGTAATTTTAACCGTACTTACCAGTAACTTGAATTTCCTTCCATAGGATATCATTGCCTGCTTTTTGCTGAAAACGTTTCTTTGTCGATTTTTGAAACATATAAATATTCCTCTAAAATCAGCAGAACTACGAATTCCGATTTACTCACCTGTTATCAGGAGAGACCTCAGTGCTGCATCTTTGAGCCCAGTACTGATCCTGAAAAGTAATTCTAACCGTACTTACCAGTAACTTGAATTTCCTTCCATAGGCTAACATTGACTGGTTTCACTTGGAAATTCTTCTAAGTGTGGAGTTTTGGAACTTTATAATATTCCTCTAAAATCAGCCGAACTACGAATTCCGATTTACTCACCTGTTATCAGGAGAGACCTCAATGCTGCATCTTTGAGCCCAGTACAGATCCTGAAAAGTAATTCTAACCGTACTTACCAGTAACTTGTATTTCCTTCCATAGGAATCCATTGTCTGGTTTTCAGCAGAAAAGTTTCAAAGTGTCGATTTTCACAAACTACAAATATTCCTTAAAATCGCCTGTATGACTTAAACGCATTCTTTCAACTGTTTACAGGAGATGCACCAGTGCTGGATCCAGGATCCACCACTGAGTAAGAAAAAGTAACGATAACACTACTTACCTGCTAAGTGAATTTCCTCCCGTAGGATAACATTGGTGATTCTATGTGAAAAAGTTTCTGTGTCAACTTTTAAAATACAATAATATTCCTTAAAAATCACTACTGTAACCAAAACGCTTTTACTCAACTGTTTACAGGAGATGTCTCAGGACTGAATCTAGGATCCAGTCCTGTGGTTAGAAAAGTAATCCATAAAGTAGCTAATTGCATTTAACTAGAAATTCACATTGAGCTCAATGTTGCATTGTGTTTGAAATTGTGTTGCCCATTGCAACAACTGTAACTACTGCACTTAAAAGTCTATTGCCTATTTGCAAAGTATTTAAACTAAAGTAATTCATTCTGAGAAAGTATATTTTGTAATATAATGTATAATGTAATTACAATGTAATTTAAAAAATAAAATATCTAAAAATAAATAGTTTAAAAAAATGTAGTAAATCAGTATCAAAAAAATAAATATAACAATTAATACATTTAAAAATTGTCATTTACAAAACCTTTGAAATTCACTGAAAAAACCATAGGTATTAGGGGCGTTATAGTTAGAAATTAGCATTTAAAAAACCTTTGAAATTCACTGAAAAAAACCATAGGTTTCAGGCACGTTATAGTTAGAAATTAGCATTTAAAAAACCTTTGAAATTCACTGAAAAAACCATAGGTTTCAGACACGTTATAGTTAGAAATTAGCATTTAAAAAACCTTTGAAATTCACTGAAAAAACCATAGGTTTTAGGGACAGTTATAGTTAGTTGGACATTTCACTCGTACAAAACCCGTGAAATTCCTCCGTTATAGTTAGTTCAGCTAACTATAACTCGCGCCCCAGCAATGCACTGCTGATGACGTCACATATTACATCACTCATGACATGGTCAGTGACATCACTGATGACATCACTGATGACATCTCAAATGACATCACTGATGACATCATCCACGTGATAATCTGATGCTCCTCCTCACACCCTAATATAACCTTTGATACACCCACTCTAAATTACAGACTGCCATTCGCAAAACCATAGACACTTCAACACCAATAACTACATACCCACTCACTGATTCTTAGGTCTACACACACATCCACTCACTCACCCGTACAGTCACTCATACTTACGGTCACTCAGTACAGGACTATCATATGCACTCATACTCCTATATAGACACTCAAACACCGCCACTCATCCATAGAGGTACTCACACACCTAGTCAGTCATGCAAATAATTAAACACACTGCCATTTACTCACCTATACAGTTATACACACACCAGCTCACTTACTCATACAAATACTAGCACATTCTTACGCTCTTATACAATCACTGATACAAGCACACACTCATCCATACAGTCACTCTCACAATCACACACTCTCGCTTATAGCTATTTATATACTCCAACACACATATATACTGCCTTTCACATATGTAGTTACTCACACATGTACCACTGGGACATACATTCACTCACTAACACACTCTTACACACACTTACCCACCCATATAGTCTATCACAGATGCACTCTTGAAACCATCCACCCAGTGAATCACCCACTCACACATCTATGCACAGAGTCGCACACACCCCACCCACACAAACACTCAGGCACCCATACAGATACTCAGACAACCAATCAATAACTCATATAGACACTCATGTAGCTATTCACAAACCCATGCAGCTACTTACACAGCAACAGACAGATGGATACAGACATTCACCCAGTTTAGTCACTAACCCATGCATTCAGTAAGATACGTTTAATCACTCACTTATAGAGTTAGTCACGCACCTACTAAATCATCCATACAGACACTTATACACCCACTCATTCTTCAATACGCCTTTCTCTATATATATTACAAATATTTAAACTTTACAGAAACACACAGTCACTGGATGATGTCATCAGTGATGTCATTTGAGATGTCATCAGTGATGTCATCAGTGATGTCACTGACCATGTCATGAGTGATGTAATATGTGACGTCATCAGCAGTGCATTGCGGAGGCGCAAGTTATAGTTAGCTGAACTAACTATAACTGGGGAATTTCACGGGTTTTGTACGAGTGCAATGTCCAACTAACTATAACTGTCCCTAAAACCTATGGTTTTTTCAGTGAATATAGATATAGATATATATATATATTACCTAGTTATAGTTAGGTTCAATAGGAAAACAGTTTTTTGATATGCCAATATCTTTGGCGCCGTTTGACGAACCTTCGCGAAAGTTTCAAAACGAATGGGGCGCTCCGGTCAGCTACTGTCTTGAAAGTTTCGGGGTGATTTATAAAGCGGGGGCCGAGAAAAAAGGGGGGGGTCCCAAAACACGTTTTCTCCATGTTAATTTCCATAAGAAATTTTGGAACAGGCTACAGGCTGAACTGCTGAACGCAATTACACCAAATTTGGCAAAAAGGTAGCTCTTGGTTCAGAAAATGACCTTATTTTTCAATGGTGTAAATCAGTTCGGTATTTTCTGAGAAATTCAAAAATAAAAAAATATCGATATCTGGTGACCGAGGTGGATCCGTGAACCGTCCCGAGCACGAGCTTGATTGTGATTGGCTGCCAAAATTCCAAACCAAGAAGTGTTGGCAGTCATCTTGTGACTCAGCAAAACTGAGTCAAAAGCAAAAAGGGAAGAAATTGATAACAAAAAGGAAAGGGGGCAGGGTAGAAACACCCTGACCCCCTAGGCCTGCTCAGGGGGTCCCACATGTACCCCCAAAAAAAGAATTAAAAAAAATATATTTTCAGCGGGATTTGCGTACGGTGCGCGAATTCTTTTTAAAAACGAAGCGTGGTCTCACCCGCTTCGTTGCTTTTAATCCCTCGGGCGCTGCCCTGGGCATTATGTAAATAGGAGCGGGGGAGCCTTGCGGGCCCCCGCAAGCCCCGGGGACCGCCACCTTCCCGGGGCTTAAATACAATTTAGCAAGTGTGGGGGGGCTCCTGCCCCTTCCCACACTGCCCCAGCGACCACCACCTACCCGGGGCTTCAATCATGATGGGAGGGGGCCATGCGGCCCCCTCCTGGAGCCCTCCTTGGCCCTGGGGAACGCCCATCCCCCAGGGCCAGCTCCAGCAATTTCCCAGGGTGCCCACCCCCGGGACATTGCAGTTTGCTATGGCAGGGTAGGAGCAATGCTTCGCCCTGTCATAGCAAACTCTGCTTCGCTTCATGGAAACGAGAGGAGGAAACCTGCATGTTAGCAGCTCCCTTTGCCCAAAAGCAGTGCCGGCTCCTGCAGGAGGCGGAGAGCCAGCAGGGACCGTGGGGGCATTGGGGCTCCCCCGCGGTCCCCAATTATGAGGCCAGGCCCCAGGGGATGGGTCCCTGGGGCCAAAAGTGGCCCAGGGAAGGGGGGCCATGTCATGAAAATATTAAAATAAAAAAACGAGGCAATGAGTTCGGGGGATGGCGTCCCCAGGGCCAATGATGGCCTCAGGAAAGGGGCTGCACGGCACCCCTCCTTAAAAATTATTTTAGTTTGAAAAAAAAAAAATATGTGGCCATGCCCCGGAGGATGGGGATCCCTGGCCGAAATTAGCCTCAGGAGGGAGGCTGCGAGGCCCCCATCACATTTAAAAAAAAAATGGCAATGGCCCTGGGAGATGGGGTCCCCAGGGCCAACAAAAAATTGACAGAAGGAGGGCCACACAGCCCCCCCTTCTAACAAAAAAAAGGGAAAAAGGCATCTCACTGAGGCCCAGCCCCCTCCCTGCACCACTGTGCAAACGCACCTCCTGATGCGTTCTGGGTTGGGGGATTAAGTCAAACACAGGGAGATGATGGATGGAGCGCTGAAACTTTTCAGACACTCACCCCCAGTCACAGATCTGGGTTGAATCCATCATCGTTCTTTAGCTCACTTCGCCACCCCAGTTCAGACAAAGCTATATGCAAATCAATCTTGACCCTGTAGCTCATGGGAACTGTCCAGCCTGAACTGCCAAGCCATGTCTTGCCTGGACCGGAAACAAGCATCCTGGGACCAGTTTCGGGCTAACAGCCCTCATCAGCCAGGCTAGCTTGAATCCAGTGGCAAAGTGAGCAAGGGACACACGTCTGGGCATACCCTGCCAACTTAGGACGAACAAAGCAAAGACAAGGAGATGATGGATGGAGCGCTGAAACTTTTCAGACACTAACCCCCAGTCACAGATCTGGGTTGAATCCATCATCGTTCTTTAGCTCACTTCGCCACCCCAGTTCAGTCATAGCTATATGCAAATCAGTCTTGACCCTGTGCCTCATGGGAACAGTCCAGCCTGAACTTCCAAGCCATGTCATCCGTGGACCGGAAACAAGCATCCTGGGACCAGTTTCGGGCTAACAGCCCTCATCAGCCAGGCTAGCTTGAATCCAGTGGCAAAGTGAGCAAGGGACCCATGTATGGGCATACCCTGCCAACTTAGGGCGAACAAAGCAAACACAAGGAGATGATGGATGGAGTGCTGAAACTTTTCAGACACTCAACCCCAGTCACATATCTGGGTTGAATCCATCATTGTTCTTTAGCTCACTTCACCACCCCAGTTCAGACAAAGCTATATGCAAATCAGTCTTGACCCTGTGCCTCATGGGAACAGTCCAGCCTGAACTGCCAAGCCATGTCTTCCCTGGACCGGAAACAAGCATACTGGGACCAGTTTCAGGCTAACAGCCCTCATCAGCCAGGCTAGCTTGAATCCAGTGGCAAAGTGAGCAAGGGACCCACGTCTGGGCATACCCTGCCAACTTAGGGTGAACAAAGCAAACACAAGGAGACCGGAAACAAGCATCCCCTAGGATTTTAAGGGTCCTTAGGGGCCAACTAGCCCACCAGGTACCTCCAGTAAGCCCCACACAGTGGGATTGCTGAGAGGTGGTTCGAGGCCACGCCCCTTTTTACACCACTCGGCAAACGCACCTCTTGGCGAACTGCTGGTGGGGCGATGAGGTCCTCTTCTGTCCTGAGGACCTCAGGACTAAAGTGGACTTCATCCCTCGAGCAGCTATGTGCCAGGAGGCGTGTTTGCAGAGTGTTGTAAAAAGGGGGCGTGGCCTCGGACCACTCTCAGCAATCCAGCTGTTTGGGGCTTACTAGAGATAACAGGAGGGCTAGTTGGCCCCCAGGGACCCTCAGGAGGCAAGGGGACTTCATCCCCCAACCAAGAGCGCGCCAGGAGGCACGTTTGCATAGTGGTGGGGAAAGGGGGCATGGTCTGTGTCCACCTCTAAGCAATCCCACTATCTGGGGCTTACTGGAGGTATTAGGTGGGCTAGTTGGCCCCTAAGTACCCTCAGCAGTGAAGGGGACTTCAATCCCCATTCAAGAGCACTCCAGGGAGCGCGTTTGCAGACTGGTGAGTAAAGGGGCCGTGGCCTGCTATGAGAACTTACCAATACTGCTGTGTGGGACTTACTGGAGGTAATCGGAGGGGGGCCAACTACCCCTCCTGTTTCCTCCAGTAAGTCCAACACAGTGGGATTGCTAGGAGGTCTTCGGAGGCCAC
Source organism: Calotriton arnoldi (assembly GCA_963921515.1). NCBI lineage: Eukaryota > Metazoa > Chordata > Amphibia > Caudata > Salamandridae > Calotriton > Calotriton arnoldi. Next base: position 14,796 of record CAWUFW010005112.1, read on the forward strand.
GCTCCCCTTTCTCCACCACTCTGCAAAAGCACCTCCTGGCAAACTACTGGTTGGGGGATGAAGTCCACTTTACTCCTGAGGGTCTTTGGGGGACAAGAAGCCCTCCTGGTACCTCCTGTAAGTCCTACACAGCGGAAATCCTGAGTGCTTGTTGGAGGCCCAACCCCCTTTCTCTACCACTATGCAAATGCGACTACTAGTTAAAGAAGCATTTGCAAAGTAATAGGTCTCACATTTGCGAAAGTTAGGGCTATTGGCGTTGTAAATGTAAATGTTTTTTAGTAATGTTTTTTGGAGAGGAGTGGATGTACGTTGTGTGTAGTGGAATTATGTGGTATGTTGTGCAGTGAAATTATATGGATAGAAAGTATGTGGTATTTAGTGTATAGGCATTATGAGGAGAGGGATTATTTGTTATGAAGAGTAATTATGTGGTATGGTAGTCTGTATTGTGGAGTGGTAACCACAGGTTTAGTCTTCCTCGTTTCCATAGAAGCTAAACTATAAACTCAATGAGACAAATAAAAGAAGGAACCACTGAGGAGTACTTCTGGACCTAGTCAGAGGTATGAGCTGGGCCACTGGAATTATGCGACTGTTTAGCTGCACCAACTTTTGCACTATTATACTTTTTCCGCATTTGCCACATAATCCATCATCTGCTGTATAATCTGCAGATTTGAAGAAAAAAAAACTTGCTTCTAGCTCAAACGACTCAAACGTTACCAAAGATGCAGTGACAAGTGTTATAGCGGGTTGGAAGGCCCTTTAAAAACCTAAAATGGTCACCTCTTACTTATTGCTAAATGTGGGTGTTAAATTGGTACTAATGGTGTGCAAACTCCTCTTGCTTGTTTCTGCACCTCTCTTGCCTCTTTCTGCATATCTCTTGCTTCTTTCTGCACCTTTCTTCCTTTTTCTGCACTTCTCTTGTCTCTTTCTGCACATCTCTTCCGCTTTTTGCACTTCCCTTCTTTCTGTACCTCTCTTGCCACTTCCTGTACCTCTGTTGCTTCTTCCTGCACTTCTCTTGCCTCTTTCTACACCCTTTTCCCTCTTTCTGCACTTCTCTTGCCTCTTTCTGCACATGTCTTGCCTCTTTGGACACTTCTCTTGCCTCTTTCTGCACCTCTGTTGCTTCTTCCTGCACTTCTCTTGCCTCTTTCTGCACCCTTTTCCCTCTTTCTGCACCTCTCTTGCCTCTTTCTGCACATGTCTTGCCTCTTTGGACACTTCTCTTGCCTCTTTCTGCACCCTTCTTGCCTCTTTCTCCTCCTCTGTTGCTTCTTTCTGCACTTTTCTTGCTTCTTTCTGCACCTCTCTTACAAATGTTTGCATCCATCTTGCCTCTTTCTGCACCCCTCTTCCCTCTTTCTGTACCTCTCTTGCCTCTGTTTGCACCCCTCTTGTCTCTTTATTTACCTCTTTTGCTTCTTTCTGCATTTCTCTTGCTTATTTCTGGACCCCTCTTGCCTCTTTATACACCTCTGTTGGTTCTTTCTGCACTGCTCTTTCTTCTTTCTGCACCACTCTGGCTAATTTCTTCACGCCTCTTGCCTCTTTCTGCACCCCTGTTCCCTCTTTCTGCACCTCCTTTGCCTGTTTTTGCAACTTACTTGCTTCTTTCTGAACATCTCTCGCCTCTTTCTGTACTCAAACAGGAAGTCCAAGCTGTGAAGTTTAAAGGTCTGCGTGTCCTCGTGACTGAGGTATATGTCTACTTGTACATGTATTCTTAAATGTGTTATGCATCTGAAGATGGGAGCTTAAAAAGCGGGTAACTTCTCCTATAGGTGGTCAAATCTTCTCAGTTCTGCTCTGTCATTTGGTTGCACAGGCAGACATGTCTTATGTATATATGTGTTATAGAGCCACTCAATTATACTATTGAATACCCATGTGCTCTGTATTGTGAGCAGAAAGAAATGCATACACCTTTTTGTACACAAATATACAGAGTATGCTGTTTGAAACACAGGTATTCAAGTATTTGTATGTTTATTTTCTTTTAACATGTCACTAGGTAAGAGCATAGTCACACATGTATACCATCACAAACTTGATCAGACTTACAACAGTGATATGCTTAGGATTGCTGTTTTGTATCATTTGCAACATTCTGAGTAGTCGATTAATAGTGAACCTTCAAGAGAAAAGTGAGGTTTAAGATATCTTTGGATAAGGATTAGTGATTAGGCTACTTTGTATGAGTCTGTTGTAAGGTACAGTCAAAATAGGTTTCTTTCCCCACCTCTGTTGGTTCTTTCTGCACATCTCTTGCTTCTTTCTGAACCTTTCTTCCTCTTTCTTGACTTCGGTTGCCTCTTTCTGCATTTCTTTTGGTTCTTTGTGCACCTTTCTTCCTCTTTCTGCACCTCTCTTGCCTCTTTCTGCACTTCTCTTGCTTCTTTCTGCGCCTTTCTCCCTCTTTCTGCACATGTCCTACCTATGTAGGCATACTTTGAAATTAGCATTTTAAAAACCTTAGAAATTCACAGAAAAAAACACAGGTTTCAGGGACGTTATAGTTAGTCTGATATTTCACTCGTACAAAACTAGAGAAATTCGGCCATTATAGTTAACTGAGCTAACTATAACTCGTGCCCCCGCAATGCACTGCTGATGATGTCACATATTACATCACTCATGACATGGTCAGTGACATCACTGATGACATCACTGATGACATCACTGATGACATCATCCAGTGACTGAGTGTTTCTAAAAAGTTTAAGAATGCTAAATATATATATACGCCAAGGTGTATTGAAGAATGAGTGGGTGCATGAGTGTCTGTATGGATGATTTGTTGGGTGCGTGACTGACTGTATGAGTGAGTGATTAAACGTGTCTTACTAAATGTATGGGTGAGTGACAAATCTGTGTAAATGTGTGTAAGTGGCTGCATGGGTTGGTGAGTAGGTAAATGAGTGTCTATATGGGTTATTGATTAGTTGTCTGAGCACCTATATGGGTGCCTGAGTGTCTATGCCGGTGGGTGAGGGGCTGTGTGACTCCATGCATTGATGTGTGAGTGGGTGAATCCCTGGGTGTATGAGTCATGAGTACATCTGTGAGGGATGGTATGGTTGAGTGAGTATGTGTATGGCTGTGTCGGTGAGTGTATGGATAGTATATGGGTGAGTAACTGCATATGTGAAAGGCAGTATATGTGAGTGTTGGAATATATAAGTGACTGCATGTGTAAGTGAGTGAGTGTGAGAGTGGCTATATGGGTGAGTGTTTGCCTGTGTCAGTGATTGTAGAAGAGAGTAAGTATGTGTTAGTATCTGTATGAATAAGTGAGGTGCTGTGTGTATAACTGTACAGGCGAGTAAATGGAAGTGTGTTTGACTCTTTGGGTGACTGACTAGGTGTGTGAGTAACTCTATGGTTGAGTGGCGGTATGTGAGGCTCTGTATGGGTGTATGAGTGCATATATCAGTGGCTATATTGATGAGTGACTGCGTGTATGAGTGACTGTATGGGTGAGTGGATGTGTGTGTAGACCTATGAATCAGTGAGTGGGTATGTACTAACTGGTATTGGCGTGTCTATGGTTTCGTGAATGGTAGTGTGTATTTTTGAGTGGGTGTATGAAAGGTTATGTTAAGGTGTGAGGAGGTGCAACGGATAATAAGTGGATGATGTCATCAGTGATGTCATTTGAGATGTCATCAGTGATGTCACTGCCCATGTCATGAGTGATGTAATATGTGACGTCACCAGCAGTGCATTGCGGGGGTGCGAGCTATAGTTAGTTCAGCTAACTATGACGGCCGAATTTCTCTGGTTTTGTACGAGTGAAATGTCAGACTAACTATAACGTCCTAGAAACCTGTGTTTTTTTCAGTGAATATATATATATTTATATATATATATATATATAAATATGTATATATATATATATCGAAAGAACAAAGGATTCTCCGCACTTCTGCACTCCTGTGTGGCGAACAGAGTAACACGAACCACTCGTAATTAGGCACTGTTGGGGGGCGTGGCTACGGCGCGAGGCGGAATGGCTGCCTCTTGAGGGAGCTCCGCGAGCCAGACACGAACATACGGCAATTACCATATGTCACGAACTCCTGCGGCGCTGCGATACTACATGCAGCGGTGACCACATCCCAGTGGCCGGATCGGTGACGCTGCGGTGCTTATTGGAGCGGAGGAACCGCCGAAAACAGCGGGTCTCGGTCCGGGCCGGCCACAGAGAAAATGGCGCCTGCCCGCGACATCAAGGCCAGAGAACTGTGCGACTGAAGGGGAAGAGGCCCGGCACTCGCACTGGCGGTGCCGACCGAGGTGGAGCGCTGAGCCCCAGGACACGACGCACGACTGACGGAGGGTGCTTCCAGTGACGGGGACGCGACCGGTGCAGCGTGGGCTGCAACCGCGGCGGAGTGAGTCCCGGGGCCCGGTGACGACCGACGCGGGAGGTGCGGTGCCCGGCTGGGAGCTGCTGGAAGTCGGAGCCTGTGTGCGGAGAGTGGGGCGAGGGCCGCTTTCGGGACCAGTGCAGGTGGGTCTGCGGGGTGCTTCTTAGACACCGCTGCCTCTGGGTTTGGCGGTGTCTGGGGAGGCCAGGGCGGGCTGATCGCACCGGGTACGGGAGGGCGGCACTGCTCCGGCCCACCCGGGGGGAGCACGCGAGCTTGCCCCCCGTGACGTGGAGGCACTGGTTGAACTGCCCCAGTGCAGGCCCGAGTCTGCTGGTGCGGGCTGAGGTGCACAGGGCATAGCTGGTGCTTTCGGGTTGCGGGGAGGGGGGCCGTGTGTGACCCTCGCTCCATGCAAGAGTGCTGGCGCAACCTTGGAGAGTCTGAAGTACTAAGAATTGTGGCACTGGCGACGAACTTTCACCTTGGCAAAGTGGAGGTGCCGCGCAAGGCAAACAGCGAGGTGCAGGGGTATTAGCCTTGACTCGAGATGTGGCGTCACTGAGGACTACTAGTCAACAACGTGGACTCATTTTGTGCGGGGACGCTTCCTGGGACCTGACTGGCGGCTACCTGCGTGGCAGTGAGCGGCGGCGGGGGATCGAGGCTGTAGTCGCGTCCACGGTGCCCTCCTGCGACTATCTGCGCCAGGCGCCTGCAACGGGTGCTCTACTAACCAGAGTACTGTGGCGTGGTGCACAACTATCGCATTGCTGGGGAGAGAGACCATTGGTGCAGTGGATCCAAGCACTGGGACTTCGACTCGGCGGCGAGAAATAGCCGGGACGGCGCATTGGGCTCTGTTTACGGTCTATCATCATAATAGGAAAGCCTGACCCCAAGCAACCGAAACTCCAGTTTGAAAATAAACGCAACACACGCGCGAGTGAAGCCATGGGTGATCAGCCTGAAGTGCACGGGGCCTCAGGAACGGCGGAAGTATTAGAGGACGATACCCGGACAATCCTACTCGAACTGCAGTCTGGGATGAAATCCATAGACAGTAAAATAGATTCGCTAGCGGCAGGCCTTGATGTCGTTAAAAAGAAGGTGGACAAGCATGAACAAAGATTAGATGTCCTGGAAAACAGAGTATCGGACACGCAGGAGACACAGGCGGAATCTCGGACCCAAATCCTACAAATGGAGAAGATCCTAGAGGTCATAACAGCCAAAAATGAGGATTTAGAGGCGCGCTCAAGGCGCAACAACCTGCGCATAATTGGCTTGTCAGAATCCACTCCCATATCCAAAATGGAGACCTTCATCAATGGCCTGTTGCGGGAACTGTTTGAACTTGTGTTGTCCAAAGTAATGATAGTTGAAAGAGCGCATCGATCAATAGGGCCCAGGCCTAGACCGGGAGCGCTGCAGCGCCGGATCATAGCACGTCTATTGAATTATGCCGACAGAGACGCTATCCTGAGAGAGGCCAGGGCTAAGGCCCCCATCAATTACAAGGGAGATAACCTGTCCTTCTATCCGGACTACACCCCGACGGTGCAGGCGGCGCGTAGAGAATTTGTGCTGGTGAAGAAACTGCTGCAGACTGCCTCAGTATCATATGCAATGCTGTATCCGGCCAAGTTGAAAATTACTCATGAGGGGCCGGCACATTTCTTCACGGACTCAAAATCTGCCCTGAAATTCTCCAAGCATATCTGCAAATCTAGGCACCGACAGGGTCCGACAGGGAGCCCCTCCGCCTCGTCGAATTTAGAGGACACGGATTAGGGGTAGTGGTACTGGGTTATTGTTGTATTCTATTTCTCTGCGGGAAAAGGTACAGTTATCACAGAGTTGTGGGCAGTTGCCGAGCTGCCCTTGAATGGTTAAGCAGCTGAATGCTATGAACGATTCCCGTACACTTATGTCGCATGTTTGCATGTAGTTGCATTGAATTATTTAGGGTCGGCGCGAAAGCTGTTGACCACATTCCAGATACATGGCACGCAGGTGTGCCACACAGTTAAGTCTGGCAAAGTCTCACCACGGTGGGAGTGTTCGCTGCCGTTTCCTCTCCCCTAGCGGGTGTTCCCCACTTGTTGAGTAGTATGGAAGAAGGGGTATATGTGTGGGAGGGGGGATGGAGTTGTTCTCAACCTAATTGGGAGGTTAGAGTGGGAGGGGGGAGGTGGGAGGGATGTTGGGGATATGTGTTGCATTTTATTTGTGTGATTGTTGCATTGTGGTCGATTGGAGTGAGTGCTGCTCAGTATGGAGCACTGGCCGCGTATAGCACTGGTGCTGCCCTTCTATTGTTGACCGAGCAGCGCAGCTGGTTGTCAGGGATCATTTGGCTTGGCCATGGGTGAGCACTACCGGCTGCTGACGTGGAATGTGCGGGGCCTTAATTCTCCCAAGAAAGTACGCCAGGTGCTGGCTTACCTGACTCGTCACGACATACACATCGCACTATTGCAGGAAACACACCTGACCAAACATACGGAGCGAAGTATTGCAGGAAGATGGGCGGGGTTTAAGCTGGCATCATCATTTTCATCGTATGCTAGAGGTACACTAGTGCTGGTTAAGCGAGGTGTTGCATTTGTATCTACCCGGACATATGTGGATGAGGGGGGACGGTGTGCAATGGTGCAAGGGAAGCTGGGTGGATCCTTGGTTACTATAATTAATATGTACAGGCCTATTGCGGATGACCCGGAGGCTTTTTTACAGGTATATGCTAAGCTAAGGACCTGGCCGGAAGCGAATATTCTGTGGGGAGGAGATTTAAACACCTATTTGAATCCTGAGCTGGATAAATCCAATCCACTGTCACACCGAACTCCCAGAGTGGCCCACTGTGTGAAGAGTGCTATGGTAGAGTTTGGATTGAGCGATGTGTGGAGGGTGCGCAATGCCTGTGTGAAGGAGGGGACGCATGCGACACCATTACATAACATGTGGTCGCGACTCGACTACTGGTTGCTGGGAGGGGAGGCAATAGAATGGGTGCTGGAGGTAGCGAACTTACCACGTACGTTATCGGATCATAATCCGGTGCAATTAGACATACAGGTTCCGACGGCCGTGCCACGTCCTTTTACATGGCGGTTCCGCCTGGAGGCATTACTCGACCCTGTGTACGAAGCTACGGTGCGGGAAGCTATTGAACAATATTTTACACTAAATAAAGGCTCCGTGGACGACGCCTCCACTTTGTGGGAGGCTTTTAAGGTTACAATTCGGGGGGTATGCATCAGCACCACGGCAGGCATTTTGAAAGATATCAGAGAGCAGCTTTGCAGGGCTGAGACCGCTCTTCAGGCACTGGAACGCAGCTACGCAGCGACTCCATCGGCTGCCACCTTGGCCGGTATACAAGAGCGGATTCTAGAGTACGATACCCTGGCTGAAACGGAAATACGATACCTCTCTCGCAGACATACGGTGCGTAGGTACGGAGAGGGCGGGAGACCAGGACGTACGCTGGCAAACAAGATTAAGAGCCGCATGGAGCAACCTCCTATAGATAAGATCACGGACTCGCACGGGAGGGAGCACTATCACCCCCTCGCCATTACCGAGCAATTCCGCGACTTTTATGCGGACTTGTACACGACCAGAGGGGAGGCGTCCGAGGCTGAGTTTGAAGGGTACTTGGAGGATGTGGCATGCGCCTGGCTTTCAGATGCCCATAGGGCATATTTAGATTTACCTATTAGCATCGAAGATATCAGGTCTGCTATACTAGCCCTTTCCAATGGCAAAGCGCCGGGGCCAGACGGCCTTACGGTCGAATTTTACAAAGCATATGCTGATTTGGTAGCTCCATATCTGCTGGAGGTATATGCGGAGGCCCACGAGACTGGGAAACTGCCCCCTCGTTGAGACAGGCACTGATTATAACACTACTCAAAAAGACAAGCCCCCAGATAAATGTGACTCTTATCGCCCGTTGTCCCTGATCAACATAGATGCCAAGATCCTGGCCAAGATATTGGCGGTTAAATTGCAACCCCTGATGCAGTGTCTGGTGCTGCCTGACCAATCGGGCTTTATACCTGATAGATCCACATCCCACAATCTCCGGACAATATTCTCCATGTTTCATATATTAGAACCCAGCATGTCTGCTGCGGCGGTGATGCTGGATGCGGCCAAAGCATTCGACTCAGTAGAGTGGAAATATATGTTTTTTATTCTTCGGCGCATGGGATTCCCGCCTTTATTCCTACAGTGGGTAAGAGTGCTGTATGAAGATCCGTCGGCCAGGGTGCGTGTTGGAGGTTTGACATCTGACCAGTTTGCTATACAAAGGGGCACTCGCCAGGGCTGCCCATTGTCCCCGCTGCTTTTTGCTCTCATACTCGAGCCGCTAGCGTGTGTCATGAGGCAGAGACATAGGGAAACGGCACTAAATTTTCATTACCGACCAGTCGCCATTTTGCTATATGCGGACAATATGGTACTTTTTGTGCGTGAGCCCTCTAGGTACTTGGCACAGTTGCTGAGGGAATACGTGAGGTTTGGCCGTTTGTCGGGACTAGAAGTCAATTGGGATAAATCCATCGTTATCCCAATGACGGAATCAACGACACAACCGGACATGGAGTTCCCGCTGGTGTGGTCTGCAGACCCCATAAAATATCTTGGCGTCTGGGTTCACCGAGACCCGGACAGGGTGATACGCGAGAACTATGGAATGGCACATACCAAATTGGAACGGCAGGTGGATATATGGGTGGGCCTGCCACTCTCACTGGCGGATAGGATCGCGCTTATTAAGATGGTGGTCCTGCCGCAATTTTTGTACTTGTTTACTAACATCCCGCTTGCGCTATCAAAAGTGTTTTTTAGCACTCTCCGAGGCACTTTGCTCAGGCTGGTCTGGGGAGGCAAGAGTGCCCGCGTAAAGTGGTCAGTCCTTACAAGTGATTATGGGAAAGGTGGATTTGGGGCGCCAGATTTCTATGTTTATTATTTGTGTGAGCAAGCCCAATATGCATTTTATTGGATGAGACCGCATGCGTTTACACCCCATGTCGCGGTGGAGGAGGGGGATGTCTACCCCATACCATTGCACAGTATGGTCACGCACAGGGCGCGAGGGACCCCAAGAACGGAGATAAGTACAGTGGATATGACTGTGGCTGCCTGGCAGGAGATGGGGCGTCTGGCGCATAAGCTGCCGTTGTATGCTCCAGCCATGCGAATAGAACACCATGCTGCACTATCGGTGACCCATGAAGCACCATCGATGCGGCTACTTGAGGAGGCAGGCTTTCAGCTGATGCAGGATCTCTACCCAGAGGGGTCTTTTATCACATCAGACGCTTTACAATATATTAGTAACCCAACGTTGCTATTTAGATTTGCTATGCACAGGCTTAGGCATGCGGTCAGAGCCCATTATGACACCTACCCTCTTGAGCCTCCCACGCTGCTGTCTCTCCAGTTCGTGCTCACCACTCCCACCAATAAAAAGCTGATATCTCGTCTATACAAGATGGTTAGGGACGAATGCCTGGGTCAGCCTGACAGAAGCTGGGAGAGATGGAATGCCTGTTTACCCGAACCGATATCGGAGAAAGATTGGAAGTATGTGTGCGAATTGACGGGCACGCTTACCATGAACGGAAATTTGCGCATCATACACTTTAAATACATGCACCAGGTGTACTATACCCCTGCACGCTTGCAAAAATTTGGCCTGCATGAGTCTAGTAGCTGTGCACGATGTGGACAGGGAGGCGCTGACTTCTTACATCTCGCTTGGGGATGTGGTAGAGTGGCTGAATTTTGGGAGGCTGTGGTTCGTGACTTGAAGACAATGGCGGCTATTGAACTACAGTGCACTCCGCTTGTGTGTCTGCTGTGTTGTGTACCATACGCCAGGGGTGTGAAGGGTAGGTTTGTACGACTGGCCCTGCTCATGGCCACACGGCGGGTGGCAATTACATGGGGTGGGAAGCGTGCGCCGAAAGTGAACCACTGGCTAAAGGACTTGGACTACTGCAAAGACAACATGGAGACATACGCGGAAGAACTGCCTACGATCTCACGGCCAAAGGACATTTGGGAACCCCTGAGACTCTTTCTCCTGACAAGGGCAGCTGCGGCTGAGTAGAATGCTGCGCATTAGGTGTTGCAAGGGGGGGAGGTGTACGGTCAGACTGGGTGAAATGAACGGATGGACGAAAGATGCTCTATAGCTCCAATGCGACTAGATGACTATCACTTAGAGAGAATGAGAGGTTTTATTTGTCTCGTCTTCATATTTTGATGTGTTTTGGATTTTGGTTGAATTTGTGGGGAAATGTATGAACACAATTATGCATATATTGTATTCAAGTATTATGTTTTTTTTTTTTTCTTTTTTTTTTCTTTTCTGTTGATGTAGTTGTATTGTGGTGTCATTTTTTGGAAAAAAAAATTAAAAAAAAAAAAAAATTAGGCACTGTTGTTTTTTATTCAGTCTTCAGATCTGACGCGTTTCAGACAACACTTGTCCTTGATCACAGATCACAGAGCCTAGTTCGCCATCTATTTTTATATATGCAGTGACACACAACCACGTGAGAAATAGACATAAAAGTAACACTGCCTTATTCAATCAGTGCACTGATGAGTCTGTTTTTCAATTCTTGCACATTGCCATCAATTTGTCAAAAGTTTTCAAAAAAATCAATATGTACAACATCATCTGTGTCAATGCATTGGTAAATGCTGTATAAAACTTTGATAGTAATTTGTCACGCCTGATTACTAAAAGCCCAACATTCCTACTTCAGTGTTAAAAACTCGATATAAAAATGCACAGATAAATAGAATATGATGGATAAAACCCAGCATTGCCATCAATTTCTATTGCTTGTTAAAATCACTCATAAAATTGCAATTACCAATAAATGGCATTTTACCTAGTTACTGGGATTGTCAATAGGCATGCAATAAATAGATTTTTAAACAAACACCTGTGCAAATATCGCAAATAACACTGCCTACCATAAAGAATATGCAAAAAAGCTACCTCTCTGCGTAGCTCCAAATTTGTCTTCCTGCTTGAATGCAAGGGCATAGTTGTGCAAATAGCGCAAAAACAATATAGGCATCTATGCATATACAAATTCCTCTCAACCTCAAAGAATCCTAATACATCCTCCTGCTTAAATGCCATATCAGAACTGTTGACCCGTTGTTCTGTGTCTCACCACAACCTTATGAATAAAGCTGTTTCATAGAAAACTTTTTGTGCAAAGTATTACAGACTCAAGTAAAGTGCTATGTTATAAAAGTGCTACCTTTCGGTCAAAATGACCTAATAAAGTGCAAGTGCAAACACCAATAAATAAATAAATACCCTCGTGTAATTATTATTAAACTTTTAAAATTGAGTTGATAAAAACAAAGCCTAGATGGAAATCAGAAGCTTACTATCACAAGAACTTTTCAACATACTTATACATACATATACATATCTGTCTATATATCGGGAAAATAGATGTTAAATATCCAAATTGATTATCATTGTTGTTGGGAATTCATAGGAAATGGTGAAGATCCTCTGTATTATTAAGACCATTTGGGAATTTACTGTCCATCTCCAGTATCATTCTAGACTCCATTTGCCTCAGGAGCCTTTCTCTGTCTCCACCCCTACGTAACTTTGGAATGGCCGCCACTACGTAATACTTCAAACAGTTCAGATCATTGTTATGTGTTTGCTTGAAGTGGCGAGCAACCGGATATGAGGCATCGTTGTTGACGATTGCCCACAAGTGCTGTAAAATCCTGACATGCACCTGTAGCTTGGTACTGCCAACATATCTCAAACTACAGGTGCATGTCAGGACATACACTGCAAACTCGGTTCTACAGTTGAAACTCCCCTGAATGATGATTTTATCAGGACCAAAAGGGGTATAATATATATATATATAAATATATATATAAACACACACAATCCTGGCTCACCACAATCTATGACAAGACCAAACAGGTACGGACCACCAGGCGTTGATTATGAATAATGCAGTGCTTTATTTCAGAATAAATAAATCCATAGCATGCAGTCTACACGGAGATTGTTTTGATGAACTATTTTGAAATGCCTGGCCACTGGGTAATTCGGATCTAAGTTTACCACAGCTCTCAAATGTTGCAGTATTCTGTTGAATACCTGGAGCTTAGTGCTCCCCACGTATTTAAGTCCACATGGGCACTCCAATACGTAGACTGCGTGATCTGTTCTGCATGTGTAATGACCTTTGATCTTAATTGGTTTATTGTTCAGTGATCTCATCAGTGATGTCATTTGAGATGGCATCAGTGATGTCATCAGTGATGTCACTGACCATGTCATGAATGATGTAATATGTGACGTCATCAGCAGTGCATTGCGGGGACGCGAGTTATAGTTAGCTCAACTAACTATAACGAGCAAATTTCTCTGGTTTTGTACGAGTGAAATGTCCAACTAACTATAACGTCCCTGAAACCTATGGTTTTTTTGGAGAATATATATATATATAGGATTTGCATACCTGTTTGACTTGGATTATATAAAATTCATCAACTAAGAGGTTAGTACACTGCAACAATGGGAACATTAAACAATAATTTTAATAATTTTAATAATCATTTTTCAAAATGAATACCTATGTATGTTGTGTGAATCCATGTATTTATTTTTTATTTCAATTTTTAGTAAATCAACAATGAATTTTTATCAAATTTAGGAATGACACAAATATGTATATATTTATATATTTATATATTTAAATTAACTCGTAATTTTATGTGGTTTTTATGCTTTTATATGTATTTATATAAGCATGAGTTTGCACATTATTCCTATTTTTCACACCTTCGTGTTGACAACATCTAATTGAAATATAAGTGGATGGCTTCGAGTTGCACACATCGGATGTTAAACGATAAACAAATCAGCAAAATGATAAATTAACGGTTGTGTTCAGTCTGATTTTACCTTTGGACCTATATTTGTCCAATACAATATTCAGTATATAGTTGATCCAATTCCGAATTGAAATTATACAAGACAGATCAAGGGGAGTTGAAACCCACATATAAAAAACATAATAAAAAATAAATAAAAAACAATATAAAATATATAAAATGAGGTCTGACAACAGTAAGGAATGTTTTTTCAAGTTTTATTAATACAGGTTTACACTTTTTATCATTAGGACTTTACTTTCTCTGCATCTCATTTTACAATTTTAGCATGTCAAAGACAAATCAAGGGCTAGCAGTATTTTTTACCTAGGGATTTAACCCAGAAATTTTATCATCTAATTATATTTATGTATGGTTTTGAAAACTAATATATAGGTATTTTACCCTAATTAACAGTTATTGGAATTCGACCCAGCAAAAAAATATAAACAATGCTAAATTAAACTGCAACCCAATGCTGATTAACAATTGTATGAAAAAAAGTAAATAAAGTAGAAAATCATTTCAGGTTGTTTTATATACAACAATGTGTTTATAATGAAGTATATGTCTTTCAAACAATTGTGCGTAGGCAATGATATCTTTCTTTCATGTCTATGTTTTTGACATCATGTGATGCATCATGAATTAAGCACTGTCACTTTAAATATTTTACACCCTGCACTCACCACTGTCATGTGATCAAGGCTCGGACGAGCCGAAACGCGTAATGGCGATGAGAGAGGAACAATAAAGATTTTGCACTGATCCTGGGTCTGTGTCCGTTGTTGGATGGATGTATCCTGTTGGAAGCGGAGGAAAACACTGAATATATATATATATATATATATATATATATATATATATATATATATATATATATATATATTCTGCTCCAAGGTGCCCATTCGGCGAGAAGCACTTGTTAGCCAGCACTCAGTTTCAAGCCTTTATTGGTATGAACAGCTCAGGCATGCTGATTCATTTCGCAGCTCATTGTCATATTGCCTGACGCGTTACAAGTTTCCTTCCTCAGAGGCTTCTGACAATGAAATGTGTACGCGTTCTGGCCAAACCCTTATATACTAATTACATGCCCATGGATGGGCTGCTCGATTGAGTCCTGTGCATGCTGGGCCACGTAGTCAGAACAATGCGCAAATGTTACTGCTGATAAAATTATAAGCCTTCAGATGTGCCTCAGTACGCCGTTGCCGTTCTAAATCCTGCTGGGAGATCCACAAACGACATTCAGGTGAATCCCATACACTGTGACCCCCAGGGATAACGGGGTGGTGCTTTCTCAGCGGCGGGGCTGCTGCCTATACATTCTGCTCCAAGGTGCCCATTCGGCAAGAAGCACTCATTAGCCAGCACTCAACTTCAAGCCTTTATTGGTATGAACAGCTCAGGCATGCCGATTCATTTTGCAGCTCATAGTCATATTGCCTGACGCGTTTCAAGTTTCCTTCCTCAGAGGCTTCTGACAATGAAATGTGTGCGCGTTCTGGCCACACCCTTATATACTAATTACACGCCCATGGATGGGCTGCTCGATTGAGTCCTGTGCATGCTGGGCCACGTAGTCAGAACAATGCACAAATGTTACTGCTGATAAAATTATAAGCTCTCAGATGGGCCTCAGTATGCCGTTGCCATTCTAAATCCTGCTGGCAGATCCACAAACGTCATTCAGGTGAATCCCAAACACTGTGGCCCCCAGGGATAACGGGGTGGTGCTTTCTCAGCGGCGGGGCTGCCGCCTATACATTCTGCTCCAAGGTGCCCATTCGGCGAGAAGCACTGATTAGCGAGCACTCCAGGCACGTCCAGGCTCCCTGAAGAGAAAATAAAGGAATTCAGGGAGGAGGTAAGGTCCTTGTGCAACAGGGAGAAGGCAACCCTCCATGAGCTGCAGAGACTGATCAGCAAGCTCAACTTTGCAGCCCGAGTCATCCACGCTGGCAAGGCCTTTGCCAGGCACCTAACACAGCTAACAGCCGGGCTCACACACACACACTTCACTGCATCAGGCATGGGGCAGGGGTGAAGTGTGACCTGATCATGTGTGACAAGGTAGCAAGTTGTGGCCTAACTCCGGGGAGAAGCTGCCCCTCCACACGCAAAGGGCGTGAAACCAACAGAACAATTTTATGACCCTAAAAGTGGCAAGAAATAAGGGTTGCCTGCAAATGAGCAGAACCACGAGCTGTCAGTGATTTCCGATGTATGATGTGCAAATGATTTTTGACGGCAAATGACTTATGACAAACAAAGTAAGTGATTTATCTACAAGCCATGTATGACAGTTCACAATTTGTGATTTATGGCAGGGGTCCTAAAAAGTTAGGTCTTCGGCAATGTATATAAGTGTAATAAAACAGCGGCCAACACCGACCACAAAAGTTCAAGCATGTGTTGGCTGTATTATTTGATA
This sequence comes from Calotriton arnoldi, assembly GCA_963921515.1. NCBI lineage: Eukaryota > Metazoa > Chordata > Amphibia > Caudata > Salamandridae > Calotriton > Calotriton arnoldi. The sequence continues at coordinate 30,579 of CAWUFW010005112.1, forward strand.
TATCTATGAGAACGTTGCATGCCATTCTGGGGTGGATGCACAGTGCGGGGTTAAGCTGTTAACTCTTTCTTCTTAGATCACAGGTCGTGGAAGTCCAAAGCGACATCTTGCATAACATTTCTATGACAGTGCTTTCCACACCCATGATTTTGGAATCGTAGAACTTGTTGTCTTAACATTTTGTCAACACTCTCATTTTGGATGATGCAATTCACATACTGCTCTATGAAAGACAACACAGACCCATCTGCGTCTGTTCCAAACTTTGGGGCATCTTTTACCCCGTAATAGCATGTGAATATGTGGAGCACCTCCGGCTTGGTATTCTTTGTGGCAAAAGAAATCAGTCACTTCACAGAGAGGTGGATTACTCTTGTTGCTGATAAAAGCTGTCATAGGTTGAAATCTGTGGTTAAAATATCTGCAAACATTTGCAGGGTCCAATGAGCAGAGTTCTCCTGGTGTCTTTAGATCGATGTCTTTTATATTTGAATTTGCCTCTTGCAAGAATTGAAGCAGGTCATCCCATGCATACTCAGCACAACTGAGTTTTAGAAACCATGTAGGTACTCCTAAATTTCTCAACATGAATTTTAGTTCACTGTGACCACAATACCAATATTCATTGGTTCCACGTTGACAAGCCATGAGATTAATCAAATTGTATTCCAGCTGTTCATATTTTCTGTTAATTTTCTCAACAAATTTTCTTTCAGATAGATTTTGCAGATTTGTTCCCGTTTTTAAAATGTGATTTATGGCATAAGACAATACAGAAAAAACACTTTCAAATAATAAATGAAACATATAAGGGATACAATGATGAAGTCTCCCAAAATTTCTTTTGAATGTAGGGAATGGATGCTGTAATGGTCATAAATTTCTTCTACTCTGCATTGAGCCACTTTTTATGGTTCCATGTTAAAATATCGATTACAAAAATATAGTTGAAAAAAATATCGATGTAAAAATATCGATTACAAAAATATTGAATTGCTATACTTAAACAGGTAAGTACAATAATATCGACTCAAAAATATATTAAAATTATTAACAAAATAAATTAAATGTAATATATATTTAAACTAATTATAACAAATAAACTTAGGGGCATATTATCAAGAAACGGCGTTAAAATTATCGCCGCTTTAGCGGCAGAAAACTGCCGCTAAAGCGGCTATAATGGGCTTGATAATATGCCCAGAGAATACCAATAGAAGCCCATGTTCTGCTGTGATCATGGGCTTCTATTGGAATTCTCAAGGGCATATTATCAAGCCCATTATCGCCGCTTTAGCGGCACTTTTCTGCCGCTAAAGCGGCGATAATTTTAACGCCGTCCTTGATAATATGCCCCTTAATTTATTAAATATAAACACCAAAAAATATTTACATATACATATAATTACTTAAAAACATTTTCTTAACTATTATCTTTATTTAATTTATAAACTTTTTTAATTATATAAAAATAAAATAAACACATATATAAATAATTAAAAATAAAATATTCTATATTTAATTAACATATTAAACTATTTAAAAAAATAATACATACATTTAATAACAAAATAAAAACATTAGTAGAAAAAGCGCTGGATAGCGAAGGGTAAAAATTACTATTCCCACTCCAATCAGTGCAACAGTAGGGAAAGCGCTGGATAGCGTAGGGGTAAAAATTACTATTCCCACTCCAGTGAGTGCAACAGTAGGGAAAGCGCAGGATAGCGTAGGGGTAAAAATTACTATTCCCACTCCAGTGAGTGCAACAGTAGGGAAAGCGCTGGATAGCGGAGGGGTAAAAATTACTATTCCCACTCCAGTGAGTGCAACAGTAGGGAAAGCGCTGGATAGCGGAGGGGTAAAAATTACTATTCCCACTCCAGTGAATGCAACAGTAGGGAAAGCGCTGGATAGCGGAGGAGTAAAAATTACTATTCCCACTCCAGTGAGTGCAACAGTAGGGAAAGCGCTGGATAGCGGAGGGGTAAAAATTACTATGCCCACTCCAGTGAGTGCAACAGTAGGGAAAGCGCTGGATAGCGTAGGGGTAAAAATTACTATTCCCACTCCAATGAGTGCAACAGTAGGGAAAGCGCTGGATAGCGGAGGGGTAAAATGTACTATTCCCACTCCAGTGAGTGCAACAGTAGGGAAAGCGCTGGATCCCAAAACAATAAAAAATAAAAACATCAACATTTTTATTAAATTTAATTTCCAATATTAACATAATTAATATATATATTTAAATATATTATTATTAACAAAGATAATAAAAAATTAATTACCCATTATTTAACACTATTAAATCCACAACACACACCTACAATTAATTACACAATTAAATGTAATAATTACTAATTAATTAATGAAAATTAATTTATTATTTATTAATTAATCAATAAAAATTAATTACTTACCACCTTTCACACCATTTACACATATTAATAACACCAAAACACACACCTAAAATTAATTACACAATTGCAATTACTAATTACTAATTAATTGATGGTAATTAACTTAAAAGTATTTAATAATTAATCAGTAAGAAAATTACTTACCACACCCTTCACACAATTTACACATATAAACACCACAACACACACCTAAAATTAATTAAGCAATTAACCTAATTATTTATTAATTGACTAATTGAAATTAATTAACAACTAATTATTAAAATATTATTAATTAATCAATTAACACATTAATTATTCAATACATCTTATAAAATTAAATTACTTTCCACCCTAATACCCTATAAACCCACAACCCGCTACGGAACTAAAAACGCAGAATTAAACTTAAAATAAATTAATAACTAGTAAACTCTAAAACATATAATAAAATAACAAACAATTCTCATTAAAAACACTAAAATACATAACATTATTAATAAATCGATATTTTTGTAAACTATATTTTTGTAAACGATATTTATTACAAAGATATTTATGTAATCGATATTACTTACCTGTCAGTCGATATTCTTGTCAGCTATATTTTTGTTCTCGATATTTCTTCTCCACGATATTTTTGCGGCGATATTTCTGTCCCGCGATATTTTTACGGCGATATTTCGACTCTGAACCACTTTTTATATCTGACCTGTCAATGATGATGTTTTGTCCTCCAGATGTGTGAATTTCTGCATTGTTATATTATATTTGTTATTTTGTACCAGAAATGAAGTTGCATTTTTAACTTTACTAACATCTACTAACTCTTGCCATATCGTTTTATTCTTGGTCGGGACACCATTTACTAGAATTACAAGTCCCTTTTCCAAATTTCCCTGTACCCATATAGTTTCAATATTTTCTATAAAATCTGATGGCAAGTATACAACTCTACCTCTGAGACCCTTCTGCAGCTCAGTTGGAGGTAATTTCCCTGCCTGTGGCTCCATGCAACTATAACTTGAAATGGATGTAGGGACTGTATTAATATAGACTCTAGAAGGCATTTTGTTTTCCTCTAACTTATTATAGCAGTACTTACACATAACGTGTCGGGTGGATGAGTCAAATTGCCCCTCTACAAATTAATGAACAGCAAATTCACGCCACTTATCATTATACTCTTTTTCGGACTTAGGGGCCGATTCCAATTCAGGCTGGATATCTCCCCGACCGAGCCGGAACCGGAGAGATTTCCGACCGAATCGGACCCTAGCAGTCCGACCGAATGAGTATGATGCGTTCGCATGCAATCGGACTCGATTCGGTCGGACTCCCATTGAAGTCAATGGGAGCCGGTCGTACAACGCGTACGCGGGCTCCCATTTACTCAATGGGTGCGAGGCGAACAAGGGCGCCCCCTACAGCCGGTACGCGTCGAGGTGACTTGCGCGTTAGAAGCACAGGTAGGGGGGACCCATGGGTCCCCCCTGTGTGCGACTCGCGTGGCTACGCATACAGGGGGGTCCGACACGGACCCCCAAAGTACGGCTCCGACTGCTCTTTGGAGCCGGACTGCGCAACTCGGTCGGACTGCTCGAGGCGCGCATTGTACTTACCCGGCCGGGGAACGTCTCCATTGCGCGGTGCGAGTCGTGTCCGTGCGAGTCGGTCGGTGCGGTCGGGTCCCTCGAACCAGTCGGTCGGTGATTTCGCGAGCGCTCACATCGTACTCGCTCGCCCGGACGCACGTCCGAATCGGTCGGGAAAGAGGGCTCCGAATCGGACCCGGTTATGCCGAATCCGATTCGGAGCCCTATCGGCCGAGATCGGAATCGGCCCCTTAATGTACAAATCAGCTTTGTGAGTTTGATTTTTTTAGTGAGTGCGTAGACAACATATACCAATGCAGTTTGGTTTCTCTGAACAAACTGCGCTAAAGTTTCTAATCTCTTTTTCAAAATTACCAACACTAATACCTCTGTTCTTTTCCACAACTCCTGTTGCTACCAACTCTTCATTTTCTCTTCACTCTTGTTCCAGTCCAAAGAAAACAAATTGAACATCATTACAAACTTTTTCTACGTCTACTACACTACCAAGCAAAAGAGCTCTATTTATTTCTCCTAAACATACAGCAGGAGTTTTTACATAGTAAAGCCTTTTAACAAAAGTTCTAATTTTTGAGTGGTGTACATCTAACATTCTGAATTGAAAGCTGCTTTGACACACTTTTTTTGATAGACAGGCTAGTGAGGATCCTTGCACATTAGTATGCTTTCTTACTTTGCATGGATCTAATCCTTGCAAAGTACGTATTTTCTGTTTTAAACTTGTGGAATCAAACATATGGAGGAAATTTCTCAATATATCAATTGATTGTTAACGAATACTACAAACACTGCTACAATTCCATTTGTACACAGGGGCCTGTCAACGCCTTCCTTGCACCTCTTCAGCAGTCTATTCCTCAATATTTCTAGGTGCCATTACTTCTTTTGGAATAGGCGTTCCATTTTCATCTCATAACATCGCCCAGATTCATCAACTGCATGCACTATTGTGTTGTCTTGCAAATGGCCTTTTCGTTAAAGAAAGGTTCAGTACTTGAAGTATGTATCCATTCACGACTAAAAACTTTGTAATAGTTACCTCTAGTCACAAGTCTTTTCTTTTAGCTCTGTCTCATCATAGACAACACTATTCTGTCCAGTGTTGTCATTCTGTTTAAAACCAAGATAAATAGTTTCCTCTTTATAGCAAACGCCTTATCAACTACACCTTCAACATATTCCTTTTGTCTGATTGCTTGTGTTGTTCTTTTATACTTCTTTATAGTTGCAAACAAGTTGCGAATTACTCTAGTACGGAACATTCTACCTCTGATGTCCTTGAACTGCCTCTGCCCTCTGCTTAAAATCTCTCCCTTTTTCAATAATGTGTAACTTTTTATATCAGCTTAGATATTCGGTGTCATAGTTTTGTTTTTCTTCAGTATTTTTTGCACTTTTTCTTGGTCCTCTTACCAGCAATCCTTTTCTCTATGACCATCTTTTCTGCATTTTGCCCCTTTTATTTCTCAGTTCTAATAAGATGCTCTATCTGCTGCTGCTTCTTTCTTCTCTGCTACAGCAACAAATGATCGACGAAATGCAGAAGGGATCAAACATTCAGCCCCCGTCAAGAGATCTGGGTTAAATCCATCATTCTTTTCCTTACTACGCCACCCCAGTATGGACACAGACATATTCTGCAGTCTTGACCTTGTTCCTCATAGGAACGGTCCAGCCCGAACTGCCAAGCCGGGTCCTCCCTGGACCGGAAACAAGCATCCTGGGAACAGTTGCGGGGTAACACCCCTCATCAGCCAGGCTAGCTTGAAATCAGTGGCACAGCGACCAAGGAAAATCTTCTCTGACATTTTTGGGCAAGGCAATTCTCTATAGATAACTATCATCATCATCATCAGAAAACTTTATTACGATCACCAGGATCCAAAAAAGTACACACAGCACAGATTTAAAAAATAAAAAGTTAAAACAGTTCAAAAGACAGGGGTACAATATAAAAAGGGCATAATTTCCCTCAGATAGAAGTGCAACTTATATGTCCCCCTACACAATTTTTTTTTTTTTTTTTTAAACAATTTCATTAAGGAGTTTGTGCAAAAGAGCAAGTATACATTAAATCGTAACAAATGCGATACTTCATACAGATATCTTCCCACGCCTAATCCACAGTGCAAACCAAAATCGGGAAAGTCCGAAGACTATCGGTCTTCGGGTATCAGTGCACAGAATTCTCAATACCTCAAGATAGTGGCCCGGGCCAATAAGTCTGCACAAGGGAAGTATCCATTTTTTCCTCAATGATGAATAGTGGGGACAAAAGAAAAGTAAATGAACAATCGATTCTTGGCAAACATTGCAAGCAGGGCACAAATTACTTTGGGTAATACTGCAACACCAGTTCGAACTGTATAAACATATGGGCAAAGACTTGTAGCGAAACTGCAAAAACAACTTGCGTGCCAACGGTGGAGTGATTTCATCGATGGTTGGTTCAAACAGAGGGACAGATTTAAAAGACAGGAAATCTTTAGTCAAGCCTTTCGAGGGTTCCATCAAATCCATAGCATGCGTTTTTTTCCAGTACTCTTCCTTCAACTTTGCCCTTGAGGTTTGCAGCATAGTCTCCGGGTTTAACCAAAAGGACTCCAGCCCCAATCTCCCCAATAGTTTGCGTAAACAAATAAACCATCTTATTGATGAAGCCTGGGGAAATTTCAAGAGATCCTTCAGGGCCTCCCGGTAGGGCTCCAACTCTTCCACTGTCCATAGTCTATACCAAAACATTAGCAGCTTGCAGTACAATTTGTGCTTGACTTGCCTGTGGGCAAGGTCTAGATACAAAGGTTTTAAAGGAGAGCTCGCAGGAAGATCAACCAAAGATCTTAAGAAGCGGTTTTCTACAGTAATTAACGAAACTTGGTTACCAGTTCCCCATAGTTCAGCGCCATAAAGTACCCCTCCCAGCACCTTAGTATTGTAAATTTCAAGTGCAGGGGCAATTTGACGAGATACCGTCTTCCTATGTATTTTACTAATATGGGTACATTGGTGGATTAGTTGCAGCTTTGCCTTTTCCAATTGTGGACCCCAGTTAATAGATGGGGTCAGGCGAATACCCAAATAGTCGAAAACTTCCACTTGCTCCAATTTTGCACTGCCAGCCCATACAGATCTAGTTAAAACCGTTTTGCTACCTTTGTTAAAAATCATATACTTAGTCTTTGACTCATTAAGAACCAAACCCCTGTCATTACAAAATCTTATAAAATCATTTATGAGTTGTTGAAGGCCTTGGGGGGATTTAGAGATTAAGAGAGTGTCGTCTGCAAACAACAATGCAGGCCCTCTTCTCAAGCCTATTTTCGGGGCATCACAACCATCCCTATCTAAAAAATCAACAACTCCATTAATAAATAAAGTAAAAAGGGTAGGAGCCAGCACACATCCCTGTCTCACTCCACGTTTGACAGGGAAGGTTTCTGTCACTTCGTTGTTGGCACCCCACCTGACCTGTGCTGAGTTGTCTGCGTGTAATCGAATTAGAATGTTTAAAAGATTGGTGGGTAAGCCCATCGCTTCTAGGACCCTCCAAAGTCGAACGCGCGGAACTAGATCGAAAGCAGACCGCAAGTCAACAAAGGCCACATATAATTTGCCCCCCTTGACGACTACTTCCTTCCAGTAGGTGCAAATAAAACGATAAACCTGGTCCAAAGTGCTAACTTTATTGCGGAATCCCGCCTGAAAGTCACTCAATATTTGGCACTCCATCATCCAATCCTGTACCCTTCCTAGAACCTGTTTACAAAAGATTTTTGGAGGGAGTCAATAAGGCTAATCGGCCTATAACTCATTGGTTTAGATCTATCCCCCTTTTTGTAAATAGGAACTATTTCTGCAATGTGCCATGATGACGGAATTGGGGCACCAGACAGGATTAGATTTGACACCAGATTTATATACAAGCCCCAAAGCATTATGTCCTCTCTATACAGATCATTGGGGATTCTGTCGGGACCTGGGGCTCGCGCTGGGACACTAGACGAAATTGCTAGCTTAGTTTCCTCTAATGAGAAAACCAGGGTTTCCCCGCCACCACCCAGGGACTCAGCCCACTCCTCTGTTGGCTCACTATCAGTTAAAGGTTCGGAGCCATATAGGGTACCAAAATAAGCAACCCATTCTTCTGGTTGGATAGTGAATTCCATACTTTGCCTAGTTCCCTTAAGCCAGTGTGCTGCTTGTCTCCAAAACGATTTGGTGTCTCTATCAGCTAGTGCGGTGTGCAAAGAGGACCAAAGAGAGTCCTCCCACTCCTTTTAGCTCTACCGATGGCCTTTCTGTATTCCACCCTACATATTGCAATCTCAGTGTAAGCCCTTCTTTTTAGTGCACTGATAAGCCCCCCCTTTGCCTTCCTACAGCACTAGTTATACCAAGGGCTCTTTGATTCTTGCGACTGATCTATACATTTACCCTCTTTTTCTCTAGCTTTTGGCGGTCGGCTAAGTGTGTCCCTCACCTCATTAAAGAGCAGCACATGACAAGACCCAAGGGTCTCAATTTCAACATTTGGGTGAAGAGCAGCCAGATCTCTAATCAGTAGTCTAACTTTGTCCTTCACTACCTCTAGGCCAGCAGGATGTGCCTCCACCCAACTCCACTTTATAGTCCCTTGATGACAGTCTGCTTGGGGCCCACATTTGAAAGGGTGAGGACTAGGGCGTTGTGGTCACTCTCAGATCTTTTCTCCACTACCATATCTTCTACATGTGGCCAAAGGTTGGGAGAAATTAAACAATAATCGATCCTGCTAGTATAACCAGGTCTGTTGAAGGTATGTTCCCCTTTGGGATCCGACCTGGTTCTGCCATTAGTGGCTCTAAGATCATGCTGTAAAGTGAGGGCAAACACCTGACCACCTCTCTTAGTCCATTTTACCCTTGGAAGGTCTAGGGGGGGAATTGACCACTCACAATCCCAATCCTCTGTAAGGTCTGGAAGGATGGAAGCAAGGGGTTCAAAGGTGCAATTAAAGTCACCTGCCACCAATAGAGCGGCACCATCGTGGTACTTAGCCAGAGCATTATCTAGAATTTGTATAGTGTTGGTTTCCTCTAGTACATGCTCAACTCTATTATAGATGTTGAATATTTTAACCCTCCACCCCCCTGTCAAGGTCAATTCCAAGGCCAAGATATCTTGAGAATCAACATATAGTGGCTTGACTTTGAAACCCAGTGTGTTTTTTATCCAAACTGCGAGGCCCCCAGAGGGTCTACCCTGATGTTTCCTAATCGCTTCAATGGCATGGGTGGTAAAGCCATTTCTGTGTGGGGTGACCAAACTCCATGTTTCCTGAAACAGGATAAGATCGAATGTATCAATAAAGCGACACCAGTCAGGATCTAATTGAAGTTTTATGATCCTGGCCACGTTCCATACTAAAACCCTTAAACCAGAATCAGAGTATATTCCACTTATTACCGCACAGCTAGCGACAGAACTAGAGACAGGGCCATTGCTAACGCTGGCCGTCAAAGACTCCTCAGCATGAGAACCCAATGCTCCGTGATCCCATACAGGACCCACCGGTACTGGGGCACTACTTTTAGTAGCAACCAAATCCCCTGTATAGGTGACATGGTTGCTTACCCCGGTTGGAACATACTGGGGACTCGCTTAACTAATCTTTCCCCTTGAGTTGCGCTGACTATGGGGCTAACTGTGGGGCCCAAAGGGTTTGTTGGATCTTCAGCTCTATTTAAAGTTGGTGTTGAACTACCCACCTGAACGGGAGATTTCAATGGGTCTATATCTACTATTTCCTGGCACTCAGTCAATATGTGTTCAATTCGATCCATAGTCTCATGGCAGATAGCACCCAGAGACTTCTTTTTCTTTTTAGAATTGGCCGAATCCTGCACCTTGTCTAGGTTCTTCCTTTTGCCCATTTCAGATATTTTCTTTAGCTACGTAGTGTAGTAGAGAGCACGATAGACCCAGGAGGGATTCTCGACTCTTTAAAACCACTATCCAAACCCTCGCTCCCCACAAAACCAAACAGAAACAGCACCAACAGATATAGAAATCCCCAGGTCAGCTTATCAGAGAATGGCGAAAACAAATAGTACAATACAAAAATCAAAAAGCACAATACCAGCAGCTGGGTAAGTCAAAATAAATGCTGGGAAAATCCAAAGGGGGTGGCCCTGCCCCGCCACTTCCTGCCGCTGACGGGCGCAGACGGGCCCGCCCTTGGCCCGAGCTTCGCCCGCGCGCGTCCCGCGCTGCGGGAGCCCTGCAGCGAATTTCAAAGCGCCTCCAGGCGCGTGATGCGAGCGTCGGCGGCGTTCTCGGCTGCAAGGGAACCTGGACCCTGGAGTTTCCTCTGGCGAAGAGCAGCAAGAAGGGCTTCCCGCGCTGCGGGAGCCCTGCAGCGAATTTCAAAGCGCCTCCAGGCGCGTGATGCGAGCGTCGGCAGCGTTCTCGGCCACAAGGGACCTGGACCCTGGAGTTTCCTCTGGCGAAGAGCAGCAAGAAGGGCTTCCCACGCTGCGGGAGCCCTGCAGCGACTTCAAAGCGCCTCCAGGCGCGTGATGCGAGCGTCGGCGGCGTTCTCGGCCGCAAGGGACCTGGACCCTGGAGTTTCCTCTGGCGAAGAGCAGCAAGAAGGGCTAGATAACTATATATAGATGTCTGAAAACAAAATTAGAGAAATACATTCATCAGTTAATTACATAGTATCACATTACATATTTTAACTATATAAACATTTAGTTTACATGAGGCTATATAGCTCAGCCAATCTTACCTTTTAAGTACATAGCACCCACACTATTAACTGCCCACAGCCTACCTTACTGCTCAGTTATATGTATGGATGAGTGAGAGGTTGCTCATAGAGCTACTCACACACACACTCACTCACCCATAGAGTTACTCACAAACCCTCTCACTCACTCTTACACCTACTTACACAGACATTAACTTATAGGAGCATACCCTATTGACTGACTACAGCATATCTCAGGAGACAGTCATATGTGCTAGAAAAGTAGCTTAAAGCTTAAGAAGGTCTTTACATGCTAGAGATGAACGTGTCAGTTTTTTCGCAGATATCTAGATGACTGTGTGAGTCCCTATCAGGAGCTGACATTCCATGAGTATGTAACTTTGTTGCTAAATATCTACCTCTCTTTGTGACCTCTATAGTTCACTAAATGTGTCTGTAAGGGACTGCAGGAATCACTTCCCATCTCTGTTAGTGAGTATTCGATTATATACGTGTGTGTGCAACTACCTGTTTTTACATGAGATACATATTAGTTCATATGTCCAGATCGACAGCTCGCCGACGGCCCATCTAAGGATGCAAAACATTTTAAAATTTACTGTTAATTGGATGATGGCCAAATCCCTTAAAATTAATCCAGATAAGACTGAGGTACTGGCCGTCACCACAGCATCCAATCCATGGAACGATCTTTTTGGCCACAAGAACTTGGCCCTTTTCCGGAACCGGCAGGTGCCGTGAAAAGTCTGGGCATCAAAATTGATGCAAAGCTCTCCATGCTACAACAGGTGTCGGCAGTAGTAGGAACCTGTGTTGGCCTACTAAGACAGTTGCGGAAACTGGCCCCACCTCTCACCTTTTCCACACTCAGACGGGCAGTCTCAGCAATGATACTGTCGCGTCTGGACTATGGTAACTCCCTGTATATCGGTCTGCCGCAACAACTGTTGGTTAGACTTCAGGTTGTTATGAACGACGGGGCTAGATTAATTTTCAGAAAGCCGAGACGAGTACACGCCACTTCTCTGCTATAAGAGCTACATTGGCTCCCGGTCAGGCAGAGAATAACGTTTAAAGGCCTTTGCATTGCCCATAAAACCATGTATGGCCAAGCTCCAAGCTATATCAAAGACCTCTTAGCTAACTACGTTCCTAGTAGGGTGCTTCGGTCAGCTGAGGCCTGCCTACTGGTTTGCCCCCGTTTCAACCTGTCTTCTGTTGGAGGAAGAGCCTTCTCAGCATCAATACCTCGGCTCTGGAATAGTCTCCCGGGAAATTTACGCAAGGAACTGAACCTCCTCCCCTTTAGAAAGAAGCTGAAGACAGTACTTTTCTTAGAAGCATGGGGCATCATTTAACCTCTGCTATTCCCCTACTAACTAGGATAGGTGTCCCTCTGGTAGCGCTTAGAGACCTGTTGGTGATAACGCGCTCGATAAATGTAAATTACAATTACAATTACAATTACAATTAGTTGTGTGTGTCTATGTGAGCGAATATGTAGGTGCTTCTGTCATTATTTCAGTTGATTTATTAGTAACTGTCCGCTTTTCTACTTAGGTGTGTCAGATTGAAGTCTGGGTGTCACAGTGGATATATCATTGGGCACAAGGCTCTCTGTGAGCACATATACCTCACTGAACCTTCAAAGTACTGATGTTGCCTTTTAAGCAAATACCAACCTGCCCTATTGCCTACCTACAGCTCCCTCAGTTGTGAGGTACACGTGTTACAACAATAGTTTAAGCGTTCTCTAGGAGTTTTAAATGTGAAGGTTGACCTAGTAGTAAAACTGCATTCACAGCCTCAAGTGCATAAGGCCCAAGAGGTGATGCAAGGGCTACTTCTCTGCATGTTAGGCTTGAAAGTGCCAGTTATTTAGCAGATATCTGAATGAGTGCCTCAGTCTCTATCTGAGGATGTCATTGCATGTCTGTGTAAGTTTTTTCGAAAATACCTGTCTCTCTTTGTGACATCTACGGTTCTCTAAATGTGTCTGTAAAAGGCTTTATAGATTGCCTCCTGGCTGTGTTAGTGAGTTTAGGGTTTTTCAGTGTGTGTGGAACTGCTTCCATTAATACTATATACATATCAGTTGACCCTGTTTATGTGAATGAATGTTTAGGTGCTCTGTCACTATCTCACTGGGTCTTTTAGTGTCTGTCAGCTTATCAACTTAGCTGTGCTAGATTGACGTATCGGAGGCAGACTGCATGAATAATTAGGTACATTGGTCTGTAAGACTGCAAATAGCTCACTGAATTTTCAGAGTACATCTATTAACATTTAAATACATAGCACCCTGCCCTATGGCCTAGCTGCAGTCTACCTCAGTGGTGACTTATACTTAGCAGAATAGCAGTTTGTGTCTGTCTTGTCTATGATTATTAGAAGTGAAGTTTAGTCTACCAGTAAAACTGAATGCACAGGTTCTAGTATAGCAGGCCCAAGACAAGATGAAAGAGCTACTTGTTTCATGTTAGATTCGAAAGTATCGCTACTTTACAAGATATCTGAATGAATATGTCAGTTCCCATCTGGGGCTGCTATTGAATGTATAATTAAGTTAAATGTCTGACTCACTTTCTGGCATCAATGGTTCTCTGCCTCTATAAGAGGCTAAAGGGATTGCCTCATTGATGTATTAGTGAGTATTGGGTTATTTAAGTGTGTGTGCACCTGCCTCCATTAGCTCTGCATGCATATGAGTTCTGCTCTCTTTGTGAGTGAATGTTTAGGTGCTTCTATTACTATCTCACTGGGTGGTTTAGTGTCTGTCTACTTTATTACTTAAGTATGTCAAATTGAAGTCTGAATTGCAAAGTGGATGTATAATTCGGCACATGGATCGGTAGGAGTCATTATAGCTGACAAAAATATCACAGATCATGTTTTACCTTTTAAGCATATAGTTCACTGTACTATGCTCTAACTACAGCCTATCTTAGTGATCAGCTATATGTGCTACACGAACAGTTTCCTCGTTGTGTGGGAGTTTTAAGTGACACGACAGCACACCAATATCACTACATGCACAGGCTCAAGTCTACATTGCCCGAGGCATGATACAAGGGTGACTTCTCTGCATGGTAGACTTCAAACTGTCAGTTCTTTAGCAGATATCTGAATGACTGTCTCAATTTCTATCTGGAACTGTGATTGCATGTCTATGTAAGTTTGTTAGTAAATGACTGCCTCTCTTTGTGACATGTATGCTTCTCTAAATGTGTCTGTTAAAGACTGCATAGATTGACTCCTGGGTGTGTTAGTGACTATTGGGTTATTTAACTGTGTGTGTACAACTGCCTCAATTACCACTAGATACATATCAGTTCTGCCTGTCTGTGTGAGTGAATGTTCAGGTGCTTCCATTACTATCTCACTGGGTGTTTTAGTGTTTGTCTGCTTTTCTACTTACATATGTCAGAATGAAGTCTGGGACGCTAGGTGGATGTATAAGTGGGTACATGGGGCTCTAGTAGTGCATATAGCTCACTTAAACTTTGCAGTACATTTCATACATTGTAAGCACATATCAACTTGCCTTAAGGCCTACTTGCAGCCTATCTCACTGAAGAGTTATACAAAGAGTACTTTAAACCTTTTGTAGGACTTTTCAATGTGAAAACTGACCTAGCAAGAAAAGTACATGTACATGCTCAAGTGTAGCAGGCCTAAGACATGATGCAAGGCCCACTTCTCTGCATGGTATATTCCTCTCCGAACCCACGGAAATCAACTGCGGAGTACCCCATGGATCATCACTCAGCCCCAAGCTTTTCAACATCTACATGGCCCCCCTCGCCGCCATCGTCAGACAGCACGGACTCAGCATAGTATCCTACGCCGACGACACCCAGCTCATCCTCTCCCTCAGCAAGGAGCCCGTCACCACCAGACTCAACTTCCAGGAAGGAATGAAGGACGTCGCATCCTGGATGAGCAGCAGCTGCCTGAAGCTCAACTCGGAGAAGACAGAGGTCCTCATCCTCAGACCCTCCCTCTCTGCATGGGACAACACCTGGTGGCCCACCGCCCTCTGCAGCCCTCACTCCCCCACGGACCACGCCCAAAACCTCGGCATCAAACTCGAATCCTCCCTCTCCATGACCCAACAGGTCAACGCCGTCACCTCCAGCTGCTTCAACACCCTCCGCATCCTCCGAAAGACCTTCAAACAGATCCCCCCCGAAACAAGGAAGACCGTCACCCACACACTCATAACCAGCAGACTGGATTACGGAAACGACCTCTAAGCCGGGATCAACAAATCTCTGCTCCACAAAATCCAGACCATATAGAACACCTCAGCTAGACTCGTCCTCGGCATTCCTCGGCACGAACACATCACCCAACACCTGCGTAACCTCCACTAGCTCCCCGTTGAGAAGAGAGTCACGTTCAAGATACTCACCCACTCCTACAAATGCCTCCCCAACACCAGACCCCAATACCTCAATGAGAGAATCACCTTCCACGTAGCCAAGAGAAACCTCCGATTCGCTGACCTCGCCCTCGCTGAAACCCCGCGCATCCGCAGACACAGAACAGGTGGAAGATCCTTCTCCTACATCGTGGCCAAGACCTGGAACGAGCTCCTGATTGACATCAGACGCGCCCCCTCCCTGAACATCTTCAGGAAGACACTCAAGACCTGGCTCTTCAACTGAGCGGAGTTGCTTACCCCCCCATAGCGCCTTGAGACCCTCATGGGTGAGTAGCGCGCTTACAAACTCCCTGATTGATTGATTGAAAAGTGTCAGTTCTTTACTGGATATTTGAATGAGTATGTCAGTTCATGATTGGGGCTCCGATTGAATGGGTATGTAAGTCTGTTGCTAAATCACTGCCTCTCTTTTTGACATGTATGATTCTCTAAATGTGTCTGTAAGGGGCTGCATGGATTACCTCCTGTGTGTGTTACTGAGTATTTAGTTTTTCAAATATATGTACAGCTGCCTCTATTACCACTAAATACATATCAGTTTAGCCAATCTGTGTGAATGAGTATTTAGGTGGTTCTCTAACTACCTCACTGGGTGTTTTAGTGTCTCTCTGCTTTTCTACTTAGGTATTTCAGATTGAAGTCTGGGTAGCACGGTGGACATATAATTGGACACAGAAGTTTGTAGAAGTGCATATACCTCACTAAACTTCATAGTACATGTGCTACATTTTCAGCATATACCACCCTACCATATGACTTAGCTGCAGCCTATGTCAGTGGCGACTTATATATGGTAAAAGACCACTTTATGCCTTCCCTACGAATTTTATATGTAAAGGTTGGCCTAGCCATATAAGTGAATGCACAGGCTCAGGTGCGCCAAGCTGGAGACATGATGCAAGGGCTAGTTCTGGGTTATTTAAGTGTATATGCAACTACATCCATCAGCGCTAGATACATAACAGTTGTGCCTGTCTGTGTAAGTGAATGTTTACGTGCTTCTGTCACAGTCTGTATGGCTGTTTCAGTCTCTGCCTACATTTCTACTGAGGTATATTAGATTGAAATGTCACTAGCAGGGTGGATATATAATTGGGCACATGGGTCTCTAGGACTGCATGTATCTCACTAAAACTTCATAGTATTTGTGTAACCTTTTAAGCATATAACACACTGCAATACTACATAGCTGCAGCCTATCTCAGTGGTGAGCTATATATGGTAAAATAGCAGTTTATGCCAGCACTAGGATATTTAAATGTGAAGGTTGGCCTAGCTGTAAAACTGCAAGCTTGAGCTCAAGTATAGCAGGCCTGAGACATTATCCAAGGGCTACTTCTCTACATGGTAAACTTGAAAGAGTCAGTTGTTTAGTAGATATCTGAATCAGTGTTTCAGTTTCTAACTAGAGCTGTGATTCCATGTGTATGTACATTTTTTACTAAATCACTGTCTCTCTTTTTCTGATATATGGTTCTCTACAAATGTCTGTAAGGGCCTGCATATATTGCCTCCTGGGTGTATTAGTGAGTATTGGGTTATTTAAGTGTGTATGAAACTGACTCCATTAGGACAAGATACATATCAAATCAAATCAAATCAGGGACATTAATTCAGCGCACAAATCACTCGAAAGTCTCATGGCGCTTGCGGACAGCTCTGAAAGGCCATCTTGTTTAGTTGTCAAACAGCCATGTCTTTAACTTCCTGCGAAAGCAGTTGTGATCTGTGATCGTGCGTAAGTTTGAGGGCAGTTTGTTCCAAAAAGCAGGTGCAAGAAAAGAAAAGGATCTTCCTCCATTTCTAGTGGTGCGGATACTGAGTGGTGTAAGAAGTGATTCGTTACTGGATCTCAGGGTCCTGCAAGGCTGGTACCAACTTAACTTTTTGGCCCAGTAACCCGGGCCTTTTCCGTACATATTTTTGTGTGTTAAACAAAGGATCTTGAAGCGAATTTGCTTTCTGACAGGGAGCCAGTGTAGAAGTCTCAGGCTAGGGGCCGAAGGAGATCTTGGCGGGAGGTTGAGAACCAGCCTGGCCGCGGTGTCCTGCAGAATCTGAAGCCTTGTAAGAAGGTCTTCGTTGATTGAGGACAACAGGGCATTGCCGTAGTCCATACGGTTGATGTTCAATCCCTGAACTAGAGGTTTTCTGGCCTCCATCGGAATCCATTTAAAAACCTTGCGTAAACTACGCATCACGCCAAAACAGGAACCAATTATATAGTTGATCTGATTTTTCATTGATAGTTTATTGTACATATGGAATCCTAAGTTCCGTACCGTCTGTTTTGGGATTGGACAGGGGCCAAGGTTCAGGGGCCACCAGTCATGTGACCAGTGCTCATGAGCCTTGCCAAAAAACACAATCTCGGACTTGCCTCCGTTTAATTGAAGGTGATTTGTGCTCATCCACCTGTCAACTTGGGACATGCAGTCTTTGAATCGCAACTTTGTCTCTGCCGGATCTGTGCCAAGAGTGATCAAGATCTGAGTATCATCGGCATATGATACAACATCAAAGCCGTAGGATCTGATCACCTTGGCCAGCGGGGTCACCTAAAGATTAAAAAGAGTCGGGCTCAGAATGGAGCCCTGCGGCACTCCCATCCTGACTGGTCTACTACATGAAACGATGTTGCCCACCTGTACCGTTGTAACTCGGTCCGTTAGATAGCTCTTGAGCCACTTTAGGGCCTTCCCCCTGACACCAATCTCCCAGAGCCGATATTCTAGAATGCTGTGGGAGATGGTGTCAAAAGCGGCGGATAGATCTAGCAGGACGAGAATTGATGACTGACCTCTGTCCAATGCTAGCCTAATGTTGTCTGTTACTTCTACCAGCGCTGTTTCTGTACTATGGGCGGCCCTGAAACCCGACTGAAAGGGATCCAGTAGTCCATGGCTCTCAAGGTGGATAACGAGGTGGATAACGAGCTGTTTGTTAACCAGTGATTCAAGCATTTTCCCAAAATGAGGAAGCAACGAGATGGGGCGATAGTTCGAGGGGAGTTTTGGATCTGCAGTGGATTTCTTTAAAATTGGCCTGACTCTGGCAGCTTTCCATATTTTTGGGACCTCGGCCTGCGACTGTAACCTGTTAAATAGGTCAGTGAGGCTATCTAACAGCACCGGTGCAATGATTGGAAGAAATTTTGGTGGCACGGGGTCAATAGGCGAGCCCGATTTTGCATGGCTTTTGCCACTACCTCTGTATTACATTGGGAAAATTCATCCAAGATATGAAGGGGGCCTGGAGACACGATGGATTGATTTTCTAAAAGGTTGTTATTTTGTTGGGGCAGAAAAGAGTTATGAATTGCAATAATTTTATCGTCGAGAAATTTAGAGAGAGAATCAGTCCAGTCCTGCGAGTTGGGGGTTAGTAACTGAGCAGGAGGCGTTGTAAATTCTTTTAGAATTTGGTAGAGCTCCTTACTGGAGTTCGCCGCCTCATCTATTCGGTTTAGGAGAAACAATTTTTTTGTTTGTCTGATATCCTCCATGTATCTGCGGTGGATATTTTTATATGTTTCGCGATCAGTCGGATCTTTACTTTTTCTCCATTTCCGCTCTGCTGTCCTGCAGGAGAGCTTCACTGTCTTTAGTTGCTCCGTGAACCAGGAAGCGGCCCTAGATTTAACTTTAACCCTGGTGAGGGGAGCAATTTTGTCTAGCGCAACCGTTATTGCTCTCTCAAATATCATTTGTGCCTGTCGTGTGAGTTAATGTGTACTTGCTTCTCTAACTACCCCACTGAGTGTTTTAGTGTCTGTCTGTTTTTCTACTTAGGTATGTCAGATTTAAGTCTGGATGTAGGCTGGATGTATAATTGGGCACATAGGTCTCTAGAAGTTTATACCGCTCACTGAATCGTCAGAGTGCATCTTTTATTTTTTTAGCACATAGCTCCTTGCGCTGTGGCCTAGCTACAGCTTATCTCATTGTTCAGTTGTATGGAGTACAAGAACCGTCTACACCTTATGTAGCAGTTGTAAGTGATAAGACAGCCCTAGCAGTAAACCTACCTGCCCAAGCTCAAGTATACCAGGCCTGAGACAAAATCCAAAGGCTACTTTCTGCATGGCAAAATGAAAAGTGTCAGGTGTTTAGGAGATATCTGAATGAGAGTTTCAGTTCCTATCTAGGGCTGTGATTCCATCTATATGTAAATATTTTAGTAAATCACTGCCTGACTTTGTGAGATATATGGTTCTCTAAAAGTGTCTCTAAGGGCCTGCATAGATTGCCTCCTGGGTGTATTAGTGAATATTGGATTATTTAAGTGTATGTGAAACTGCCTCCCTTAGGACATGGTACATATCAGTTGTACCTGTCTGTGTGAGTGAATGTTCATGTGCTTCGCTAGCTAGTGTTTCAGTGTCTGTCTGCTTTTCTACTTATCAAATTTAAGTTTGGGTATAGGTTGGATGTGTAATTGGTCACATAAGTCTTTAGGAGTGCATATACCTTGGTCACTCTTCAGAGTAGATGTCTTAAGTTTTAAGCATATAGCTCCTTCCGGTATGGCCTAGCTACACCCTTCCTTAGTATGGACTCATATGTTCTAAAAAGAACCGTTTACACCTTGTGTAGGATTTTTAAGTAAGAAACAGCCCTAACAGTAACTATTCCACATCCAACACATAATGTATAGGTTTCTACTTAGATATGTCAGATTAAAATGCGGATGGCACAGTGCATGTACACTTCAGAACAAAAATCTTTATACGCACATATAGCTCACTCATGTGTTCAAAGGACATATCTTACATATTAGCCACATATCACCCTGTGCTATGGCCTACTTAGCAGTCCAATTACATGTTTTAGAAAATGTACCAGTATCTGACTATCTGTTTTGAAAGCTCTAAAAAATATCAACATACATTGCTGAATAAATGCCTCATTACCAGTATTATGAATTTGAAACATATCTCTAACTGACTTTGACACTGCTACACATATATCTACTTTGTGATATCTTAGTGAATATATATGAGTGCTTCTCTTAATCCATGAGTGAGTGAGAGAGATCCTTTATAATTTAGAAACATGTATGTCACATGCTTCAAAGGTGCTATACTTTATATAGTACTTGGCATAATAGTGCCTAGCAGTGTTATATTACATATCTCAATCTGAATATAATCAAAGAACATATCTCCCCATGTATATACATACAAATATACCCTGTAATTATCCAACACCTACACTAAAGAGTATGTAACACATAGCTACTAACTTTGAGAGATTCATAATTCAAATACAGCTATAGTACATACTTTCCACTTTCAAACCTGAGTGTTCTAGTCTTTATTTATAATGGAACAAATAAGACTACAACTCCCAGAAGTCAAATAAAAATATTTGTTATAAGCTGCACATCATATATACACATATACAAATTTGACATCTTATACTACATTATTACATATAAGTTTAACCATTACTGTACACTCTTTTCTTTTACCACTTACAGAATAGAGTAAGGGAATATAGGTGCAATATGCACCTCCATGGAAACACATTTTAAACTAACTTGACAGACACCTAGTCTGCACCTGAGACAAACTATATCCTAGTTACCTATTTATAGATATATACAAACACTTACAATTTCAATAATATATCATCCTTATATATATTATATTATATATTTCAAAATCTTTTATCACAATATGACATTATAATCTAGCTTATTAATCTTTTTTTTTTTGCTTGCAAAGAAATGTAATTAACATACCAGATTATTGAGTTTGTTGGTAAATTACTTTTTGACTCTTATTAGATAGATGCAATATTCTCAGGGTTTGGAAAAACTTAGCATAAGAATGGCACACCACTCATATACAAAGCAACCATAAATGGCAACCATCTGAACTTTACATTGCCTGATACTACAAAAGTCAGTGAATAAAAACATTCCTTTCAAATTTCATTGTTGTAACTGCATTTCTGAATGGTTACTGTCTGTTAACCCTTTCACTCCTTTTTAGAGGTAGCCCAAAATACATGCCTTTGTGTCAACAGTCTCTACGTAATTGCGATCAGTGCGATGTATTCGTAAAAAGAAAAGGGACCTCAGAAAGCCTACTTTCCTTTATAGTTTTATCTTTTTAACACTATACTACACGTTTATGCAAAATCCACACTAGGTAATATTACTTGTCTTATAAAAAAATTAACCTAAACCTCTCCAATTTAAAAAAATGAATACCTATCTCTTTAATACTATTCCCCCAAGACACCCTCCGCAGATTTTCCATAAAAGCCCACTAGAACGAGTAGGGCACAAGTTCACAACATATTCCACAAGGGTCATACTAGTTACAAAATGAACTACAGCAGGTGTGGTTTACTGCACATACTGTAAAACATATCTAACTCTCTACTACATTTTTTCTATTTACAAGACCCAATGATATATATATTTACTAATCATTTCCAAATGCTACCTACTTTTTTCACCTGCATATTCCGTCCACCCTATCAAATGTTTTGTTTTTTTCAAACCACCAGCACACATGCATTTTCACTGCTTTTCATTGTACCAACTGTGATGTTCAACTGCAGACCTGTCCTGTATGTTACTCCTTCTTCCTACAAAATGCTTAGAGTGTGGATTGTGGGCCACAGCTATAACTTTTGTGCTGCTCAGGCTGAAAGAAAGAGAAATATTACCAGGGACTTGGGTTTGGATAGTGTGGACATTACTTGGATTGGGCAGAGAGGATTAAAGTTTCATCAATTGCTGCCTTTGGCTAAACCCATTGTGAATCCACCAGCCCCTGACCTCATGATTGTGCACTGTGGTGGTAATGACTAGTCACATTACTGGAGTATGACTTGAAATCCTAATAAAGGATACCTTTGCTGAATTGATGATGCTTTTCCCTTACACTATCTTGGTGTACTCTAACATATGCCAAAGATAGAAATGGAAGTTATCTAATCAATTCTGTCCACTGATTGACAAAGTCAGGAAACATGTTAATAAAACTGTTTCTGTATTCCTCAGAGACCATCGCATTGGTTGTATCCATAACAACAATCTGCGTTTTGACATTCATGGAATTTATAGAAATGATGGAGTGCACTTTACAGATGAAGGCAACAGGGTGTTTCTAAGCATTGCAATGATGAACTAAGAATGTTTTAAATGTCTAAACATAATGTAGAGTATAGATACATCTGTTAGTTGCATTCTGGGAGTTTTAGTACTTTTGCTAACATTATTAAACAGGAATAGTGTAGTGAGAAATAAAAGATGAGAACATGTTGTCCACCTGTATATGAATTAGAAAGAAGTAATACTTGTTAGGTATTTATTGGGAAGTGTTTGTCAATGTGCTTTTTAACTTATATGACCACTTTGCATATGCTTAGATGATGAGATACAGTTTTTGTGCTTGCACATAGCTATATATACGGTGGGACGTTTGAGTTTACTTACAGATGCAGAGAGGTATATATTTTGGGAAAGATGGCTTCAAGGTGTACATCTATTAAGAAATTGCATATATGTGTACATGTGATCTATGTTCAGTAAGGCTGATAAAAATGTCATGTATATGGTGAGGGTAGTGTTTTTCTTCAAAAATGGTTTGTTTAAAATTGAGAAGGATTAATAGTGCAGAATGTCTTGATAGTTCTTGTGCTAGCTTCATTTTGAGTGTAACTTTTGTTTGAGATATGCTGAATATATGTTTTAGAAGCAGAAAAAGCATTTGAAAAATGATGTAGGTATGCAATTCGCAAAAGGTGTTGTGCTTTGAAAACTTTCAAAATGTTGTTTTTTGGTTTTAGAAACTTACTCATGCATGTGCACGCTCAGTAACAAAGCAATGTATGTTTCTAGAGAGCCATGTATGCAATTATAGATCAAGTGTGATACCTAGATTTCACTCACAGATAGCTCAGAAGAAAAGCATGTATACAGTAAAACATATAGTTTGATACTGACAGAAGGAGATAACCAATGAGTCAGAGATATAGTGACAACTGTTATGTATTTAACAGCAATGAAGGTATTTTCTCAGTCAGACAGGCGGTATTCAGGTACTCATGCAATCACCCAGCCACTACTAAGGCAGTCATCAAATCAGCGATTCGTTATTCAATTGCCTAGACACTGCACATGTACTCTTGCAATCAGGCAGGCAGACATTATGTAGTCATTGAACTATGCAGGCACTACCTATACATTCATCTAATCACCTAGGTACTAACCATTGACTTATGCAATTAACAAGGCTGTAACTATGCAATCATTATAACATTTGCGCAGAATCTATGCAGCCATCTAAACACCCACTTACAACCCATGCAGTTATTGAAATAATGAGGTGCACGCATGCACTGATGAAACACTATATCTGTTTTTCACTTTGTCATTTGTATTGGTGACTACTGATGTCATTGCTACCTTCGGTGTTGCTGTGAAGAGGGAAAATGCATTCTGATTTAGGTATTTTGACAAATGAATACAGAGGGAAAAGTTAAATTAGTATCTTACTAAATAGCTACACTGAAACCTTATGTAAAATATGTCTATATATGTGTTTTACACTTTGTTAAAAACACCTGGTATTCGTATTCTGTCCTTGGCAAGTCGACTCATAGAATCATACAGGCACTACCTGTGCAATCATCAAGGATGTCCTTTTTCCATCACTCTGCAAACGCACCTCCTAGCATAGTACTGGTTGGGGGATGAACTCTCCTTGGCTATTGAGGGTATTTGAGGGCCAAGTATCTCTCTTGTTACCTCCAGCAAGTTCCCAACAGGCAGTTTGCTAAGAGGTCTTCGGAAGCCATACCCCCTTTCTGAAAAACTCTGCAAACACGTCTCCTGGCATACTACTGGTTGGGGAATCAAGTTGTCTTAGATGCTAAAGGACCTTGTGGACCAAGAATCCCTCCTGGTGCTTTCTATAACTCCTACTCATCGGGATTTCTGAGAGCTGGTCAGAGGCCCCGTCCCCTTTCCACACCATTCTGCAAAGACCATTGCTACTTAAAAAACCATAGGAATTCAGTGAAAAAAACTAAAGGTTACAGGTAAGTTATAGTTAGAAATTAGCATTTAAAAAACCTTAGAAATTCAGTGAAAAAACAAAGGTTACAGGGCTGTTATAGTTAGGCTGCTATTTCACTTGTACAAAACCAGAGAAATTCAGCAGTTATAGTTAGCTGAGCTAACTATAACTCGCGCCCCCGCAGTGCCCTGCTTATGATTGAACCCGGAGACAATCATAATACACAATTCTTCAAATATAAAACCTGAAAGAGTTGTGAAAACTTCACATTTGTGATTGACAATGATACTTTTTGAAATTGAAATACTTTCTTACGGAGCTTGATAGGCCAAAGGACATGGGGGATATGATATGTTATAGCAAGAGAAGTTCCACCACAGTTTGAAATAGTGGCTATGATTAAATGAATGCCAAGAACATAGGAGAGACAAGGTCACATAAAAGTAGCACAAGTCACTTTAATAATAATATATTGCACTAGCGCGAGACACTTTAGGATGTTTTGTGTAATAAGGGCAAGCCACTTTATCAACACAAATTTAATCTCATGGGACACTTTATAAGGGATGTGTAATAAAGATACATGAATAAAAGGTAGCACATGTCACTTTATTTACAGAATTAAATAGCACGGGACAGTTTATGAAGTACGTGCATTAAGGGAGAACGAAAAATAAAAGACAGCATTTGCCACTTTATCAATACACATGAAATAGTAGGACACTTTAAGAAGGTTGTGCAATAAAGGCACATGAAAAGATATACCAATTAGGCACGAGTCACTTTAACCATATGAACTGATAGTAAATACAACAGTAGACATTACATTTCAGTAAAACTCCAGTATATTGCACAGGCCATTTCAAATATAAATAATACAATAAAAGAGATAGAAAAGGTACATTGAAGTGCATGACTAGAATGAATTAACCAAGGAAAAAGAAGAAGAGTTAAAAATTCTTTGGACTTATGAATATAATGGAACTTGTGAAAAGATGGGATTGTTTTACATGATGGTGATAACTTTGAAAATAGGAAGTTAAACAGGATATATAATATGTCCGTGCACTACCCACTTTCAGAAATTGAGTAAAAATTGCAGAATGACTGTATTAATTGAGTTTGAATACATGTAAAATGGCAGTGAGAATGAACCAGCCCATAAGGGCAATCCATGCTCCAGTAGCCAACTGGGCATGAACATAGTGAAAGGACAATAATAAATATAATGTTAAAGTAACATTATAGCTTGCTGAAAATGTCAGTGACAACATTAACATTTTGAACTAAAAAAAAGCACAGAAATTCAGTTAGCAGAGCTAACTATAACTTGTGCTCCCTCATTGCCCTGCCTATGACCTCACATATTACATCACTCATGACATGGTCTATGACATTATTTGTGATATCAATGATGACATCTCAAATGGCATCATTGATGACATCAATACGGCTAGGCCCTGCAGCAAACTCCCCACACAAAGCCAACCCCTCACTGAGCACGGCCTTTGCCCGTGCACAGCAGGGGATTGATGGCAGGTCCTGGCCTGTGGCCAGGCGCTGTAACCAACCCATCCGGAGCCAGTACCATTGCATACTACTAACATGGATGGGGTGGGGCCAAACAGGAGGAGCCTTTGTATACTCAGCCGCAATTAAAAGGGAGCAACATAGGCTCTGCTCGCAGACCAGGAGACAACAAAAAAGAGCCTATTAGTCTTGGAACGTCACTACAGAAGAGATTGCACTCCAGCAGTGTTTCATACAGATTTCTTAAGGTAAGGCCGTATGATGAGAAGTTGTGCAAGCCTGGAGCATAGTGCTCTGTCTGGTTTGTATTGCTGGAATTTTACTGGTAGGTATTGGGGCTCCTTTCCTTGGGAGTCTCTGTGGACAATACTGAAATCTTTGATCATTGCCCTTCTAGCTATATGTAGCCATTGGGACAATGGCAGGACTGAAGGTATGCACTCTATTGGGTGAAGGTGGAGAACGAGTCCTGCAGCAGCATTTTGGATGAGTTGTAGTTTGCATTTAATGAATGTGGGTGCCCCAGGGTATAGGCTGTTGGCATAGTCAAGCTTGAAGAGTATGAGTGTTAAAATGGCTTGCAATTTATGTTGGTGTGTAAAGTATAGGAAGATGCAACATAGTGTTTTCATTATGTAAAAGGCACTCTTTCTGAGATTGTCAGCATGCGGAATGAAGGATAGGTCTGAATCCATGGCTTTTTCTAGGTTTCTAACATCTCTTCATGTTGTTGGAGGGGCTTCAAGTTCCTTAGCCATATAGCATTAGGCTGATACCATTGACCTGTGTTAACATTAGAAATCCACTGAAATGTCCTATTTAGTACAGCAGAGGACCACAAAGCCATATATCAGCAGCTATATCCAGCTGAAACATTTGCAGATTGTAAACAGAACTTGCTACTGGTGATATGGGCAACACAAACAACACATTTTTTCATGGATATTTGTAGAGTGCACGTACACTTACATACAGACTCCCTTGTTGCTAAAAAGCATATGGTTACCGAAGGAAGAAATACATCTTAGTAGACTGAAGGATTGAGAAGTGAAAAGCCAAGTTTTCAGAAGATCAGATTCAGGTCAAATACATAATGGAAATGTGTTCAAAAGGATAGCACCTGGCGCCTTAAATGGTTGCATTTTCCATGTCTAGAGTTTACATTTTTATGCTACTAAGGCAAGCGTGCAAGATGAGATCATGTGATGGGATGGGATGTATTCGCTGAACTTTTCAATCAAGAAAAGTAGAAAAGATCCATAAAAAATAAGCATTAAGGAGGCAGATTTAAATGGGATGTGCTTTTTGACAGTTAGCTTGTGCAGCAGAATGTGATAGAGATCCACATGGTCACATTTTCTCAAATTAAACAATAGCCTCAATGCAGCATTCTGAGGCCCTTGAAGACAATCCAGACTCTTGTTGAGTAGCCCTGGATAGACAGTTACCAAAATCCAGATGAAGTAGATACAATCATTTGCTGCTATAACTATGTCAGGGAATGACTCCAAAAAAAAAGTCTCCAAGACAATTTCAGATGAAAAAGAAACACATTTAGTTACAGCAGAATGCTGATGATCTAAAGGATGCTTTGTAACAAGAATGATATCCAAATAGCGTGCCAAGTACACTGGCTGTCGGCATGTGCCTAGAAAAGAAATTGAATCCATCTACTGATTTTATTGTAGAAGGGTGAACTTTCTTATTTGCTTGGAATCAGTTTCAGAAAATTAATCTCATCCATTCTTTAGTGAACTCTAGTACCAACGGTTGATCTGAGGCATCGTCAAGACAGTGATTAGTAGGTCGGAAAGACAAAGTGGGTATCATCTTTGTACAAGTAGCATTTGACATTGTATTTTTGCAACCAGGATGCAAATAGGGATAGATACAGTTTGAGCAATAAAGGACAACTTATTGCACCCTGTAGGCTGCTCCACAAAAGAGGTTTTGACATACAGCAAAAGAAAGCCTAAGTGAACTGTTTGGGATCTCCCAAATAAAAAGAATCAATCCATGCTAAAACAGCTACATTGAGTGCCAAGTAAAACACATTTACAGCATAGTGACATGGTTGATGATCTCAAATGCAGCAGAGAGGTCCAGAAGTATCATGACTGTGTTACCCTAGTTTACGGTCATTCTCAGATCATCTATTGCAGATGTGATGAATAACAACAGCTCAGTGCTTTCACATGGTCTAAGTCCTCCTTTGTGATCCAGCAAGCTTTGCTTACTTTCAATGAAGTTGCGCAACTGACAGGTTACTGTCTTTTCAATTATCTTAGAGATGCAAGAAAGGACAAGATGGACCTAAGTATGTAGAGTGTGTTGGATGAAATGAAATGAAATGAAAAAGAGATTTATAAAGCGCAATACAATTACCCGAAGGTATCAAGGCGCTAGCTCATCCAGTAAGAAGTGCCGTAGGGTCTTAATTCAGGGTCACAGATTGAACAGCCATGTTTTTAGTCCTTTCCTGGAAGCCAACAGGTGAGTTTCGCATTTTAACCTCTGGGAGAGAGAGTTTCAAAGTCTGGCCGTACCGACCAGAAAGCCTTTCCCGCCCCAGGACTTTTCCTGAACTTAGGGATCGCCAAATGATAGGACCCAGCTGAGAGTAAATAGCGCGTAGGAACGTACCAATGGAGGTTCTGCTTAAAAAAGGCTGGTCCTATGTCATGGGTAGCTTTGAATGCTATGCAAAGAGCCTTGAACTCGATACGTCTCTTTACTGGTAGCCAGTGTAATTCTTTTAGCGCAGCAGAAACAGATTTGTGCTTGGGAATATCCAGCAGGATGCAAGCAGCGGCGTTTTGCACAATCTGTAGTTTTGTCTGGTGTTTGGTCCTGAGGATCATGAAGAGACCGTTACAGTAATCGGCTCCGGACAAAACCAGAGCAGAGATCACCAGATTGTGTAGATTGACAGGAATGAATGGAAAGATTTTTCTAAGTAGTTTTAATGTATAAAAAGATACAGAGGTAACCTGATTCACATGGATGTAAAATGAGAGCTTGGAAAAAAAGGTGACTCCTAGGTTTTTTACTGTTATAGGGATTCTGCACATACACAGAGCTATGCACAGGAGAATAGGACCTCGGAATATGGTGGTGAGCCAACCATAAACCTTAGCACCTAAAACCCCAACCCGACTAGCTGTAGCGTCTCATTGGCACCAATGCTACCAATGATTAGACAACCCAGAACACGGTATCTCTCTCTCAGGACTCGCAGTAGCAAGAACACCCTTTCATAACTCACTCATACCTGTCCACAATGCGCGTAAGAAGAGACACGGTATAGGATAAAATGTTTATTTCAACAACGTGCTCTAAGATACGGTACACGTGCCAGTACTATCAGCATAATGCATAAGGATAATATAATCAGCATAGTTACAACTCCATAGAATACAAACGGGGAAAGCATTTCATAAAGCAGTGGATATAGGGCTAAATGACCTTACCACCCTCCCCGTGCTAGTAGCTAGTTTATTATAGAAACAGAAGACCTCTGGGCTTTGACTAGCGAACCCCATACCTTAAGATCTAGATGCAAGGTTTACATCATCAGACATACACAGCTCTTCTCTCGGGAAAGGTTCTCTCCAAGTGTCGCTAAACATGAAAATCACAATATTAAAAGCACACAAATTTCTCCATGGCAGCTGTACATAGTGTTATGTCTAAGTGCGAGGGACTGGCCAGATCAGCAAGAACAAGGGACGTTGTTTTTTGACCTTGTACATGTTGTGCAGACGTAGCCCAAAGGGAACAGGAGAAAAGGTGAAAAACAGAAATGCAGACAGTTCTAAAATAGCCGGGCAGAGGCAGAGGCTGGAAAAACAATGGCACAAAGTAACGTGCGCAAAAAGGCATCATGGCAGCTAGGCCCAAGCCAACGTAGCAAGGCAGACCAGGAGGCCACAAACCACAAGACACCCTCCCCTGGGCAGTCCATCGGCCAAGACACAGGACAAAGACAGAGTTCAAAGGGACCAAGCAGAACAGAGATTTCCGGTGTGGAGCAGTCCCCATGTAGGACAACAAATGGGAGAGGAGAAAAAAAAAATCCAGCTCGGCAGGTCGCAGAGAGCGAAGGCCTCCTCAATCCAATATAGTGTAAGTGCAGAAAAACGCCACACCTTCCAAAAGGACATCATTGGAATCGACGTAAAATAGTGACGCCATCCAGTCCAGTAAATCAAAGCTGCAGGCATGTTCCTCGCAGGAGGGAGCAGCAAATAGCAATGCGGGACAACTTGCGTGGTACTCAATATAACTTTGTTGTAGGAGATTCTGAGCAGCCACCCAGATATCCCATTGTGCCAAAATCCCCAGTGAAGCCGCACGCGCCACGTAGCCTGCAGCGGAACAGTCCCGTTCATGGGCCTCTAAGGGACCCACCAACTGAACAAAATCCAGAACAGACAAAGACGTATTGGAGAGGCAATAATCCATGGTCCACGAGAAAGGACATCTGATGCAAGACATCACAGGTTGCACGCAAGTGAAATACGCAAAGCGAAAGGAAAGTGTATAGGACACACTCAGTGTCGCCAAAGGCAGGACGCCGAAGCCAGCAAGGATGCGCTCACGTAGCATCTGGAGATGACCTGGTTCGAGAAGGGCCCAAGGAGGTGCAGCCATTGCATAGTAAACAGACCAACAGCAGTATACCAGCCGCCAAGGCGAGGATCAACGGAAAACCACCAAAAACGCTGGAAAAAATAGAATGAATAAAAGCCAGTATGACACCAAAAATAGTCTGAAAAGAGGTCACAAGACCAGAGCCCACAACTTTAAAAAAGTGCACCAGACCTTCAGTGCGTGATGCATTAAAAACACGGTGAATCAGTTCACCGAAATGTTGTGGGAGGTTAGTGTTTAAAAGGGCCTGAATTTCACTGTGGGTACTCGCCACCTGGATAATGAATGTCTCCCGGGCGGATGTGAGCATAACCTCCTGATTCAATAATAGTGCCTTTATTCTGCTCAATTTATTGAAATCCGCCTTCAGAGTAGGAATGGAAGGCCAAACGGAACTATCTATGATGTCGTGCAGGGGAGGAAAGAGCACATTTTTGCAGCAGACAACCCTGTGTGAAACTGTAACGATATAGGGAATGCCGGCCAGCATGCCACAACAGTCTTGGTTATTCAAAAGCAGATAGTTACCATTAGCAAGCACAGTGAAAGTAGGAGAAATAGCAGGAGCAGGAATACCCTTTAACACACATGCAAGATTCAGAGCCGAAACGTTGCAAGTGCCATGCAATTTAATGTGTTTGCAAATAAGGGAATGACCCACAGTAGAATCGCACGACTCCCCCGTGAGAAAAACTTCCTTCTCATCTCTAAGGCATTTATACATGAAAGGCAAGGACCACAGCTCATGCAGGAAGGCACTGCCCAAGGGCTGGAAACGGCCCACAGGATAATGTTTCATGCACGAACTAAATTCAAACAATGAAAAAGGTAAGGCGATAACTCCATGCACTAGCCACACGGCAGAATCCAATTCCGCCACAGAGTACGGTAAGGGCTCTATTTTCTCGATATGTAACAGAGTGTATGCTGCATCCTTCATGGACATGAACTGCTGTTTGTCAGTTAAATTAAAAGGCAGGAATAAGGCAGAGGTGTTCATAAAATGCCAAGGAACTTTACCTAACTTCAGGGTTTGTAAAATCCATGCAAACTGCATAAGTGAACGCAATTGATTCTGCTATGATATAACACAGAAACATCATCTTGTACAATATCAACAACAGAGGACACAATATTCTCTAATGTGTAAATGCGGGAAGACAGAGTATTAATACTTTTTTCAACAACAGCAAGCACCTTTTCCAAATTTGCTTGATCTATTTCCCGTAGACGGGAAGCAGCTTCAATTTGCGAAAGCTTCCAGAGTTCATTATAAGTCTCATAAATAAACCTCTTAGGTCGTGGACCACGAGGTCCTAAAACAAAGTCGGACAGATCAATGTTACCTGATAGGAGGGATAAATGTTGTTTAACAGAATCTAGGGAAGAGTGCTGCAACCACTGTTTACACAATTTACCAACAGAATATGTTGTTACAGTACGAGAGTCAGAAAACCTTGGGTCTGGCCTATCCTGTTTGTAACCCGGAACTGAGTCATGAAAACGCAGTTGGCAGCCATTAGAGGCGATGGGCCAAGCCAACCAGGGTGACTGAACAAGCGTAGAGACATTAAATGAATTGTTTTGAAAAAGAGCCTGCAAATTTTGAAGGGACATATTGAAACGCAAGCTCCCATTGGGAGGGGAAGCCAATACAGGAATGGAAGGTGCATTCAATTGTTTGGAAGTAGCCAAACCCCAGCATGTAGTTTGATAGATGGTATTATTCAGAAATAAAATCTGGGCCGGGATAAGGCAAGCACGGTGCAAGGCTTCTGTGCCTTGCACCTGCCATGGTTTGGAGCCCCAGATTGATTTCAAGTCAACAGTGTCCTTCCAGTACTCATAACCACCCACAGCTAAGGCGCTCAAAAAGGAACCCGAGTATGGTAATTTGGAGTGTGTCAACATGATCTTCTGAGTGGATTGAGCGTTTAATTTAAAAAAATAGGACCCAGGGCTCGATCTATCAAAGTCTGTGAAGTAAGTAAATTTATTTCTAAGAGTTTGGGAGCTACCTGGTAAAGGAGTTGGACAATGCTCCCATTGAGTGTAGTTAAAAGGACCACGCAGTGCACTTGGTTTATGGACAAAGTGGTTGCCCCAATGCTGGTAACAATACAAATCGGCACAACTTGCAGAATTCATGTATAAATCTTCAGCATTAAAAGTAGCATAATATTTCAAATCAGTAAATAATGCTTCAACTGCATGCACATCCCAATCGTCAGAATGAATATTACTTTTTATGACATCACCCATTGAAACACGAAGGACATTTGGTACATTAATAATTTCGGTTGGTCCATGAATTTGGAAGGTTACCGCATCCCAAACGATGCCATCAGCGACTGGAAAAGCTGAAATGTTCACAAATGTGAGGTCTCGCTTCATGATGTGAGATGAAGAATGTGGAGCCAAAGTTCCAGGGACACAGTTCACTGCAGAGCGTTCCGGTAAATAGTGACCATTGATGAGCAGAAAAAACACTGTGACAAAGCCAATGGACATGAACAAAAATATCAGGAATAGTACCAACCAAATGTATGTCCAGGGGGCAATCAAAAAATTGGCTCTGAACCAGGATACAAGAATGCTGAATTTGGACGGGACAAAGGATGAGGTGGAATCCGAGT
Source organism: Calotriton arnoldi (assembly GCA_963921515.1). Lineage (NCBI taxonomy): Eukaryota > Metazoa > Chordata > Amphibia > Caudata > Salamandridae > Calotriton > Calotriton arnoldi. The sequence goes on from CAWUFW010005112.1 coordinate 63,654, forward strand.
CAAAGGAATAACGTGTTGGGCTCAGTGGCGTTGTTGGTAGGTGTGAGTGAGTATACTCAGACTCGTCGTTGCAGGGGGAGTCCGGGTCTTCGAGTAAGCAATCAGGCAAATCTACCATCTCGATAGCAACATCAGTGACCGTTCGTGCCAGAGGGTCACGAACATTCGTCCGGGAAATGACAGGACAAGAGACCGCTGGTGTAACACTATTCAGGATCGGCCAGATGTTGTAGCTTGACATTTTCCACTGAGATGTATCTGTTCTCTTTGCGACCAGGAAGCGGTGGTAAAATGACTGTACGAGTTCCCTTCAAGCCCAGGACTGGAACTGGTGCACAATAAGATGGTCCGAATTCTTTTTTGTTCTCCACCTTCTCTCGAACCAGATCTCCAATCTTCGGAAGCCAGCCGGCAACCGGAATCTGCAGCGCAGCATCTGTGACTGAAGGTAAATGTGCAATCGCAAGTTTGTCTCGGGCTTCTTGTAAGTCCTGTAACATAGTAGAATGGTTATCTACATCAAAGTTGGCGGATTGCGCCGCCATGTCTAGCCCATCAAGGTCAGGCACAAACATTCTTATGCCAAAGAGCATTTCGTATGGGGTCCGCCCACCCAGAGGTCTTCTAGGGAGATTATTAAGTGCACGTTGTACGGTATACAAGTGGGCCAGCCAGTTCCTGCCAGTACCTAAGACTCTAGCTGTCAAGGATTGCTTTAAGTCACGGTTCATTTGTTCAACAATCGAGTTGCCCTCAGGCCGATACGGAGACAAAAATTTCACCCGCACCCCCAGTGAACCCATAGCGTCCTTGTAAGCCTTAGAGGCAAACGCTGGACCTTGGTCAGAATGGAAGGTGCCACAGGCGAAAATTCTCACAAAGACACGCAAATCCCTTATGACATTTCGAGCGTCAGCACTCCGTTGTGGCCAAATCCAGATGAAACGTGTGCACGAATCCACTGCCACTAAGATATATTTATAGGCAGTGTCTGAAGAAAATGGACCACAGTGATCCAGGTAAACACACCCGAAGGGTCTGTTAGAAATGCAGAGCTGGGTCTGCGGTGGCCGTGTAACCGTGGAAGGCTTAATTTGTTGACAAATGTCACAAGAAAGCACATAAGTACGGGTTTCTTTGTATAACCCACGCCACCAGTATCGCTGCTGCAATATGGAAACCGTCGCAGACACTCCAGCATGTGCCGAAGCCAGGCCTTCGTGTGCTGCCGTTATCAAGGAAAGTCTGCGGTCCGCGTTGGGAATCAGCCGATCACCAACGCCGGGTATTTTTACATAAGGAGCCTGTTCGGGACCTAACTGATAAGAATATTTGGAAGGAAAACCCCTAGGGTAATTAGCACCTTTCTTTGTTGCAGCAATAGCTGCCAAAATATCAGTATCAATTTTAGACATGGATCTGGTAACTGCCGCAACTGAGCATGTGACTACTGCTGATTTGGCAGCTTCGTCTGCCAAACCGTTACCGACAGCGTGTGCGCCCACACGCTGGTGGCCAAGGGTGTGAACCACCTGTGTGAGGGGCAGACGTTGTTGCAAATCTGCCACTCGAACCCAAAGCATTTTATGCTTAATTGTGCTACCTTTCAACGTCTCTATAGTCGTTTTGCGACCAAAAGAACAGTTTGTCATTGTAAGACTGAACACAGTAGTAAGAATCGCATACAACTAGAGTAGTCACATCCGGATTAGCGAACTCAAGTGCAAGCACCAATGCGCGCAGTTCGGCCAATTGTGCAGTACTGTCTCCGAGGGCCTGAGTGTGCACCACAGTAGATTTGAACTTTCCGTTCACAAAAGTACCTGCAACAATAGCACATGCAGCTGAATAAGCATGCTTGGAACCTGTGGCCGGTTGTGCCGTACCATCGGTATAGATAATACATTCGTATTCCTCAAGCGGCAGCAAGGACAGAGGAGGAGGATGAACGAATTCATACTGTAAAAACTCCTGAGTCTGAAGAGAAGAATCAAAAATAAAAGTGACATCCGGAGATGGTGCCCATTGAATCCAACGGGGGTGCAAAACTTTAGAGTTCGGAACACTTGCCTTTGTCAATGCCTCCAGGGCAGGATATGGTGTTACCACCAGAATGCGTTTGCCCTGTGCCAGTGCGCGTTCCTTTAGAATCGCCATTTGCACTGCAGTCAGAACTTTCTGCACAGACGAAAAACGCATTTCTGCGGAAGTGTAAAGATGTGACTTGTATGCGATGGGTACTGTGTCACCTTCGTTAGCAGGTTAAGTACGTGAAACCCACTGCCCCTGGAATTATTCTGATCACCAGGTTTGTGCGGTTATCACGCGTCAACAAGAATTTAGACTCAAGAAGGTCTGTCTGCAAAGACTGCAGAATGGAGGTATGCTCCGGAAGCCAGCATGACTTCGAAAAGTTAGGTTGTATCAAGTCATACAGTGGCTTGATACGCTGGGCATATTCGGGAATGTAAGTACGCCCGAAATTCAGAAAACCCAGCAAAGACTGAAGTTTCTTCAGAGTAGTAGGAGGGCACAGTAGTGCACATTTCTCTAGGAAATGGGGGGCTAAGCCCTTACCTTCATTGTTGAGCTCATAGCCCAAAAACAAAACAGTAAATTCAGCAATGTGGGATTTGGCAAAGTTAAACTTGTAACCTAGAACCGCAAATTCTAGAATAATGCGGTCCACTCTGGAAAGATGCGGGAATAATTCGTCGTCTGTCAGATAAATGTCATCGACGTACGAACATGCATCTGGGTCTATGCCGTCTAACAAAGAGACAACACGGGCAGCGAATACACCTGGACTGTTCTTGTAGCCCATAGGTAAATGCCAGAATTTGAATAATTTACCACCGGAGGTAAAAGCGCTCCATTGGCCACTCTCCGGGGCCAAGTTGTGCGTGTAGAATCCATTGGATAGGTCAAGTGTAGTTTTATATTTTTTACGAACAAGACTGTCTACAAGCGCAGAACTATGTGTGTTTTGCACCGCAAAGGTCCGACAATGTGAGTTCAAATGTCGGTAATCCAAAACCAAGCGGTACGATCCATCGGGTTTAGAAACCGTGAAAAGGGGATTATTCATCGGTGACACGCATGTCTCAATCACTCCCTGATATTCTAACTGAGTCAGAATTTCGGAAACGGGACCTTTAGCTTCCCGTTTGATGGGATATTGGGGTTGTGGCTGTGGCAGCGACCGCAAAGGTATTTCATGGGGGGGAGAATCCTCATCCCAGCCCATGTGATTGCGGTATAACGCTGGAGCCAGGGACACAGCCCACTCAGCTGCAAGAGCCTCTGCTTTGTCCTTTGGGACATGTTGAGAAAAGCTCGGAAGGATTACCTCCTCCCCTTTACGCGCAGCAAGTACGAATGGGGGCGGCCAATCCGCCTCTGCTAACAAAATGTCGTACGAAGAGGTCAGATTTTCCCAAAAAATCCCTTTTATAACACGTTGTATATCACCTTCGATTTGAATTACAATATTATATAGTCTGTCAGGGGGTGCCACTCTGGTGTCTGCTTTCTCGACAGTAATGAATGTTTCAGTTGCTGTCGCCTCCACATGAGGACGTAGCGCCTCCCGCACTATGGTAACTTCTGCGGCGCTGTCTAGGAGGGTCACTGCCCACGTCCAATTCAGGAGTCTCGTTCTCACCGTCTGTGGCATATCTCGCTGTTACAGTGGCAACTTTCTTCTTCTGAAACTGTGGGCGAGAGCGTTGAAAGTCTTCAGCTTTCCCTCTGACCTGTTGTCGAGGTTGGTCTCGTCCCTGTGGAGCCTCTCGACCCCTTCCTCTATCCTGGCGTTCTCCTCCACCAGCCTGCGAAGTTGTCGGTGCCTGTGAAGAACGAGGAGAACGCGTATCAGGGACTTGAAATCTCTCCGGAGATTTAATTCTCGCCCTATCGTGCAAATCATAAGTGCGTTCAGAAGAGATGGAAACCGGGGATGCGCCTCGCGACCCTGGTTTCTTCTGTTGCTTCCCCTGTTTTTTCAACCTCCAGCTCTTTTTAGTAAAAACTGGTTTCTCATCTTTCTCAGATTGAGTTTTTGTTGTGTTTGCGATTGTGTTTGCGATTTAGCAAAAGGCTTAACGCCCAGGCTATTTCTGCCAATTGTTTTGTAAGCCTGAGCAATAATTTTTGGTAATTCGCGCGGCTTGTCCGGTTCTGGGACCAAAGCCAAGGCATTAGCTACTTGAAAGTTCACTGCATCGCCCTTGACATTCGCAAGGATCAAATCAGCTACTACGTCGAACACTCCCACCAGTCTCATCCCTAATTCCACAGCCGCTTCAGGGCCATGTTCATCCTGCACTCGTTTAATTACAGAGGGGAGAACTGTCATGGAAGGAGTGCCGAAACACTTCGCATATACTGCCGCAAATACCCTGCCCCAGATGTTGCATTCTGCCAATTCGGGGATTAAGTCTTTTGGCAAACTAATCGTCAGGATCCTGTGTTTGTCCACGGGAGAGGTATTTGGAAAAACTGCCTCCAGCTGGTCAAATTTTTCTGCAAGCCAATAAGGAAAATCATCCTTATTTTGTGGGCGCTTGCCCATCACGGAATTCACCATGACAGGACTTATGGTCACACCGCCTGCACCAGCTGGATGGGCCGCAACTCCAGGAGGGGCTCCCTGGATGTTGCCTGTAACATACTGTACTAAGGCTCGATGCACTCGTATCAAAGACGAATGCATATTACGCAGTTCAGCGACTGCCACCGTCATATAACGCGGATGTGGGGTATACCTGGCCAAAACAGGCCAAGTGGCCCCGTCTATTGACAGGGGGCCTAAACGAACCGCGGTAACCGGTTGGGGGAGGGCGCCATCAAACCAAACACGGTGTTGCCAAGCCGTGAGTGGTACTTCAAGATTCCTATACGGTCTATAGTGATTAGGAACTACGGTGGCTTCATATTCATGGAACAAATTATCCTTCGCATCCACCGCTGGAAAAGTGACCCAAGAGTAAAACACCTCAAAGTGGTAAGCTGGATCTGCTTGTACCACAAAGATCAGATTGACACCCGCGTCAGGCACTCCATACACTGTCAAGTGAGCCCGGAGTGCTGCACAGCTGTGTGCCGCAATTTGAATAGCCATTCTAGGCTAAAAGTTTTCGACAACCTAATATGAGGCAGCACAATATAGGGTGTTAGTTAAGAAACCTTTTAACAACTTCAAGCTTGAAAGACCCTATAAAAACATCAATATAGGAGGTATAACCTTCACACACGCTTCCGGAAGCGTCTGCGAAGGGTGTTGTGGACAAGCACAAGTACTACTCAAGCGTCTCGCAGATAAGCAGCCCACTCATTGGTTGCGCCATGTTATAGGGATTCTGCACATACACAGAGCTATGCACAGGAGAATAGGACCTCGGAATATGGTGGTGAGCCAACCATAAACCTTAGCACCTAAAACCCCAACCCGACTAGCTGTAGCGTCTCATTGGCACCAATGCTACCAATGATTAGACAACCCAGAACACGGTATCTCTCTCTCAGGACTCGCAGTAGCAAGAACACCCTTTCATAACTCACTCATACCTGTCCACAACGCGCGTAAGAAGAGGCACGGTATAGGTTAAAATGTTTATTTCAACAACGTGCTCTAAGATACAGTACACGTGCCAGTACTATCAGCATAATGCATAAGGATAATATAATCAGCATAGTTACAACTCCATAGAATACAAACGGGGAAAGCATTTCATAAAGCAGTGGATATAGGGCTAAATGACCTTACCACCCTCCCGTGCTAGTAGCTAGTTTATTATAGAAACAGAAGACCTCTGGGCTTTGACTAGCGAACCCCCATACCTTAAGATCTAGATGCAAGGTTTACATCATCAGACATACACAGCTCTTCTCTCGGGAAAGGTTCTCTCCAAGTGTCGCTAAACGTGAAAATCACAATATTAAAAGCACACGAATTTCTCCATGGCAGCTGTACATAGTGTTATGTCTAAGTGCGAGGGACTGGCCAGATCAGCAAGAACAAGGGACGTTGTTTTTCGACCTTGTAGATGTTGTGCAGACATAGCCCAAAGGGAACAGGAGAAAAGGTGAAAGACAGAAATGCAGACAGTTCTAAAATAGCCGGGCAGAGGCAGAGGCTGGAAAAACAATGGCACAAAGTAACGTGCGCAAAAAGGCATCATGGCAGCTAGGCCTAAGCCAATGTAGCAAGGCAGACCAGGAGGCCACAAACCACAAGACATTACTTTCGTTGTAGGGACCAGCAAAGAACCCAGTTCTGACGGCCAGAGAGCTGGAGACCAAAAAGTGGTGTTGCTACCAAAGAGTAGGACTTCAGTTTTGTTAGAATTCAATTTCAGACAGATGGTGGCCATCCAGTCACCAACTTGACGGAGGCACGTAAAAAACTGTGACGCTGTGTCCGAAGGCGAGCCAGACACTGATACCACTATTTGGGTATCATCAGCATAGGAAATTGCTGAAAAGCCCAAAGATCTAATCAGCTGCGCCAGGGGCGCAACGTAGATGTTAAACAGGGTCGGGTTCAATGATGAGCCCTGGGGTACCCCACACGGCAATGTAAAATTGGGTGAATTGAATTCAGAGAGAGCTACAAACTATTCTCTGTCAGACAGAAAAGATCTGAGTGAGGTGAGAGCTTTTCCTTGTATGCCTATCTTCTCCAGGCATTCTAGTAGTTTTGTATGGCTTACAGTGTCGAATGCGGCAGAGAGGTCAATCAGCGCAAGTGGTGCATTGCCCCCTGCATCAACCGTCTGCCTGATCCGTTTTGATGCTGAGATCAATGCCAGTTCCGTGTTGTGGTGCTTTCTAAACCCAAACTGGGTGGCGTCTAGGAAAGCATGTTTCTTGATGTAGTCCAATATTGTTACAGTCATGGCCTTCTTGACCATTTTGGCGGGCAGTGGGAGTCTAGAGATAGGATGGTAGTTGTTAGGATCCGCCCCATCTAGGTTAGCTTTCTTTAGAAGAGGGAGGACTGAGGCTAATTTCCAGTTGGTGGGAAATATGCCTGAGGAAATCATTTAGTTAAAAATGCGAGATAGATGAGAGGCAATTACTTCTGGTAGGAGATGAAATCTAGGGGGGCATGGGTCTAAAGGGGATCCAGATTTGGTAGACAGAAGTAGATTGATGACCTGATCGGAGGTCAGGGGTGGAAATTAGAGTAGTTACGGGAGATCAATAGACTTTAAGGTGGCTAAAGATACATCCTCTTTCCTGTTAGAAGTGGGTGGCGTACCCTGAGAAGAGGTAGCACTTTGGGACATGGACATAGAGAAACCACTGTAAACTGATCTGACTTTATCCTGAAAGAAAGTGGCCAAGGAGTTACAGAAAGTCTGACTTACTGGTGTGTTGGCTATTTCAGGGGGTTTGGCCAGTTTTTTTACTGTGGCAAATAATTCCTTAGATGAATTTTTAGCTGCACTTATGGATGTGGTGAAGTAGAGTGTCTGCTCATGCATTAATTTTTTATACTCTGACAACACTTGTTTGTAGGCTTTTTTGTCATTCGTATCATAACGAGATCTCTATTTCCTTTCGAGTCGGCGGCAGTTTTGTTTCTGAAGTTTAAGATGTTTTGTATTCCAGGGTTCAGAGCATCTTGATCTTTGATTAGTGGTGGATGTTTCAGGTAAAAGCCCGGTCAATTGAGCTGGGAAGCCACTGCTCAAAGGCAGCTGCCGCTGTGTTGGGGTCATTGTTAATCTTAGGGGGATTCTGGGCCAGGGAGCTTTCTAGGGTTTCCGTTACAATATTGTTCCAAGGACGGAACCATCTGGGATGTTTATTTCTCAAATTCTCTGATCCCAAATGATGAAGAGAAAGGGAGAGCATGACAGCTTTGTGGTCTGACCAGGTAAGCGGAAGCGACGGGAGACATTGTAAAGCATAATTGTTTGAAAATATTCCGTCAAGCAGGTGCCCTGCAAAGTGGGTGCTACCAATTACTTGCTAAGTAAGTCCTAGGCTATTCATGATATCAATAAAATATACTGCGTCCCTGTCTAATGGGTCCTCAAGGTGTAAATTAAAATCACCCAAGAGTGTGAAGTCCGGTGCCTGAGATATCACATCCAAGGATAGACCCACAGTGTTTAGGAAGTCTGCCCTGTGGCCAGGAGGACAACAAAATAATACACCCTTAAAAGTATAGCGGTTGTCAATGACAATCTTGAACAGTAGGGATTCCAGGGTTGACAGATTATTTTGAGTAGTAAATGTCCCTTTCCAGCTACTTCGGTAGATTATGGCCAGCCCACCACCCTTTTTTCCAACCCGGTTTTGCTTGAAAATGGTGTACCCAGTTGGAACGGCATTGGCTAAGTCTGGGCCTGTTGAGGCGTCCGCCCAGGTCTCAGTAATGAAGCTAAGTCAACCATCTGAGCATCCAGAAAAATGGCAAAATCAGACACATGCTTACATAGAGAGCGTGCATTGATCAAGGTACAGATAATTGATCTGGTCCTGCATGGCTCTCTTACTAAGGGGATAAGGCTGGGAGATAGCAGTTGTGGTTTAGTAGGGCAAATATGAAGATTACAATCTGGGCAGTGAGTAGAAGCTGCGTATGGGTCATCACTGAGGCGAGGTTTCCAGCCGCACTTACTTTTGTTATTAATGTCTAGTAGCTGGTCTCCGGTGTAAGCATGTTTTTGAGTTGTTTGGGGGCTGAAACTGGCAGAGTGACTGGCACTAGGCATGGGCCAGGCGCGGACGGGCACAGACGGGCTTGCCTTTGGCGTCCCCTTCGGCGCGCCGGCAGCGCGTCCACTGTACTGCCACGCTGCGGCCGTGGTTTTACCTCCCCTGATGCTCGGCATCTAGACCGCCGACCCTCCCTTCTGGTATTTCCGAGACTACCAGAAGTGTAACAAACCGAGTAGCCCCCAATGCCTGCCCTGCGAGAACGTGCAAAATGCTGATGAATGTCGGTTTAAAAGATTAAAAGCGTTAAACTAAAACAGATTCAAATTCAAACACAGTTCGCACTGTGCAATGTGCGCAATGTGCAATACAAGAGTTAAGTGAAACAATTTGTTGCATAGTTGAAGCCGAGTATTTTTAAAATAGCGCAGGCAATCCCTTATTAAAATACAAATGCTAGAAAACGTGGTGACCGGCCAATTGACAACATAAAGCTATATGAGTTGGAGCATTCAGGATAGAAGGCCGTTGATAAGGCTAGGTTTATAACTTAAGATGAGGTAACATTTGGTCTTATATATCTTTCCAGAGAAAATCCAGGATTGAGTCATCTAGAGATCCTGAAGGTTTGCTATCAATATTCAGATTGATGCAATATTCACTAGTAATAAGGATGAAAGTAGAAAAGTAGAAAGTAGAAAAGTTAGTAACTTCAGAATGAATATTAATTGGGGGCAGCTTCTTGGACTGAAATATATGTGAGAAAATCTCAAGAAGTAAATGTTTGCAATGATAAAGCCTGCATGGTACCACGAGAGAGGGAGTCAAGGCTGAGTGTTGAAGCTTCTCTCTTCTTAATTTGTTTAATGATACATTTGAAAAAAGTGGAAACATCCATATAATTCAGGATGCCAGCATGGACAATCTTTAATTCAGACAAGACTGACGAAGTGTTTGTTAATGGCCATATTGAAGGACAGTATCTTACAATCTATTTCTAAATGCTGAGATCCACCATTAATCACTGTGACCACACAACAAGTCCTACATTACTACCAATTATTCCAATCTCTGGAGAGAGCTCCACCTAGGCATGAATAGTGACTAGTAGTAACTTTACACTTGTACAGTCAGTCTTATATGTCTTCACTCTCTGAACTCGGAAATGATGAATAGCACAAAAGTGTAGATTTATAACTCGGTGCAGGAGTAGATTTAAGCATGAGTAAATTTACACCAATAAATGTACCTTTGTAAAAATGCCCCATAACGCGCGTCTCAAGTTCTAGTAGGACAGCTTAACAGTGTGAATCAATATCTTGCTTTTATACGAGAATTGCCACTGGAACAATTTGTATTGCAGCACCAGTCTCTAATAGAAAGAAATAGTCATTACCAGACTCAAAAATATTTAACTATATGTAGAGATGCGCACTAACAGGTATCTAGAAATTAATTCTAATTTTCACCAACGAGGCCACAGGGACGTGCTTGTATCTCCACCATGTGCTTTCTCATATTCATACTTAGAATCATGTAATCAAGGAAAGAAAGTAGGAAGCAGGATGTCACCAGAGAACTTTCTTTCCAGTTGCTGCCACAACAAATCAAATGGTAATTTTTCCTGCTAATGCCTTGGTTAAGCCGGGGTCTTGGAGAGGATAATTGAGGATAGGTATAGAATAAGGGCCTAACTATGACTACGGCGGTCCATTGGACCACCATAGCCACAGTGGCAGTGCGGGCACAGCCACATCAGTGGTCTAACTGCCCTATTACAAGTTTGGGCAGTCGGACTGCCATGGGACCGCCGCAACACTAGGGATACATTATCCCTGGTAGTGGTGCAGTGGTCTTGAGGCTGAAATATGCTTGGCACTGCCAAACATATTACAAGTTTCCGATAAACCATGGTTTTCATGGCGGTGAGCCAGCCATAAAAACTGTGGCAGAGTGGAAACAAAGGGGGCCCTACAGGGCCCCCTATTACCTCAGGGCCATGGGGTGCATGCAGGGCCCTGTGTGCATGCACTGCAGTTCCTGCACAGAATGGACTGCACCAGTCCATGCCTTGAGGGATCTTCCTTTGTTGCTCCCATTGCGGTGCCGTTTTCATAGGCACTGCTGTGGGGCTGCCAAAGACCCGCCCTCCAGAGACTAAAATAGTTGTAATCTGGCGGGCTGTGTCAGTACGGCTTTGGCGGTCTTGGAGCAGGGCCATGGCACGGAGGCCTCACTCCGAGACCAACAAAGTCATAATTAGGCCCTTAATGTTCGCATCGTATCGACTGTCTCAAAATTAGTACTTCAACCCACACTGGCAAGATGGTCCTACATACCAGGGCGGACTAAACCCCAAATAATGGGGGAGTTCTGAAGATGTATTCTTTTCCTGGATAGTACATGGATCCAATTTATTTAAAAAATACCTTAAGGTATACCACAAGAATATCCTTTATTATGTGGTGCTTCAGGTATGATTAAAATGTGAATAAACAAATTACTAGATGTTTAGGGGTACTATAGACCCATCATTCTTTGAAAGTGCGGACATGTTTCTCCCCGCTCTAAAAGCCATATAACTGATCAAGGGCATTTCTCAGGCCAAAAAGGAACCCTCATTCTAATTCTATGAGTGCATGCTAGTATATACGTATATATTGGAAAGACCTGGATTTTCTACCTCTTCTTATTTGAATTTCAAGACCTAGGGTACAAAAACACACACATTTAGACAATAAGATACTATCCATCAGGCAGAGATGTTGATGATTTGTGGGGAAAATGTTCTATGATGCAGCACATGTGATAGGGTGGTACTGTAAATCACAAACCCAACATGCTTATCATGTTTGCAGCTTCGTGACAGTCAACAGGCATGCTTGTGTGTCTTTGCTTACCCTATTTAGGGCTACTCTTTTCTTCATGGTCTGGTAGGGGTGGGCCACTCCTGTAGTCAAACACATATATGTAATATTAAGGGTTACCCTCCATTGTGATACTGTTTGCCATCTTTATAGGAAAGAACATTATTTGATACTAGATCTATAGTCACAAATTGAGATAGTCATATTAATTAGTCCATGTGCTAAATTTTATGGTAGCACAGGTATGAATTGTCATTAAAGTCGGTATACACCCAGCTGATGCAGTACAGAAAAACTGGCTAATTTACATGAATATAGTGGATAAGGAACATCCTATCAGCTGCTGTTCTAAAGTCAATTGGTTTTAGTGTCAGCATTATCATAGTATCAGACTCAGTGATTACATGCACTAGGTCAAAGGTGTAAAGCTGTGGTACCCATTGAAAACCAGAATCAAAGGAGCCTGAGGGCTGATAAGTGGTTGTGAGTAGCAGCCTTACAATACCTTGACAAATGTAAGCAGTTTAATAGCATATTTTATTTGTGTGCCATTGGTTTTAGTCACTAACCATTTTTAAATCATGTTGCACTTGCCGCTTTTATTTAAAATATAATTTCTGTTGTGCGCCACGTGTGAAAGCCTGATTGTTTTGATCTCTGCACATTTTTGCACTGAAAAATTATTTTCTATTATTCCACATTTGTGGTGGTGTGCTCGCATTGTCAACTTTTGTTTTGAGAGCCTCCACCTGAGCTCCACAGTCCGACACCGTTTTTCCGATTGAGTGTAGGGAGCTCAGACTACATTGGCTGATTGTAGTTTGTTGATTGCAGTGGCTGTCAATCATTGGACAGCAGCAGCCTAGTGGCGCACTGCTTCTTTGTATAAATTACAAGCATGGCGCCAATGCGTAGTGGGCATCCCTCTGGCATGCTGAAGGCATGCTTAAGGCAAGCCCGTCTGCCTTAACCCAACACCAGGAACCCTAGATCTTCGTCCCTATAAGGCATTTCCAAATATTATAGCAGTAACGATCTTTTAAAATGTAGATCCAACTGTTCTCAATGTGCTCCCCATTCCTGTGATGCTTTAGATGGACCTTTTTCTTTTGCTACATATGTGGGTTCTCATGTTCTGTGCCCAATTCTACCCTTTCAGGGGGCTTAGGAGAATTCCGCTCACCATACAAAAACCCATCTAAAGCCTCAACAAATCGCATCCTTATGGCAGGTATTCCTTTTTCTAAACTGCAGCCTTTCCCCTCAGTCCTTAAAGGCATATATTTTAACACTAGATCCATCCCCAAGCATTCAGTGAAAATCTGGGCTCTTCTTACTTCAGTACAGCCAAATATATGTATAATTACTGAAACATGGCTACACCTGTCAGCGTTACCTTGCATCCCCATCATAGTTCCATATAACTATAAACTGGTTAGGCAGGCCAGGAAATCCAAACCAGGAGGTGGAATAGCTTTAGCCTTTTGGGATTTCCTTAGAGTAGAAATCCTTGACTCCTTACTTACGGATTGGCTGGAGATGATAATATTTCTAATGGAATTCCCCAGCAACAACTCCTGGAAAGGCGTTTTGGTCTATCGCCCCCACCCAGAAAAAAAAAGAGTTCAGCCATAAACTAATCAAATGGTTAGCTCCTCACGTACTATTTACACAAAATGTCTTGTTGTAGGGAGATTTCAACTACCAGGTGGATGTAGTCAATGATCCTGATGTCCCCATTCGGGTATCAAATCTTGAAATCCTGGACCTTCACTTGAATACTACTAGCCCTACTCATTTAGCAGGCCACACCTTAAATCTCATTTTTTCTACTGTAATGCTACCTCAAATGGACACCCCTCACCCCCTAACCTGGACTCATAATTTTTTGATAAACTTCCAAATCCCTATTAGGACCCTTCCTGAAGTACCAATGGCCCAAAAGCAATCCATCTTGAGGCCATGGAAACAGATTGAGCTGTAGTCTTTTCAATCTGTAATTCCCAACCCTACGCCGGATGAATCACTTGATATAAGTGCATCCCTAGAACTGTTCAATGACTCCCTCTCTCTTTCACTCGATACTGTTGCTCCTCATAAATCGTTTTCCATTAAGCAACTTCGTTTCAATGCTCCTTGGTATACAGCAGAATTGAAAGATGATGAATCATGCTGTAAAAAGCTAGAGTGTAAATAGAGGGCATCAAAACCAATACTGACAAACAATCATTAAAATCTGCACTACTTATGTACCACAGTAAAATCAGGACAGCAGGCAGACAACACATTCTTAACAAAATATATGGGGCAAGTAATTATTTTAAGGAACTATTCAAAATTTAAAACACCTATATTAAACCCCAAGCCTGCTCCTCTGTCATTATTGCTTCCCAGACTCTATGTGACACTCTGTCCAGCTACTTCCAAACCAAAATTGACAACATTTACTGTAGTTTGAATTCCTCGATTACCACCTCATCTGAACCTTGCATTATGGATCTATCACAAAACTCTAATTCGGTGGTACTCAAATGATTTGAGCCTATTTCTCTAACCCAAATGCTCGATTTGCTAGCAAGAGCCAAATCTGGCTCCCCTTCTGATCTCTTTCCTCCCCAGATCATGGCTACCTTTTCTCCTCTTCTCGCGCCAGAAATTACAGTCTTGTGTAATCAGTCCCTGACCTAAACCTCTGTCCCTCTGCTCTGAAAAGCAGCCCATGTAGCACCTATCCTGAAAAAACCTAATTCAGACCCAAAGGATCCCACTAACTACTGGCCTATGTGTCTTCTTCCAATGCTGGGTAAGGTCTTGAAGACCCATGTCAACAAACAGCTCTCCTTGTACTTATAGAGCAACAGTCTGTTGGACATTTCTCAATCAGGCTTCAGACCTTTCCACAACACTGAAACAGCCCTGCTTGCAGTGGTAGATACTATCAGGTTATTGTTGGATGCCGGTAACCCCGCTATGCTGATCCTGCTCGACCAATCGGCAGCATTCAAAACCATTTTCCAATCCATCTTGGTGCTGTGCCTATACCACATAGGAATCCAGGGAGCTGCCCTTGACTGGCTGACCAATTTCCTCTAGGATAGGACTTAAACAGTTTCTATGGGCACATTCCATTCTAACACCACCATCTTGAACAAGGGGGTCCCACATGGTCCCCCTTGTGCTCCACGCTTTTCAATATATTCGTAACCCCTTTAACCCATCTAGTTAAGTCCTGCAGGTTTGAAACTTTTTCTGATACAGATGACACTCAGTTGGTCATCTCTCTTGGGCATGACACTGAGAATGTTAAACAGCTATTTGTCACCTGCATGAGAAAAAATTGCTACCTGGATGTCCCTGAATTGTCTCCAACTCAATGGAGGAAAAACAGAGATTCTGCTGTTTGGAAAAGCCTAGCTCTATTGGGTGGATAATTAATGTCTGGCAGAACTCGGTCCCGCCCCCTTGCCCAGTAGAATAGCCAGAAACTTGGGCATACTCTTACAGGATAAACGGTCATGAGAGACCAGATTACTCCAGTCTGTGGAACTTGTTTTGGCACGATGTGCCTACTCAAGAACATTTTACGCTGGCTTCCTTCTAAGCTCTAGGAGGACACTCACCCAGGCTTTAATAATCAGTCATCTGGATTAGGGCAACGCCCTATTCCTCACTTCTAACAAATTCCTTTTATCAAAATTGCAGGTTGTCCAAAACACCTCCGCCCGGATGGTAAATAACCCGCCTCCAAGGACACAGTCAGCCTCTGCACTCAGAGCTCTACTTTATTTATTTATTTTTATTTTATTTTGATGGTTTTATATAGCGCTAGCTCCACCCGAGGGTATCAGAGCGCTTTACATTTGCATGGTAATAAACAGGAAAGAACAACAGTTGTTATGAGGGAAACAATTATACAAGGTGGTCTAAAAGAGTATAATAAAAAATATAGAGTACGTAGTGAGAAAGGGAAGAAGAGGAAAGTCAACCAATCAGTAGAACAAAGGACTCGGAGGTCATACTAGTGCAGGGGGGATTGGGTAGGTGAGAGGGGTGGGATGGGAAAGGATGGGTTGGGAAGGGAGGGGAGAGGGATGTGGAGGGGTCAGGAAAGGGGTGTGTAGGTGCAAGAGGGAGGCGGTGGTGCATTAAGGAAGGAGAGGGAAAATAGCCAGTACGGAGAGCGAGGGATTAAGTCCCCCAGTATTTAGTGAGCAGGTGTATTTTCAGGTCTCTTTTGAAACTGACATATGAAGGGTTACATCGAAGATCTTTAGGGAGGGCGTTCCAGATGCTGGGGGCCTTGCCAGAGAAGGAGCGGGATTGGGAGGCTTTTTTTTTGAGTAGTGGGGGTATGAGGAGAAGAGAGTTGCTGCTTCTCAACGGTCGGGCGCAACCAGCTTTATTAAGTTTGGTTGAGAGATAGAGTGGAGTCTTTTGATAGAGGGCTTTGTGCGTAATGCAGGCAATTTTATAGGAGGATCTGCCTTCGATGGGAAGCCATTTGAGGTCCTTGAGGGCAGGTGAGATATGGTCAAAACGTTTACAGTCAGTTGTTAGTCTGGCCACAAGGTTGAGGACAGATTTGATGGGGGCAAGGTGGATTTTGGGAGTTCCGGAGAGTAGAGCATTTCCGTAGTCAATTTTTGATAGGACAAGAGATTGGATAACTAATTTGAAGTCTTCATCTGGAATGAAAGGTTTGATTTTTTTGAGATTCCGGAGTGTGAAGAGTGCTCCTTTTGCCGAGTTCTTTATATGGGAATTCAGCGTAAGCTTACTGTTGATGGTGATGCCAAGAGATTTGACTGATTCGGCGAGGGAGAGAGAACAGTTTAGGGCATTAAGGTCAGCGATCCATGTTTGAATGTGGAGAGGGTTGCTTTTGGGAGAGAAGAGAATGATCTCAGTTTTGTTAGGGTTGAGTTTGAGATGGTTGGTGTGGAACCAGGTTTGGATCTTGGTTAGGGCAGTGTTGAGGTGTAAGATATCTGAATGGGAATTTATTTTATAGTACAGTTGGGTGTCATCAGCATACAGGTGATAGTTAATTCCGGCTTGTTTAAGTATGAGGGTAAGGGGTTCCATGAAGAGGTTGAAGAGAGCGGGAGAGAGGATAGATCCTTGGGGGACACCGAGGGAGACAGATGTGGGGCGAGAGAGGCAGTTTTGAATTTTGATTTGTTGGGTTCTATGTTGGAAGTAGGAGGTGAACCAGTTTAGGACAGTGCCATTAAGGCCGAAGCGATCTTTGAGTGCATTGAGTAAGGTTGAGTTGTTAACTGTGTCAAATGCAGCAGAGAGGTCGAGAAGGATGAGTAGGCAGGTCTCGCCCTTGTCCAGGGCAAGGTGGATGTCGTCGACTATGTTAAGCAGTGCAGTTTCCGTGCCGCAACCTTTGCGGAAGCCGGATTGTAGGGGTCTAGCAGGTTGTACGTGTCAATGTGTTTGTCCAATTGAAGTAGGGCGCATTTTTCAAGGGCTTTGGAGAGGAGGGGAGGTTGGAGATAGGGCGGAGGTTGTTAGGGTCATTAGGGTCAGCCTTGGGGTTTTTCGGGATGGGAGTGATTTGTCCGAGTTGGAGGGAGATAGGAACACTCCCTGTTGAGAGGGAGGCGTTAATGATATTGGTCCAATAAGTGACAATGACGTGCTTTAGATCTTGGACAAGGGCAGATGGGAGAGGGTCTTTTGTGTGAGAGGATGGTTTAAGTTTGGATAGGATGTTGAAGACTTCCAGTTCAGAAACGGAGTGGAAATTCTGCCATGAGGCATTGTTTTTAAGCGGTGGGTTAATGAGGTAGGGTTCAGGAGGGGTAGATGATGGAAGGGGAGGTGAGGGAGTCAGGGGTGGATTCAGGGGGAGGGGTGGTAATGGTGTAGTATCCAGGGGATGTTGAGGGGTGAGCGGGAGTTGAGTTCCAAGGAAGGCACGATCAATTTTGGCAATTTTTTCGGTGAAGAAGTTAGCAATTTCTTCACATTTGTTTGTGGAGGCCAACAGGTTGGGGGGTGCAGGGGAGGTTTGATTACTAATAATGTTGAACAGTTCTCTGGGTCTGTTCTTGGCACGGGAGAGTTGCAGACGAAAGAAAGATGCTTTTTCAGAAAAGATATGTTTTTTGTAGGAAGATCTTGCGGTTCTAAGGAGAGTGAGATGGAAGGGGGAAGGGTGTTGTCTCCATGTTCTTTTAGCAAGTCTAAGTGAGCGTCTTTCTTTGTTTAGGTCTAAGGTAAACCATGATTTTGAGGGGACATTTTTTAGCATTTTAAATTTCGGAGGGGCAAGTTGATCTAAAGCCTCTGAGACAGTTTTGTTAAAGCGCTCAGTGAGTTCATTTGCATTTGAGGAGGGAGGGGTGAGACGAAGTTGGGTTTGGAGTTTGTGTTCCAGTGCGCCAGGAGGGATTTGCTTAAGATTTCTGGTCATAATCGTGGTTTTATTGTTTTTCACTGGGGCGGGTGGGGCTGGTGGGGAGATCGTGAACAGTATGAGATGGTGGTCAGACCAGTCGATGGGGATGATGTTGGATAGGGATGCCAAATCAGAGTTAGAGATGATGGCGTCAAGAATAGCGCCTTTGGAGTGAGTAGGGAGTGGCAAAGTTGTTTGAGGTCGCTAATCTCAAGAAGATTATTGAGAAGGTTGATTGTGGGGTCATCAGGTTCATTCCAGTGAAGGTTAAGATCTCCTAGGAAGAGATTTTTGCAGGTAGAAAGTAACGATTTTGTTAGAAGGTCAGATAGTTCTTCGGTGAAGGGAAGTGGCTCACCAGGTGGGTGGTAGATGTTATGTAGTCGTATTGGGGGAGAGTTTTTCATTTTGAGTTCGGCTCCTAGGTATTCGAAGGTTGTGTAGTCTGTGTTCTTGATTAGGGAGATTTGTAGTTCTTTTTTAAAAATAATTGCTAGTCCACCCCCTATTTTTTCAGGTCTGTCTTTTCTGAGACTGGAGTAACCGGGGGGGGAAAGTAGGTCAATGATGGGTGTTGAGTGATCTTTGAGCCAGGTTTCCGTGAGGAAGGCGATGTCAATATCTTCGTTGAGGATGGTTTCTGATATTTCGGTCGCATGTCGGACAGCCGAGCGGTAGTTCACGAGCATGCAGGTAAGGGGTTTAGGATTGGTGTTGGGGGGAGGGCATAGGTGAATGGTGGTGAGTTGAGGGGGGTCTGGGGTAGCTAGGAGAACAGTGGATTCTGCTAGTCCCCGTGATAACAGGAATGTTGGAGTGAGGGGAGGAATGATCTCTAAGTGGGGGTTTGTTAAGGTATGAGTTGCAGAGGTCAGAGAGGTCGGGGCGGAGTAGACACTCGAGGTGCGAAGGGGTCTGTGTGAACGGGTGTGTAGAGGCGTTGTTAACCAAAGTTTGGGATATGGGCGTTTTCGAGGGCTAGCGCATGGAGCGGGAGGACCTAGAGGGGCGGGTTCTGGGGTTGTAGGATTTGAACCGATTGAAATCTTCTCTGAGTCGGGTAAGTTCAGTAACCAGGGTAGAGATATTACAGTCCATGTTGCGAAGTGTCTGGTTCAGGAGAGTGAGGAGGGAAGTGGTTGGGGCTGAAATGGAGGAGGAGTTATGGACAGAGTAGTTCGGGTGAGATGGTTTATAGTTTGGAGAGGGCGGGAGGCCAGGGGGCAGACGTGGGTAGTACTGGGCTTGCGGGAGTGGGGGAGGACAGGGGAGGGGAGGGTGATGTGAGCCGGTGTTGGGCGAGAGGGAGGGGCGTGGTGCAGGACGGTCTAGTGATGAGTGAGGGAGAAAGGGAGAGAGGAGAGGGGAGAGTGTGAGGGGTGTGAGGAGACGTGGTAACAATGTTGTGGGTGGTAGTGTAGTTCGGGGAGGGTGGAGGAGGGACAGGAAGGGATATGGGCATTATGGGGTGGTTAAGAGGGGATGGAGGGGGGTTAGGGAGGTGGTAGGGTGTTGGAGGGAGACGGTCCTTAGGGGACATGGTAGTTTGGGGGAGGGTGAGTGCATTAGAGGAGTTGAGGGGGTGGATTCAAGAGAGGGTGATAGAATAGAGGTAAAAGAAAGGGATATGTCATTAAGGGTAGGTGTGTCATGAGGGAGTGGAGTTTGCCTCTGGGAGGCGGGGAAGAGCCATGAGGGGGCAAAGGGGTGAGCGGGTGTAGGGAGGGGGGAAAGAATTGAGTCGGGGGAGAGTTCAAGAGAGGGTGATAGAATAGAGGTAGGCGAAAGGGGAGTGTCATTAGGGAGAGGATTTGGAGTCGGGGCGGCAGGGGGGATCCAGGAGGGGTTTTGGGATTGTGTAGGTGTTGGGAGAGGAGTAGGTAAGGACAACTGGTAGGAGAGAGTGCTGAAATAGTGCTCGAAAATGGTAAGGCGGTGTTCGGAGGCTTGAATCAGGATGTTGCCAGTTTTGTAAATGGAAATGTCTATTTCACCTGGGAAAAGTGAGGTTGGAGTAGTGGAAAGTTTGTAACCATAGGGGATTTTGCTTGCGTTAGATACTGGGAGGTGGTGCAAAAAGGTGCTCTTCCATTTGGAGGGGCGTTTGGTGTAGAAAATATAGTTCGTTTTAATGGGGGTCGTGAGGCTGTGGTAGTTATCTACAATTAGGGTTTCGGGATGCCGGATGAGTAAATTATGTTTAAAATTCTTTTTGGCATTTTTTGAAAGATTAGGAGGGTAGGGAATGGTCCAAGAGTTGGGTCCATGTTTGGTGAGGGCGGGGTGTTTGTAGGTGGGGGCGGGGATGGGGCGGGATGTGGGAACGGGATTGAGGTGGGACATGATAGGGCAGTTTGGCTGGGGGAGATTGGAGGAGCAAAGAAAGGGGGGGGAGGAGTGATGGAAAAACAAGGTTTGGGCAATAGCGAGGAGGGAGGGGGAAGGGGTAAGAGGGTGAGGTTAGTTTTCACGGCAGAAGATCGGGAGGGGTTTGAATGGCGAGGATTGATGTGGCGCGTGAGGGTTAGAAAGTTCGGGCGAGATAGAGACAGGAGGGGGGATATTTGGATTGGAAGGCTACAAATTGAGAGCGAATAAGGCCGAGGTTAGTGTCCAAGACGGGGCTGGACAACGGCGGGAGAGGGGAGCAGTGAGTAGGGGTTTGTGTTAAGAGGAAGTATGCAGGTGGGGTTAAGAGGAGGTATGAATCAGAGTTCGAATAGGTAGTAACGTTCATCTGTGTGCGAAGTATAGGGCACACACTACCTAGCAGAGTGGATAAAGTACAGAGGAGTGATTGAATGAATGGGGAGATGTGTGGTAATGAAGGCAAGGCAAACATCAACAATTGGAGAAAGCATAAGATCAAAACAGGCAGTTTATGACGCATACAGGTCCGATGAAATAGCAAATGGCTAAGAGGAAAAAGTGAAATTGGTGAGGGACAAAATAAAAGCCGTAGGATTGCGTAGGGCATAAGATCATTACAGGCAGATTATAGTGCATATGGATCAGATTAGATAGTGAAGAGGAGTTGAATGGCAGTGAGGGTAAAGAAAGAAACAACAGTTAGATAGGGCAAAAGATCTATACAGGCAGTTTATGGTACATACGAATCAAATTAAATAACAATGAGGAAATACGAGGAAAAAAGAGCTATAGGGGAAATTAATGAGAAAGAAAGGGCAGGATTGAATGGGGGAGAGATCAGAACAGGCAGTTTAAAGTGCATGTAGGTGGGATTGGATAGTAAGGAGGAGATGAATGGCAGTGAGGGTAAAGAAAAAAACAAGAATAGGATAGGGCGTAAGCTTAATGCAGGCAGATACTGACGCATAAGGATCAGAATAAATAACAATGAGGAGATACGTAGGACAGAGCTATACGAAAAAATTAGGTTAATAATGGTACATCAGAGTCAAAGTAATCGGGATCTTCATCGGGCAGGGAGGCCCATACGAAGGTAGGACCAGCTAGAAGCGCAACGGCTACAGTGCGTCTGAGTAAGTACAATTGGAGAGATTGTGAGAGCGGCAGGCGGTGTTTTTTCGGATGGGAGGTGGGCTGCTCAGTTGGTCTAATTCAGCGGGACAAGCTTGAGTGAGACAGTGCTCGGCTTGTGAGCAGCAGCTAGAGAGAGAGAGATCTGGGCTAGGGGACTGAGCATGTCCCCGTGCTGTGGCGAGGAAAAGATAAGGTGCACAGAGTCCATGGGGCAGGTCAAAGATTGTCGGTCTCGGTTGGCGAGGTTCGGAATGGTCGGGCCCCTAAGAGATTGCCTAAGATCATGGTCTAAGAGATCTGGGCCAGGGAAGTGAGCATGTCCCCGTGCTGTGGCGAAACGAGGATAAGGTGCCCGGAGACCCTGGGGCAGGCCACAGATTGCCGGTCTCGGCTGGTGAGGTTTAGAATGGTCGGGCCCTTTGGCTCCCTATTCGCAAGAGAGCATTATTTAAACTACTCTGCCTGAACTATAATGCACCGGCAGGCTCCTGCCCAAGATATCTTCCGAACAGGAACCTAAGATCCAGCAATCAACTGCTTCTCTGTCCTTGGTGTACCGCATGTATGGCGGCAGAGCCTTATCTTATCTTGGACCGCATCATTGGAACAAGCCCCCCTTGCACGTTCGTGCATGCACTAGCCTGTCTGACTTAAAAAAACACCTGAAAACGTGGTTGTTTTAAGTGCTGCTTTCAAACCTTCTACCTGTTGTCAACAGGCGCCGAGATATCACCGCGGACATATGTAATGACTTCATGAATGTTATGTCTAGTCCTGGCTGCAGTAAACGGTACTACACATTAGAGAGCTTGCAAAATGAAGTGTGCGGTGTGCTTTGGCTTTTTAAATTGAAGTTTTTGTAAGAAGCCATTTATCCACTAACTTTTCAAACCTGTACTTTACAGCCAATGTGTAACAGCGGATCTCAAATGAATAGATTTGTATCCGGGTGATACTGTAAAGCAACGTTTCACCTGACACAATTTAAAACGCTGTGTAATGGTTGTTTCATTTGTCACCTTGATCTCGGGATCATCATCCTGTTTCATACGCATAAATGATGACTTACAGCACCTTTCAAATCCTTATGTAGATCCGAAATCCAATGACAAATAGCTCCCATAAATAAAGATTCTTTCAAAAGCACAGTCCATGATTTACTGTGCAATCAAAATGACACTGCTAGTCGGTCGCCCACACTCTCTAGTCGACGCAGCTGGTTTTCTCCGGGAAAGCTTTAGCTATGAGAAACATTCATGCGTATAAAAATATATGTAAACATTTGATAGAAGGAGATTTTTCCTGAACACAGTGAACAGCATTCGTAATGTTATTTTTATGAATTCTTTCGCCTTGGATACCTGTTAACTTTGCTGATAAATGCAAATTTTTTCCCAGGAGGTCCCCTAATAAATAATTAGTTGTTAACATTTCTGTTGTAAGTTACAATATTCACCAAAGTTACACATTCTACGGTTCAACTCATCGACTTTGCTCCAAGCTTAATGGATGCAGGCTTTATCTGAAACAAAAGACTGCCAAATTACCCCATAATGCATTTGGAGTACAGGAAATATAGTTCATGCCAACTAGGAGAGTGCTAAAAACACTAACATTGCCAACGAAAGTGAGAATGACTTGGAGATACATTTTGACACAAACACTTGATTGAAAATAAAAACGAGGAAAAGGCAAGTTTTTTGCATGTGCAAATGAAGTATGAATTTGTCTTTCATTTGTGAAAGCACTGATGTCCAATGCACTTGACTTTGAAATTGCAAAGTATCAATTCATAATGCACGATTGTTCAATGAAATTGTTTAAATGAATTGCAAATCACATTGCAGACAATATAAACCCTTGCCTATATTAAAGAAAAGAGAGTGGGGGGGCGTGGCTAGCGCCCAAGGAAGATGGCGGCGCTCCCGTGACTCAGCTGAGGACGGCAGGGAGTCGGAAGGCTTTCCGCATGTAATTTGGGACATGGACTGTTTCTTTTAGAACGAGCGGACGTCGGAATCTCCTCTCTATCAGGTGAACCAAGTGTTAATTCCCGCCAGGCGCTTTTAAACCTCTCCTCCGATATCTTCGTTACGACCGTTTGGACGGCCGCCATTTTAGCGCTCTCGCGAACTGAGGAGAAACGTCTACATTGAAATGCACGTCCTGCGTTCATGAACTGCTACATTTTTTCTGCCTCTCGCCACACAAAAATGCGGGGAAATGAAGTAGCGCATTTTGTTTCTATCACAAATTGAGGCTTTTCCTTGCTATTTTTGCTGCTCACTCCTTTGTAAGACATCAGCATAGTGCTATTTCTCCTCACTTCATGCGTCTATTCAAACGCTCTTTGCTTCCTTTCATCCCAGGTCTCTGATATTATAATTTCGTCTGATTTAATAGTTCTGCCTGAGGTTTCACTATGTTCTGGGCTTTTCTACACGCCTGCAGCCATTACTGACATTATATTTCAGGATACTTTTTTATTACTAAGCCGCTTCTCAGTTTGCGCACTTTCAACAGCAGTGAATTGTTACTCGTTTACTAACATTGCCATTGACTTTACTTCTTTCTATGGGCAGATTGAAAAAAGTTTTTTCTTTGCAAGCTGTTTTAGGCGCACGCTTCTGGTGCGCTCCAAATCTCGAGTTAATTCTGCCCAAATGGATCCATCATTGTGTTCATCAGCTAAAATGGCGGCTATACCAGTCACTAATGGTTCGTCGACAGGTATCAAAGCTACAACAAAGCGGCTCAAACAGAATCCTCCTTCTCCGCCGAAGCAAACCTCATCAGTGTCTATGGATCTTCTTTTGGAAGAGATTCGAGCCCTGAGGCCATTTGTTGAAGAGACAAACTCTAAAATCCAAGTTCTTACAGACGGTTGGGAGATACTAGAGGAAAGAGTTACTAAAGTTGAGCATTGTGTCGAGTCGCTAAACTCTTCTTTTGCCAAAACGGAGGCTCTCCAATCCCAGGTCACAGGCCTTCAAAAACAAGTTGAAAATCTTGAAAATAGAAACAGGAGAAACAACCTTCGCATATATGGCCTGGCAGAAGGTTCAGAAGGGCCTAACCCCATTTCTTTCTTTCAAAAACTCCTACCATCAATCCTCAATCTGCCTGAGGACACCAACCTTAACATTCAAAGAGCACATCGATTGGGCCCGATGCATTCAGCGGCCTCAAGTACAAAGAAACCAAGAGGCTTCATATTATACTTTTTGGAGTACACAGATCTCCTTAAAGTCTTGCAAGCAGCCAAACTCATCAAACGGATATCATTCTCAGGCAACCAGCTTTTCTTTTCGCAGGACTACGCTAAGTCAACGGCGGATCGACGTAGAAAATTCCTCAATATGAGACCGACATTGAGATCTCTTGGAGCTAGATTTGGATTATTACAACCCTGTTTGTTCAAGGTTACCTTCAACAATAATACCACGACTTACGAAGATCCAACCAGGTTACGGAGTTTTCTCAATGCGCATTGCCCAGACCAGATAGGCACTTCCAACACACGCTTTAAGTGAACTTGTTCATGTTATCTAATATTATGCAGTGTCCTAATCTGTTGTATCACTTCTTTTGAAGATACACAGATTAATTTCTAATGATATATTTTGGTTTGCTGCCTTAACCAATCTTATTATTCCAGGTTGTTACTTTATAATCCATGTCGTATAGAGCGGTTTGTCGTATTGTATTAGATAGTACTAATCCTTTTTTTTCCTTCCACAGATTCTGTCTCAGTGCATCCAACAAATATGTCCTATATGTTTGTTTACATCCTGACGTTCCCCTTGCCTTTCCTCGTGGAGTCAGAGCGTGTCATCGTTCCATGTGGCCTCATCCCCCCCACCCCTTCCTTGTCTTGAGCTCCCTATAGGTATGACCTATTTACTTCTAATATCTTTCACAGTACTCATTTCCTTTCTTGTTCTCCTTCTTATTCCCTCTCCTTGTGTATTATTTTATCATCTATCTCTTCTTTCATACTTTTATCCTTATCTTCTCTCTTTTTTCAATCTCTCTCAAACGGTTTTTACGTTTCCCATCTTCGTACTCAATTTTAAGATTGTTCAAATGGTTTATACAGATTTCATTGTTATATTTTTCACCATTGTTGTGTTTTATATTATGCTGAATTTCATTGGTTCTCTTCATATCTCATATTTCTTATTTCATGCATGTCTCTGAAAATTGTCACATGGAATGTTAGAGGCTTAAATTCCCCCATCAAGAGACAAAGAGTCTTATCCCACCTTTCTAAGCTTGATGCTAGTATTGCGTTGTTACAAGAATCACATCTCACAGAAAGCGAATCACTAAAGCTTAAAAGAAACTGGGTGGTGGAGGTCTTCTTTTCGCCAGGAGATGGTAAAAGAAATGGTGTCATAACTCTTTGCCACAAAGCGTTGAACATTAAACTCCTTTCTCAGGAATCAGATACAAATGGCAGATGGCTTTTCACTTATCTTTTAGTGGGGAAAGTCCCTCTATCTTTGCTTAACATTTATGCCCCTACCAATGGAGATGCCTTGTTTTGGTCAAACATCTCTAAACTATTGGTAAAATATCCATCAGAAAATTTCCTTCTAGCAGGAGATTGTAATCAAGTGATAGATCCTTCTATTGATAGAAACTCCAGGTCTCCATTCATTCCAAATTCGTCCCACAAAGCTTTTTTACGTGCTATTAAACAAAGGAATTTATTGGATGCCTGGCGACTGTGTAATCCGTCTACACGAGAATACTCCTTTTCTCCCCCCCACACCAAACACAATCCAGAATAGATCATATTTTTATCTCACGCAACATCACTCAATCCCTACGCTCTGCTGACATAGGACCTATTCTCATATCGGACCATGCTCCCATTTCGATTCATTAGATATCTTACATAAGTCCACAAAACCAAAAAGATGGCGTTTTAACAATTCCTTACTCCTTGACTCTAAATGTATTACTTCTTTTACTTCTTTCTTTCATGAATACTTCCAAATAAATCTAACAACTGATGTTTCCTTTCACACAGTTTGGGATGCTTTTAAGGCCTCCGCTCTGGATTTCATCATCCGATTTGTATCAAATAGACGCAAAACATCTTATATGTTAAATAATGCACTTCTCGATAAGATTAAGAAACTTGAACATTCTTTTTATACCACCAAGTCAAAAGAATGTCTTCAAGATCTCATCAAGGCAAAGATCGCATTCAATGAAACTTCTACTGAGCAGGCCTCCCTATATTTATTAAAATCCTCTGAAAAATATTATGGCGGCCAAAACAAATCAGGCAAACTACTAGCCAACTATCTTAACATCAAACAAAATAAACTTCATATTGATTCTATTATAGATGTTAACCAACAATCATATCACAAGGACCCTGAGATACTCCAGGAATTTGTCAACTTCTATAAATCTCTCTATACGCCGGACAATGTACCTTCAAATGAGGATATATCTCAATACTTTTCTACAACCCAGAAGCATGCCAATTGTCAAATGAACTTTGATCTTTTGGAGGATGATATCACGCAGACAGAATTGCTAAATGCCCTTAATACTCTTAAAAAGATAAAGCCCCAGGCCCAGATGGCTTTACAGTGGAATTCTATTTACACTTTGCCCGCTTACTTCTTCCACATTTATACACTCTTATTTCTTCCTTTATTACTTCTAGCCACTCTATGGGCTCCTTTTCTGAAGCTCTGATTTGCCTGATACCAAAAGAGGATAAGGACTCACGATTTTGTAAGGATTATAGACCTATATCCCTAGTCAATGTAGACTATAACATTTTCTCGAAAGCTCTAGCACTTAGATTAGAACCTCATCTTCCGTTACTGCTTGGAAAGGAACGATCAGGCTTTGTTAAAGGTTGTAACATCACCGACAACACACGCTTATTTTTTGACATCTTGTCTAAATCAACACATTTTCCGGATTCACTGGCAGCAATTGCTTTGGATGCGGAAAAGGCTTTTGACAGGTAGTCCTGGTCGTTCATGTTCCATGCCCTCAATTGGTTTGGTTTTGGTCCAAAAATTACCTCTTTAATTGTATTACTTTATTCCGAGCCCAAAGCAGCTATATCTACTAATGGCCTTACTTCTTACTTTAATCTCCAACGCGGAGTCCGCCAGGGCTGCCCTCTTTCTCCTTTTCTTTTTAATTTAGCCTTAGAACCTTTTTTGTCTAGAATTCAACAAAATCAGGATATAATAGGGTTTGTTTCTGGTTCCCAGCAGATGAAATTAGCAGCATACGCTGATCACATTTTAATTTTTCTATCTCAACCACAATCTTCACTCAAAACATTTATGGGAGAGGTTGATGCTTATGGATTGGTGTCCGGCTACAAATTAAACAACGGGAAGTGTGAGATATTACCCTTGACCAAATATACTTTCAAGGACGACTTTAAGATCTCTAATTTCAACTGAACCCTAAACATATCAAACACCTTGGTATATGGTTTTCTCCCTCTATAAAATCATCTATTTCTCTAAATATAGACAAATGCACTGATAAACTTAAAACATTAACTGCAAAATGGCATCCCCTCCACCTTTCTTGGTGGGGTTGACTGGACACAATTAAAATGATGCTCACTCCTATAATTTTATACATCATATCCAATATACCAATATCTATCCCGGCTAAATTCTTTCATAAGATCAACACTATTTTGTCGTCCTTTTTATGGAATGCTAAAAAACCAAGAATGGCGCTGCAGAAATTAACAAGGCCTAAATCGGAAGGAGGCGTAAACTTTCCTCATTTTTCTAATTACCATAGAGCCTTTCAATTAAGACAATTGTCGAATTGGGTTACTGACCAGCCAACTGTTAAAACTCCATGGTTTGACCTTGAGGCCTCGTTTATAGCCCCTTTTTCTTTCCACGATTATCTTTCTTTCACTCGGAAGCCACAAAAACTCTCTACCCCAGTAATTAAACATTCCTGTAAATTATTAGTTGCTTCACCTCTTTCAGATGCTTTTCTCATGTCCACCATTTGGCACAATAAGCTAATCCTTATCAACAAGAAACCTATTTACTGGGGAGTTTGGAGAAATAAAGGTCTAATTTGGGTTCATCAATTATTTGATCAAGGCTTACCTATGCAATTTACACAACTACAATCCCTCTATCGTCTTCCTTCCTCCTTTCAACATAAATGTTCTGTTTTAAGAAACGCAGTGCTAGATGTATATACTAAACTTTCCAGTACATCTCCTCCACCTTCACAGCCTCGTTTTTTGTGGCATACCGTATTACACACAAGTCCCAAAGCTTCCATCATCTATTCTCGCTTAATGGACCCCCCAAAAAATCGAGATAAAACAAAATTGAAACTTTCCTGGGAAGCGGATCTGGACGTGGACTGGCCTATCTCCCTATGGAACAGAATTTGGATAAAAATCAGGAAATCCTCTAGAGTGGCCAACAAAACTAACCCTGGGCATAATACTTTGCTACGCTCACGAAGCATGCAAAGTTTGTGCTACTACGCACTACGCAAATTGCATGTAGCAGAGTGAATAACTGTGCTAATCAGCGTAGCAGTAATATAATAAACTCCTTCAAATGCTTTGATAAAGCAATTTTCTATGCTAAAAAGCATATAACCAATTCACAAAAATGAATTTTGACAATAAAATATCAAGCAATGAGAGAGGTGATGATTTTGGAGTCCCCCTAACCTAGGGGAGGACCAAGCAGATGCCTTGAACACAAAAGCATATCATGTGAACGATTCAATGGTGGTCCCTTCCTCCTAGGACCACCCCAAGCACAGTTATGGGCAAAAATACAATCCCAACCAAAGGCCCTGCAAAGCATTATGGGACGAGATAAGCAGTGGGCAGTGAATATTATAGTGTTCAATATCAAAATAATTCTACAAAGAGCTGCAGTTCAACTAGTCGTTACTAGGTGTCCCTCACGAGTCAAATGCAAAAGCATTGAAATTATTAATACATCAAGCTGCAGTTCCACTAGTCGTTACAAGATGTCCCTCACGAGTCAAATGCAAAAGTATTGAAAACCTTTCATGAAGCTTTTGCATTTGACTCGTGAGGGACACCTAGTAACGACTAGTGGAACTGTAGCTCTTTGTAGAATTATTTTGATATTGGATACTATAATATTCACTGCCCACTGCTAATCTTCTCGTCCCATAATGCTTTGCAGGGCCTTTGGTTGGGATTGTATTTTTGCCAATAACTGTGCTTGGGGTGGTCCTAAGAGGATGGGACCACCAAATCGTTCAATAAGATGTGCTTTTTGTTTTCAAGACATCTGCTTGGTTCTCACCCTAAGTTAGCGAGGATACCAAAATCATCACCTCTCTCACTGCTTGTTAACTTTTTGATTTCACTTTAGTGAAATGACTATATGCATTTTTAGCATATAAAGACAGAGATATTTATTTTATCTCAATTTGCACTGTACAAGATGCTTTTGGTAATTATTGTACAGTGCAGTCAAGCACACAGCTACGCACTATGCAATTTGCATAGCTAAGTGTAGTTAAAGCTGTACTTCACGTAGCTACGTGAAGTGCTACTACGCAAACTACGTCCAGGCTTAAACAAAACACAAACACTTTTCTTTATATATAATAGATAATTTTTTACCCCTGCTCATTTACACAAGATACATAGCACAAGTTCTAGTACTTGCTGGACATGCTCTCAGGATAATGCCGATCTAAAACATATGTTATTTACTTGTAAACACATTTTTACATTTTGGGAACAGGTTTGGCTACAAATCAATACCATTTTTAACACTACAACCCCCCTCTCCTTTCCAAATCTTTTCTTAGGAAGTTTGACACCAGACTGGAAGGGGAGACAATCCCAGTTGCTACTTATTTATTTGCTATTAGCAGTGGCCATACAACAAATAACAAAAAATTGGAAAGACGCAACCAAATTGTCTTATCTAGCCTGGTGGTATGCTGTTTGTCATAATCATCGCTTAGATACAGCTTTTGTACATCCCATATCTCTTGCTTCAAAACGCTTACACCTTTGGGGTCCCATTACACAATTCTTACACAGCAGTGCGAAGAAATCCTTGTCACCTCCACCCTTAATACAGGAAGTTGCTAAGCCTCCTTGATTTCCTCATGTTTGACTATGACTCTGTTCTACTATAAAACTTAGGGGCATATTAGCAAGAAGCTCGTTAAAATTATCGCCGTTTTAGCGGCAGGAAACTGCCGCTAAAGCGGCGATAAGGGGCTTGATAATATGCGCTATAGAATTCCAATAGAAGCCCAGGTTAGATGTGCAGGACATCTAACCTGGGCTTCTATTGGAATTCTATAACGCATATTATTAAGCCCATTATCGCCGCTTTAGCGGCAGTTTCCTGCCGCTAAAACGGCGATAATTTTAACGAGCTTCTTGCTAATATGGCCCTTAAATAGCATGTTTTAGACTGCATATTTTCAACTGTTACCACTTTTTTCTGATTACTATGAACCGTTCTTATATATTTCGATTGTATTATATTACTTATTTTGTTTTCTCTATCATTCAAGTTCATTGTATACCACTGCTATTATTCATTTCTTTTCTTGTACTTATGCAATGGTGAATCATTATCTGTATGAAGTATTGTTATTATTACCTTATTCATTTTCTCAAATAAACCTATTTTTGAAACTTAAAAAGAAAAGAGAGTGGCAAAGGGCTATCCCCCCTGCTTGCGATTCACTATGGACTAAATGTGTTTATGATCATTAGTCCAAGAATTTGTTGGCATACAGCCAGGTCCTGGATCTTGCAGGCGGTATTGAACCAGATCCGTGATCGGGCTGTCGGCTGAACTCAAAGAAATACGCTGAATTTGTGCTAATTGAATTTGCTGAAAACTGGACACATTCATCAGCACCCACACATTGTCTCCTCTCTGTTTCTCCCTCCAACCTAAAGGCGGTGAATTGAGAATCTTATTTTTATTTTCAGCTGTACCCAAAACAATACCTTATTTAAAAACCCTCCATATGTGCGAGTATCAACCGGGCTGGGTGCTGCCTGGAGCCTAATATCCAGATGTTAATGCAATAGGAGAAAAGAAAGGCACAGAGCTTGGTATCACTTTCCAAACACTTAAGAGAAACTATGGGGCATATTATCAAGAACGGCGTTAAAAATTATCGCCGGTTTAGCGGCAGAAAACTGCCGCTAAAGCGGCGATAATGGGCTTGATAATATGCCCTTGAGAATGCCAATAGAAGTCCATGTTCTGGTGTGAACATGGGCTTCTATTGGAATTCTCCAGGGCATATTATCAAGCCCATTATCGCCGCTTTAGCGGCAGTTTTCTGCCGCTAAACCGGCGATAATTTTAACGCCGTTCTTGATAATATGCCCCTATGATTTAGAGGCAGGTTTTTCACTTTGTTCAACCACTGTCTGCATCCACTATAGGAATGTCAGCTGTATCTGTCTGCGTAATTACACAAATCACGATTTAAATAGCACTTACTAATTGTCTTCTAAATATTTTCCAGCCCTACTGATGCCAGTGTAGGGTTTCAGAATTTCTTTACATAATGCAGACACATAAAGCAGAGACAAACAATGATACAAGTGCATAAATCAACATACAGGAATTGTTACATTAGACAATGAAGGTTACAATGTAGGAGTCACATTTCGTCTATACTTCTATACTGGTAGTCATTATATGCTAGGAGTAAATGGTTGGGAGAAACACGTCAGAATTTAAGACGTGATGCAGTGGTTGTGATTATCTGTATTATTAAGACTTTATTACTACCTAAAGAAACCCTTTTTAGCACCCTTAAAATGGCAAAAGGATTCTAAAAAAGGTTCTAAACCCATTCTTTGCAGTTGCATGCAACTACTTTATTGATGCCTGTTCATATCTCACTGCCTATATTAGGAGGATTTCAATTTATGAACTGCAAATAATAAAATTATCTGTGTGCCAAGAGCAGTGACCCACTTGCCTATCTACATAAAATACAACTCTATGATCTGCATGTTTCATTATGTGCTTTGCAACAGGCACATTAACCCTCCATGCTATTTTGTGAGTCAAAACTGTTACTAGACAAAACAGATCTGTCCAGGAAGTGCATTAACCACCACAGTTATTATCCACTGAAATTTACTGACCACACAAAGATCTTAACCCTGTCAGATATTTTAAATGCAGCCCTTGGTGACAAATTAAGGAAACCAGAACAGATTTAGTATCACATTTGTCATTCTTGCAAATTTCTATGCAGCGACATTTAAAAAAATAATGAATAAGTTGTTCTCAAAACCCTGCCTTTTATGACCGTGACCCTTAAGACTTCACTTAATTTCTGCTGCCACACCTTTGCCCCCAATTTATGGGTGTCATGTGTAATTGTTTTCCATTTCCAGCACTGTTGATCAGCAGCCGCTAATGTGGATGCAAAGCATTGAATGATTGCCACCTACATTCCACAGGTATTGAACAGGCACTATGTGATCAAATGTTGAAACTATCCACAGTTCTCCTAGTGCTTTGTAACATCAATGCCAATACAAGTGCCACAGAGTACCTAAAGAGGAATCTCCATGTTACTTAAGTCCCTAAACTCCCAAACCAGCTTAAGTAGCCTACTTGGGCACGCCACAAGCTCCACCACAATTTTTCTACAAATCTCTGTAGCATGATTGTAAAATGTCAGAAAGTGGGTTATTAGTAGTGGTAAATATGCATCTACCAGTGGCAATAAGGCCACTAACACAGTCTAGGACTCAGAATAGGCCTCAGTAAATTATTCCCATGCTCAACCCTTGGTAGCTTGGCTGCGAGCAGACAGGCTTAACTTAAGAGACAGGAATGAAAAGCATTTAAAACACCAATTCAATAAATAATTAAGCA
Source organism: Calotriton arnoldi (assembly GCA_963921515.1). Lineage (NCBI taxonomy): Eukaryota > Metazoa > Chordata > Amphibia > Caudata > Salamandridae > Calotriton > Calotriton arnoldi. The sequence continues at coordinate 97,022 of CAWUFW010005112.1, forward strand.
ACAACACACCATATGTTAGACTTGGCATCTTTTGGCATGTTTCCCCTGTCTTTTTTCTTTCTGACCTCCAGGTGTTGACCCTGTTTTTGCTGGTTTAGTGTCTCTGTGCGCGTTCTCACTACTGTTCAGTGTTAAAGTGCAAGTGCTCCTGTTGTGAAGTGTTATTATGGATTGGTGTTTCCATGATTGGCATATTTGATTTACTGGTAAGTCCCTAGTAAAGTGCACTGAGAGTGCCAGGGCCTGTAAATCAAATGCTACTAGTGGGCCTGCAGCACTGATTGTGCCACCCACATGAGTAGCCCTCAAAATGTAACTCAGGCCTGCCATTGCAGATCCTGGTTCAGTCTAGTACTGCCATGTCGACTTGACAAGTGCACCCACTTGCCAAGCCCTAACCTTCCCTTTTCTTGCATGTTAGTCACCCCTTAGGTAGGCCCAAGGTACCCCTGTGGGCAGGGTGCAGTGAATGTGAAAGGTAGGACATGCCCTGGTGTGTGTGGCATGTCCTGATAGTGAAATACTGTCAATTTTGTTTTTCCCTAATGCAAGGCTACCTGTTCCCATAGGATAGAATGGGGAGTTCTTATAACATCTTATAAACATAACTACCCCTGGGAACAAGAAAGGAAAATAAAATTTAGTATGCCTGAACTCAGAATGTTAAAAGGCATCTATTAGTGAGAGTGATTTTTACATTCTGTGTTTGAAAATACCACTTTTAGAAAGTAGGTATTTTCTTGCTTAGCCCTCCAGTGTGCCTCTGCTAGGATGTGTATTGACTGTCTGGCTTTGGAGTGACAGGGGCTGGGGATGTGCAGTGGCTCCAGAGAGTCTGGATGAGCCAGGGCTCAGCTGAATAGACCTGGGCTGCATTTAAAGTAGGGGGAGGAGATTTCCTTTCACCTGATTGGGCTTGGTCTGCATTCCACAATGCTGTCTCCACCTCCTGCCAGGAAGCGGGGCCAAGAGGACAGCACTGGTTTGGACTAAGCACAAACACTCTCTGCCTGAGAGAACAAAGGGATTTTGAGCATAAATATTGGGGTCCAGACCACAACATTCCAGAACTCGCTGGAATCAAGGAACCTGCCAAGAAGAAGAGCTGGAAGAGCTGCCAGGAGGAGTACTGCCCCTTTGCTGTGTTGTTGCTTTGTTGGGTTGGCCTGCAGTTGCTGCTTATGCCTTGGGCAGTGAAAGGACTGGACTGATCTTTCTTTACTTGTGCTGAGTATCTCCAAGGTCCTGAAGTAGAGCTTGCCTTCTGTTCTGAAGTCTCAGGGACTGCAAAGACTCCACCAACCTATGGGTTCCGCTCTGGAACCACCGTTTCAGTTGCCACAGAGAAGGGAAATGCAACCGACTCCGTCACCGACTCCGGGGCTGGCTCTGTGTCCTGACGGCACTGCAGAAGGCACCGTCCGCATCTTGCACCGCAACCTTGGTCTCACCGACGACGATGACCGCCGCCACCAAGCCGCTGCTTGCACCATGACCTGTGGGCACCGCACTCTGCACCGCACCGCCTCACTTCACTTCGCCATCCTGGTCTCACCGACGTCATCGCTGCTGCTGACTTCGACACCTGTGACCGCATCATGGCTGGGGGCACCGCTCGTAAGTTTCACAATGCACCGCCTCGTCCCACATAGCAGTCTGGGCCGACTGACGCCAGCTCCCGCTAACCGGCTCGGTCGCTTGCACCGAAACCTGCCAGCACCGCATCGAGCTCTGCCTCGCCCTGCACCATTAGCCTTGGTCTCACCGACGCCATTTGGACGATCCTCACCAAGCCGCTGCCTGCACCGCATCGAGAGGGCACTGCACCCTGCGCCGCTTCAATTTTGCAACGCAACAGTTGCCAAGACCGGCTCGCACCAACGTGCCAGCCGCAACGAGAAATGTACTGTTACCGAGTCTGTCCATGCTTTTGCTGGCCTGTACCGACGTGGTCAGCTGGAACTGTTAGACTCTGTTGTTTTCAGCATTGAGGTAGCCCCCGACAGAGCTACTGACTCATACGGACTGAGTTTTTTAGGTATTTCTGCAATTTTAAGGATATTTTGGAAAATATATATTTTTAAGTAACTGTATGTTGAATTTTTATCGTTTTGGTCTTGTTTTAAAATATATAAAGTGTTGGATAGTTTTTTAAACTGGTGTGGTGTCAATTTGTAGTGTTTTCACTGTATTACTGTCGGTTAATGGCAAATACTTTACACACTGCCTCTGAGATGAGGCTGAATGCTCGTGGCAAGCTACCAAGGGGGTGAGCAGGGGTTATTTTAGGAGTGTAACTCCCTTACCCTGACTAGGAAGAAGGGTCCCTACTTGGACAAAGGTACCTACCTCTACCAACTAGAGACCCCCATTTCTAACACCATCAAAATCCCAAACCAACTTATAAAACTAGGAAATAGTTTTATCTTTAAAAATGACACCTAAATGACAAAAATCCAATGTAGGGAACTTCAGATATGAATTTCTAAAGATTTAGCACTATATATCACTTAGATACCCATAGCACCACATTGGGACATCTGGTCGTGCTTGACCGAGACAAAGTAAAAGTTTCAGACTGACCGCGATTGAGCCCTGCTCGGAAACCCCTTGTGGTAGGCCTTGGTTGAGATTTTAACTTTGGACTGAGAAACATTTCTGTAGCTTTGTCTGCCGGTGTCCCTCAATGGTCTTTGCCAGTCCGGGTTCGGTGAGGGTTCACTGACTTGCTTTCCGGGGAGGTCCCGGTCAAACTCTGGAAGTTGGACCTCCAGAGATTTTCAGAGGGATGAACCAGCAGGGCAGGCCGGCTCATGGTTGGAGGTAGCCAGTTGTGGTGCAGCGGCCAGGGCAGCTGACTTCGGAGCACAGGGTTCACGGTTTGATCCCCGGCTCCGGCGGCAGCTCAGCTCAGCACCATGTGACTCTGGGCAATAGCTCACTTAATTTCCACTACGGCCTTCAGCGCCTTGAGACCCGTAAGGGTGAGTAGCTGCGCTATATAAAAACGGACTTACTTACTTACTCTCGTGGTTGAGTCGGTCCCCTTATGGAGCTTTTTGCAAACTTCTTCCTGAAGTTCCTCTTGGTGGTACAAAATGTCCAAAGCACAACCCAAGGGTCTGGAATCTCCAAGATGGTCCTTAAAAGTTCAGGACATCAGTTCTCACAATCCACTTGGACAAACCCCTTACAAATCCACTGAACACACTCCAGGCAGGGGATTCTTGGTGGTGATGGTCCAGGTGAGGTCTGTTAACCTGTAGCTTGCAGGGAGTCCACTCTTTATTCCTCTTGAAGCAAGGTACATCCAAAGGGCTGTAGTGCCAGATAATGCAGCAGGCGCAGTCAGTCAGCATGCATGGCCTGATGGTGCAAATCAAGTTTCCAGCTTGGCAAGACTTCTTCTTTGCTTAGTTTCAAGCAGCATATCTGAGATGCTCTGCACCTCACACATATTTATTTGGTGTTCTCTGGGGTCAAGCACAAGAGCACTCCTGTCCAATAAGGAGGAGGGCAGCACCCAGAACATGACCACTTCATCAAAAAGTGTGGCATAATATTCTCCCAGAAAGCACTATTCTTCCATAATTCAGTGTGGCTGAATTTGCAGCAGAGGAGCAAGAACTAGTTAAACAAACCTCCAGTATGGCTCCTTTCCAAAGCTCTCATTCCCCTACCATCTGAAAATTCCTGCCACAAGCCTGCCAACTGGCTGGGTCAGGGGAGCTGGTGGGTAGATGGGCCTGGCATTCCCTGCACATCCTATCCCCCTTTGAAGCTCCATGGTTTATGACCCCTCTCCCACTCTGACATTCCTGTGTAGCAGAGCTGTCTTCAAAGAGATAGCTTCTCACTGGGTGAACCACTTATCCGTTCATCAAAGCAGCCTGGCTAATCCTCTTAACTCTGACCAATCAGTGGAGACCACAGGAAGGCTGAATTTTGGCTTACAGATAAGAAAGTCTTATAACTTTGTTTCTGTATATTTCAGGATAAATTCAACAATAGCATATTGTTGGATTTATGAATACCATTCTACTAAGTCCTTAAATGATATTTTTGGTGGATTTCTAGAGATAGTTATGAGTTAATAAACTATTACAATGGTATAATGCTTATAGGTACATGAGCCCCCAACCCTGAGACACCTAGGGGAGACTTTAGAGGTCTAGAATATGCAAACATAGATCTTCACTCCTCAGTGCTCCTTGCACAAAAGTCGATTTTGGGAAGCATTTTACTTCAATGGGGGAAGTGAAATTTGCAATTTCTCTATCCCCAGGGCATACAAAACATATTTGATAAGGTCCCTCCTTATAACTACATGACCTCCCACTCCTGGGACATCTAGGGGAGACCCTGGGGGTACCTACTATTCCAGAATGTTGCAGTTTATCAGTTTTTAAGTTGCCCTACCACCAAAGTCAGGTTTGGGCACAATTTACATTTAGAATCAGTGCTGGCCGCTAAACTGCCATGCCGGGCCCTATTACATACTAGGGACTTAAAGGTAATTTTAATCTCCCTGCCCTATTATCTACTAGGGAATTATAGGGTAGATCATGCCAATTATAAGTGTACCCTAATATAGATCATAACTTTAGAGATCCCAGAAGCCAAAGCTGGGAACTAGCAATATGAATGACACTGCTTCTGTTGGGCCAGTCAACTGTGTTTTGCTTTTTGAAGTTTTAGATAGTGCTAACTTGGCCCAAGTGCATTGAGCATTTTACATAAAAGCCAAACATTGAACACTTTTATGGTCTTGCTTGACAGCACAGTTGTCACCAGACATTTATGTGAGCATTACTAGAGAGGGGCTTTGGTTCCGCCCACATGTTGGAGGCCAGGTGTATATGTTTTGATTATGTAGAGTTGTGTGCTTCCACCAAAAAGTATGTGCAGCTGTGATCATTCTGTTAATTTATCCAGCTGCCGGAATTTGAAGTTTCAGGCGCACCCACATGGTATTTTAATGCTGTAAAAGTGTCTTAGGTAGCTAAATAATTTATTGTGTTTGTCTTTCTCTGGGAGCAGCACTGATGGAAGGAGAGCAGCAATGAGGAATGTTTTGCAGTCCCATCACCCTCTCCAATTATTAATTTTAGAATGTAGTGGACAGATTTGTGTTTGAGAGCAGAATGGGATACCCAGGGCTACACTAATCAACATGGATTTTAGATTTGGCATGAAAGTGCAACTGTCACCTGAACATGTGATAAAAAAAGAACTTTTAGAGGACTACCAAGAGAGGGCGTTAGGCTCCATCCACATGGGTCAAATATGTGTGCTCATACTGAAAGGACTGCCTTTATGGCTCTTGTTTGCTTGTGATAAAGCTTATACTTGACTCAGGACTTAGTTATTTATGGTGGCAAGCCAATGATCATGGATATGGAACTAATGTGTTTATGAAATGTTATGATAAAGGCACTAGGACTGACATACTTATGGTGAAAAGCATATACTAAAGTCAATAGGCATTAAGTGTTCACTGTTATTACTCTATAATATTAATAGGTATTTTGTTACATATGATCTCACAGATTACCATAGTAGGCAATGGTTTTACTGTTGGTGACTCTTGTAGCAAACCATGGATATAAAAGGTTTGATCTGAGAGAATCCTTAAGAAGCTGTTTTAGGAGAGTCATATTCTGCTTAGCCAAGTGAAATTTAGTATCCCTGTCTAATTTTATGAATGTGTCTGATGGTTGCCTTGTGGAAAAGCTTACACTCAAAACCATATGCCTAAATTGATTACGTTGACCATCTGTATGCCTTATTAGTGCACTGGGAATTGTTATATGCGATGCCATAGGTATGATACGCTTATTATGAACCACTATGAAAAAGTTAGTTGTGAAAAGCATTTGTTAAAGCCAGTAAACCATTTACGGTTGGTTGTTATTACTTTGTGTGACAGGCTATAGACGTGTTATGTTACATGTAATCTCACAGATTACCGTAGTAGGCAAGGGTTTTGGCAGTGGTCTCTCACTCTGACAAACCCTTGGGGTTTTAACTGTGATGATTTTTGTTAGGCCCTTTTGAGAGGAGCTGTTTATTGTTTTTAAAGCTATATTGTTCAACATATTTATGATTTTATAACTGTATGTATGATGGTTGCCAGTTTATGTGCATTTGAACAGGCCATAGTTGGGTAAGGTGTGGAGCAAATGGTAAAGGCTTCATCGCTTCATTACGAAAGTCATGCCAGATTGCATTGGTTTGATCTGTTTATTAAGAAACTTTATAACAAAGCCAGTTGGCCTGACCTATTATTGTGAAAAGCTTGAATTAAAGAAAACCAGCTTAGATGGATGGATTGTTATTACACTCTGATAAATCCTGTAGGCAGGTATATTGTCACATGGAATTTCACAGATTAATCTGCTATTCAAGGGTTTTGGAGTTAGTGATTAACCTGCACAAATGTGAAAACGTAGGGTTAGAAGATATGCACTACAATGACCCTTTTTAGACTCTCTTTGGAGAGATAATATTTTGTTTTGTCAACTGTAATTTGGTATACTTGTGTACTTTTATGACTGTATGCTGATGGCTGCCTTGTAGAACATTTATGCTCAGTACAGTAGACAATGATAAAGCAATAAGCCTGATTGCTTATTATGAACAGATATGATAGAGGCAGCAGCCCTTGCATATTCATTGTGAAAAGCATATATAAAAGTAAATAGGTATTTAAGTGTTGGTTGTTATTAATCTGAATTAAAGCATACAGGTATGTTTTTTCTTGCTTTGTAGCTCACAGATTACCTTCGTTGGCAAGGTTTTGGTGTTGGGTATCTCTGAAAATCTATGGGCATAGAAAATTTGCACCGTGACAAAATCCTTGTTTAGCCCTGTTAGGAGAGATGGTATTTTGCTTTGCCAACTGTAATTTTGTATACATTTGCAATGTTATGACTGTATGTCTGATGGTTGCCTTGTGGGAAAGCTTACGTTTAGTACAGTAATTCTGAGTTACTTATCGTTACAAGCGCCAATGATACCAGCAATAGGCTTAACCCCTTAACTGCTGAGGCTTTTTCACCCCAGTGCTGGGCCCTTTTATGGCTTTTTGGGGTGCTTTGTACTTAGACCTTCATAACTTTTGTTTCACATAAGGTAGCCATGCCAAATGTGCAACCTTTTTTACCAATATCATACGGATTCTAAAGGCAGAAAGAGTTTGTGAATCCCTTTGAGGGGACCAAGGAAATAGGCAAAATATAGCTACATTTTGAGTTTTTTAGGAAAAATGTGCTCCGCAAAAAAAAGGGCCTGTTTTTCCCTAAAAATGGCATCAACAAAACGTTTGTTGTGCTAAAGTCACCATCTTCCCAGCTTTCAGAAACATGCAGAGCTGAATAAAAAAAACGGTTTTCTTGTCACAGTTTGGCATTTTTCTGATAGAGGGCCCATTTTCCTAATTGTGCTTTCAACCTACTTTCAGTGTGTGGTGGAAACCAGTGTGAAACCCATGGGTGATCCTGGAAAGTTAGACATTAAAAAGTAGACACATTTATGAGATCAGCAAAGGGTAATTTCTGTAGATCCCTCAAGGTTTTCCTAAAAAACTAACTGTTGGATTAAAAAAAATATTGAAAATGAGTAGGAAAAATTAGACATTTGTGACAACATTTTCATCTGCAGCTTCTTGTCACAATTGCTGCTTCACAACAGCAAAATACCATTATATCCGACTCTTCTAGTTGTGAAGGCATGTAGGGTTTGTAGGTTGTCAAAGACCCTGAGGTACCCAGAGCCAACAACTGAGCTGCACCTATGGTTTTTCATTGCGCATCGAGTATAGAGCAATTCATATTGTAAAATATAAAGAATGAGAAATGTGTATGGAGAAAACCTCTGTATTTCTGAATGGTACACCAGCTACTGAGGGGCATATTTATGAGGGCATTGTGTCATGCTTGCACCACACAATTTGTTACATGCAGGATGCAAACCTCTAAGTCATATTTATGAAGCCACTCGAAGCCATTTTGCGTGGCTTCAAATTGCTTAAAAAATATGTAGCAATACAACTCAGCGCAAATCGCTGTGTTGCATTACTCTATGCAAGGGAGGCATTCCATGGATGTTGCAGTGGGTGTTTTGATGCATTCTGAGATATACCAAACTGGTAAACCTGGGAGAGTGCCAAAAAGAAATGCCTCCTCAGATGAGGCATAACGAGGAGAAATAACTTTATTTTTCCTCATTTTTTCCTCTTTCTATGTCTGCTGCATTCCAATAAATATGCCCCTGAGTTTAGGAGTGGTGGTTAGTTGTACCTTTCTGAATTTGTGGGTACCCATACTAACGTGAATTCAAGGGCATTTTTCTAAATATCTTCCTTTTAACACATTGGTTACATTTGGAAAACACAAATGCAGAGAAATTCAATTGGTAACAACCAAAGTTCTACTATTCTGTGTTCCCATATGTCTTCCAATAAGAATGGTACCTCACTTGTGTGGGTAGGCCTACTGCCCACAGCAGGAAAGAGCCTAAAAGGCAACATGAACATATTGGGCCTGATTGACAAAGGTAAATTTACACGTCTGTGTAAGTTTGCGCTTTTTCAGTATTCACAAATTTGCCTTTTAATAGTAAGTTTACGAGTGCAGAGACTCTGCAGTTGGGACAAAGGATTCCTCACATAAAAATATATCCCTGTCCTTTCTTTTTATGTGCAGCATTCTCTGGCTCAACTGCGAGTCTCCGCACTCTTAAACTGACTAGTAAAATACAGTTTTGTGAATACTGAAAAAAGTTTACTTTACATGTAAGTTTACATTTTTCCACTGAAAGCAGATAATTTTTTTGAAAAGTGGATAGCTGTGGATTTGGGGCCCTGGCTCTCTCAGCACCCAAGGAAACCTAGCAAACCTGCACATTTTAAAACTAGATACATGGGGGAATCCAGGGTGGGGTGATTTATGAGGCTCTCATCAAGTTTGACTTCCCAGCAGCCCTTGCAAACCTCAAACTTAGACAAAAACACACATTTTCCACAAATTACTGTGAGGAAAACATCTGGAATTTGTGGGGAGCAAAGAATTTTCTAACACTCAGTATTTCCCCAAGTCTCCCAATAAAAATGGTACCTCACTTGTGTCGGTAGACCTACTGCCTGTGACAGGAAAGGGCCCAAAACACAACATGCACACATGACATTTTTCCCCTGAAAACTGACACTTTTTTTCAAAGTACATACCTGTGGATTTTGGGCCCCAGCTCAGATGGCACCTAGGGCAACCTAGCAAACCTGCACATTTTTGCAAACTAGACAGTCAGGGGAATCCAGGGCAGGGTGACTTGTGTTTCTCTCACCATGTTTTCTTATCCAAAAGCCCTTGCAAACTTTGCAATTTGCTTCTAAAATTTTCAGCGAGCCACAAATTTTCTAACACCCAGTATCTCCCCTAGTACCCTGATACAAATGGCACTTCACAACAGGAAAGGGCCCAAAACTAAACATGAACACATCACATTTTTCCGCTGAAAACTGACCCTTTTTTGCAAAGTGTGTAGCTGTGCATTTTGGGCCCCAGCTCAGTCAGCACCTAGGGAAATGTTGAACCTGGCTCTATCTGCAGGGTCACCCCCAAACATTTTGTCTTCACACCTGCTATTTTTGCTGAATTTGTTTTTGTTCGCCCTAGGACTCTGTGCACTTTACCACTGCTAACCAGTGCTAAAGTGGAGGAGTTCACTCAATGAAACATGGTAAAATTGATTTATACCTGACTGGCATATTTAATTCACTTATAAATCCCAAGTAAAGTGGTATACGATATACCCAGGGCCTGTAAATTAACTGCGGCTAGTGGGCCTGCAGCACTTACTGTGCCACCGGCTTAAGTAGCCCATGAAAATATGTCCCAGGCCTCTTATTGCAGCCTGAATTCAGTTCTAAACTGCCATTTCAACGTACAAAAATAATGTCCTTGCCAAGCCTAAACTCCCTTTTATTGCATATGTCACCCATAAGGTGGGCCCTAGGTAGCCCATAGGACATAATGGATTTTTTTAGGAGATTGGGCATTTACTTTTCAGGTTTTACTAGTCCTGGTAGTGGAAAACTCACAAAATCGTTTTTCACTACCACAAGGCCCGCCTCTCCTGTAGGATAACATTGGGTTGCTTTATTACATTTAATAAGTGCTAACATTTGACTGGAAACAGGTAGACATTTCATGTTTGATGTCTGAAAAGTCTTTTTAATAATAAAGACAGATTTTAAGTTACAATTTTGAAAATGGTACTTTTAGAAAGTTGTCATTTTTCTACCCTAGATATTTGATGCCTAAAGCCTGTTCCTGGGTCTCAAGGCTGAGTGCAGTTGGCATTTAGACTTTGCTTATTCCTCCCAGACAGCCATACAATAGAGAGATTAGGTGTGCCTGGATAGGCTCTCAACTGGCAGCATGGGGGCAGAGCTGGGCACAGCCCCATTTACAACTGAATAGGCTGTGCTGTGCCTTCAAACAAAGGACTTGTCACTTGTTCATGCAGCCAGCCAGGATCCAGGGCAGGGAAGCAGGAAACTTCAATCATTTGAAAGGGAATTCTCTAGAAACTTCCCCTACTTCAAAGAAGGCACCAGGTATAAAAATGGGACCCTCAGACCAATTCTTCTGTTCACTTTCTGAACCTGTGGAAGGACTCTCGGAGGACTGCCTGCCCCTGTGACCTGCTGTATACTCCACGAGACTGCTTTGCTGCAACTGGAAGGACTGCTATGCTGCCTGGAGCCTACCTTAAACCCTCAGAGGCCTGCCATGCTGCTTGAGCCCTGTTTCAACACTTGAGCCCAGGCCTACCAGAGTGGCTCCAAGGCCTAGTTTATTAAACTCTTGATAAGAGCCTCAGGGGCAGAAAAGGCTTCAACCATCTTGAAACCTCACCTGGACCCAGACTGAGTGAGTCTTAACCACCAAGTGGTGCCCCTCCAGTCCTGGACCCTTGGCAGTAGTGCTATAGGTGCCAAGATATCCAAAATCCAAAACTTGGGATATAGAATTTTTTGGGCTAGAAACTGCTCAGAAAATTGAAAGGAGACCGGTATCAACCTGCTCGTATATCCACTCTAGGTCCATCGCCAGTTGGTCTGCTTTGTGGCAGTTACCTCTACATTCTTCTCACCAGCAGCAAATTCTGTTTAGTGGTCCTTTGCCAAAGTGGTATGTAGCATTGTGGAACTCTCACTAGCTACAGCCTCCAGCCTTGTCCCTCTGGAGATTTTAGACTTTCAAAAAAGTGACTAAGCCCGAACCAAGAAATCTTCACTGTGACTTCATTCAGCAGTTGCCTGACAGCGATGCTCCCGCCCTGGACACTGCCTACAGCCTTGCCTCACTAAACTTGACTTTCTCAGAACACATTTCTTTTATGTCCAAAGGTAGGCACCGACCAGGCCCAATCCACATTTGTATCTGACTTGCACTCCTTTGTGATCAGCCATATGTTTCTGCTTTGACCCCGCCTGGTGTGACTAGATGCCCACAGTTGCTGCTTTTGATCATTTAGGCACTAGTTTTTTTATCTTAAACTTTAAAAATGTCTTACTCCGGTTCTTTTGATTGGATTTTTGTCATTGTGGTGTTAAATAATTTAGTCTATATATTTTTCTAAATTGGTGTAGGAGTTTTCTTGTGTTGTGTTTTCACTTTATTGCTGTTTGTGTGTTGTATAAATGCCTTACACCTTACCTCTAAGTTAAGCCTGACTGCTTTTGTGCCACTCTACCAGAGGGTTAAGCACATGTTAATTTAATTACTTTTGTGGTTCACCTTGATGGGATTGTGGCTGCTGCTTGAACAGGGGTCATCCCTCTTTCAAAAACCCTAACAGGAAACCTAGCAAACCTGCACATTTTCGAAAACAAGACACCTGGGGGTACCAAGGAAGGGGTGACTTTCATGGCTCTCACCAAGTTTTCTCACCCAGAAGTCCTTGCAAACTTCAAACTTTAACTACAATCACACATTTTCCTTACAGTACTGTGATGGAAACTTCCAGAATCCACAGGAATCTACAAAATTCCTACCACCCAGTGATTCCCCACTCGTCCTTATAAAAACGCTGCCTCACTTGTGTGACTGCACCTAGTGCCCGCAACAGGAATGAATCAAACCAAGGTTAAGGGAAGTACCCTGTGAGCACTACAATTGATCCTGGTTTGATCCATCCTTGTTGCGTGTACTAGGTGCAGCCCCACAAGTGGGTTCATGTTTTTATCAGGATAAGTGGGGAAATGCTGGGTGGTAGGAATTGTCTGGATCCCTGTGGATTTCAAATGTTTACGTCACAGAAATGCAATTTTTGGTAAAGTTTGAAGTTTTTAGGGTTATTTCTCTTCATTAAAGGCTACATATGTTAGAAGTCAAGCTTCATGTGCAATAGTGAGACTACATCTCCCAGAATGCTTTGAGAGAGAAGGGGGTTGTGCACTCTCCCACACTGCTGTGGGAATGGTCAGGTGATCGGGAAGATTTAAGCCCTCAGCTGTTGTGCCTGAGTGCTTGGCTTTCCTCATTTGGCGTATTGACCTGCTCCCTAGTTGGATTATTGTCAACAAGGATTCCTGTTCCTGTGATACCTTTGTGAGCTGCCTAAGCTATTCTTCCTACGTATTGGATTTCCTATCCTTCAGCATTCTGCAGCGCGAGGACGCGCTGCCACCCCTAACGGAATTCCTCCCCTGTGAATTTAATGAGACTTTCCCTTTGCCGTGGATTATCGCGTTGATCACGCTAACTTTTTCCTCTTGATAACGCTTGCGGAATTATAGGCAAGCTGCTTTATGTTTTCTGCTCATGGATGCAACGAGCTGTGGTTTTTAGGCTTACCGAGTGCATCCTTTTACTTTTTTGTTTGTAATCCCAGCTGTTACTCATTTTGCACTGGCAATTCCTGCCTTGTTACAACGCAAGTACTCGTGGATTCCTCTCTCGGAGCTGACCCCTGCGGGGGATGCCCCACTCTTCAATTTGGGCTCCGATTACTGGTGCTACTCGTTTCCGCTTTTTGCTGGTCTCCTCCCAGATTGCGGGCGCTGTTTTTGTTTTCTGAAAGGCGGACATTTGAGAACACACGCTACCGTTTTTATTAGCGTGGTTCCTGAGAATCTTCTTTTGACATATTTCCGAGTCTGTTCAGTTATCCTGCATTACGTAAAAGACGACAGAAGCGCTGGAGCGCGCAATATTCTGTAAGAGTTGGATACTGTGTGACCCCCTCCCTAAGAGACCATCTGATTAGAGATCTACTGACCCTTGACAACAAGTAAGTGTGGAGGAGTGCACAGTATATGGTTGGTTTACTCATTGAGGGTACTGTGTCTGTTTAGATATAACTTATTCTCATCACTGATCTTTGTTTTGTTGTTCCTTCCACTTAGGGATTCCATTTCTTACTGGACTTGACCTTCTCCCTGTCTGGCTGTGTTGGGACTTCTCTGATGGTATTTCTTGGTCCCTTCAATTTTTGGGGATATTTGCTCCCTCAAGTGTATTCTGCCTTAAGCACTGGGGAGGCTGTATCTCTGGGAAAGGAGGGGACGCATTCTTCGCTCCCGGGGAACGGGCGCTTCGGCTGGTGGATCCTGTGTTAGGCCAACAGAAAGCCAAGCCCACGTTATATATTCCCCCTGAGCGAGGAGCCTGTATTAAGCCGGCATGGATGAGGCCATGTCCTCTGAGAATACTGAGACTACTATGAGAGAACTAGCGGCAGCGGTAGTTAATCTCCAAACTGAACTTAAGTTGGTTAAGGGAGAAAACCAAAGACTTATCACTGAGATCACTGTTTTGAAGACACATAAACAAGCAGAAGACAGGGTGAGGGACGCTAATCCTAAACACAAACGTAGCTACATGCAACCCGCACATTTACAGCTCCCAGCACCTTCCTCTGTCCCTGCTCCCACAGGGCTGACCACTCCACTGGTTAACGTCACGGTAGTCACCCCTCCCCAGACCCCTTTAGCAATGCCCGAAAGATTTAGTGGAGACAGCAATAAATATGGGGTTTTCATGAATCAGTGTCACCTTCAATTCTTATGCCGAGCTGCCTCTTTTCCAGATGACGCAGCAAAGGTTGCATTTATAATCTCATACCTAAGTGGTAATGCTGCACTTTGGGCCGTGCTGCTTGTAGAAAACGATGACCCTATCTTATATGATCTGGCTCTGTTTAAAGATAGGATGAGGAGTCTTTTCGCACGACATTCCTACATGCAGGCCAGTGATAATGAGCTATTAAACCTCAAACAAGGATCAAGAGATTTATTAACATATATCACCACCTTTAATCGTTTAGTTACAGAGACACACTGGCCTGAGGAGAAGAGAACCTCCCTATTTTACAGAGGACTTAAGGACGAACTCAAAGACATTCTCTCGCAGATTGTTGACCCCCCTGAAGAGTGCTCTGCATTTATGGATCTAGTGGTTAAGTTAGATCATCGCCTATCTGAAAGAAGAGGGGAAAAGACAAAAGGAGATTACTCCCGTTTGTTTCTGGCTAGAAGCGAGAAAAAAGAGGCAAAAGATACCAGCGAACCCATGCAGATAGGAGGCATCAGAGGACCACTGTCCATTGAAGAGAAAGAAAAACGCAGAAAGCTTAACCTGTGTCTATATTGTGGTAAGGGTGGCCATTTTGCTAGAGACTGTTCAGTGAAACCTAAGACCGCCCCGAGAATATCGACCGGTCGAACTGGTATGGCAGTGCAGTCGGAAAACTAACTGACTTGGGTAGTACAGAGGTCGCTACTCCAAGTCCTTTAAATGCACAGGCCTCTAAATTCCTGGCTAATACCATGACCCTGGTACCTAAACATTTGTCTATCAATGTGGTGTTCCTTTTGCCATCTCAGTGTAGACAAAACATGTCTATTCTACTTGATTCCGGAGCGACTGGTAACTTTTTGGACATAGCAGTTGCTAGAGCCTTGGGACTAGAATTCCAGTTGAAGACACACCCTGAAAAAGTAAGAGCAGTAGATGGCTCGGAGTTGTCATCTGGCATGATAACGTATCAAACCCCTGACATTATTATGATGTGCGATAATGGACATTCGGAAGTCATTTCATTTGACTTGATTGATACCCCTAACTTCGGAGCCATTCTTGGAGTTCCGTGGCTCCAACAACATAACCCATATATTGACTGGGTCTCTAGGAGGGTAACTTTACGCTCACCATATTGTATGACCCATTGCTATCGAGAAATCACCCATTGCCATACTCCTTTATGTTGTGCCCTTTCCACAATCGACACCCCTTTCTTGCCTACCGAATATAAGAAGTACTCTGAAGTCTTTGATGAAGCCAAAGCAATAGCCCTGCCACCTCATAGGTCCTATGATTGCAGGATTGATTTAGTGCCTGGCTCTGACCTACCTGTGAGTAGAGTTTATTCCCTCACAGAACCCGAGACAAAGTACTTATTTGAATATTTACAGGATATGTTAAAAAAGGGATTTATAAGACACTCCACATCCCCTGTCTCCTCCCCTATCTTTTTCATTCCCAAGAGGGAAGGAGGCTTGAGAGCATGCCTGGACTACCGCGCCTTAAACAAGGTGACCATTAAGAACAAATATCCTCTTCCGCTCATCTCCAATCTCTTGGATCAGGTCAGAAAGGCTACCATCTTCACTAAACTTGATCTGAGAGGAGCCTACCATTTAATCAGAGTCAGAGAAGGAGATGAGTGGAAGACGGCTTTTCGCACCAAGTTTGGTCTTTATGAATATTGCGTTATGCCATTTGGCTTGTGTAACGCACCCGCAGCCTTTCAATTCTTTATAAATGAGATTTTGAGAGAATACCTGGATGTGTTCGTCATTGTCTATATAGACGACATCCTGATTTATTCCCAGAATGAGGAAGACCATGTAGAACACGTGAGTCTGATACTGCGTAGGCTACAAGAGAATCATCTTTTTGCCAAACTAGATAAGTGCCTCTTCCATACCCGCAAAGTGGCTTTTTGGGTTTTGTCATCTCCCCAGAAGGGATACATATGGATCCGGCCAAGGTATCCGCCATCACCAACTGGGCTAGTCCGTCCACTGTAAAAGAGATACAATCCTTTTTAGGATTTGCAAACTTCTACAGGAGGTTTATTAGCCGCTTTTCTGAACTTATTGCTCCCATTACTAGACTCCTGAAAAAAGGAGTAGCCTTCAAATGGGACCTAGCAGCTGACACTGCTTTTCGCGCCTTGAAGGACAGCTTTACCTCTGCACCCATTATTCGACATGCTGATGAGACACAACCATATTTTGTAGAAGCAGATGCCTCTCAATACGCGGTTGGTGGGGTACTGGCACAACGAGACCGGAATACAGGCACTCTTCATCCAATAGCCTATTTCTCTAGAAGGCTGTCACAGGCGGAACAAAACTACACTATAGGAGAAAGAGAACTCTTGGCCATTAAAATGGCGTTTCAGGAGTGGCGTCATTATCTTCTAGGATCCCCACATACGATCACCATCTATTCCGATCATCGGAATCTTCAGTATTTTAGAACAGCCAGAGCGCTTACACCTAGGCAGATGAGGTGGGTGTCCTTTTTCTGTGAATACGATTTTGTGATCCATTTCCGACCTTGAGTTAAACAAGGTAAAGCTGATGCCTTGTCTCGCCTAGGAAAAGAACATAAAGACTCTGTGGAGGTACTCGTACCTATCATTCCAGAACACAAGCTCATTGCCGTGGGAGTAGGAAGTGGTTCGGACTCGGACGCCTTTTTCTCCCTCCTTGAACAAGCCTTGGCCTCTCTAGATCGGCAAGAATGGTTAAAAGATCCCCGACATAAGATAACAGACAACCTGTTTTTCCATGATAACCGATTGTTTCTCCCCACACCAGACACACGCAAATTGATTATGAAGTGGTGTCATGACTTACCCATGGCGGCACACCCTGGGGCGGCAAAGACCATACAAACCTGTCAAAGATGGTTTTGGTGGAAAGGAATGAGCCAAGAGATCTCCGATTATGTCAAAACCTGTCCTACATGTGCCAGACAAAAGACTTTACACTGTGCACCTGCCGGATTATTGCAACCATTACCTTTTCCCAACAGTCCATGGTCATCCATTTGCATGGACTTCATCACAGATCTACCTTCCACTCGCGGGTATACCACTATATTAGTGGTGGTAGACATGCTATCTAAGATGGCTCATTTCATTCCCCTCAAGAAACTGCCCAATGCAATGGATCTGACAGATGCATTTATCCAAAATATTGTCCGTCTTCATGGATTGCCCTCCATGATAGTCTCAGATAGAGGCCCGCAGTTTATATCCAAGTTCTGGCAAGGCCTATGTAAGGTTCTACACATCGATCACCGGCTCTCGACGGCCTTCCATCCACAAACAGATGGCCAAACAGAGAGAACAAATCAGACTCTCGAGCAGTTCCTAAGATGTTTAATTAGCACCATCACAAGTGACTGGGTACAGGCTCTACCTTTGGCCGAGTTTGCTTATAATAACACCACTCACTCAGCTTCCAAAGTATCGCCCTTTTTCTTTACAACAGGATATCATCCCAAATTCCTCCTTTTGGAATTACCCCCTTCTGATTCACGCACTCCTGCTGTTACAGATCATCATACACACCTCCTGTCCATTTGGGAAAAGGCCCGACAAGAATTGATTGTAGCCAAAGAACGTATGAAGGACCAAGCAGACAAAAATAGACGACCTGCTCCTAGTTACAAAGAAGGAGAGCAGGTTTGGTTAGCCACTAGACATCTTAGGTTAGCGGGGCCTCGTAAGCTACAACCCAGATACCTAGGTCCCTTTAAAATCAGTCAGATCATCAATCCCGTGGCAGTAAAGTTAGATCTCCCACCGGAAATGCAGATACATCCTGTGTTCCATATCTCACTAGTAAAGCCATACAATCCTCCCTCGTGTCCCGAACCCCCACCTCCTCCCGTTACAGTTGCAGGCGAATTGGAATACGAAGTCAAACGTGTAGTTGATTCTCGAAGGCATAAGGGTAGATTGCAGTATCTGATAGATTGGGTGGGATATACCCCTGAAGATAGAACATGGGAACCAGCTGAACATGTGCATGCCCCTTTATTGGTACGAAGATTTCATGCGCTACATCCTTCCAAACCCAGACCTGTAGAGGCGGCCTTTAGGGGGAGAACTGTTAGAAGTCAAGCTTCATGTGCAATAGTGAGACTACATCTCCCAGAATGCTTTGAGAGAGAAGGGGTTGTGCACTCTCCCACACTGCTGTGGGAATGGTCAGGTGATCGGGAAGATTTAAGCCCTCAGCTGTTGTGCCTGGAGTGCTTGGCTTTCCTCATTTGGCGTATTGACCTGCTCCCTAGTTGGATTATTGTCAACACGGATTCCTGTTCCTGTGATACCTTTGTGAGCTGCCTAAGCTATTCTTCCTACGTATTGGATTTCCTATCCTTCAGCATTCTGCAGCGCGAGGACGCGCTGCCACCCCTAACGGAATTCCCTCCCCTGTGAATTTAATGAGACTTTCCCTTTGCCGTGGATTATCGCGTTGATCACGCTAACTTTTTCCTCTTGATAACGCTTGCGGAATTATAGGCAAGCTGCTTTATGTTTTCTGCTCATGGATGCAACGAGCTGTGGTTTTTAGGCTTACCGAGTGCATCCTTTTACTTTTTTGTTTGTAATCCCAGCTGTTACTCATTTTGCACTGGCAATTCCTGCCTTGTTACAACGCAAGTACTCGTGGATTCCTCTCTCGGAGCTGACCCCTGCGGGGACGCCCACTCTTCAATTTGGGCTCCGATTACTGGTGCTACTCGTTTCCGCTTTTGCTGGTCTCCGCCCAGATTGCGGGCGCAGTTTTTGTTTTCTGAAAGGCGGACATTTGAGAACACACGCTACCGTTTTTATTAGCGTGGTTCCTGAGAATCTTCTTTTGACATATTTCCGAGTCTGTTCAGTTATCCTGCATTACGTAAAGACGACAGAAGCGCTGGAGCGCGCAATATTCTGTAAGAGTTGGATACTGTGTGACCCCCTCCCTAAGAGACCATCTGATTAGAGATCTACTGACCCTTGACAACAAGTAAGTGTGGAGGAGTGCACAGTATATGGTTGGTTTACTCATTGAGGGTACTGTGTCTGT
This sequence comes from Calotriton arnoldi, assembly GCA_963921515.1. Taxonomy (NCBI): domain Eukaryota; kingdom Metazoa; phylum Chordata; class Amphibia; order Caudata; family Salamandridae; genus Calotriton; species Calotriton arnoldi. The sequence continues at coordinate 116,187 of CAWUFW010005112.1, forward strand.
TTAGATATAACTTATTCTCATCACTGATCTTTGTTTTGTTGTTCCTTCCACTTAGGGATTCCATTTCTTACTGGACTTGACCTTCTCCCTGTCTGGCTGTGTTGGGACTTCTCTGATGGTCTTTCTTGGTCCCTTCATTTTTTGGGGATATTTGCTCCCTCAAGTGTATTCTGCCTTAAGCACTGGGGAGGCTGTATCTCTGGGAAAGGAGGGGACGCATTCTTCGCTCCCGGGAACGGGCGCTTCGGCTGGTGGATCCTGTGTTAGGCCAACAACATATATGTATTTTGTTAAAGAAATGTCCCAAATTACTTTTGTAGGGAAGGATTTTGGAGTTGGTTACCACCTCTGACAAACCCTAGGAGGGGAAGATTTGCAGTGTAATAATTCTTGCTATAGTCTATTCTTAGCTGTCTGCCAGGAGCGTATAACAAGGAAAATCAATAAATATTGATACATTTTCTTACCTAGAGGACATTTGGGTCAGCTATTTTCTGTTTTGGCCTGTCTGAGCATCATTTATACTCAGCTTCTATTCATGTCAGTGTACTGTAGTAGTAGTTCAATTCACATCATTCATTGGCTCTCTTTAACTGTGAATGATGACATTTTCTGATCACGTGTACATCCACCTTGAAATGAGTGTGCTTCAGTGTCAGGGCTGGTTGGCCAGTCCTTCAGTTTTCAGTTTTCTCCTTTTATAGTTCCCTTTTCATTTATTTGCTTCTACTCTTTTTATTTTAATATTTGGTAAAACAATACTACAGCTCTACAGGTAATGCTAACTGTTCACTTGCTTGCCGCTTATTTTATATGCAGTGCGCAGAATCTCACATGGACACTTCCTGTAAACCAGGAGACCATGATTGAACGCCGTTGTCCATGGTTGTCCATGGGATTACCATTCCAAGATGGCCTACCTTTGTTTCTAAATGTGGTTGCCATTCTGGACCGTTAAAACAATGATAGACTACTTATAATACCTCTGCAAGATAGACAACCATATTATTGTGAGCATCTGCCCACTTTGTTTAGACAGTAGCATGTTTTCTTTTTTTCTACATGTACTTTTTAATTTATTGTGCATATTTTGTTGAATTTGTTTGTATTTTATTGTGATTGTGTCAGAGAGTGAATGCAAGAATGAGTCAGTGGATGGATGAATGGATGCATGAGTGCAAAGATGAGTGTCAGAATACAAGCATGGTCATCTATTGAGCCTACACCCATCAGTGAGACAAGAGGCACTTCCATTCATAAGCCAGACATGTTAGCATTGCTAATGCTTGTTTTTATTTAGGCACAGGACAGTTAAAAGTTTTGCCCCAAATCACATGATGTTGAGCTTAAGCCAACATTCGAACCTGGTTCCCCAGTTCCAAAATGGGCTGCTCAAGGCTTTAGGCCGTATAGCCGCCTGATTCTGTGGGAAATAAAAATATATAGAGAGCCTGATTCCAAGCCTATTGCCAATTTTGAATCTTTACCACTGCAGCATGTGTCTTTGCTAGGTTTGACATAAACAAACTCAATTACATATTTATATATTTTCTTCACATGTACCATGGATAATGTTGTAAGATGAGAAGATTTACCATAGTAATTTTTCACCTTGTGGTTGTCTGCAAACGGAAGTCACAAAGATTGTTTTGCAGCAAATCTGATGATTTCTGAAGTTTCTTCAAGAGGCCCTTTGGCAAATCTGGGTAAATTTCTTTTTAAAATATTCCAGGTATCTACAGATTGTCTCCAATGAAAACTCTGCTTGATAGTTTTATGTGATAGTTTATATATTTGAAGTTCAAGGACATATGCTAATTTGCTTCAGAATGAATATTTGTGAATTAGGTCCATATATCATCATAATCAAATTTCTTTATTTTGCTTATTTTCTGAAGCATAAACGAGCACATATAAAAAACAGTCCTACATAGACATTTAAAAAAAACAATCAATAAAAACAATTAATAGATATTACAACTTTTTAGGAACCAATTAGATAAAAGCCTAAACACCCGGTATATATCTAAAAACATAAGGTTCATTAAAAACATTTAACACCTTACTTAATAAAATCATACTAGTCATCCTTTCAGTGTGTCAACCGATGTCTAAATTTCAGACATTGCCAAAGGTAAAGTGCAACTGCCTGGCCCACAGTGGGCCGTCCAGCTTTTGAATAAACACAGGGCTGGATTATACTGCCTAACATTAGATCTACGCATGAGTGGAACAATAAACCAAGCTTCTTAAGTGAATAACAGGCTACAGGAAAGCCCAGCATTAACAAGAGATAATTCATACAGAATCTAGTGAGTATGAAACGGTGCTGAAAATTCAGAATTAATACCAAAATAAGGCTGCAAACCAGGGCAAGAGGGAAGAGCATTATAGTGAGTAACAGCATATTTCTGATTATTAGCTTCCCTTCTTGTAAGAGCAGCCTTAGCCAAAATTACCTCCTTCAATCCCACCTTACTTACTGCCAAACAGGTGGTAGGAGTATTAAACAACTCGGGCAGCTCCAAATCCTCCAATGTACACTTTACATTTAACAACTAAGGAATCACTAAGGCATACTCTAAGCTCAAGCAGTCCTCCAAGATCAACTGGTTTAGAACAACCGTTTCCCTCTTCCAAATTGAGTGCCAGAGCAATACCTGTGCCAACTTTATTATATTTATTATGTAAGGCACTCCCATCTCACTGTGGCAAAATATGTTAGAACAGGAATGGGGTAAGGCTAGAATCTTTTTAATGAATGTGTCCTCAACTCGCTGGATCTCATCAACATCCGCCATGCCCCAAACAGCTGCCCCATAGCTTTCTGTTGTGACAGATTTTGCTGCATGAATACTTAGGGCCTTATTTATGAGAAGTGACGCATCGCAGTGTGAAAACAGTGATGAGTCACTTCTCAGTGTGCACCCCTTGCGACATGATGGATGTGTCATATTTAGTGTATGACGCATCATGTTGAAAGGAATGACAGATACGTCAGTATTACTGGCGTATCTGTCGGTGCAAAACTGACGCATTGCTGGAGTTGTGTTGAAAGCGAGATGCAACTCCAGCAATGTTCCTTTCACATGGGCCAAGCCCCACGTGAAGGAGCCTGCGTCAGTCTTACGCCTGCCATGAGGCAGGCGTAAGATATTGACGCAGAAGCGTCCTAGAAATGTTGCACTGAAATCTTATAGATTTCAATGTGCCACTTCTACGAGGCTTTGATGCCGGGGAACGCCCACCCTGCATACATTATACCTGACGCAGTTATAATGTGGCACAGGGGTTTACAAAGTGACGCATCTGTCTAGATGCGTCTTTTTGTAAATAGGGCGCAATATGGCGTACGCATTTTTTACTCCGCCGGCACGTCACAAAAAGTGACGCACCAGCGGCGCAAAAATGTCGCAAGGGCTCATAAATGAGTCCTTTAATATCTCCGGAATAGGCTTTGACCCTAGCTTCTATGTGAAGTTGAACAGGACTAATATCTTTATTTCCAGTGTCAAAGCCCTGTTTTGCAACCATATTTTTCCATGAATATAGGAGTCTAACAAAATACCCAGGTACGAAAATGACTCAGCCTCTTCCACTCTACAATTTCCAATATGGAACACTGGACATGTTTTGGGCCATTTCCCACAGACAAGTGTAAAATATTTACTTTCATTCACCTGGAGGTCCAACTCCCTCATAAAAAATGTGTAATCCTCTATGAGACCCTGCAGTGCTCGACCAGTTTGTGCTATGAGCACCGCATCATCTGCATAGAGGAGTATGGGTAGTGGGCATGATCTAATGTAAGGAACGTCCCTGGGCCTCTCTGCCAAATCTGCTTCCAATCTATTGGTATAAAGGGAAAGCAGAAAAGGGGCCAGGACACAGCCCTGCCTTTCACCCCTCTCAATCTTAAAGTGCTTAATGCATTTGCCTTCTCAGCCAAAGCGCACACATGCAGAGGCCCCCGAATATATCTCTCTTATAAAAGTGATAATGGGGCCTTCAATACACATCTTAGCCATAATGGACAACAGTTTAGAGTGAGAAACGTAATCAAACGTGGCTGTGAGGGCCATAAAGGCCAAATAAATGGCACCTTTCTTCATCACAACATACTTGCCTATCACCATTTTCAAATTTAGGTACTGGTCTACTGTACCCCTGCCCTTCCTGAAGCCTCACTGTATGTCTACCATGATATTGTTTGACTCTGCCCATTCCTCCAACCTGTGTAGAAATAGGCCCCACATTAGTTTTGCAGTGGAAACAAGCAATGAAATTAACCAATAGCTTTTAAGACTGGACTGATCTCCCTTTCTACATATATGGACAATTACCAATTGGTTGCAAGAGGCCAATGAGCCAACTTTAACTATGGCATTAAGCACAACCACCAGAAGTGGAGCCCACAGATCCTGGTACCCTATCGGAGCGAGGGGCTTAAGGCTACTACATTCCCCCAAAGCCCTCTTTACCTCCTCTAAGTCAAAAACCAAGGGGGATCACCTTCACCAGGGACAGGGTGGTTTGCAGCCACTATGGTGTCAGACATACACTGATATATCCACGTAAAATGGTCTATCCAACCTGCATACCCTGCATGAACCTCTAAAGAAGGACCTTTAGAGTCCTTAAAATGTGGGGCATTCACCACCTTCCAGAATCTAGAGCTATCTCTAACTAGACTTGCTGCCTGAAGATCCTCCCAGGCCTTATCTCTGTTAGCCTAACTCTTCTAGTCTCTTTATATGCTACATTTATTTATTTATTTATTTAAAGAGTTTTATATAGCGCTGGCTAGACCCGAAGGTATCAGAGCGCTTTACATTAGGATTCCACAATGTAACAGAAAATGATCACAATTACACATTACGTCAAAAAAATAAGCAATACATTGAGAGAGGAGAGAAAGGAGAGAGAAAATAGTGGAGGGGAAAGGGGAGGTGAGAAGAGTGAGGATGAGGGAAGAGACGAAAGGAAGTCTGTCTAAAGACCGACTGGGTAGGTGACGTCCAAGGAGGGAATCCATGGCCCGTCTCCCCTTTAGTTAAACAAGGTAACTCCATCGAGCATCAGTCAAAATAGCTAGGTCTCAAGTGGCGAGGAAAGTTCACAGAGAAACAGGGTGGGAACTAAGGGCAAGGACAGGTGATGGCAAAGGTCAGTAGCTGGGTAGAGGAGAAGAGTAGAGCGGAGAGTGGTGGGGGTAGGGGGAAAGGGGAGGGGAGATAAGGTCAGGGAGCGACGCAGGAGAGTTTGCCCAAAGTCCGGCTGGGTAGGTGATGGTCAAGGAGGGAATCCAAAGTCCATCTCCCCTTTAGCTCGCGAGGTAGGGTTAGGGGGTGGAGGGGGAGGAGGGAGATAAGGTCAGGAGAGACGCAGGAGAGTTTGCCCAAGGACCGGCTGGGTAGGTGATGGACAAGGAGGGAATCCATAGCCCATCTCCTCTTTAGCTCGCGAGGTAGCTCCACCGGGCATCAGTCAAAATGGCTGGGTCTCAGCTGTCGATGGAGGGTTCACAGAGTCAATGACTGGGGCGACCGTCTTGAGGACAGGCAGGGGGGATGAGTCCTTGATATACGAATTCAGAGGGTCCCCATAATTTTCTATAATCCGGATGAAAGGGGGTGCAAACTAAGGACAGGATCGGCATGATGAACAGCGCCAGGGTCCGCATGTCTTTAGGGGGTCTGTTCAGGATAGAGCTTGTCCAATTACTGTGCCTTTCAGGGATCCTCCTGTTATCTGCTCAGTTGATTGCCTGTTATATTACTCAGGGATTCGTCAGGGAGCAGCTCCACCTGTTAGTTGTCCCTGACGGCGGCCATCTTAGGATCAGGCAAGCCCCAAATGTCCAGGGTTGACCCTGCTTAAATGGACACCATTCAGAATATGCCACATTTCTCAGCAATATGGGGGGGGAGGGGCTCGCACACTGTCCTCCGATCTTGCCTTTACTTGTCCCTGGATTAGTTTCAGGGCATTCCAGGGCAATGAGCTCCATTGGGATCCAGCGCCACCACCCTCTGGAGTCAGATCTGGCTTACCGGTCCGCAGCAGGGAGAGGCAGCTTCTTGAGACCCCAGCATTCTTCTATGGACCTTCGCTCGCGTCTCTACTTCAGTGCGATCGGCAGCTCGGTCGGCACTCCCGCTGTCACCACACCGCATCTCCACATGAATTAACTGCGGCGCCGAGCACAGCCAGGCCTCCCAGCGCTCATCCGCTAGCGCCGCTCTCGGCTCGTCAGTGATCGGGCGCTCCTCATAAATTCGGCCGCCATCTTGTCCCTCGCCGGAGCGCCTTCACGAGACTCATTCGGTTTTTCTCCGGATACAGCGCGTCTCCTCAACCTTTGACCGCATCTGCTAATGGCCGCTGTATTCCGATACATGCAACCTCCTCTTCAACGCCTTATCTCTTGGTTCCTCGTGAAGCACCACGTGCAGATTGGACAAAGCCCCTGAACACGATGAGTCAAACCAGCGTGGTGTTGGTTGCTTTGTAGGGCGACAACCACATGTCAGCTGTTGTTTTATGTTTGACAGGATATCCATAAAAGCAGAAATAACCTGTCTGAAGGGAAGCTCTGGATTCAGGCAAGCAGACACCTCTGATTGTTTCCAATAGAGGAGCCCTGGGAAAAATGTATGTTTGTCCACTTTGTCCCACCTCAAAGAAAAGCCATTTTTTACTATCTAACACTGGGTAATATTACCAGGTTCATTTTTACCAGGAGACCGTTCAAAGTGTCCCCATATTCATTGTGTTCGAAATTAACCAATGATTTACCTTCATTATCTATTAGCCAGCAAGCAGAATTTTCAAACCTTGGACAATAATGCACATTGAAATCGCCCATCCAAATTACATTTAAAACGTTAGAGTGATGAGATTGGATGGATCTCAACTCCACCTCTAGCGAGCACGCTACCTAGGCCATATTTCCAGTAAAACAGCTAGTTAACAATTAACAGGTCCCAACCTCTGTACATTTCTCAAACCAAACAATGGAAATAAGGAGAGTCATTGTGAAATGTACACACTTTTTCCAAGTAGGTGTTCAAAATCAAAGTGAGGATGCCACTGATGGAGCAAGGTTTCATAAATGAAACTTGCTTGTATTCCATCCTCCTCACAGTATTAATTTATTAAACTTGTATTGTTAATACTAACCTTTGCATTCACGACACAAAGAAAAAGATGCTTGCCTATGTGTTTTACTAATGAATAACGCTTGTCTGTAATCCAAAATGGCCGCTATGCGCGGGAAAACTCAATGCGCATGTCGCAACCATATCACATGGTGTGACGTCTTTCTTTGCTTGGTGGGAAACTTCTGCTTCTGCGCAGTGTGCATTAAAATGGCTGCTTGATGTTTTCACATGCTTCTGCTTGCTCTCATGTCATTATTAAATTGTCGTTTCCTAACGCTACTAACGCGGGATAGTATATATATTTAATTGGGAATAGAATAGAAATAGTGGGTATACAGTGAAACATTTTATTTGTGATTCTAATATTTTCTTCTTGCACTTTTATTAGTTCGTAAACTTGGGCCTGGGTTGGTGTTCTGAAACTCGAGAGGCAACTGGTTCTGCCCATGTGCCTTGTGTGCCTGCCAAATGAAGTCAACCTGGACGAAGTCCAAGGCCGTAACTTGATGGCCGAAGATGTTGTACTAGCACTTTCCTGTCACACATTGATACAATGTCTATGAAAATTGGTTTACATTTGTCATGAGACGGGTGGGAAATAAAGCGAATGTATTAATTTGAAGGGGTGGGAACATAAAGACAATAGGCTTTACAATTTAGGCCAAATCAACATGGTGCGAGAATCCACCTCCTGTCCCTGTCCAATCAGAAGTAGTGGTCCCATATTTTAGCAACATTAAGGGGAGGTACATGGGCGTAGAAGGGTATAATAGAATATAGCATTAGTTAATTAGTTAGAAGGAGATGCTGCAGAGAACAGGCGTCCATGCTGCCAGAGAGCTTCTAGAGCTGACTCTCAGAACACACAGAAGAGCCCCAGACTGCCAAGCTGATCGGTTGCTGACTGAATCCCTGTCCAGAAGAGGTCCTGAGGAGGGGGCGGCGGAGTCCATTAGAAGGAAGGCACGGGAGAATCGAGAGAAGTCGAGTATCAGAGAGGGAACGACGCAGGCGTCGTTGTAGAGAGGTCACCGGTCCGGTCCTGATCCTGGAAGAAGTCTTTGCTCTTCATCCTTCCTGGGTCCTATTCTTTCAACTCCTTGGCTAAGGGGTTTGGTTCTCGCACTTAGGTAAATATAATGCAACCTTTAGTTGCGCTGCTGTCTCTATCTTCTTCTCTTCTTTAAACACCGTCATTGACTAGCAATAATCATTTCTATGCTTAATCTTGGGTATTGCGATTAAGTACCATGTGGCTCTGTATTTTACTCTGCTAAATCTTTAGATAAACATTTTAAAACTTCCTGACTCAGTGGTTATTTCAGGATTTTGTATTATAATGAATGTCACTCATTTTAAATTTCCCAATTAGCAAAGGATTCATTGGTAAGTCATTACTCTTCAATCAGAAGGTAAATGGTAGCAGGGATTTTGATAGAGAGTAACAACTGATAAAACCCAGCATAAGTATTAGCGTAGTATGAATGGATGGGCCCAAGTGAGTATATAGTGTATGAATGCTGTTTGCTAATATCGCGCTGGATCAGTTTTCTGGTTATCAGAGGATGGTTACTTTTTGTTAATTGGGTAATGAGAATTTTATTTGTATTTTTATGAACTAACATCCGCTTAAATTTTGAGTTTTGTTTTATGTTGTCCAGAATACCCCGGGGTAAAAGGAATAGCGGATGGTAAGTGGAAGCCATACTGCAGTGAGGTTATCTGCCAGGCAGAAATAGTACTGAAAAGTTAAGCAGGACTTTCAGTACTCGTTAGGGATTCTATGCGTGTGAGTAATAGCAAAAGAGTATGCTGGTAAAAATTTGATGTTATATCACCTAGAAAGGGTAACATTGGAGAAGTAACAGGTACTTCTGGAGCTTGTGTGAAGAGTAGACGGAAGTGTTTTACTCGTAGTGTATGTTTAGTAAACGGAAATGTTTTACTAAGGGTGAGAGAAAAACAATCCTTCCTATTTTAGAGAAACTGGCACGATAGTGAATGTTTTATGTTGTTACTGAATTTTAATTAAGAATTATAGAGAAAATAAGTTTGCGTAAATTTTTGTAAAGGGAGGGTCAGTTGCCGGAGAGGGAGCTGACGTCACAAAACACCGCGCTGAGATTGGTGGAATCAGCGGGTGTGGAAAAACCCTTGTAAAGGAGGGGTCAGTAGTCAGGAGTAGTACTGACATCACAGGTGCCGCGCTGGGATTGGTTAAACCAGCAAGGACAGAAAAGAGCAGATTGTAAAGGAGGGGTTGACAGATAAACGTCACCAAAAGGCCGCGCAAGGATTGGTTCAGAAATAAAAGTTAGCAGAGACTTGATTGGTTGATATTTTAGAAGCTAAAATCTTAGTGGATTAAGATTGCATGTTAAAACGCGATCCGACTTTAACAGGAACTCGTCCGGATAGGAGATTCCTAGGTTTTGCAGAATATAATTTTGTACACCGAAGATTAGATAGAATGTACGGAGAGAAGAGAAAAATGTCCTTTCTGCAAAAGATTAAGAACTACTTTAAAAAGGATAAACCACTCAAAACTAGAGAAGGAATTATTATTCCACCAGCTAAAACGCCCGCTTCATTCATGATGATGGAGAGAGGTTATCATACTTGTGTATGGATGGAGAATTGGATAGAGTATACCAAAAATGATGGAATATTAGCATTTCCCGAGAATGGTACCTTCAATGGAAGGATTCTTCAAAACTTGAGATTGAGGATGAATGACTTAGAACCCAGACCTAGATTAACTCAGTACGAAGCTCTAGAAGAATGGGAAACCGAGGCATTTGAGCGGGATAGATCTAGAAGTAATAGGAGTTATCCAGGATTTTTTCCCAGATATCTACGTGAGTCTAGGGACGGTCAGATGAAACAATGGAGAAGGGCAATGATTACAGAAGGATTATATCCATTGTTCTCAGCAGAGGAGAAATTAGGAAGTAAGTGCACAGAAAAGACAAAACATTTAATGAGAAATGAGGAGTCTGAAGACGAATTTATGGAGGAAATGTTAAGAAATCCCCCACCATATCAGGAAGGGACAAGTGGATGCACCCCAAGTGCACCACCGAAAACTCCATTAGTGCCACAAGTAATGCATGAATTCACCCCGAGTAGAATATTAATGACAAAGAAAAGGAAGCTCTAGAAAAGACCAGAGCAGAATTAATACAGAAAATAACCCAGATAAAAGTACATCCTGATTCGTTGACCATACCAGTAACAATTGGTCCAGTAGTTCCATTATATGGTACTCAGGGAAGCTGTCCTCCACCGATACTTACACCTACTGCTGTGAATAATCCCAAACCTGAAGCTCCAGTTATAATTGAGGATCAATTTAGTGACTGTGAATCCACAATATCACTTATGGACTTGCCTATTCGAGGTTCTGTAAATAGCACTCCCAGAAAAGATGTACCTGGATGTTCAAAAGATGTAAGTTTAGTAACTTCATCGGGAGCAAAAAGTGCTACCATAGTAACACCTGAAGATCTAGAAAGATGGGTGCAAGGGTCAGTTAAACAGTGCACACCTCCGAAAATAATGGACATTCATAAATTGAAAGTCGAATTAGAAGAAATAATAGCAGGAAATGTAGGACTAGAACGCTTAAATACCTATGATGAAGAAGAATTATTGTTCCTATGCAGGAGTATCACCAGAAATGTAAGGTTATTTCATGAAAAATTATCCAATTTAGCACTACAGATGGGAATAGAAATAGGGAGATCAAAGGTACTACAGAAACCCTATAGAGCAGAATTTTCAGACAAAGATTTAGAAAATATGAATGCCTCTGGAAGAAGATTACAAATAAGAGAATTAATGTTAGTTTTGCAAAAATGGGGAGACCTAGATAAATGGAAAACTAGGTGGGCCAAGAAAAAGGAAGAAGCACGAACAAGTAGAACAGCATCAGAATATGTGATGAAGGAAACAGGGAAAGCAGACCAGATGTATCCCATGCGAGAAGTTGCGGGAGGAGGATATGTACATGTCCCATGGAGCAGACAGGATATTTTATCTTTTACGAATGATTTTCCAAAATTGAGAGAAAAACCAATTGAATGGTACAAGCAGGTTGACAGGTTTGTGAAGGTGTCAAAAGTATTGTTGAAGGATTTGGATGGTTTGTTTGACATAGTGGTACCTGCCGATTTGTGGACAGATTGTAAAATTACAGTTGATTGGCCTAGTGATGAATATCCTAGAGATCCGAAGACAGGTGCCCCGTCAAATGATGTAATGAAAAAGTATCACCAAGTGATAACTTACCTGAAAGGGAAAATACCACCTAAAGAAACAGATTGGGTAAAAATAGATCGAACTACCCAAGAAGCTAATGAATCAGTACATTCTTACTATGAGCGTCTATTGCAGGTATTTAAACAGTATAGTGGATTTGAGGACATTGGAGACAAAAACATGAGTCAGTTTGTGTATCGATTTGTTTATGGTTTAAAGCCAGAAATTTGTCAGATGATTAAACAGCATATGCTGTGTTGGCAGGGAAAGCCCATAGATGAGATTCTGAAGTATGCAAAATATTGTGGAGACGATATTGAGGATAGACACAAGAAATTGCAGGAAAAAGTGATGTGGGCACAGGTGAAAATGGCTGAGAAACAGGGAATTAATTTGGAAAATCCGAGTGAAAATCAAGGAAAAGATTCTGGAACGAATGGTGATACTGGGAATGGTGGAAAGTTTAGAGGACAAATGAGTAGAGAAGAAGCTAAAAAGAAATTTCCTTGTCATGGATGCGGAAAATTGGGGCATTGGAAGGATGAATGTAAAAAGAGTCGGAATAATAATAGCCCAAATCAAAATTTAAATCCACAGACGCAGAATGACTCACAGCAGGGTGCAAATCCTCAGAGTCAGTTGCCACCTGCACCTATTCAGGGTAATGTAAGCAGAGCAAAGCATGGTACAGACATCGGATATCCAGGAGGAAGTGGTAAGAATGATTATATGACATCACAATTTCTTTTGCAGGACGATTTCTGTCAATACAGTCCATGACGGTGCCTAGGAGAGGGGAAGAAGGAGTGCATACATGGCGCATCCTTACAGGTAGCTCAGTCAGGCCCATATGTTGAAGGGAATGTGAAAGGTATTAATATTACTTTCCTTTTGGACACTGGTGCTACCCGGTCTACTGTGAGAACAGCAGATATTCCAGACCTTCCTCTCTCTGGTGAAAATATCCAAGTAGTGGGGGTAGCTAATCAGCGGATTAGAACACCTCTTACCGAACCAATGGAAGTTAAAATTGGAAACTTCAGAGAAATGCATCAATTTGTAGTGTGTGATTCTAGTCCAGTAAACTTATTAGGTAGGGATTTGTTGTGCAAGATGAATTGTACCATTTTCTGCACACCGGATGGTGTGGCAGTTCAGACACCAGATGAAGATCATGTATATAAAATTATGATTGCAAAACAAGGTACAGAAGTAGACGAGATGTTTTCGTTAATAACAAAAGATGAGTTGCCAGAAGAATTAAAAGATACAGTAAACCCCATAGTATGGGATTTCACCGGAAAGGAAGTAGGACTTATGGCCAAAATAGATCCAGTTAAAATTACTGTAAAGGAAGGAGCAATTTTCCCAAATACCAGACAGTACAAAATGAGTGCAGAAGTAAAAGCAGGAGTCATTGAAGAAATAAATCGAATGGTAGAACGAAACATACTAAAAGAAGTAATGAGTAGCCCATGTAATTCACCAATAATGGGATTAAAGAAACCTAGTGGAAAATATAGGATTGTTCAGGACCTGAGGAAAATAAATAAGATTGTAGAACCATGTTGTCCCATAGTACCAAATTCTGCAGTCATTTTATATCAGATTCCGTGGAGTGCAGGATGGTTCACAGTAATTGATTTGTGTCAAGAGTTCTTTTCAATACCATTACATCCAGACAGCCAGTATCTTTTTTCATTTAAATTTGAGAACAAGGTCTATGTGTGGAATCGTGATCCTCAGGGGTACACAGAAAGTCCTTCTATTTTCAACCAGATATTGAAAAAGTGCCTTGAAAAACTAGTGATGCCAGGAAGCTCAGTCTTAGTCAATATATCGACGACTTATTGGTGGCATCGAACACCAGAGAGGACTGTGTTGTTGATTCCATAGCATTATTAAATCTTTTGGCAGAAGAAGGGCATAAGGTCTCACCTGAAAAATTGCAATTCTGTACAACAGCTGTTAAGTATCTGGGACACCAAATTGAGAGAGGAAAAAGAAGAGTGACAGCTGAAAGAGTAGTTTTAATAAAGAAAATGCAAATGCCTGTAACACAAAGACAAGTGAGAATGTTCCTAGGAATAGTAGGTTACTGTCGACAATGGATACCAGGATTTTCCATGTTAGCTAAGCCCTTAATTAACATGACGAAGAAGAAAGCAAAGGACCCTGTGGAGTGGGAGGATGAAAGTGTAGAAGCTTTTGTAAAATTGAGAAATGCACTATGTTCAGCACCTGCCTTAGGCATGCCTGATTATAAAAGAGAATTTGCATTGTTCTGTCATGAGAGAGAAAATTGTGCACTTTCTGTCCTAACTCAAAGACATGGACTAGAAAGACGTCCTATAGCATATTTTTCTGCTACACTGGACCCAGTAGCAGCCGCATTGCCAGGATGCCTAAAAGCAGTGGCGGCTACTTGTTTGAGCATTGAACAAAGTGAGTCAATTGTGATGGGACACCCTGTAAAAGTGTATGTTCCACATGCAGTTGTCATTCTGTTGACAAGAACCCGAACTCAGCATCTTACTCCTAGTAGGCTGACTAAATATGAAAGAATAATAATGGGTGCTGAAAATGTGAACATGGTAAGGTGTACTATAATAAATCCAGCAACCTTACTACCAGACCCATGTCATGAGAGAATTAAAGATGATGAAGACGATGAACATGATTGTATACAAATCACAGAATTATGCACAAAACCACGCCCAGATATAGAGGAACAGCCTCTTAAAAAGCCAGACAGGGAGCTATTTGTTGATGGTTCATGTCAAAGACATGAAGATGGTAAACTAACTGCTGCCTATGCGGTATGTGAATTAACTGGAATAGTTGAAGCATCCTATTTACCAGGAGTCAAATCTGCATAAGTAGCTGAATTGATTGCGTTGATAAAAGCTTGCAAAATTGGGAGGAATCAGAGAGTAACCATATTTACAGATAGCCAATATGGTTACGGGGTTGTGCACGATTTTGGCCAACTATGGATGCAGAGGGATTTCATGACTTCTTCAGGATCCCCCATTAAAAATGGACAATTCGTAAGGGAATTGCTAGAAGCAATACAATCACCAAAAGAATTGGCTGTGGTGAAATGTGCCGCACACCAGTCAAGAGATGACTGGGTGGTAGTCGGCAACAGATATGCAGATCTGGTGGCTCAACATTGTGCCAAAACCAGAATGTCAGTCAATAAGAGGGTGGAAAGAATGGGAATCAGCTGCCAACTTATGCTGTATATGCCACCTGAAACTTGGAATGAGGTGAAGAAATTGCAAGATGAGGTTGATGAAAGTGAGAAGAATTTGTGGATCAAAGTGGGTTGTTCGCAAAGAGGAGATGATGAAGTATGGATCAGTGCTGATGGCAGACCAGTCATGCCAGACTGTTTACTCTCACAAATGGCTAGAATGCATCATGGAGACACACACATAGGGAGAGATGCAATGATTAGGCTGTTCAGACAAAATTGGTACAATCCCAAATTCAGAGCTGTTGCAGAGAGTCTTTGCCAGAGATGTCTAACTTGCCAGATGCATAATCCGGGGAGGAAGACAGTAATTGGATTTGGGAAAATTGGAAAGGCAGAGGGTCCATTTATGAGACTTCAGTTTGATTTCATACAGTTACCACCATTTAGAGGGCTGAAATATGTACTAGTCATAGTGTGTCTGTTTTCAAAGTGGGTGGAGGCTTACCCTACTAGGAGAAATGACAGCATTACAGTTGCAAAACTGTTGCTACGAGAGCTCATTCCTAGGTTTGGTTTTCCAGTAACTTTGGAATCAGATAGAGGAAAACATTTTAACAGCGAAGTGATTCAAATAATCTGTGAAGCATTTCAAATAAAACAGAAACTGCACTGTGCATATCGTCCAGAAGCTTCTGGAGTGGTTGAACAATTGAATGGCACTATAAAGTCAAGACTGGGAAAAATGTGTGCATCAACATCATTAGAGTGGCCAGATGCATTACCACTCGTTTTAATGGGACTCAGAAGTATACCTGACAGAACCACAGGATTGAGCCCACATGAAATAATGATGGGAAGAGCAATGAGACAAACACATGTTCCCACAAACAAACTGGTGAATATATCTGATGATATGGTTCTGGACTATTGCAAAGGATTGGCTGACCTAGTGCGTTCTGTCTCTCATCAGGTTGGAGAAGACGCAGTTTCCAGGCAGCCCGAGCAAGAACATGATCTGAATCCTGGTGACTGGGTGGTAGTGAAGAATCACACCAGAGAAACGTGTCTATCACCTAGATGGGGCAGACCGTGTCAAGTCATACTGACAACGAATACAGCAGTGAAGTGTGCCGGATTTCCTAATTGGATCCATGTAAGTCACACCAAGAGAGTACCAGATCCCGAGGAAGAGAATCCTCAGGCAGCGCCGATCACTGAAGAGGCTGAAGGTTGCCCAGCTGTAGGATCTCAAGTTCGAGATTCCAGAGAAGCTGAAGAAGAACAACCGAGCACAAGTCAGGATTGGATACCAGTGGTAGAAGTTCCTGAAGTATACCACAGAACAAGAAGTCAAGCGAAATTGGAAGAAATTGAAGAAGATCAGATAGGTGAAGAAGAAGCAGTTCAGGAACAAGAAGAAAAGACATTAAGAAATCCTGAACAAGGTCAGATAGGGAAAGAAAACTGGACTCAAAACAGTGAAGACCTAATAGACTTTGATCAGGGACAGATAGGTTTAGAAGAATCCGGTCAGGCTGCAGAAGTTCACAGTACAATAAGCCCTGATCAGAACAAGTTAGATCAAGAAGAGTACACAGAAGAAGAAAACCTTGAAAAACATGAACTTGAAGAAATAAACAAAGAATAAGGTCAGTTATTGGAAACTCACAGCGGAGCTGTTACAGAGAAACCAATTAGATCTGAAAAGGAGCAAACAAGAAACACAGTAATTGAAGAACACGAAACAGTGCTAAGCAGTAAAATTAACGAGATCTCTAAAGACGAAAACAAAGAAACAGTGCCAACAAAGAAAACAAGAAAAGGAGATCATTGGCCGAGTGTCATTAAAAGAGTAAAGTACCACATAACAACCAGAAGTGAAGATCCAGATCAAGTGAATGAAGTGACAAGTCAAACTGAAAGAGAACATAAAACTGCGAAAAGAAGAAGTAAAAGACTGAAACTTGTGAATAACAAATTCAAGGGTCCTGACTGGACTTATATCATCCTTGAAGATTTTGAAAGCTCAGAATCAAGTGACAGTGGTGGCGAAGGAACAAGTGCATAATTGACATACGAAGAAGAAACAAGACCACCCTGACTAAGCAAAAGAATAAGCTAAAGAAAAGAAGGAAAGATAAGAAGAGCAATCTTCCTTGTCGAAAAATGCCTGACGATAGACTTACTGGGAGACCAAAACAGAAATGTTGTAGAAGATGCTGTGCAATATGCATATGTAGTCTAGTAATGGTGCTTATAGTATGGTTAGTCCTGATTGTAGCAATTCCTTACCTGATGATAATAGATACAAAGATTAATAATGAAACTAAGGAGAGGACAGCAAACATGAAGGGCAATAGAGTAGAACTAATGGCAGAAGATGAGGCAGAAATTCATCATGAAATAGCTGATAACGACACTAGTTTGAACGTTTTCACAAAGTTATTGTTTCAATATGTAGACACCATGGAAGTTAGTAATTGTTATGTCTGTATGAAGTTACCTGAATCAGTAGCAGAAGGATTAACATATCATCACTTACCACTGACATATGGCATATCATGTAGTGTTTTGTCTAGTTTATTTTATAGAACAGGGAGACTTCAGTATTATTATTCAAACTTAGATGTGATATTTTCTGAGGTTCCGATTCGCAAGAGTATGAACCCAGTGCTTAGTAGTCAAGACGCACAGTTTATGGGAGAATTTTTCTTAACAATGAAATCAATAGACATAACACATGCACATAGACACAATCTAACATGTCCTTTACTTGAAGAAGAAAAGATATTTTTGAATTTAGTAGAAGATAGAAGACAAGATTTTCAAAAGAAATCTTCTGAGCATAAGGCTCATTTGCCACCTTGGGCTGAGAAAGAAGGGAGTTACACACCTGGCAAGGCTCAAGCTGCTATGGCTCTGGATTTCGTAAAGACAGGAAAAATTTGTCTTCATAGGTTAAAGACTGAATATAACAATGTTTTCATCGGTACCAGTGAATGTGAACACAATTTTTTAATTCTTGGAGGTTGGGGACTCAAAGGAGGAACAGATTCAGTTTTTCCTGGAATCTATTATGTGTGTGGGAATAAGGCTTACTTTAGGCTTCCTGCACGGTGGTATGGAAGTTGTTATTTTGGAATAGTATTTCCAAAGATATACCACGTAAAAAGAAACACTGAGAGCAATGAAAACAATAACGAATTAATACGTAGTAAAAGAGCTAGTTTTTCAGAAATTGTAGGTGATATATTTGGTGCATTGATACCTTCAGTGGGAATAATTCTGAACTCAAGGAAAATATGTAAATTGTCTACAGTGGTTGATCGTTTATCAACGGATACTGCTGGAGGTTTTCTAATGATTAATGCGGAAATGGTTGCGATTAGATCTATGGTGATGCAAAATCGACTTGCTCTTGATATTATATTGGCAAAAGAGGGCGGAGTCTGTAAATTACTGAAGACGAAACATTGTTGCACTTATATTCCTGATAAGAGTGCAGAAATTGGAACGTACATACAGAATATAACTAAACTTGAGAAAGAACTTAAACCACTGGAAGTTGATAGTGTATGGGAAGGATTGACAAATAGTATCTCGTCAATTGGAACCTGGTTTGCTAATATAGGGAAAGGACTTATAGGTCAAATATTAGTACCCTTAGCAGGGATAGCAATAATAATATTGGCAATAACAATATGGTGCAAATGTTGTAAAAAGAATGGAACATATAAAGTGACAGGAAGAGGAAAGAAACGAAAAGTAGATGAAATCGAACTTGAAGAGTGGAGAAGTGAATTATACAAGAAATTAAAAGGAGATTATAAAAATAGAAAGAATAAAGACGAGAATTAAGTAATTTGCTAGAAGTTGGCTTCTGATTGAGGGTAATGTTTTTGATGGCTCAGAAACGCCATCAGAGAGGGATTGATGGAGCAAGGTTTCATAAATGAAACTTGCTTGTATTCCATCCTCCTCACAGTATTAATTTATTAAACTTGTATTGTTAATACTAACCTTTGCATTCACGACACAAAAGAAAAAGATGCTTGCCTATGTGTTTTACTAATGAATAACGCTTGTCTGTAATCCAAAATGGCCGCTATGCGCGGGAAAACTCAATGCGCATGTCGCAACCATATCACATGGTGTGACGTCTTTCTTTGCTTGGTGGGAAACTTCTGCTTCTGCGCAGTGTGCATTAAAATGGCTGCTTGATGTTTTCACATGCTTCTGCTTGCTCTCATGTCATTATTAAATTGTCGTTTCCTAACGCTACTAACGCAGGATAGTATATATATTTAATTGGGAATAGAATAGAAATAGTGGGTATACAGTGAAACATTTTATTTGTGATTCTAATATTTTCTTCTTGCACTTTTATTAGTTCGTAAACTTGGGCCTGGGTTGGTGTTCTGAAACTCGAGAGGCAACTGGTTCTGCGCATGTGCCTTGTGTGCCTGCCAAATGAAGTCAACCTGGACGAAGTCCAAGGCCGTAGCTTGATGGCCGAAGATGTTGTACTAGCACTTTCCTGTCACACATTGATACAATGTCTATGAAAATTGGTTTACATTTGTCATGAGACGGGTGGGAAATAAAGCGAATGTATTAATTTGAAGGGGTGGGAACATAAAGACAATAGGCTTTACAATTTAGGCCAAATCAACATGGTGCGAGAATCCACCTCCTGTCCCTGTCCAATCAGAAGTAGTGGTCCCATATTTTAGCAACATTAAGGGGAGGTACATGGGCGTAGAAGGGTATAATAGAATATAGCATTAGTTAATTAGTTAGAAGGAGATGCTGCAGAGAACAGGCGTCCATGCTGCCAGAGAGCTTCTAGAGCTGACTCTCAGAACACACAGAAGAGCCCCAGACTGCCAAGCTGATCGGTTGCTGACTGAATCCCTGTCCAGAAGAGGTCCTGAGGAGGGGCGGCGGAGTCCATTAGAAGGAAGGCACGGGAGAATCGAGAGAAGTCGAGTATCAGAGAGGGGAACGACGCAGGCGTCGTTGTAGAGAGGTCACCGGTCCGGTCCTGATCCTGGAAGAAGTCTTTGCTCTTCATCCTTCCTGGGTCCTATTCTTTCAACTCCTTGGCTAAAGGGGTTTGGTTCTCGCACTTAGGTAAATATAATGCAACCTTTAGTTGCGCTGCTGTCTCTATCTTCTTCTCTTCTTTAAACACCGTCATTGACTAGCAATAATCATTTCTATGCTTAATCTTGGGTATTGCGATTAAGTACCATGTGGCTCTGTATTTTACTCTGCTAAATCTTTAGATAAACATTTTAAAACTTCCTGACTCAGTGGTTATTTCAGGATTTTGTATTATAATGAATGTCACTCATTTTAAATTTCCCAATTAGCAAAGGATTCATTGGTAAGTCATTACTCTTCATCAGAAGGAAATTGGTAGCAGGGATTTTGATAGAGAGTAACAACTGATAAAACCCAGCGTAAGTATTAGCGTAGTATGAATGTATGGGCCCAAGTGAGTATATAGTGTATGAATGCTGTTTGCTAATATCGCGCTGGATCACCACCTTTTCCTCTGACCACCCTAGAAGGAATGGCAGGGGAACGGAAAGACCGAAAAACATCCCAAAAACTTGTCCCTACCTCCCATGTTTCCTGCAAAGATATCACATGGGGTTGAGGTGTACGTTTGATATATGCTCTTAGTTGCAACGCCAACATGATTGGTTTTAGCAATGGGCATAAGGAAGTGGATAAATACTTATGTGCCCAGTATGAATGTAGAATACACAGTATGTGTGAGTATGACACAATGTTCGTACACTCACAGAAACCGGTTTATGGTGACTGAGTATTCGACCCGCATGAATGGCTCATTGCATCACAAATGGCACATGAATTTCACAAAGGAATGCTACATTGTCATTGGTGAGATGGCGCTGGTTCGCCTTGCTGAGCTAGTTTTCTTTATATCATCAGTTTGTGACTATGAAGGTGGCACCCCCCTACAGTTGGCCATGAAGCCCATAGTATAGTATATCTTGGGTAAGTGAAAAACTATATCCTTCTGCATGGGAGAATGCATGAATGACTGGATAATTTTGAATTTGATTCCCAAAAGGTAAAAGGTGGACAAATATAGCCTCCAATAAAACTGACATTTTTGACAAAGAATAACAACAAAGGAATTGTTGTTGTAAATAGATGTTTGTAAAAAATGCTGCTACTTGTGATGGCAGTATATCAGAATGGGGTGTTATCACGAATGAAGGTGCTAAGTTGGAGTGACATCATCATTGTTATTACGGATTTCTATGTACTGCAGTGGCAGTTTTTGAGATCGAATTAAGTTTATATTATGATTATTGTTGCATAAAAGAAGGAATGGACCATCATTTGTTAATATTATCTCTTTTTCTTTAATCTTTTGTTTTTCTTGGTTATGCTATTAGCAGAAGGGACTGCTAGGTTTTTAGCATTTATCATGCATGCATGGTGTGCTTATATACTACTTGTGAGTTATCCTTTACCCTGAAGAAACCCAAGACCTGTATAGGCTAACATAGGGGTTCAAACATGTTGGTAACAGTAACTGCAGTATTTGTTTGAGGTCTAGTGATTTATTGATTTTCATGCTATGACCCAAGTTCCATGATTTTACCATACCAGAGGTACTAGGTAATAAAGTAGGTTTTGAATATACCCGTAGGTATTTTTAACAGTTTATATTAGTGCCAAACCCACAGAACCCAAGATATTGTCCTGGCAATACATTTCTAAGAACTGCCAGGGGTAAGAGTAGCTTCCCTTGGTTGAGTCCGCTGAAGTGGCATTGCTGCTACTCCAGTATGAGAGGTCGTCAAATGATGAAGCATGCCTTGATAAGTTGAGGGTGAGATGACCTCTCAAACATCTTTTGATGACCCTCTCCAAAAGAAGTCTGAACTGCAAATGGATAGCAGTGACTTTAGTAACCTCAAGTAGTTTTGTGTGTTGAACATATCACTCCATGTCGGCTAATTTCACTCACCCATTCAGAAATTTCCAATTTCCTCCTCAGACCCGCTATATTCCAAGATACAAATTTAATAGTCTCGTCCAAGCCTGCTGACATGCCCTCAAGTTGACCTATCTGTGATGGCCCCTCCCCCCATTTTCAGAAACAAATTTACGCTACTCATCACAAGAGAGATTAGAAATTAACCCTGCAATATTCAATAAGGGGAGTTTTGTAAAGGGCACAGATGTTTCTTTAACAATAGGACAGGGAGGATAGAATGTACTTACTGCCACAGGGCTACTAACAACCGCAACTTAATAAATATGATCAACCCCCTGCCGCCCTAACTCTTCTATACTGGTGGCCATAAAATCCCAAGTAAGGTTTTGGCATCAATGTATGTTTGACAGATGAGACAGGGGAATTCAGTGATTTAAGGTCGAAACAACAGGGCTCAACAACTCCACAGATCTAGATAGTGCAGGCCCTTGCCCACCCCCCTCTCACTTTATAAAAGTTGATAAAAATAGCCCAGTGGAACAATATTGATTTTTCCTCCCAGCAAATTCATTGCAACACCGTATTGTAGTAGACGATAGGCTATGCCAGTATATTTACAGTGCTAAAAACACAATCGCCGTTAAGTTGTTTTCTAGCAGGTCCAACCCAACCAACCACGCCTAACAAACAGAATGTCATTAAAATCTGTCAGTTTGAAGTCAGAGTTACAAGACTGCCAGTGACAAACTTTGTTTTTAAGTTTAAATGTGTGTTCCTCCCTAGTAGATTGCAAATACGGTATGCCAGTTAACCCGGCTACATGTGGGTATCATTCAGGTGGAAGACTGAGGCAGGACTTATTAGGAAAAGCATTACTACCTGGAGCACCTCCTCCTGATTGAAAATCAGCCCGAACCTCAGATTGTTATTAGGCCCCCACACTGGTAGTGCCTACAGGCTGAACCCCCACTTTATTCGCAAGAGAGGGCTGTGTATTATTATCAAATGAAGGACCTCGCATGGTGGTATGGCCTGGGGGTAGAAGCGATGCTCAAAGACGATGACCCAGCTAAATCCTTTACTGGTATCCGCGCAGAACTCGGCTGAGAAAAGAGCTTTATCTGGGACAGGGATAGCTGAGCAAAAGCGCCCTCCAGGTTCTGTAACTGGACCACTAAAGATAAATACAATCGGCCACTGTAGCTTTAATAATATCCAACAACCCAGTCGAATCGATATTGGCCACAGAACCAGCAGCACCAGAGGTAAAAGTCCCATTTGAACAAGTTGCAACACCCGGGGTGAAAGGCCCATTTGATTAAGTTGGAACAGACTCTGGTGTAATGGATTTGAGTGGTTTGGAAAGTCCCCCTTGTCCCCTATCAGATTTAGTTGATGATTTCGTTGAAGCTCCTTGTATGATATTGCATTTTCTTTTACCTAGGTGGCCACTAGCAGGGAAGCCATTAATGCCATTGCTTGGTGGGACAGAATTTGACGATAAAACAGACCCCTGACATGAAGTTTGGTTAATCGATGTATTTGTCAGTTGTTCTTATATCACAGGCTCAGAACTGCCCTCACATTCTGCTACTAGTTGATGAACCATCTGATCAGCTGTCGGAGCATGGGAGGGGCTAAAAGACTCTCCCAAGTTAAGGGAAAGATGTTGTTCTGCTAGATCAATTTCTTTTTGCGAGAACACCCACTGCCCTATTTAGAAAGGAATCAAGAGCTGCCACAGTTCTTCCAACTTGCTTGGTATTCACATCCGCCCGCTCTCAGTCTCGGTCCACAGGAAGCTTTTGCTTTACCATGACTCAACTAGTAGACATAGTGGTGTGGAAATACAGTGTAATTATAACTTTATACATTCTTTACTGCACAACAGAACTCATGGAAACAGATGGAAAAACCAAGAGTGGTGGCCCAGCCCAGCCTCCTCCTGTTGCTGATGGGCGCGGGATGGGCCTGCCCTTGGCCTGGGCTTTGTCCGGGCACATCCAGCGCAGCGGGACTCTGCAGTGTCTTAAAAGAGCAAAGATCGGCTGCAGGTAAGATAGCCACAGGGGATTATGGGGCTTGTAGTCCCCCAGCAGCAGAGGTCGAACCCACAGCAGCTCACTCCAAGCACTGGGATTGTGACACAAGTCCTCCTCCACAGCACAGTCACCAGGTTCAAGATGCGGGACTCCTTAGCTCTCTCCCACTGATATCCGCTTCTGCAGAATATGATTTAGTGCAGGCACAGCCAGGGCCGGTTCTAGGATTTTGAGGGCCCTGGGCAGAAAGGCAGTGTGCGAGGCCCCTCTAATTTGCATACAGCCTTACACATTCAGAGCTGTTTGCATTTTAGTAGATTAACCTGGTCCTGCAGCGTCTTTTGTACAGACCCCTCCTGGGTTGCAGCCCCTCCCACTCAGCCACCTACAAGCACCTCTTAGCAGCTCATAATTGGCTGAATGTGTGAGAGTTGCTTTTCAACAGAAAGGTTTAAAACTGCTGCAGGACAATGGGCGTCCTATGGTGCCTCTGAATGGGCAGCAGGACAGGAGCCCTGATTGCAGGACAACCCTGCAAAAGGTGTCGCCTTGCAACTGTGCCAATAGGAGGCCCCCTCTCGGCTAGGTCTAGCCTCACTATACCATGGTTGTGAGGCCCAGGGGAGGGGCCCCTCCCGTGGGCACAATTGCAAGGAGCTATCTTTCTCTCAAATTAGATAAGCAGGTGTCAGGAGAGAACCAGTGTGCCGTGGCCTTGCTGTGACACACTGGTGTGGGGCCCTGTGTTCGTGAGCTGAGAGTGGGGCCCTGGGCAGCTGCCCATGCCTAGTGCCAGCCCTGGGCACAGCCCCCAAGATGCGCAACTACGCAGTGCTTTAAAAGCGCAACTGATTAGATGCAGGTGAGATAGCCACAGGGGATTACGGAGCTTGTTTTCCCCCAGCGGTGGTAGTCCTCCTCCACAGCACAGTCACCTGGCTCAAGATGCAGGACTCCTTAGCTCTCTCCTGCTGTTGTGCACATCTGAGGAATATGGTTTAGTGCAGGTATTATGTCGAAGAACAGAAGTAGCAGTGTGAAGTTCACGTTGTGAACTCCTTTTACAAGGGGCCGCTAGTTAAGACAATCATGACAATTGAACTACTTGGAATTATTTGTAAATGCCTCTCCGCCCATAGAAAAATGAGGGAGGGGCGCTGAAATTGGTGTACAGTAACATAATTTTGCTCTATGCCACATAAGTTGAGAGCTCAAGTCAAAAGGGAAGATCATCCTGGAGTCATTCTGAAGTCATCCGATGACTTCAGCTGAGCTATTCCTGTAATTATCTGGGGAAGTCATCCCAAGCCATCCTGAAGTATGCCTATAGGGCAAAATATTTAAATGAGATGACTAGAGTCATCAGAGAAACTACTCCAGGATTAGTTCCTGATTACTTCAGTGGAAAACATGTGATTAGCTTGTATTACTGCAAGATGATCCCAGGATAATTTCAGGATTAGGCTGGATTACTCCAGGATGAATTCCTGATTACTTCAGTGGAAATCATGTGATGATCTTGTATTACTGCAGGATGATCTCATGATGATTTCAGGATTAGGCTGGATTATTCCAGGACAATCCTAGGAATATTTGAATATTTCAGAATGGGGCTGTAATATTACAGAATGATCTTGTGATGATTTATGAATGAGAATGTATTACTCAAGGATGATCCCAGGAAAACTTTATAACGGGAGTGTACTAGTCAACAATGACTTCATGATGGAGATGTATTACCAGAGGATAGGTTCTGGCCATGTTACTGCATGGCGATTTCAAGATGGGGATGTATTATTATAGAATGATCTTGAGAAGAAATGGGTAAACCTTGTTTGACTTACAGGAAGTTAAGATATCCACTGTTTTATTAGTTTCCAGGCAGAGAGGATCACCAATACAAAAAAACACTCACACACATAATTGCTTCATGGGTGGTCTACAAAAAAAGAGAGCACTTACCTGTCTGAACGCAAGAAAAACTCTCACTATTTTACGTGTGCAAAGAAAACAGAAGAGGAAAGCAGAAAGGGCAGACTTGACTTGGAATTTACCTCAGCTTACCACAGGAACATTTTTTACCTGCAAGGACCTCAGGATATGTTCATGTTACCCCAAGATAATCCACAATCACCACTACGAGTTTTATATGACTGCCACTTTTACTATTACATGTTAACACTGGTGTATTAACCTATTGCACTAAGCAGAGACCCTAATAGTATTGTGCTCCTTTTAATTCTGCCTCACCTTTACTCTTCCATTTTGATCTTTATCACTGTAATCAAGTAATTTTGTTGACACAGATGTAAAATAATGACTAAGTATAGAGGTTAGTACCATCAGTGCAGGATTGGTCTTGAGTGAGTCACTGTGCATGTAGGACACTGCTTAAGAAGTATGTTGTGGCGAGTGTCTGTATCTAAGCCTCTAAGTTGTCTGTAAGTAAGCCTCAAAGTGGTCTTGTGAGTGGTCAAGCGGGTGCTGCAGTTCAGTGTTGATGTGACTGGGGCTGCTGTAACAGACTATGTAAGAAGGCAGCGGTGAGAGATTGTTGTTTGAAGTTGTGAGCTGTGTAAGTAGCTGATTGAGCGTGGCTTGATCAAATGATGACAGTGGCCATGAACCTTGTGAGTGAAGAAAGAAGTGTTTTGTGTGGCTCAGATGGATTTTGAGTGGCTTTAGTATGTACTGTCAGGGAGGTCTAATACATGAGGAGATGCTGAATGTGCGTAAATGATAGCTTGAATTCAGTAGGCTGAGAATGATATGATAAGTGCGGGTGAAGACAAGCACTGTTTGGTCGTCACTAATTTTCTGAGTGAAAGCTGTAACTGACTGCAGGTGACTAGTTCAACTGGGTTGTATTATGAATGTGTGGTAAGTGTGGGTGCAGTGCGAGTGTGCTGTGAAGGATTGCAAGAATATTGCAAGAACTATTTCAACTGTGAAGTATATTGCTGGTGGGGTGTGAGTGGATATGGGGATGATCAGTGTTGCGGATGAGTTATGAATTGCGTTGTGAAGGACCAAGGTAAGTAATGCATGGTGTGGACTGCAATTAATGTGTAGTGAATGAGTGTTTCAAGTGGCTGAGTTTTGAGGGATGGCAGGCTGGGATATGAATTGTGAAAGAAAGTTTGAGTGGCTAGGTCACCCTGTGAGGCAGAATAGGGTTTTGCATATCTTTGGGTGAGACATGACAGAATGGCTCATCCGACTGATTGCATGGGTGAGTGATATTTACAATGACTGATATGGGTGAATGGTGTGAGACAGTTGGACAGTGAGTGGCTGCAGCTCATTGCTGGTGTGAGTAAAATAATATAATTGAGACTGTGGTTGCTAGGGGGTTGTGTGGATGACTGGTGTTGTGAACAACTGAGTATGGATAAATCATAATGCTGAAGGAGAGTGATTTGATTAAAAGGAGGAAAACATTTGAGGTAGTATGCAAGTGATAGAAGAAACAAACAAGTGCTAAAAAGAGTTATTGAAAGGAGTTGGTGTACTGACTTAGTAGTAAAGCACCAAAGGTGAATGGCTACTGAACATGCGTGTAGTGAAAGTGGGTTTGTGAATGGTCAAGGGATGCAAATGCCTGAGTAAGGTGGTAAGCGGTAAAGTTAGTGGTTGAGATGAGAGGTAGTTGTCTGGACAAGTTATCATGTGTTTGTGTGACTGGTTGTTGCCGATAGTAAGTACTGTTGCATCTTCCCTGAAGGCTAGAGAGTGGAGCGAGTGACTGGTGCAGTAGGTGGTGCTGTGAGTGTGTGTCATTGTGGTGTTCTGAAGAGATGACTGGTATTGCATACAGCAATGTGTTTTGTGAGGTGTCAGTGAATGAGTGATGGAGGCAAATGATATTCCATCTTGTGTGTTTAGTGTCTCAACTGGTGTAATGGTATGGTGGGAGTCGATGGTGTAAATAATGTGTTCTGTGAGTGAGGTATCAGTTTTTGCTGATGTTGCTGTGTAGTACTGAAAGTGGCTGAGTGGTTCTCTCTTAGGGTGTTATAGTGAATGAGTGAGATGAGCAATGAATGTTGTGATATAGTATTTGAGTGATGATAAAAGAGAGTGGAATGTGCCACTAGCATGACTAAGTGTGACGGTTGGGGGATGAATGATGTGAACAGGCGGTTGTGTGAATGAGTTATAATGAATGGGTATTTTAGAAGACTAATGTTAAGTGAACTTTGTAAGCAATTAGCTTTGCAAATGGCAGATGTGAGTGCGGGGATAAGTGATCCAGCCTGAAGTGGAGTTATGGTACAAGTGTCTCTGCGCAAATAAATGGCTTGCTAATTAGGTTCTGAATTGTATTGTATGGTGAATAGTGAGCAATGGTACAGGGAATATAACGAGTAGATTGTAAGCCTATGTAGGAGGTATGACTATTTAAATGGCGAGTGAGCAGTGTCACGAGTGTACAAATGTTGATCTAGTGGTGTGTGCAAGTGAAGCCTAGTAACTTCAGGGAATGGTGAGTGAGGGGTGATGTAAGTGGGTATGGTAAATGCTTCTGGTGTTACAAAAATATGTGGCTAACTGGTGTGGGGGAAAGGGTGGTGTTGACTGGATGTTGACATGTAGTCAGAGCATCTTAAGAGTTACTGAGTGATACCAGTACTAATCAGTGTTAAGAAGCTTAGTGGTATTATGAGTGGCCCGGGCTATATGTCAAAGGCTTAGCAAAGTGACAAGGAAAGATGTGAGTGGTGTTAAGAGGCACAGGAGGAGTCGTTTTATGAATAAGGGACAATAATCTCACTCCGCATCATTATGGACACCTTCTCAATCCTGAGCTTCTAACCTACACATTTTTGATACATGGTGTAATAGTCTAATTAGGTCAGTGGAAGCAACTCAGGACTGCAAGTCATAAGATCGTAGAGGACTGGAAACCGAATGCAAAATGCCATGGAATAAAGTGAAATAACTGATTTCGCCCTGATTGGCTGAGATTAATTTAAGCATTTTGTCCATCACTTTTTTGTGTACTTCACTCTGTTGCCGAATGTGGGACAGGGTCATCCAGGCGTTCTGCTATACCTGGCAGAAGAACCCTAACTTGGACGAATCCGGTCCTGGGTTGCTTGTGTTCCGGTTAAGGGGGGTTCTGGCTTGGCAGTTCAAGCTCAACTGTTCCCACTAGTACAGGGTCAAGACTGATTTGCATATGGCTGGGCCTAACTGAGATGCAATGGTGTGCAAAATGAAGATGGATTGGGGTGTGGCCCCGAATAATTACCAGTGGCTGAGATTAATTCAAGCATTCCATCCATCACTTTTTGCATACTTGATTGTTACATGAGACTGACAGCTGTCTTAGGGTCTGCATAAGCATATGGAGGACGAGTTACTCCGTCAGAAACATGAAGATATACCATCCATCTTAGGACCAAGTAAGATAGTCAGAGAATCTGGCTGCTGGCGAGTGAGCCCAGGTAATAGATACTTTGCAGTGGAGCTTCTTGATGTGTAATGAAAAGAAGCATACAGAAGGTATCGAAGAAAGCAACAACAATGCATGTCTAAAGTCTACAAAAAAAGGTATGGTGACGCTGTGGAGTTCTCATTCCCAGTCAAGGCCCAGCCGAGTGACCCTTACCCTGAAAAGACACAGGCCATGTCTTCTAGCCACTGTATTACCAGTGCTCTCCAACATCCAACAGCCCCTGGTCTCTTCGGACAACATATTTGAATTTTGTAATGGAAGCCTTTTCTTCTTTCGAAACACTGCTTTAACTTTGTATTGAAAAGTGTGGGAGGTGGAAAATATTTTTATTGCAGCCAGAAACAACTTTTTTTCTACAAATAATCATAAGGCCCACAAAAAATTGTCATGACTTTACTGATTCTATAGGCCATCCTGTCACATACCCCTTTCATCCGTGTCAACTAAATCCCTGGCCATTTGCTACTTCCTTTTGCCCATTCCATAATCAGTTACTGCTCTCTGCTGCCAGTAATTCTGCTCAGTTGAGATCCCTCGCTCCACTCTTACCGCAGTCTCTCCCCTCTTGGTAGCCAATCTCTTTTACCTAATTTCATGGCACCAACCCCTCACCATCCTGTGATCATATCTTGGCACCAAAAAACACTTGCCTTTTAAAAACGTCCTTGTCCCCTCCTATTTTTTTAATGTTTTTATTGAAGTTTAGCAATAAATACAGCAGTACATAAGAAATCCGTGGGTAGGGAGTTACAAGCTAGAGCGAAAAATTTGCAGAAAAATAATAATGAAAGTTTCCTGAGTGCAGCAGAGCCTGCTCATGGCCGAAGGTGCAAGAGCAGACCTGTTGTACATCAATGTGTGTCAAAATGAACATGTAATGACAGCAATTTACAAGTAACAGCAGATTAAGTCTGCAACACAGGGAGGGGCAAGAGGCTGGGTAGAGAAAGCCAGTGTGAAGTAGTGTGTCTAGCATGTAGCAGTGTGAATGAAACAAGGATAGCTGCTATGAGAGATTGAACAGGAAGGTCCGCAGATGGGTTTCGCACCTTTCGTGGGAGAGGAGGGAGAGAAGGATAAGAGTCCGGGGGTCCTGTGAGCTGGGACATACTGTGTAGGATTGCCTGTTAGGACCACCATGAGCCTGCTCTTAGGTCCTTTGGGTTCACGGGGGGAGGAGAACATCAGGGGACATAAGAAGTAAAAAGTGTATTAAAAGTGTGTCCCATTCTTGTGATATTGAGCGCTTGCGCAAGTGGAGTGCCTCCTCATATCGCAGGGCTTCACTTTCCACTTTTCCCCACTTGCACACCAAATCTTGCCATGCTGGAGCCTGCCACTAAATTGTAAGTGTTTGTTTACCAAGTAAGAAGGCCACGTCCACAAAGCGGATCTGTACTGTGTACTTCTGCCTGCGTTTGAAGATTCCCAGGGCATAAGTCTCTCAAACGTATATGTCTTTGAGTTCCATTACCTCCCGCAGCGCCTCATGCGCTCCCCCGCCAGTAGTCCAAGAGGGCTAGGCAGGACCCTAACATATGACGGAGATCTGCGCCCCATGGGTTATCATAGGTCCATCCTTATTGTCTCCTGTTAGCAATCCCTTCTTGTACCCTCTCTCCTGTGTGATCCAACTCCCACTTCAGCTGCATCCAATCCTCTCCTCCCTCCTGCCCCTACTCTCAACCATCCCATGAAGCATCTCATATCCTTTCCGGTCACCTGTACACTACACCTCTCTTCTGGCATGTCCCCTTTCATCCCTGTCAACCATCAGTTGTAACACCATTTGCTCCTATTCCCTGCCTCCTCCTGTTACCTGTTCCCACCTGTGACCCATTGCCTGGTTCCCCTTGTGCTTATGCCTTGAATTCTCAGACCTATCCTTTCTCATGGATATTTTTTTTAGTAATAAGAACTTTATTGTTGGTTAATTAAAACCCTTACAATATAAAAACGCGAGCAACATATTCTTAAAAGAAACATTAATTAAAATTATTGAAGTTACAATTAACATTTTGCTTAAAACTCTGCTGAATTTCTCAGCAGTGATGATCGACTCGAGGGCTGGGTTCTGATCAACAGTTTATTGATGGTCGACAAACTGTTACTGTGTCCAATGATGGAGTGTCGCGTTGCTATAGTGAGGCGTGATTAGCAGCGCCGATGACTTCCAGCAGATTTAACGCCTTGATAACAAATTTTGTTAACCCGATATTCAACTTCGTGTTGTCCGGGTTAAAGGCGGCTATTATGGCTTGACGGCATGATCGAATTCCAAGCCTTTTCCATTCTTCCCGCAGTAAAAATCGTCTAGAAGTAAGCATTGCTGGGCATAAGCAAACTATATGTTCCATTCCTTCGGTGTGGTAGCCGCACAACCTGCATTGGGTATGATTGTCTTGGCGGCGCCATTCTGGGAGATTCTTTAGAAAAGGCCATTCACCCAACCTCAGGGCCAGGAAATTTTGTTTCAAATAAAGTGCGAACGTGCTTGATAAATGAAGGGGTACAACTCCTGGTTTAAAATTGGTAATGAAAACTCACTTAACAGAGAAGGACTATAACCAAAACCCCTCCTTATGCTACAACTGTGAGAGCGGCGATATAGACAGCGTTTTTACTATCAATATTACAAAATAACAACCAGAGGATGAAATACATAAGAAGGAAAACAAACAGGGAAAGACAACACTTGTCTTAATACTGCCCTCACACACTTTGCAGTGTCATGCTTCATCATAGTACCTATATCCACTGATTTGCCATTCAGTGATAAAGGACACGCTTTACAGTAACCACACGCATAATGTCCAAAAACAGGAGTTAAAAAATGGTCTCGATTTTGTTCCACAGGATGGCTGACCAGCATTCTAGGGCGTGTGTTAACAACCATATCTTTGATACTGGCACTTTTTTTAAAAGAAAAAAGCGGAAAAGGTTGATCTAACCCATTCGAATTCAAAATTCGCCAGTTCTTCTGTATAATCTTTTTGAGATGATTTGATGCCGTACTGAATGTTGTAACACAAATACTACTCCCGACTGTCTCCTTTTCATTCGTTTCAAGTAAGCTGAGCGCCAATTAACATCCCCTTTATAAGAGAAGAAAGTTGGTGTGCGAGATATCGACGGAGGACCTAAGTGAGGGATAGAAGCATCACGGTTCTTTGGAGTAGTAAGTTGATTATAAGAGGGGTCATGGTCGCTATCTGTTTTGCCTCTCTAGAAAGTTTTAAATTTTGACGGCGCATAATCGATGAAGTCTGCTAATGAAAAGCGGGTTATTTTACCCGGGTTTTACTTGTGTCCTGGGTAGTATAAAGAATTTTGGCATCCCACAGGGTTTTGATTCTATCAGGATATATAATTTTTAGTAACACGTTTGAAAGTTAATGAGAGCGGTGGGGTGGAGTAGGATTTTCTTACAGATTCAAAAGGAAAATACCATTGGATTACAATGAAGTATTATCTCTGTTTTGTCCTCCTCTTATCCTGTGTCTTTCAGAGTGTGACTTTAAGAACACGGCCCCACGAAGGTCCCGGGTTGGGAGATTTTCTTATAAACCCGTGTGAGTTCTGTGAAATAAATTCAATTAGAATGTCTTTTCAAACTAGTGAGTGAGTAGAGTAACTTGACAGGTTGACGTTTGTGTAAGGGTGAGATAACCTTGATTACAACGCTTAGGGAGCCTGTTAACCATGTATACCACACTAAGGGAGTCTGTTAAGGGTTACACGTATGGTGTTGCGCATCTGTGAGGGTTTTTACTGGGTGTGGAGTAGGGAGCTTTTGATGAGTCCCTTGATGTGTGTATATGGATACATGCACACTTTTAATTTGATGCCTACTGTTGGCATTATAGAGGATGAGACATTGCAGCATTTTGTGAAGGAATAAGGGAGCAGAACAGTAATTGTCTGCATGATTTCTTTTACAGGAATCTGTTCCCTCTCGGAAATTTCCCAGAGGGGTTTATCTGACAGGATTTTGTAACCTGTGGAAGTAAGGTAACAACTCCGAATTGGGGGTGAAGATCTGGTAACATGGGACCTACACCCTGATGAATGCCAGTACGACCCTGTTGGGCGAGAATCAATGGCAGAAACATGTTGGTTAATGCAGTAGGGAGACAGGGGCCTTTACCTCCCCTAATATCCCGCCGTGTGGTTTTTAATACTACCAAGGGGTTACTTGAATAAAGACTGGTGGCAGTTTCCCCTAGGTTGTTTTAATTGTGTGTGTCTGCACTCTTTGGTCCCTTCTAAAGGGAACACTTTTTCCTTTATATCCCTTTATTGTGGGTTTATTTAGGTGTATTGTTTTGTCACCTTTTCTGTACCCTCACCACTTTTGTCTTCTCGTAGACATTTAAAATAATTGCGCTCCGTCTTTGGTGTTGGTCTGCACCAAGGCGTCAGATGCGACCCTATGATGAAGCATGACACTGCAAAGTGTGTGAGGGCAGTATTAAGACAAGTGTTGTCTTTCCCTGTTTGTTTTCCTTCTTATGTATTTCATCCTCTGGTTGTTATTTTGTAATATTGATAGTAAAACGCTGTCTATATCGCCGCTCTCACAGTTGTAGCATAAGGAGGGGTTTTGGTTATAGTCCTTCTCTGTTAAGTGAGTTTTCATTGATGGTAGGGGAGTCAGAGGAGGTTTTTCTTTCCCTAGTCTCTCTATTTGTGATTTTGTTAAAATTGGTAATCACTGCCCAAGCGTGTTTCCTTTTTCACAGTATTGCCCTATCTGAGTGAAAGGACCACAACCTAACACTCTTCTTGATAACTGCTTTTAATGCTAACTGGGAGGGGTTTGTTCCCCAGAATTCCTTAATACCAAGTAGTTGTAAACTATGGTTCAGGTGAAGCCGATATTTATGACTGGCATGACTTTTCTGGATTTCTTGCCAGAGTCTGGCCTCCAAGGAACCCTTCCGGGCGTGACGCAGTCTATTGCAAAACTTTATAAATGCTCCAGCCTCAACGCCGTGATGGTCAAATAGACCGAGTTCGAGACGGACTTGTGCCGGTAATGCAGATTTGGGCAGGTGGAATGCACGTTTAAAAATTTTGATTGTTAGTTTATTTAAAAGAGTATTTGTGGTTCCATTCATGATCTCGTGGCCATACGTCAATGAGTTAATTATCTTCGCCTTCATCAATTTCAACATTGGGGTTAAACTGGGACCAAGTAATTTTTTGGACAGTTTTGTAGCAGCAGCCTCTAATGCCAGGGCTTTGGTCCTCAGTACTTCTTTTTGCTTGACAAATGAGCTTCTGGTGTCAAGGAATATTCCCAAGTATTTGTAGTGAGGTGTTGAATCGATTTTTACGTTATTAAAATGCCACCCTCCACGCATCTTCTTTTGCTTCCCAAAGGTAATTGTTTTTGTTTTTGATAAGTTCAGCTCTAAGAGGTTGTTTTTAGTGTAAGGGAGCAGTTCATCAAGTAGCCTCTGTAAGTCCACCTTCGTGTGACTAAGCAACACCAGATCGTCGGCGTATAGGAGGTTACTGATACGTACTCCGTCTAATTGGGGGGGATGGCAATTAACGCTGTCAAGAATTGGCGAAAGGTCCGATATGAACAGATTAAAAAGGAGTGGAGCCAGCACGCACCCTTGTTTTACTCCACTTCTGGTCTCGATCTTCCTAGAAACATGGGAACCTTCACCCAGCTTGATTCTTATCCATGTTTCGGAGTGGAGTTGAACTATTGCAAGTAGCAAAGATTGGGGAACGCCCCAGCCCTTTAATTTTTGCCACAGTAGGCCCAGGGGCACACGGTCGAAGGCCGCTTTAAAATCCACAAAGCAACAGTGCAATTGGGTTTGTTGAACTGTTGCTTTCTCTATTAAAACGGATAATGTTAGTAGATTGGTTATTGTGCCAGAGTTGGCCACAAAACCCGTCTGATTGAAAGGGAGGCGCTTTGTTTCGTTTGCCCAGGTCTGCAGGTCTTCCAATAGGGTACTGGCGTAATATTTGGACTCTACATCTAGGAGTGCTATCATTCGATAGTTGCTGGGGTCATTTCTCTTCCCGCTTTTATAAATAGGGTGAATGATAGCACCTCTCCAGGACTCAGGAACTACGTTGTTTAACCACCAGATGGTCTGACCAAAATTCGGCTTCTGATTTGAACATTGCCTGGGGGAGACCGTTTGGCCCAGGTGCACCATCTGCCCTAGCTTTCTTTATTGAGCGTAGGATCTTATGTTTTAGTTCTTCAGGTGTCACTATTGTCGCAGGAGATGAGTCGCTGTTGTTCCCACTGGCCACGTTTGCGGGCTCTTCGAATGTACTAATGGATGGGGAGCTGGGGCGCAGCCATGTTTGATTCATAGCCTCCGGTAATAATAACTTTGCATTATTTATGCTTAGGAGGTTGGGGCAGTTACCTTTGTTGTTGGCGATATCGAAATGGGATGATAAAAAGTGGGTCCATTCATCAGCACTAATACTTGCGCTGCCGTAGCCACTTCCACCTCGCTGACCCCTGTTTACCAGAGACCAGAATTGCTTTGAATTTGATTTCTTACTTTCATAGAAGAGCTTCAGCCAAAATTGATCTGAGGCCTCTTGTTTTTCCCTGCGTACGGCAGACTTAAGGGCTGCTTGGGCTTGTTTATAGTTAGAAAATTTGATTTTATTATCTGGGCTCTTCCTTGATTGCCGAAGGGCTCGATTTCTGGAAAGCTTTAGTTTTTTTATTGCTGGTGAAATATGTGGTCGAAATACGTACTGCCCAGTTCTCCTCTTGAGTGGAGCTGCTTCTAATAGTTGGTTGATAAAGCCAGCCCAGCTGCTAATAGCAGAGACATCAGTATCTGGTTGTTGGATTAACAATGCTCTGCATTTTTCCATCAAGAAGGGAGCCTCGTCGTCTGACCATTTCATTCGTTTTAAATTCTCTGTGTGGCAGCCTGCATGGGTGTGGGCGAGCTCCTGGTGACGCGGGGTTTTAACGAGAATTGTTATTATTTGAGGCCGATGGTCGCTTTCACCTTGTGGTGCAATGTAATAACTCTCAATCAAAGGGAGAATTTCAGTACTCCCTAGGGAAAAGTCCAGAAAAGAGAAAGTTCGGCCGTCAGATCGTGTCCAGGCTGGTTGGATATCCATATGGAAACGACCGTTCAGTACGGTATAACCTACGCTGCTTAGCTGGGTGACTGCATACTCCCCCAATTTAGATGGTCTGTTTCCTACGGGGATTAACTGTGTGGCAAGGTGTGATGGAACCATTAGGGGAGCAGTCTCTGGATCCTCAAAAGGTTGCAGAAAAGGTTAGTGTTAAAATCTCCTGTGGTTATACTTGGTATGCTGCCTTACTCGCTGAGCAGGTTGCACACGATGTTGGTCAGACAATCCAATTTGGATTTTTTCTCAGTGGTGCGCGGAGATATGTAAACATTAAGGAGAAGCAGCTGACTGTCGATCTGTCGACTTCCCAAAAGTATTCCGCTGAGCCAATCTTCCTCAAATTTTAGCTGCTTGGTACGCAGGGATAATTTGGTTGACACATAAATTACCAGGCCGCCACTTGGCCTTCCAAACTTGAACTGTCTTGTTGCAAAGGAAGCAAATTCAAGATAGCCTTCGATGGGTATATTGTCTACTGCCCAGGTTTCCTGCAGTAGGATAATATCATGCTCCTTTAGAAAACCACTGGTGGCTGCTGATTGCATTTTTTGTCCTAGGCCATTGATGTTCCAGGAACATATTGATATTAAGCCTGGGCGTAGTTCGCGAAGTAATGCTTCGCGAAGCTACGCAAAGTGCAGTTCGCACTACGCAAGCTTCGCGTAGCACTACGCGAACTGCGTAGCGCACTGTTCGCAATGATTGCACAGTGCCGGATGCTTGTCCGCACTGTGCAATCATTGAAAACGGCAACTTGCACAGTGCGAGCTGTCTTTTACTGCCGCTCGAGTAGATTTTTACTTGAGCGGCAGCTTTCTCAACGCGGACTGGTAGTTTCTCATCGCGAGCGGTCGCGAGCATACGCGACCACTCGCAATGAGAAACCTGACCTCCCCGCGTTGAGAATCTCGCCGGGAGGTTTATTTTCCACGCTCGCGATCGGCAACTTGATGTTGCTGATCGCGAACGAGGAAAAAGTCTCGCCAGGATGTCATTTTGCTTGCTCGCGGTCACCAACTTGACGTTGAGGACCGCGAGCAAGCAAAATGACCGCGGCACTACGCTACGCTACGCTACGCGTGTTTGCACTGTGCTACGTGCAATTCGCGTTGTGCGAAGTAAGCGCAAACTTCGCAAACTACGCGAGCGTAGCGTAGCACTTCGCCCAGGGTTAATTGATATGCCAGGGTTAAGGATATTTCAATCATTCCGGCTTCTAACTAGGGCCCCTGGAAGCCATGACCAGTCAACCGTGTCGGGGTTTTGCTGGCTTGTCATGTGCTTGAGGGTTGCTGTAGGTGAGCGACTTCTTGCTGATTTTAATACTGAGAAAGGAATCAGGCTTGCACTGAGAGCCTGGGCCTGATTGTTTTCCAAAATTGATGGATAACAGGGGGCGCTGAATGGTGATATTGTTATGCCCCAATTTTTAAATTGATCAAATTTTGACTGGACCAGTTCTCGAATTGCTGGGGTCGCCAGTGATAGTTTTGTTGTTTCGCCCGCTTTGGTTCCTAATGATGGAATAAATTTGATGGCGATTATGTCATTAGACTGCAGGGCGCTCAAGTCCGGGATTGATTTGAAAAGTCTTAATATGTTTCCTCGATTTAAAATGTCATGGGGGCCTCTTGAGACATACTCTGGGGTTAGCAGTAGTGTGGTGCCTGGGTTGGTGATTGGCTGCTTGGGAACTTTGTCGTCGATTAAAGACTTTATTTTCGTTGAATTTTCGGTGAGAACCTGCATGGTCGTGCGTGTGACTGCCGATGAGAGAGACGGCTCACGGTAGTTATTGATTGGTGGCAAAGCGAGGGATCTTTTGCTCGTGGGTGCCAACTAACCCTGGGCAAAGCACTACGCTACGCTCGCGTAGTTTGCGAAGTTTGCGCTACTTTGCACAACGTGAATTGCACGTAGCACAGTGCAAACACGCGTAGCGTAGCGTAGCGTAGTGCAGCGGTCATTTTTTGCTTCTCGCGGTCCTCAACGTCAAGTTGGCGACCGCGAGCAAGCAAAATGACATCCCGGCGAGACTTTTTCTCGTTCGCGATCAGCAACATCAAGTTGCCGATCACGAGCGTGGAAAATAAACCTCCAGCGAGATTCTCAACGCGGGGAGGTCAGGTTTCTCATTGCGAGTGGTCGCGTATGCTCGCGACCGCTCGCGATGAGAAACTACCAGTCCGCGTTGAAAAGCTGCCGCTCGAGTAAAAATCTACTCGAGCGGCAGTAAAGACAGCTCGCACTGTGCAAGATGCCGTTTTCAATGATTGCACAGTGCGGACAAGCATCCGGCACTGTGCAATCATTGCGAACAGTGCACTACGCAGTTCGCGTAGTGCTACGCGTAGCTCGCGTAGTGCGAACTGCACTTTGCGTAGCATCGCGTAGCGCTACTTCGCGAACTACGCCCAGGCTTAGTGCCAACGATTGACTACTTGAGATGTTTGGAAGATTCTGGTAGACAGGCTGATTGACTGTGCGTTGCCAGGCGTAATAGTTGCACTCCACTAATGATGGGCTGCTGAGGCAGGTGTCTAGAGGCAGCGTCAAAGGGTTTTCGATTCCCAATTGCATTGTAACTAGTGCAGGAGCGGCTGTTGCGGATTTCCCAGATCCAGGTATTACTTGCGTGGAGTGCTCTAAAAATGACTGTCGGCCTTGAAACGGTCCCTCTTGGTGTGTATTCAGTTGCAAGCGCTCGTTATGGGGGGTCAGGACTTGTACTGTTGAATTCGAGTTCGGGATTGCTCCTGGAATGGGCAGCAGCTCTTGTACTTGGTCTGAGTTGATAATAGCGGGGGATCTAGCATTTTGTGCTTTAATTTCTATTGTATGTTTAGTCCGACTCTTCCGTAGTCTTTTTTTTTCCCTTTTGGACAACCTGTGTTTGTTGTGTTGTTGAACTGATTTAGTGGGGGTTACTTTACAGTCTTCTAACACCGTAAAATGCGGGGAGATGGACAAAGACTGGTCTTCCATAGCAGTGGGTCCCTCGGCTGGATTGAAAGGTGAGGGTGAGGGGACTGATGACCCTGCCGACGGTAGCTTCTTGATTTCTGTTATCACTGAAGAAAGAAATTGTGGAAGGGATGATAATGACTCGATAATGGGGGAGCAGCAGCATACCGATTGGACCAATTTGGCTTGGGATTGGGCTTTTGTGATGAGCAGATTAAGTGCCTCTAGTTTTTGGTCTATTCCGGCGGTGTACACCGCTAGCGTGTTCAAAAGGTGCACCTGCAAGTCCATTTTATCAGAATGATAAGTTAAAGCGGCTACCGAGGTTTTAAGAGTCTGCAATAGCTGGGACCAAAGGTCGTTGTGGTCAGTTGTTGATGAAATTTCATGGACGACAAATTTTTGCTGTTCATTTGAAAAGAACGAGAGATCTAGGGGGGTAAGGATAATATTCTCCCCCGACCCCTCTTTATTACCCGTATAATCACCTAGGTCGGCCGTTTCTGATTGACTTTCTGGGTCAGGATTTTTAAGTTGAGGATGAAAATGGGACACTACTTGAGGGATCAAAACGCTGACGCTCGTTTTTGAACTGTCAAATGGAGATGCAAATGAAAGTTTTGATGTTAATGGGGAAAACTGAATTGAAGTCTGTGCAGGCTGGACGGTTGGCAAACTAGCGTCTTTGAAAGTGGAAACCTGGGTTGGAACCTGTTCTGTTTGAGCTAACTGTTGGACCAAAGGGGACAGTCCTGAGGCTTGAAACGATCGGTTGCCTTCTGGGGCTACTGGAGTGTCCGAGTTGTGTAGTTCCATCGCTGCTATGGGACATAGCTGCGAACAGATTTCACCTTCGTTGGCAGCCGCATGGATCATAGGCTGAATAAAAATTTGGTTCAGGGTTGCGACTGCTTTTGTGGAGGGAAAAACCTGAGGCGATGCCGCTGAACTAGGGTTTTTCTTCGGGGCTGCCGATGGAGCTAGGTTCCTAAAATAATCCCTTAATGAAAGTTGTTTTGTCGCTAGATTTGAGGAAGCTGTTGAACCTCGTTTTGGGACCTCGTTTCTCCTATGTTCCTGCGCTGTAGCCATCCCCCCTGCAGCAGGATGCGACAGGTGAATTTTTGTGGGTTGTTCTTGCACTGAGGGCTGCCGAGGTTTACATTTGTGTCCTAAGTCAAGATCAGAGACTATATGTGGGTTTGCAGGTGATTGGAATTGAAATTGCCTAGGGGGTTCGGTCGATACTTCCAAACTATTGGGGGGCCTTTTCTTTTGCAGTTTTTTTGTGTGGACTTTATTGGTGCTTTCCTCACCCGCCCCGATCTCATGCTTGAGGAACTCTTGCTGAGGGGAGGGGTACCGCCGGCTCCCAAAAAATTTGACCAAATTTAACTTAAAAAAACACAAAAAAAACTCCACGCTTGGTAAACTCACTGGGCTTGAAGAAAAAAAAAACCTAAAACTGTTGATATTACAAAGGGTGTTTGCTAGATTGGTTAACCTGCCTGTTGCCGGATTTGATGGATTTGAGTAAAGAAAACTCGGGTGCTGAATTGGCTGGAGGCAGGAAGCACTTTTAATTTCCCTTATTATTCCCTAATTGTACGCAGGCTCCGATATAAATGGGTGCTCTAAGGCTAGAGCGAGGCTAAAGCTCCGTCTATAAGTCAGCACAAAGTGAGCTTAGGTGTGGCAACGACGTAGCAAACAAGAGGGGATAAGTGGGCCACTCCGCTCCGCTACATGTGAGATGAAAAGTGGGAGAAGCTGGGGTTATTCGAATCAATAATTCGTGTCGGTTTTGAGTCCGTTTAATATAGCATAGTTGCAGCGGTGTTTATCGCTATGGGCTGCGAGCTGAGAGCAGCAGAGCTGTTAGATGGCTGAAGCGGGAGCAAGCGTGGGTGCAGGTATGGAATTTGGCAAGCGGGGCTCACAAGGCTATTGCAGACAGCAGGCCGGACCTGATCTAACAGGCCACCTCCGCAAATAGCCAGGGGCGCTCACTTAGTGCGGCCGCCTGCTAAAGGGCAGCCGTGCTTGCCCTTTCGATGGATCGTGGCGTTGTCTGGGTTGTGCGGTCAGTGGTGCTGTGTGTGACCGCTGCGGTTGTTGTTTTGCAGGAGGTGGTGCCGGGCGCAGGGGTAGAGGGGGGAGGCTGGGAGGCCGGGGGGGCTAAGGGCTGAGGGAGATGACTAGCCGCTCCCGTAGCGTTCAGTACCAAGCCCTAGCCCGAGCCCTGGTTCTGGTCCGAGCCTACTACCAGCCTTCTACCAGCAACCTCACCGTCTCTCCTCCACCGCCGCTCCGTAGCTCCCCACTGCGATCACCCTTCTTCTCTGCCGCTAGGCCGCTGGTCAAACCTGGTCAAATCAAATCAACCAATCATGGATATCTTCTCCCGCCAAGCAATGCCAACTCCTGTGCTCTCTCATCTATAATTTACCTCTGCTGTTGTCCGTCCTAGCTACATTCTATTTACATTTCTCCCAACATCAAGCAATAATGGAGGAGGAGGACTTGAGGGAAAAGGCAAGCAACAACACAGGGGGAGTGGGAGAGACAGGGCAAGTAACAACGTGAGTATGGCTCAAGCAACGGAATGTAAGGAACAGGGCAAGAAATGACAGGACAAGCAATGACCCGGAAGGGGGCAGGAGTAAGTAAGAACACAGGAGGGACAAGGAAAGCAGAGGGGTAAGGGGGTGGCCTGGACACAAATGCACTCTTATGTGCTGCAACTAAAAGAAAAAGTAGCTCTGAAAGCACAAACTGTGGAAGGACACCCGGTAAGAAAGCAGTGTGTGGGTCATGCTCCAGGGAAGGCCAAACACACAAATAGGACGAGAAGCCAGCACATGCTAACTAAAAAAGAAGCGCGGAAACAGGAGTGATCATGAAGCCAACCAACAGTAAGCAGCTGGCAGGCTCCAAGCCCCTTGTAAACAATATGTCTTACAAGCGACAGCGCATGCGATGTCTCAGGCATGGCGTAAAAATATATCTATATCTCCAAGACAACATCAATGCTAACCATCTCCTGCACAACTACCAATTTGGCTTTAGATAATGCTGCAGCATAAATACGGCTACCTTACACATCATAGGTGATGCTTTCTCAATCAGAGATGAAGATGACCCCTGACAGACATTGCTGGACCTCTCAGCTGTCTTTGACAGACGACAATTCCACCCTAATATGCACCCTGGTGTCTCAAATTTGATACAATGTCAATGTCCTTCACAGGTTCTCTTCCTTCCTTTCCAACCAAACACCAGTTTGTTCATCTGGGCACAGCCAGGTCACAAATATCCCTATCACCAGTGGCCCATAGCTCCATACGGTCTCTTGTTGTTTTCAATCTTTACATACAGCAGCTTTATGCTCTACTCACAGATAACAGAAACCAGATTCACCTATATGCTGATAAGACACAACTTTACTTGAAAGTCTTCTCTGCTTTAAGTCATCCACTGCCTGAAACTTTGATTGTGCATCATATTAGACCTGGATGTCTAGCTCCTACCACAAGCTCAGCCAGAGCAAGAAAGAATTCCTGTTATTTGCCAGGAATGCTAAACCAAATACAGTACATACCTGGCTCAATGACAAAACCCTGGATAGCTATGAACCCTCAAATTTCACAGAATGCCAAGTCACTTGGAATTACCCTAGACACCAACCGCATCCTCAAGGAACACAATGCCATAAAAAACAGACTCGTACCAGCTCTCTCTTCTATTGAATGAAAAACCGTTTCTTCCAGAAAGCGACTTCAGAAGTGCTGTTCAAGCACTCGTACATTTGCATCTGGATGGTGGTAATGCCCTACTACACGGCCTTCCAGAATCCACACTGGCACCTCTTAGGAGAATCCTACATGCTGTACCACATCTTAATCCAGGCCTGAATAAATATGATCAACACCCACATCCTGATGGAACCCCATTTACTGCCAATGCCATTCTACTTCATCTTAAAACCCAGCAACATCATTTGCAAAGTTATCACAAGCAGCACCAACACTTGTCTAGCAGACAAACTCACCATTGTTGGTGGATCCAGGACACCAAATGACTGCAGACTAAGGGTAAAAACAGAAAAAACTAGACAGCATGCATTTTGCATCTATTCACCAGGACCTGTACTAACATCCCGATATTTACCAGGACCACCCAAGTGCTGAAGTTTCAGCTATTTAAAGAACAATTAACAATGCATTAATCAGCCACAGCTGGCGTACTCATTGACTTTATGCTTGTCTTTGAGCATGTATAGCACTCAGCTGCCTTTTGGCTAGAAATACAATATACAAACATACATAGTCAAACATACACCTGTTTGGGCCACAGTTTGACACCTGTAATTTAGTTCCAAAATCCTCCAATACCACCCTCCTCTAAGATGTCCATACCTGTCCTCTTCTGTCATAATCCCCTCTCATTGTCCTGTTGATTTGTCACACTCATTATGCTGTCACAACAATTTTGCGTCCTTCTGTTTGCCCA
The DNA here is from genome assembly GCA_963921515.1 of Calotriton arnoldi. Classification (NCBI taxonomy): domain Eukaryota; kingdom Metazoa; phylum Chordata; class Amphibia; order Caudata; family Salamandridae; genus Calotriton; species Calotriton arnoldi. The sequence continues at coordinate 159,928 of CAWUFW010005112.1, forward strand.
CCTTCTCTTCTGACATCCGCAAAATGGCTCAGTGAGGTAAATACTCCTATGGCCTTCTAGTAATCGTCGAGGCTTTAATTACAATCCCTCGAAATCAAACTTAGTCTTCCATCCTTATGAGATTGACAAATGGAATTAGATGAAAGAATGTAATAGTAAGAACTGTAATTTTCAACACTTAAAAGAAAAAATATAGCATAAAAGAAATCATGTTATCACCTGCTATTGTGGGTGATGGATCCCCCCATCACCAAAAATAATCAAATGTCACTCATTTACGGTGCTAGCATTACATGGTAATATTTGGAGAGCAAGCTACACCATCAGTTTTTTTATACTGATCCCATTTTATGTGATTTTTGGGACATAATTGTTGGGTCAAAAATTATGGAGGAATTTCAAATAATGTCAACAGAATGCCATTTAGCTGAAACCTGACAAAGTCTCCTAAAACTGTATTTATATGTAAGAAAGAGGCTTTGGGACAGCTGATTAAATGACACCAGTCTTTAAGTGCTGTGCTTGGTGATAGACATTCAACTAAAAAAATGTCACCACATAAGGTCCTCTAACTTCACTGCAAGATCATTTGCATTCATGACAGTGTCCTAGACTCAGTTCGACTCCCTGCATATCACAATATGTTCTCAGTGCACCTAGGGGCGCCTCCATGACACATAGCTCTAATTATATGCGTAGTATACTTACTTATAGATGCTTTCCCTCAGCCCTCTGCATTCATGCGGCCGTCATTTCCAATGAATCCACTACAGCATACAGCATGGGGCAGCACACTTCACACATTGGCTAACTTCGCTGTCAGTGACGGCAATCTTTCCTTTCACAAGAAACACATCCGCACACAAAGAATTTTCCTTAAAGACCAGGGACTAATATGGCAATATGTGCTTTTTAAGACCAAAACATTTTTGCTTTTAACCAATTGTTTAGATTCCCATGGGCCTGACAGGTTTCCTAACCATGTTTTGCAAAATACATGATAAAACAAAAACAGTGACAAAGCCAAAAGGCAGGCTGTCAATGCCAGCCCTTTTAGCTCAGCCGCTGCCTTTTCTATATTTTAGAACATTCAACCCCAGTCCTGTCACTTTGTGGTCTAGCTGTGACCATTGCCGGGCAGTAGCATCATCGTAGGATAGTGATTCTGAGTTTTTGGCCTATGCTGGCTGAGACCTGCAATTTAGTGATCAAGCAGACCCAGGGAAGAGGGCTGGTGATTGAGGCAATTTGGGGGTACCTTTTGCTTCCTATTTGCACTATATAGAGAAGATGGCATGCTACTGTTTGCCAGGAGCCCAAGTGAAAATTGGGCTGGGCAGATGAGTTCTGAACAAGAAGCTCTGGTGATAGTAGTAATGCACAAAATGTAGCATTTACCTTCACAGTGTAATAAAAATGCAAAACGTTTTCCCTCTTCTATACTTCTCAATCCAAATAACTGACTTGCATATCCGCCACTCTTGAATAACTTCATTCGGTTTTTTACTTAAAACTATTAAAGTATACAAATAAATCCAAGATTTTTACAATTTAAAACAAGAATAAGATTCTTGAATTGCATATAAAATGTACAGTAAAAAAGAACAAGAATAAAACGTTAAAACAAGTAGGCATCCAGTTAACAGCCTTACGATTAAGATTAGTATTGGAGAGAAATCTTATATACAGTACACAATTCATTTGCTCCAGTAACCAACATTTCACAATCCCCACTCAAATTACTTTCATATTTCACAATACTAATTCACCACTAATCCTTTATGGGTTCCAGAGCAGCGTGCAGGGACAGGAACTAGTTGGGGTTATTTTCCTGGTTTCATGGAATAAAGATTCAGTTGAATCGTCCTTCGTTTGGAGTGGCGTCTTTGAAGATCTGGGGCACTTTGGTGGAATATATATATATATATATATATATATAGTGAATTTTGCATGGAACGGGACAAGAGATTTATTATATATATATATATATATATATATATAGCTGCCAACGATCACCAACCATAACCTGGCAGCAGGGGAGCAAGCCGTGCCGCATTTTGTCTTCACTGCACCGCTGGGAACTCGGAGTCCTATGAGCCCTTGCGCCAGCACAATCGCTTAAAAAGCACCAGCAGTCCCGCGGCACGGGACACGCGCGGGGACGCGCCCGGGAGCCCGGAGGAGGCTGGGCTGGGCCTCTCCTCTAACAACTGGGATCTGCATAAGGTACTTTTCATTATAATTGACTGCATTTGATTGAGGAATGGTTAAGCGGAAGGGGACAAAAGAACAAACAGGAGGAGTGGTAATAAACACTCTTGATGCATTCCTAACAAGAGCAGCGAGCGTCCTTTCACATCAGATAGAATTCACAGAGCGACGTCTATCACTGGAACCTCTGCCTTCTCAGAAGCGATGTTCTCTAGGGGGAGATAGTTCAGAAAAAGTCCCCACACAGCCCTCATTATTAGTCCCATTAGATCACTCGGCAAGTAGGGCCCCTGAAACTCCACCTGTAACAGTCACTAGCCCTGTAATACCTACGAGTGGCCCTGTATCTCCTCCCCAGTCTGAACATAACAACGGACCACCAGTTAAGAGAAGAAGGGGAAGTGGGGTACAGAAACAAAAGCAGGTAAGAGCTACCTGAGTGACAAAAGCGAGGCCGACTGCAGTTTTGGAAAATACCAAGAGTATTCTTTCACCCCTGGATCTGCTTCCTTTGATGAACGATGAGGATAGGTAGATAAAACTAGAAAATATAGTAACCCTCTTACTGAACCCTCTCCTTCTCAAACTAACAAAGATTGAAGGGAGATTATCTCACCTCGAGGATCAGGGTGTAAACAACTTACAACTCTTAAACCATCCACATCCTGGGACTACTCAACGACCGCAGGTGAGGAACCAGATAAGGGAAGCTGAGCCACACCACCCACATAAAAATGTGGTCCCGGTCTCACATCCCATTGATCTCACTGAATCAGGACATCAGCTTCCGGCACATATGATTCCCTCCCAAGCTACAGTACACCTTGAGAAGACAACATAAGACATAACGTTGACTTCGCCCACTACCATTCCCCAAAGAGACCAACAGTCCCAGTGATGGGGGGTTCAGGGAGGGACGAGTTCCGGAGGCCAGAGGGAAACAAGGCGCGGAAGGCCTCTTACTCTTACCAGTCACTGGATCTCTCTCCAGCAGCTTCTCCGCTTGTATTGGTTTTGGCGAATGTACCGATCCTGCGGGAGGATGAGCAAGAATCAACAACTCAGTTAATGGTCAAATCTTACACTGGCTGCAGAGACATTTGAACCATTTTGGAGGGGGGGTGGCCTTCTGCCTAATCAGATTATCATGGCCAGGAGAGTAGGGTGGTTGGGCACTTCTAGAAAATCTATATCGGGCGACTGTGTAGTAATACATTTCAATAATAAGTTTGTAGTTAGACACCTCTTAGGTCAGCTTCACAAAGTAGCCCTCCAGGGTACACAGATTTCTGCCTTAACCTCTGGAGTATTTCTATAGCCACATCTCACCCCCGGGAAATGCACATAGAAGACAGCCGATGGAAGGTCTAATAGGAGGCTGCATAGATAGAAATATGTTCGTTGTGGGGTTGAGATTGGAAAACAGATATGCCCCCTTGACAGACTTAGAAGCATGTGATTGACTACCCTTGGGTGGTAATGATCTTACAGAGGGATTGGAAAGCTCGGATGTTGATACTCAAGGGAGTGTACAAATTACTGACATTCAGAATATGGCACATAACAAATCTATTAGATTAGCCTCATGGAATGTGGCTGGTATTGGCCAAAAGTTAGGCAATGTACATTGGCAAATACAATGGCAAACTCAGGATATTATATGCCTACAGGAAACATGGGCCACGGATCATGTGTTTATAAATGGTTACCGCTCATTCCAGACAGAGTCAACACCATCATTGTCAGGTAGAGCAAAGGGGGGCCTCTTAACTCTAATCCCAAACACCCTACTGATAAAAATAAAGAAGTTTGAATGCCCGAGTGCCCAGTTCCATCTGCTCCTGGTAGAAGATGACAGTGAGGGTGCATAGCTCCTAATAAACTATTATAATATTATTTTGGGGGGAACATGTACTTAGTGGTAGCTGAACTGAACAGGGAGATAGATAAATTCACCAGGTATGTCAACAATGGAGCACTTAGTACTATATGGGTGGGTGACAAGATCATGTTTGTGGTTTAGAAGATATACTGGGAAACCCTATCTACCACTTCGCTCATAATGAATACGGAAATAGTTTAAACAGTTTGTTATATACTAGGAATATGGTAATAGCCAACAAGCCAAATTCATTAACAGGCAACTTAGGGAAATCTTTTAGACGGAATGGTCATAAATCCACTATCGATTTTATACTAGTGTCCAACTTTATTAGTGATAAGGTTACCCATGTAGATAATCTAGTTACAAGTTTTAGTGATCACGCCATTTTATTTGCACAGCTGAGTTTGGACATCAGGAACGTGATGCCGCCTCGGAAAACAGAAAACCCAACCTTAGCCAGAAAGAATGGTTACCAACTAAAGCGGGCCCAAATTGATAAGTTGAAACTGATCCCAGTAATAATACCGAATATACTGGAGAATATCTTCAACTGCCTAGAATTGGAGTCCAGCCCAGCATCACTACTATCGCAGTTTATAGAAGTGCTAGGGAAAGTAAAACTGGCCCTCACCCATTGTAAACCGGTGCACAAACCCACATCCAACCACTAGTTTGACTCCCCCTGCACAAAATCTCGAAAAGCTCTTCATAAAGCCCTGAAAAATCAGCCTAGAAATGTAGTTCAAATAAGATCATTACGAAGGGAATACAAGACAGCAAGGAAGAAAAGAGAAAGGGATATGAGGGAGGAGGCCTGGGCTGAGCTTGATCATGCAGTCAGTACGGGAAATAGCAGAGACTTCTGGAAGGTAATTAATGCCCCCTGTTTCAAAAATCCCAAGGATCCCACACTGGACACTCATGTAGGCAAAGAAGCATGGGTGACACACTTTGAACATATCTTTGCCTCCAGTATGTCTCCTGTGATACCCCTAACCAATACAGATTCCAAAACGCTGGATAATTTATCTTTCTCACTTTTAGAAGTAAGAATAGGGCTGGCTGCCTGTAGTGTTGGGAAGGCTCTGGGCCCTGATGGGGTACCAATAGATTTTTTTCAGTAAAATCAAGATCTGTGGGCCCCTTTAATAAGCAATGTGTTCAACAGTATAGCTAAAGTTGGCCCTCCGCCTTCATGGAAGACCAGTGTAATCGTCCCTATACATAAAAAAGCAGACAGGGAAAACCTGCAGAACTATAGGCCAATCTCTCTGTTAGACCCAACTACTAAGCTCATGGGTTGACTGCTTCCATATAGGCTGGAAGGGTGGGTGCAAGAGAAGAATATTTTAATGCAGGGGCAGTATGGGTTTCAAACAGGCAAGAGTACAATAGACCAGTGCTTGAATCTATTGTTAACCATAGATAAATATACCAGAGTGAATGGTGGCAAGATCTATATGGCCTTTATGGATCTATCAGCAGCATTTGACTGTGTGAGCCACTCTAAACTATGGTATATAATGGAGTCAATGGGGATTGACCCTGCTATAATTAATTTTATTAGCCAATGACATTCCCATGCTACTGCATCTGTTCGCTATGGCAAAAACGGGGAGTGCACCCATTTTTTCAAGATTGCCTGGGGAGTTAGGCAGGGGTGCGTCCTTGCCCTGTTTCTTTTCTCCATCTATACAAATGGGGTTGAGGCAACCCTTTTGGGCTCATCCCCGGATGTCTCTGTGTTCGACACCTGCTCCCTACCAATATTGGCCTATGCTGACGATGCAGTGCTGATTGCCATAACGGGTGTAGCCCTCCAACGACTTATAACAACATATGCGTCTTTTATGGCGTAACTGGATTTCAAAGTTAACAAAACAGAATCCTTTGTCATTATAGCAGGGGCTGGTAGCCGCCATAGAGCTCCACACTTTCACATGGAATCACGCAAAATTGAAGTGGTAGATACCTTTCCCTACCTGGGGGTTCTGTTCGACAAAAATCAAACCTGGTCAACTTTGGTGGCAGGTAGGGCACTAGGTATGGAGAGGGGTTTGACAGCAATTATGTCTTTTGCTGAGAAGCTGGGCGCAAGACCTCTAGACCCAATAAAAAAGATCTACCAGGCTAAGACCAAATCAGCAGTTACGTATGGGGCAGGAGTCTGGGGTATGGTGCCCATAGACTATCTCCAAATCCTTGAAGACAGATTTTTTAAGAGTTTAAGCTTCCTTCCTTCTTCCTACTCAAACTACATTTTACACCTAGAACTGGGATTTGCCTATATGTCAGATACGATCAGATTAGCTCCAATCATATTGTGGTTTTCTATTTGGCATAGGGGTACGGTAAACCTAATGCAAATCATAATAAAAAAAAATAAAAAATGGAAAATAACAATAAAATTAGATGTTTGAGGTATGTGGAGTCTACTATGACTGCTATTGGGCTAGCAAAATTATTAAAGGAATCCAATTGTCTGCAGGAAATCTTGAAACAGAAACTGATTGACAACTTTTTTTATATCAGCTGACCCCGCCCATGATAGAGGGAGGGTATTCTTACTTAATAAGTACTAGTATAGCACAGCACAGATACATTTTATTGAGGTTCCATTCGAACCTGATCCCTCTGATGCTGGGATACCCAGAGAGAAGGTTTAAGTACTCTGAATTGACTTTGTGCCCTTGTAATAATCACTCACTTCAGTCTAATTTACACTTAGTTCTGTTTTGCGGGTATTACAAGAAAGAAAGAGAAGTTTTTATGTTTCCGATTTTAAGGAGTTACGATTTTACACAATGTCGGGTAGCCTTATATTTTTTAAAGTCTTTGCCTTTTGTATGTTTTTTGATAGCCACATTTTTGTGGGCCTTTATAAGGAGGAAAAAACTGCGGGGACCTTAGATTGTCTGGAGCATCCTCTTAAAAACTAAGCTGCAGATAAAGAGTAACTATATATGTACTATATGTGGCCCATAAGATATGCCCAAAACACAGCAGGTTTTTATTCCACTTCTTAATTTTACAGCAATGTCTATTTATGATCTGTACAGGTAATTTTAGCTACTACATGGGTAATTAAAAAAAAATTTTAATGGATGTTTCAAGTTATGAACTGGAGCATTATGCTTATTATCGATCTTTTTCTGTGCTTTTCTGATCTGTATTTTAATGGATCGAATAAATAATGTATTGATTGATTGATTGATAGATATATATTCACAGAAAAAAACAAAGGTCTGCCATTTTACTCGTACAAAACCAGAGAAATTCAGCTGTTATCTATAACTCACGCCCCCGCAATGCACTGCTGATGATGTCACATATTACATCACTCATGACATGGTCAGTGACATCACTGATGACATCTCAAATGGCATCACTGATGACATCAGCTAACTATAACGTCTGAATTTCTCTGGTTTTGTATGGGTGAAATGTCAACCTAACTATAACGTCTCTGTAACCTTTGTTTTTTTCCATGAATTACAAAGGTTTTTTAAATGCTAATTCCTAACTATAATGTCCCTGAAACCTGTGGGTTTTTCAGTGAAATTCTAAGGTTTTTAAATGCAAATTCCTAACTATAACGTCCCTGTAACCTGTGGTTTTTTCAGTGAATTTCTAAGGTATTTAAATGTGAATTCCTAACTATAACATCCCTGAAACCTGTGGATATTTTCAGTGAATTTCAAAGGTTTGTTAAGTGCTAATTTCTAATTATAACATACTTGATTCCTTTGCTTTTTTAACTATCCATAGCCCGTGAGACATTTCAGGCGCGTTGACTCTGAAACGGGAAACGCTGTACTTGCCGACACATGGTATCTCTCGGCAGACTAAGAACTTCCTGATTTGGCTTTCAAACACACACGGGCACATTCCAGGCCGGGTTTTTAGACAGCAAAATGGCTGTATTGTCCTGACTAAAATTCATTTACATATCTCCACAACTCGACAGTAGCAAAGCAGTACTATTACACATTGCACAAATCACAAGGCAACGGGCATATGTATCCGAAAAGAGAAAACTTGAATACTTTCAAAAGCGATGAGAGGAAATATCTGCAGCTCGTAAAAGATATAAAACTGTATCTCTCTAAATTTCACAGAAAACGTTTATACTCGTAAAAGACATAAAACTCAAGGCTCTTGTTGCACTGTCGGTGGATTAAAAAATAAAAATAAAAAGGACTACATACAACCTGCTGTGCCTGGCTGTGCTGCTTTTCTTCTATGCCCTGGGAGTGAGGGGGCCGTTGTTGGATATATATAAAGTATATATATACATAAATATAAATATATAAAAAAACATTTGTTATATATAAATAATTTTTCTATAAGAATCTTTTTTATATATTCATATAAAAATATATACATATTTATGGAATAGATGCTCACATTAGTGACTATGAGGTGATTTGTCAATGAATCATTTGTAAACTTCAGTCGCTGTCTGTTGTTTTATATTTATATTTGTAATAGTTTTTTGCACCCTCTGAAAAATCTTTTTTCATTATAAAGTTTGCATCTTGTAACATTTACACCTGTGCAAAGAGTTTATGTAACAGATTTGTTCTGATTGAAATGAGTGAATTCAATTTCTAAATAATCCAATGTGAGCTACTAGACGGAGCTTGCGACAATTGTTTTGCATATTGAATGCTGAACTGAGTGTACGAAAAGAAATCCCTTGTAGGCACAATTACCTGCTAATATATAGATTTCCCAAGCCTCCAAGGGTCTATTGGGTTTCCCACTTTTTCTTGTAGCAACAACCATATGACAGAAACAGATGTATACTGGTATAAGCACCAACAGAATAAATAGATGGTAGAATTCTACCATAGTCCTAAAACAACGGATATATGTAGGAATATAACTAGATGACAGTAATAATGCTTACCCCTACGATGCAAACCCTAGCTAGATGTGCCTAAGTGTACCTATCATGTATGTAGGTGTATAGGCAAGAATCCCTTTAGGATAGAGCCAACCCCATTACCTGATGTGGGAGAGTGAAGGACCCCGTCTTGGTCTCGAGATGGAAACCCAGCGAGGGATGTCAGACAACTGCGTGCTGGAGTGTCTGCGTGCAGGAACCTCAGCGTCTCATGTCAGCGTGTCAATATGAAAGTCTTTCTCCTCTGCCTGCCCCTGCAAAGATATGGTGCTTATATACCCAATTAGTACCCTCATGGGTTCTACCTTGCTGTGTCATGTCAGCAGAGGATGACGATGGTGATGAACCTTGTATGCAGTTATTATGCAGAAGATGGTAATCCTGCTGTGATTCTGAGAATCCTCATGCATAATAAATGAGGCCAGTTTTCAGGGAAAACCACACAACATTTATGCAGCACCTAACTAGGTAAAAGGTCAGCACAAAAAAATGTTATGTAATACAATGGCAGGGTAAATCTAGGTAAAAGGTTAGGTGACTATCCAGGCCTATATTGGGGTACATTACAAATCATAACACCCAATCCTCATCCGACCAGCTGATATACTAAAGCAAGGAATATCCTTCTAATCAATCATGAAAACATTGTTAAAATGTTCAGAAAGTGAAAGAAAAAAAAATTCTAAAAGTTATAAAAAAGGCTTTAAATCGTTATAAATCCTTTTTATATGGTAAAAAGGCTCTATAAGTCCTCTGAAATATGTTCATATATAGTTTGAGCAACTGAGTACGCCTGAAAGCCATGGTGCTTAGTAAGGGCGTGAAAAGAAAAAAGTGTTTAAAATTCCAATTTCGGTTGTTTTGGAAAAGAGGCTGAATTGTTACCAGCACATGGAGGGCCAAATGTTTATGTATCCTGTGTGGGAGACGCAACATCACTGCTGCTTGCCTTCGCAGAGAACGGTCACTGTAACACCTCACAGATCAGGTCAATCAAACAAAGGTGATCTTCTTCAGTTCCTACAGCCGATGCTGAGGAAGCATTTGAAACATCCAAAGCCTATGTGCCTGCAGTAGACCTGATATCCAATCCAACAGGAGCTGAAGCATCCCATGGTGGCTCTAGGAATGCTGACATCAACATGGGAATACGCTGAGGACACTGCACTACATGGGCCTTAATGGATTCAGCAATACATCCACGTCCGGAGGTGCAACCGATGGAAGTTTTAGACAGAGGTCCAACACACATTCTTGTCAGCAGAACAAGCAGCAGAGAACAGGCAAAACACAGTCAATCCAGACTGGTCTGAATGATAGGAACCGTGACTCGCTTAGCTCCCGAAGTCGAGGTGTGCCCAGATGGAGTATCATGCGGTCACGGTAACGTCGCTCCAAGAGTATTTTTTCCATCTCCTTGGTGACTGGGACGTCTTTTGCGTAGCAGAAAAATTAAAATCAGGATACCCACTACCAGTAGCAGGATTAGCGGAAGCCATCCAAAAACGCTTCCCAACACGGAGTGTATAAAAGCTGAAATCACTCCGGAGACTGTCTGAAAGGTGCTTAACAGCCCCAAACCTATGGTCTTAAATAGGTGTACTATACCCTTCAAATCAGACATGTTAAAGATACATTGTACCATTTCTCCAAAATGGAAAGGGCTATTTGTTCGTACCAGTGCCTGTATCTCAGCTGAGGACCCTGCAACCTGAAGATCAAAAGTCTCTCGGGGTGAGGTTAAGGGCACATCCTTCTGTAAAAGCATGGCTTTCAGTCGGCTCACAGAATCAAACCGTACAAAGAAAACATTCAATGAAGGCCATAACGGCACCTCCCTGGCTGTGTGGGTCGGTGGATACAATACTTTCATGCAACAAGTAACCCTGGAACTTACTGTGACTAGATATGCAATGCCTGGAAGCATCCCACAACAACCTTGATCATTCAGCAATAAGTAACTCCCATTTGAGAGCATCCTGGACACTGGATTAATCACAGCAGCTGGGGATCCCTTTAAATGACAGGATACATTTGCAACTGAACCGTTACAGGTCCCGTTAAGCATAATATCCTGGCAGATCAAAGACCCACTTAACGAAGTCTCGCAGTCTGTACCGCTGAGAAACACTTCAGTGTCCCCATTCCTGCATCTAAATCTATACGGTAATTCCCAAGATTCATGGATGAAGTCCTTACCCATTGCTTCATATCTGCCTACCTCATGGTGTTGTAGGCAATATTGAAATTGGAAAGGTGCTACTGGCAATGTTATATGACCATGAATTAACCACTCTGTGGACGGTGACTCTGCCACAGTGAAAGGTAATTGGTCTAATTTTTTTATGTGCAGCATTTTATATTTTGCATCTCTTTGTGCCATTCTCGTCTGCCTTTCCGATAGATTATACGCAGAAAACAGAGACATACTGTTAATGTATCGCCAGGGCAAGTGACCAGAGTGCAATGATTGTAGCGTCCAACTTAATAATAGAATGGATCGTAACTGTGATTGCCCGTGCTGTAAGATGGACAGATCCTGTTCCACTATATCTATTGCAGAAGACACAATGTTGCCCATTGAATAAATCCTGACCTTCAGTGTGGCATACCAATGTCAACCACAGCCAAAGCCTTTTTTAGGTTAACTCTGTCAATTTGACAATATCTCTCTGTAGCTTCCTGTTGAGAGATTTTCTAAATTTCATTATAGACAGCATATAAAAAGTGTTTACACAAGGTTTCCGAGGACCTAGCAAAAGATCCCTAAGATCCATGTCATCTGAGATTAAGGGCAAGTGTTGTTTCACCATGACAGTGTTAAGGTTCTCAGCCACTATAGGCATAACTTCCCAACACTGTAGAATGTCACCACCCCAGGGTGTTCTCGTTTTACATAGTGTTGGTCAGGCCTATGGATACTAAACCCATTGGTGGTACCCTTGAATCTTGATTGACACCTATTTGTGTTGATAGGCCAAACTAACCATCCCTTCTATTGGGGTCTGATGACTTGTAGGAAACGTCATGCATGATGTCATCTAGCATACCCTCACTGTGTTCTGTATAATTTTGCCATCCCTGAAAGTGTGAAAGTGAAGAAATATGAGATGTGTTCAAGTCCCTAATCTTGGCTAACCCAAGACAGGAAGTATGTTGCACAGTATCGTTCAGGAAGATAATCTGCTGTGGTATGAGGCATGCTCTAAATAGTGCCTCAGTTCCCTGAACCTGCCATTCTTTAGTCCCCAGGCTGATTTTATGTCTTTAGTGTTTTTCCATCAGTCGAAACCCTGTTCAGACAGTTAGGGAAATAAAGGATGCTGAGTATATCTGTTTGGTGTTTGTAAGCACATTTTTACTTTCCAGATGTAGGTGCAAGCTTATAATAATATGAGCGTGGATCTGATGAGTTAAACCTAGAAAAATAAGCAAAGATTTGTGCAAACGATTGTGAACTACCTTTCGGTGGTGTTGGGCAATGTTCCCATTCGTGGTATGTGAAAATATTACGTGCGGTACTTGCTTTATTCAAAAAATGATGACCATAATGTTGGTAACAATACATGGTTTTGGAATCAGATGTATCATCATACATTTCATTTTTCGAAAATGCAGCAGATTACTCTAAATCAGACAGCATACTATTTACAGTTTCAAAATCCCAATCGTCAGAGAATGTACTGAACGTGATGATATCATTCAAAGAAATTTTAAATACATGTTGTATTTTCAAAGCTTCAGTGGGATCACATACAGCAAATGAAACCCTATCCCAAACTATTCCTTCAGGAACTGGAACTGCTGTAATATTCACAAAGGACTAGTCTCTCTGTTCACGGTGAGATGATGTATGTGGTTTCAGTACCAAGTTTACATGTGATGCTGCAGAGCGTTCTGGAAGATAAGGTCCAGTCAGTAGCAAGGAAAGGCAGTCACTAAGCCTATCCAGAGGACTAGAAACAATAGAACAATTGCTATCCAGAGCTGTAGGCCAGGGTGAAACTAGGTAACTGGGGGGCATATTAGCAAGACCCACGTTAAAATTATCGCCGTTTTAGCGGCAGGAAACTGCCGCTAAAATGGCGATAATGGGCTTGCTAATATGCGTTATGGAATTCCAATAGAAGCCCAGGTTAGATGTGCAGGACAACTAACCTGGGCTTCTATTGGAATTCTATAACGCATATTAGCAAGCCCATTATCGCCGTTTTAGCGGCAGTTTCCTGCCGCTAAAACGGCGATAATTTTAACGTGGGTCTTGCTAATATGCCCCTGGGTTTTGCGGGAAACTGGCGCTAGCGTTGACTCAGGTTCACTTGGATCCAGAGAGAAGGTGTCAAAATCGATGAAATAGCCAGAGGCAGTTCGATCTATCTTTGGCAGCTCAGCAGGTTTTGTTGAACTGGCAGATGACTTGTTTTGAGGCATATTCACTAAGATGTCGGTATTAAGCCGAATTGAGATCTGTGTTTAATTTGTGCTTTGATGTTCAATTTCAATAGGCACAAGTTCCATTCCATTGTTGGCAACCCCGTTACTTCGTATAGTAGAATCTTCAAATGTTATTAATCTTTCTGCCTGAACCTCCTGTATGGTAGCGAGAGGAGATCGGCGCCTACCCAGGAGCCCATGCGGCCTGCTATTCAGTATCGGCCACAAAGTGTGGTTTGGTCAGATCAATGGAGATGAATCTCTTTTCTTTTTTGCTGGCAAGAGGAGGAAGAAGAACTGTTCTTGTTCCTTCAACAGCCAGGACAGGTACAGGCGCTCGATAAAATGGCCCAAATTCTTTCTTGTCAACGACCTTTTCTCTGACCTGATCCCCAACCTTTGGGACCCAGGCAGGTCTTGCCATAACTGATTTTACTTCCACAGCGGCGGTGCGTTTTACTTGGACGTTGCTTTGTAGTGCCCGGAATTCATTGAGTTCCTGTAAAACAGCCAAACGATCATTTATGTCAAATCCCTTTTCATCCGCCACTGTGCTGTCACAATCGAGGTCGGGTACCCACATTCTCATCCCAAACAGGACCTCATAAGGAGTACAGCCTCCCAGGGAGCTTCTTGGTATGTTATTAAGCACCCTCTGGACTAACCCTGGGCAGCAAATTCCGTTCCGCTCGCGGAACTTGCGAAATTTCAGCATTTCCGCGTTCCGCGCGGAACGCGGAATTGTCGAAACTTCCGCGATCCGCGGCGGAACGGAATTCGGGTATAAATAAAAGCAGGTGCCCGAGTTGAAGCTCAAATTCTGTAACGTATGAATTTCTCGAGCGCAATCCTCATGTAGAATTCGTGAGCGTGGTTAAGCAGATGTGCCTTCTCTCCATTTCCACCCTGTAAAGTTAGCTGTAATCCTTGATGGAGGTCTTTGCCTCCTTGATTTTCTTGAGCGCAATCCTCGTGTAGTTCCCGTGACCAGGAGGTTCCTTCTCCTCGTCTGCCGCTGAGATCCTGCTCTGACCCTTTATAAACAAGAGGCATGAGAACAGGCTAGTAGCCCCGCCCTTATACACTCGCGGTATGCAACGTCTTCCCGCCCTTTCCCCACTATGATGGACAGCTTAATCAAAGGACCCCGGCGCTTTCGGCGCGGTGGCAAAGTTAGACACACAGGTCACTGGAGACAATTCTTCTGGTCCTTTGCAGCTGTAGTGTAGGAAAGGCACTATACATTTACCCAACGAGGTAGCACTTACTGATTAGCCAGTAGAAAGTACTCCAGCTGAGTAGAGGTATTGCACAAAACGGAGGCATCTTCTTGGATAAATATGCAGGGTAGGTGTGCAGAATTCGTGAGCGTGGTTAAGCAGATGTGCCTTCTCTCCATTGCCACCCTGAAAAGCTAGCTGTAATCCTTGATGGAGGTCTTTGCATCCTTGATTTTCTCGAGCGCAATCCTCGTGTAGAATTTGTGAGCGTGATTAAGCAGATGTGCCTTCTCTCCATTGCCACCCTGAAAAGCTAGCTGTAATCCTTGATGGAGGTCTTTGCATCCTTGATTTTCTCGAGTGCAATCCTCGTGTAGTTCCTGTGACCAGGAGGTTCCTTCTCCTCATCTGCCGCTGAGATCCTGCTCTGACCCTTTATAAACAAGAGGCATGAGAACAGGCTAGTAGCCCCGCCCCACATACACTCGCGGTATGCAACGTCTTCCCGCCCTTTCCCCACTATGATGGACAGCTTAATCAAAGGACCCCGGCGCTTTCGGCGCGGTGGCAAAGTTAGACACACAGGTCACTGGAGACAATTATTTTTGTCCTTTGCAGTTGTAGTGTAGGAAAGGCATTATACATTTTCCCAACGAGGTAGCACTTACTGATTAGCCAGTAGAAAGTACTCCAGTTGAGTAGAGGTATTGCACAAAACGGACTCATCTTCTTGGATAAATATGCAGGGCAGGATTCATTCTGGGCTGGCATGATGCTCCTGTCACAAAAATTAAACCTCAACAGGAAGCACTTACAGATATAAAGGGGCGCAGCAAAATCTCCGCGAGTACGCGAAATTCCGCGTGCTCGCGGAGATTTTTTGCCGTTTCGCGGAATTTCGCGGAACGCAATTCCGCAAATTCCGCCCACCCTTACTCTGGACCCCGTATACGTGATTGACCCAACTGCCAGCCGACCCAAAAATACCCTTGCTGTTAAGGATTGCTTTAAGTCTGGTTTTTCTTTTCCACAATCAAATTTTCCTCTGGATGATACGGAGAGGACTACCGCAATAAATTGAATTGAATTGAATTGAAATTACATTTATAAAGCGCGATGGCTACCCGGAGGCCTCCCAGCACTGCGGACGGGTACAG
The DNA here is from genome assembly GCA_963921515.1 of Calotriton arnoldi. Taxonomy (NCBI): domain Eukaryota; kingdom Metazoa; phylum Chordata; class Amphibia; order Caudata; family Salamandridae; genus Calotriton; species Calotriton arnoldi. The sequence goes on from CAWUFW010005112.1 coordinate 175,744, forward strand.
AAGACAGCTACACTCAAACTTTCCATGGCGTCCTTGTAAGCCCTAGAGCTAAACGCAGGGCAACGGTCAGAATGTAATGTGCCAATTGCGTATGTCCCTATGAAGACTTGCAAATCCTTTATAACAGTTCGGGCATCAGCCGAGCGCTGAGGCCAAACCACAGGAATCTAGAGCATGAATCTACTGACACCAAGATGTACTTGCAAGCCCCATCAGATTGTAAGGGGCCGCAGTGGTCCAAATAGACACAAGCGAGAGGTCTGTCTGATATCAGTAGTGATGTTTGCGGTGGACGTGTTACGGTGGAACCCTTTATCTGCTGACAGATATCGCACTTTTGTCTGTTTCGTTAAACCTGGCCACCAATAGCGTTGTTTCAGAATTGAAACTGTCGCAGTAATCCCTGCGTGTGCTGAGCCCAGACCCTCGTGTGCAGCTAGAATTAAACCTATTCTGTGATCTATGTTTGGTATTGCTCTATCCCCCACTCCTGGAATTTGAGCATATGGAATATTTTGCGCATCTAACTTGTAGGAGTACTTGAGTGGAAAGCCTTTTGACACAGATTTGCTGTTTTTGAGGTAAGCACTGGCAGCTACCATTTTCCGTCCATCTATTTTCGAATGAGAATGAGTGATTGCAGCTACGGCAGCAGTTTGCACTGTTGCCTTGGCAGCTTCATCAGCCAATGAATTCCCTTCAACGTGCACACCAACAGGTTGATGACTCAGCGTATGAATCATGTGAGTCCGCCGCAAGCCTTTTTTCAGCTCTGCCACTTGTTCCCAAAGCAACTTGTACTTTATTGTGCAACCTTTTGAATCTTTAAATTTATTCTGACCCCAGTAGTGAAGATATTCATTTAGTGCCAGTATTAGGGCTTTTAGTTGTGCCAGCTGCGCTGTGCAATCTCCTAGAGACTGCATCTGTGTATTGCTAGGACGGAACTTTCCGACCCGCATACGACCCTTAACAATCGCACATGCTGCGCTGTATTGCTGTTTACTTCCTACGGCAGGCTGAGCAGATCCGTCAGTGTAAATAATGTATTCATACTGATCTAGAGGCATTATTTCATTCGGGAGAGGATATTCTTGTTCGTACTGCAGAAATGCTTGTGTTTTTAATGTAGAATCAAATTTATAGTCTACATCTGTTGCAGTGAGAGAATAAGCCCATTGTATCCATCGTAGATGTACTGCTTTTGGGTTTGGAACGCTAGCTTTTGTAACAGCCTCTAAGGCAGGTACTGGAGTCATGACAATTATTCGTTACCCCTGTGCCAGTCTCTTTCTCTCACTACAGCAGTCTCTACTGCTGTTAGAATCTTTTCAGTGGATGCAAAGCGCATCTCAGCGTTTGTGTACATATGAGATTTGTATGCTATGGGTACTGTTTCACCTTCATTGAAGGTTAGGTATGTGTACCCTTATTGACCCGCGACTACACAGATCTTCAAATTAATAGTGTTTACACATGTGTGTAAGTGTTTGTAAGCTATCATGTCAGCTTGTAGGGAACAAAGGATGTTTGTGTGTTCCGGTCTCCAATAGTTAACTGAAAAATCAGGTCTGATTAAGTCATAGAAAGGTTTTACTTTTTCTGCATAGTCTAAAATGTATGTTCTGCCAACATTTAGAAATCGTAAGATGCATTTTAATTTTTTCAGAGTCTTTGGAGGTTGGAGCAGCGCACACTTTTCTAAAAAGTTAGCTGCCAGGATTTTTCCTTCACTTGAAAGCTCATATCCAAAAATAGGAAATTGAGGTAGGGAATTTTTGATTTTTTAAAGTTAAATTTATAGCCCTCAGAGGCGAACCCTTAAAAATTAAGTTGTTCATCATGGTCAAGTGATCCAATAATTCATCATCGGTCAGGTAAATATCATCTACATAGGATAATGCCTCTTCATCAAAAGTTTGAAGTAACTCTGTTACCCTTGCTGAAAACAACCCGGGGGTATTCTTATACCTTTGGGGCAGTCGACAGAATTGACGCTGAGAGCCTAGGGCTGAGAATGCTGTCAAATATCAGCTCTTAGGTGCTACATTTTGGCAGAAGAATCCATTTGAGATATCTAGTGTTTTTTTTTAATTCTTTATTTTCAATGTAGCATAGAAAAACGTTTCCATTTTCTCTTCAGCTATTTATATAAAGTGCATATAGAGAACAAAATTCATACAGTTAAATAATACATAAGCATGAAAAATACATAGAGAATTTATTACAAATAGTGAAATGCTGTAGTTCATTTTATATAAATCTAAATTAACAGATATCCTAACCCACCACTAAAATCAATTACTTCCAGTCCTTCCATATTCTATTTAGCTTGATTACTGATCCCACCCTTTTTGGATATGTAGTTTCCGCCTAAACACTTTTTACATGTTAATGATCCATTGGGAAGTTGTCAGTATATTTACTGATTTCCAATTGGCAAGAATTAATGATCTGTCAACCAAGGTGGTGATAAAAATAAATTGTTGTTGGCCAAGAGTAAGTTTGTCTCAAGCCTCTACTCTCCCTAAAAGGGCAGCAGGGGCATCAGGAAGAAGATTGACTGCCAGACTTCTTCCAATTTCCCAAAAAACACTTTTCCAGAAAGTCATTAAGTGGGTGCACGTAAATACAACATGTTTCCAGTCCCCTATTGCATGTTGACATCTAAAGCATCTAGGGTCGACAGCCGCAAACATTTTATGGAGTCGGGCCAGAGTATAATAAATCATCCATTTACCATAAAATGCCATCCTCAAATTGGCTGCTCTTACGGCTTTGCAGGACATTTTGTTAAAACCTTGCCATTAAGGTGACAACCAATGCACTCAGAGATTCTTTCTAGGTGGTTAAAAACCATTTGCTTGTTCTGGGCAGACTCAAGCAGTTTCTACCAATTCCCAAGCCCTCTAATTCTAAGTAAAAAAAATAGCTTTACCCAGTTGAGAGCCATTGCAGCTGTCTGCGTTTAAAAAGCCTGAGCAGAACTTCTTTATCTGAAAATAACTAAGAAGAAGAGACATCTTTATACTAATGTTCTGCTCTCTAATTTCCTGCCAAGTTCGCCGACTCCTATTTCTAAAGAAGTCTTGTAACTTATGGAACCCGAATTTGGCCCATTGCCCACAAATCTGAATAGACATCTGAAGCCCCAAAGGGATGCATTCTACTAATGTCAATTGGGGGGTGTAACCAGGGGATTCTGAAGACCTCCTAGACTTTCTGGAAGTGAGAAGATATGACCCTGGAGATTTTATAACGTGATTTTTTCGGAAATTTGGGAATTAGCAAGAAAGGAGCAAAAACGATCTCGGATTCCTTAAGCATTAAAGTCAAGAAGAAATTAGCTGAGTACATCTCTTCTGAGTCATTATAATTCAGCCAGTTAATGAGTGAGGCTTGGTAATATGTTATGTTAAGTTAAAAGTGCTTATAAAGCGCACGTACACCAAGCGGTTTCATGGCGCTGAGAGCAGAAGAGGAAGCAGCATTTAACAGCACAGTAGGCTTACTGATATGACTGAGAAAATAAAAAAGTCTTTAGCAGTTTCCTGAACTGCACATAGGGGGTTGCCAACCTCACTTCCATAGGGAGCGAATTCCAAAATTGCGGAGCCAAGATCGCAAATCTGAGCCCCCCATGTTTTTTGCGTTTAAATGAGGGGGTAATCAACAGATTTGAATTAGAGGAGCGTGGGTTCAGAGAAGGAATGTAATGCTGGATCCTCGAGGAAATAAAGTCTGGGCCATTCCCGGCTAAGGCTTTAAAAATGGTACATCCCAGCTTGAAGGCACAGCATTTGGCCACCGGGAGCCAGTGTAGACTCTTCATCAGAGGTTTGACATGATGTCGTATAGGCTGGCGGGCGATCAGCCTTGCCAAATGATTTTGCACCAACTGTAAACGATGCAGTTGGTATGCCGGAATCCCGACACATAATGAGTTAGCATAGTCAATGCGTGAGATTACTAATGCTAAGACGACCATAGTCAAGGCCTCAGTGGTCAAGAATCTACTGATCTTACGGATTCTTTGTAGGTGGTAAAAACAGTCGGACACCACTGAGCTGATCTGGGCCTTCATGGATAAGTCACTACTAATCAGGACCCCCAGGCTCTTAACAGAGCTTCCTGGGAGTGGGGGGCTGCCCAGCATAGAGGGCCAGAAGTTAGAATTCCACGGATTAGCAATACCACCTGTGAGGATAAGCTCAGTTTTATCAGGGTTTAATTTCAAGTGATTATCATTCATCCAATCACTGATAAAACTCATGGTAGATTGAAAATTAAACACTGAGGAGGCGGAAGAATTGATGTCAAACACTAACTGTAGGTCGTCAGCATAGTTGAAAGTTTCGACCATCTTTCCGTGTAAAGACCAAATCAAAGGTAAGAGATACAAGTTAAACAAAAGGGGTGAAAGGGAAGACCCTTGGGGAACCCCACAAGTTAATTTCTTTTTGTGAGAGGAGAAACTAGCGAGGCGGACTGCTTGGAATCGGTCACTGAGGTAGGAAGAGATCCACTTTAACGCCAGGCCCTGGATCCTGGCGTTGCTAACACGGTCGATCAGGAGACCATGATCGACCGTGTCAAACGCGGCCGATAAATCCAGGAGTACCAGAGCCTGGGTAAGGCCCTTGTCCGCTCCCTCTCTGATCTCATCCATGACTGCAAGAATGACTGACTCGGTTGAATGGGCAGGTCTAAATCCTGCCTGGCGAGAGTCAAGAAAGTGAGATTGTTCGATAAAGGAACAAAGACAGTCTGTTACGTGAGCTTCTAGGATTTTACCTAAATAAGGCAACAAAGAAATGGGGCGGTAATTGCTGAGGACCAGGGGATCCAAATTGGGTTTCTTCAAGATGGGAACAATTTCAGCAATTTTGAAAGTACTGGGGACGATACCCAATTTAAGGGAATTGTTGAGAAATAAAAGGGGAGGATCCGGAGAGTTGAGGAAAGCTTCACGTAGAATATAATCGATAGTCGGGTAGTGCAAGTCCCCCGTCTTCCACATCTAATTGTAACATATCTAGTTTCAGTCTGTTTTTTTGCATGCCATAAAAAATGTCTTATCTCAGAGTTTATCTGATCAAGAAAGGACTGAGGGACCTTGACCATTAGATTTGAAAATAAGAATAAAAAAGAGGAAGAATATTCATTTTAATGAGTGCCACTCGACCCATAATTGTTAGAGGAATGTCCTTCCATTGTGTAAACAAATTACACATCTTATTAAGTGTAGGAATATAATTGAGCGAGAATAGGTCCTCCAGGCAAGAAGTAATAAATATCCCTCAGTACCTTATAGGTTGAGACGTTAAATGATAGTGCCCCAGCATTGAAACGGGTAATATATCTGAAGCGCAATTAAAAAGCAGGGCCTCTGACTTTGCGTGGTTTAATTATACCCCCCAATTGCTGTGAATTCGCTTATTTTAGTGAAAGTTTGCGAGATTTTTTCTTTTTCAGTGGTGAAGTACAAAGCCATATTATCCGCGAACAGCTTAAGTTTAGCTGAACCATGGACAGGGGGTAAAATAGCATGATCCTGCCTAATTGCACAGGCCAGTGGTTCAATAAACAGGAAAAAAGTGTTGGAGAGAGGGGGCAACCTTGATGCGTACCCCGGCTAATAGAGATATGGCCAGCCCTATTCCCATTTATAATTATGGAAGCCTGGGCACCACAATATAAATCCCTCACAACTTGACAAAATGTGGCTGGTACTGCAAATGTATTCAAAATAGCAAACAATACATTCCACTGCACTCTGTCAAAAGCTTTTTCAGCATCTACCATTAAAACTACTGCTTTGATTTTATTAGTGCTAAAATAGTTGATTGATTGAAATAGATAATGGGTATTAGTGGCTAACAGTCTACCTTGGACAAAGCCATTCTGATCCCGATGTATAAGAGAAAGGGTCACTTGAGCTAGTCGGTTTGCGAGGATTTTTTAAAAGATCTTATAATCGTTGTTGAGTAAGCTTATTGGGCGATAAGAATTGACCTCCTCCTCTGGTTTCCCTTTCTTGACAAAGCTAACTACCACTGATTGAGTGAAGGTAGTAGGGACTGCATCTCCTTTAAGAATCCTGTTGAATAATAATCTTAAGAAAATATTCAACCTATGTAGAAAAATCTTATAAACCTCAATTGGAACCCCATCAAGCCCACTTGCTTTAGCAGACAGTGATGAAATCATTGCATGGTTAACTTCATCTGGTGTAATGTCCGCGAGCAGAAGATCTCTCTGTTCCGTAGATAGGGAAGGGCAATTAATCCCATTTACCAATTTACAGCTTCCTCTGTTGAGGTGTTATGGAGGTCGGAATAAAGCTCCCTATAATGTTCAAGGAAAATGGCTGCAATTTCTTGAGGGTGAGATGTAGATCTCCTAGTAGGTGAGTCCTTTATTTTTTTAATACTATTCATATTAGCCCTGCATTTAACTGACCACGCCAGGTATCTGCTGATGTGATTGTTTTCTTCATATCTTTTTTGTAATACTAAATCATGAGCTAGAATCTCTTTGGAGGTAAAAAAATCTTGAAAATTAAGCTTTGCTTGGCCAAGCTTGTTTTTTCTTTCCAAGGAGGGCAGAGCTAGATATGTTGCTGTGGCTAAGGAGAGTTGTTTATCTAATTGAGATCTTTCTTCGTACTCTTTTTTCCTCTTATGGGCTTTGGAGGCAATTGCCTTCCGACGAAAAAAGGCCTTAAGGGCACCCCAAACTGCAAATTGAGAATCTGTATTAACATTGACTTCCAACAACTCTTCTAATGCCAAGCGCATATGGGCCACCCACTGCTCGTCTACTATAAGAGACTTATCGAATACCCATCTAAACTCAGTTTGTACTTAAGTCCGAACTTGAACTTGTACTGTGATTAGTGCGTGGTCAGAGAAAGGATTTTCAATAATCCCGGATTCAGTGTTTAAAAGAGCATGGGAGATGAGAAAGAAATCAATCCGAGAGGAAGAGTGAAATCTCCTTGAATGGCAAGTATACTTCCTCTCGCGATGAAATTCATCTCTCCAACAATTCACTGGTCCAAAATCCCGTATTAAATCCTGGCAGACCCTGGTCGATTTAGGTTTTGTCTGAGATTTATGAGCTCATGAGGAATCAATAGCGGGATCAATTAATAAATTCAAATCCCCCCAAGCACCGAAAACCATATTTGGGCCTTTGCAAAATTGTAAAGAGACTGTAACGTCTTGGGGGAATCCTCAATCGGGCCATAAAAGCTCACAAAATGAAAGAGTTGATTAGAAATCCTCATCTGCAGCAAGAACCACCTGCCACTGTTGTCCCTTTGCAATTTTTTACTAACTAGTAAGGCTACCCCCCTGATGGCCTCATTCAAAGAAGCATAAAATTCATGTTGGACAAAAGAGGGAGTTTTTGTCGACTGGTGACCCTTCCTTATAGTGAGTCTCCTGGAGGAGGATTATATCGGCTTGTAAAGCCTTAAACCAAGCCAGCATTGATTGTCGCTTCAATCTATTATTGAAGCCATTTAGGTTACATGTAACTACCTTTAGTGATCTAGACAGACCCTCCAGGATTTCGCTATTTCGCGATTTGCTAAAAATTGCAAAATCTGCAGTTTTGTAAAAATTACGCGATTTTTACAAAACTGCCCACGAAATTTGGAAAATGTGATTTTTTGGGGGGACGAGGCTGACAAAAGGCTATGAAAACAACAGACATTTTAACCTCTCAATTCCCAACTTTAGGGAAAGGAGGACATCTTGTGGCCATCTCGTTGGAGCGCTCACTCTGTAGCACGAGACACCTCTTAACTGAAGTTGGCATTTTCTTCAGTGCCAAAGGGAGCTTATATCTATTGGGTCAATTGGAGAGCCTTCGCCTTCGCTGAAATCTGAGAACCAAATCACAAATCTTGCAAAGCCGTAAAATAATATTTTAGCTAAAATTCACATAAAGGACTTTCCTGAACATCCCCCCGCCCCCAAATCTTCTTTTTATATAAGATTTTGCAGGTGAAACATTGTGTGGAACTTTTCAACTGCACATGAGTTTTGGTAAATTGACAATATTTGAAAAGGTCAACAAATCTAATTTGTTTGTCTATTACAATGGAATAGCTCAGTCAAGGCTTTTAGAAAAATGAGTAAGTTAAGATTCCACAATGTGAAGCTATTTTGAATAGTGATTACTCATCAATCATGCTCCACCCGTAAATGTTGTCTGCGACTATGCTGCAGTTCAAAATATTACATTTCAGATCGGAATGTTCCTATGTTCAGTATGTTTTTTCATTACATCACACATATTTTGCAAAATGGCAGAGTGTATGCCTGTTTGTTAAAATGTTCTACCTGCACTACAAAGCAGGGCATGCTCCTTTTGAAAAAAATCTCAAAGTCAATACTTCAGTGTATTCAACATATCCCTTGTTCGATAGAAGGGGAATCGATTTGTATTTTATGCTATGCAGTAAAGCAGAACTGTACACTTTTCCAGGTCAGTGCAGTACCTTCACAATCACATTCCACTACGTTTGACTATTTTGTTTTTTATAACTGTATACTATTTCCCTAAAGGATTAAAAGGAATACACCCAGGATGGATAGTGCATACTTCTTTTTTACTGCACAAAATCCCAGGTTTCACAATTTCTTCCTCTGAGATTGCTGTGGAGGGTTTTTGATACATTCTTATAGAATTTGGATGTTCCAAGATACTGCAAATGCAGTCTCCCAGAAGAAACAGCCAATTGCTCACACCTTACATCAATGCCATTGCCATCTTGGGAAAACAAGTGATGATGGGTGGGGTTCAGCATTCATGATGCCACAATGCTCTCTCGCAAAAGAAACAGCCAAGCAATTACATTTTGCATGCATGCCACTGCCTCTCTGGGAAACCAACTAACATGGGATTTCAGCATTCGGAACACCTATCAACTTTGTGGTTGTGGCCGGACAGCTGACACTTCCCACCAAAAACCAGGTGAGCAAACCCTCTGAACCCTGAGTGGTCACCACGGGGGTGAGTCATGGTATGCATTGGTGGCACAGAAAGCTGTCTTTTTTCCTTCACATGACTTCTTCCTGCCAGAAAGCCCTGCTTGACATCCATCATTTCATTGTATCCCTTTCTCAAGAGCCGGTCTCAGTTATGTATGCACAAACATGTGCTTGTGGTCACTGTCAGCATCATTTAAGGTGAAGTGCATGCCTGGTTGGGGTGCTGCACCTCAATGGAATTGCAAACACCATCTAAAATCTTTATCAAATTATCTACAACAAATACCTCCTGCACCACAGGATCTTGGCACCACGCGTAGAAGTAACATTTATGGGAGCGGGGCAAAAAAGAAGAATAGGAGACCAAAAGGGAAACAAGAAAATAAAAGCTTGTGGGCAGTCGCTGCGTCGGTTGGGGTTTCAATAGCTTGTCCTGGACTGCTTTGGATGAAATCATGGAAACTAGACTCCACTCAGAGAGGTCTACTTAAAAAAAATACATTTTAGAGGATCAAAACTATTTGGTAATGAAGTTGATGACATGGTGCAAAAAGCAGCGGAAGAGTAAAAAATTCTCAAACCTTTTAAGATGGGGTCTAGAAAGTAATCCTTTAAGTTCAAGCGTCCTCTCCAAAATCTTCAGCACAAGAGTCCCTTTTGAGGCCAGGCTATGTTTGCTCAAGTCACCCTATGAGGATTGGACCAGGTAAGCAGGAGGTGATCTTCCTATGGCGTCTGTCTCACTTATTTGTATCAGCCACTACAATCCTGCACCCTAGGGTGCCTGAGGAAGAGGTGTCCTGCCTCACGGATCTGGGAGGCAGCGGTCCCCCGGCAGGGGTGCATATATGGGCGCTAGAACATCCCAGGGAGAAATACAGCTCCCTCCCACGAGGTTAGGACTGGAGCTGTGCTTCCGTGGAGCTGCAGACACTTTAAACATATTTCAAAGTGGAATATTCTTCTAAAACAGTTTCCATTGATTTCAGGCTGAAAATGAATGATTAGGAGTAAAATAAAGTGCCGCAAAAATGCCGCTAAATTTCCACATTCGTGCCGCTAAATTTCCATATTTGTGCCGCTAAATTTGCTAATCCATGCCGCAAAATCCTGGGGGGTCTGTCTAGAGGACATTTAAGTAAAGAAGAATTAGATAAGGTGTTTTGCTCCCTTGAAATGCTATACTTCTGCTACATTTTATTTTTTCACCCCCCGTACCCCTGTGAACCCACCCCCCTTGTCTCCACCTTCCCTCCGTGACCCCTTGTCCTCCCTTGACATCAGAGCCGCCCATCTTGGGCTCCCTGGGTGATCCCCCCTCTGTCCCAAGTGACCCTGCCACCTTCCCTCCTACCCCATGTGACCCCTTCCCAGCCCTCTCCCCTCACCTACAATGGGGTGCTGTGACATGGCACCCAAGGTGGTGAGCCAGTGGCTAGTGGTTTGAAAAAGTTAGTCCCTGTGCTCCAGCCTCATAGCAATCAACTGCTCCTTTTCAATTTATAACTCATTTATCTCCTACTCCCTCCCCTGGGTGTTGTAGGGAGTGAATGAATATTTGCGCCGCCCCAACTGACTGAAAGATATGAGCCTTCCCCTTGTGAACGACTTTCAATTTGGATTGCTGGACTATCCTAGCTGGGGCCCCTAGTCGTTGAAAGCAATTCAGCATGCCTCTGAATTCCTTTCTGTGCTTGACAGAGAGAGCAGACATGTCTGAGAAAATTTTAAAAGACAAGTTATCGCTTGTCTGGTACACTTTATCATGGATTGCACATGTTAGAATCTTTTTCTTAATTCGAAAGTCCCCAAAATTTGCAATAATCATTCTCAGGTATTTAGCATTAGGTTATTGAACAGCTGGTACCCGGTGTGCCCGTAAGATGGTGAGGTCAGTCTTCTGAGCTGTTGCATCTGGGCAGACATGCTTAGTGATGAGGTCCGAAATTACTTCAAGAACTGATTATCCATTCTCACGGCCCACCAGAATTCCCGCTATACGTAGATTACATCTTTGAGCTCGATTTTCTGCATCATCTACCTTAATTTGTAAGCTAGTCAATTCAGTTTGAAGCTTGATTACTTGATCAGGCGGCTGTGGCACAGTATCTTCAAGGTCTGATATGCGTTGTTCAGCCTCAACGAACCGTGATGTGAGCTGCTGGACGTGGGATTGAATTGAGCTCAGCTGTGATTCAGTCCTTTTCTGAGCCTCCTTTTGGGAGAGTTTCATGTTTTTCAATTCTGCCAGGATTTGATGAAGCAGAGTTTGTGTGGAGTCCTCTAAATCCGCCATATTCCTTGAATTTAACAGAGTTGGAGCAGACTGCGAAGTGGATAAATCTGTGGGCGGAGTCTTGGATGATGTTTTGACTGCAGCTTCAACTGCCGTAGTGAACAAGGAAGCATACAGGGTGAGACTACCTCCTATGTCCTGAGTAACAGAGCTTATATTGGACTTTATTGTGGTGAAGCTTACTACCTTTGACTGGCTCTTCATATTAAGTCCTGAAAAAAGCGTGTACGCTATGTGCTTTTTATCAGCTAATGGACCCCCTGCTGTCAGTAAATCAGGTGTTGTCAGTGAGGATTTGTCTCGGCTAGGAAGAAAGGCAGGGTTAGCTGAGCTGGGAGGGGACTCTGAGGCATTATTGAGATCTTCCGTATTTTCTTTGTTGGTAATGGAGCCCACATAGCAGTTAGGTCCTTGAACCCCTGCAGAGCGTTGGATCCCTGCTGTACATCAGGTTCCTGTTGAGTGTCAGGCCTTCCCAGGCCTAAATGACCTGCAGCCTTATTGGGGGAATCTTTCCTTGATTCTCCCCTGAATAGTCTGAACTCGGTCTCTTTGGGGGGGTGGGCTCTTACGTTGGGTTTTCGAGCCCTTTGCGGAGTTTGCCACAAGACAAGGTTTCACTGTTGAATCTCGGGAAATTCTTTTCATATTATTCTATCCTTGTGATCATGGCAGAAAAAAAAGAGGCTTGTGAGAAGGGCGCAAGCTGCACCCAAACCTAGTTAGGCTGCTTCCGTACCCAATCCCCCTAAATGTTGTGGTGCTCGCTGAGGGATGCGCTCTGAGCGGAGCTCATCGGAGCACTTGGGAAGGAGTTTCTTTAATGCTGCCTCTCCAAATATGACTCTGACAGGCGAAGTGGACCAATGAAGTGAGGTGGAGGAGCGGTCTGTACCAGGAGGCAGAGGTATTGAGGCAGAGGAAGACAAGCGTGAGTTAAACCACCTTAGCTTGATTGTTCATATTTTGCTACTTCCCAAAAGCCGTAATATCTAGTGTTGTTTCTTATTTTTTCCGCACAATGTTATTCATCAATGAGGCACCATGTGCATTTTGTACTGCTAATGTTTTTGTGCATGTGTTTAAATGCCTGTAGTCTAAATCTAGACGATATGAATTATCAGGTTTCATCACGGGAAACAAGGGCTTATTCATGGAGGAGGTGCAATTTTGTATTACACCTTGATATTCAAGTTGTTCTAAGATCTCCCTGTCTTGTTTTTTTGAGTCATGTTTTATTGGGTATTGTCGCTGCGAAGTCAGCATCCCACCCTGCATGATTGCAGTATAATGCAGGAGCAAGTGCTACCCCCTGCTCCTGCATGTATGAGTATTTCAGAGATTCTGGAACGAGGTCAGAGAGAAGACTGGTAAAATTACCATTTCTCCTTTTGGGCAATCCATAACAAACTCAGGCGGCCAATCTTTTTCTGCTAAAAGAATGTCGTATCCAAAGGACAGGTTCTCCCAAGAGAGACCTTTTACTTTCCTGGGTATGTCCCCCTCCATGCTGAGTGTTATTTCGTATAACTGGTGTGGGACACTTACCCTGGTATCAGGTGTTTCCACTGTGATATATTCATTCATAGCCGCTCTCACCAGAAACTCCATCAGGTTCTGATGAGCCATTGTTACTTCTGCTGTGCTGTCTGTCATAGTCAGAACCCACTCCCCATTCAGAAGCTGAGTCCTCAGTAGCCTGGGCATTTCTTATTTTAAGTCCTGCTACCTTCTTTTTCTTAAATTGAGGTTTTGATTTTTGTTTATTTTCTTTTTTGATATTGAAGTCTGAACTACGATGCGTGTCTCTTGACTTTGTTCACTCTTCCGGTCTGTGATCTGACCGTCCTTCCCTCTCTGAGCTTTTTGATGAACCCTGAAAGAAACGAGAGGAACATGTATCAGTATTTTTAATATTATCACGATTTTTAACGTTATACCTCCTTTCGGAGGACTCCTGTTCAGGAGACCCACCCCTAGACTGTGATCTATTCTCTATATTTTTGTGTTTTTTTTTATCCCATTTCTTCTTTGAAACATCAGGTGCTTGCTTGGTGTTTTCCTTTTCAGGACTACCCATTACTTGTGGTTTTGTAGCTCTGGCTCCCATATTATCTCTACCTAATTTGGCGTATGTATCTTCGATAATTTTTGGTAATTCTTGCTCATGTTGTGCAGGAGTGCATTACCTTAGGCGTTGCCGTATAGCCACTGCTGCTGCCTCACCATTTATGTTTTCTAACATAATCGTTGAAACCTGGGAAAAATTGCCTCATAATTTCATCCCCAAGTTTAGAGCAGGTTCTGCTCCATACTCATTCTGTATTTGTCTTAATACTTCTGGTATCACTGCTATTGAAGGGATACCATGAGTTCTGGTATAGATGGAAGTGAAGACTGTAACCCAAGATGTACAATCCTCTATCGGGGGAGCTATCCCCATTGGCAAGCATATTGTCAGTATTCTGTCTTTTTCTTGTGGGCCTGTGTATGGAAACACTGCCTCTAACTGTGCTATTTTCTATGCTGTCCACAATGGCATTTGCTCACGCTTAGTGGGCATTCTTCCCATAACTGCGTTCGGAGTTTGTGGGGTGATCTTAGTTGCAGTCCCTTGTAGTTGACCTGCTGGTGTAACTCTTGTAGGTTGAAGTGTTAGTGTTCTCATAATGAACTGTGTCAGATTTCTGTAAAGTTGTATTACTTCTTTGTGAAGTGGACGTAAGTCTGCTATTGGCAATGTGCCAACGTCTGGGTGCGGCGTGTAAGCCGCTAAGACCGGCCAAGTCGCTCCGTCTCTGGTGGGTGGACCAAGTCTTACTTTATCTGTTGTGTATGGGAGGGCACCTTTAAACCAGTTTATATGCTCCTGGTAACTGAACGGAACTTCAATGTCCTCATACGGACGGTATTCTTCTGGTGTTTCATCTGGGGTATAAGTATGAAATGTATTTGTGCGTCCATCTGCAGGTGGGAATTTAACCCATGAATAGAATACCTCAGTCCTAAATGATTTGTGTGCCTCAATCATGAATGTTACAGTCCCACCTAATGCTGAGACTCCAATATCTGCTAGTTTTAGTGCATTTCTGAAATTTTCTGAAATGTTTATAGCACCATCCTGCGCTCCTTTCCTTACTGCATTCGCATGTAATGTTGCTGCAGCGTTCTCTTCGACAGACATTGTTGAAAGAGTTTCAAGGACAATGTGATAAGGTTTTATGCACAATGTAGGGAACTATAATCCTTCAAGCTTAAATAAACCTACAGCCAATACATAGGATATGCCTACTCAGCTGTGGTGGATTTTTCCCTTCCCACTCTAGACGTCTCTGGGTAAATGTGAGTAGAGGTCTCTGAGAAAGCACGACTGAACTACTCAGATTTGACCGTTAAATAAGAACCAAATCAACGTTGGCGGCGCCATGTTGTGTAGTTCCTATAAATCCATATAGGATCTGCATGTTTAGACAACATATACGTTGGGACTGGTGTGTTCGCCTGTATACCAGCTAGCTCACAGTGCTACTATGCCAAGGAGAGAATAGTTTCTGGCAACTATCAAACATGACAACCCTGTCTTCTCAGAAATCGTGGAAACAGTACAGTACTTTTTGCTCAGTCGCTCGTGCTCAGAGAGATACACAGAATAAATGATGGATGACGTTTTCAATAAGTATTTTTTGAACCAGCGTCATTCTAGCATAAAATATGTGTTTTGCAACAACCATATGACAGGAACAGACGTATACTGGTATAAGCACCAACAGAGTAAATAGATGGTAGAATTGTACTATGGGGCTAAAATAATGGATATATGTAGGCATATAAATACATGACAGTAATAATGCATACTCCTACGATGCAAACCCTAACTAGATGTACCTAAGTGTACCTAACATGTATGTAGGTGTATAGCCAAGAATCCCCTTAGGATAGAGCCAACCCCTTTACCTGATGTGGGAGAGTGAAGGACCCCGTCTTGGTATCAATATGGACACCGCGAGGGATGTCAGACCAGTGTGTGCTGGAGTGTCTGCGTGCAGGAACCTCAGCGTCTCGTGTCAGCGTGTCAGCATGGAAGTCTTTCTCCTCTGCATGCCACAGCAAAGATATGGTGCTTATATACCCAAAAGGTACCCTCAGGGGTTCTACCTTGCTGTGTCATGTCGGCCAAGGGTGACTATGGTGATGAACCTTATACACAGTTATTATGCAGATGATGGTAATCCTGCTTTGATTCTGAGAATCCTCATGCATAATAAATGAGACAAGTTTTTGGGGAACACCACACAACATTTATGCAGCAACTAACTAGGTAAAAGGTCAGCACCAAAAACCGTTATGTAGTACAATGGCAGGGTAAATATAGGTAAAAGGTTGGGTGACTATCCAGGCCTATATTGGGGTACATCACAAACCATAACAGTACCTAGGATTCTTAACTCTTAACATGCATTTATGTTCACCATGACATCTATACCAATATTCTTTTGTGCCATGTTGGCATGCCATCAAATTCATTAACTGAGATTATACATTTTCATCTCTTTCTTGAACTTTGTCTATGAACTCTTTTGCAGAAACATGTTGAAGATGAACACCTATTTTTAATATATGGGTTACTGCATATGAGAGTGCAGACAAATCACTTTCAAACAGAAGATGAAATATATATGGAATGAACTGACAAAATCTTGGATCTTCATAATACAATCTTGTTGATCGGTACTCTGATGCGGGAATCTGTACAGCTCGCTCATCAAATCGTCCACCTTCTCTAGTGGGGAAAAGCTGTGGAAAACAACGAGCTTCTAAACTTTTTTCCCATTCACTCATGGGTGTTCCCCTTGCTTCTTTCATTTGAAATAATTCAATACTGTTTCCTATGATTTATTTTTAATGCAGAGGATGTATAATATAATGTTCATAAATCTCTTCACTCCTTGACTTGTCCACTTTTTCAATTTGCCCACTTGAGTTTAGTGTTTCATCTTGTAAGCATATTACTTGTTCATCAACATTTACATTCTTATAATAAATATTATTTTGTGCCAGGCATAGTGTAGCCTTTCGAGTTAATTAACATCTACAAACTCTTGCCAGATTTATCTACTCTTTGTTGGTACACCATTTAATACTGGCTCATTTTCCTTTCTCTCTACACCAACAGTTTCAATGTTTTTCTTAAAATCTAAAGGTAAGTATACAACTCTTCCTTTGAGACCTTTTGCAAATCCGTTTGTGGCAGCTTATCTGTTTTAGGCTCCATATGAACTATGGCCTGAAATGGGTGTACAGATTGAACAAGAATAGACTCATGTACATTTTAATCCTGTTAGTTCCTGAGGAATTGGCACCAGCTCTAAGTTGTTATGTACTGCTATAGCTAGCTTTTGTTTTCTTCTAATTTGTTGTAACAGTACTTACAAATAACTTGATCACTGGCCAACTCAAACTGACCTTCTACAAACAAATAAAGACCAAATTGCTGCCACTTATCATTGTTTTCTTTTTCACTTTTTAAATATAAACCAACATTTCTAGTATGACTTCTATAGTGAGTACCTCAATAACAAATACAAATATAGGGGGGTCATTACGATGGCGGTCGGATGGCCACCACCCGGGCGGCGGTGGGACCGCCGTGCCGGTGGTGGACATCCGCCCGCAACCGCGAGCCAGAAAACCGCTGGTCAAATTTGGATGGCGTGGAGACCGCGGCGGTGGGAAATTCCGTCCGCCGTTTTTCCGCCGGTTGCCTTCCGCACTCCCGCCTGGCGGGCGGATCAGGACCGGGATAATGTCGGCGGTGCAGAGCAGGCTCCGCCGGCAGGATTATGATGCCGGCGGTAGCCAGCCTTTCCTCAGCGGTCAGACCGCCATTGGAAGGCAAGCGGTGATTGTCTACCGGGGGCCCGTTGCGGCCCCCAATGTTTTGGGGGGTGCGTGCACTGGGGGAACCCGTGGGCCCCCCTACATTTCCCTTTACCAGGTGGCAGGCACTGTGCAGTGCCTGCCACGCAGTGCAGGGACATGCAGGACATGCTCCTTTTGGCATCGCGGCGGTGCTGCGGGCAACAGCTACCGCCGCAATGTTGATGCCTGCGATCCGACCGCCGCGGTCGGATTTCTACCGCGGGCATCGTAATCCGTCCGGCGCTTTTCCCGCGGTCCATGTGGGCGGTCTTTTCCCTACACTCCTCTTCAGAACCAAAAAACGAAACTGTATATCATCACAAACGTTCTGTACATCTGACACAGAACCGTGCAAAAGAGCTGTATTCATCTCACTTAAACATAATGCAGGAGTTGTTACATGGTAAAGTCTCCTTACTAACTTCCGCATTTCAGAGTGGTGTACAGCTAACATTCTTAAATGATGAAAAGTTCTTTGACACACTTTTCTTGAAAGATAAGCCAGAGAATGACCCTGCAACTTAGTATATTTTCTTATTCAACATGGATTTAGTCCTTGTAACATCTTAATCTTCTGTTTAACACTTTTTTTGGCATATTGTCGTAAAATAAATTGTAATATGTCAATAGACTCCTGTCAAATACTGCAAATACTGCTACAATTCCATTTATATACAGGAGCTTGTGTACGCTTTGCTTGAACTTCTTCAGCTATTAATTCTTCTACATTCCTAGGAACCATTTTTTCCTTTGGAATGCGAGAGCCATCTTTCACCTCATAACATCGACCACTAGTACCAACTGCATGTACTAATGTGTTCTCTTGAAAATAACTTTCTTCATTAAAGAAAGGCTCAGTACTGAAAGTGTGCTTCCATTCACTAGTAAAAGTTTTACAAAAGTTACCTCTATTAACGAGTCTTTTTCTTTTGCTTTTCTCCTTCAGAAACACCATTGTTTTATCTAATGTTCTCATTCTCTTCAATAGTAATATAAATAATTTTCGTTTCAATTCAAAAGCTCTATCTACTACACTTTCAATCTGCTGCTTTTTCTTATAACCTGCTGATTTTTTATACTTTTAAAAACTTTTAATACATTTTGAATTACTCTACTTCTAAACATTCTTCTTTTTATATCCTTATGCTCTTTCTGCCTTCTTGTGATATGCGTTGTTTTTCCATAATTTGATGTTGTTTTACCATGACAATTTTTGTTTTGCTTCTGATCTGTTGTAAAACTTTTGTTTTTCTTTTCAATATTTTTGACATTTTTCAATCTCTGTAAAGCTGTTTTAATAAACTGTATTAGTTCTCTTACCAGAAGACTTTTTGTCCTGTATAACCTTTTGAGCTTTATCTAATTTCCTCTTTTCAGTGTTCTTTAAGTAGTACTGTTTTTTTGATCTCTTCTCTTTTCATGTTTTCTTGCCATCTTCATTTATTTCCAAATAAAGTAATATCTAAAAAATAAAGAATAGTTTCAATAGTTTCTTACATCCCTTAATAATTTTAAATTAATTATATATTAATATTCATAATAATCAATACGCAGTTGCTTACAATTACATTGGCATTCTCTCCATAACAAATAAATATGTAGGATACATAACTATGCACATTAGCAAAGTTGTAAATGGTTGAAAGTCTGGGAGAAAACATTTACAAATTACTGTACACTTTTATTTTCTAAAATTGTCTCCAAGAAGATGTCCGCATTACTTTTTCCTCATTATACAGGGCAGTCAGATTTTTAACTCTATATTCTAGTGCTTCTATGATCACAACCTGGGTAAATGATCTAGACTTTAGCAACTAAAAACGCTGTAGTAGGTCTAAGAACATTATTCCAGCTGTATGTTAACCTACATAGTTTTTAAGTTAGGGTCATCAGCTGTACAACACATATCAGAATACATGTAGAAGTTGACACATACCTCAGTCATGATAGCACGCACATATTCAAACTTGACAGAGTGCGCTTTCTATTTATAGGACGAACATAGCAAAACCAAAGGGGATGATGGACGGAGTGTTGAACATTGCAAGCACTCACCCCCAGTCAAATGATCTGGGTTTAATCCATCATCATTCTTTAGCTCACTCCGCCACCCCAGTTCAGACATGGCCATATGCAAATCAGTCTGACCCTGTGCCTCATGGGAACAGTGCAGCCCGAACTGCCAAGCCACGTCTTCCCTGGACCAGAAACAAGCATCCTGGGACCGGTTTCTGGCTTGAGGCCGTCATCAGCCAGGCTATCTTGAATCCAGTGGCAAAGTGAGCAAGGGACCCACGTCTGGGCATACCCTGCCAACTTAGGGCGAACATAGCAAAACCAAAGGGGATGATTGACGGAGTGTTGAACATTGCAAGCACTCACCCCCAGTCAAATGATCTGGGTTTAATCCATCATCATTCTTTAGCTCACTCCGCCACCCCAGTTCAGACATGGCCATATGCAAATCAGTCTGACCCTGTGCCTCATGGGAACAGTCCAGCCCGAACTGCCAAGCCACGTCTTCCCTGGACCGGAAACAAGCATCCTGGGACCGGTTTCTGGCTTGCAGCCATCATCAGCCAGGCTATCTTGAATCCAGTGGCAAAGTGAGCAAGGGACCCACGTCTGGGCATACCCTGCCAACTTAGGGCGAACATAGCAAAACCAAAGGGGATGATGGACGGAGTGTTGAACATTGCAAGCACTCACCCCCAGTCAAATGATCTGGGTTTAATCCATCATCATTCTTTAGCTCACTCCGCCACCCCAGTTCAGACATGGCCATATGTAAATCAGTCTGACCCTGTGCCTCATGGGAACAGTCCAGCCCGAACTGCCAAGCCACGTCTTCCCTGGACCGGAAACAAGCATCCTGGGACCGGTTTCTGGCTTGCAGCCGTCATCAGCCAGGCTATCTTGAATCCAGTGGCAAAGTGAGCAAGGGACCCATGTCTGGGCATACCCTGCCAACTTAGGGTGAACATAGCAAAACCAAAGGGGATGATGGACGGAGTGTTGAACATTGCAAGCACTCACCCCCAGTCAAATGATCTGGGTTTAATCCATCATCATTCTTTAGCTCACTCCGCCACCCCAGTTCAGACATGGCCATATGCAAATCAGTCTGACCCTGTGCCTCATGGGAACAGTCCAGCCCGAACTGCCAAGCCACGTCTTCCCTGGACCGGAAACAAGCATCCTGGGAACGGTTTCTGGCTTGCAGCCGTCATCAGCCAGGCTATCTTGAATCCAGTGGCAAAGTGAGCAAGGGACCCACGTCTGGGCATACCCTGCCAACTTAGGGCGAACATAGCAAAACCAAAGGGGATGATGGACGGGGAAGGGTATGCCCAGACGTGGGTCCCGTGCTCACTACACCACTGGATTCAAGCTAGCCTGGCTGAAGAAGGGTGATGCCCTGAAACCGGTCCTAGGATGCTTGTTTCCGGTCCAGCGAGGACCTGGCTTGGCAGTTCGGGCTGGACTGTTCCCACAAGGAACAGGGTCAAGACTGATTTGCATATGGCTGGGTCCAAACTGGGGTGGTGTGGTGAGCAAAGAATGATGGATTTAACCCAGATCCTTGTGACTGGGGGTGAATGTTTGCATTGTCCAGCATTCCGTCCATCAATTGTTTCTTTTGCATTTGTCGCCCTAAGTGGGAAGGGTATGCCCAGACGTGGGTCCCGTGCTCACTACACCACTGGATTCAAGCTAGCCTGGCTGAAGAAGGGTGATGCCCTGAAACCGGTCCTAGGATGCTTGTTTCCGGTCCAGCGAGGACCTGGCTTGGCAGTTCGGGCTGGACTGTTCCCACAAGGAACAGGGTCAAGACTGATTTGCATATGGCTGGGTCCAAACTGGGGTGGTGTGGTGAGCAAAAGAATGATGGATTTAACCCAGATCCTTGTGACTGGGGGTGAATGTTTGCATTGTCCAGCATTCCGTCCATCAATTGTTTCTTTTGCATTTGTCGCCCTAAATGGGAAGGGTATGCCCAGACGTGGGTCCCGTGCTCACTACACCACTGGATTCAAGCTAGCCTGGCTGAAGAAGGGTGATGCCCTGAAACCGGTCCTAGGATGCTTGTTTCCGGTCCAGCGAGGACCTGGCTTGGCAGTTCGGGCTGGACTGTTCCCACAAGGAACAGGGTCAAGACTGATTTGCATATGGCTGGGTCCAAACTGGGGTGGTGTGGTGAGCAAAAGAATGATGGATTTAACCCAGATCCTTGTGACTGGGGGTGAATGTTTGCATTGTCCAGCATTCCGTCCATCAATTGTTTCTTTTGCATTTGTCGCCCTAAGTGGGAAGGGTATGCCCAGACGTGGGTCCCATGCTCACTACACCACTGGATTCAAGCTAGCCTGGCTGAAGAAGGGTGATGCCCTGAAACCGGTCCTAGGATGCTTGTTTCCGGTCCAGCGAGGACCTGGCTTGGCAGTTCGGGCTGGACTGTTCCCACAAGGAACAGGGTCAAGACTGATTTGCATATGGCTGGGTCCAAACTGGGGTGGTGTGGTGAGCAAAAGAATGATGGATTTAACCCAGATCCTTGTGACTGGGGGTGAATGTTTGCATTGTCCAGCATTCCGTCCATCAATTGTTTCTTTTGCATTTGTCGCCCTAAGTGGGAAGGGTATGCCCAGACGTGGGTCCCATGCTCACTACACCACTGGATTCAAGCTAGCCTGGCTGAACAAGGGTGATGCCCTGAAACCGGTCCTAGGATGCTTGTTTCCGGTCCAGCGAGGACCTGGCTTGGCAGTTCGGGCTGGACTGTTCCCACAAGGAACAGGGTCAAGACTGATTTGCATATGGCTGGGTCCAAACTGGGGTGGTGTGGTGAGCAAAAGAATGATGGATTTAACCCAGATCCTTGTGACTGGGGGTGAATGTTTGCATTGTCCAGCATTCCGTCCATCAATTGTTTCTTTTGCATTTGTCGCCCTAAGTGGGAAGGGTATGCCCAGACGTGGGTCCCGTGCTCACTACACCACTGGATTCAAGCTAGCCTGGCTGAAGAAGGGTGATGCCCTGAAACCGGTCCTAGGATGCTTGTTTCCGGTCCAGCGAGGACCTGGCTTGGCAGTTCGGGCTGGACTGTTCCCACAAGGAACAGGGTCAAGACTGATTTGCATATGGCTGGGTCCAAACTGGGGTGGTGTGGTGAGCAAAAGAATGATGGATTTAACCCAGATCCTTGTGACTGGGGGTGAATGTTTGCATTGTCCAGCATTCCGTCCATCAATTGTTTCTTTTGCATTTGTCGCCCTAAGTGGGAAGGGTATGCCCAGACGTGGGTCCCGTGCTCACTACACCACTGGATTCAAGCTAGCCTGGCTGAAGAAGGGTGATGCCCTGAAACCGGTCCTAGGATGCTTGTTTCCGGTCCAGCGAGGACCTGGCTTGGCAGTTCGGGCTGGACTGTTCCCACAAGGAACAGGGTCAAGACTGATTTGCATATGGCTGGGTCCAAACTGGGGTGGTGTGGTGAGCAAAAGAATGATGGATTTAACCCAGATCCTTGTGACTGGGGGTGAATGTTTGCATTGTCCAGCATTCCGTCCATCAATTGTTTCTTTTGCATTTGTCGCCCTAAGTGGGAAGGGTATGCCCAGACGTGGGTCCCGTGCTCACTACACCACTGGATTCAAGCTAGCCTGGCTGAAGAAGGGTGATGCCCTGAAACCGGTCCTAGGATGCTTGTTTCCGGTCCAGCGAGGACCTGGCTTGGCAGTTCGGGCTGGACTGTTCCCACAAGGAACAGGGTCAAGACTGATTTGCATATGGCTGGGTCCAAACTGGGGTGGTGTGGTGAGCAAAAGAATGATGGATTTAACCCAGATCCTTGTGACTGGGGGTGAATGTTTGCATTGTCCAGCATTCCGTCCATCAATTGTTTCTTTTGCATTTGTCGCCCTAAGTGGGAAGGGTATGCCCAGACGTGGGTCCCGTGCTCACTACACCACTGGATTCAAGCTAGCCTGGCTGAAGAAGGGTGATGCCCTGAAACCGGTCCTAGGATGCTTGTTTCCGGTCCAGCGAGGACCTGGCTTGGCAGTTCGGGCTGGACTGTTCCCACAAGGAACAGGGTCAAGACTGATTTGCATATGGCTGGGTCCAAACTGGGGTGGTGTGGTGAGCAAAAGAATGATGGATTTAACCCAGATCCTTGTGACTGGGGGTGAATGTTTGCATTGTCCAGCATTCCGTCCATCAATTGTTTCTTTTGCATTCTATTTATAGGAGACACCTACATTTATGCGGGTAAATTCAAGTGTACCTTTCCAGACTTATATGAACTAGCATAAACACTAATCCATCTGCAATCATGCTTCAAACCTCACTTTTCTCTTGCAGATTCATTATTCACTGACGGCCCACAAACTTAGGCCTAGGCAATATGTCACTTTTGTAAGTCTCACTATGTATCTCAAGACCTCAATGTGTGTGTCTGTGCCTCGTTGTGGTGACATGGTACATCAAAAGAAGACAACAAATACAAGAATACCTCTGTTTCACACCACATGCTCTCTAAAATTGTGTACAAGAACGTGTATGTTTTACTTTCTCCTCATTGTACAGGGCACGTGGGTATTGAACTCTGTATTCAAGGACTTCTCTGATGCCTATATAGGTAACAGATGTCTGCTTCTGCGACTGAATGCTCTAGTAGAGCTGATAAGATTTGTCTCCTGTTTGATAAGCTACATAGTTTTTAATTTAGGGTCATCAGATACACAACACGTGTCAGAATACATGTAGAAGTAGACACATACCTGAGTCATGATAGCACGCAGATATTCAAACTTAACAGAGTACACTTTTCATTTAAAGCAGACACCTCAATTAATGCGGCCTACCTTAAGTGTACCTTTCCAGACACTCATATGAACTAGCATAAATACTAATCCATCTGCCATCATGTTTTAAACCTCACTTGTCTCTTGCAGCTTTATTATTCACTAACAGCTCACAAAGTTAGACCTAGGCAAATATGAAAGGACAACTCTTTTCATGTCACTGTTTTAAGTCTCACCATGTTTCTCAAGCTGTCAACGTGTGTGTCTGTGTCTCTTTGTGGTGACATGATACATCAAAAGAAGCCTACACATACCAGAATTCATCTGTTTCACACCACATACTCTCTAAATTTGTGTTCAAGAAAGTGTATGTATTACTTTCTCCTCATTATATAGGGCAGGTGGGTATTGAACTCTTTATTCAAGGGCTTCTCTGATGCCTACAAAGGTAACAGATGTCTGCTTCTGTGACTGAATGCTCTAATAGAACTGATAAGATTTGTGCACCTGTATGATAAGCTACATAGTTTTTAACTTAGTGTCATCAGATGCACAGCACATGTCAGAATACATGTAGAATTAGACGCATACCTCAGTCATGATTGCACGAAGATATTCAAGCTTGACAAAGTGCACTTTCCATTTAAAGCAGACACTGAAATTAATGCAGCCTACTTGAAGTGTACTTTCCAGACACTCATATGAACTAGCATAAACACTAATCAATCTGCAAACATGTTTTTAACCTCACTTTTCTCTTGTAGCTTCATTATTCACTGACAGCTCACAAACTTAGACATAGGCAAATATGAAAAACCAACTCGTCTCATGTCACTTTTGTACGTCTCACCATGTATCTCAAGCTGTCAATGTTTGTGTCTGTGCCTCTTTGTGTTGACATGATACATCAAAAGAAGGCTACGCATAACAGAATACCTCTGTTTCACACCACATGCTCTGTAAACTTGTGCACAAGAAAGTGTAGGTAATACTTTCTAATCATTATATAGGGCAGGTGGGTATTGAACTCTCTATGTGATGGCTTGTATGACACCTACATAGGTAACAGATGTCTGATTCTGCGACTGAATGCTCAAGTAGAACCTATAAGATTTGTGCACCTTTATGATAAGCTACATAGTTTTTAATTTAGGGTCATCAGATACACAACACGTGTCAGAATACATGTAGAAGTAGACATATACCTGAGTCATGATAGCACGCAGATATTCAAACTTAACAGAGTACACTTTTCATTTAAAGCAGACACCTAAATTAATGCGGCCTACCTTAAGTGTACCTTTCCAGACACTCATATGAACTAGCATAAACACTAATCCATCTGCCATCATGTTTTAAACCTCACTTGTCTCTTGCAGCTTCATTATTCACTAACAGCTCACAAAGTTAGACCTAGGCAAATATGAAAGGACAACTCTTTTCATGTCACTGTTGTAAGTCTCACCATGTTTCTCAAGCTGTCAACGTGTGTGTCTGTGTCTCTTTGTGGTGACATGATACATCAAAAGAAGCCTACACATACCAGAATCCATCTGTTTCACACCACATACTCTCTAAATTTGTGTTCAAGAAAGTGTATGTATTACTTTCTCCTCATTATATAGGGCAGGTGGGTATTGAACTCTGTATTCGAGGGCTTCTCTGATGCCTACAAAGGTAACATATGTCTGCTTCTGTTACAGAATGCTCTAATAGAACTGATACGATTTGTGCACCTGTATGATAAGCTATATAGTTTTTAACTTAGAGTCATCAGATGCACAGCACGTGACAGAATACATGTAGAATTAGACACATACCTCAGTCATGATAGCACAAAGATATTCAAACTTGACAGAGTGCACTTCCCATTTAAAGCAGACACCGAAATTAATGCAGCCTACTTGAAGTGTACCTTTCCAGACACTCATATGAACTAGCATAAACACTAATCAATCTGCAAACATGTTTTAAACCTCACTTTTCTCTTGTAGCTTCATTATTCACTGACAGCTCACAAACTTTGGCCTAGGCAAATATGAAAAACCAACTCTTCTCATGTCACTTTTGTACATCTCACCATGTATCTCAAGCTGTCAATGTTTGTGCCTGTGCCTCTTTGTGTTGACATGATACATCAAAAGAAGGCTACACATACCAGAATACCTCTGTTTCACACCACATGCTCTGTAAATTTGTGCACAAGAAAGTGTATGTATTACTTTCTCCTCATTATATAGGGCAGGTGGGTATTGAACTCTGTATTTGACGGCTTCTGTGACACCTACATAGGTAACAGATGTCTGATTCTGCGACTGAATGCTCTAGTAGAACCTATACGATTTGTGCACCTGTATGATAACGCACATAGTTTTTAACTTAGATTCATCAGATGCACAACACGTGTCAGAATACATGTAGAAGTAGACATATACCTCAGTCATGATAGCACGGAGATATTCAAACCAGACAGAGTGCACTTTCCATTTAAAGCAGACACCTAAATTAATGCAGCCTACTTTAAGTGTACCTTTCCAGACACTCATATGAACTAGCATAAACACTAATCCATCTGCCATCATGTTTAAACCTCTCTTGTCTCTTGCAGCTTCATCATTCACTAACAGCTTACAAAGTTAGACCTAGGCAAATATGAAAGACCAACTCTTCTCATGCCACTATTATAAGTCTCATACTTTTAAACTTGTTTCAAGTATATATGATGTTACAACGCAAACTATTACAACACATACTTTTACAACGTGATTTTTACAATGCAGCTTCCATTACAATGCATACTATTACAATACAAGCCATTACAACACATGTACCATTGTAATGCCTGCGTCATAATGTATGTTTCACACACAGAAAGTTAAATAGACTGGGATACAGTTTACTACATCTGCCAACATGTTTTAAACCTCAGTTTTCTCTACTACTTTCATTATAGACTCAGGAAGCACACATATTAGTACATACAACCTATTTCAATATTCATTTCAGTACAATAAAACAGACTACAATACACATTCCTACATTTGGTAACATATTTCAAACATCACATTTCTCTAATGCTTTGCAAGCTTTATAAATAATGTATTGCAAAGTTAGAAATATCATTACAAACACTGACTCACTCCTACACAATACATAATACACTTTATACATTTGTAACTCACCTCTGAAATACTATTGCAGAATATGAAAATATCACACAATAAATGTGATCCACCACTCTCAACAAGGTAAAAACCAGTAATGGCAAACTTTCTCTCTCTTTCTGCACACAAATGAATGTAAGTAACAAATCAAAATGCTCCCTTAATTTTTTCAAATTCTAAAACCCATTTCCATTGGATACACACATTAACCCTTTATTACTCTCTTTTAAATTTGCCCAATCTGGTTCTGTAATTTACTGGAGTCGCGACTTCACCGTGGTGCCGCAGTGTAGCGTCAGGAAGGAGTCACGAACCTTGACGGGAGTTCAAAAACCTATTTCCAACAATACTAGTATTATTTTTTAAGAACACACATAGTACTGATTTGGTAAAACTTACTTTAGAAGCATATCACATATATATAACTTACCATTTCATATTTTAAAACCACAGTTACCTTTCAACCCTTCCCCCATTCTGCTAAATCCTAGTTTCCATAGTAGGGAGAGGTGTGGCGCAGCAGCTAGGGTGCTGACTCTGGAGTGCATGACTCATGGTTTGATCACAGCACCGGCAGCAGCTCAGCTCAGCACTATGTGACTCTGGGCAATAGCTCATTTAACCTCCCTGACAGCCCCTAGCGCCTTGAGACCCTTAGGGGTGAGTAGTTTGCGCTTTACAAAAACCTGATTTTAGATTTTTAGTAACAGTTTTTGCAACATTCAACTGTACCAGCAGGTCACAAGTTCACCATATTTTAAAATTCAGCACACTAGCTTACAAATGCAAATGGAAGGTGTGGTTGACTTTTGCAAAATATTACCTTATCCTGTCTACTGTACCATTCAAACCTTTTTGTATAACCAATCAGAAAGATGCTTGTTCTGCAAAGTAACATGCATCCTATTTTTGAGTACACAATGTTTATGAACAACCAATAAGTTATCTGCTTTTTCTAAGACAGCATATTCTCCAGCATTTTAGATACCTCTAATTCTATCAACTGACTTACTCAGCTACTGACGTCTTCTTATGCCTTACACACATCCCTTCAAAATGCTCACAGTATGGATTATAGGACACAGCTATGTTTTCTGTGGCAAAAGGTGTGCTGAACACAGTAGTATTGACAAAGACCTAGGTTTCCAAAATGTGGATTTTAAATGGTTTGCACAGAGAGGATTAAAGTGACACCAACTGATACCTTTTGTTTAAACCTTTTTGCATCTCCAACCCCCTGACCTCATGATTGTGCACTGTAGTGGCAATGACCAAGGCACACTGGCTGGGGTAGGATTGGAAATTCTTATGAAGGATACCTTTGCACAACTGATGTTGCTTTTCCCTCACACTGTCTTTGTATACTCTAATATAGTCAGAAATGGAAGTGATCAAATCAATTCTGTCCACAGATTGACAAAGCTAGGAAGCATGTTAATAAAATTGTTTCTGCTTACCTTAGAGACCATAACATGGGCTCTGTCTATAACAATAATCTACATTTTGACATGCATAACATCTACAGAAGTGATCGAGTTCACTTCACAAATGAAGGGAACAGAGAGTTTCTCAACAACCTTAAGCTGTGCATCCAGACTTAAATGTAGCACATGAACACAACTGCTCTTCTTAGAGCCAACCTATAACCCAACAGTGAAAGTTATTTATTTTTTAACATATATGCTCTTTATAACTATTTTCTCGATTTGCGAACCCTTCGCTAATCCACAAAGCAAAAGCAAAAATTCAATGTACTACAACACATTTCACTGTTCAACTTTAACTATTGATTTATATTTTTAATATTATATCTAACTCTGTCAATTTTAATGTGATTATGAAGTTCAATTTCACTAGCTCTATAAAAAAACTCACATCTGTAACACTACCTCTGGAATTTTATAGTATTTAATTATTTATTTAGGGTGGATCCACAAATTCACAGCGACATTACACTGGGGGGCTGCGCTTAGCGCTGCGATAGGGTCACGACTCCCGCCACGTGAGAAAAACTTCTCTAGGCCGATTTTGGCCCCGGGGACCCATTCCCCCGGTGACTGACCATTTTTTTATTTATTTTATAAGGAAGGGGGGGCCGTGTGGCACCCTTTCCCTGGGGCAGTTTTGGACTGGGGGACCCCATCCCCTGGGGCCTGTCCTGTAATTTATTTTTTAAATGTTTGGAGGGGGGCTGCATGGCCCTCCCTCCTGAGGCCAATTTTGGCCCCAGGACCTCATCCCCCGGGGCCAGGCCTTGTGCTTTTTGTTTTTTAGAAACAAGGCCCCACTACCCAAGCTGATATTGCCCCAGGGACCATATCCCCATGGGCATGGCCACGACCTTGGGGACCGCGGTGAAGCCTCAAGGCCCACGTGGTCCCTGCCAGCTCCTCGCCTCCTGTGGGAGCCGCCATTGCTTTTGGGCAAAGGGAGCTGTAAATATGCAGTTCACTCTGCCCAAAAGCAATTCTGCTTCACTTCATGGAAGCGAGACCATTTTCAATGCTCTCACTTCCATGAAGCGAAGCAGAGTTTTCTATGGCGTGACATGAGCAGTGCTCCATGCCATAGCAAACTGCAATGTTCCGAGGGTGGGCACACCAGGACATTTCTGGAGCCGGCCCTGGGGGGTGATGGTCCCCAGGGTCATTTACGGCTCCAGGAGGGGGGCCATGTGGCCCCCTCCTATCTTCTACAGAGCCCAGGGGAGGTGGTGGTCCCTGGGGCTGCATGGGGGCTTGAGCCCCCATGCACTCTATTTAAATATAGCCCCAGGGAGGTAGATGGAGCCCCCCACGCACTCTATTTAAATATAGCCCCAGGGAGGTGGTGGTCCCCGGGCCTGCGGGGGGCCACGTAGCCCCCCGCATTTTAAACAACTAGTCCGCATTTAAGATATTTAGCCCCGGGGAGGTGCCGGAGCCCCCCATGCATTTTTGTTTAGAATTAAGCCCCGGGGAGGTGGCGGTCCCTGGGTCTGCGGGGGGCCATGCGGGCCCCTGCATCATTATTTTTGCTTGCCCCTGGGACCTGGCCCACCCGGGGGCTTAAAGAGAATAAAGCGCGGGATCCCGCGCTTCATTTTTATTTTACTTTTCGGACAGATTTGCAGATCCAGCCCCTTTTTGGGGCCATGGTGGTCCCTGTGGGACCCCCTGAGCAGGTCTAGGGGGTCAGGGTGTTTCTACCCTGACCCCTTTTCTTGATTGTTAACATTTTGTGACCTTTTTAATTGTGACTCGGTCCAACCAAGTCACAAGATGGCTGCCAATACTTCCTGGTTTGAACGGTTGGCAGCCAATTAGATCGCAGGCTCGAGATCAGGAGGGTTCACGGATCCTCTGCAGCCATATTGATATATCTGAGAGTGCACTCTGGACCATAAGCTACTGGACCATAAGCCACCTTTTGGCCAAATTTGGTGTAATTCTGTTTAGCAGTTCGGGCTGTAGCAGTGTCTAAAGTTTCCTATGGACATGGAGAAAATGCGTTTTGGGACCTCCCACTTTTTCTCGGCCCCCACTTGACAAATCACCCCACAACTTTCAACACAGCAGCTGAAGTGAATGATTCATCAAATGGTGCCAAAGAAAAACGCTTTTGAATAGAAACAAGGTCCTAACTATAACTACCTACAGGAATGAGGAAAATGAAAAAAAGATGTAATTTAGCTTTTTTTCATGAGACAAGTATACTTGATCTGCTTTAGATCTCTTAGAAAACATTTGAGGAAGGCTTAACCATTTTTGATGAAGGATAGTCAGATTATAAACTGAAGGTCTCATTGAGAATTGTATGATAATGAAAAATCACTTGGTTTCTGGTGGTACAGAATCAACATATTATATGTTCTGTTATGTTTTTCAGATTTGTAGAGTGCACTATCACCCGGGAGGGTAAACTGGAGCCGAGCAGTTGTGATTCTAGCCACACCTAGAGTCTAGTGGGGCTACTCAAAAAGCCAGGTCTTCAGCTTCTTGCGGAATTCAATATGTGAGTAGGAGGTACCTATGTGTAGTGGGAGGTTCCACACATTTTGAGCGATGCAGGAGATGGCTCGACCGCTGGATCTGGTTTTAAGTATGTAAGGGATTTGTGCAAATAGAATTCCAGATGGGGAAAGAGTAGAGGAGTGCAAACTAATGTCAGGGTGTTCAAAGTTAATTGCTTAGCCTCACTTCCTTCAATGCATACATAATCCCTGTGCCCAACATCATCTGTGCACACAACAGCAGCATGCTCTCCTAGGCCAATGGCACACAACTCATATTCTCCCTCTCAGACAAGACCCCTAACACAAGACACAAGTTCACCGCCTGCATGACCGAATTCAAAGTCACTAATTGGATGAAAGCAATCTGTCTCAACACTAACAAGACAGAAGTAGTAATCTTCATAAAGAACACCTCAACATGGGACTCCAACTGGTGAATGGACAAAACCTTACATGCACCTGCCACCGGAACCACAGATTTTTCATGAACAGCAAATTGAACATGACCACACAAGTCAATGCTGGCACTGCATCCTGCTTCCGCACCCTGAAGATGCTGAGGAAGATATTCAAATGGATCCCAAGCAACACAAGAAAACTGTCACTCACACCCTAGTCACCAGCAAGTTAGACTATAGGTACACTGTCTATGCCAGGATCACCAATAAATTCACTAGAAGACTACAAACCATCCAGAGCTCAGCAGTCAGATTCAGCCTCAACCTCCCACACAGAACTCACATCACATCACTCCTTAGAGGGCACCACTGACTCCTAGTACACAAACTGGATCACAGACACAATATTGCAGTAAACAATGTCGTTGACAAAAATATTGTGTCAAAAATATAGTTTACCACAATATCGTGCTCCTACACTGTTGATGGTAAGTACAAAAATATTAGAAAAAATATAATTGACACTTATATCGTCCAACAATAGACAAAAAAAAGATGTTTTAAAATATAAATAGTTTAAAGTAGCAAATGTAAAATATTGTAATGTATAATAATACTATATATATAAGAATATAGTTAAATAAATACACAAACACACATATATATGTGTCGATTATATATATGGTTTTGTTTATCTCGTGAGCAAGGTCTCTGTAGAGACTGAAATGCGTAGAGATGTTTTCTGGCATGCTGAAATAAACTAAAGCTGTAACATATCTGAATACCTCCTTACTCGTGAGTGCGAGCGGAACTCCCGTTGGGAAAAGTGGTGTGATTTATTATCGGCTTGGCTCTGCCGAAACCGCAACCGCACCGCCTAGAGCGCCCAGGAGTCAGAATAGTGGGCCGTTGTGAAGGAATATATATATATTTATATACATAATGTGTATTATATATATATTGTTTCCACCCTACATTTCTGAAATTTGCTAAGAAATTTGATGTCCCAAGGATACAGTTGAACCAAGCGACTAATTGTAATATTGCTCAAAGTGAAGAAACTTCAGAATCTGAAGAGGAGACATCGGAAGAGGGACAAGAGGCCAGCACATCTGCAATGAGGGATAGGACCAGAACGCCTACTTATTCACAGGAATAACAACTGATCCGACAAACCCGACAGAGACCCCCCACAACATACCCATCCCCCCGAGTAAACAGAAGGAAAACACGAAGGGGGAACAAAGGACGTGGGAGATTCCAGAACCCAATGGGTGATGAGAAGCAAGCGGGGACAGATGGAAATAAAGAGAATAGAACACACTGTGGTGAACTTGACTAGCAGAAATGTAACCAAAGATGAAATGACAGTTCTGCGTTAAGCCTGACTTTTTGTCTGAGTTCCCCCTTGAACTATATGCAGACATGTATAGACTTGTATAAATATGTAAGAAAATTCCAGCTAATAAAAAATACAAATCCTCAATCCCAAAAAAGAGAAAACTCATCCTATTGAAAGAACAAACCCAAGGATGCTCTCACAAGTGAGGACTGTCAGGGTTGGCTGATTTCAATACAAACTCCACCCTCTGTTTAGTCCCCAGCGCAAGAAAAGGGTTTTAAACTATCCATGGAATCGGCTTTGCCGATTCTCTTAATAGAGGCTTCTTTGCTACGCTCTGTCACTAATATGGTGACCTTTGTGGAGCGTTATTCCTGTTGATGTTGGCAGTCTAGTGTTTGGGGTCATTTGAGCAGGGGCCAGGTGTTCGCGCTCGTGCGTTGATCGCACGGCGCACTTTAACCATCAATTTGGTGTTTGCGGTAGAGTTTTGTTTCCGCTCCACCAAGTTTTCTTTGAAATCCTGTCAGGGGAGTAGGTAGCTACTTATCTCCACCTGTCATTTTCCGGCAGTGGTTTGCAGAATCTGTAGTCTTGAGTTCACCAGCTGGTGAACGAATTTGACGCTGGAAATTCCATTCAGAGGCTCAGGAGTTTAAGAAGTAGGAGTTTCCCTCAAACCATTGCAGAGAAGTAAGTTACTATTATTATTGAAGTCAACGCGCAGCCATTCAGCAGTTTGGAGTCTCCTTCCAGTTGAGTCCTGCAGTTAGAGCGCTTCAGTCCTTCAGCCATAGACTTTCATTTCAGCAGAGTGTTATTTTCAAGCGCTTCATTTTTTTTTCTTTTGGCAAGAGTCTTTTCAGGAGATAAGAGAGGTTTTCTTGTACCGTGAATAAACAGTACAGACAGAGAGAGTCAGTCAGCTGGAAAATCAGCACAAGTTTCTTTATAATTCCTTGTCTCCAGCGCTAATCATTTGAACTTTGGCATGATTAAATGCAATAAACTACCAGTACTAACGCAAGCGCAAAAGTTATTTATAACCACTTCAGAACAATAACGGCTTGCATTGCAACACACAGAAGGCATCACTATCTGGCAGTACTAATCACCTCATCCTTTCTACTACAGTGTATGTAGCAATATATATATATATTATACTTACCAACGGTCCTGTGAATACTGCCATCTGCAAAAAGAAAAGAAAAAAACAAGATTAATAACAAGCTCACCAACAGTTGTTAATATCTACTGCCTATATAAAGAGTAGTTAGCCACTGCGGAAGTGAAGGTAGAAGATAAGTAAGAGTTAGTGTTTAAAGTATTAGTTGAGGTAATCGAGATTGGGAATGTTTTAATGTTATTATTTGTATTTGCAGATGCCAAGCAGAGTTGCTAAGAATTCCAGAAAGGAAGAGGCAGAGCAGTGGAGTCTCTCTTTTTTCCCATCCCCCTTTCCCCCGCTCTACTGGTGGTGGAAATCTACTTCCGTTTCCAGTGGAGTTTGGGATTTGGAGAATAGTCATCTGCTCCCGTGGAAGACCAAGTTCACAGGTGCGTGGTACTTGACAGATTGAAGTGCCATACTCCAACTTCCACTTGGGCAGGATGGCGGAGGGATTAGATGTCAAGGCCTTAGCTGCAGTCTTAGAGGGAATTCAAAAACAGCTTAGTGAAACCATGGAAGATAACAAGAACCTTCGAGGGGAGGTTAGAAAGTCAAGTCAGGAAGCCAGTTTCTTTAGACAGCGCTTTGACGATTTTGTTGCAGGGGCTAACCCAATGTCCAAAGAGCATAAATCGCAATCTTTTTCCCCCTCTCCCTCAGCAGCAGAATTAACCACACAAGTCATACACGCTATTTCCCCTACTATACCTTTAGCCACACCCGAGAGATTTAGTGGTGACCCACATAAGGCCCAAGTGTTCCTCACTCAATGCTCCTTACACTTCCTTTGTAGACCAATTATTTTTAAGGAGGACCAATCTAACGTAGCCTTTTTATTGTCTTACCTGAGTGGGGATGCAGTTGCGTGGTCCATGCCACTGGTGAATTGCAACGACCCAATACTTTACAACTTAGAAGATTTCAAGTCGGAGTTCCTTCGGATTTTTGATCAAAGAACCATATCGCAGACCACAGATAATGAGCTCTTAGATCTAAACCAAGGCAATAGGGAATTGGCAGCATACCTTGCACAATTTAATAAATTAATTGTCGAGACCCAATGGCCGGAGGCAAAGAGAGCTGAAATATTCTATCGGGGTCTTAAGGATGAACTTAAGGATGGGTTAGCTCAGATTCCCAAAAGACCAACTGAGGTTTCCGAGTTAATTGATTTAGTTCTGCAAATCGACCAGCGACAAAACGTAAGAAAGAGCGAACGTCGCAAAGAAATAAGACATTTCCCTGCTCGTTTTGACAGGGTCAAACCTGAACCTTCTAAACCCAGTGAGACTGTGGAAGGAGAAGAGCCCATGCAAATTGGTTCCGTGAGGGGGCCTCTTACCAAGGAGGAGAGAGAGAAACGCAAAAGTGGGAAGTTGTGCATGTACTGTGGTAATCCAGGACATTTCGTCAAAGAATGCCCGAAGAAGCCCAAGACCAGTGTATGGGTAAAAGACAGGCCCCACCAGTAAGAGGAGTTGCTCTGGTGGGAGCGTCTGACAAGACATCTCCAGATTCCCAGTTGGTGGCAAACACATTACAATCTGCAGCTCCTCATTTAATAATTTCCAGTCAGATTAAGTTTGGTACCACCGAGGTTGATGAGATCTCTGTAATGATTGATTCTGGGGCAACTGGAAATTTTTGCGACATCAAGTTTGCTCAATCGTTGGGAATGCGATTTGTGAAAAAAGATACACCTGAACCTGGGCGTGCAGTTGACGGTACTAATTTGTCTTCTGGACCTATCATTTTTGATACGGAGGAATTAACTGTGATTGGCCCAGGTCTTCATCAAAGTTACTTGAGGTTCAGCCTCATAGATGCCCCACAGTTCCAGTTGATCTTGGGGCTTCCATGGTTGATGGAGCATAATCCGAGTATAGACTGGGCTAGAAGAACAGTAGAATTGAATTCTGATTATTGCAAGGAGCATTGCTTCCATTCCAGAATCTTGGATCTTCGACCTTCTAAACCGTCTCTCTTGGCTGAGACACCTCTGGTGATTTGCGCTGTTGAAGCTCTGGAAATTCCTACGGAGTATCATGATTTGAAGGCGGTGTTTGACGAACAAGAGGCCAAAAGACTCCCCCTCATCGGGCGTATGACTGTAAGATTGAGTTGGAACCCGGAGCTTCCTTACCATGCAGCCGAATATATGCGCTCTCAGAAACCGAGAACTGTCATTTAAAGGAATATTTAGATCAATATCTGGCCAATGGTTTTATTAGACCCTCGCAGTCCCCAGTTTCCTCTCCACCTTTTTTTTATTCCGAAGAAGGATGGGAACCTTAGGCCTTGCATAGACTATTGCGCCTTGAATGCAGTTACTAAGAAGAATCGTTACCCTTTGCCATTGATTTCTGAGTTGCTGGATCAAGTGAAGGAGTCCAGAGTGTACACTAAATTGGATTTAAGAGGAGCCTATCATTTAGTGAGAATGGCCGAAGGAGAAGAGTGGAAAACAGCCTTTAGAACTCGATTTGGCCTTTTCGAGTATCAGGTCATGCCCTTCGGCCTGTGTAATGCCCCTGCTGCTTTCCAGCACTTTGTCAACGATGTGCTCCGAGAATTCCTGGATCGCTGTGCAGTGGTTTACATAGATGATATTCTCATCTTCTCGGCAAACCAGGAAGAACATGTTCTTCATGTACGATCTATTTTACAGAAATTACTTGACCACCAGCTTTTTGTGAAATTGGAAAAATGTGTTTTTCACACCACTCGGGTAGAGTTTTTGGGTTTTGTTTTATCCCCAGAAGGAGTGTCGATGGATGAATCCAAGGTGAGGGCAATAAAAGATTGGCCGCCTCCTCGTAATGTGAAAGAGATCCAAAGTTTCTTGGGATTCACAAACTTTTACAGGCGTTTTATCAACAACTTCTCCGAAAAGGTAGCTCCCATTACTCGGCTCCTGAAGAAGAAAGAGAAATGTTTGTGGAGTCCGGAAACTGAGAAGGCGTTCCAGTATTTAAAAGAAATGTTTACCACAGCACCTATTTTGCAGCATTCGAACCCTGAAGAACCATTCTTTGTTGAAGCCGATGCCTCAAATTTGGCTATCGGGGGTACACTGTCTCAAAGGCATAAGTCCACTGGGCAACTGCATCCTGTCGCTTATCGGTCCCGAAAGTTATCAGCGGCTGAAATTAATTACTCCATTGCTGACAAGGAGTTGCTCGCAGTTAAAGATGCCTTTCAGGAATGGAGGCATTATTTGTTAGGAGCGAAGCATGAAGTCACGGTTTTCACCGATCACCGTAACCTGCAATTTTTTAAATATGCTCGCACCCTGACCCCTCGGCAATTGAGGTGGTCCCTATTCTTTGCCGACTACAATTTTGTTCTGACCTACAAACCTGGATCTATCAATGGAAAAGCCGATGCCTTGTCTCGCTTCAATGTTGGAGACCAAGAAGAAACTAAAGAAGAAGGTCGCATAATTCCGGAGGATAAGATCGTTAGCACCATTTTGTATCCAGAGTTGGAAGATAAAATTAAAGGGTCACTGTCTGAAGAGGAAATGCTAGCTTGGAGTAAAGAAGATTCAGGGAGAGAGATCACGGATGGTAAACCATATCATCGTGGGAAATTATTTGTTCCAGGAGAGAATCTATTAAAAGAAATTGTGGAACAGTATCATGATGATCTTTTGGCTGGGCATAAGGGTGTAAAGAAGACCCTTGAACTGATAAAACGTGAATTTTGGTGGCCAGATTTAGATGCTCAGGTGAGACAATATGTGGCATCCTGCAAACAGTGTGTAAAGGGGAAGGTCTCTAGACAAGCCCCACAAGGTTTACTTTTGCCCTTACCTGTAGCCCCATATCCATGGCATACAGTTTCAATGGATGTCATTGTAGACCTCTCATCCAGTCACGGATACTCCACCATCTGGGTCCTGGTAGACCATTTTTCTAATATGAGTCACTTTGTCCCCTTAAAGTCAATTCCTAACTCTGCACAACTAGCCATCTTATTTACTCAACATGTAGTCAAGTCTCACGGAATTCCCAAGGTGGTTGTCTCCGACCGGGGACCCCAATTCATCTCTCCATTCTGGAGGGCCTTTTTGGGGAGATTAGGAGTGGACTCTCGACTGTCTTCCAGCTTCCATCCTGAGACCGATGGTCAGACTAAGAGAGTTAATCAGCAACTGGAACAGTATCTTCGTCTTTTATTTGATGGATCATGAAGGGGATTGGCCCGATTTGATTTGGGCAGCGGAATTTGCGTATAATAACGCTGTTCACTCGTCTGCTGGGTTTTCCCATTTCTTTTTGAATTCTGGCAGGCACTCAAACACTTTAGTGGGTAAAACTGAGAGTGATGTACCAGCGGTTGAGGAAGTGGTGGAAGAATTACAGAAGGCCTTTCAAACTGCGACACAGAATTTAGTGAAAGCTAAAGAAGCACATAAAAGACAGGCAGACAAAACGA
Source organism: Calotriton arnoldi (assembly GCA_963921515.1). Classification (NCBI taxonomy): domain Eukaryota; kingdom Metazoa; phylum Chordata; class Amphibia; order Caudata; family Salamandridae; genus Calotriton; species Calotriton arnoldi. The sequence goes on from CAWUFW010005112.1 coordinate 214,279, forward strand.
GAAGAGGAAATCCAGTTTTTGAGCCTAGAGATAAGGTTTGGGTTTCCACTCGTTACATGAGATTAAAAGGGAATCGAAAATTCCAACCTAGATTTGTGGGGCCTTATTTAGTTGATAAGATGATGAATCCTGTCAGTGTGAAGATCAGACTCCCCACTAATGTTAGGATACATCCAGTGTTCCATGCTTCTTTAGACAAAAGAAATCCGCCTAATTTGAGAAAGATTCAACCACCTGCCCCAATTCAGTGTCAGTCAGGAGAGGAGCTTGAGGTCAAACGCATAATTGATTTAAGTTAAAGAAGGGAAAACTTTTCTATCTAGTGGATTGGAAAGGTTTTGGTCCCGAAGACAGATCCTGGGAGCCAGTTTCTAATGTTCATGCCCCTAGATTGGTGCGTGAATTCCATAAGACTCACCCTTACAAACCCAAGAGAGAGGAGGAGGAGCTTTGGTGGGGGGTACTGTCAGGGTTGGCCGATTTCAATACAAACTCCACCCTCTGTTTAGTCCCCAGCACAAGAAAAGGGTTTTAAACTATCCATGGAATCGGCTTCGCCGATTCTCTTAATAGAGGCTTCTTTGCTACGCTCTGTCACCAATATGGTGACCTTTGCAGAGCGTTATTCCTGTTGGTTTTGGCAGTCAAGTGTTTGGGGACATTTGAGCAGGGGCCAGGTGTTCGCGCTTGTGCGTTGATCGCACGGCGCACTTCAACCGTCAATTTGGTGTTTGCGGTTGAGTTTTGTTTCCTCTCCACCAAGTTTTCTTTGAAATCCTGTCAGGGGAGTAGGTAGCTACTTATCTCTGCCTGTCATTTTCCGGCAGTGGTTTGCAGAATCGTAGTCTTGAGTTCACCGGCTGGTGAACGAGTTCGACGTTGGAAATTCCATTCAGAGACTCATGAGTTTAAGAAGTGGGAGTTTCCCTCAAACCATCACAGAGAAGTAAGTTATTATTATTATTGAAGTCAGCGCGCAGCCATTCAGCAGTTTGGAGTCTCCTTCCAGTTGAGTCATGCAGTTAGAGTGCTTTAGTCCTTCAGCCATAGACTTTCATTTCAGCAGAGTGTTATTTTCAAGCGCTTCATTTTTTTTTCTTTTGGCAAGAGGCTTTTTAGGAGATAAGAGAGGTTTTCTTGGACCGTGAATAAACAGTACAGACAGAGAGAGTCAGTCAGCTGGAAAATCAGCACAAGTTTCTTTATAATTCCTTGTCTCCAGCGCTAATCCTCATTTGAACTTTGGCATGATTAAATGCAATGAACTACCAGTACTAACGCAAGCGCAAAAGTTATTTATAACCACATCAGAACAATAACGGCTTGCATTACGACACACAGAAGGCATCACTATCTGGCAGTACTAATCACCTCATCATTTCTACTGCAGTGTATGTAGCAATATATATATATTATACTTACCAACGGTCCTATGAATACTGTCATCTGCAAAAAGAAAAGAAAAAAGAAGATTAATAACAAGCTCACCAACAGTTCTTAATATCTACTGCCTATATAGAGAGTAGCTAGCCACTGCGGAAGTGAAGGTAGGAGATAAGTAAGAGTTAGTGTTTAAAGTAGTAGTTGAGGTAATCGATATTGGGAATGTTTTAATGTTATTATTTGTATTTGCAGATGCCAAGCAGAGTTGCTAAGAATTCCAGAGAGGAAGAGGCATAGCAGTGGAGTCTCTCTTTTGTCCCATCCCCCTTTCCCCCTCTCTACTGGCAGTGGAAATCTAATTCCGCTTCCAGGGGAGTTTCTTATTTGGAGAATAGTCATCTGCTCCTGTGGAAGACCAAGTTCACAGGTGCGTGGTACTTGACAAGGACCTTGCAGCACTCCTTGCGCTACATGAGTTTGAAAATCTCAACTCCAATGAGATTAGTATCACCATGGATAATACAGCAGAGTTTCTGGAACAAGCTGGGATAATTCAACAAAGCAGTGACAGCAAATTTAAGATGACATCAAGATTTATCCCGCAAACTCCACATGATGCGATCGATGTAATCTAAGAATCATGATTAAAGATTTGGAGGACTTGCAATTAACTAGCCAGTGAAATCATTTTATGAAGGATCGAAATATCACAGACAAACATTGAAAAGCAATCATGAGTTTGAAGAATGATAAATCTATAATAATAAAGCTGTCTGACAAAGGGGACAATGTGGTGCTCCCAAGTAAGGAACAATATCACAAGGAGGGATTGAGACACTTATCGGTCAGATAATGTTACCAATCGATCATAAGGGAGCAGTATGCGAAAAGTGTTCAATCTTTCTATGATCTGTTAGAATTATGGAAGAACAAAGGGGTCCTGGATCATCAGAAGTATCGGTTTCTCCATTGACAGTATCCCCAAATCTCATAATTTGTCACATACCAAAAATCCACAAGGACTCAATGAAATGACCTGGACGTCATATCGTAGAGTAGGCATCTGGACACCGAGCTTGCCACTTGCCTGCGGCCTCCAGTTCCTGCTTGTTCCAGAGCGATCCAGTGATACTGCAGCTGCCAGGGTTTTCCCGCCAGGGTTTTCTCAATCTGATTTTCCCACTCACCGTTCTTCGAAGTAACAGAAGCTCTGACCACCTCAGGACCTACTTAAAGCAGGCCGCAGTGCAACCTCCCCACTGGCATGTTGAAGGCGGACTAAATACAAGCTTGCCTGTGCTGGTCTGTGCCTGGACGGCACCCAGCGCCATGTCCCCTGTCCCTTCCGCCCCCAAAGATACACCATCCCGAGCCCTTCACCCTCGACCCCAGATGCTGCAACAAACACTGCCACTGCGCTGACCCACACTCCACGGTAGGACCTTTCACCTGCACCCACAGCCACTTCACCTGCCACAGCACACATACCTGCCCACTGACCAGCCCCACCCCAAACACAGCATAGACACCACCTGAACAAAAACACCAACTCCCATGCACCCTTCTCAACTCACTCTCACTATGCAAGTGATCCACTGAATTATGGGACATCATTGCCACCCTTACACCCACCAGGGCAGTCTTAAAGACCTCCCTCAATCTCTACCACTGCCTGCCGAGGGCAACAAGGAAGAGAGCCCTTGCCACATGCATCGAAACCAGCGCCAATAAGACTAACAAACTTTTCAACATCGTTAAGGAACTCTCCTATCCGACTGACTGTGAAAACTACATCATACCCTCACAGGAGCTGCACAATAACCTTGCCTACTTCTTACACAACGATATGGCAACCATATACAGAAACTTTGAACCCCAACCCACACCTGCGGATTTCCTTGACAGATATGCCACAACTGTAACTGACATGAACCACACACTGACCACCTGGAACATTCTCTCCACCCAGGACACCACCTCCACCATGAAATCAATCCACTTGGGATCTCCCACAGACCCATGCCTGCACCACATCTTCAAACTCAGAAACCAAAAGATCACCCTGAAGTCAGACCACTAATCAAAAAACCTAAGCCGACCCCAGCGATCTTAAAAACTACCAGCCAATCTCCCTGCCCCCATTCCCAGCGAAGGTACTGGAAAAGAGCCAGGTCATGAGGGCCATTCAGAATTCCGGAAGTAAGGTGATGGTTGACTCCTTTCTGCTTCCATTCATGAGAGATTTGAGTTCCTTTGTAAAGGATTCTAAGGACTTTTTGAGCATAAGTGAAAGAATTGAGTGGGAGGAAAATATGTTGTAAATAAGATTGGACATAGTAAGCCTATACACCTGTATTTCCCATGACAAAGGCCTGCATGCAATACAATCATTTTTGAACAATAGAGCCCTGAAATTTCAGGAACACAATCTAAATGATATTACAGTTTACATCTTTCTGTTTGAATAACAACAAGTTTCTGTTTGCAGGATAGCTATACCAGCAGAAGCAGGGGACTACTATGGGCACGTGCTTCACCCTAGCTATGCAAATCTTTTCGTAGGCTGGTGACAGAATCATGTGGCCTGAACAGTAGGGAACGAACACTGGGTTGATAGCATGTTCTTATGAGCACGCTATAGCAATGATTTGTTTATTGTTTGGAGTGGGCCACAGGAAGCAGCAGAAAAGTACATTGTGATGTTAAATTGTAAATCCTTGACCCTTCAGTTCACCAGTTGCATAAGTAAAACCAATTAACCATACTTGGACCTGATGGTTTATGTAGAGGATAATCGTCTGCAAACTATTTTCTATCGTAAACCTACCGCAGGAAACTTTGTGTTGCACGCATATAGCCACCATACTCGGAGACTTATAAGTAATTTCCCATATGGGGAGCTGTTACGTGTCAAACTTAATTGTTTAACAATAGGGGAATATGAGAAGGCAAAAATGCTTACAATACAGAGATTCAGGGCACGAGGATATATACTGGAGGTTTTATATAAAGCAGTTGTCTAGATGCAAGGGATACAGAGACAACAACTATAAAGGACAGGCAAGCCCTTGAGAGAAAGAAGATGAGGGAACAGTAAGGATGATCATGGATTTCTACCCCAGCTCTTCACGAGTGTACCAAACATTTAAACGTAGCTGAAGGATCCTGCAATCCGACAACATATTTTGTTCAAATCTACCGTCATCCCCACAGATCACTTACAGGAGGGGCTCGTCACTTCTACCAATCATCGAGAAGACTACGCTCTGCCTCTCTTTCACTTGCCCATACTCCCCGCATCTACCAAAGCAGAAATGGAGGACGCTCCTTCTCCCACATCACAGCAAAGACCTGGAACAACCTCCCCACGCACCTCAGGACCACATCCTCACTTCCAGAATTCCAACTGGCCCTCAAAACCTGGCTGTTCTACCGGGTGATTAGCTGTGCTTTATAAATCCTGATTGATTGATTTAAGGATCTTCTGGTGCATAGCCACTTTATGTCATTTGAGATGTCACCAGTGATGTCATCAGTGATGTCACTGATCATGTTGTGAGCGATGTGATTTGTGAGGTCATAAGCAGTGCATTGCAGGGGTGTAAGTTATAGTTAGCTCAGCTAACTATAACTGCTGAATTTCTCTGGTTTTGTACAAGAGAAATGTGACCCTAACTATAACGTCCTGTAACCTTTGTTTTTTTCAGTGAATTTCAAAGGTTTTTTAAAAGCTAATTCCTAACTATGAAGTCCCTGTAATCTTTGGGGGTTTTTTCAGTGAATTTCTATGGCTTTTTTAACTAGTAATCGGGTTCGCAGAGTGGTGGAGAAAGGGAGCTGGGCCTCCGACCAGCTGTCAGGAATCCCACTGTGTAGGACTTACAAGAGGCAGCAGGAGAGCTTCTTGGCCCCTAAGGTCCCTCAGGGGTAAAGTGGACTTTATCCCTCAACCAGTAGTGCACCACGAGCAGAGCTGCATTTACAGAGAGGTGGAGAAAGAGGGTGTGGCCTCTCAAGACCTCTTAGCAATCCAGCTATGTGGAACTTACTGGAGGTAACAGGAGGAGTAGTTGGCCCTCAAGGATGTCCTTGGGATGCCACCTACCCCTCCTGTTACCTCCAGTAAGTCCCACACAGCAGGATTGCAGAGAGTTTGTCGGACACCACACCCCCTTTATCCACCACTGTGAATAAACACACCTCCTGGTGCACTACTAGTAGGGGGATGAATTCCCCTTGGCTCTAGAGGATCCTAGGGGGCTAACTAACCCTTCTGTTAACTCCAGTAAGTTCCACACAGGGGGTTTGCTGAGAGATGTTCAGTGGCCACGCCACATTTCTTCACCACTCTGCAAATGCACCTCCTGGTGCACTACTAGATGGGGGATAAATTCCCCTTGGCTCTTGAGGGTCCTTGTGGGCCAACTACCCCTCCTGCCACCTCCAGTAACACCCACACAGCTGAATGCTGAGAGTTTGTCATAGGCCACGCCCCTTTCTCCACCACTCTGCAAACGCACCTCCTGATGCACTACTGGTTGAGGGATTCTCCACCACTCTGCAAACGCGCCTCCTGATGCACTACTGGTTGGGGGAAGTAGTCCACTTTAGTCCTGAGGCCTTCAGGAGTAAAGTGGAATTCATTCCCCAACCAGACGCTCGCCAAGAGGCGCATTTGCAAAGTGGTGGAGAAAGGGGGTGTGGCCTTCAAATCCTCTCACCAATCCCGCTCTCTGGAACTTACTGGAGGTAACAAGAGGGCTCGTTAACCCCCAAAGACGCTCAGCATTCAAGGGGATTTCATTCCTCAACTACCATTGCACCAGGAGGTGCATTTGTAGAGTGGTGGTGAAGGGGGCGTGGCCTCTGGTGATGGGCTGGATTTTTTTTTAATTAAATATTTTTTTTAGGAAAGGGGCTGCGTAGCCCCTCTTTCCCTTGGCCAATTTTGACCCCAGGACCCCATCCCCAGGGCCAGTCTATTTTTTTAAATGGGTAGGGGGGCTGCACAGCCTCTCTCCCCATGCCGATTACGGCCTCAGGGACCCCATCACCGGGGTACAGCCTTTTCCTTTTAAATTTTTTTTTATAAAGGAAGGTGGTGCCGCCTGGCCCTTCGTCCCTGGGCCAATTTTGGCCCCGGGGACCCCATCCCCCTGGCCCTGCCCTTTAATTTATTTTTTTAAATGGTAGGGCAGCAGCGCAGCCCCTCTCCCCAGGCCTATTTCGGCCCCTGGGGCCCGATCCCGGGGCCTGCCCTTTATTTAATTAATTTTTTTTAAATGGGAAGGGGGCCATGTGGCCCCCTCATGAGGCCAATTTCACCCCCAGTGACCCCATCCCCCAGGACCTGCCCTTTATTTATGTTTTTTGAAAGTTTTTAATTTCTTCATTTTTCAGCTTTCATCAGTGACAATTGATCCATCTAATTGAGTGCTGTTCCTCCCAGATGCCCCACCACCATGGCTGAGGCTCCTGACTCAGAGAGCGGTGGTGAGAGACTTGCTTCACCGATGTCACTGATGGGGATGGGCCTGCACAGGCTGCAGGGCCGGTATCGGGGTTTATCGCACTCCCACCAGGATTGGTGTTCATCTCGGGCGTCCTGAAGTCTCCAGTAACCAGAAGGCTATGGCACAGCCCCTGAGGTGAGCTCACTGTGACTGCATTGGAGGTTTGTTGCAACTATATAAGGGGGACTGCGGCTGGCCCCTGTGGGTAAGGTGCACCCATGTGAGAGGGCTAATTGCGGTGCCCCATGCCCACTAGTGCTCATCCTAGAAGACCTGCAGTGGGGCTCCCCCTTGTGGGTGATCTCTTCTTCCCATACGTCCCCCACATTGAGCACATTGCCCTACAGGTGCTGCAGAGGGTTTCTCACCTCTCCCCTTGGAGAAGTGAGAGTGGGTCTGCTGGTGCTTATTGGCTTTGACTGACTGGGGTGTGGCGGGCCTCAGAGGGGGGGTGTTATCCACCAGGAGTCCTCTAATCGTGGTGGCGCCCCTCTTGCCCTTCATCATGAATCTCTTTGCCCACCTCCTGGCAGATCCTTCCAGACTACATGTAAGGTTGATTGACTGGTCACCCTCAGAGGAGGTCCTTAGGTTTGCTCTCCTCCCCAACAATTGCTCTTTAGCGGTTAGCCAAACTCTACCAGCTGTGCACTGGCACTTCTAAGGTCATACCCACTTGCTTCTGGCCCAATGCTGCTGGCCATATTTTAGACGGTCTGACTCCCACAATGGGGAAAAATGCTAAAAAGCAAGCTAAACTGTCCTTTGAGTCTCAGTGCCTTACGCACATGGCAGACTCTGAGTCCAGGGCCAACGGACAGGGCTCCCTGGTCAGAGACTAGGGATTGGAAGTGCTGGATATCAAATCCATGTGTCTGTACCTCAAACATAGTCTGAACACCACTGATACCAACATAGACCTCCTTGTTTGCAGGTTTGACCCATTAAAAGATAAGGTGGATAAACACAGAGGGCGATTGGAATTTCAGACATCAGATGCAGAGAACGCCCACTCATCAGCTGCGAAACAACTTCTTCATATGGAAATGGTTCTAGATGTCATCAAGAGTGAGAACAAGCACTGGGAAGTACGCTCTCACCAAAATAAAATGCGTAAACTTGGAGTCTTGGAATCCACTGAGATGGACAGAATGAAGGTATTGGATCCATGTTACGAATGCTTTTCGAGCACGATCTTTCCACAGTGTTCACGGTAGTGAGAACGCATCGGTCTCTGGGCCCACGCCCGCCACCCGGAGTGTGGCCAATAGTCACAAGATTATTGAATTACAGAGAGGCAGTATTGTGCTTTGCTAGGGAGCACCAGCCTTTGCAGTTTCAGGGAAATACTATCTCTTTCTTCTTTAACTTTACAATGGTGGTGCAGGCTGCACGTCGAAAATGTTTGCCAGTCACTGCAGAAAGTGGGACCCATGTACTCGCTGATATATCCAGCCAAACTCTGCATCCTTCATATGAGGGAAGTGTTACCAGCACTCTGGAAGCCCCTGATACCAAGAACACACCCTCACCTGGTGGCTCCAGTAGCTGCCTCAGTGACAATGAATAGCTGCAGCTCACCGTTGATATGCAGTGCTCTGCCAGCTGGCTACTCTTTGCCTCGGATCTCGACCGTTGGCTGCTGCCATACACTTCTGAGTGGGAACTCATCAACAGAATCGCTGGCACTCACCAGAGCATGGCCTGCTGTGCCCCCTCATGATGGGGAGAGGCCGGTTTCAGACTTTTTCCCTGTTGTTTATTGTTGCATTCCTTAGCTGGCCACCATGCCATTTGAAGGTTGGGGTGTACGTTTGGCCCTCCTGCCATATACTGGGGATGATTCCTTGCTTTGCTTTAGCTTCAGGGTATTCTCTGTTTCTTGGAAGGGAAAGATCCAAAATTCTGTTCATTTGGAGCACTGAAGTGGGAGTGGGTGGAACTTGGTGGGATGTTTGTTTACTGTTCTTTCTAATGCACTGTTCTCTAATACTTTGGTCATGCAGACTACCATGGTTATAGACTCCCCTGTTACCTGCATGTCCTGTGCTGCTTGCATCCTTTCATTCCCGCTGATCCTTGATGCCTTTGGTTAAGTACCTTACTTTGAATGTCCAGGACCTGAACAATCAACTCAAGAGTGGCTGGTACTGACCTACTTAAAGAGACAACAAATTGATATATGTTTTTACAGGAATTGCACCTTACTACCTCAAGCCGAACCAGCATTCAGGTGAACTGGATCACAGAATCACATATCGCTTGGTACTCCATTTAATTGTATGGGGTCGCTATTAAGCCCGGGTGTAAAACTCTGCTCCGTACGTAGAGTTTGTAGAATTAGACAACTCTGTGTTCTGTGGAGAGCGTGGAGTTACCATTAAACTCAGCACTCCGTAGCAGAGCGGAGGTTTTTTTTGGTCTGCACGCTCAAAAATGTAATTTCATACACGCGGGAGCAACTTGCCAGGTGCTCGTGATCGCCCATGAGATTTTCAGGGACGTTCTCGGCTAAGCAGCCGCATGCTCCTGAGAGATTTTGTGGTCGCCAACATATCATTCGGGTGCGCCATTAACTTCCGGCTGATGTTTTCTGCTGCATGCGATCCTGCACATGCAGGATGTGAAGGAAGTGACGCGCTCGGGGCCACTCGGGTCTCCTTGGACCACCTCTCAGCCTTCCATACCAAATGAAGAGTCAGAAGAACAGTGGAGAATATACCAATAATTGTTTATTCATATTCACTCACAGTGGAGCCCCGTCTGCACAGTCTCGAAGAGAGGTACAGAGGGAACTGAAATCAACAAGCATAGTGATACATTATGTACATTTCATAGTTGGGCAAAGACAAGCCTACAGTGGAATTTTCCAGGCAGATGCAACTGAGCAATGAAATACAGAAAAAATAGGTTTTGGTTCTGGTATCTCACGCAACCTAGCATAGTCCAAGGTCGTTTCACCCTGTGCCCTCCACCAGACAAGTGGGAGAGTTCCTCCATATTCTTGATCCCAACTACACACTGATCGCCAACTACTGCGCATACACCACCACTTTCAGCTAGGATAAAATCCACTGCATATCTAGTCTGTTCCAAATATATCCGCAGACTTTCCAACTAAGTGGTGATGTCGCGCAAAGCTGCTACTGTAGTATTAGATAAAATTTGCAGCTTGCATCCAAAATATTCCCTGGCCTTCTCACCGCTGGCCATAGAAGTACCTCCCAATGTAAAAATGGAAGCGAGGATATATTCAAAAGTGATACCATTACTGTAATTGTTGACCTCTATATCAATTACTCCCTCACAGAAATATTTCATCAGTGTCCCTTTAACCCATCTGATTTTAGGCTTGGTGTATTTACAGGGGACGCCCAAAGGCAATACCATTTCAAGAGCTACATCATCTATACTATTATAGACATTGGAATAAGTCCCATTAGACAAAAAGAAAAACCCTGGATGTGAATAAATCGGCCCCACATAATCCACTGCAGCATACCTGGAGTTCATTCCAAAAGTACTCTGATCCTCTTTATTCACTAAAGGGTCTGTGTGTTTGTACAACACTATTCCTGAACAATTTATATACAATGAAGTATCCGTATTGTTCACAATGGGACTACAAGAAGGATAGTATCCGGCCTCTCGAGGGACTATCAACTCCTTATAATGCAAACCTACTAATGTTACATTCTGTTCTACCATATAAAAATGATCACATTAGGTATTGTTATCACAACTAAGCCTGGGCGTAGTTCGCGAAGTAATGCTTCGCGAAGCTACGCAAAGTGCAGTTCGCACTACGCAAGCTTCGCGTAGCACTACGCGAACTGCGTAGCGCACTGTTCGCAATGATTGCACAGTGCCGGATGCTTGTCCGCACTGTGCAATCATTGAAAACGGCAACTTGCACAGTGCGAGCTGTCTCTTACTGCCGCTCGAGTAGATTTTTACTCGAGCGGCAGCTTCTCAACGCGGACTGGTAGTTTCTCATCGCGAGCGGTCGCGAGCATACGCGACCACTCGCAATGAGAAACCTGACCTCCCCGCGTTGAGAATCTCGCCGGGAGGTTTATTTTCCACGCTCGCGATCGGCAACTTGATGTTGCTGATCGCGAACGAGGAAAAAGTCTCGCCGGGATGTCATTTTGCTTGCTCGCGGTCGCCAACTTGACGTTGAGGACCGCGAGCAAGCAAAAAATGACCGCGGCACTACGCTACGCTACGCGTGTTTGCACTGTGCTACGTGCAATTCGCGTTGTGCGAAGTAGCGCAAACTTCGCAAACTACGCGAGCGTAGCGTAGCACTTCGCCCAGGGTTAATCACAACCCGGATAACCTATCCCCAGTGGGTTTCTATGGTAGAGACATGGCCCCGGATAACCAAAACCAAACACTCCTTTCACTTCTGTAAATTGTGGTGGTCGAGTATATGTGTAATTTACTAGTGATAAAGGACATGCAGTCCACAGACTGGTGACAAGATTGGGTGGGGTAACAAGCGGTCCCTTTGCCAAAAAACCTCTTATGTGTTTCCAAAAATACATTACTCGGAGCAGTTCTTTTATTTCGTCTTGGGGAAATGACCTTACCCTTACTGCGTAAAGGCAAGCTTTGAGCATCTTCCAAAACCCATGATACCCCACACAGTATTAATATCAGCAAAATTAAAAGAACAACACATATTATTTTACTTTTCTTTGACCATATCACATTATGCTGTGTAACATGGACCATTGGCTGCTCCTCCTCTATAACCTTTCTGCCAAAAGAGTGCATAGTGAATTCAAAGAAGGAAAATGCAAGAAAATATTAATGTTCCCAGTGTCCGTTAGAGCCTCACTGGCACAGGCTCCTATTGTCCATCAATAAGTTGGTGCTCTTGAGCACCGGCGGTGGAGCTTGCTCTGTCCTAATCTCTTCTCCTAATCTATCCCACGTCAATAAAGGTGGTATACCAGCAGAGTATACTTTTGTTTTCCCTGACTAATGTTCAAAACAACAAAGGCAAAGCAAACACAGAATTTTCACTAATTTCAGTTATTCGTTGGTACTGTTACTCAGCACTACCTATCTTGTCTAGCCCATCCCTAACTTTTTTCTCCTTAGATTCAGTAGCCCTCAGCCAAGGACGCAATTGTACCTGGCAGCCCTAGGCACTGTGTGATCAATGAACAAAGGCTCCTGGATGGCTTGTATTTCTGGTGGAACAGCCTCGCTCAAAACATCGTCATTCTCCTTGTCTGTCTGCGTCCATGTCAAATGAGCATCACTAAAGGGGACAAACCTGGGCACTCGCTCACATTTGGTTTCGCCGATACCCTCCTTGACCCATTGGTCGTATGGCAATGGTAAAGGAATCCTCCAACAATGGGTGGCGTGCACCAAGTTTTTCCGACCAGCAACCTTTACAGCCGTCCGTGTCACCAACAGAACCTGCTCAGGACCTTTCCAGCGGGGCTCCAGACTTTTCTTCCTCTGGAAGTTCCGCACCAGGATGTAGTCCCCAGGCTGAATGTCGTGGCCGGGCCCCTCCGGTATAGGAGGAAGGGACTCCCATACCTGTTGGTGAATAGAGCGTAGACTTTCTGTTAACTGGCCAAGATAATCAAGCAACACAGGATAGTCAATATCGGAATATTTACGAAGACGTGGGATACCCCAAACATTAATAATAACTACCAGGTGAGAAAAGGGTCCTAGGGAATATTTAAAGACCTGCGCGGATCAATCCCCAAACCAGATACAATAACAACACAAAATCCGCGGTTACATTTAGGAAGGAGTTGTAGCTCCTTGGTTGCAGTAGCCTGCAGCCGAGAGGAGATCCCAAATGATGAAGCATGCCACTTCGGTGGGTGATGGGAATCCGTCCTCTTAAATGAGACTCCTTTATTAGTTATTACTTTATCTAGTTTTGGCTGGTCAAACTCTCTGTCTATATATACATTACCTTAGACCCGCGGATTTTGTGTTGTTATTATACCCCATACATTACCAGATGTCCAAACATGACCTCGTAAGGTGACAATCCTGTTCTACAATGAGCTGTAGTTCTTGTTGACAGAAGAGCTAACGGTACAGCATCTGGCCTTTTCAAACCTGTCGTCTCTTGGATTTTTGCCCATTTCAGTTTGAGAGTACCATTGTACTTCTCAACCAAACCCGCTGACTGCGGATGATTGGCAGCATGAAATTTCTGTTTAATATGTAAACCTTCACAAATCAATTTAATCACTTTCCGATTAAAATGAGACCGGTTGTCACTCCAGATAATTCGGGGCAAGCTGAATCGATGAAAGTACTCTTTAAGGAGTAATTCATCTGGAGGACTTCAAACGGAAAAGTAGGTGGTGTAAAATTACCAGGCTGTGTAGGGGTACCTTTCCCTGGATTATGTGTCATACAGATCATACAATGTTTCACCAAATGCACAGCTGTCTTAGGGGTGCTATTGTTCTGCCACACAGGGGCTAGCATTTTACAAATGCCTTTCGCACTGATATGAGCTGGACCATGGGCCATAGTAACCACAGGAAGTACGTATGCATCAGGCAACATCCATTTCTGTTCTCCAGATTTATCAATCCAACATCCTTCCTCATTTAACTGTGCTGTACTCTCCTGCCATTTCGCTAATTCCTCTATCGTGGCTTCGCTTTGTATCTCCTTTACACTCTCAACAGTATTTTCAAACATGACAACCTCAGGAACCCATCTAGCTGGACCTGCACCTACCTAACATATAATGAAGGTGAAACCAATAGCGTACAAATCACATTTGTACACAAATGCTGAGATGCGCTTTGCATCAACAGAAAAGATTCTTACAGCAGTGCAGACTGCTGTAGTGAGAGAAAGAGCACTGACTCAGGGAAAGCGAATAATTGTCGTAACCCCAGTACCAGCCTTAGAGGCGGCTACAAAGGCTAGCGTTCCGAACGAAAAAGCTTTACATCCGAGATGGATACAATGGGCTAATTCTCTTAATGCAACAGATGTAGAATACAGGTACGACCCAAGTCTAAAAACACAAGCATTTCTGCAATACGAACAAGAATATCCTCTAAGAAATGAAATTATGCCTCTGAGTCAGTATGAATATATAATTTACACTGCCGGTTCTGCTCAGCCGGCCATAGGGAGTAAACAACAATACAGTGCCGCGTGTGCTATCGTTAAAGGACGCATGCATGATGGAAAATTGCAGCCCAGTTGCACAAAAACCCAGTCTCTAGGAGACTGCACAGCACAGCTGGCAGAATTAAAAGCCCTGTTACTGGCACTGGTAAATACGGATCGAGAATTCCCCACACTAATTGTGTGTGATTCCTTTTACTGTGTACAGTCATACAATGAATATTTACACCACTGGGGACAAAATAGATTCAAGGACGCAAAAGGTGGCACAATTAAGCATAAAACGCTATGGGAACAGGTAGTGGAGTTGAAAACGATCTACCAAGGGCTCACGTGATACACACACTGAGTCATCAACGTGATGGCGTTCACATTGAAGGGAATTCATTGGCTGATGAAGCCGCAAAGGGGGCTGTACAGACGGCTTCCGTAGCTGCAATCATTCGTTCAAAAATTAGAATAGACGCTGAGATTATGGTTGCTATTAGTGCTACACACAATAAGACTGCAGTACCGAAAAGATTTCCACTCAAGTACTCCTACAAGTTAGATGCAAACAACGTTCCATTTGCTCAGATTCCCGGAGTGGGGGATAGAGTAATACCAAATATGGATCGCAGGTTAGGATTAATTCTAGCAGCACACGAGGGTATAGGTTCTGCACATGCAGGAGTTACAGCAACTGTTTCTCTACTGAAACAGCGCTACTGGTAGCCAGGATTAACAAAGCAAACTAAGGACTATGTCTTGAAATACGACATCTGCGAGCAGATTAAAGGCTCCACCGTAACACGTCCAGCGCAGACACCATTGCTAATATCAGGCAAACCACTTGCGTGTGTTTATTTGGACCACTGCGGCCCCTTACGAACAGATGGGGCTTACAAGTATATCATGGTTGCAGTGGATTCCTGCTCTAGATTCCTATGGGTGTGGCCCCAGCGCTCAGCTGATGCTCGAACTGTTATAAAAGATTTGCGAGTCTTTATAGGGACATACACAATTGGCACATTACATTTTGACCATGGCCCCGCGTTTAGCTCTAGGGCTTACAAGGAAGGCATGGGAGGTTTGGGTGTAGCATTGCGGTACTCCTCTCCGTACCATCCCGAGGGAAATTCGGTTGTGGAGAGGAAAAACCGGGACTTAAAGCAGTCTTTAACAGCTAGAGTATTAGGCTCTGGTGTGAGTTGGGTAAAACATCTGTATGGAGTTCAAAGAGCTTTGAACAACAAGCCAAGAAGCTCTCTAGGGGCTGTCTCTCCTTATGAGGTCCTATTTGGGACGAGAATGTGGGTACTTGATCTTGATTGTGAAGGCACAGTGGCGGATGAAAAACCTTTTGACATCCATAAACGTTTGGCTGTTTTACAGGAGTTAAATGAATCCAGGGCACTACAAAGCAATGTCCAGGTGAAACGGTCCACCACTGGGGAAGTCAAGTCTGTCACGGCAAGACCTGTCTGGATCCCTAAAGTCGGGGACCTGGTCAGAGAAAAAATAGTGGACAAAAAAGAATTTGGGCCATCATACAGAAAGCCTGTACCTGTCCTGGCGGTTGAAGGAATGAGAACTGTACTTCTGACGCCTCTTGCCGGTAAAAAGGAGAAAAGATTTGTCTCAATTGACCTAATCAAACCACACTATTTGGCCGATACTAAGTAGTAGGCGGGTGGACTCCGGAGTAACAGACACCCTCCTCTTGCTACTATGCAAAAAGTTCAAAGAGAAAGACTCATCACGTTTGAAGAGTCACCTGCACGGAATAATGGGCTATGCAAAAATGCCATGGAACTCGTTACTCTTGAAAATGAAATTCAACTTCAAAACCAGAATGAAAGACAAATTTCAATTCGACCAAACACAGATATCTACACAACATGCCTCAACAAGACCTGCGGAGATACAGAAAAGTGATCGAACTGCATCTGGCTATTTCATTGACTTTGATACTTTTTCATTGGATCCAAGTGAACCTGAAACAAAGCCAGCCCAAAAAACTCGCCAGCAACAAATTAAAGATTTTCTGAACTTTCTTAAAAAGATTTACCTGGTATCACCTTGGGTGGAACTCTAGGTAACACCTGGATACTTTTCTTTCTTTTCTGGATAGTCTTAGTGACTGTCTTTAGTATGCTAAAAAATGGAACTTATCTTCGAGAAAGCTCTGCAGCACAAAAAGTGAATATGATTCTGAAACCGCATCTATCTTCACATCGTGAAAAAAAGAGACCTATCATCAGTGAACATTTAAGCAGTTCCTATACCTGACGATATAGTGTGGGACAAGGTTGATTACGATATATTTGGCCTGACCGAACTTTTAAAAATACCACATTTATTTAAAATTTCAAAAAGTGATATCATTGCATCCAGTACATTTTCCGATGATTGGGATTATGAAACTGTAAATAATATGTTGTCTGATTTAGAAAAATCTGCTGCCTTTTCTAATAATGAAATGTTGGAAGACACAACAGACTTTGAAACAATGTATTGCTATCAACATTATGGTCATCACTTTCTGCATAAATCTGCTAATCCCAGAAATGTTTTCAAATACCACCAATGGGAACATTGCCCAACACCACCGAAAAGCAGTTCAAAAACATATGCACAAAAGTTTCCATATTTTTCAGGGTTTACCACGTCAGACCCAGACTCATATTATTATAAGGTTACACCAACACCAGCACAGAAAAATATGTTGACAAACACCAAACAGATTTATTCTTCTTCCTTTATTGCCCAGTTGTCTGAACAAGGTTTCGACTTATGGAAAGACGCCATAGACTTAAAATCTGTCTGGGGTACAAGATACTGGCAGGTCCAGGGAACAGAGGCACTATTTAGAGCATTGCTTATTCCTCAACAAATCATGTTTTTGAATGAAACGGTGCAACAAACATCATGTCTTGGAGTAGCCAAGAACAAAGATTTGAATACACCTTGGATGCCCACATGATCACACACCGAGGGTAACATAACATCACAAGAAGGGATTACGCTAGATATGATCATGCAATACAATAGATCAGACCCCGATTGGAAGGGATGGTTGATTTGGCCCACAGACACCAATAGCTCTCAGGAAAGATTCATGGGTAAAACCAAAGGTTTTAGTATCAACAGGCCAGATCCACGCTATGTACAGAGAGAACACCCAGGAGTAGTGACATCATACAGTGTTGGGAAGTTATGCCACGATTGGCTAAAGACCTCAACACTTACACATGTGAAAAAACACTTATCCTTACTTACAGAGGATGTGGACCTACAGGATTTTTTATTAGGTCCTAGGAAGCCACGTCACAAACGTTTCTATTATGCTGTCTATAATGAGATTTAGAAAAAATCACAACAAGAGGCCGCAGAGAGATTATGAGAAATAGATCGTATAAACCTAGAGAAGGCTCTAGAAGTGGTTGACATTGGGTTAACTACACTAACCTCCATGATATATTCACTGGGCAACATTGTATCTTCTGCTATTGATGTACTAGAACAGGATTTGTCCATATTACAGCACGGGCAATCACAATTGCGTTCTATTATGTTATTAAGCTGGGTGCTGCAATCTTAGCGTGCAGGCTATGTGCCTTGGCATTTCATAAACAGCACGTCTCTGTTTTCTTCATACAATCTAACGGAAACACAGATAGAGATGGCAGAAAGGGGAGCAAAGTATACAATGATGCGTATTGAAAAACTGGACAGATTAGCATTTACAGTGGCAGAGTCACCATCCACAGAATGGTTAATCCATGGCCACATAACTCTTCCGGTCACTACTTTTCAATTCCAATATTGCCTTGAACAAAAACAGTTAGGCAGATATGAAGAAATGGGTAGGGAATTCATCAAGGAATCTTGGGAATTACCGTACAGATTTCGATGCCGTAGTGGGGAAAGAGAAGTGTTTTTGAGCGGTACAAACTGCGAGAATACTTTAAGTGGATCACTCATATGCCAGGATATAATGCTTCATGGGGCCTGTAATGGTTCGGTAGTGAACTTATCCTGTCTTTTAAGGGGTGCCCCAGCTGCCGTGATCCATCCAGTGTTCAGGCTAATTTCGAATGGGAGTTACTTGATGCTGAACGATCAAGGTTGCTGTGAGATGCTTCCGGGCATCGCATATCTGGGAACCGTGAGCTCCAGGGTTACTTGCTGTATGCAAGTATTGTTTCCACCAACACATACAGTCAGGGAGGCGCCGTTATGGCCTTCACTAAATGTTTCATTAATACGGTTTGATGCTTTGAGCAGAATGAAAGCCATGCTTTTACGGAAATCCGTGCCCTTAACCTCCACTCGAGAGACTTTTGATCTCCAGATCGCAAGGTCTTCGGCAGAGATACAGGCACTCATACGTACAAACTGCCCCTTCCATTTCGCAGACATGGTAAATCGTATTTTTAACATGTCTGATACGACAGGCATCGTCCACCTATTTAAGACCATAGGTTCTGGACTATTAAGCACCTTTGAGACGGTCCTCGGAGTTATACCGAACTTTATACACATTTTTGGAGGACTTCCGGTAATCCTGTTTTTAATAGCAGGTATCCTGATCGTAATTTTTCTGCTATGCAATGGACGTCCCAGTCACCAAGGAGAAGGAAACACTAATCCTGGAGCGAAAATACCGTGATCGCATGGTACAACATCTAGGCACTCCTCGCCTAAGAGAACTAAGTGCATCTTGGTTCTTGTCATTTAGACCAGTCTGGATGGACTGCATCTTACCTGCCCTCCGATGCCTGTTTTGTGGAGAAGAATGGGTGTTGGATCTCTGTCTAACACTCCCATCATGTGCGCAACCGGACGTTGATGCTTTACTGGACCCGATAACGGCCCATGTTCTGCAGTGTCCCCAGCGTATTCCGATGTTGATGGCGGCATTCCTAGAGCCACCACAGGTAGTATCGGCTCTTGTTGGTAAGGACATCGGCTCCTCCTCTAACACCCAGGCCTTGGATGGTGCACAGGCTGTCGCAGCATCTGTTGTGGACAGTACAAAAGATCATCTGTGCTCAATTGAAATAATATGTGAGTTGTTACAGGGAACATCGTCTGTGGAGGCAGGCAACAAGAATGTTGCGTCTACCAGCCAGGACACATAAACATTTGACTAATTTGGCCTGTCGTGTGCTGGGAAAAATTCGACCTTTTGGAAAAACAAAATAAAATTTGGAACTCCAAACAAAACTGACATTTTTTTGAGTATGCATGGTTTTCAAATCAAATGCTTATAGTAGTTCGAACTATACCTACAGGCACATTAGAGCTATGGCTTGTGTGCCAATTTTGTGGGTTCATAGTTATCACCTTTCTACTACTTCAGGCATCAATCAAGGCAACTCCATGTCTACTATAGGTGCACAACAGCATTAACTGTCAAGGGATTATTCCTTCCATTGTCATTTCTCAGCTGCACCTCCCTGAGTGCCACATTACACATGAGTGATGACAGTCACGTGACGCACATAAAGCAAACAGTTACATCTGAATGTGGTTGTTGTTTTTGCTCTCTCTTATCCTTCCTGAATGTACAGTCAGTCACCATGAAAGTTTATGATGGCGTGGTTTTCCATATAGAGTCACTGTATTGTTCATTATTTATAATAGGAAGTAACCCGTGACCACACTAAACAATATTGTGTTTGTTTGTACTACTAATTGAACAGCAACAATGTCACATTAAACTGATGTCCTGCTTGCTTCTTTCCTCTTAGGTTCGCAAGAGACAACATCACCCACAGTGCTGCCAGAAAGAAGGCCTGTGCATGGCGTGACACGTGAGTGACCTACACATCACAGACATCTCTTCAACTTTTGAAGCTAAGTGCTACTGCTAACTGACAGCTTCAAGATGGTCCCAAAGAAAGGTGCTAAAACTGCTACCAAGAAAATGGCCAGTGAGAAGAAGATGGAGCTTACCACAACCACCACCACCACCACCACTGGTATGTCGCCCCAGATTTTCTTGCAAAACAGAAAACTGTGCCTGCCGCACCGGCCCCCGGGGAGCAAGCTGGAAGCAGCAGCTCCAAATCAGATTCCCCGCCCCAATCCAGGCCCAAGCCCATGTCTGTCAAAAGGCAGGCAGTCTAATCATGTCAACGCCGACAAGTAGTGATGTTGAAATTGACTTATCTCTATCGTAAAGTAGTACCCAATTGTTGCAGGAAACTCAGGGAAGTGGACAACAACAGCCACAACCGCCAATAGTAGTTCCTCTTGAATTACGAGCAGTTCAAAAGCTTGAGCTTCATGCTGAGGAAGTAGAACAATCTGCTCCAGAAGATCCATTGCCTTCCAGATCTCCAGCTAGAAAAAGGAGAGTTAGTGGTGCAGCATCTTCTTCTTCAAGCCCCCCTTCTGATGATCTAGACACCACTTGGATCCCGCCTCAGTCTGAGAGTGATTTGTAACATACAACAATGTCTCTAAGGGTATCAGTTAGTGGACCAATGCAAGGTAGCACAGTTAATTCCTGGAGGCAAGGGGAAAACCAGGGAGACAAAAAACAATTTGGCAACATAAAGTTTTTTGGTAGTCATATATATTTGTTATAAATAACTTCATATATTTAAACATGTGTCAGAACAGCACTGCGTTACATAGAATGACATGTAACCTGTAGGGTACAGTGCACAAGTGCTTGTGAAATGGTGACGATGCAAGTGACACTTGAGGAAGTATTTACAGTGACGTGGAGAGGCGCGTAAAATACAGTAGTAGGTGAAATTCACATAGTAGAGATACCCAAGCAATGAATGTTAATATATACAAGTGGAATCGAAACGGGTATCATTGAAGAGATTGCGCCGAAAATTTTGCTGTAGGAGTCAACGGCGTTTCGGCCTGTAGGAGTGTTTAGGCCACCATCAGGACCAAGTTACTCATATTTGAAAAACAGTGCTGTGGGTAAGAATAATTTTCACTCAATGGTGGACCAAGTCGAGTGAGAAATAAGAGGGGAAGCTAGAAAAAGGGGAGGGGAGTGAAGAAGGGAGAAGGAGGGGGTATTGAATGAGCTCAAGGGGGAAGGTGACGACAGGTAAGATCGCGGTGAACGTGTCAGCGAACCTAGGAAGAATACCACATGTCTAGGCTCAGGGAAATAGCAGGGGACAATTAAGTTGTCCCTGCATGTGATTTAGGAAGTGCAGAGATGCAGAGGCTGCCTATACCTGTCCCGGTTCGAAAGGCAATCGAAGGCGTGCGGATTCCTGTATGTATCAGAATGCATTTATCTGGAGTGAGAGAAGAGGGGGTAAGTATGCTGGTCAAGGAGGGAGGTGGGCATAAGGACTGGAGAGGAGGGAGGCTCACTGGTTCGGAGGGGTCAAGGGTAATCACTTCAAGATGTATCTGGTAAGTAATTCAGAAGGGGTCCAATTGTTGCTGCGTAGATACGCGGTAGGGAAGAAGCTGTTGCCTCTGGTCATCTAGGAAATAAACGGGGTAAGTGGGTCAAGGGGATGTGTGAAGGACGAGTGGGCGTAGAAATATACTGGGTGATGATGGGTCAAGAGGAGGGACTGGCCACGTCACAGTGAGTATGAGAGAGCCAAACCCCTGGTCGCTGAGCACAGATGTAGAGTGTTGCGGGGCATGAATAATGTGCCAACTGGGGTGAGGGATAGTGGCTGTCCCAATCTGTGAGATAATGACAGATACCGGAGGGAGGGGTGTATCCTAGTATGACTGGGGTCGAGTAATGAGATGCGAATACCCCTGTAATGGGAGGGGATAAGGGGATGGAGGTAGGCATCAGCGAAAGGTATCGGGGTAAGCCGTGGTGGAGAGGGTGGGAAGGGCGAGTCCGTACCACTCGCAGGGATCACGAGGGCAGGGAAGCCGGAAAGAGAAAGGCACTTTGAAAGGGGGTCATAGGAGGTCTGGAAAGGATGGGACCGTAAACGGAGTGAGGGATTGGCGGAGTAGCCACCTGGAGGACGATGTCTCAAGGAAATGGAGCGGAGGACCAGAGAACGCGCAATTAGGACTACCTCGGTGTAAAACAGCTAAAATGGCCCCACGGATCCGCGATCCGGGGGTCAACAGTTGGAGCAACGCAATTTACTTGGATTAGGCCAGTGGGCCGGCGTGGAACGAATCCGGATCGTGCGGAGCCAGCATTAATCGGGCCCGGACGAGGGCGGCTTACTGCTATGGCTGTATAAAGGAAGTGCTAGTCACGTGATGCGCGTGAGCGTGTTAACGTATTTAGGTAAACTAGACCGGTGCAATGAAGGCTTAGGGGAGGAAAGGAAACGAGAGACAGACCATGGAAATTTAGTGACTGGTGCAAATTATACAAATTGGGATTTAAAACAGTCTGGACAAAGTGAATAGTAAATTAGAGTTAAAGAGTAAGTTGATTGAATAAATGGTTAAAGGCAATATACAGTATTTATACTTGCGTAAAGTAGGATATGCACACAGTAATTAAGTAAACTACACCATTGTGGTCATGATCGATGGTTGTGGTAGTTTAGCAAGGGAAAGTGCATATTGGTCCCTTGACAAAGGACAAGGTATGACATAGTATATACATTTCAGTGCCTGCAGCAGTACAGGCAATGAATACATGCAATGAAGACTTGGTAATCAATAGGTACACATTGGTTACTTGACAATGGAGTGCATGACAAGGTCTGGCATGGTGTATATAGATCAGTGGCTACATCAGTAGAGGCAATAAGACATGGTACTCAATTGGAGTGTAAAGGTGGGCAATTTGGGGATTATTCTCAAGGGGGATGGTAAAGGCCAAGCAGACGGCACGCTCCTATTAGATGCAGTATGCAAGCATGGGATAAGAACGTACGTCTGAGGCTAAATCATGTGTGGGACATGTAGGATCATGTCAGCATATTGTTCTACTTATCTAAGGTGTTTAGGCCGTGGTCAATCATGTTGCAGCGCGCTATCCAGTGGCACTCATATCTGTTTAGGAGTCTCTGCATGTTACCGCCCCTAACTGGTAGGGTAGGTCGGTCAATGACCAGCCAAGTGAAGTCAGTTTCCTTGTGGTCATGTGCTTGGAAGTGCGGTTCCAGTGGAGAGGTTAATAAGTCACATCTGACATTGGAATACTCTTGCCCCTCTAGGAATCTTCAATGAACCGCCGCTGTTCTCCTACCGCAGGGGTCGGAACCTGGCAGACCACTTCGTACATGCCATCACCTGGCCCAAGGCCAATACCAGAGAAGAATGTATCACGAGCGCCTGGGGCCTACCACCAGTGCTGGGCCACTACAAATGCCAAAGATGCGTTGCATGTTCTACCTCATTGAACACCAAACACTTCAAAATTTATGGACAGAATTACCCATTAAAAACATTTACCAACTGCAGATCGCACAACGTGATATACGCTATACGTTGCCAGTGTGACTTGTTCTACATCGGACAGATGACCCAAATGGTTAAAGACAGGATCATTCAACATCGTAGCCGCATAAGATGTGGCTTATTAACCGCTCCACTGGTACAGCACTTCCAAGCACATGACCACAAGGAAACTGACTTCACTTGGCTGGTCATTGACCTACCTACCCTACCAGTTAGGGGCGGGAACATGCTTGGCCTTTACCATCACCCTTGAGAATAATCACCAAATTGCCCACCTTTACGCTCCAATTGAGTACCATGTCTTATTGTCTCTACTGATGTAGCCACTGATCTATATACACCATGCCAGACCTTGTCATGCACTCCATTGTCAAGTAACCAATGTGTACCTATTGATTGCCAAGTCTTCATTGCATGTCTTTATAGCCTGTACTGATGCAGGCACTGAAATGTATATACTATGTCATACCTTGTCCTTTGTTAAGGGACCAATGTGCACTTTCCCTTGCTAAACTACCACAACCATCGATCATGACCACAAATGGCGTATTTTACTTAATTACTGTGTGCATATCCTACTTTACGCACATATAAATACTGTATATTGTCTTTAACCATTTATTCCGTCAACTTACTCTTTAACTCTAATTTACTATTCACTTTGTCCAGATTGTTTTGAATCCGAATTTGTATCATTTACACCAGTCACTAAATTTCCATGGTCTGTCTTTCGTTTCCTTTCCTCCCCTAAGCCTTCATTGCACCGGTCTAGTTTACCTAAATACGTTAACAGGCTCATGCGCATCACATGACTAGCACTTCCTTTATACAGCCATAGCAGTAAGCCCTCCTCGTCCGGGCCAGATTAATGCTGGCACCGCACGATCCGGATTCGTTCCACGCCGGCCCACTGGCCTAATCCAAGTAAGTTGCGCTGCTCCAACTGTTGACCCCCGGATCGCGGATCCGTGGGGCCATTTTAGCTGTTTTACACTGAGGTAGTCCTAATTGCGCATTCTCTGGTCCTCCGCTCCATTTCCTTGAGACATTGTCCTCCAGGTGACTACTCTGCCAATCCCTCACTCTGTTTACGGTCCCGTCCCTTCCAGACCTCCTATGACCCCTTTTCATAGTCCCCTTCTCTTTCCGGCTTCCCTGCCCTCGTGATCCCCCCGATTGGTACGGACTCGCCCTTCCCACCCTCTCCATCACGGCTTATCCTGATACCTCTCGCTGATGCCTACCTCCACCCCATTGTCCCCTCCCACTACAAGGGCTATCACATCTTGTTACTCGACCCCAGTCATACTAGGGTTCACCCCTCCCTCCTGTATCTGTCATTTTCTCACAGATTGGGACAGCCACTATCCCTCACCCCAGTTGGCACATTATTCATTCCCGCAACACTCTACATCTGTGCTCAGCGACCAGGGGTTTGGCTCTCTCATACTCACGTGACATGGCCAGCCCCTGCTCTTGACCCGTCATCACCCAGTATATTTCTACACCCACTCATCCTTCAGACATCCCCTTGACCCACTTACCCCATTTCTTTCCTAGATGACCAGAGGCAACGACTTCTTCCCTACCGCGTATCTACGCAGCAACAATTGGACCCCTTCTGGATTACTTACCAGATACATTGTGAAGTGATTACCCTTGACCCCTCCGAACCAGTGAGTCTCCTACCTTTCCAGTCCTTATGCCTACCTCCCTCCTTGTCCAGCATACTTACCCCCTCTTCTCCCACTGCAGATAAATGCATCCTGATACATACAGGAATCAGCACACCTTCGATTGGCTTTCGAATCGCGTACCACGCGTAAGTTAACCACGACCATTCTAGGCAGTCTCTGCATCTCTGCGCTTCCTAAATCACATGCAGGGACAACTTAATTGTCCCCTGCTATTTCCCTGAGCGTAGGCACGCAGTATTCTTCCTACGCTTGCTGACACGTTCGCTGCGATCTTACCTGTCGTCACCTTCCCTGTTGGGCTCATTCAATACCCCCTCCTTCTCCATTCTTCACTCCCCTCCCCTTTTTCTACCTTTCCCTCTTATTTCTCACTCGACTTGGTCCACCATTGAGTGTAAATTATTCTTACCCACAGCACTGTTTTCCAAATAAGAGTAACCTGGTCCTGATGATGGCCTAAACACTGCTACAGGCCGAAACGCCGTCGACTCCTACAGCGAAAATTTTGGCGCAATCTCTTCAATGATACCCGTTTTTATTCCACTTGTATATATTAACATTCATTGCTTGGGTATCTCTACTATGTGAATTTCACCTACTATTGTCTTTTTCGCGCCTCTCCATGTCACTCTAAATACTTCCTCATGTGTCACTTGCTTCGTCACCATTTCACGAGCACTTGTGCACAGTACCCTACAGGTTACATGCCATTCAATGTAACGCAGTGCTGTTCTTACACATGTTTAAATATATGAAGTTATTTATAACAAATATATATGACTACCAAAAAACTTTATGTTGCCAAATTGTTTTTTGTCTCCCTGGTTTTTCCCTTGCCTCCAGCAATTAACTGTGCTACCTTGAATTTGTTCACTAACTGATACCCTTAGAGACATTGTTGTATGTTACAAATGTTCGCCCTGGTCTCTATAGAGTGTAAGGGCTACCTCCTGTAGTCTGATTCAGTCTGAGAGTGAAACATGCAACGAGAAGAGGCAAGGGAAAAGGAAGGTTCCAGAAAGCCTTAGAGTTATGGAGACAGATGTAGAATAGGTGGATGACGATGAGCCTGTTATCATGGATGTTAGCCTAGCCCCAGTGGAGACCGATGTTACCCCATCCCGACTACCCAGGGGGATGTAGCAGTAGCACCACAGATCCAGCCACTGCCAGCTTCCATATTTGCAAAGTCCCGGCAGCAACCTACATCCACAACCACCTCAGGAGAAGTAGGTACTGCATAGAGTCAAACGTCAAAATGTCCAACTACCGCCAGTTCATCCGACATTGGCAGTGGCACTAGCGTCAGAAAGTTGAGCTCCCCAGTTTGAGATTTCTTTTTGGTTTGCCAGAAGGAGGTGAACATTGCCATATGCTCCCTTTGCGGAGCAAGTATTAGTCGGGGAAAGCTTGGTACAAATTATGGTACCTGGGGCCAAACAACCCATTTGAGAAAGCACCATATGATCCTTTGGGAGGCGCACCTTAGCGGCCAAAAAACTGCAAGTGTTGTTAGTGAAGGGGGTGAAAGAGCAAAGAATCCGAATCCGATCTGTTCACGATGGAACGTGAAGAAAAGGAAGACATCTTGATTATGCAAAGCAGCCCTCTCCCTAGCAGTGCAGTAGTATCGCCCACACCTGCAACATCACAATGACACAAGACTCAGGTCAAGACACCAAGGCACCAGAGGACATCGACTGCCAGCTGAAAAGCACATTGAGCCTACCACCACCTGCTTTCAAGAAGTCACCTGCATCAGTGGCATCAGGAAAGAAAAAAAGTCAGTCCACTATTCCTGCCATGTTTAGGCCGGAGGGGCAGTATGAACGCAACCACCCAACGGCACGTTTGTACAACGTGAAGCTGGCTAAAATGTTAGCACTGGACTCCTCCCTTTTTCTTTTGTAGAAGGGGTGGGTTTTTTTGAATTTGTGGCAGCCATCTTCCCGAAATGGAAGGCTCCAAGCTGGTCCTATTTTGCCAGAGTAGCTGTTCCAGCGCTACATAACGATGTGCTGGAATTGCTTGGACAAATGTTGCAGCAGAGTACTGTTCATAGTATCCACCTGACAACAGATTACTGTACACTGGATCTGTTTTGTGGGGGCTAGAGAAAAAATATATGCTGATTTTTAATGCTGCTCGGAAGAAAGGAACAGTAGCCATGTTCGCCATGCAGAAATCCCATACAGCTGCAAACGTTTTGGAAGACTTTAACAACAAGGTCTTTGAATGGCTGCGATGAAGAGGGCTTATGATTGGACTTGTTGCCACGGACAATGGCAGTTATATTGTTAAGGCCATGGCCGATGGTGGTTATTTCAGGGTCCTGTGTTTGGCGCACTGCATCAACATCATTGTACAGGACTTTCTCAAAAAAGAAGACCAAGTAAGCAACTTACTGTCCACCTGTAGAAGAATCTGCACTCATTTCAGCCATTAATTTAAATTCCGGAAACAGCTGATGGTCAGTCAGTGTGATAATAGAATACCAGTTGAAGCACTCATACAGGAGGTACCAACACGCTGGAACTCCATTTATTGCATGCTTGAACGCCTGTTTGATCAGTACAGACCTATCAATGAATATGCCATGCAAAGAGGGGATGCGACTATTAAAGGTATAATCATTGAGATGGACCAATGGGGCCTAGTCAATTGCCTGACAGAGATGCTGCTTCTTATTGAGGTGTTCACATGGGAAGCCAGCAAACAGGACAGTACCATGGGCCAAGCTATCCCGTTGTTGCACATGCTACAGGAACAGCTAAAGGAGGTGTCTGCAATGTACACAGGTGTGGAGGAAAAAAAGATGCGTATTACTTGGTAGAGAGCTTAATCCTTCTCTTGTCTGCTAATATAAGGTTCAAAGAGACATTGGGTCCTCCAAACATTACACCTGTGACACAATCCTTTATCCACGGTACAAACCATTACTGTCCACTTTCATTCCTTTTTAAGATGGGGTTTTTAGAGAATACAAAACATGGATAGCTGAGCAAGGCAGTGAGCTAGAAAAAGAACGGCAGGGAATTAGAGGCACACTCCTCCAGAGCACAAGTCCTGTGGGGGCAGCCTTCAAGTTTAGAGCCTGAGGGCAGTGCTGTTGGCTCACAGCAGCCAAAACCAACAACAAGAACACCATCAACAACAAGACTATGAGCATCAGCCCCAAAATCAGCAACTGGGTGGATTCTTCTGGCAAAGCTTAAGTCCAATGCAGAGGCAAAGGCAAAAGAGTTCGAGCAAAGTGGAGCACCAGATATGAACATTGAGTGAGTGGTCCAGGGGAGATTAACCTTGATGAAAATGAATCAGCAGTTTATACCACCGGATAACACCATACCTGAATTACCAGAGGAGGAAGATGAGGGAGACTCAGGTCATGGAAGTAGTGTGCTAAATGATCTACTTCTGGGTAAACCACCAGAGTTTAAGGACGAGCTCCACTTCCCTGACTACTAGGCCTGGGCCAACAACAAACATAGAACTTTCTTTCTCAGACTGTAGTCTATCGCTGATCTGCTTTCTTTCTTTCTTTGATGCCCAAAAAATAAAGATATATCTACTAGGGATCATTATTTACTTTATTATTTGTGTGTGTCTGGTTGACCAATTCATCCTCACCGTCTTACTCTTAAATACATTTTATTGCCAGATTGGAGTTGCAACTGTGTGCAGTGAAAAAGTCCTGACTCCCCCACACCCATTTCCCACAAGCCTGGCATTGAACAGAGAATACAAACAAATGTGTGCCAACCTCCAACCCTGGGCCGAGACTATCTAGCATTTCCTACCTTAGAGGGACTGCCTCACATGTGACATTATAATTCGATTTACACTGGAAATTCTCTGCTTAGTGAACAAATCGATCTACATTATGCAATGTACCACAAATCGATCATGGTGAGCACACCGGAAGAATGGGTATTTGCTGACATGCATTGCATGTTGAGTGATTGTTGTTTGTTGTGAACTTGTTGTGATGTGTCATCATCATGTGTATTGAGAAGAGATGACTCATGTGGTGGCAGGCAGTGTGACACTGGGTGTTTGTTTATCTGTAACCATTACGTGTAATGTGTTATTTATGATTCACAATGTTGGTGGCCTACCGACAGCTGATCAATAATTTTCCCCTGAAGTTATTTTTCTTCCTTCTCTTTTGAGAGATAGCGGTATTCCTTCACTGGATCCACTCCACAGTCCACACTGCTTTGTTTTACTGTTTCCTACTTAATACTCCTCAAAGAGTCAAACCTGACCAGTCCCTTAGATAATGCAGACACAAATCTAGTCTACGCAAAAAGTGACTCAATCATCTTTCCCTTCTTTAGAGTCTGGACTTGGGACACAGTTGGTACAGAGTTGGACATCATACTCGAAGTCAGACTCAGGAGCATCAGAGATGATGGAATGACTCACGGGTGGGTGTGACTAATTCAACAGCTGCCACCAGAAGAATATGGAAGTTTTCAAATTCACTGAAACCAACCGATTTGGTGATGACTTTGAAGTGGCCTAAAGGTAAATAACAGAACTACACAACTCTGTGTAGTGGTGGTGAGTGGTGAATGACAGCGGTGCATTGATTTTTACTTGATTGGAAAAATGCTATGTTTCTGGGTATGTGTGGGCTTTGTGCTGTCTGGCTCAAATTCAAATCTAAGAGGTGATTGGGTGGGGGGCCTGTTGTTGAAGGTAAGTGGAACCAGACATTTAGTCATGCTGCTTCTGAGTCTTCTCGTTGTACTCCTTATGCAGTTTAACTTTTCTCCTTGATTCTTCAATATCATTTTTTTAAATCTACAAGCCCTTTACCCTGCTCCATACTGGAAAAACAATATAACATACTCACACTTACTTACCAAACCGCATCCGTCAGGTACCCAAGATTGATAGACAGTCCAAGAGGAATGCAGATGCAACTCCAAATTTGGCAATACAGTATCATTTTCTTTAATCATTAGAACTGTGTGTGTTGTTTTTGTTTGTTTACTTGACTCCTACACATATTTTTATTTCATTTGCTATCTTTCAAAGCTTTGCTTAAAAGAACATAATGTAACTTGGGTCTCTCTGGGGGCAGATGGACAATTTGATTTGGTTTACCTGTACTACTCATCATCATTCCTCCATTTCCTTTTCTTCCCATAAAAGGTTTATGACGGCCGGCTGCCAAGATGAATGTTGTCCTTGTGCAGTGTTTGTCTTTGTCAAACCTTTCCCTCAAACCCCCCTTTCCATCCATTCATCGAACCCCTAACCCTCTTCCCCTGGGCTGTGTGATTTATTGAGGTGTGAATAAATTACATTTATACCACTAATTGATGTATAGCCCGCACTGGCAATATTATATATACCCATGCACAGTATTTGATAGTTAAATGAATTTTTTTTTCAGAGGAACATAATTCATAATTGCCAGCATCATCATCCTTCGGCACTGTATTGCGTGTGTCAAAGGTTACGCTTGTCCACATCATAGCTTGAGTCGACTTCATTTTGTAACTTTTACTAGCTCACCATTCTGATTATTTTAATTTAGCATTGCTTATCATATTTTCTCTACTGTCTCTCTTCTTCTTGTGTACTAGTTGTCTAGTCTCCCTCTGGTGACTGTCTCATTTTTTTGGTAAAACTAGCATATAAAACAGCATTAACTCAGTTTTTATTCCAATTTAATTAGTTCCCTGTGATGAGTATTCCTCATCCTATAGTTTGAGTTTGGCTAGGAGTGAGTGGGACCTCGCTTCTGGATCTGGTGCTTTGCTTTCACAATTCGACTAGTGCGCTAACATGCTGGTACTGTCTACTACCACCACCATGGTACCTTGGGAAACCATGCAGCCATCGCTTCGTCTAATCACAGGTAAGAGAGGAACTGTGGGGATTCATTGTTGAGCTGCAATAATCTATATACATTGGAAATTCACACACCCGCTTCAAGTCCTTAGGGTTTAATATAGTTGCAGACTGCTGAGACTAGGAGGAGAGAGTAGTAGGACAAGTGAGGGTAACGTATAACTATTTGTTGGTGTTACACTATCTGCAAATTTTGAAAACTGGCTGCAGGCCTGCGGCAAAGGAAGCAGTTTTGAAGTAACAGAGTGACACCCCAAAAAAGATTTAAATCATATGTACAGCCATAGAAAATGTATTTCCCTAACAAATATAAACTAGAAAACCCACAACAGTTGGCCCAACCCTCTCCCTAATCCTAACCAATGTCCAAAGTAAGCTTAGAAAAAAAGTCCAAAAATGTAATTTTCCATAAATGTCCATTAATAAATAACAGAAAAACCCCTGGAATGCCCCATCTCCCACATTCCGACTCGCTCCCCAATAAGTCCCACCCAACAAAAGATTATAAAAGGGGCAAGAGAGGCCTAGCGGGGACCAGGAGCTTCCTCTTCACTGAGCCAAAACGCTCCTCTATCCTGGCTTCCAGGCGTGCCATCCTCTGAAGCATGCAGCGCTGAAACACTCTATAGAGTCTATAGGGGGAGCAGGAGTGGTTGCATGGCGGTGGGCAGCTGCCTGACCACGGCACCGGACTACCAGATGCACTGGGGCCTGGCTGGGGCCCAGGACATTTGAGGGTGCAGCTGCTGCCTCCTCCTCTTCCTCCTCGAGGACCACCAGCCACTGATATTCAGCCCTGAGGGCCTCTATCTTCCTTTGCCGGGTCCTGGCTGCTATCTCCTGCCTGTTGGGTTGTTGTGAAGAAGATTATGGTGGATTAGCAGGAGTAGCTATATTAAGAAAGAAAAAAGACAGATTGTAACCAATACTCCAAGCAAACCAGTAACACAAAAGTATATAGTGGCTCAGAGGCACAATCAGTACATAATATTTGCTGGTATCCTTGATTTCTCGGCCCATTTGATTTTGATGTGATTAGAGTTTCAGGCATTAAGCACTCTGGGGTATACAAGTATTCTTCTCTCTCTCCTGTTTAGCTAAATTAAAGTAGGCATTCCAGCTCAGTTTGCGTCCTCGACAGACATACTCGTATTACTTTACTTTGCTACTGTCTGCAGGTGGGGCAGCTGTACTAGACAATTTTCTCTTTTCCTATCCTGCCCATGCTCTGTTAAAAAAATACCTCAATTTCACCCTGACTACAACAAGGCAGATGAATAGTTACTAATATGAATGATATATGTCACGTGAGGTACTACTATTGTAACCATGCAGCTGATAGGTCACCCATGGTTGTCACTGGTGAAATGCCATGGATAGGGACTCAGAGGGCGGCTGTTGATAATGATGGGTGGGTACATAATATATGTTGCGCTTCAAAACTACTGAGAGTCAAGGGAGTAGTCTGGAATACCACCTCAAAACTTTAAATCAAAAACTTTTATAAAACAAAATCCGTGTTTACTCTTCTGCCCAGAGATTTTTCCATTCATCATAGCATTGTTCTTCTAGTATTTTTTATTCTTCACCCTTGGCTTTGCTACTCAGTCACCATTTAAGTTTTACATTCACTTCGTCCAGTCTTCACCTATGAATACCATCCATCCATCCAAACATGGCTCCCATTCTCAACAAAACTTTCACCAACATACATTTGTCATTTAATCACCCATGCGTCCTTGTTTTGACCCATCAAACCCCCTGGATGATTCCTTTCACCCATACACTTTCACCCACCCAGGCATACTAGTATCAGCCGCCTATAGTCTATACATCCTTTCACCCATGCATCCTTCTTTGCCAGTCGTATTACATTTCACCAGTCCTTCCTCCTTCCATCCTTCTTTCCCTTTTCCATCAACCCATCAAGGTCTGACTCTTCATGAAACTTTCTCTGCTGAGTTGAATATAGAAGAGGCCATTAGTTAGTTACTCAGCGCCCGCTGTATATGCTAAGTAATGAGGGGTGTCTTCAACTGTTCACAAATCTTAACAGAACAGTGTACACCCTTGCAGCAAGCATCTAAATTGTCAATAAGCAAGTAATATGACTTACCACCACCCGCCACTGCTGCTGGCTCACCCCCTGCAGCTGTCGCATCTGCTTCCTGGATGGCGCCGACGTCCCCTTTGGCCCCGGCACTGGTGGTTGGTGTGGCTAGAAAAAAACATTAAACATTTTTTAGATGCCATATATGCCTCCCCCTATTTGTTTTTTTGTAGCAAAATTGAAAATATATACACCACACACATCACTACCATTCGTATACAGACAGTATGCTCTATCAAAAATATCCGTTGGTCATTTTGTTGGTGGCAATTTTTTGAAAGCCTCTCAAAAAGACAACCTATAAAGGACTGGACTGAGTGGCTAGAGCTATTGATGAATCTGAGTTTTTTAAAAGAAATAAGAGTGGCCAACTGGACAGACATAAGGTCTTCTTGGTTGGCACATGCAATGGGGCCACCCTCCTCCTCCTCATACTTCCTTCCAGCCATGTTGCATGGTAATCAGTTCACCATCAACTGCTGCTAATAATACTAGGCCTAGATAAGAAGAAGACACAACATTGGGGTGTCCAACATGACCATGGCCACTCTCTCATTTTACTGATTGATCAATGATGACACAAGAAAATCAAAGAAAGCCTTCTCATCACAATAAACATGCGCAGAATACCTTACTTGGGCATGCAATATGCACAGCAGAGTAGTAGTACTAGCACTATTAGTAGTAAGTGACCGTGACCAGTGGGTTCTCTGAGTCTTACAGTGCCACCATCAGGCAGTGCACAAAATATATAAGGGGATGAGCAGACTGCGCATGCCACCCCTAATGCTATCTGATGCTATCTCTATGGTCATGACTGCTTCTACTCTGTCATTAATCAAAAAAGGGGGGTGAACCACAAAAGTCTCTATTCCAGAGTCTCAAGGAAAGTTGTCTAGGAGACCCTCAACCATACGTTCACAGTAGACGGCATATATTATCTCTGCTAGTATGGCTCAGTGGCTAGTGTCATCATTGGGTCTATCACTTGAGTGTCCCATTCTCCAAGTGATATAACATCTTCCACCAGGAGACAGACTGTCTGGATGTTGACAGTGGTGTGTTATTAAAATTATCTCATATCCTGTGAATGAGAATTTATTGAGAAAAGGAAATAAGGATAGGGATAAGACTAAAAACAGGTCAGTGTTCTGTGGATAGGCTACTGGTCCACAACACCTAGTGGTCAGGTTGACATGTTTAGGACGGGAACTGCATATAAGGTTCTATGGCTTTTATCAAGACCGAGAGTGTGGAAGACCTAGAGTTTAGGTCACTCCATGGATAGTGCTGGAAAGTATATTAACTCACCTGTCAACAACAAAAAAGTGTCCAAATTATCCACAACAAAAGTAAAATACCTCACCTTGATAAGTCATAACTCACACCATTACTAGCGTTGCATGTCGCAGTGGTTGGCATCCGCCCATAGAAGTGAAAGGTCTTTTCTTTTGTTGCCGACCATTTGGACACTTACAACTTTGGATGCAATCCATTTGGGGGCGTCTCCTTGGATTCCAATGTGGTGAAGCCTCTTAATAAGGTTGTGGTGGGATATGGTGTTGCACGCTGCTGAAAGGTCGAGGATGATTAGGGCCGCCACTCCTCCCCAGTCAAGGAGGGTTCTTATGTCATCGGTGGTAGTAATCAGGGTGGTTTCGATGCTGTGGTTGGTGCGGAATCTGGATTGGGTGGTGACCAGAAGATTGTTGTTCCCTAGATCTTCCGTGAGTTTGCCGTTGATGGCCTTTTTGAGGACTTTGGTGGGAAAGGGGAGTAGATTGGCGGGATGGTAGTTTTTCAGTTTGCTGGTGTCGGCGGAAGGTTTCTTGAGGAGGGGTCTAACTTATGCGTGTTTCCATTCTTTGGCGAAGGTGACCATAGTGATGGATGCGTTGAAGATGGCAGTGAGCTTGTTGCTGATCATCTTTCTCCCAAGGTTGAAGATGCTGTGGGGACAGGGGTCTGTGGGTGCTCCTGAGTGGATAGAGTTCATAATGGCTGTGGTGTTTTGTATGGTGAGCTGGTCCCAGTTGGTGAGCAGGTGGTTGGGGTTTGCAACTGTGGGAGCGAGGACGCTGAGAATGTCAACAGGGGTGGGTTGGGGTATAAAGTTTTTGTAGATGGTGGAGATCTTGTTGTGGAAGTAGTCCACCAGGATATCGCAGAGTTCCTGGGAAGGGGTGATGATGTTTTCAGTGACTGCGGGGTTGGAGAACTCTATGACAATGTTGAAGAGTTCTTTGCTGTGGTTAGATCTGGCTTTGATGCTGTCAGCAAGGGTGTTCCTTTTCCTCTCCTTTAGGAGCTGGTGGTATTTGTTAAGGGATGTTTTGAATGTAGCTCAGTCTGTGGGCTCCTGGCTAGTGCACCATTTGTTTTCAAGTCACTTGCACACTTGCAGTTGTCTTTAGTGGTTCTCAGTTCTTGTTTGAAGGATCTCATGAATTTGGTGGGCTTGACCCGGCTGACTCTGTCGACAAAATTGGCGATCCAGGTGTAGAAGTTCTTGACAGCCTGTTCTAGGTTGGTAATGGTATCAGGGTGGAAGGTGTTTAGGGTGTTGGTCCACTGGCTCTCTGATACTTTGTGCGAGTTGTGGTGCGATTTTCTGGGTGGCTTGGTGGCTGACCCATAGGATCCTGTGATGGAGAAGTGGACAAGGCATGGTCTGTCCAGGTAAACTCAGTGACATGGGTGCACTTGATTCTGTCACTGGCAGTGAAGATGGGTTTGAGTGTGTGGGATTGGAGGCTGGTTGGGTGAGGTTGATGTTGTTCCTGCATTCGAGGAGGTTGGCAGTATTGGTGTCATTAAGGTCATTAAGGTGAAAATTGAGGTCTCTGAAGAAGATGTAGTGTTTGGAGTCAATGATGAGTGGGGCAATGAATTCAAGGATGGTGTCGCAGAAGCTGGGGTGAGGTCCTGGAGGTCTGTAGGTGAGGGTACCTCTGATGGTGGTTTTGCCGTCGGATTGGTGTCATCTGTGGTGGTGGTGTAGTGGATGGTTTCTTTGTGGATGATGGTGACTTGATGCAGCTAAGATATTTGATTCCCTAGAATGGCCTTAGCTCTGTCCCCTCCTGTCATGCATCAGTCTTGGTGTCCCCCTCTTACGCCTTACTAAGCTTTTTAAGCTACTACATACTCTACCTGAGGCTCTCTTGCATATTAATGGCAAAGTCGCCTCCCCATTCGAGCACTCTGAGGAAACTGGCAGGGCTTCCCCCAGTCGCCCATTTTATTTGCCATAGCCATGGAGCCATTAGCAGCATGGCTGCGGGAACATCATTTGCATGGGAGTTCACCTTTACTCTGAGAGGTATTCTGGTATCCATGTATGCATACAGTATTACTTTGTATGTTCGAGACCCCCCCATTCTAACCGGGTGCTCATTGTACGTGAACTCAATTACTTTGGCAAGCTTTCTGGCATTACTATCAATTGGTCCAAGTCAATTATATTTCCGCTTAATGCTACAACCCTGCCCTTTGTGATGAAGTACCCCTTACGTTGGGCAGAGGAACGGGTTCAATACTTGGGGGTCTGGTTGAGCTGTGGCCTGGATGAGCTTTGGCGTTCAAATTACGGGAGACTTATGATGTGGCTGGAGGACCGCATACCGGTCTGGATGGGGTTGCCACTATCTCTCACAGGGAGACTGTCAGGGGCCAAAATGGTTGTGCTTCCAAAATCTTTCCACCTCTTCACCAATCTCCTGCTCCCTCTGACTGTGAACTTCCGCAGGCACCTTCGTTCTCAACTACTTAAATTGGCTTGGGTGGGTAAACAGCCCTGCATGTCCTGGGAGATCTTGACTGTTCCCAGTTTCACGAAGGTCCAGGGATCCTGATCCCGGATGGTATTGCCCAAATGTAGTTTGGATGGGTTGGAGGAGGTCAACCTCGAGGCACTGGACCTTTCCAGCCTCGTTATTGTAGCACTTTAAAATGTTTTTGAGCATATACTGCTCCTTAATTTTATTATAGTAGTCAAGAAGATATCCCATTTCCTTTTTATGAAAAGCTATCTTTTTATTCTTTTTTGTGTTCTTATTTCTTGATCCAACTTATAGGTTACATCCTTGCTTTTCCAGAATAATATTTAGGTTACATCATTAAAATGATGTAACCTAAGTAATATTCTGGAAAACCAAGGATGTAACCTATATGTTAAAAGAAATGGGATATCTTCTTCACTACTAAAATAAAATTAAGGATGAGTATATGCTCAAAAACATTTTGAAGATCTTGACTGTTCCCCTTGAACAGTGTGGATTTCATGCTCCGAGTAAAGATCTGTAATATTTCTGTGCACAAGCACAACTCACCCTTTACTGGGCACATCCCACACAGTTCCAGCCTCACACAGCACCTGAGCATGATCAACTTGCTCCCTGCTCCTTGTAAGCAACTCTGTATATCCCTATTAGAATACCCAAATAGATATTGATACTGTGGCATGCAGAGTATGGGCATGAGGTAAACTAAGACAGCGGGCGCAACTTGGTCATATGTATGCTCTGGCTGTGCCGTTAGAGGGCCATCCCTCGATACCCGCAGTGAGCACTCAGGCACTTTCAGACGTCTACTTCGAATGCGACTCTTGATCATGGTAAATGCATACCCAGATGGCTACTTGCTTTCCCCCTAGCATATACCTTGTGACTCCACATCTACCCCTTGCATATTCTCACATATCATCAACTACGTGAAGCCTTGCCAGACTATGCTACAGTGCAGGGGAGCACACCCATTTGTACGCCCTCAGCCAGCATGACTGGGTCTGGGGATTTTTACTCTTTGCATCAGTGAGTAGCAGTGGCATTATTGCTAGACTCAGTCTAGAGCTTAGCCCCCAAATTATAGGCTTTGGTGAGTCATTTCATCAGATATTGTACGCCAGTGCATTTGCGGGCGATGGGATTAACAAATGACATGCCATGCCGGTGCTGCGCCCACTGCTTACTTCTTATACTTGGGCTGCGAATGCCCTGATGCTGTGAACTTATGGTCAGTAGAAATTGAGGCCATTACACAGATTACAAAAAACACGCTCCAATACACCCCGCTGGTAGCCTTATTGGGATATGTGAAGGACATCCTTCCAGATACACGTAAACTTATTACTATTCTGCTCTTGTTAATCAAACACAGAGTGGCTACGCACTAGGGCAGATGCCCTGCACCTCAAATGACTTGCCGGCTCCGTGATGCTGCTGAGTGCCAAGAAAAATTAGATGCCTACGGGGAACTGATGCCTGGGTGTTCAGACCTAAGACATTTGGTCTCCACTGGTGACAAGTTTACTTGAGCAATGTGACAAACTTTCGGAGTCTGAACCTGTTGGTTCATCAGCTGATGGCCCCTGTCTCTTTTTGCTCCTATTTGTTGAACAGCCAGGACTCTGCAGGCTGCGGAAGTCCCCCAGCTATTGCTACCCCTTATTGCTGTTAAGACTGGACGGTTACACTGCATCCTTGGACATTGCTGAATTACTACTGGTCTGCATGTTCTTGGACTGTTCAATATGCCTCTTGAATGTATTGACATGCTTGTGCTTAATACCCTTGTCTGTACTGTAGCTTACTTTGTGACTAAGCTCTCATTTGTTGTAGCATGTGCCATACTTTGTTTTCTTTTGTTGTTTGAGAACTACAACTTGTATCTGATAACATTTCAATAAAAAAATAGGTATTCCACAATTTTCAAATTTACAGTTCAATTAGATACTCATTTTACAAATAGTAATGAATAGATAATTGTTTCTTAATTAACTTCCCACCCTAGACCCCTACAAAGCTAGCATCCCGCAACTAAAATATAAGTAAAATAAATTAGTAATCCATATGTTACATTATGAAAAATCTATTAAATATTTAACAATTAAAAAATAATTGTCAATTAATTATTACTTGAATTACTTACCACCCTATATCTCTATACAAAGTTACCAGCCCACAAATTACATATAATGAAAATATATCAGTAATACATAAATTACATATTAAAAATCAATTATTTAACTAAATAAAAAGTATTAAATAATTCTTACAATATTTATTACCTAATTAACTTTTCACCGTATCCCTCTACATACCCAAAAACCCATTAGAATGCTAAAAAAATTACTATTAAAATGTAATAACAATTCTAAATCACTTAAAATTACAAGCTATATTTAAAAACAATACAATTTGTATAAACAATAATATAACAACTAAACACTTTAGCATAATTAAAAAATGATATTTTTTACCACTATATTATTTACAACGATATTATTTAACCTCAAAAAAGGATATTCTTGTCAACCATATATGTGCATCACAATATTTTTGTGTCAAAATATTTAATTTCCAAAATTTCTGTCATGATATTTTAAAATGCTATTTTTGTCCAAAAACGACACAAACGTGCTAAGTTTAAACTCCTCGGACACACATTCAAAGTACTATTCAACCGAGGTCCCACCTACCTGACTAGTTGCATCTCCTTCCACCAACCACCCAGACACCTCCACTTCGTGGGACTCATACTCGCACACATCCCACAGATACACTGAACCAGATCATGAGGAGGGAGGTTCTCTTGCATCACTCCTTAAGTGTTGAACAGCCTCCCAATCTACATCAGAGCCCCATCCTAAAAAGGGCACTTTCTAACACCTACTCAAAAATAAATTTGATAAAAGCTTTTTTTTTGCCATTTTTAACCGATGTCTAAATGTATCAAAAATTAAGCACAATGAAACTGGTACATTAATTGATTCAGTGGGAGGAGGGTCAAGGGCAGAAGAAAGCATTAAAAACTGAAGAATGTAATCACTTCGAAAAATGAACAGGCCAACTTGATACCCAGCTCACTGAACATTCCTTATGGTTTTTATCCTAATTATCATGAAAAAGAGGAGGATCTAAATGCAGAAGTTGTTTGTCAGTATTATACCTCACCAGCCCCACCCTATGTGCAACCATTGGTCATGACCCACAACATCTCCTTAGACCCATTACACCAGCTCCATCCAAATGCCTCAGATCACTGATGCAACAAAGTCAGAGGACCCAACACCAAGACCCAATCCAGTTACTTTACTGTGAGAGGCAGTGGATTTCTTAAGGCGCTTCAGTGCTACTTGAAGGTGATCTCATGGGAGTGTGACAGTTCTATTTCAAGAGTCCCATTTCCCACAAGATATACAACTGGAGCATCTGGAGTGGCAGCTATCTGGAAAATGTATTAATAATTAAGTCAGACAGGACTAACAGAATGTTCCCTGCTCTAGTTGGCCTCTTGTGTCCCTGTAAACTTGGGGGTTTCCTTCCAAGAAAAGACAAATGAGACTAGCAATGAAATAGCCTGCATGGCATGACAAACACCTTCTTCTTCATCTCTCTGCTAAGAATGGTGTTCTACTGGATCCTGCCAGTCATAGAACTCACCACCCACTAGAAGAAAGGTGATTAAAGTAAACAAGAGCAATACATGCATGACTCACCACCAATTAATCTACAGATATGTGGGCTAACAAAACTCTCATCTGTCCATAATTATCCAAACTAGCTACACTACATAGACGGAGTACCTAGTGCCATGAGCTAATGGCAATCACATTTGTTCCAATTAATTTTTAGTAGACTTAAAGACCAATAGTTATGTGATTAAAACAGTTGTGACAGTTCATGTGCATTATCAGATTGGTGACTGATTTTGTCTTTTATATTATGTAGTGCAGCATGGTGCATGTGTCTACTGCACCACTGTATCTTCTGCTGTGCTTAGCAAACACCTAAACCAGAATGGGACAAAGATGTGATGCTAAACACTGTTGTGATTTCTAAAACACTAGGGGCCAGATGTACGACTGCTTTTTGCGGTCGCAAACGGGAGATCAGCCCATTTGCGACCGCATAAAAAGGTCCTGGCATGTACAAACGGTCTTTTGCGAGTCACATACTTGCAAAGTAGCGTTTGCGACTCTCGCTATTAGGAGGGGGCGTCACTTCCTAATAGCGAGTGTCAATGCAATTTACTATTGTTTTGCGACTGCATTTACGCCCGCAAAACACTAACAGTTAAACCACTCGCAAATGGGAAGGGGTCCCTAGGGGACCCCTTCCCCTTTGTGAGTGTGTGCAAAAATATTTTTTAGGAGCAGGCAGTGGTCCCAGGAACAACTGCCTGCCCTTAAAAAATGAAACTGAAAAGTTAAATTTTTCTTTTTTAAATGCATCCTGTTTTCCTTTATGGAAAGCGGGCTGCCTTTAAAAAAAAACGTCTTTATTTAAAAAGTAGTCACAGACATGGTGGTCTGATGACCCAGCAGGCCACCATCCTGGGAGTGCTTGCCATTCCCAATGGGGTTGCAAATTGCGACTCCCTCATGAATATTAATGAGACATGCAATTTGCAACCCCATTAGGAATCGCAAACAGTGAATGGTCGTACATCTGCTCCTAGTTATGTTATGTTAAAATGTTTGAAAATCTGAAATATTACTTTTAGATTCTTCCATCACCTTACTTTTGTCTAGTATGTACAAACTGCAATGTTGTGCCCTCAACATCTAACAGACTCCACCTTTCTCTTCCAACAATATTTCCAAAGCTAATCGATCTTGCAAAACCATTGATCTAACAACTACTAATTCTGGATTTATTGCTACCAAAACAGCAGATGAACACCTTACCAATCAAAAGGCAATTGGAAAAATGCATCTTGTCCACATATAAAATATACTCCATGGATGACCAGTTCTTCTCCAGCTAACAGTTGGACAGGCCCTCCAAGAACTTCCAAGAACTTCAATTGTGTGTTCACAGCTACTTATTCCCATGTGCCTAATTCTGATTAAATGTCTTCTCTTATAAAAGCATAGTTTCCCTTTCTGTTGTCTATCTAATTTCAATCTAGGATATACCATTTTCTTTTTATACTCATCATACTCCTCTCTCCTCACATTATTCAAAACATCCTCTTGTTTTTTGCTTCTTGAAACATGTGAGCTCTCTTTTGATGGCGAGCTAAAGAAAAGCCAAGTTGTTTACATTTCCTTGGCCTGTGGGTGAGGATTCATTCTTTTGTGAAGAGGGACTTAAGAAAACATAAAGTCATAGTTGGAAAAATAATATTCAAAATGATTCTGCCTATTACATAAACTAAGCAATATGCTACATGTAACTGTATCCACAAGTGGAATATGATGGTAGGTCACATCCTCAGTAGCTGAAGCAGGTAAGTGTGCACAAACATAGCAATCCTTAACATCAAAAGTGGGTGTGTATTCTTGAACTAATCTAGTAAAAACATTCAATGTCAAACCCCCCTCAGAAGCATCCATAAATGAAGCCTTAAATACTCTCTCATCTATTGTATGTGCTGGTGATGTAGGTACAGGGGTAGACTTAATGCTATCTATCTCAGGAGTGATTCTCATGACAGCTTAGACGACTATGAATACTAACACAATAACTGTTAAGGTTACCGCAGTAATGACCTTACAAATATCCTTGGTAAGGGAACACATGTTTGCCTACAGTCAGACATTAAATAGTATATAGCAACAGGCATACATAAAGCATTCTGCATTTGCTTCTGCTTGTGCAAAGTGAGCAAACTTGTAGTTTTATTCTGTAGTTATTTCATTCAGCATATAAGCAGCAGTGTTTGTGAGGCATCCCCAGCCGTACTCCGTCTTCTTCCAAGATTATCAACCCTACTCTTCTACTACAGCTTTAGTCTTAGGGAATTCTTCTTAATTCTTTTTAATTTTGTCTTAATTTTCTGAA
This sequence comes from Calotriton arnoldi, assembly GCA_963921515.1. NCBI lineage: Eukaryota > Metazoa > Chordata > Amphibia > Caudata > Salamandridae > Calotriton > Calotriton arnoldi. The sequence goes on from CAWUFW010005112.1 coordinate 257,150, forward strand.
GCAACAATAGTAAAGTTAAGTTGTCACAGTCTATTCAATAGCTCAGTTCAGAGATACTTCATCGTTGGAAGAATCAATTATTGTCTAATTGAATCAATTAGATAGCAAGTGAGTTGAGCTTAATTATAAATTGTTTCAAAGAATTGAATCATGTGTTATGATAATGTGGCATATCATGGAGATTCAAGTGGTTCTATTCTCACTTCATTCAGATCATAGGCTGACTAATTAGGTACACTGTCTGCATAATAAGCCCACTCAGGTGATGAACATCTACAACACAGTACTTTTGCTCTCTTAGATTTCCTAGGTGTCTGTTGATCTTCTTCTATATCACCTATAGCACTGGACTCTGTTTTTTTAACAATGGTTTATGACATGCATTCAGCCTACTCACTAGGTTTTAATTGCTTTCTGTTCCTCTCTCCTTTGAACTCTCCCGCTCATCCCACTTATTCCTTTATCTGAATCATTTGATTGCACCTATGGGAGTTCTCCCATTCAGATTTCAGATTTTCTTCCTCAAGAGATGCTACCACACCACTCTGCAAAAATTCAGGACTTTGGATTGGTGAGCAACTCTGATGAACGACACTCCTTTGGTCCTTCAGGAACAAAAAGGCACAAAAGGTTGCAGACCAACTCATCAAGTGGGCATCTCACTCTCGGGGTATAGGAGGCATGAATCCAGTTAGGTAACTCACCACACTTGGTGGCAGTGTTGGTGATCGGGATCAACTTGTAGGGCCCCTTCCACCTTGGCTCCAAGCAGGATTTTTAAATGTGCTTTTTTAATAATACCCAGTCACCGGGACTAGCTTTGTGTCATTGTTATTTACTAGGGATGGCAGTAGCAGCCCAAACCTGGTGAGAGACAGAACATACCACATCAGCCAGTCCTTTGTAGTAGTTGAGAATCATGTCATCTGTGATATTAACATGTGTATTTCCAGGCACAGCAGGCAATCTCATGACACATCCCATGAGTATTTGATCCGGTGTTAATCCTGTTCTTCTGTCAGGAGTGCTTCGGAGACTCATCAACACTACAGGTAAGGCATCTGGCCATTTTAGAGAAGTTGATGTTCATAGTTTGGCCAAACAAGATTTCAGTTTGCAATTTAGTTGCGCGACTATTCAAGAAGCTTCTGGCCATTAACTACAGTGGAATGTATGTTCCACTTGTAGTGCCACATGCAGCATTCTATGGTTCTGATGATTAAAATGAGTCCCTTGGTCTGATTACAGAGAAAGCCAAAATTGCAACCTTGGTATGAGTTTTCGCAACAACAGTTTGACAACAGTCAGACTGTTGTCCCTTGTGTTGGGTAGGCTTCTACCCATCGGGAGAAAACGCACACTGTGACCAGGATGTGTCTGAGCTCATTACAAACAGACATTTCAAAAAAATCCAACTGCATACTGTTATAGGGTCCTCCTGATCTACCTATGTAACTCATGGTTACAGGGCTTCTTCTCTCTACATTCATTTACTGACAGGTCATACATCGGTGGCACAATGCCTCAGCAAAAACTCTCAATCGGGGACAGTCTAATCATGCAATCGCTTACTATGAGTGCAGGGTCATGGAAATGTCTCATCATGGGGAATACCAGGCTATCAATCAATCAATCAATCAATCAATCAGTAAATCTTATAAAGCATGACTGCTCACTCATGAGAGTCTCAAGGTGGTGAGTGGGGGGGAGTGGGTTTGCGGATCAGTCAAAGAGTAGGTTCTTGAGTTCCTTCCCGAACTGCGGCAGCGAGGGTGATTGCCTGAGGTGCAGAAGCAGGGCGTACCAGGTCTTTGCAACGAGGTAGGAGAAGTATCTTCCTTCAGCCATGGTTATGTGGATCTGTGGGATGGTGGCCAGGGCCAGTTGGGTGGAACGGAGATGTCTGGTGGGGGTGTAGAAGGAGAGGAGGTGGTTAAGGGATGCAGGTCTGGCATTGTGGAGGGCTTTGTAGGCATGCATGAGCAGCTTGAAGGTGATTTGTTTGTTGACAGGTAGCCAGTGAATGTCTCTCAGGTGGCCTGTGATGTGGTTGCGGTGTGGGATGTTCAGGATGAGTCGGGTGAAGGCGTTCTGGATGGTCTCTAGTTTTTTGGGGAGTTTCTGGGTGGTGCCGGCATAGAGTGTGTTGCTGTAGTCGAGTCTACTGCTAACTACTGCATGGGTGACCATTTTCCTGGGGTGGGGATCCATTTGAGGATCTTATAAAGGAGGTGGATCATGTGGGAGCAGGCATACCAAACGGCGTTGATTTGGCGGTTCATTGAGAGCGTGGAGTCCAGGATTATGCCTAGGATTTGTGCATGATCCGTGGGTGTGGGGGGGTTCTGAGTGCTGCAGGCCACCAAGAGTCGTCCCAGGCAGAGGGGGGAGCCCAGGATGAGGACTTTGCTCTTGTCTGAGCTAAGCTTGAGGCAGTTGTCCTTCATCTCTTGGCGGCTGTGGGTTTGCCTGTGAGGGAAAGAATCAGCTGGGTGTCATCGGCATAGATGTTGAGTCTGTGTCTTCTGATGATGGCTGCAAGCAGGGCCATGTAGACGTTGAAGAGGGTGGGGCTCAGGGAGGATCCATAAGGCACTCTGCAGCTGATCTCTGTGGGTTCTGAGTTGAACGGTGGAAGTCTGACTCACAGCGTTCGGCCGGTGAGGAAGGAGCGGATCCATTCTATGGCTTTGTCATGGATGCCGGTATTGTGGAGTCTTATGCAGAGGGGGTGGGGGAGATGGTGTCAAAGGTGGTTGAGATGTCCAGGAGAATGAGGGCTGCAGTCTCGCCTTGGTTGAAGAGGGTGCAGATGTCAACTGTAGCAGTGAGGAGAGTGGTCCAGTGCTGTGGTTGATTCTGAAGCCCAATTGGGAGTGGTCCAGGATGTTGTTTGTTTCAATGAACTCATAGAGTTGGGTGTTGATTGCTTTCTTGATAACTTTGGCTGGAAAGGGGAGTAGAGAGATGGATCTGTAGTTCTTGAGGTCCATCGGGTCAGCAGAAGGTTTCTTCAATAGAGGGTTGATCTCTGCGTGCTTCCAGTCTACCGGGAAGGTTGCGTACTTGATGGAGCAGTTGATGGTGTGACAGAGTTTGGGTGCAATGGAGGTGCTGGGTCTGTTGAAGATGTGGTGAGGACAGGGATCCAAGGGGGCTCTGGAGTGGTTGCTCTTCATGATCCTGAAGGTGTCGTCAGAGGTGAGGGTAGTCCAGTTGGTCAAGGTCTGCTGGGGGCTGGAGCCATTGGGTGCAATGGTAATGGGCGGGGTGGGTGAGTCTTGGGTTGCAAAGCCATTGTAGATCTCCTTGATCTTGCAATGGAAGAAGATGGTGATGGTGTCGCAGAGGTCTTGAGATGGCGATGTCTGCTGTCTCTGTGTGGGTTTAGCAAATTCTTTGACCATGGTGGAGAGTTTTTTGCTGTTGTGTGCATTGGCATTGATGCGTTCCTCGATGACTGCTTTCTTTTTTCTGATGAGGCGTTGATGTGCGGTGATGGTGGATGTAAAGGCTGCATGGTCTCCCGTGCTCTTTCTGCTCCTCCATCTTTTCTCGAGCCATCTGCAGGTGCGTCTGGACTCTTGGAGGGTGGAAGAAAACCAGTTGGCTTTCTTGGAGGGCAGCTTGCCTGAGGGTTTCCTGAGGGGGGCCAGTGTGTTGGCGCAGTCGGAGATCCAGTGGTGGAGTTGGTGTCCATGGATGTGTGTGGTCAGATCTTGCAGAGGGAGGTGATGAGCTGGTTTTCTTTGACTTTGTTCCAGCTTCTGCAAGGATTGCAGTGGGCGTGGTTGCATACTGTGGTTTTGGTGAAGGAGAAGTGGTGGTTGGTCCAGTGTGGCTCAGCGGTGTGGTTGACGGAGACGTTGATGCTTGCAGAGAAGATAGGGCCGATGGAGTTTCGTGCTGACTGGGTAGGCGTTGTGACCAGTTGTTCAAGTCCGATGGTGTCAAGGTTCTCCAGTAGGGATGAGGTGTTGTGGTCTTCAAGGTTGCCAGGTGGAAATTGAGGTCACCGAGGAGTATGTAGTCCGTAGAGGTGAGGGTGTGGTGATCGATGAAGTCGGTTATGGCTTCGCTAAATGGGGTTCCGGGGTCCGGGATATCTGTAGACGAGGATGCCATGGAGGGTGGTGTTCAGGTTGGTCTGGACTGGAAGTTGTGAGTGGTCGTCAGAGCTGGTTGTGAGGCAGAGGGTGTCTTTGTGTACAATGGTGATGCCTCCTCCCAGTCGGTTGAGGCAGTTCTTGTGAATGATTTTGCATCCATCGGAGATGGCGGTTGCAATGTCCAGGGCTGAGCTGGAGTTCATCTAGGTTTCTGTGAAGAAGGTTTCTGTGAAGAAAGCGATGCGAGCAGGTCCCAGATCTCCATGGCGTGTCTTTTGAGGGAGCGGGTGTTGAGTAGGATGCATCTGAGGTGGTCAGGTTCAGTTATTGAGGGTCGTACGGTCGGGGAGTCTGGTGTGCAGAGGCCGGCAAAAGGTGCAGTTGCAGTTGCGGCAGGTGAACTGGTCTTGGGTGCTCTTTAGCGACAGGAGATGGCAGGCAGAATGGTGTCCGGTGTTGAGGGCATGGAGGGTGCAGGCATCGTAGCAGTGAATTGTCTGAGGTCCAGGCGTTGAAGGGCACAGACGGGCTTGCCTTTGGCACGCCCACTGCATGCAACTGCCATTAAATAGTGTGAGGGGGATGGCTGGACAGCTGTGAGGCAGGAAAGCAGTTCTGGAGGGAGGCAGGGCTGCAGGGAATGAGCAGCAGCAGGCGCATGGAGAGGAAAAAGGCACAAAAAGTGAACATGTGCAGAAAGTGAAGAAAAGCAACAAAAAAGCAGAAAAGATGAATGGAAGGTAATAAGGAGATCAGAGGAGAAAAGGCAGAAAGCAGAGAGACAGAGGGTGGAGGGTAGAGCAGTAGCATAGCAGGAGGAGGGCCTCGAACTCACAAACCTACAAGGGGCAGCAGCTACCAAGCGGAGCTGTGGGGGAAGGGAAGAAGTTCCCTGACAAGGACAGTGAGATTGCTCCTTACACCTCACCGCTGCTGCCATTAAGTAGTGTGAGGAAGAGGGCTGGACAGCTGGGAGGCGGGAAATCAGTTCTGGAGGGGTGGGAATGCTGGGGACGAGCATTGACGGGTCCACAGACAGGAAAAAGGCGCAAAAAGAGAAAAAGAATAGAAAATGACAAGAAAGCAGAAGAGATGAAAGTAAGGTAACAAGGAGATCAGAGGAGAAAAGGCAGAAAGCAGAGAGACAGAGGGTAGAGCAGCAGCAGAGCAGGAGGAGGGCCTTGAACTTGCATACCTGCCAGGTGCAGCAGCTACTAGGCGGAGCTGTGCGGGAAGAGAATCAATTCACTGACAAGGTCAATGAGATTGCTCCTTTAACTTTCAGCGGCCGCCATTAAGTAGTGTGAGGGGGGTATGCTGGACAGCTGGGAGGCAGGAAAGCGGGAAGCGGGAAAGTGGTACTGGAAGGGGGTGGGGCCGCGGGGGACCAACAGAGGCAGGGACACAGAGAGGTAAAAGGCGCAAAAAGTAAAAAAGAGCAGAAAGTGACAGAAAAGCAGAAAAGATAAAAGGAAGATAACAAGGAGATTAGAATAGAAAAGGCAAAAAATAGAGAGACAGAGGGCAGAGCAGCAGCAGAGCAGGAGGAGGGCCTCAAACTCACAGATCTGCGAGGGTCCGGGGCAGCAGCTACCAGGCAGAGCTGTATGGGAACGGAAGCAGTTCACTGACAAGGTCTTCCATCAGCTGAGACCCAGATCTCATTGTTACATGGTTCAAAACTTCATAATACAGGGTCTGAGTCTTCTTATATCATCAGTATGTTGGTCCTGCTAGCTCACAGTACCGCAACTAAACTCCTAATCATCCAGAGTTATAGAAGCTGTTGGCAACCTCAAACATGACCATTCATTCTCAAGGAATTCATGAAAATAGATCTAACCCTTTCATTTGTCACTTTTGCATGCCCAAGCTTTCATAAAGAGAAGAGACAATAATGTATTTTCAAATGTGTATTGAAAAGATCTAATTATTGTAATTAAAACATGAACTGCAATTATTAGACAAATGTAGGCAAATGAGACACATCATTGCTATAAGCATTACTAAAATGGTGAAAAATACAAATAATTTGACCATGTTTATTATTTCAAATATTACTCATATCTATCACTAATAGCCCCACACTAGCGAGAGCATGATGGGAGTTTCCTTGTGTCAGACCCAGTTGGAATGATCTAAGCCCATACCTAGTGTAATGTCTCAAGAAGCCGGTCTCAGTGCATTAACGCATTAACTCTGTCTTGGTGTGTAAGCCCACACAACTCCACCTGCACAGCTATTCTCCTTCTTATAATGTATGTCGGTGACATTTAGAGCTGCATCTTATTCACAACTCTCCACAGCATTCATGATAACTCAGGGGGAAAGTGCCTCTTTCCAGAATTCAAAATGGATGCAGTTTAACTAATAAAACACACACCTTATCTCATTCTGGAAGAGATGCAGAAAAACATCTTTAATTAGTCTGGGTAAAAGCGCCATCTCCTACGAGCACAAAATAAAGCAAGGGTATTGTGTTCTAACTAGGGTCCCTGAAACTAACAATGCTGACTACAGAACAACATCTAACTATAATAAATGCATGTGTGGCATTTTATTAATTTAGTGAAAAAAAATTTCAAATCACCATATTGGGAAGATGGTAAGCTAGAAAGGAAAACTAAAATGGAGACAAAACACAACCCCTATAACATCATTGCGTTCTTAACACATCCTGCTCTGACCCATACTTGTTGCTCTGCCTCTTGTAATCTCTTGATTTCCTCCCACGTATCAGCAACTGACAGCAGCATTCAAAAGGCAGTATCCTCATCAGATTCATTTGTAAACTTTCTGTTAAATGTGCATGCCACAGTTGCACAATACTGAGCAACTTCATCGGCATATTTGTTTACAAGAGTCAAGTAATCGATTCCGCTCCTGAAAGCTAAGCATTTAACAACTGCAACTTATTACTGTAAAGCTTCCAACAGCCTCATCACATATTCGCCATTCTGGATAAGAAATTTGGACAAAGTCATGAATCCCCTCTACAACCATAACTGTCCAACATCATGGACCTCACCAAAGTGATATTGACTGTCAGTAAATATTGTCACCCGCAATTTATGTGACAGATAGCCACACCTTGTAGCCAGGAGGCTTCTACCACCTACTTAATTGTACTGACAGCATAAGCTGCTGTCAAATTTCCCTCACTATCTCTTAGACATGAGCCATCAATAAATATTACATAGTCAGGCTCATCAAGGGGTTCATCTTTGATATCAGGACTTGGCCTGGTGCATAAAGCCATGATATTGAGACAGTCATGCTCAACGTCTTCCACATCAATAAGATTTTCAGGTAATGGCAACAAAATAGCTGGATTAAGAGCCTGATACCTCTTTAAAATGACATTCTCTGCTGCAAGAATCAATTGTTCATATTTGGGAGTGTGCTGTATGTCACATAGTAAATCATAGTTCAGGTTAGCAAAATCTCTAATGAGTGTGGGACCATTGCTGTAGGAGGATGTCCCAGGACTATATTCTCTCTTCTCTCAATACTGACACCAACCGCCACAGCTGCTTTAAGGCAGCTGGACAGTCCTGCAGAAACAGGGTCAAGGGTAGTAGCATAGACATCAGTGATGACATCACTGATGGCATCATCCAGTGACTCTGAGTGTTTCTAAAAAGTTTAAGACTGTGATATATATATGACAAGGTGTATTCGACAAATGACTGGGTGTATGAGTGTCTGTATGGATGATTTGTTGGGTGCGTGACTGACTGTATGAGTGAGTGATTAAACGTGTCTTAGTAAATGAGTGAGTGACTAATCTGTGTAAATGTGTGTATCAGTCTTTCAGTTGGTGTGTAACTGGCTGCATGGGTTGGTGAGTAGGTACATGAGTGTCTATATGGTTTATTGATTATTTGTCTGAGTACCTCTATGAGTGCCTGAGTGTCTGTGTGGGTTGGTGAGGTGCTGTGTAAGTCCCTGCATGGATGTATGAGTGGGTGAATCCCTGGGTGTATGGGTTCATGAGTGCTTTTGTGAGGGATGGTATGGTTGAGTGAGTGTGTATATGGCTATGTCAGTGAGTGTATGGATGTCTCAGTGGTATATGGGTGAGTAACTGCCTATGTGAAAGGCAGTATATGTGAGTGTTGGAATATATAAGTGACTGTATGTGTGAGTGTTTGAGTGGCTATATGGGTGAGTGTCTGCTTGTGTCAGCAACTGTATAGGAGAGTAAGTATTTGATAGTATTTGTATGAGTAGTGAGTGTGTGTGTTTCTTTTTTTTTTGTCCTCATGTCACCTCCGATTAGATGTGTGTGTGATTCTGTATGAATAAGTATCTGGCTGTGTGAATGGATGTTTGGGTGAGTGAATAGGTGTGTGAGTAGCACTATGGGTGACTGATGATGCATGAGCGGCTGTATGGGTGTATGCGTGGATATATCAGCGTCTGTATTGGTGAGTGACTGGCTGTATGGGTACCTGTATGGGTAAGTGAGTGAATTTATATGAAGACTGATGAATCAGTGAGTGGGTATGTATGTACTGGTATTGGTGTGTCAATAGTATCAAGAATGGTAGTCTGATATTTGGAGTGGGTGTATGAAAGGATATATTGGGGTTTGAGTAGGGGCATCAGAGATTAAGTGGATGATGTAATCAGTGATGTCATCAGTGATATCATTTGAGATGTCATCAGTGATGTCATCAGTAATGTCACTGACCATGTCATGAGTGATGTAATATGTGACATCATCAGCAGGGCATTGGGAGGGCGCAAGTCATAGTTAGCTCAGCTAACTATAACAGCTGAATTTCTCTGGTTTTGTGCAAGTGAAATGTCAGCCTAACTATAACGTCCCTGAAACCTGTGGTTTTCTCAGTGAATATCTAAGATTTTTTAAATGCTAATTTCTAACTATAATGTCCCTGAAACCTGTGGTTTTTTCAGTGAATTTCTAAGGTTTTTTTAAAATGCAAATTGCTAACAATAAAGTCCCTGAAACCTTTGTTTTTTCTGTGAGTTTCTAAGGTTTTTTAAATGCTAATTACAAACGATAATGTCCCTAAAACCTCTTATTTTTTGCTGTGTTATTATATATATATATATATATATATATATATATATATATATATATATATATATTATTTGACTACTGGCGGTCGCCAATAGGAAGTTATAGTTAGGACCTTGTTTCTATTCAAAAAGCTTTTTTTTCTTTTACCAATATCTTTGGTGCTGTTTGACGAATCTTCACGAAATTTTCAAAACTAATGACCTGCTCCAGTCAGCTCCTGTCTTAAGAGTTTCAGAGTGATTCGTGAAGCGGGGGCCGAGAAAAAAGGGGGTTCTAAAACGTGGTTTCTCCATGTTAATTTCCATAGGAAACTTTTGTCGCAGCTACAGCCGCAACTCCTAAACGGAATTACACCAAATTTGGCAGAGAAGTAGCTCTTGGTCCAGAGAGCACTCTTTGCTTTAAATGGTGTAAATCAATTTAATAGTTCCTGAGAAATTCAAAAATAAAAAAATATTGATATCTGGTGACCGCTGTGGATTCGCGTACCCTCCAGATCACGAGCTTGACTCAGAATGGCTGCCAACACTCCAAACCAAAAAGTGTTGGCAGTCATCTTGTGACTCGGTTGAACTGTGTCAAAAGAAAAAAGGTAAAAAAACAAGAAAAGGGGGCAGGGTAGAAACACCCTGACCCCCCCTAGGCCTGCTCAGGAGGTCCCACAGGGACCCCGAGGGCCAAAAAAAGCTTTTTTTGAAAAATTTCGGCGCGATTTGCGTAGAATTCGCGAATCCCGCTGAATTTTTTTTTAAAAACAAAGTGCGGACTCCCGTGCTTTGTTTTCAAGAAGCCCCCAGTGTGCCAGGTCCTGGGGGCATTGCACAATTACCATGCAGGGGCCTGCTGGGGCCCCGCAGCCCCAGGAACCACCACCTCCCTGGTGCATTATTAATAAAGTGCGGGGGGCACGTGGTCCCTCCACAGCCCCGGGGACCGCCACCTCCCCAGAGCTTTTGATTAAAACTGCGTGGGGGGCTCCTGCCCCCCCATGCTGCCCCAGGGACCACCACCTCCCCGGAGGCATTGCTTTGATATGACCGGGGGGCCTCGCAGGACCCCCAAAGCCCCAGGGACCGCAACCTCCCCGGGGGTTCAATTTTTAATGACAAGTGTGGGGGGGGGCTCCTGCCCCCCACACTGCCCTGGGACCACCACCTTCCCGGGGCATTAAGTAAATAAAATACAAGGGCCCATAGGGACCCCCGGCCCTGGGGACCACAACCTCCCTGGGGCTTTAATACTGATGGGAGGGGGGCCGCGTGGCCCCCCTCCTGGAGCCCTCCTTGGCCCTGGGGACCGCTACCCCCCAGGGCTGGCTCCAGCAATGTCCCGGGGTACCTACCCCGGGACATTGCAGTTTGTTATGAGAGGGCGGGAGCACTGCTCCCACCCTGTTATAGGAAACACTGCTTTGCTTCATGGAAGCGAGAGCAGGAAACCTGCTCTCGCTTCCATGAAGCAAAGCAGATTGCATGTCAGCAGCTCCCTTTGCCCTAAAGCAATGCTGGCTCCCGCAGGAGGCTGGGAGCCGGCTGGGACAACAGGGGCATTGGGGCTCCCCCTGCGGTCCCCAACAAAAAGGCCAGGCCCCCTGAGATGGGGTCCCTGGGGCCAAAAGTGGCCCAGGGAGATTGGGGACTCTCAGCTCCCCTCCCCATTTTAATAAAAAAAAAAAGTAATAAGGCCGGCCCCCGGGGTATGGGGTCCCCGGGGCCAAAATTGGCCTCAGGAGGTGGGCCAATATGCCCCCTCCAACATTTAAAAAAAAAAAAGGCTGGGCAGGCCCTGGGGGATGGGGTCACCAGGGCCATCAGTGGCCCAAGGAAAGGGGGCCACGAGGCCCCCCCTTCCATAACAAAACTTTGCAGGCCCCAGGGAATGGGGGCCACATGGCCTCCCTCCCTTTTAAAGATATAAAAATAAAGAAAGGCCTAGCACAGGGGATGGCCTCATGCCCCCCTCCCTTTTCAAATAAAAAAAATGGCTCAGGCTCCGGGGGATGGGGTCCCCGGGGCCCAAAAGGTTCTAGGGAAGGGGGGCCACACAGCCCCCCTCCCTAAAATAAAAAAGAAACCGACAACTCGCCGGAGGCCCCGCGCCCTCCCTGCACCACTCTGCAAACACACCTCCTGGCAATCTGGCATGCTCTGCATTGGAGGATTAAGTCCCCATCGCTACTGAGGGTCCCTGCGATCCGACTAGGCCAACAGGTACGTCCAGTAAGCCCCACACAGTGGGATTGCTGAGAGGTGGTCCGAGTCCACGCCCCTTTTTACACCACTCTGCAAACGTACATGTTGGCGCACTGCTGCTGGAGCGATGAGGTCCTCTTGTATCCTGAGGACCTCAGGACTGAAGTGGACTTCATCCCCCGAGCAGCAGTGCACCAGGCGGCGCGTTTGCAGAGTGGTGTAAAAAGGCTGCATGGCCTCGGACCACTATCAGCAATCCAGCTGTGTGGGGCTTACTGGAGGTCCCTGGTGGCCTAGTAGGCCCCCAGGGACCCTCTGGAGGCAAGAGGACTTCATCCTCCAACTAACAGCACTCCAGGTGGCGCATTTGCAAAGTGCTGGAGAAAGGGGGCGTGGCCTGTGTCCACCTCTCAGCAATCCCCCTGTGTGGGGCTTACTGGAGGTAACAAGTAGGCTAGTTGGCCCCTAACAACCCCCAGCAGCGAAGGGGACTTTAATCCCCATCGAAGAGCGCGCCAGGGAACGTGTTTGCAGACTGGTGAGCAAAGGGAGCGTGGCCTACTATGAGAACTTACCAGTGAGGCTGTGTGGGACTTACTGGAGGTAATAGGAGGAGTAGTTGGCACCCAAGATTGTCTTTGGGGGCCAATTACCCCTTCTGTTACCTCCAGTAAGTCCCACACAGTGGGATTGCTAAGAGGCCTTCAGAGGCCATGCTCCCCTTTCTCCACCACTCTGCAAACACACCTCCTGGTGCACTATAGGTTGGAGGTTGAAGTCCATTTTTCTCCTGAGGGACTTTGGGGGCCAAGAAGCCCTCCTGGTACCTGCAGTAAGTTCTACGCAGCAGAATTCCTGAGCGCTGGTCGGAGGCCCAGCCCCCTTTCTCCACCTCTCTGCAAAAGCGACTACTAGTTAAAGAAGCATTTGCAATGTAATAGGTTTCGCATTTGTGAGAGTTAGAGCTATTGGCATTGTAAATGTAAAAGTGTTTTATTTATGTTTCTTGGAGTGAAGTGGATGTGGGTTTTGTGTAGTGGAATTATGTGGTATGTTGTGCAGTGACATTATGTGGATAGAAAGTATGTGGTATTTAGTGTATAGGAATTATATAGAGTTGGATTATGTGTTATGGTAAGTAATTATGTGGTATGGTAGTCTGTGTTGTGGAGTGGTAACCTCAGGTTTAGTCTTCCTCGTTTTCATAGAAGCTAAACTATAAACTCAATGAGACAAAAAGAAGAAGGAACCACAGAGGAGTACTTCTGGACCTAGTCAGAGGTATGAGCAGCGCCACTGGAATTATGCGACTGGTTAGCTGCACCCACTTTCGGACATTTATACATTTTCCGCATTTGCCATATAATCCATCATCTACTGCATAATCTGCAAATGTGAACGAAAATAACCTTGTATCTAGGTCAAACGGCTCAAACGTTACCAAAAATGCAGCGACAAGTGTTACAGCATGGTGGAAGGCCCTTTGCAAACCTAAAATGGTCACCTGTTACTTATTGCTAAATGTGGGTATTAAATTGGTACTAATGGTGTGCAAACCACTCTTGCTTCTTTCTGTGCCTCTCTTGCCTCTTTCTGCATTTCTGTTGCTTCTTTCTGCACCTTTCTTTCTTTTTCTGCACTTCTTTTGCCTCTTTCTGCACCTCTGTTGCCTCTTTCTGCACCTCACATACTTCTTTCTGTACCCCTCTTGCCTCTTTCTGCACCCTTCTTCCCTCTTTCTGCACCTCTCTCGCCTCTTTCTGCACCCCTGTTCCCTCTTTCTGCACCTCTCCTGCCTGTTTCTTCACCTCTCTTGCCTCTTTCTGTACTTCTCTTGCCTCTTTTTGCAACTCTGTTGCTTCTTTCTGCACTTCTCTTGCCTATTTCTGCACCCCTCTTGCTTCTTTCTGCACCTCTGTTGCTTCTTTCTGCACCCCTATTGCCTCTTTCTGCACCCTTCTTCCGTCTTTGTGCAACTCTCTTGCTTCTTTCTACACCTATCTTCTCTCTTTCTGCACCCCTCTTGCCTCTTTCTGCACCTCTGTTCCTTCTTTCTGCACTTCTCTTGCCTCTCTCTACAACCCTCTTGCCTCTGTCTGCACCTCTGTTGGTTCTTTTGCACTGCTCTTGCTTCTTTCTGCACCTCTCTTGTAAATGTATGCACCCCTCTTGCCTCTTTCTGCACCCCTCTTCCCTCTTTCTGTACCTCTCGTGCCTCTGTCTGCACCCCTTTTCCCTCTTTCTGCACCTCCTTTGCCTGTTTCTGCAACTCTCTTGCCTCTTTCTCCAGTTCTCTTGCCTCCTTCTGCACCTCTGTTGCTTCTTTCTGCACTTCTCTTGCCTCTTTCTGCACCCCTGTTGTAGTGTAGTTCCTATAGTACCCCGGCAGGACCTGCGCTTTTGGATAACATACACTGTGGGCCTGGTGGCAGACTGATTCTGAGCACCCCCACTGCGTATGTTAGCCTGTTTGCATTAGCTAGCTCTCACTGCCACTAGAATCTCCTTTTTATCAGAGAGATTAGTTTTTGGCAAACTCAGAACACGACAACCCTGATTCCTCAGACTTGTGGAAACAATGTACTACTTTTCACTCAGTCACTTGTGCTTGCTCATTTGGTCTCAGAGAGTTACACAGAAGAAACAGTTGAGCGTGTTTACAATAAGAATTTATTGCACAGTTGTTCTTCTAGTATAAAATATATGTGCTGCGACAACTGTTAAACAGTAGCAGAGATATATGATCAGCAGTAGAGTGAACAAAAAAGGATAGTACAGTTCTACCATTTTGCAATAGTCATGAACATATACATGAATATAAAATGCATTCATAAAATAAAGCGCATACTCCTACGATGCCTGTCTAGATGTACCTAAGTGTACCTAGCATGTGAGTAGGTGCGAAAGAAGCCAAGAATCCCACTAGGCTTTAGTCAAACCCCAATACCTGATTAATGAGAGTGTGGGACCTCTAAATGGTCTCGAGTTGGACACCCCGCAAGGGATAATTAGACCACTGTCAGCTGGAGCGACTGCATGCAGGATCCTCAGCGTCTCTAGTCAGTGTGTCGACCTGGAAGTCTCGGTTCCATCTAAGTACTGATAGCAAGAGGTGCTGTATTTATACAGAAAAGTATAGAGTCCCTTTGTCCCTTGTGTCTTGTGTTAGCCATAGTTGGGTATGAAGATGACGTATGGGATGAACCGGTTACGTAGATGTTTATGCGGGTGGATCCTAGCCCGTGCCTGGTTTCCTAGAACTCTTATGAATATTTAATCATACTGGATGAGCACATTGAAGATGGTATAGGAGGCCATTGTTCGGGAAAAACCCTCCTTCTGTACCCAAACCACAGTCTAGATAAGGTTCAGCCCTCAGTGCCCGTTATTGTGGAGAATAGAGAACTAATGTAGGTGAAAGATTATGCCTATATTATGGCATCTCAAACTATGCCTATATTAGGGCATCTATATGAAACATAACACCCACTCCTCTTAATAGTCAACAATAATAAACAATGACAGCAAACTACTAAGTCATACTAGGTGGTAGCACATATAATTGTCAGTGAGCCACATAAAAACATTTTTAAAATTTGAAAAGCATATTTAAAAACATTTCTATGAGGGGAAAAATGTGTAGAGTCAGTTTTTCAATTTGTACTTAAGCTAAAGCTCTAGCTGAGTCCCTTTATAGAATTTAAAACTCTTACAAGCGTTTTAGAAGGCCATGCTTTCTTTAGCGATAGTGTCAATTTAGTAGGAAATGTTCCAAATTTAATCAGGGTCGAAATGAAAAAGGAAACTCCGAATTCTTTCCCAGCACATGATGAGCCAATTGAAGATTAAGTGTCCTGGCTGGGAGATGCAACATCACAGTCACTTGCTGTAGGGGACAGGAATTGTAATATTTCACACAGTACGTCGATGGAGCACAGATGAAATTCAGTACTGCCCATAGTTGGCATACAGGCTGCCGGTGCTGTTGTCGATACCTCAGTGCCCGTAGTGCTAGTTGTAGCGCTTGTGCTGGTGTCAGCGCTAGTGGTGGCTGAGCTGATGCTCAACCCAGTTGTAAAAGGCACCTACGGGTTTTCAAAGAATGCAGTCGTCAGGATAGGAGTACGCTGGGGACACAGCCGAGCGTGGGACCTCAGCGGTTCCAGCCTCGTGTTCAAGTCCGCAGGCGTCTCTGACTCGAGTGTCAGACAAATGTCCAACACGCATTCTTCACTGCAAAACAGGCATCGAAGAACAGGTAAGATGCAGTCCATCCAGACTGGTCTAAACGATAAGAACCAAGAAGCACTCAGTTCTCGTAGGCGAGGCGCGCCCAGATGTTGTACCATGTGCTCACGGTATCTACGTGCCAGAAGAGCTTTCGCCATTTCGTTCATGATTGGGCCGTCCATTGCATATCAGGAAAATGACGATCAGGATTCCAGCTATTAAAAGCAGTACCAGAGGTAAATCTCCAATGATGCTTCCAAATACGGAGTGTATAACATTTGGGATAACTCCGAGGACTGTTTGGAAGGTGCTTAGAAAACCTGACCCTATGGTCTTAAATAAATGTACAATACCACTCGTATCAGACATGTTAAAGATACGACCCACCATTTCTACTAAATGAAAGGGGCAGTTTGTACGAATAAGTGCCTGTATCTCGGTCGAGGTCCTTGCAACTTGAAGATCAAAGGTCTCTCGAGCAGAGGTTAAGGGTACAGTTTGCTGTAAAAGCATGGCTTTCATTCTGCTCAAATCGTCAAATTTTATAAAAGATATCTCTAATGAAGGCCACAAAGGCGCCTCCCTGACTGTACTTGTTGGGGGAAACAATACTTGCATACAGCAAGTAACCCTGGCGTTCACGGTGACCAGATAGGTGATACCCGGAAGCATGCCATAGCAACCTTGATCATTCAGCATCAAGTAGCTCCCATTCGAGAGTAACTCGAAAACTGGTGTGATCACAGCAGCTGGAGTCCCTTTCATGTAGCAAGACAGATTTGCAACCGAACCATTACAAGCTCAGTGTAAAATAATGTCCTGACACATGAGAGAGCCGCTTAAAGCGTTCCTGCAGTTTGTACCACTCAGGAATACTTCAAGATCCCCACTCCGGCACTGAAATCTATATGGTAATTCCCAGGATTCCTTATTGTATTCTTTACCCAATTTTTCATATCTGCCTGCCTGCCTCTGCTCAAGACAATACTGAAACTGAAAGGTCGTGACCGGGAGAGTGATATGGCCGTGGATTAGCCATTCTGTTGATGGTGATTCTGCCACTGTAAATGGTAGCCTGTCCAGTTTTTCAATACGCAGCATTGTATATTTAGCTCCCCTTTGTGCCATTTCTATCTGTGTATCTGTTAGATTGTATTCAGAAAACAGAGACGTACAGTTTATAAAACGCCAAGGCACAAAGCCTGCATGCAAACATTGCAGCGTCCAGCTTAATAACATAATAGAACGTAACTGAGATTGCCCGTGTTGTAATATGGCTAAATACTGTTCCAGTATGTCGATAGCAGAAGATACAATGCTGCCCAATGACTATATCCTGGAGGTCAAAGTTGTTAACCCATTATCTACCACAGCTAAAGCTTTTTCTAAGTTTATACGGTCTATTTTCCGTATTCTCTCTGCGGCCTCTTGTTGGGAAATCTTCCAGTTTTCATTATAGGCAGCATATATGCCTGCATATATGAAACGTTTTTGACGTGTTTTCCTGGGTCCTAGTAAGAAGTCCCTAAGATCCATGTCAAGTGAGAGTAAAGATAAGTGTTGTTTCACTTCTGCAAGTGTTGAGTTTTCTAGCCAATCGAGGCACAACTTCCCAACACTGTAGGTTGTCACTACCCCTGGATGTTCTCTCTGTACATAACGTGGGTCTGGCCTATGGATACTGAGTCCCTCGGTGATGTTCAGGAATCGCTTATGACAGCTATTCGTGTCTAAGGGCCAAACCACCCACTGTTTCCAATTTTGGTCTGTTCTATTGTACTCTAGGATGTCATCCACTGTTGCCCCTTCTTTTGTAGTTGAATTCTGCCACCCCCCATATGTCGGTGTTGGAAACCTAGGGGTGTTCAGGTCCTTGCTCTTGGCTAGTCCAAGACAGGAAATCTGTTGCACAGTATCATTTAAAAAGATCATCTGCTGTGGAATGAGGCATGCTCTAAATAGTGCCTCTGTACCCTGGACTTGCCAGTCCCTTGAACCCCAAACTGATTTTAAGTCAATTTCATCTTTCCATAGGTCGAAACCCTGTTCAGACAATTGGGCCAAAAAGGAAGCAGAGTAAATCTGTTTAGTGTTTGTCAACATAATTTTCAGTGCTGATGTTGGTGCAACCTTGTAGTAATATGAGGCTGGATCTGTGGTGTTAAACCCTGAAAAGTATGAAAATTTCTATGCAAACGTTTGTGAACTACTTTTTGGTGGTGTTGGGAAATGTTCCCACTGATGGTATTCAAAAACATTCCTAGGTGAAATGGATTTGTGCAGGAAATGATGACCATAATGTTGGTAACAGTACAATGTGTCATAATCTGAAGAACCCTCTAACATTTCATTATTAGAAAATGCAGCAGTTTTCTCTAAATCAGACAACATATTATTAACTGTTTAAGAGTCCCAATCATCAGAAAATGTACTTGAGATAATGATATCACTTAATGAAATGTTAAATATATGATTAATTTTTAAAAGTTCTGTCAGATAGAATATGTTAAAATCAACCTTGTCCCATACTATACCATCCGGTATAGGAACAGCTGTAATGTTCACTGATGACAAGTTTATTTGCTCACGATGTGATGATGGATGTGGCTTCAGTAGTGTGTTGACCTTTTGGGCTGTGGAGCTTTGTTGAAGATAGCGTCCATTAACCCCTTCGATGCTCATGACGAGCTCAGCTCGTCGTGCTGTGAGGTGGGCGTGTGCGCATGACGAGCTGAGCTCGTCACGACCACGCCCGCGATCGGAATGTCCAGCACCTGAGCGGAATTCCGATCGCGGCGAAGGTGTTAATAAGCATACTAAAAGTTAGTACTAAGCCAAGCCAGAAATGAAAAAACAATATCCCAGAAATTACCCAGAGTTCAATCCAAGGTGATACCAGGTATGTCTTTTTTAGAAAGTGAAGAAAGATCTTTATTTGTTGCTTGAATGGTGTTTTGGCTGGCGTCGTTTCTGGCTTGCTTGGATCCAGAGAAAACGTATCAAAGTTCATGAAATAGCCAGAAGCAGTTCGATCAATTGTAGGAATTGCATCGGGATTAGTTGAAATGTTATTTTGCTCTTGACGAGGCATGTTGACGTAGACTTCTGTATTAGGTCTAATTGCAACTTGTGAATTAGTCTGATGTTCATTTTGAACTTGAATGTTTGGTTCAAGTGGAACAAGTTCCATAGCATTGTTGCTCAGTCCTTCATTCCTTACAGATGGCTCTTCAAATGTGATGAGTCTTTCTGTTTGAACTTCTTGGATTGTAGCTAGAGGAGAGCGTCTGCTACTGTGGAGACCACGAGGCCTACTGCTTATTATTGGCCACATAGTGTGGTTTGATTAAGTCGATTGAGACAAATCTTTTCTCCTTTTTCCCCGGCAAGAGGCGGCAAAAAGTACAGTTCTTGTTCCTTGTACTGCAAGGACTGGTACAGGTGTTCTGTATGAAGGTCCAAATTCCTTTTTGTCCGCAATTTTCTCTCTGACCAGACACCCGACTTTTGGGATCCAGACAGGTCTTGCCGTGTCTGCCTTGACTTCCCCAGTGGCGGTCTGCTTTAGTCCGACATTGCTTTGTTTTGCCCTGGATTCATTTAGATCCTGTAAAACAGCCAAACGATCATGGATATCAAATGGTTTTTCATCCGCCACTGTGCCTTCCCAATAAAGATCAGGTACCCACATTCGTGTCCCAAAGAGGACTTCATATGGAGTGACACCCCTAGAGAGTTTCTTGGCTGGCTGTTTAACGCCCGCTGTACCCCATAAAGGAGTTTGACCCAACTACCGCCATTGCCAAATACCCTAGCTGTTAAAGATTTCTTTAAGTCCCGGTTTTTCCTCTCCACAACTGAATTTCCCTCTGGATGGTACGGAGAGGAGAAGCGCGATGCTATGCCCATTCCTTCCATGGCCTCTTTGTAAGCCCGAGAGCTAAACGCAGGGCCGCGGTCAGAGTGTAACGTGCTAACTGCATATGTGCTGATAAAGACTCGCAAATCTTTGATAACAGTTCGAGTGTCAGCCGAGGGCTGAGGCCATACCCATAGGAATCTCGAGCAGGAATCCACTGCAACCATGATATATTTGTAAGCCCCGTCTGCTTGTAAGGGGCTGCAGTGGTCCAAGTACACACATGCGAGAGGTTTGTCTGATTTTAATAATGGCGCCTGCGCGGGTTTTGCTACCGTGGAGACTTTCATCTGCTGGCAGATGTCGCAATTCAGGACATAGTCTTTAGTTTGCTTAGTTAACCCTGGCCACCAATAGCGCTGTTTCAATAAGGAAATAGTCGCTGTAACGCCTGTGCGTGCAGAGCCCAAACCCTTGTGTGCTACTAGTATTAAACCTTGCCTACGATCCATATTTGGTATTACCCTATCCCCGACTCAAGGAATCTGAGCATATGGAATGTTACATGCATCTAACTTGTAGGAGTATTTGAGTGGAAATTTTTTAGGTACTGCTGTGCTGCCTTTGCGTGAAGCAATGACAGCTATCATAATCTCACCGTCTATTCTCGTTTTGGAACGAGTGAGTGCAGCTACGGAAGCCGTGCGAACAGCACCCTTTGCGGCTTTATCAGCCAATGAATTCCCTTCAATGTGAACGCCATCACGTTGATGACTCAGTGTATGGATCACGTGAGTCCTTGGTAGCTTGTTTTTCAACTCTGCTACCTGTTCCCATAGCATGTTATGCTTAATTGTGCCACCTTTCGCATCTTTAAACCCATTTTGCTCCCAATGATCTAGGTATTCATTATATGACTGAACACAGTAAAACGAATCACACACGAATAGTGTGGGGAATTCATGATCCGTATTTACCAGTGCCAGTATCAGTGCTTTTAACTCTACCAACTGTGCCATGCAGTCTCCTAGCAATTGCGTTTTTGTGCAACTCGGATAGAACTTTCCATCCTGCATGTGCCCTTTAACGATAGCACACGCTGCGCTGTATTGCTGCTTTCTTCCTATGGCCAGTTGCGCAGATCCGTCAGTATAAATAATATTTTCATACTGATCGAGAGGCAAGATTTCATTTGGTAGAGGATATTCGTGTTCATATTGCAGGAATGCCTGTGTTTTTAAACTTGGATCAAATCTGTATTCAACATCCATTGCAGTAAGAGATGTGGCCCATTGTATCCATCTTGGATGTAAGGCTTTCACATTTGGAATGCTAGCCTTTGTAACAGCTTCTAAAGCCGGTACCGGGGTTACGACAATAATGCGTTTCCCCTGAGCCAGTGCTCTTTCTCTTGCTACAGCGGTCTGAACAGCTGTCAGGATTTTCTCTGTTGAAGTGAAACGCATTTCTGCATTTGTGTACAGGTGTGATTTGTATGCGATTGGTACTGTTTCTCCTTTATTGAAGGTTAAGTAAGTGTACCCGCATTGACCCGCAATTATACGGATCACCAAGTGGCGTACGTTTACGCGTGTTTGGAAGTGTTTGGAAGCTATCATATCTTCCTGGAGTGAACGAAGAATATTAGTGTGTTCTTGTGTCCAATTTCTGACTGAAAAGTCAGGTTTTATTAGGTCGTAGCAAGGTTTTACCCTTTGTGCTTAATCTAAAATGTATGTTCGGCCGAAAATTAGGAATCCCAGTATTGATTGTAAATTTTTTTATGATTTTGGAGGCTGGAGCAGCGCACATTTTTATAAAAAGTTTGCTGCTAGACTTTTCCCTTCACTTGACAGCTCATATCCCAAAAATAGGACATTGAGGTGGGCTATTTTTGATTTTTTAAATTAAATTTGTAGCCCTCAGTGCCAAATCCCATAATAATGGTGTTTACCCTGGTCAAGTGCCTCTCTAAGTCATCATCCGTTAGATAAATATCATCAACATAGGACAATGCTTCTTCATCAAATTTTTAAGTAACTCTGTTACCCTTCCTGAAAATACCCGGGGCTATTCTTATACCCTTGGGGAGTCGACAAAATTGTCGCTGGGACCCTAACGCTGAGAATGCGGTCAAATACCTGCTTTCAGGCACTATATTTTGGCAGAAAAATTCATTTGAGATATCAAGTGTTGTTTTGTATTTTTTCCGCACAATGTTATTCATTAATGCGGCACTATGTGCATTTTGGACAGCAAATGTCTTTGTGCATGAGTTTAAATGTCTGTAATCTAAAACTCGACGATATGTATTGTCGGGTTTAGAGACGGGAAACAAAGGATTGTTCATTGGAGAGGTACATTTTTCAATGACCACCTGGTATTCAAGTTGATCAAAGATCTCCCTGACCTGTTTTTTAGCTTCTTGCTTTATCGGGTATTGCCTCTGAGTATTAGGTGAAACTTTTAACGGGATCACTTGGTAGGTTGAATCCTCATCCCACCCAGCGTAATTTTTGTACAATGCTGGAGCTTGGGCTACTGCCCACTCCCGTGCATATGTATGTTTAAGGTGAACGGGAACATGGTCGGAAAATGCAGGAAAAATTATACTTTCTCCCCTGGGGCACTCCATTACGAATTCTGGCGGCCAATCTTGTTCGGCTAACAGGATGTCATACCCAGATGATAAGTTCTTCCAAAAGAGACCTTTTAGTATCCTGGGCTTGTCCCCCTCCATCCGGAGTGGTATTTCATGTAACTTATGTGGGACGCTCACCCTTTTGTCTGGTGTTTCCACTGTGATGTAATCATTCAAGTTCGCTGTCACCAGAAATTCCTTCAGGTTCTGGCGAGCTATTGTTACTTCTGCCGCACTGTCTAGCTTCATCAGAGCCCATTCCCCGTTCAGAAGTTGTGTCCTCAGAATTCTGGGCATGTCTGATTTTCAGACCAGCAACTTTCTTTTTCTTAAATTGAGGTTTTGATTTTTGCTTATCTTCTTTTTTGGAAGTAAAGTCTGGAGCGCGCTGCTTGTCTCTGGACTGTGTGCGCTCGTCTCTGTGTTCAGACCGTCCTTCTCTCTCGGAGTTTTTCTTCGAGCCCTGAAAGGAACGAGAGGAACATGTATCAGTATCCTGATACCTGTCAGGTTTCCTAATATTATCCCTATTCCTAAGGTTGTACCTCTTTTCAGAGGGCTCCTGTGGAGGAGACCTACCTCGGGACTGAGATCTGTTGTCTTTAAACGTTTGTTGTTTTTTATTATCCAACTTCTTTTTAGAAGAAGTCGGTGTCTGCTTAGAAGTGTCCTTTTCGGGACTGCCCATTAGTTGAGGTTTTACTGCTTTCCCCCCAAACTATCCCTGCCTAACTCTGCATACGCAGTTTCAATTCTTTTGGGTAGTTCTTTCTCCTGTTCTAATGGAGAGAACTCCCGTAGGCGTTGGCGGATTGCCACTAATGCTGCTTCCCTTTTAATGTTAGCTAGTATTATGGCTGACACCTGGTCGTAGTTATTTAATAACTTCATCCCTAAGTTCAGGGCAGGTTCTGCTCCGTACTCATTTTGTATTTGTCTCAATACATCTGGTATCACTGCTAATGAAGGAATACCATGAGTTCTGGTATGTATGGCAGCAAAGACTGTACCCCAAGAGGTACAATCCTCTAACTGTGGTGTAATCTCCATGGCAAGCAGATTGTTAACATTCTGTGTTTTTCAAATGGTGTGGTATTTGGGAATACTGCTTCTAACTGGGTTATTTTCTGAGCTACCCAGAAAGGAATTTGTTCACGTTTTGTGGGCAATTTACCCATTACCGCGTTTAATGTTGGTGGAGTAATTTTAGTAGCTCTGCTCTGTGTAGGAGCTGTATTTGGTATAATTACTGTTGGTTGGACCGCAAGTGTCCTCATGACGAATTGTGTCATGTTTCTGTAAAGTTTTATCAACTCTTTGTGTTGAAAAAGCAATTCATCATTTGGCATTGTGTCAATGTCAGGATGTGGTGCATAGGTCGCTAATATCGGCCATGTTGCTCCTGGTCTTCCTAATGGACCAAGTCTTGCTCTTCTTCTTGAGTGGGGTAGGGCGCCATTAAGCCAGAAATTATGTTCCTGGTAGGTAAGCGGAATTTCAATCTCTCAAACAGAGTGTAGACCACTGGGACTTCTTCATGTGTATAATAATGACAAGTTTTTGTTATAGCGTTTGCTGCTGGGAATGTAACCCATGAATAGAACACCTCTGTTTGGAAATCTTCGTGTGCCTCTATCACAAATATTACTACACCTCCTCTGGATGGTACACCATTTTTGAGGAGTTTAACTGTGAGTGTGTGTCTTACATTGGGTTCAATATGTAGTGCATTGGCATCTTCCTCCTCATCTGATTGACCTATTTGTGCCAGCGGGTCTAATTCTCTGTTTTCTGTAGTCATTGTGTTAAGAACATGGAAAAACTGTCCAAGGAAATTAAGATAAGGTGTTTTGCACAGTTTTGGGAACTAAATGTCCTTCAAGCTTGATTAACCAACAGCCAATAAATAGGATATATCGCCTACTCAGCTGTGGCGGAGTTTGTGCCCACCCACTCCAGACGTCTCAGGTTTTTGTAAGTAGGGGTCTCTGAGAATAAGCACGACTGAACTACTCAGATTCTACTGTTAGATAAGTACCAAACCAATGTTGGTGGCACCATGTAGTGTAGTTCCTATAGTACCACTGCAGGACCTGCGCTTTTGGATAACATACACTGTGGGACTGGTGGCAGACTGATTCTGAGCACCCCCACCGCGTATGTTAGCCTTTTTGCATTAGCTAGCTCTCAGTGCCACTAGAATCTCCTTTTTATAAGAGAGATTAGTTTTTGGCAACCTCAGAACACGACAACACTGATTCCTCAGACTCGTGGAAACAATGTACTACTTTTCGCTCAGTCACTCGTGCTTGCTCATTTGGTCTCAGAAAGTTACACAGAAGAAACAGTTGAGCGTGTTTACAATAAGAATTTATTGCACAGTTGTTCTTCTAGTATAAAATATATGTGCTGCGACAACTGTTAAACAGTAGCAGAGATATATGATCAGCAGTACAGTGAATAAAGAAGGATAGTACAGTTCTACCATTTTGCAATAGTCATGAACATATACATGAATATAAAATGCATTCATAAAATAAAGCGCATACTCCAATGATGTCTGTCTAGATGTACCTAAGTGTACCTAGCATGTGAATAGGTGCGAAAGAAGCCAAGAATCCCGCTAGGATTTAGTCAAACCCCATTACCTGAATATTGAGAGTGTGGGACCTCAACCTGGTCTCGAGTTGGACACAACACAAGGGATGATTAGACCACTGTCAGCTGGAGCGACTGCATGCAGGAGACTCAGCGTCTCTAGTCAGTGTGTTGGCCTGGAAGTCTCGGTTCCCTCTAACTACTGATAGCAAGAGGTGCTGTATTTATACAGAAAAGTATAGAGTCCCTTTGTCCCTTGTGTCTTGTGTTAGCCATTGTGGGGTATGAAGATGACGTATGGGATGAACCGGTTACGTAGATGTTATGCGGGTGGATCCTAGCCCCTGCCTGGTTTCCTAGAACTCTTATGAATATTTAATCATACTGGATGAGCACATCGAAGATGGTATAGGAGGCCATTGTTCGGGAAAAACCCTCCTTCTGTACCCAAACCACAGTCTAGATAAGGTTCAGCCCTCAGCGTCCGTTATTGTGGAGAATAGGGAACTAATGTAGGTGAAAGATTATGCCTATATTAGGGCATCTCAAACTATGCCTATATTAGGGCATCTATATGAAACATAACACTGTTGCTTCATTCTGCACTTCTCTTGCTTCTTTCTGCACCTGTCTTGCTTCTTTCTGCACCCCTGTTGTCTCTTTCTGCACTCGTCTTCCCTCTTTCTGCACCTCTCCTTTCTCTTTCTGCACCCCTCTTGCCTCTTTACTTAAGTCTCTTGCTTCTTTCTGAACTTCTCTTGCTTCTTTCTGTACCATTCTTGCTTCTTTCTGCATCCTTCTTCCCTTTTTTGCACCCCTCTTGCCTCTTTCCGCACCTCTCTTGCTTCTTTCTGCAGTTCTCTTGCCTCCTTCGATACCTCTGTTGCTTCTTTCTGCACTTCTCTTGCTTCTTTCTGCACCTGTCTTGCTTCTTTCTGCACCCCTGTTGTCTCTTTCTGCACTCGTCTTCCCTCTTTCTGCACCTCTCTAGTCTCTTTCTGCACCCCTATTGCCTCTTTCTGCACCTCTCTAGCCTCTTTCTGTACTTCTCTTGCTTCTTTCTGCACCTTTCTTCCTCTTTCTGCACATGTCCTACCTATGTAGGCATAGTTAGATATTAGCTTTTAAAAATCTTTAGAAATTCACTGAAAAAAACAGAGGTTTCAGGGACATTATAGTTAGTATTAGCATGTAAAAAACATTGAAATTCACTGAAAAAAACCAGAGGTTTGAGGGTTGTTATAGTTAGGAAGTAGCATTTAAAAAACCATAGAAGTTCACTGAAAAAAACACAGGTTTCAGGGACGTTATAGTTAGGCTGACGTTTCACTCGTACAAAAACAAAGAAATGTGGCCGTTATAGTTATTTGAGCTAACTAAAACTCGCGCCCCCGCAATGCACTGTTGATGACATCACATATTACATCACTCATGACATGGTCAGTGACATCACTCATGACATTACTGATGACATCATCCACTTAATATCTGATGCACCTCCTCACACCTTAATATAACCTTTCATACTCCCACTCGAAAACACACACTATCATTCTCGAAACCATAAACACACCAATACCTGTTAGTACATACCCACTCACTGATTCATAGGTCTACACAGACATCCACTCACCCATACAGTCTCTCATACACGCAGTCACTCATCAATATAGCCACTGATATATGCACTCATACACCTATACAGATACTCACATACCGCCACTCAAACATAGAGTTACTCACACACCTAGTCAGTCACCCAAAGAATCAATCACACTACCATTTATTCACCTATTCAGTTATACACACACCACCTCACGTATTCATACAGATAGTAACACATACTTACTCTCTTCTACAATCACTTACACAAGCACACACTCATCCATACAGCCACTCTCACAATCACTCACTCTCACATTTAATCACTTATATACTCCAACACTCACATGATCCCCTGCACAACTCACTAGGACTGATAAAGGTTTAATTCTCCCTCCTCAGTCCGCAACTCTTTAGTCTGTTTTTACTCAAGGCCCAGGTACTCCTCGAATAAAAGGTTTGAAAATCCAGGAGCCATTTTTAAATTTCACATAGACTATCCCACTTCTACTCACTACACTTAGACACCCTCACATAACACCATTTACCATCACAACGGCAAACCGAGAAGACCTCCGGCAAAGAGCCCCCCTGCGGGGCCTGTTGGGAATTACAGTGCTGGTGCAACGAGGAGTTGCCCTATGATGAAGCATGACACCCCTCTGGGTATGTGAGGGCCCTTGCTCCTTATTGGAGCTATCCCTGGACAAGCATTCCCTGCCTTGTCCTGCCTAGCACCCTATGGTAACCGTCATTACCGACGTGGCCTGCCACTCCTTTCATCCTTCCACACTCTTAGGAACAGCATACTTCTTCTCTTTACCAATATACTTGGGGCCTGTATGCTGGACCTATCAAGCCCCCGTCCCTCCCTGTGAGACTTTAACAAGCACACACTCACCCATATAGCCACTCTCACACTTACTCACTCACACATACAGTCACGTATATACTCCAACACTCACATATACTGCCTTTTACATATGCAGCTACTCACCCATATACCACTGAGACATCCATATACTCACTGACACAGCCATACGCACAATTACTCAACCATATCGTCCCTCACAGATGTACTCATGAACCCATATACCCAGGGATTCACCCAATTATACATCCATGCAGGGAGTCGCACAGCCCCTCATCCATCCACACAGACACTCAGGCACCCATACAGGTACTCAGACAACTAATCAATAACCCATATAGACACTCATGTACCTACTCACCAACCCATGCAGCCAGTTACACACCAACTGACCGACTGATACACACATTTACACAGATTAGTCACTCACCCATACATTCACTAAGACATGTTCAATCACTCACTCATACAGTCAGTCACGCACCCAAGAAATCATCCATACACCCACTCATTCTTCGAATACAGCTCGGCATATATATATATAAGATTCTTAAACTTTTTAGAAACACTGACACTCACTGGATGATGTCATCAGTGATCTCATCAGTGATGTCATTTGAGATGTCATCAGTGATGTCATCAGTGATCTGATTTTTTTATTTTTTTATTAGTGATCTAACTGACCATGTCATGAGTGATGTAATATGTGACGCCATCAGCAGTGCATTGCGGGGGCGCAAGTTATAGTTAGCTCAGCTAAATTCAGTGAATTTCTAAGTTTTTTTAAAAGCTAATTTCTAACTATAACGTCCCTGAAACCTATGGTTTTTTCAGTGAATTTCAAAGGTTTTTTAAATGCTAATTTCTAACTATAACGACCCTGAAACCTATAGTTTTTTCAGTGAATTTCAAAAAGTTTTTTAAATGCTAATTTCAAACTATGCCTACATAGGTAGGACATATGCAGAAAGAGGAAGAAAGGTGCAGAAAGAAGCAAGAGAAATGCAGAAAGAGGCAACAGAAGTCCAGAAAGACAAAGAAAGGTGCAGAAAGAAGCAAGTGATATGCAGAAAGAACCAACGGAGGGGCAGAAAGAGGGCTTGTTGCAAAGTCATCCAGTGCCCCTAACTTTTTGCTGACGGGTACTGGTGGTAACTGAGTCTGACTAACCAGGCCTAGAGCCAGTGCTATGCTAAAAGACACTTAGAATATAGTGAAAACACCTACATACACTAGAGTACACTATGGGTTGGGGTACCCCTGTGATTGGCATGACCTCCCCTGTAAGGCCCGAGTGCATAATAGGGCAGGGGGGTTAAAACTACCTCTAAGTCAGAGGTGCAGAAAGATGCTTCTTTAACTAGTAGTCGCCTTTTCAGAGTGGTAGAGAAAGGGTGCTGGGCCTCCGACCAGCGCTCAGGAATTCCGCTGCATACGACTTACAGGAGGTACTAGGAGGGCTTCTTGGCACCCAAAGTCCCTCAGGAGTAAAGTGGACTTCATCCCCCATCCCGTAGTCTGCCAGGAGGCGGGTTTGCAGAGTGGTGGAGAAAGGGGGCGTGGCCTCCGAAGACATATTAGCAATACTACTGTGTGGGATTTACTGGAGGTAACAAGAGGGGTAGTTGGCCCCCAAGGACATCATTGGGGGCCAACTACCCCTCCTATTACCTCCAGTAAGTACCACACAGCAGGATTGCTAAGTTCTCATACCAGGCCACGCCCCCTTTGCCCACCACTCTGCAAACACGCTCCCTGGCGCTCTCTTGGATGGGGATTGAAGTCCCCTTCGCTGCTGGGGGTCCCTAGGGGCCAACTAGCCTATCTCTTACCTCCAGTAAGCCCCACACAGTGGGATTGCTGAGAGGTGGAACAGGCCATGTCCCCTTTCTCCACCCCTCTGCAAACACGCCTCCTGGCACGCTCTTGGTTGGGGGATGAAGTCCCCTTTCCTCATAAGGGTCCCTGGGGGCCAACTAGCCCACCAGGTACCTCCAGTAAGCCCCACACAGCTGGATTGCTGAGAGTGGTCCGAGGCCACGCCCCCTTTTTACACCACTTTGTAAACACGCCTCCTGGCACACTGCTGCTTGGGGGATGAAGTCCACATGTGTCCTGAGGTCCTCAGGACACAAGATGACCTCATCGCCCCACCACGTAGCCTGACACAAATAAAATGAATGACAATAACATTGACTAGCGTGCCTATGCGCATCCCAGCCTGTCAGGTAGCACAAATGTACCACCCTTAACGCTAAACTTACACCTGGAGAGGGTAGTCTTATGTTATGGTATACCCGGTATTGCAGGTGGAATCTGTGGTGAGAAAAATGCATAAATCTGCGCCTGGCGCTCAGTATTTGCGATCTCCAACCGCGGATCCAGCGGAATGTACATCAGAGTTATTACTAAGGTGCACTAGAGTTTTTTGTGAGCGGGCGTTTAAGGGCTGAATCGCCCACATCAGGATACTTGTTATGCCCAGTTGTTGTCTGAGCTGGCGCTCATTTTACCAGCTAGTGTACCTTACTAGCTGTACCCACGTGCTACAGAGGGGGAGATGCAATGCAATTCGGATGAGATGTCCAGGGCGACTCCATGTGAGGAATCCTGCAATGTCAACGCAAATTCAGCTAAGAGTCGAGCACAGAAAAGATGTCCCTGCTTCAAAATAGATGTCTTTATTTATTTTACAGCATCATACTTTGAGCAGGAAAGTGTTATAATAGAAGAGTATCACGGTACATAGCACCTTAAGAGGGTCAAGGGGAACCCCGGTATGAGTATATACACACTAGGAGTGAGTGTGACAAGTGGATAGATGCTGAGCTTGGGGGACACCGGTACGACACTGACAATAAACACGTACTTGGATGGGTTAATTTTTATTGCATTATTCTCTTTTCCGTTTTAACAATTGCCTCTAAATACCTGAGATTTTGCGTACTTCTGATTTCCGTACAAAGGCATATGAATGTAGGGACCCGATAATTGGTTAAAATCAATTGCCTCAATCTGGAAGTTGGAATCAATCCTTCTGTGGCCGATAGGCGTAGTCTCGCATTCCCCAGTGCCCCGGATGGTTTCAAACAGATATCAATATGTACGAGCACCTGCTGTTGAGTGGAAGGAGCCACAGACCACTGGGGCGAGCAGTGCTTAATTTGTAAAAGAATAAGCGCCGGGGCTCAAAGTTTTACTCAGAAGCCCGCTATCTAAGGTTGAGGTGCCAAATACCGAGGCTGCGTACACTTGATTCCACCTTATCCCTCTTTAAGCCACCATCAGACACCCCGGGTGCTGGTACCCATAAATCAGTGCTGCTGGGCCCCACCTGCAACTACTGGCTCGAATTATGCACTGGGGAAGGATAAACCAGGGCCTGAGGCAGGCGAGCTGCTGGAAGAACACGCAGTGTCCTCGCAATGACACAAATTGCCTTAAGGCAAGTAGGAAAAATACACACCGCGTTCCTTGGGCCCTGACAGGTAGTATAACACAGCCATAAATGGGGTGGCCCCTCACATCCCTGAACCTCTGGGCTTCCGCACCTGCTGCTAATGACGGATTTATAGCACCGCCTCTAAGGGCGAGGACGCTCTAGCCAACAAGATGTCGCTGCACCGACTTGTTCTCACGTCCAAACTACACACACACCAAGTCAAAACAGACCCACATCCAGGCACTCTGGGCTCTGCCTCTTAGACTTGTTAGTGAACAGTGTGCTGTCATCTCCGTGAGACAGCTATGCGAGCCTCCACCTGAGCTGTATTTATAACACTGTGTCTAGCACCCCATCCATAATATTGTGAAAATGGATGCGAGGCACTGGTAAAGCACACACATGGAGGCACACTAAGGAGCTTGGCCCTGAATGTTGTACATCCTTGAACTAAGCGGGTGCTTCGGAGATCACTGTCTGGCCAGGCTACTGGTAACAGGTTAAGAGCGCTTAGGCTCAGCCTTTCATCATTGCAGACTATATGCGGGGTGGCTACGGGCTCTTTCAGTGCGTTGAAACTGCAACGCAGCATTTGCGGGCGGTGTATAAGCTTTAATTGGTGCTAATAATTTGTACAAAAGTTAGTCCACATTGGCAATAAGCACTTTAAAGGCGGGATTAACATAATCGTGCTCACACTCACATTTGTACGCCCTCGGGTATGCGCGTGGGCTGAGTGGGCTGAAATGAGAGGTGGGCAGTGGCCCGGGTGCTTCAGCAGACACAACGTAGTAGTTTCCTGGCAGACACCCACATAACGTGGGTATATTGGGTCCGTACCACCTGGACGGCTCAAAGTGCTGGTGCTCTACTTCCAAGTGAAGGGGAATGACAAACGGACAGGGACAGAGACCACACAGTGTGGAAGACATGTTTGGGGCATTCTGTTAAGCGCAGGTATGTTTAATATGCAGCTGGTGGTCATATGATAACTGGATGACTCTGCATGCTGGTGGTGACAGGTGATGCGGAGCGAGGTGCAACGTGTGTAGGAGCAGAAACACGTGCTCTTCTGGAGACATATAGTGGGTTAGTTCCTTGACCTCCATTTGGCATGCTTGCTGGGGCAGCATTGCTGTGGCACTTGGACAGATCTAAGTGCTGGTCCAATAATGCTGAGTGAAGCGAGCGGCGGATACAAGTGGACACACCAGTTCTGCATGCATGTTGTGGTACAGTTTCATAATACACGCCCACCTCACGTGTGTTTATTCGGGGCCATGGGCCTGCTGTAAATGGGCAGCTCTAGCTATGGGCAGCGTGCTGAGTGCGGTGCAAAGAAAATGGTGAGCACAGATGCTTTGTTGGTAGACATGATGAGATCCCGATCGTTCACTCTCTCACACACATAACAATCACAGGTATGTATGTATATTGGGTGGATCGTGGGCCTGAGATAACTTGGCGGTTCTAAGTGTTGGCATAGTGTTGATGGAGGCGCGTCAAGTGGTCGATAGGAGCAAGCACACTGGTTCCTCTGTAGACATGTCCTGGTACAGTTTCATCATACACTTCTACCTCGAGTATGTTTATTTGGGCCCCTAGGCATGCGTCAACCAGATGGCTTCAGGTATTGAGAGTATTGCTGAGTGGAGTGCACAGAAATTAGTAAGAGCACAAGAGCAGGGATCCTCTTTTGAGACATATTATGGTACACAACCTTCTCTCTCTCTCTCTCTCTCTGTCCTCCATGTCTCTCACACATGCACACACACAGAGGAATGTATCTTCAGTGGCCTTGGGCCTGAGATAACTTGCCGGTTCTAATTGTTGGCATAGTGTTGGTCGATGTGCCCCTGGGACCTGGCCCACCCGTGGCTTTATAGATAACGAAGCGTGGGAGCCTGTGCTTCCTTTTTTTTGTTTCTTGGCCAGATTTGCTCACCCAAATGCTTTTTTTGGCCCTGGGGGTCTTTGTGGGACCCCCTGAGCAGGCCTAGGGGGTCAGGGTGTTTCTACCCTGGCCCCTTTTCTTGTTTTTCACCTTTTTGTTTACTGTTTTCTTGTGACTCGGTTACCGAGTCACAAGATGGCTGCCAACACATTCTGGTTTGTAGTGTTGGCAGCCAATCAGAAGTCAGCTCGTGCTCGGGAGGAGTCGTGACTCCTCCTTGGTGCTCAGATATTGATATTATTATTTCTTGAATTTCTCAGCAACTACTGAACGGATTTACCCCATTTAAAAAAAAGCACGCTTTCTAGACCAAGACCTACCTTTTTGCCAAATTTGGTGTAATTCCATTCAGCAGTTCGGGCTGTAGCTTTGTCTAAAGTTTCCTATATAAATTAACATGGAGAAAACGCTTTTTGGGACTCCCCTTTTTTCTCTGCCCCCGCTTAACAAATCACCCCGAAACTTTCAAGCCAGGAGCTGACCGAAGCGGCCCATTAGTTTTGAAAATTTCGCTAAGATTCATCAATTGGCGCCAAAGATATTGGCAGATCAAAAAAACGTTTTTCCTATGGAAACTAGGTCCTAACTATAACTACCTACTGGCGACCGCCAGTAGGTAATATATATATATATATATATATATATATATATATATATATATATATATATATATATTCACTTAAAAAACCATAGGTTTCAGGGACCTTATAGTTAGAAATTAGCACTTAAAAACCATAGAAATTCACTGAAATAACCACAGGTTTCAGGGACGTTATAGTTAGTTGGACAATTCACTCGTATAAAACCAGATAAATTCGGCCGTTATAGTTAGTTGAGCTAACTGTAACTCGCGCCCCAGCAATGCACTGCTGATGACATCACATATTACATCACTCATGACATGGTCAGTGACATCACTGATGAAATCTCAAATGATATCACTAATGACATCACTTATGACATCATCCAGTGACTGAGTGTTTCTAAAAAGTTTAAATATGTTTTATATATATATATATGCCAAGGTGTATTGAAGAATGAGTGGGTGTATGAGTGTCTGAATGGATGATTTAATAGGTGCATGACTGACTGTATAAGTGAGTGATTAAACGTGTCTTACTAATACATGGGTGACTGACTATTCTGTATGAATGTCTGTATCAGTCTGTCAGTTGGTGTGTAAGTGGCTGCTTGGGTTGGTGAGTAGCTACATGAGTGTCTATATGGGTTTTTGATTGGTTGTCTGAGTACCTGAATGGGTGCCTCAGTGTCTGTGTGGGTGGGTGGGGTATGTATGACTCCCTGCATGAATGTGTGAGTGGGTGATTCACTGGGTGTATGGGTTCAAGAGTGCGTCTGTGACAGTCTCCATGGGTGGGTGACTGTGTGTATGGCTGTGTTGGTGAGTGAATGGATGTCTCAGTGGTACATATATTAGTAACTACATATGTGAAAGGCAGTATATGTGAGTGTTGGAGTATATAAATGATTATATGTGAGAGTGAGTGATTGTGAGAGTGGATGTATGGATGAGTGTGTTCTTGTGTCAGTGATTGTATAAGAGAGTAAGTATGTGTTAGTATCTGTATAAATAAGTGAGGTGGTATGTGTGTATAACTGTGTAGGTAAGTAAATAGGAGTGTGATTGATTCTCTGCATGACTAACTATCTGTGTGAGTAACACTATGGGTGAGTGGCAATGTGTGAGTGTCTGTATGGGTGTATGAGTGCATATGATAGTGGCTGTATTGATGAGTGACTGCATGTATGAGTGACTGTATGGATGAGGGAGTGGATGTGTGTGTAGACCTAGGAATCAGTGAGTGGGTATGTAGTAACTGGTATTGGTGTGTCTATGGTTTCGAGAATTGCAGTCTGTAATTTAGAGTGGGTGTATCAAAGGTTATTTTAGGGTGTGAGGAGGTGCATCAGATTATCACGTGGATGATGTCATCAGTGATGTCATGAGTGATGTCATTTCCGATGTCATCAGTGATTTTATCAGTGATGTCACTGACCATGTCATGAATAATGTAATATGTGATGTCATCAGCAGTGCATTGCTGGGCGCGAGTCATAGTTAGCTCAACTAACTATAACAGCTGAATTTCTCTGATTTTGTATGTATGAAATGTCCAACTAACTATAACGTCCCTGAAACCTGTGGTTTTTTCAGTGTATTTCAAAGGTTTTTTAAATGCTAATTTCTAACTATAACGTCCCTGAAACCTATGGTTTTTTCAGTGAATTTCAAAGGTTTTTTAAATGCTAATTTCTAACTATAACGTCATTGAAACCTGTGTTTTTTTCAGTGAATTTCAAAGGTTTAATAAATGCTAATTACTAACTATAACGTCCCTGAAACCTATGGTTTTTCAGTGAATTTCAAAGGTTTTTTAAATGCTAATTTCTAAATAATGTCCCTGAAACCTCTGTTTTTTTCAGTGAATTTCAAAGGTTTTATTAAATGGTAATTTCTAACTATAACGTCCCTGAAACCTATGGTTTATTCAGTGAATTTGAAAGGTTTTTTTAAATGCTAATTTCTACCTATAACGTCCCTGAAACCTATGGTTTTTTCAGTGAATTTCAAAGGTTTTTTAAATGCTAATTTCTAACTATAACGTCTCTGAAACTATGGTTTTTTCAGTGAATACCAAAGGTTTTTTGAATGCTAATTTCTAATTGTATTGTCCAAAAAATGCTTTTTCTAAATTTTTTAAACTTTTTTTAAAAATAATGTGATGTTTTCTCTTTCTAAAATATGCATTTACATTTTTATTTATTATTTTTTTTCAAAAAAAAAAATGGATTTGCGTACCGATCGTGTACCAGTCACGGTAGGTGTGCAAATCCAAGAATTTTATATTGGTTAAGTCGTGTACGATGCGCATTCGGTATGCGAAGGGTGCGTGGTTCTGGGCCCCGTGCAATGACACATACGTATTTCTGGGGATCGCGCCAGGTGCGCGAATCCACAGCAAATTTTTTTGTTTTAAAAGTATATGTATATAACTTTATTATATATATTATACCAAGAGATTATTTAACATAATAATAAATATCATATATTTGTAACTGGAATAAAGATATATTATTGTTAAATATATTTTGCGGGAATCGCGCCGGGTGCTCGCTGGTTGCGCGCCGGGAGTGCGAATCCCATGTGACTTCAAAAGAAAGTATTTCATTTGTTAAGAAGCTTTTGATTCTAGAACTTGCAGGACCTCACCCAATTTTTTTCATTCTTTCAGCTGCATCTACAGAGACACAGCTCTTGTGTTTTCTCTTCATCTTTAGATTTTTTTGGTGTTTTTCTTCATTAAAAAATAATGGCTGCTTCAAATCCAGCGCAACAGCTTCCACCAGAAGATGAAGAAGAGTTGGAAGAACCGGTGAAAGTAAGATACAAAAGCATAGTATGGGCGTTCTTCTCTATTCCAGCTGGGGAGAAGAAAGTAAATGCACGTAAGGTCAAGTGCACAATTTGTGAGAAGGTCCTGTCACGAGGATCAGATAAAAACTATTCATGCGGCACCTCTTCGATGCTGAAACATCTACAAACCATGCATCCACGGCGTCTCGCGAGGGTACAACAGCGTTGAGACTTACAAAAACAGGCAACTCAGGACGACGGTGCAGGACCAAGTACATCATCTGGTTCTTCAGCTACTACAAGACCGAATATAATTCCTGAATTTGCTGGAGTGGAGCAGCATTGTGTGAAATGCAAGAAAGTACTATGTTATGGTGAACAATCAGTGGATGACATCGTGGTTGCTATTAAAAACCACCATTCATTTTTTAATTATTTTTGCAATGAATTTCTAATTGCATAATGTTTGCAAAATTTTCACTGTTGATTCTGTTAATTTTTTCATTTTTCTTAAAAAAAACACCAAAAAATACAAAAAAGAGTTGAAAAAATACAAAAAATTATAAGAGAAAGAAGAAGAAAAAAATGGTTCTTTTTAGAACGGCCTATTTGGTTAATAATAGACAAATTTGTAAGTGTTGTATGAATTCTGGCAAGTGTAATAGATGGAGAAGTGTATGGGTAGTGCATGTGTGATTGCATGAGTGCATATGTAGTGCCTGGGTGATTGGAGAAGTGCATGTGTACTACCTGAGTGATTGCATGTGTACATGGGTAATGCCTGGGTGATTGTAAGAGTGCATGGGTACTGGCTGGGTGATTGCATGAGTGCAGGGGTAGTGCCGGCGTGATTAGAGGAGTGTATAGATAGTGCCTGAGTGATTAAAGGAATGCATGGGTAATGTTTCGGTGATTGCAAGAGTGCATGGGTACTGCTTGAGTGATTTGAGGAGTGCATGGGTAATGCCTAGGTGCATCGAGGAGTGCATCAGTAGTGCCTGGGTGATTGCATGAGTGCATAGATAGTGCCTGGATCATTAAATATGTGCATGGGTACTGCCTGAAAAATTGGAGGACTGCATGGATACTACCTGGGTGAGTGCAGAAGTGTAAGGATAGTGTCTGGGTGATTGGCGGAGTGCATAGCTAATGCATGGGTGAGAGGATGAGTGCAAGGGTAAAGTCTAGGTGATTGGAGGAGTGCAAGAATAGTGCTTGGGTTATTTCATGAGTACATAGGTAGTGCCTGGGTGATTGCATGAGCGTAGGGGTACTGCCTGGATGATTGCATGAGTGCATAGGTAGTGCCTTGGTGATTTTATAAGTGTATGGGTACTGGCTGGGTGATTAGAGGAATGCATAGGTAATGCCTGGGTGATTGCATGAGTGCACGAGAAGTGCCTGGGTGATTAGAGGAGTGCATACAGAGTGCCTGGGTGATTTCATAAGTGCATGGGTACTGCCTAAGTGATTGAACGAGTGCATGGGTAATGCCTAGTTGCATGGAGAAGTGCATCAGTAGTGCCAGGGTAATTGCAGAGTGCATAGGTAGTGCCTGGGTGGTTTTATAAGTGCATATGTACTGCCTGGGTGATTGGATGACTGCATGGATACTGCTTGGGTGATTGGAGAAGTGCAAGGATAGTGTTTGGGTGATTGGAGGAGTGCGTAGCTAATGCATGGGTGATTGCATGACTGCAGGGGTAATGTCTGGGTGATTGGAGGAGTGCATGGATACTGCCTGGGTGATTGGAGGAGTCAAAGGGTAGTGCCTGTGTGATTGGAGGAGTACATAGCTAATGCATGGGTGATTGCATTAGTGCAGGTGTAATGTCTGGGTGATTGGAGGAGTGTATAGCTAATGCATGGCTGATTGAATGACTGCAGGGGTAATGTCAGGGGTGATTGTAGGAGTGCATGGATAGTGCTTGGGTGATTGGAGGAGTGCAAGGGTACTGCCTGGGTTATTGCATACCTGCTTAGGTAGTGCCTGAGTGAGTGCATGAGTACAAGGGTAATGCCTGTGTGATTGGAGCAGTGCAAGGGTAGTGCCTGGTTGATTATATAAGTGCAGGGGTAGTACCTGGTTGATTATATAAGTGCAGGGGTAGTGCCTGGATGATTAGAGGAGTGCATAGATAGTGCCTCAGTGATTTTATAAGTGCATGTGTACTGCCTGAGTGATTGAAGGAATGCATGGGTAATACCTAAGTGATTGCATGAGTGCAGGGGTAATGTCTGGGTCATTGGAGGAGTGCATGGGTAGTGCCTAAGTGATTGCATGAGTGCAAGGGTAATATATGGGTAATTGGAGGAGTGCATGAGTAATGTCTGGGTGATTGCATGAGTGCGGGATTCATGTCTGGGTGGTTGCATGACTGTAGTGGTAGTGCCTGGATGATTGGAGGAGTGCATAAGTAGTGCCTGGGTGATTTTATAAGTGCATGGGTACTGGCTGGTTGACTGGAGGAGTGCATCGATAGTACCTGGGTGATTTTATAAGTGCATGTGTACTGCCTGAGTGTTCGAAGGAGAGCATGGGTAATACCTAGGTGATTGCATGAGTGCAGGGGTAATGTCTGGGTCATTGGAGGAGTGCATGGGTAATGCCTAAGTGATTGCATGATTGCAGGGGTAATGTATGAGGAATTGGAGGAGTGCATGAGTAATATGTGAGTGATTGCATGACTGTAGTGCTAGTGCCTGGGTGATTGGAGGAGTGCATAAGTAGTGCATGGGTGAATTTATAAGTTCATGGGTACTGGCAGGATGATTGGAGTAGTGCATGGATAGTGCCTGGGTGATTGCAGCAGTGCAGGAGTGGTGCCTGGGTTATTCTATGAGTGCCTTGGTGATTGCATGAGTGTAAGGGTAGTGCTTGGGTTATTTCTTGAGTGCATAGGTAGAGCCTGGGTGATTGCATGAGTGCAGTGGTAGTGCATGGGTGATTGCATAAGTGCATAGGTAGTGCCTGGGTGATTTTATAAGAGCATGGGTACTTACTGAGTGATTGGAGGAGTCAGTAAATACTGCCTGAGTGATTGAAGGAGTGCAAGGGTAGTGCATGGGTGATTGGAGCACTGCATAGCTAATGCTTTGGTGATTGCATGAGTGTAGGGGTAATGTCTAGCTGACTGCATGAGTGTAGGGGTAGTGCCTGGGTGATTGGAGGAATCCATAGGTAATACCTGGATGATTGCATGAGTGCAGGGGTAGAGCCTGGGTGATTAGAGGAGTGCAAAGGTAGTGCCTTGGTGATTTTATAAGTGTATGGTAAGTGCCTGAGTGATTGAAGGAGTGCATGGGTAATTTCTACGTGACTGCATGAGTGCAAGAGTAATGTTTGGGTGATTGCATGAGTGTAGTGGTAGTGCCTAGGTGATTGGAGGAGTGCATAAGTAGTGTCTGGGTGATTATATAAGTGTTTGGGTAGTGGCTGGATGATTGAAGGAGTGCATGGGTAATACATAGATGATTGCATGAGTGCAGGGGTAATATCTGGGTAATTGAAGGAGTGCATGAGTAATGTCTGGGTGGTTGCATGAGTGCAGAGTAATGTCTGGGTGGTTGCATGAGTGTAGTGGTAGTTCCTGGGTGATTGCAGGAGTGCATAACTAGTGCCTGGGTGATTGGAGGAGTGCAAGGGTAGTGCCTGGGTTATTGGAGCAGTGCATAGCTAATGCATTGGTGATTGCTTGAGTGCAGGTATAACGTCTGAGGGATTAGAGGAGTACATAGGTAATGCCTGAGTGATTGCATGAGTGTAGGGCTAATGTCTAGCTGATTGCATGAGTGTAGAGGTAGTGCCTGGGTGATCGTATAGGTGCATGGGTACTGGCTGGATAATTGCATGAGTACAGGGGTAGTGCCTGGGTGATTGGCCGTGTGCAAGGGTAGTGCCTGGGTGATTTTATACGTGTATGGGTAGTGGCTGACTGATTGAAGGAGTGTTTGGGTAATGGCTGGGTGATTGCATGAGTGCAGGGATAATGTGTGATTGTATCGAGGAGTGCATGAGTAATGTCTGAGTGATTGCATGAGTGCAGGGGTAATATCTGAGTGATTGCATGAGTACAAGGCTAATCTCTGGGGGATTAGAGGAATGCATAGGTAATGCCTGGATAATTGCATGAGTGTAGGGCGTAATGTCTTGCTGATTGCATGAGTGTAGGGGTAGTGCCTGAGTGATTGGAGGAGTGCATAGGTAGTGCCTGGGTGATTTTATAAGTGCAAGGGTTCTGGCTGGGTGATTGAAAGAGTACAGGGGTAGTGCCTGAGTGATTGGAGGAGTGCATAGATAGTGCCTGAGTGATTAAAGGAGTACATGGGTAATGCCTGGGTGCTTGCAAGAGTGCCTGGGTGATTGGAGGAGTGTATGCGTAGTGCCTGGGTTATTGCATAAGTGCATGGGTACTGGCTGGGTGATTGGAGGAATGCATTGATAGTGCCTGGGTGATTGGAGGAGTGCAAAGGTAGTGCCTGGGTGATTGAAACAGTGCATAGCTAATGCATTGCTGATTGTATGAGTACAAGGCTAATCTCTGGGGGATTAGAGGAATGCATAGGTAATGCCTGGGTAATTGCATGAGTGTAGGGGTAATGTCTTGCTGATTGCATGAGTGTAGGGGTAGTGCCTGAGTGATTGGAGGAGTGCATAGGTAGTGCCTGGATGATTTTATAAGTGCAAGTGTTCTGGCTGGGTGATTGAAAGAGTACAGGGGTAGTGCCTGAGGGATTGGAGGAGTGCATAGATAGTGCCTGAGTGATTGAAGGAGTGCATGGGTAATGCCTGGGTGATTTTATAAGTGTATGGGTACTGGCTGGGTAATTGCATGGGTACAGGGGTAGTGCCTGGGTGATTGGAGAAGTGCAAGGGTAGTGCCTGGGTGATTATATAAGTGTATGGGTAGTAGCTGGCTGATTGAAGGAGTGCTTAGGTAATGCCTGGGTGATTGTATGAGTGCAGGGATAATGTGCGAGTGTTTGGAGGAGTGCATGAGTAATGTCTGGGTGATTGCATGAGTGCAAGGGTAATGTTTGGGTGGTTGCATGAGTGTAGTGGTAGTGCCTGGGTGATTGGAGGAGTGCATAGGTAATACCTGGGTGATTGCAAGAGTGTACAGGTAATGTATAGCTGATTGCATGAGTGTACGGGTAGTGTCTGGGTGATTGGAGGAGTACATAGGTAGTGTCTGGGTGATATTATAAGTGTATGGGTACTGGCTAGGTGATTGGAGAAGTGCATGGATAGTGCCTGGGTGATTCGAGGAGTGTGGGAATAGTGCCGAACTGTATAGATGAGTGCATGGGTAGTGTTTGAAGGAATGGATGAGTGCAGTAAAAGCGGCTGTAAACATTAGTTCACATTATCATGCTTATTACATTATTTCATCTTACCTTATTTACTAATGAAGATACAAATCTCAGTGGACTATTTTACAGTAGTTTTGTTGTAAACTGAATTTAAAATCTTTTAAACTTTACCATTACCTTCTGTAAAAAAAAGAAGAAAAACTGTTATCAAGTATAATATTATAGTTTTAAGAACACAACATATTTTAGAATTACATAACATTTTCAGTTTCCCTTTTTCGCTGTTCTCAGATTCTACTGAATTTCACCATACAGAGTGATTTCAATGTAGCTCATCATACAACAGCGGGGGAAAAAAACAATCAATGAGATTGTAAAAAAAAAAAAATCAGCGTTGAAAATATTTAGAACAAGTGTAACTATCTGTTTGCCTATCGGCAGTTTCTAAATTACATTCTTCAACTACATTAAGTCTTTTATTTCTCTCAAGTACATTATGTAAAATATACGCTCTCATTTACATCGCGTATAATATAAAGATCAAATATATAAACTACTTCTTTCAAACACAATTTTCCAAATGCAATATGAATTAGCACACACAATAATCCAAACAGTAATTATTCACATCTTCCCAATGGGCTGAATAATGTTTCCAAATCCATTTGCATTGATAATATCCAAAATAAATTTGTTATTTCGTGTTCACATCTTCCCAATAGGCCAAATGATGTTTTCAGAACGATGATGGATTCAACCCAGATCTGTGACTGGGGGTGAGTGTCTGAAAAGTTTCATCACTCCGTCAATCATCTCCTTGTGTTTGCTCAAAACTTTGGCATAAAAAATTTCAGAAATGAATTTGGTAATTTGTAAGGCAACCTACATTTGAATCCCAAATGGGCATCATTGCAATGTGTCCATCCTTTATTGCACTTTAAATACACAGTATAGTGTCCAGATGTTGTAGTAGGTCCATCATGGAAAATAATAGCCACTTCTTTAAAAGTTCTTCCTGAAATTGATACTTGACTTGCCACAACATTTTTAATTTTGGTTTCCAATTTTCTTCCATTTGCTCTTCAACGTTGTAGCATTACAATTACATATTGTCCAAATCTTTCTATATATAATGTTGCCAACATTTCTGATTTACAATGAGAACATTTCCTATCTTGATTAGCTGTTTTTACTAATTTGTTAAAAGACACTGATTTACAATCTGGTATTGTCAAGTATATGAATCGTTCAGTGTCTATTTCAGTGGTAGAAGAAAATGAACACTCTTCACATTTATGATCCCATCTGTAACTTAGTCCAAACTAACCCTGGGCAAAGCACTACGCTACGCTCGCGTAGTTTGCGAAGTTTGCGCTACTTCGCACTACGCGAATTGCACATAGCACAGTGCAAACACGCGTAGCGTAGCGTAGTGCAGCAGTCATTTTTTGCTTGCTCGCAGTCCTCAACGTCAAGTTGGCGACCGCGTGCAAGCAAAATGACATCCCGGCGAGACTTTTTCCTCGTTCACGATCAGCAACATCAAGTTGCCGATCGCGAGCGTGGAAAATAAACCTCCCGGCGAGATTCTCAATGTGGGGAGGTCAGGTTTCTCATTGCGAGTGGTCGCGTATGCTCGCGACCGCTCGCGATGAGAAACTACCAGTCCGCGTTGAGAAAGCTGCCGCTCAAGTAAAAATCTACTCGAGCGGCAGTAAACGACAGCTCGCACTGTGCAAGATGCCGTTTTCAATGATTGCACAGTGCGGACAAGCATCCGGCACTGTGCAATCATCGCGAACAGCACACTACGCAGTTCGCGTAGTGCTACGTGTAGCTTGCGTAGTGCGAAGTGCACTTCGCGTAGCACTTCTTCGCGAACTACGCCCAGGGTTAGTCCAAACACATTTTCAATTTCTTTTCCTTCATCTTCCAATACTGCAAGCATAAACATAAGAAATTCGTGTGCATCTTGTTGTACATTCACTGTAAATTTCAATGATCCAGTACATATATCCAAAAGATGCCAAATGCCAGAAGCAGTATGGATTTTAGTTCTATAAGTTACCAACTTTTGAAAAATATAATGTAGTAAAGAACAGAATCTTTTTTCTCGATTTTCCATAATTTCATGATGAAGATCCTCTAGATAAAACACAACATTCACAATTACATTAGCATAGCAGTTGATACCTGAACTATTTTCTAATTTGTATACTACAATATCATAAACAGTGTCCATTTTCATTTTCTTTGCAGTTTCATCATTCTCTTGAATTGTTTTCTTTTTTGAATCTCAGTGGAATGTTTGTCATATTTCCGTTTTTGACACACTACACGTTTCTCATATACAGGATATTCACCTAAGTTAGGAGCATAAAGTCTCCTTAACTGATTGTACTCTCTTACACAATTTACATCAGCACTAATCTTTTTCTCATCAAAATCAATCAAATACAAACCAGATAATGTTCTTACTCGAGGCAATGCAATGTATGTCATGCCTTCTTTAAACACTGTACTTCCAATATTTACCAAAGCACTGTCTACACTTCAACCTTGATATTTATGAATGGTTACTGCATATGCTAGAGAAAGAGGAAACTGTTTTCTATGAACATACAAGACTTTTACAAACAAAAAACGAAC
The DNA here is from genome assembly GCA_963921515.1 of Calotriton arnoldi. Taxonomy (NCBI): domain Eukaryota; kingdom Metazoa; phylum Chordata; class Amphibia; order Caudata; family Salamandridae; genus Calotriton; species Calotriton arnoldi. The sequence continues at coordinate 301,036 of CAWUFW010005112.1, forward strand.
AGTACAACGTCCAATCTGTTTTACCTCTTCAATCTGATCAAATTTAATCTTCAAAAATTAAATTCCATCTCTGTTCTGAAAATTTACAAAATCAACAACTTTTCCCATTGCTCCATTTATAAACCTTGTTCTACATTCAAATTATGCCGTAAAATTACCCGACAGTTTACACATACATATAAAGTCTTTTCTAAACCTGCAGTCTTAGAGACCAACTTTTCCAAACAATCCACTTTTGACTGTAATTTCATCAACAGTGTCCATTTTCATTTTCTTTGCAGTTTCATCATTCTCTTGAATTGTTTTCTTTTTTTGAATCTCAGTGGAATGCTTGTCATATTTCCATTTTTGACACACTACACGTTTCTCATATACAGGATATTCACCTAAGTTAGGAGCATAAAGTCTCATTAACTGATTGTAGAGGTGTATGGGTACTTGCTGGGTAATTGCATGGGTACAGGGGTAGTGCCTGGGTGATTGGAGAAGTGCAAGGGTAGTGCCTGGTTGATTATATAAGTGTATGGGTAGTGGCTGGCTGATTGAAGGAGTGCTTAGGTAATGCCTGGGTGATTGCATGAGTGCAGGGATAATGTGCGAGTGTTTGGAGGCGTGCATGAGTAGTGTCTGCGTGATTGCATGAGTGCAGGGGGAATGTCTGAGTGATTGAATGAGTGCAAGGGTAATGTCTGGGGAGTTAGAGGAATGCATAGGTAATGCCTGGGTAATTGCATGAGTGTATGGGTAATGTCTTGCTGATTGCATCAGTGTAGGGGTAATGTCTGGGTGATTGGAGAAGTGCGCAGGTAGTTCCTGGGTGATTTTATAAGTGCAAAGGTTCTGGCTGGGTGATTGGAGGAGTACAGGGGTAGTGCCTGGGTGATTAGAGGAGTGCATAGGTAGCGCCTGGGTGATTTTATAAATGCATGTGTACTGCCTGAGTGATTGAAGGAGTGCATGTGTAATGACTAGGTGATTGCATGAGTGCAGGGGTAATGTCTGGGTGATTGGAGGAGTGCATGAGTAATGTCTGGGTGATTGCATGAGTGCAGGGGTAATGTCCAGGTGGTTGCCTGACTGTAGTGGTAGTGCCTGGATGATTTGAGTAGTGCATAGGTAGTGTCTGGGTGATTTTATAAGTGCATGGGTACTGGCTGAGTGATTAGAGGAGTGCATAGATACTGCCTGGGTGATTGAAGTAGTGCAAGGGTAGTGCCTGGGTGATTGCCTGAGTGCAGGGGAAATGTTTGGGGGATTGGAGAAGTGCATAGGTAATACCTGGGTGATTGCAAGAGTGTACAGGTAATGTATAGCTGATTGCATGAGTGTACAGGTAGTGCCTGAGTGATTGGAGGAGTACATAGGTAGTGTCTGGGTGATATTATAAGTGTACGGGTACTGGCTAGGTGATCGGAGAAGTGCATGGATAGTGCCTGGGTGATTCGAGGAGTGTGGGAATAGTGCTGAACTGTATAGATGAGTGCATGGGTAGTGTTTGAAGGAATGGATGAGTGCAGTAAAAGCGGCTGTAAACATTAGTTCACATTATCATGCTTATTACATTATTTCATCTTACCTTTTTTACTAATGAAGATACAAATCTCAGTGGACTCTTTTACAGTACTTTTGTTGTAAACTGAATTTAAAATATTTTAAATTTTACCATTACCTTCTGTAAAAAAAGAAGAAAAACTGTTATCAAGTATAATATTATAGTTTTAAGAACACAACATATTTTAGAATAACATAACATTTTCAGTTTCCCTTTTTTTGCTGTTCTCAGATTCTACTGAATTTCACCATACACAGTGATTTCAATGTAGATCATCATACAACAGCGGGGGAAAAAACAATCAATGAGATTGTAAAAAAACAAATCAGCGTTGAAAATATTTAGAACAAGTGTAACTATCTGTTTACCTATCTACAGTTCCTAAATTACATTCTTCAACTACATTAAGTCTTTTATTTCTCTCAAGTACATTATGTAAAATATACGCTCTCATTTACATCGCGTATAATATAAAGATCAAATATATAAACTACTTATTTCAAATACAATTTTCCAAATGCAATATGAATTAGCACACACAATAATCCAAACAGTAATTATTCACATCTTCCCAATGTGCCGAGTAATGTTTCCAAATCCATTTGCATTGATAATATCCAAAATAAATTCGTTATTTCGTGTTCACATCTTCCCAATAGGCCGAATGATGTTTTCAGAACGATGATGGATTCAACCCAGATCTGTGACTGGGGGTGAGTGTCTGAAAAGTTTCAGCGCTCCGTCAATCATCTCCTTGTGGTTGCTCAAAACTTTGGCATAAAAAATATCAGAAATGAATTTGGTAACTCGTAAGGCAACCTACATTTGAGTTCCAAATGGGCATCATTGCAATGTGTCCATCCTTTATTGCACTTTAAATACACAGTATAGTGTCCAGATGTTGTAGTAGGTCCATCATGGAAAATAATAGCCACTGTTTTAAAAGTTCTTCCTGAAATTGATACTTGACTTGGCACAAGATTTTTAATTTTGGTTTCCAATTTTCTTCCATTTGCTCTTCAACGTTGTAGCATTAAAATTACATATTGTCCAAATCTTTCTATATATAATGTTGCCAACATTTCTGATTTACAATGGGAACATTTCATATCTTGATTAGCTGTTTTTACTAATTTGTTAGAAGACACTGATTTACAATCTGGTATTGTCAAGTATATGAATCGTTCAGTGTCTATTTCAGTGGTAGAAGAAAATGAACACTCTTCACATTTCTGATCCCATCTGTAACTTAGTCCAAACACATTTTCAATTTCTATTCCTTCATCTTCCAATACTGCAAGCATTAACATAAGAAATTCTTGTGCATCTTGTTGTACATTCACTGTAAATTTCAATGATCCAGTACATATATCCAAAAGATGCCGAATGCCAGAAGCAGTATGGATTTTAGTTCTATAAGTTACCAACTTTTGAAAAACATAATGTAGTAAAGAACAGAATCTTTTTTCTCGATTTTCCATAATTTCATGATGAAGATCCTCTAGATAAAACACAACATTCACAATTACATTAGCATAGCAGTTGATACCTGAACTTTTTTCTAATTTGTATACTACAATATCATCAACAGTGTCCATTTTCATTTTCTCTGCAGTTTCATCATTCTCTTGAATTGTTTTCTTTTTTTGAATCTCAGTGGAATGTTTGTCATATTTCCATTTTTGACACACTACACGTTTCTCATATACGGGATATTCACCTAAGTTAGGAGCATAAAGTCTCCTTAACTGATTGTAGTCTCTTACACAATTTACATCAGCACTAATCTTTTTCTCATCAAAATCAATCAAATACAAACCAGATAATGTTCTTACTCGAGGCAATGAAACGTATTTCATGCCTTCTTTAAACACTGTACTTCCAATATTTACCAAAGCACTGTCTACACTTTAACCTTGATATCTATGAATGGTTACTGCATATGCTAAAGAAAGAGGAAACTGTTTTCTACGAACATACAAGTCTTTTACAAACAAAAAACGAACAGTACAACGTCCAATCTGTTTTACCTCTTCAATCTGATCAAATTTAATCTTCAAAAATTAAATTCCATCTCTGTACTGAAAATTTACAAAATCAACAACTTTTCCCATTGCTCCATTTACTAAACCTTCTTCTACATTCAAATTATGCCATAAAATTACCCGACAGTTTACACATACATATAAAGTCTTTTCTAAACCTGCAGCCTTAGAGACCGACTTTTCCAAACAATCCAATTTTGACTGTAATTTCATCAACAGTTTCATCATTCTCTTGAATTGTTTTCTTTTTTTGAATCTCAGTGGAATGCTTGTCATATTTCCGTTTTTGACACACTACACGTTTCTCATTAACAGGATATTCACCTAAGTTAGGAGCATATAGTCTCCTTAACTGATTGTACTCTCTTACACAATTTACATCAGCACTAATCTTTTTCTCATCAAAATCAATCAAATACCACCCAGATAATGTTCTTACTCGAGGCAATGCAACGTATGTCATGCCTTCTTTAAACACTGTACTTCCAATATTTACCAAAGCACTGTCTACACTTCAACCTTGATATTTATGAATGTTTACTGCATATGCTAAAGAAAGAGGAAACTGTTTTCTACGAACATACAAGTCTTTTACAAACAAAAAACGAACAGTACAACGTCCAATCTGTTTTACCTCTACAATCTGATCAAATTTAATCTTCAAAAATTAAATTCCATCTCTGTTCTGAAAATTTACAAAATCAACAACTTTTCCCATTGCTCCATTTACTAAATCTTCTTCTACATTCAAATTATGCCGTAAAATTACCCGACAGTTTACACATACATACAAAGTCTTTTCTAAACCTGCAGTCTTAGAGACCGACTTTTCCAAACAATCCAATTTTGACTGTAATTTCATCAACAGTGTCCATTTTCATTTTCTTTGCAGTTTCATCATTCTCTTGAATTGTTTTCTTTTTTGAATCTCAGTGGAATGCTTGTCATATTTCCGTTTTTGACACACTACACGTTTCTCATATACAGGATATTCACCTAAGTTAGGAGCATAAAGTCTCCTTAACTGATTGTACTCTCTTACACAATTTACATCAGCACTAATCTTTTTCTCATCAAAATCAATCAAATACCACCCAGATAATGTTCTTACTCGAGGCAATGCAACGTATGTCATGCCTTCTTTAAACACTGTACTTCCAATATTTACCAAAGCACTGTCTACACTTCAACCTTGATATTTATGAATGTTTACTGCATATGCTAAAGAAAGAGGAAACTGTTTTCTACGAACATACAAGTCTTTTACAAACAAAAAACGAACAGTACAACGTCCAATCTGTTTTACCTCTACAATCTGATCAAATTTAATCTTCAAAAATTAAATTCCATCTCTGTTCTGAAAATTTACAAAATCAACAACTTTTCCCATTGCTCCATTTACTAAACCTTCTTCTACATTCAAATTATGCAGTAAAATTATCCGACAGTTTACACATACATATAAAGTATTTTCTAAATCTGCAGTCTTAGAGACCGACTTTTCCAAACAATCCAATTTTGACTGTAATTTCATCAACAGTGTCCATTTTCATTTTCTTTGCAGTTTCATCATTCTCTTGAATTTTTTTCTTTTTTTGAATCTCAGTGGAATGCTTGTCATATTTCCGTTTTTCACACACTACACATTTCTCATATATGGGATATTCACCTAAGTTAGGAGCATAAAGTCTTCTTAACCAATTGTACTCTCTTACACAATTTACATCAGCACTAATCTTTTTTTCATCAAAATCAATCAAATACAAACCAGATAATTTTCTTACTCGAGACATTGCAACGTATGCCATGCATTCTTTAACCCCTTGCATGCGTCACGGTGGGCGTCTGCGTGTGCGTCGGACGGCCGGGGGCCGTCCGATCTGCGCACGCGTGGAATTCGCCCGCACCCGAGGGGAATTCCACGCGCGTCCAAGCGGTTAAACACTGTACTTCCAATATTTACCAAAGCACTGTCTACACTTCAACCTTAATATTTATGAATGGTTACTGCATATGCTAAAGAAAGAGGAAACTGTTTTCTATGAACATACTAGTCTTTTACAAGCAAAAAACGAACAGTACAACGTCCAACGTCCAATCTGTTTTACCTCTTCAATCTGATCAAATGTAATCTTCAAAAATTAAATTCCATCTCTGTTCTGAAAATGTACAAAATTAACAACTTTTCCCATTGCTCCATTTACTAAACCTTCTTCTACATTCATATTACGCCGTGAAATTACCCGGCAGTTTACACATCCATATAAAGTCTTTTCTAAACCTGCAGTCTTAGAGACCGACTTTTCCAAAGAATCCAATTTTGACTGTAATTTCTCTGAGAGAAGAATAGTAACTCCTTTGTGTTCCATTTTATCAATAGCTTCCATTTTCAGTATTGGTTGTTTTCCAATTTCAAAAGTTCTTGATTGAATGTAGATCACTCTTGCAGTTTAGGCATTAGGCAAACTATAGACTTCTTTTTTCCAATTTTTTTGTATATTATTTCAGGTGCCATGTTTTCATTTGCAAACAAGTTTGTTAAAAGCCGACTTTGTAAAGCTTCTTTTCCATGTTTTCTTAAAACACCAATTCTTATATTTTGAAGAATGTTTCCATAATGTTCATGACTTGCTTGTTGCATATTCTTAATAAGTTCTTTATATTCAAAATGAGACCAAATGTTGACATTTTCAATACTTCCCAAAGATTTCTTAGTGTCTTCATGGAGAAGTGTTTTAAAAACAGGTTGTCCTTTTACAGGTGTAAGTTGTAGTAGGTCGCCAAATTGAATTACATATTTTCCTCCAAATAGAACATCATAAACAGTTTTTAAAATCTGTTGCATTCTTTAATGTACAAAGGCAAGCATTAAGTTTGAGACCATGCTCACCTCATCAATGATTAGAAGTTTCATTTTCTTGAGTACTCTTGAAACTTCATAACAAGCTTCGCCAGATAGCTTGTGACATCCCAACTTATTTTCATGTTCAACTGGTAGCATAAGTAATCGATGCAATGTAATCCCTTTAATGTTGTGTGCTGGTAATCCAGTTGGAGCGGTTACAACACAAGATAAATGTGATTCAGTAGTTTTGTGTAGATAACTGGTCAAAATTTTAATTAAGAAACGTTTTCCTGTTTTAGCTTGCCCACTGATGTACATTTGAATAGGTGTAAATGATGTGCATTGGCATTCTGTTTTTTTTTTTGCAGTAAACCATGCTGTATCTGTTGTGTCACTTGCTGGTATACTTCTTTTTGTTCAATATTTAATTTTTATTCCAAGTTTCCCATCTCAATAATATCCTGTTGTGCTTGTTGCATTGCTGTTTCTACTTCATTCATGGCTATTGCTGCTTCATTTTCAATAATTGGTTGTCCTAGTGGATCTTGACTTAGTGAAGCAGAACTTTGACTATCTTGAGAACTGTCTCTAGCTATTTCAGCTGCAATAGTAGTTTCTTGTTCAATCTCTTCATTTAACATTTGTAGATAAGTTGGGAAAATTGTGCAATGCTATCTTTACATGCATTAAAAGAATCTTCATAGCAGTCAAAATCTCCAAGTAATTCCATTTCACTACGCCAAGGCTTGAAGAGTTGCAGAAGTGCTAAATAGAAAAATTCCCTTTTATCTGGAGTTTTGCAACTGAGTTTCCTGTGGTTAATAAGATTTCCTTTGGCATGTTTTACCAAACATCCGTCACATCCAATTACTGCATATTTGTCTTCATTTATATTTTCTGTAACATTTCTCTTAAAACTGTAATGTTGCAGTACTTCATAGAGACATATGCATTCCAGATTTGGACTCCTTTTGGGATAGTACGTATCCAACATATTAGTTTTAACAATATCTGTACTTTCTGGTTCATTCAATGCTAAGTATTACATTTCTTGTAGAGATTTCAATACTCAATTTCGTGTTGCAGCAAGACCTAAACTTACCCAAATGATTCCTCTTGACTTTGAAAATTAAACTTGCAGAGGTCAACCAATCCGAACATTCGTAGGATCCAATCTCTCGATGGGAAAGCATCTTCAAACTAAAGCTGTCCAATTTGTTACTAAGAGTCTTCTTTTGTGAAACTTCTTCCCACATTTCTTTCAACTCTGTCTTTTCAGATTTGGTTATATATGACATAACATAGCGAGCAACAGCAATCGAATTATCTGCAACATACTTGATATCCATGTTTGCTTTCCACATTGTCAAAATCACTGGATTGTAGTCATTAATATACTTTGAATCTTCAGTTCTTTTTATGTTGTAAGTATTCTTTGGAGATTTTCGAGTTATAGTATGCCTTACTGCTGAGATGAAACTATTGACTCTTCCTTTTGAAATTACTGGATGTGGGAATCCAAAACGACATTTTGTATAAAATTTTCCTTTTGACGTGTATTTTCGTCGACAATATTTTCCACATTGATGACTTTAAAACCGTAAAACTTGTTGTCTTAAGCTGTTTTCTCCTCTTTTTTTGGGAATGGCACAGGTAACATAGTCGTCAATGAAAGACGAAACAGTTTCATCTGAATAGGTACCAAATTTAGGTGCATTCTTGACCCATAATAGCATGTGTATATGAGGAGCACCTCCGGCTTGGTACTCCTTTCTCCAAAAGAAATCAATAACTTCTCCAAGAGGTGGATTATTTTTATTGCAGATAAAAGACATCATAGCTTGAAATCTATGATTAAAATATCTGCACACATTTACAGGATCCAAGGAACACAGTTCTCCAGCTGTCTTTAATTCAATGTTTTTTACATTGGAATTTGCTTGTCGTAGAAATTCAAGTAAATCGCCCCATGCGTATTCAGCACAGCTAAGCGTAACAAACCACATAGGGGTTCCTAAGTTTCTTAACATATATTTAAGTTCTCCGTGACGACGATACAAATACTCATTAGTACCACGTTGACACGCCATCAAATTAATTAACTGAGATTCCAAATGATCGTCTCTTTGTTGAACTTTGTCCAAGAATTCCTTTGCAGAAACATGTGTAAGATGAACTCCTGTTTTTAATATGTGGTTCACTGCATATGAAAGTCCAGACAAGTCACTTTCAAACAGAAGATGAAATAAATATAGAATTCACTGTCGAAGTCTTGGATCTTCTGAGTACAATCTTGTCATACGATATTCTGAAGCTGGAATCTGTACTGGTCGTTCATCATATCGTCCTCTTTTTCCAGTGGGAAAGAGCTGTGGAAAACAACAAGCTTCTAAACTTTTTTCCCATACACTCATGGTAGTTCCCTTAGCTTTCTTCATTTGAAATATTTCAATAGTGTTTCCTATCACTTCTTTTGAATGTAGAGGATGTATACTGTAATGTTCATAAATTTCTTCACTCCTGGAGTTGTCCACTTTTTCTATTTGGCCAGTTGAAATTTCTGTTTCATCTTCTAAAGATATTTTTTGTTCTTCCACATTTACAGTATTATAATAAATATTGTTTTTTTACAAGATATAATGTAGCCTTTTGAAGTTTGGTGACATCTACTAACTCTTGCCATATTTTCCGACTCTTTGTTGGTACACCATTAACTAGAATAAGTACAGATTCACTTTCCTCCCTCTCTATACCAACAGTTTCAATATTTTTCCTAAAATCTAAAAGTAAATACACAACTCTTCCTTTTAAACCTCTTTGTAAATCTGTTGGAGGCAGCTTACCTGTTTTAGGCTCCAAACGAACTATAACCTGAAACGGGTGCACAGATTGAATAAGAATGGACTCATACGTATTTAAATCTACCAGTTCCGAAGGAATAGCTACCAACTCTAAGTTGTTATGTACAGCTCTAGCTGGCATTTTGTTCTCTTCTAATTTGTTGTAACAATATTTACAAATACGTTGATCACTACCCAACTCAAAATGACCTTCCACCAACAAATAAGCACCAAATTGCTCCCACTTATTATTGTTTTCCTTTTCACTTTTTAAATATAGATCAACATTCCTAGTTTGACTTCTATAGTGAGTATGTCGACAACAAATACAAACATAGTTTGGTTTTTCACAAGAAAGTACCTTACACTTTGTAATTTCTTCTGCAAACTTCTCAGTAGTAATATCTTTCACCTCTTCTTCAACACCTACACTTATCAAACTCTCACTTTCTCTACACTCCTCTTGCGAACCAAAGAAACAAAACTGTATATCATAAGAAAATTGTTTTACATCCGATACTGAACCATGCAAAAGAGCTGTGTTTATTTCACTTAAAGATAATGCAGGATCTTCTTTCTAACTTCTGCATTTCTGTATGATGTACTGCTAACATTCTTAAATGATGAAAAGTACTTTGACACACTTTTCTAGAAAGCCAAGCCAGAGAATGACCCTGCAAGTTAGTATATTTTCTCACTTTACAAGGATCTAGTCCTTGCAACATCTTAATCTTCTGTTTAACAGTTTTTTTTACCATAATCTTGTAAGAAAATTTGTAATATATCAATATATTCCTGTCGTATACTACAAATACTATTACAATCCCACTTATACACTGGAGCTTGTGTACGTCTCCCTTGAATTTCTTCAGCTATTACGTCATCCACATTTCTTGGAACCATCTTTTCTTTTTGAATTGGACAACCATTATTACCTCATAACAACGACCACTGGTATTAACTGCATGAACTAATGTATTTTGTTGAAAATAGCTTTCTTCATTAAAAAAAGGTTCAGTATTAGAAGTATGCTTCCATTCACCCAAAAATGTTTTGCAAAAGTTACTTCTATTAACCAGTCTTTTTCTTTTGCTTTTCTCCTTCATAAAGTGCATTGTTTTATTCAATGTTTTCATTCTCTTCAATACTAATATAAACAATTTTCTTTTCAATTCAAAAGCCTTTTCGACTACACTTTCAATATGCTGTTTTTTCATGTTAGATGCTAATCTTCTTTTATATTTTTTGCAATCTTTCAATAAATTTTGTAGTACTCTACTTTTATAAATTCTCTTCCTAATGTCTTTATATTCTTTCATCCTATTTACAACATAGATTGTTTTACCATAACCTGATTTTCCATTAATTTGTCCTTTTTTCGTTTCCTTCTGATTTGTTGTACAACTTTTCTTTCTCTTTTCCCCATTTTGAAAATTCATTACGTTCTTTAAAAGTTTTTTAACAAATTCTTTAGTTCTCTTACCAGAAGTCTTTTTCTTCAATGTCACATGTTGTACTTCATCTAATTTCTGCATTTCTCTCTCCTTTAAATAGTACTGTTTTTTTGTTCTCTTTTCTTTTGAACTTTTCTTGTCATGCTGAATCTTTCTTAATAATAATGGGGAATATCTGAAAAAAAGAAAAGTTTAAAAAGTTTCTAAAAATTATTTAATATTATTAAAATAATTATATACAAAATATTCTCATCTATAAATAAAGAAATACCTTCAATTTAAAAGGTACAGACATATGCATATATGGTTTTCGGAATATGGTGAGACTTACAGCTGAGACTTGTCATAGGTTTTTGCTTTATATTTGCCTAGGCCCAACACCCTGAGCATTACTATAATGGTGAAGCAGCAGCACAAAAGTGAGGTTTAAGGCATGTTAGGAGATAGATTAGTTATTATACTACTTTGTATGAGTCTGTAGAAAAGTTCACTTGAAGTATGCCACATAAATATAGGTGTGTAGTCTTGTAACTGAGTTATGTCTCTACTTGCATATGAATTTTCATACATATCATGCATGTGAACTTGATAGACTTATAAAACACAGGTATACATCTATTTGTATATTACTTTTATATATGAATTTGCTGGGAAAAGGTACAGACATATGTATACAATATTTCAGGAATATGGTGAAACCTACAACTGAGACATGTAATAGATCTGCCTGAGTGATTGCATAACTCCATGGGTAGTGCTGGGGTGATTGTATGAGTGCAAGGGTAGTGGCTGGGTAATTGGAGGAGAGGATGGATAGTGACTGGCTAATTGCATGAGTGCACACATAGAGCTTGAGTGCATGGATAAGTGTATGAATAGTGCCTGAAGGCATAGATGAGTGCATGAGTAGTGCCTAGGTGAATAGATGAGTGCAACAGTTGGGCCTGGGTGATTCTATGAGTACAAGGGTACTGCCTGGGTTATTACATGAGTGCATAGGTAGAGCCTGTGTGATTGCATCACTGCAGGGGTAGTACCTGGGTGATTGCATAGGTGCATAGTTAGTGCCTGGGTGATTTTATAAGTGCATGGGTACTGGCTGAGTGATTAGAGGAGTGCATAGGTACTGCCTCGGTGATTGGAGGTGTGCAAGGGTAGTGCCTGGGTGATTGGAGCAGTTCATAGCTAATGCATTAGTGATTGCATGAGTGCAGGGGTAATGTCTGGGGGATTACAGGAGTACATAGGAAGTGTCTGGGTGATTTTATAAGTGCATGAGTACTGCCTGGGTGATTGGAGGAGTACTGTGGTAGTGCCAGAGTGATTGGAGGAGTGCAAGGGTAGTGCCTGGGTGATTTTTTTATAAGTTCATGGGTACTGGCTGGCTAAAGTTTCTTTGTTTTTTTCTGCACCTTTCTTGCTTCTTTCTGCACCCCTCATGTCTCTTTCTGTACCCCTCTTCCCTCTTTCTGTACTCCTCTTGCCTCTTTCTTCACCTCTGTTCCTTCTTTCTGCACTTCTTTTGTTTCTTTCTGCACCTCTCTTGCTTCTTTCTGCACCCCTCTTGTTCCTTTCTGCAACCCTCATGCTTCTTTCATATCCTTCTTCCCTCTCTCTGCACCCCTCTTGCCTCTCTCTGCACCTCTGTTCTTCTTTCTACACTTCTTCTGTTTCTTTCTGCACCTCTCTTGTTTCTTTCTGTATCCCTCTTGCCTCTTTCTCCACCCCAATTCCCTTGTTCTGCATCTCTGTTGCTTCTTTATGCACTCCTCTTGCTTCTTTCTGCACCTCTCTTGCTTCTTTCTGCACCCCTTGTGCCTCTTTCTGCACCCCTCTTCCCTCGTTCTGCACTCCTCTTGCCTCTTTCATATCCTTCTTCCCTCTCTCTGCACCCCTCTTGCCTCTTTCTGCACCTCTGTTCTTCTTTCTACACTTCTTCTGTTTCTTTCTGCACCTCTCTTGTTTCTTTCTGTATCCCTCTTGCCTCTTTCTCCACCCCAATTCCCTTGTTCTGCACCTCTGTTGCTTCTTTCTGCACTTCTTTTGTTTCTTTCTATAACTCTCTTGCTTCTTTCTGCACCCCTCTTGCCTCTTTCTACACCCCTCCTCCCCCTTTCTGCATCTCTGTTGCTTCTTTCTGCACTTCTCTTCCCTCTTTCTGCACCTCTGTACCTTCTTTCTGCAACACTTGTGCATCTTTCTGCACCCCCGTTCCTCTTTCTGCACCCCTCTTGTCTCTTTCTGCACCTATGTTGCTTCTTTCTGCACTTCTTTTGTTTCTTTCTGCACCTTTCTTGCTTCTTTCTGCACCCCTTGTGCCTCTTTCACACCCCTCTTCCCTTTTTCTATCCCATCTTGCCTCTTTCTGCACATCTGTTCCTTCTTTCTGCACACCTTAAAACTTAAGAAGCTGCACTTCTCATTTCAAGTAGAGACCTAAAATCATGGGGTGTGTTTCAAGCATACCTTTCCACAGACAAATATAAAGCAGCAACCCATCATATGTCTATGCTGTAAGTCTCACCATCTTCCTGAAAGCATGCATGCATATGTATGTACGCCACATAAATGTAGGTATCTATGTACATATGTCTCTACTTACTCATCCACTCTGATATGTGCTATCCATCTGAAGATGCTACATGTGTAAAACACAAGTTTACATCTAATTGTATGCTTCTTTTATATATGGTGCACTAGCAAAAGGTACAGACACAAGCATGCACGGTTTGAGGACGTTGCTGAGACTTACAGCGGAGACATGTGAAAGGTTGCTGCTTTGCCCTTAGCTTCGCTCAATACCTGACTAGTAGTGGAATAGTGAAGCAGTAGCAATAGAAAAGTGATGTTTAAGGTAAGGTGGGTGATAAATTACTGCCTATAGTACTTAGTAAGAATCTGTGGAAAAGTTCACTTGAAGTATGCCACATAAATCTAGGTGTGTGTTTGAAATGTGAAGTACAATCTTTCAAGTTTTAAACCCTTTATAGTCTTGTAACTGAGGTATGTCTCTACTTGCATATGCATTTTCATACATATCATGCATGCCAAGTTGATAGACATATAAAACACAGGTATACATCTATTTGTATATTACTTTTATATCTGAATTTGCTAGGAAAAGGTACAGACATATATATACAATAGTTCAGGAATATGGTGAAGCCTACAACTGACTGACACATGTAATAGATCTGCCTGAGTGATTGCATAACTACATGGGTAGTGCTTGGGTGATTGTATGAGTGCAAGGGTAGTGGCTGGGTAATTGGAGGAGAGGATGGATAGTGACTGGCTAATTGCATGAGTGCAAACATCGAGCTTGAGTGCATGGATACGTGTATGAATAGTGCCTGAAGGCATAGATGATTGCATGAGTAGTGCCTAGGTGAATAGATAAGTGCAACAGTAGGGCCTGGGTGATTCTATGACTACTAGGGTAGTGCCTGAGTTATTACATGAGTGCCTAGGTAGAGCCTGCATGATTGCATCAGTGCAGGGGTAGTACCTGTGTGATTGCATAAGTGCATAGCTAGTGCCTGGGTGATTTTATAAGTGCATGGGTACTGGCTGAGTGATTGGAGGAGTGCATAGATACTGCCTGGGTGATTGGAGGAGTGCATAACTAATGCATTAGTGATTGCATGAGTGCAGGGGTAATGTCTGGGGGATTAGAGGAGTACATAGGTAATGCCTGGGTGTTTGAAAGAGTGCAGGGATAATGTCTGGGGGATTACAGGAGTACATAGGAAATGCCTGGGTGATTTTATAAGTGCATGAGTAGTGCCTGGGTGATTGGAGGAGTACTGTGGTAGTGCCTGAGTGATTGGAGGAGTGCAAGGGTAGTGCCTGGGTGATTTTATAAGTGCATGGGTACTGGCTGGCTGCACTTCTTTTGTTTCTTTCTGCACCTTTCTTGCTTCTTTCTGTACCCCTCATGTCTCTTTCTGCACCCCTCTTCCCTCTTACTGCACTCATCTTGCCCCTTTCTGTACCTCTGTTCCTTCTTTCTGCATTTCTTTTGTTTCTTTCTGCACCTCTCTTGCTTCTTTCTGTACCCCTCTTGCTTCTTTCTGCACCCCTTGTGCCTCTTTCACAACCCTTGTCCCTCTTTCTGCACCCCTCTTGCCATTTTCTGCACCTCTGTTCCTTCTTTCTGCACTTCTTGTGTTTCTTTCTGCACCTCTCTTGTTTCTTTCTGTCTCCCTCTTGCCTCTTTCTGAACCCCACTTCCCCCTTTCTGCATCTCTGTTGCTTCTTTCTGCACTTCTCTTGCTTCTTTCTCCACCTCTCTTACTTCTTTCTGCACCCCTCATGCCTCTTTCTGCACCTCTCTTCCCTCTTTCTGCACTCCTCTTGTCTCTTTGTGCACCTCTGTTGCTTCTTTCTGCACTTCTTTTGTTTCTTTTTGTACTTCTCTTGCTTCTTTCTGCACCTCTCCTGCTTCTTTATGCACTCCCCGTGCCTCTTTCCTCTTTCTGCACTCCTCTTGCCTCTTTCTGCACCTCTGTTCCTTCTTTCTGCATTTCCTTTGTTTCTTTCTGCACTTCTCTTGCTTCCTCCAGCACCCCTCTTGCTTCTTTCTGCACCCCTCGTGCCTCTTTCACACCCCTCTTCCCTCTTTCTTCACCCCTCTTGCCATTGTCTGCACCTCTGTTCCTTCTTTCTGCACTTCTTTTCTTTCTTTCTGCACCTCTCTTGCTTCTTTCTGCACCTCTCTTTCTTCTTTCTGCACCCCTCTTGTCTCTTTATCAACCCCTCCTTCCCCTTTCTACATCTCTGTTGCTTCTTTATGCACTTCTCTTACTTATTTCTCCACCTCTCTTACTTCTTTCTGCACCCCTCATGCCTCTTTCTGCACCTCTCTTCCCTCTTTCTGCACTCCTCTTGTCTCTTTGTGCACCTCTGTTGTTCTTTCTGCACTTCTTTTGTTTCTTTTTGTACTTCTCTTGCTTCTTTCTGCACCTCTCCTGCTTCTTTATGCACTCCTCGTGCCTCTTTCTGCACGCCTCTTTCCTCTTTCTGCACTCCTCTTGCCTCTTTCTGCACCTCTGTTCCTTCTTTCTGCATTTCCTTTGTTTCTTTCTGCACTTCTCTTGCTTCCTCCAGCACCCCTCTTGCTTCTTTATGCACCCCTCGTGCCTCTTTCACACCCCTCTTCTCTCTTTCTTCACCCCTCTTGCCATTGTCTGCACCTCTGTTCCTTCTTTCTGCACTTCTTTTCTTTCTTTCTGCACCTCTCTTGCTTCTTTCTGCACCTCTCTTTCTTCTTTCTGCACCCCTCTTGTCTCTTTATCAACCCCTCCTTCCCCTTTCTACATCTCTGTTGCTTCTTTATGCACTTCTCTTACTTATTTCTGCACCTCTCTTGCTTCTTTCTGCTCCCTGTTTGCCTCTTTCTGCATCCCTCTTCCCTCTTTCTGCACTCCTCTTGCCTCTTTCTGCACCTCTGTTGCTTCTTTATGCACTTCTCTTGCTTCTTTCTCCACCTCTCTTACTTCTTTCTGCACCCCTCATGCCTCTTTCTGCACCTCTCTTCCCTCTTTCTGCACTCCTCTTGTCTCTTTGTGCACCTCTGTTGCTTCTTTCTGCACTTCTTTTGTTTCTTTTTGTACTTCTCTTGCTTCTTTCTGCACCTCTCCTGCTTCTTTATGCACTCCTCGTGCCTCTTTCTGCACGCCTCTTTCCTCTTTCTGCACTCCTCTTGCCTCTTTCTGCACCTCTGTTCCTTCTTTCTGCATTTCCTTTGTTTCTTTCTGCACTTCTCTTGCTTCCTCCAGCACCCCTCTTGCTTCTTTCTGCACCCCTCGTGCCTCTTTCACACCCCTCTTCCCTCTTTCTTCACCCCTCTTGCCATTGTCTGCACCTCTGTTCCTTCTTTCAGCACTTCTTTTCTTTCTTTCTGCACCTCTCTTGCTTCTTTCTGCACCTCTCTTTCTTCTTTCTGCACCCCTCTTGTCTCTTTATCAACCCCTCCTTCCCCTTTCTACATCTCTGTTGCTTCTTTATGCACTTCTCTTACTTATTTCTCCACCTCTCTTACTTCTTTCTGCACCCCTCATGCCTCTTTCTGCACCTCTCTTCCCTCTTTCTGCACTCCTCTTGTCTCTTTGTGCACCTCTGTTGTTCTTTCTGCACTTATTTTGTTTCTTTTTGTACTTCTCTTGCTTCTTTCTGCACCTCTCCTGCTTCTTTATGCACTCCTTGTGCCTCTTTCTGCACGCCTCTTTCCTCTTTCTGCACTCCTCTTGCCTCTTTCTGCACCTCTGTTCCTTCTTTCTGCATTTCCTTTGTTTCTTTCTGCACTTCTCTTGCTTCCTCCAGCACCCCTCTTGCTTCTTTCTGCACCCCTCGTGCCTCTTTCACACCCCTCTTCTCTCTTTCTTCACCCCTCTTGCCATTGTCTGCACCTCTGTTCCTTCTTTCTGCACTTCTTTTCTTTCTTTCTGCACCTCTCTTGCTTCTTTCTGCACCTCTCTTTCTTCTTTCTGCACCCCTCTTGTCTCTTTATCAACCCCTCCTTCCCCTTTCTACATCTCTGTTGCTTCTTTATGCACTTCTCTTACTTATTTCTGCACCTCTCTTGCTTCTTTCTGCACCCTGTTTGCCTCTTTCTGCATCCCTCTTCCCTCTTTCTGCACTCCTCTTGCCTCTTTCTGCACCTCTGTTGCTTCTTTATGCACTTCTCTTACTTATTTCTGCACCTCTCTTGCTTCTTTCTTCACCCCTTGTGCCTCTTTCTGAATCCCTCTTCCCTCTTTCTGCACTCCTCTTGCCTTTCTCTGTACCTCTGTTGCTTCCTTCTGCACTCTTTTTGTTTCTTTCTGCACCTCTCTTGCTTCTTTCTGCACCTCTCTTGCTTCTTTCTGCACCCTTCTTGTCTCTTTATCCACCCCTCCTTCCCCTTTCTGCATCTCTGTTGCTTCTTTATGCACTTCTCTTACTTATTTCTGCACCTCTCTTGCTTCTTTCTGCACCCCTTTTGCCTCTTTCTTCATCCCTCTTCCCTATTTCTGCACTCCTCTTGCCTCTTTCTGCACCTCTGTTGCTTCTGTCTGCACTCTTTTTGTTTCTTTCTGCACCTCTGTCCCTTCTTTCTGCAACTCTTGTGCCTCTTTCTGCACCCCTCTTTCCTCTTTCTCTTCCCCTCTTGTCTCATTCTGCACCTCCATTGCTTATTTCTGCACTTCTTTTTGTTTATTTCTGCACCTTTCTTGCTTCTTTCTGCACCCCTCATGCCTCTTTCACACCCCTCTTTCCTCTTTCTGCACCCCTCTTGACTCTTTCTGTACCTCTGTTCCTTCTTTCGGCACACCTTAAAACTCAAGAAGCTGCACTTCTCATTTGAAGTAGAGACCTAAAATCATGTGGTGTATTTCATGCATACCTTTCCACAGACAAATATAAAGCAGCATTCCATCACATGTGTATGGTGTAAGTTTCACCATCTTCCTGAAAGCATTCATGCATATGTTTATACGCTGCATAAATGTAGGTGTCTATGTACATATGTTTCTACTTACTCATATGCTCTGATATGTGTTATCCATCTGAAGATGCTACATGTGGAAAACACAAGTATACATCTATTTGTATGCTTCTTTGATATATGGTGCACTAGCAAAAGGTACAGACATATGCATGCACGGTTTGAGGAAGATGGTGAGACTTACAGCAGAGACATGTGAAAGGTTGCTGCTTTGCCCTTAGCTATGCTCAATACATGACTAGTAGTGGAATAGTGAAGCAGTAGCAGTAGAAAAGTGATGTTTAAGATAAGTTGGGTGACAAATTACTGATTATGGTACTTTGTAAGAATCTGTGGAAAATTCACTTGAAGTATGCCACATAAATCTAGGAGTGTGTTTGAAATGTGAAGGGCAATCTCTCAAGTTTTAAACCCTTTATAGTCTTGTAACTGAGGTATGTCTCTACTTGCATATGCATTTTCATACATACCATGCATGTGAAGTTGATAGTCATATAAAACACAGGTATACATATATTTGTATATTACTTTTATATATGAATTTGCTAGGAAAAGGTACAGACATATGTATATAATATTTCAGGAATATGGTGATACCTACAACTGACACATGTAATAGATCTGCCTGAGTGATTGCATAACTCCATGGGTAGTGCTTGGGTGATTGTATGAGTGAAAGGGTAGTGGCTGGGTAATTGGAGGACAGGATGGATAGTGACTGGCTAATTGCATGAGTACATACATAGAGCTTGAGTGCATGGATAAGTGTATGAATAGTGCCTGAAGGCATAGATTAGTGCATGAGTAGTGCCTAGGTGAATAGATGAGTGCAACAGTAGGGCCTGGGTGATACTATGACTGCAAGGGTAGTGCCTGGGTTATTACATGAGTGCATAGGTAGAGCCTGTGTGATTGCATGACTAAAGAGGTAGTACATAAGTAGTGTCTGGGTGATTTTATAAGTGTATGGGTACTGGCTGGGTAATTGTATGAGTACAGGAATAGTCCCTGGGTGATAGGAGGAGTGCAAGGGTAGTGCCTGGGTCATTATATAAGTATATGGGTAGTGGCTGGGTGATTGGAGGAGTGCATGATTAATGTCTGGGTGATTGCATGAGTGCAGGGGTAATGTCTGGGTGGTTGTATGAGTGTAATGGTAGTGTCTGGGTGATTGGAGGAGTGCATAGATAGTGCCTGGGTGATTTTATTGGTGCATGGGTACTGGTTGGGTGATTGAAAGAGTATAGGGGTAGTGCCTGGGTGAATTGAAGAGTGCATGGGTAGTGCCTAAGTCAATATATAACTGTATGGGTAGTGGCTGGATGATTGAAGGAGTGCTTTGGTAATGCATGTCTGATTGCATGAGTGCAGGGATAATGCCTTGATGATTGCATGAGTGCAGGGGGAGTGCCTGGGTGATTGCATGAGTGCAGGGGTAGTGTCTGGGTGATTGTATGAGAACAAGGGTAGTGCCTGGGTGATTGGAGGAGTGCTACGGTAGTGCCTGGATGATTGCATAAATGCATGGGTACTGGCTGAGTGATTGGAGGAGTGCATAGATAGTGCCTGGGTGATTGAAGCAGTGTATAGCTAATGCATTGGTGATTGCATGAGTGCAGGGGTAATGTCTGGGGGATTAAAGGAGTACATAGGTAGTGCCTGGGTTATTGCATGAGTGCAGGGGTAATGTCTGGGGGATTACAGGAGTACATAGGAAGTGCCTGGGTGATTTTTATTAGTGCATGGGTACTGCCTGGGTTATTGCAAGAGTACTGAGGTAGTGCCTGCCTGATTGAAGGAGTGCAAAGGTAGTGCCTGGGTGATTTTATAAGTGCATGGGTACTGGCTGAGTGATTACATAAGTACAGGGGTAGTGCCTGAGTGATTATATAAGTGCATGGGTAGTGGCTGGGTGATTGAAAGAGTGCATGGGTAATGCCTGGGTGATTGCATGAGTGCATAGGTAGTGCCTGGGTGATTGCATGAGTGCAGGGGTAGCACATGGGTGATTGCAGCAGTGTCTAGGTAGTGCCTGGATGATTGGAAGACTGCATGGGTAGTGCTTGGGTGATTTTATAACTGCATGGGTGTTGGGCCTAGCCAAATATAAAGCAGCAGTCTATTACATGACTCAACTGTAAGTCTCTCCATATTGTTTAATGCATGCATGCATATGTCTCTACCTTTTCAAATCATCATCATATCTAAAAGAAATATACAAATAGATGTATACCTGTATTTTATACGTCTAGTATCTTCACATGCATAGCAGACATGAGAACACATGTGCAAATACAGACATACAGCAATCACAAGAACATGCAGACCTCAAACTTAAAACGTGACAGACTGCACTTTACATTTCAAAGAGAGACCTACATTTCTGTGCTGTACTTCAAGTATGCATTTCCCCAGACTCATAGAAAGTAGCCTAATCATTAATCCATCTCCCAACATATCTTAAAACTCACTTCTGTGCTGCAGCTTTGCCATTCTACGAAAACTCAGAATGTTGTGCCTAGACAAATATAAAACAGCAACCTATCAGATATCTCTGCCATAAGTCTCACCATATTCCTAAAACCATGCATCCTTGTATCTGTACCTATTTCCAAAAGCATAACAATACATGTGTAAATAGAGACATACCTCACTCACAAGACCATGAAGGCTTTAAAACTTGACAGACTACACTTAGCATTTCAATTACACACCTAAAATTATGCGGCATATTTCAAGTGAAGTGTCACACAGACTCTAATAAAGTACCATTATCACTAATTCCTCACCCAACATATCTTAAACATCACTTATCTACTGCTGCTGCTTCACTATTCTACTACTAATCAGGTATTGAGCATAGCTAAGAGCAAAGCAGCAACTATTCACATATCTATGTTTTAAGTTTCCTCATATTTCTAACAGCATGCATGCCTGTGTCTGTACCTTTTCCTAGTGCCATCATATATAAAAGAAACATACAAATAGATGTGTACCTGTATCTTATAAATCTCACATCTTCAGACGTATAACACATTCAATAATACTTTTGAAAGTAGAGACATACCTCACTCACAACACCATCCGCAGCTTAAAACTAGACAGACTGCACTTCAAATTTCAAACAGACACTGAAAATTATGCAGAATATTTGAATTGTAGCTGTCCACAGACTCACAAAAATGTGTCTAATAACTAATCTCTCTGCAAACATGTGTTAAACCTCACTGTTGTGCTGCAGCTTTACCATTCTACAACTACTTATAGTGTTACACCTAGCCAAAAATAAAGCAGAAATTCTTCACATGTCTCAACTGTAAGTCTCACCATATTCCTGAAAGCATGCATGCATATGTCTGTACCTTTTGCTAGCAGCATCATATATAAAAGAAACATGCAAATAGATACATACATGTGTTTTATACATCTACAATCTTTAGATACATAACACACATCACAATATATCTCCTAGTAAAGACTTTCTTCAATCACAACACTATGCACACCTCAAAAATTCACAGAACACACTTTCCATTTCAAGCAAATACCAACAATGATGTGGCATAATTCAAATGTACCTCTCTACAGACTTATAAAAAGTACCCTAATCACTAATACCTTATATAAACATGTTTTAAACCACACGTTTGTGCTACAACTTCACCATTCTACTACTACTCACAGTCTTTTTATTTTTTTTATTTTCCTCATTTATGCGATCTTGTTGTAAAAGCAACAGGGTCACCTCTCACTAGACGCCCTCGAGGATGAGGTGGAAATCATGCCTTGATACCAACCATTGCCATTTTACATGAGTTAATGTGTCACTGTTTCAGCCCCAATAAAACTCATGAGGATCGTGATCGCGTTGGTTTAAATCATTGGACATCCCTTCCTAACCTACCGCCTATAAGTGTCCCATAGATCCCAGTGCTTTGTGCGCTTGCATTCCCCTCTGACTCTATCCAAGTTCCTAAATTTGTCTACAGATCAAACCCAATCCTCAACCTTCGGAGGGGAGGGAAGAATCCAATTTATACAAATCTCACGTCTAACAATTAGCATAAGTGTAAACAAAAGGTATTTCTGATTCTTTGTTAAAGTAGTGTTGGATTCATCGAAATCCAGTATGCCAAAAATAACATTAAAGGTTCTTACCTTAATAGTCGTGTTTAAGCTTTCATCAATAATCTTACCAATTTCACTCCAAAATGTGTCAAGGTGATGACATGAGTGAAACATGTGGGTATCATTTGCTTCCCTCTCGCCATTTTTTGGACATTTCTTGGTCACCTGGGTGTTCATTTTTGACAACTTTTCGGGCGTCCAATACGATCTGTGCAAAGTAAACAAATGATTTTTCCTAAGAGGTGTAGAAATTATAATATGCCATAAAAAAGTGCAGGATACTTGCCAAGCTAGCTGCAAGTCTTGAGCCGGAAAGGTCTTCTTCCACTTAAGATCTGGAGTGTCATTGTCACCTTCCTTCTTCTCCACCAAGTGCCAGTACCACTTCGATACTTCTTTCTTCCCAGGATCTTTATGAAGTTCACCCTCTAGGTTCCCAACATAGTCTGGCCAGGTCGCTTGATCTTTAGACCAGCTAATCAGCTGGTAAAATTTGAACCTAGATATTTCGTCCTTCGTCCTTTCCACTAAATCGTCCCAAGATTTTAGATTACCATATTCCAGCAGCTCTCCCCACTTGATGATTCCAGCCCTTTTCAGTGGAAGTGCTAATGAGTCTTTCAGACATTCGGGGGTTCCTGGAGAATTCCATATCGGTGCTTGGGGACTATAGTATGGCTATTGCCACAATTTCCTTATGTCTGACCATAATTTAAATGCTGATCTTGGCACCTTTAGTCTGATTTTTTTGAAGAACTTTTGATGGCCGAACTTATAAAGGCAGTGGTCATGTTTTGTCACTGCTTTCCAGTAGGGAGGGTATGACTCATAATCTCGAAAGAGATGCCTTATATTCTTAAAGTGGAAAGCTTTATAGTATGACATGAGATCTGGGCTAGCTATCCCGCCTTGGTTCTTCTTCTGGGTCAGTTTCTTCCATGCTATCCTAACACTTTTAGACGCCCAAATAAAAGAATTTATTTTGCCCTGTATTTTTTTTAAGCTCCGTGAATCAAACTCAAAAGGGATCGTGTTAAAAACAAAAGTAAATTTCGGTAGGATAGCCATTTTTATTACGTTGGCTCTCCCCATGAAGGTAAGAGATAAACAGCTCCAAGACTTCAATAATTTCCTCATCTCTTTAGCTTTTAAATCCAGGTTTACCTGGGCAATGTCATCAGTACTCTTTAAGACTTGGATCCCAATATATTTGATTTTTCTTTTGGACTCAATTTGTGGAGTAAGTATGTTCCAATGCATTGCCTCGGTTTTATGATGATTTATTTGATATCCAGAGATTTCCCCAAAACCTGTTAATATGCTTATTATACTATTAAATGACTCATTTAGATTACTCGAGTAGATCATCAAGTCGTCAGCATATAATGCCACCTTTAACTCCCAGTTATTAAAGCTAAAGGGGGTAATTTCTTTAGATATCCTAATCACGTTGGCTAGCGGCTCTATATATAGATTAAAAAGGTGAGGGGAAAGTGGGCACCCCTGTCTAGTGCCTCTTTTGATTTGAAAACTGTTTGAGATACTTCCGTTAATGAGTATTTTCCCCATTGGAGCCGAGTAGATGTTAGCTATTACCCGTGAGAAATTTTGACCTAAGTTATTATGTAGAATAACTTTTTGTAAGTATGACCAGTTAACACGGGCAAATGCCTTGGCCGCGTCAAATGTAAATATTACTAGGGGTACTTTCTCTTGAGTTGCGATATCAATGGCTCCGATCAGTTGGTGCGTAAGATCATGCAGCTGTCTCCCTTTAATAAATCCCTTCTGATCCTCGTGAATAAGCTTGTCAGATAACGAGCCAAGCCTTTTTGCTAAAACCTGGGTAAAAATGTTATAATCTGCGTTAAGAAGCGAGATTGGCCTGTACGACTCGTAAAAAGGGTTTTTGCCAGGTTTTAGTATCAAGCTAATCGTCGCCTCGTTCCAAGATTTAGGAATTGGAAGGCCCTCCAAAAAGATAGCATTAAAAAGATCAGTTAATCTGGGTGCAAGAGAGTCTTTCAAAGCTACATAAAGCTCATTGGGTATGGCGTCAGGCCCTGCTACCTTACTTCTTTTGAGGTTATTAATTACATCCAGCACCTCCTTTAAGGTGATATCTGCGTTTAAGGTTTTACCAGAATCTACATCTAACTTCAAGACACATGATTTATTTAAATATGTATCTACTGCTATGGGTGAAGGTGCTAGGTCTTCCTCATATAATGACTGGAAGAAATGCTCAAAGGCCTCTTCAATGCCTGCCTTGTCTTCAATTATTTGTCCTCCGTTTCCCTTATGGATAGCTGCTATCTTGTTTCTATTTGACTCGGTCTTAAGCTTCCAAGCTAACAATTTACCGCTATTCTCCCCAAATTCATAATTTGACAGGGTACTAGCTTGCCATCTCCTCCTTATCTTTTCCTCTAGGTCTAAGGTGAGCTCCTGTTTCAATTTCATTATTTCATCTTTTAAGCTATTTCGGTCTTCTTCAGAGGTCATGATTTCTAAGCTGGCTTGTCTCTCTAGTAAATCAGCCTCTATTTGTGATATTTTAAGCTTCTTCGATTTGTTTTTTCCTATCGCTATGCCAACTAGTGTACCTCTAAGAACAGCTTTATAAGCGTCCCAAACTATCATTTTAGACACCTCCCCTTCACCATTTTCCTTAAAGTAATTTTCCATTGTAGATCTTAGTTCGTCAATAACTTGTTGGTCTAACAGGAGTGTTCGGTCCAAAGTCCACCTTTTCTCGCCCTGCCCTGGCTCAAACTTAATATTTAATTGGACCTGAGAGTGATCAGACAGATGTGCGGGCAGGTGGTGGACTTTCTTAACTTTATTACTTAAGAGCTTATCAACTAAGAAAAAATCTAATCTTGAAGCGTGGCCATATTTATAGTTTCTAAAAGTAAATTTATTTGTTTGGTCCCCTTTGAGAGTCCAGATATCAATTAAACCCAAATCTTCTTTAAGCCTATTCAAGCACACTCGCATCCTAGGTAGGTTTAAAACTCTGCCTGGGGGGTGTCTGTCTCTTTTAGGATCTAATAAGATGTTATAATCACCTCCTAATATGATTGGTGTAGACTGTAATAGCAGCTGCGTGTATAGTGATTGAAGAGGCGCTGGATCATCTATATTAGGGCCGTAGTATCCCACCACAGAAAAAGCGGTATCTCTGACTTTTATGTTTGCTATGGCCCACCTTCCTCTTGAATCTACTGTTTGTCCTACTAACGTAAAAATCTGTGATTTTCTAATAATAATGGAAACACCCTTAATGTTACATGTTTGGTTTGTACAGACAGTCTCCCTAATCCAATTCTCATATTTTATGGCTTCGAGCCATTCATCTCTAAGGAGATGCGTTTCTTGTAATATAATGATATCGCAATTTTGTAATTTAAGGTACTCGAAAATTTTTAGACGCCTCCCCCATGTTCTTAGCCCGTTCACATTCCAAGTCACTATCTTCAAATCGCCCATTGGATTTGAATTCCTTCCTGCTGCTTATGGCTCCCACCCTGTTTGCTATACAATTTACATATCGGACAAATATTTATTTTATTTTTTTCCCCAAATGCTCCCCACCCAAAGAAATTACCAACGTGCACAAAGAAAGAAAAAAAGAAGTTGTTTTTACCCCCACCCTGGAGAACCCTCCCCATTGCCATTGAGCAATCCTAGTTGCCCAGTTTGAGGACCGCAAGCGAACAGCTAATTTTTTAAAGCAATTTAGGCTCATAATGCTACTTATCCCTGTTTGTCTTCATGCGTTCTAGTAATTGTTCCACTTCTTTTGGATCTCTGATGTTATAGGTTTTGTTACACCACATTATGCGTAAGAGGGCTGGGAATTTCATCTGAACAGTGGCTCCTTCAGCCCTAAGGTCCTGCATATACTTTCCTAGGGCCCATTGCCTTTCGGCTGTTGCCTTGGATATGTCTGAGCGGATTTTATAGTTATATCCGTCTCTTGTCAGGGTGCCAGAATTTAGGGCCTTATTCAATATGTGTTCTTTTATTGAATAGGTTTTAAAGTTGACTAGAACTCTGCGTGGATTTTTCCTATCTCTATTGAGCCTAAATGGGTCTCTGTGGACTCTTTGTATGTCTTCATCCAAATTTTTTTCGTCCATATCAGGTATAAACCCTTTTAGAAGACTTACTATGAAGGACCTTATGTTTTGCCCTTCTTGACCTTCAGGAACATTTAATAAACGTAAATGATTCCTCCTAGAGTTATTTTCTAAGGTCTCAATTTTATCCCTGAGTTCTCTCTCTGTTGAAGATATTTTCTCGATGTCGCTCTGGCAGAGCCTCACTTCATCCCTGATTTGTTCCAGAGCCGATTCGACCACCACCACTCTGTCTACCAGTGCATTAACTTTAGTCTCCAAAGCATCGCAAGTGGCCTGAATTTTTTCCTGGTTTTTCTCAGATTTAGCAAACCCATTTTTCATCTCCTTTAACAATGAGGCCGCAAGAACCCCCATATCGCCCCTTAAAGGGGTATCCATAACTTGCTCGCTACCTTGATCCTCAGCAGGCTTGCTTTGTTGTAGGTGGTCCTCTATTTGTGGGGCCCCTTCTAAAGTGCCATCAGTAGTGTGTTCTTCGTCCTCCCCCAAATCTTTTAACATGAGAACTTGATATTTGTTTTGTGACTCCATTGTCTTCAGCGATGACGCAGACATTGCGTTAGTTGAACCGTCTCTCTGCGCTGGCTTCTCTTGGATTTTAAAGAAGGAGCGCAGTGAGGGAGTAACTTTTAAATTTGAACCCCTCTTTAGCTGTTCTTTTTTTGCTGTTTTTGCGGCTCTGGTGGAGACCACTGCTGCCGTAACTCCTTTGGATTTCTGAGCCCTCTGTTTCCTGCTAGTGTATTTAGCTAAGCCAGTATCCTGTGGTGTACTCCAATCCTTTATTTGTTCCTGAAGTGGTTCAACAATTTTGCCTAGCAGCGCAGTGGCCTCCCCCCCTGAGCGCGCCAGGTTCGACTTTTGCGAATCATTTCCTGAGGTGTCTAGAATGATATTAGCGACTATACGGTTATGATTGCCATTTTCTCCCGCTGCGGGTGACAAGGATAGTTGTGAAATAGAAGGACCCCTCTTCTTGCCTCGACCTTTTTTCCTGTTGGAATTCATGCAAACAGCAAATTTTACTTCATTGTCTATATAAGAGAGTTGGCTGTGTGAGCCCATTTGATACTTGTTATTCAGCCTGTTTAATCTATTTGCTCTGTTCAGTCTAGCTTTGGCGTGGCCACAAGGGGGCTCCACATGGAGTATAGGGACGCCTGATAACCCCAAGGATTCTGGTTGGTATGATAGGTTATAGGGAGCCCTCTAAAATTTTGCCTAACTGTGACCCCACGTAAGTATTGGAATGAATGAGCCGCCTCTGTCCAAAAGTCCCCTGATTTACTCCTTACTTTAACAGTGCTGCGCTGCTACGAAGAGCGGGGCATGGCACGCCTCTTGATGTCTCTCCAGCTCCCGGTCCCATCCAGCTCCTCCGCACACTCCGCACACTCCGCACACCGCACACTGACTTCTCTCTCTCGCCAGATCCCAGCAGCCCCCACTTACTCGTCACTCGGCCTCCGAGCGGCGCTGAGCGAAGTCAGGCGGGGCCGCCGCACAGCTCAACGGCTTAATGGAGCTCGCTCATCGGGGCTCGCCGACACTCTTACTCTCCCTCGCCAAAGACAACGCCGAAGACAACGCCGCCAACACGCTGAATTCGCCCAGGGGGGGGCCCTCGCAGCCCTCGCAGCTGCCCGGTTAGTAGAGATACGCTTTGCCGTGAGCCTCTTTAAACATTAATAGCATTCGTGGCCATTCGACTGCGGAGCTCGCGACCTAGGCGTTCAGCCAGCCGCCATGTTCTCCCGCCAAACCTACTACTCACAGTCTTGAGCTTAGCCACATACAAAGCAACAACACCTCTTTCTTATACATCATGCATCTTCAAATGTATAAAACATATGAGAATAGATATACAAGTACAGACATACTTCAATCACAACTCCATGCACACCTTAAAACTTGACAGAGTGCACATCCAATTTGAAAGCTACACCTAAAATGATATGGTATACTTCAATTTTAGATTTCCAAACACTAATACAAACTTCCATAATCACTAATCCATCTTCCAATATACACATATTACTATACACAATCTATTTCAAACAACAATTAACTACAATAAATCAAGCTACAATACACATCTCTACATTTAATAAAATATTTAAAACATCACAGTTCTTGAATAATTTTTAAAGTTTGAAAATAAGACTAATATATAATACACCTCACAAATATATAACTCACCTTCCAAATAGTTTTGTAGAATATGCAATATCACAAACTCATAAAAGATTTTCTTATGCACACAATCAATGTAATGCACCACTCTCAACAAGGTAAAACCAGTAATGGCAAACTTTCCCTCTCTTTCTCCACAGAAATAAATGTAAGAAACAAATCACATTGCTTCCTACATTATTTCAAATTGTAAAACACATTTCTATTGGTTAGACATATTAACCCTTACCAACTGACTTCTAAAAGTGCCCAAACTGCTTCTTGAATTTTCTAGAGTCCCGACTCCACCGTGCACCATCACGATGGAGCCGCGAATCCACACAGGATTTCAAAAATATATTACTAATAATAATAGCACTATTTTTTAAGAACACACCACTTCTAAACAAAATACTGACTTGGAAAATCTTACTTTAATAACATATTACTTATATATAAATTATAATTGCATATTTTAAAACCACAGTTAAGATTAAACCCTTCCCCCATACTGCTTAATCCCAGTTTCCATAGTAACAGTTTTTGCAACATTCAACTGAACAGGCAGGTCACAAGTTCACCATATTTTCAATTTCAGCACTCAAGGTTACAAATGCAAACAGCAGGTGTGGTTGACTTTTGCAAAATATTACCTTATCCTATCTACTGTACCTTTCAAACATTTTTAAATAAGCAATAAGAAACATTATTTTTAAAGAAAGTAACATGCACCTATTTTTGAGTGTACAATGTTCAGAAACAGCCAATCAATTATCTAGTCTTTAAAAAACAGCATATTGTCCACCATTTTAGATACCTCTCATTCTACCAACTGACTACCTCAGCTACAGACATCTTTTCATTACTTCCAGACATCCCTTGAAGATGCTTACACTATGGATTGTTGGACACAGCTATGTTTTCCCGTGCAAAAGGTATGCTGAACGCAGAGGTATCCTAGGGGATTTAGACCCGTGAGCCTATGTGGAGTGTTTAGCCAGGTTACTTTTGAATTGCAACTCTTCCGTTGGAAAGTGATTAATAGGATTTGGATAGGTTGGATTGTGAAAGACTTGTGTGAGTGAAACACAGATTCTTATAAATTCATTGGGACCTTGGGGTGTAGGGGTGCCGTTGTTTTGGAGCCGTGTGCTCGAGACTTTACACCAGTAATGAGGGACATATAGGGAAACCGAGGGGCATTTTGGCAGCATTATTGCGCCAAATGTGGGAAAGATTGATTTACCAGTGACGGACCGGAGGTGGTTTGATAATCAAGCAGCCCACCCCTGCAACTGGGCAGCAGAGGCGAAAGGTACAAGAGTAAGGATGGAGATTGTTGTAATAATATATAATGACCATGTATTTACAGGGGAAACTAGATGGCACACCCATCGTGCCCCTTAGGAAGGCTTTAAACAGAATGCGAACATCGCACGATTCAAGTATGAACTTTGGTCACACCCAGAATCAGGCGTATCAAGTATTTGCTGAAGCTGGGTGAATTGTGATTGGTTAGTAGTATGTAGGACCAGAGAGGGAGCACTTTGGAAGCTTTCAAAGTAGTGGAATAACTGAGTTTGCATGCTGGCCACGCCCAAGATCAGGCAGGTCAGGCATTGTGACATTGCATGCGCGTTATTGGCTTTCACCATGGAGGACCAGAGAGGGAATATCCTTCGAATATGCTAAACAGTGGCATGGAAAATAGATGAAAAGAGATGGTCGTGTTAACAGAACGCGAACATCGCACGATTCAAGTATGAACTTTGGCCACACCCAGAATCAGGCGGATCACGTATTTGCTGAAGCTGGGTGAATTGTGATTGGTTAGCAGCATGTAGGACCAGAGAGGGAGCACTTTGGAAGCTTTCAAAGTAGTGGACTAACTGAGTTCGCATGCTGGCCACGCCCAAGATCAGGCGGGTCAGGCATTGTGACATTGCATGCGCGTGACTGGCTTTCACCATGGAGGACCAGAGAGGGAACATCCTTCGAATATGCTAAACAGTGGCATGGAAAAGAGATGATTTGATTGGCCTAGAAGCAGTTTAAATAGAAGGAGGTCAGAGGTGGCTGGCTCATGGCGGGATTTATCGAACCAGCCGGGAGAGAAGGCGCGCTGGATTTGAACACGCTACTAGTCAGGTGAGAACAGGGAATGGGAGGTCTGCTGTGTTTGGGGCAGCACCGGAACTGCTTAATGGGAGGGACAATTTTATTCCTTAAACATGGCAAAGTACGATTGTTTTGGTTAATATACCTTTCAGAAGGGAAGCAAACTGGTTGGGGCGATTAGTAACAGGATTTTAGGAGGGGGTTCTAAACAAAAACCCCGCCGCATGGTCAACATAATGTTAACAGCTATGATTGGACATAGCGCTTGATGAGTAGTGGCATGGGATATTAATATATGAGTCAAACTTGACTGCACATTTGCATATATCTTTTTTGCATTACGGAGGAGTGCTGGTGCTGCGTTTAGCACACCTGGGTGGAAAGCTACATCGGGGCAACTCGCCCAATTATAATGGGCTTGGGACATGAATGTGTGTGTTAATTTCTATCACACACATATCCATATATATTTATTGTTTTGTAAAAAACTTCCTCATTAATGGGATGGATGGAACAGGAAATTCGAAGCAGATTATCAATACATAATTTGGAGGTATGTTTTCAGTATCAGTAATTTTAAGGGTACTGGTGACTGGCGCTTGGGAGGTGGATTAGTTAATTGGATCAGACAGGACCATTGACATTTGAGGAGGGGAGTGATGGGAGACTATCAATATATTCAACTTTGGGAGATGGAATTGAAGGTTACTGACTAACTGCACTTATAATGAATTTGTATTAAGACTTTTAAGACATATTTGAACGTGTTCTGATCAACTGTGATTATAATGAATTGTATTAAGATGGGATGTGATAGCATGATATGTTCTCACGAGGCAGTCATGGGCACCAGGTTCACAGTTTAGAATTATTGTTGTGTTAGTACAAGGGAATTTTATACCCTTGGAACCAGGGAGGATTCAAAGATTGGATATAGGCAGGCATTACTGTTTAAGAATTGAGTTAATGTAATAATTGTGGGGACACTGATGAATTCTTGTTTTTAAAAAAGAGGAACACCAGTAATTTGTTCATTGATGTATTGTGTTTTCTTTTAATTTACAGCTCTGATGATGTCCAAGTGTGGACGAAACGAGTTGGCTGATTGATTTGTTGCTATATTGTGTGGATCTAACAATTTGAAAGGTTTTTGAAATAAACCACAGAGTTTGAAATTCATCAAAGACTGTCTATGAACCTTTTTTTTTGCACAAAACCATTACTTGAATAATTGATTTGTGAACATTGTGAACCGAGGTGCTCCTTTCAGGATAGGTTATGAATTCTTGCTGATTAGTGGCCCAGTGGCGGTGGGACCATTGAAAGTTGAGCATGGATGAATTACCTAATCGACTAAACGGTACCAAACACCAGTGCACACACCTCCTAGCCCTCACCACCTATCAAGTTGGATGAAGTATTGACAAAGACCTAGCTTTACAAAATGTGGATATTAAATGGATTGCACAAAGAGGATTAAATGGCACCAATTGATGCCTTTGGTTAAAACCTTTTTGCATCTCCAACCCCCTGACCTCATGATTGTGCACTGTGGTGGCAATGACCTAGGCACATTGACTGGGGTAGGTCTGGAAATGCTAATGAAGTACACCTTTGCACAATTGATGATGCGTTTGCCTTTAACTGTCTTTGTATACTCTAATATATGCCAAAGACAGAAATGGAAGTGGTCAAATCAATTCTGTCCACAGATTGAGAAAGCTAGGAAGAATGTCAAAAAAGCTGTTTCTGCTTACCTCAGAGACCATAGGATGGGCTCCATCTATAACAACAATATACGTTTTGATATGGAAGACATCTACAGAAGTGATGGAGTACACTTCACAGATCAAGGAAACAGCGTCTTTCTCAACAACCTAAAGCTCTGCATCCACACTTACATGTAGCAACAAAAAACTCATAAGAAAAACAAGGGCTCTTTTTAGAGCCACCCTATAACACAATAGTGAATCTATATTTTATAACACATACATACTCTTTTTTTAATTTTTGGTGGATTTGCGCACCCGTAGCTAATTTGCAAAAGCATGAATTCAATGTACTACAACACAATACACTTTACAAGTTTAACTTTTAACTTTTAATTTTATATATTTTTACTAACTATCAATTTTAATCTTATCATTAACTTCAATCACACTCCCATTTTAAAACAACTCCACAAATGAAACACTACCATCTAAATTATATACTACTAAATTATTTATTTAAGGAGGAACTGCGAATCCGACGCAACGTTACACGGGGGCCGCACTGAGAGCCGCGTTGGGGTCACGACTCCAAACTCGAAAGAAAAAAAAAACACCCCACTTCCATTATTCAAAAATACGCTCCGGGGACCCCATCCCCCAGGGCATTACCTTTTTCTTTTTTTAAAACAAAAACAATATTATAGAAGAAGGGCCGCGTGGCCCCCCTTTCCTTGGCCACTTTTGGCCCCGGGGACCCCATCCCCTGGGGCATCGCCATCTATTTTTAAATAAAATAATATCACACTTATAAAGAGGGGGACCCCATGCCCCCCTCCTGAGGACATTTTTGGCCCTGGGACCCCATCCCCGGGGCTTTGCCTCTGTTTTTTATTACAAAAATACGGGAGGGGGGCTGAGTGGCCCCCCTCTCTGGGCCATTTCTGACCCCAGGGACCCAATCCCCCAGGGCCGGCCCTCACGTTGGGGACCGCGGGGAGCCCCAATGCCCATGATGTTCCTGCCGGCTCCCTGCCTCCTGTGGGAGCCAGCATTGCTTTTGGACAAGGGGAGCTGCTTACATGCAGCCCCCCTTCTCCAAAAGCAATTTGCTTCGCTTCATGGAAGTTTTTCTGCTCTCGCTTCCATGAAGCAAAGCATAGTTTGCAATGACAGGGTGGGAGCCGTGCTCCCGCCCTGTCATTGCAAACTACAATGTCCCGGGGTGGGCACAATGGGACATTGCTGGAGCCGGCCCTGGGGGGTGGTGTCCCCAGGGCCATAGAGGGCTCCAGGAGGGGGCAGCGTTGCCCCACTCCCACCAAGTTTAAAGCCCCAGGGAGGTGGTGGTCCCCGGGGCCGGGGGGCCACAACAGACCCCTGTATTAACATAATTACTGCCCCGGGGAGGTGGTGGTCCCTAGGGCATGTGGCCGGGCTTGAGCCCCCCACACTCTATTTTTGACACAGCCCCGGGGAGGTGGCGGTCATGGGGCTGCAAGGGGGCCACGTGCTGCCCCCACCACCGCATATATAAATAAAAGCCCCGGGAAGCTGGCGGTCCCCGGGGCTGCATGAGGTGGGCAGGACCCCCCCACGCTTATATATATATATTTTATTTTTAAATAAATAAAGCCCCGGAGATGAAGCTCAAGCTTTGGAGGGTTTGCGAACCCTCATAGGCCCTCCGATATTGATATTTTTATTTTTTGAATTTCTCAGAAATTACTGAATGGATTTACACCATTTAAAAAAAGGTCGCTTTCTGAACCAAGAGCTACCTTTTTGCCAAATTTGGTGTAATTCCGTTCAGCAGTTCGGGCTGTAGCCGTGTCTAAAGTTCCTATAGAAATTAACATGGGGAAAAAGCGTTTTGGGACCCCCCTTTTTAATCGGACCCCACTTGACAAATCACCCCAAAACTTTCAAGACAGGAGCTGACCTGAGTGAACCATTAGTTTTGAAATTTACGCGAAGATTCGTCAAATGGCGTTAAAGATATTGGCAAAAGAAAAAACGCTTTTTGAATAGAAACAAGGTCCAAACTATAACTGCCTACCGGCGACCGCCAGTAGGTGATATATATTTATACATTTACATTTATAACAAATATTTTTTAAATGTATTTAATTTTTTTTCAATTAGAATATTTTTTTAAATTTAAAGTATATACTTTTATATATGAATATATTCACTGAAAAAAACCACAGGTTTCAAGGACGTTATAGTTAGGCTGACATTTCACTCATACAAAACCAGAGAAATTCGACCGTTATAGTTAGTTGAGCTAACTATAACTCGTGTCCCTGCAATGCACTGCTGATGACGTCACATATTACATGGCTCATGATATGGTCAGTGACATCCCTGATGACATCACTGATGATATCACTGATGACATCTCAAATGACATCACTGATGAAATCACTGATGACATCATCCGCTTAATATCTGATGCACCTCCTCACACCCTGATATAATCTTTCATACACCTACTCTAAAACACAGACTACCATTCTCGAAACCATAGACACACCAATTCCAGTTAGTACATACCCACTCACTGATTCATAGGTCTACACAGACATCCACTCACCCATACAGTCTCTCATACATGCAGTCACTCATCAATATAGCCACTGATATATGCACTCATACACCTATACAGATACTCACATACCGCCACTCAAACATAGAGTTACTCACACACCTAGTCAGTCACCCAAAGAGTCAATCACACTGCCATTTACTCACCTAAACAGTTATACACACACCACCTCACTTATTCATACAGATACTAACACATACTTACTCTCTTATACATTCACTGACACAAGCACACACTCATCCATACATCCACTCTCACAATCACTCACTCTCACATATAGTCACTTATATACTCCAACACTCACATATACTGCCTTTCACATATGTAGTTACTCACACATATACCACTGAGATATCCATTCACTCACCAACACAGCCATATGCACACTCACTCACAGATGCACTCATAAACCCATACACCCACTGAATAACCAACTCACACATCTGTGCAGGGAGTCACACCCCCCCACCCAACCACACAGACACTCAGGTACCCATACAGGTAATCAGACAACCAAGCAATAACCCATATAGACATTCATGTACCTATTCACCAACCCATGCAGCCACTTACACACCAACTGACAGACTGATACAAACATTCACACAGATTAGTCACTCACCCATACATTCACCCAGACACGTATAATGACTCAACTATACAATCAGTCAAACACTGACTGAATGATCATATTTATATCACATTCTTAAACTTTTTAGAAACACTCAAAGTCACTGGATGATGTCATCAGTGATGTCATTTGAGATGTCATCAGTGATGTCACTGACCATGTCATGAGTGATGTAATATGTGACGTCATCAGCAGTTCATTGTGGGGCGCGAGTTATAGTTAGCTCAACTAACTATAATGGACAAATTTCTCTGGTTTTGTACGAATGAAATATCAGCCTAACTATAACGTCCTTCAAACCTGAGTTTTTTCAGTGAATTTCTAAGGTTTTTTAAATGCTAGTCCCTAACTATAACGTCCCTGAAACCTATGTTTTTTTCAATGAATTTCAAAGGTTTTTTAAGTGCTAATTACTAACTATAAAGTCCCTGAAACCTATTGTTTTTTCAGTGAATTTCTAAGGTTTTTTAAATGCTAATTTCTAACTATGCCTACATAGGTAGGACATGTACAGAAAGAGGAAGAAAGGCGCAGAAAGAAGCAAGAGAGGTGCAGAAAGAGGAAGAAAGGTGCAGAATGAAGCAAGAGCAATGCAGAAAGATGCAACAGGGGTGCAGGAAGAGGAAGAAAGGTACAAAAAGAAGCAAGAGATGTGCAGAAAGAACCAACAGAGGTGCAGAAAGAGGCCTACTTTGACTATACCTTAGAACAGACTCATACAAAGTAGCCTAATCACTAATCCTTCCCCCAAGATGTCTTAAACCTCAGTTTTCTCTTGAAGGTTCACTATTAATTGACTGCTCAGAATGTTAGGCCTACCAAATATAAAACAGCAATCCTAAGCATATCACTGTTGTAAGTCTGACGCAGTATGCATCCGTGTCTATGCTTTTACCTAGTGGAATGATAAATGAAAATAAACATACAAATACATGAATACCTGTGTTTCAAACAGCATACTCTGTAAATTTGTGTACAAAAAGGTCTATGCATTTCTTTCTGCTCACAATACAGGGCATATGGGAATTCAATAGTATATTTGAGGGGCTCTATAACCTACCATCTTCAGATGCATACCACATGTAAGAATACATGTTTAATTAGACATATACCTCAGTCATGAGAGCACGCAGACCTTTAAACATGACAGCTTGCACTTCCCATTTGAGCACAGAAAGAAGAGAGAAGTTCAGAAAGAGGCAAGAGAGTTGCCGAAATAGGCAAAAAAGGTGCAAAAAGAGGGAAGAGGGGTGCAGACAGAGGCAAGAGAGGTGCAGAGAGAGGGAAGAGGGATACAGAAAGAGGCAAGAGGGGTGCAGAAATCTTCAAGAGAGGTGCAGAAAGAGGGAAGAGGGGTACAGAAAGAGGCAAGAGGGGTGCAGAAATTTGCAAGAGAGGTGCAGAAAGAAGCAAGAGCAGTGCAGAAAGTACGAACAGAGGTGCAGAAAGAGGCAAGAGGGGTGCAGAAAGAGGCAAGAGAAGTGCAGAAAGAAGCAAGAGAGGTACAGAAAGAGGAAAGAGGGGTGCAGAAAAAGGCAAGAGCGGTACAAAAATTTGCAAGTGAGGTGCAGAAAGAACCAAGAGCATTGCAAAAAGAACCAGCAGAGGTGCAGAAAGAGGCAAGATGGGTACAGAAAGAGGCAAAAGAAGTGCAGAAACAAGCAAAAGAGGTGCAGAAAGAGGCAAGAGGGGTGCAGAAAGAGGAAAGAGAGGTGCAGAAAGAGGCAAGAGGAATGCAGAGAGAGGGAAGAAGGGTGCAGAAAGAAACACGAGGGGTGCAGAAATTTGCAAGAGAGGTGCAGAAAGAAGCAAGGTAAGTGCAGAAGGAAGCAACAGAGGTGCAGAAACCGGCAAGAATAGTACAGAAACAGGCAAGAGAGTTACAGAAACAGGCAAAAGAGGTGCAGAAAGAGGGAAGAGGTGTGCAGACAGAGGGAAGAGAGGTGCAAAAAGAACCAAAAGAGGTGCAGAAAGAGGCAAAAGGGGTACATAAATATGCAAGAAAGTAGCAGACAGAAGCAAGAGCAGTCCAGAAGAACCAACAGAGATCCAGAAAGAGGCAAGAGGGGTGCAGAAAGAGGCAAGAGAAGTGCAGAAAATAGCAAAAGAGGTGCATAAAGAAGCAAGAGGGGTGCAGAAAAAGGCAAGAGAGGAGCAGAAAGAAGCAAGAGAGGTGTAGAAATTTGCAAGAGAGGTACATAAAGAAGCAAGAGCAGTGCAGAAAGAACCAACAGAGGTACAGCAACAGGCAAGAGGGGTGCAGAAAGAGGCAAGAGAAGTGCAGAAACAAGCAAAAGAGGTGCAGAAAGAGGCAGGAGGGGTGCAGAAAGAGGAAAGAGAGGTGCAGAAAGAGGCAAGAGGAATGCAGAGAGAGGGAAGAAGGGTGCAGAAAGAAACACGAGGGGTGCAGAAATTTGCAAGAGAGGTGCAGAAAGAAGCAAGGTAAGTGCAGAAGGAAGCAACAGAGGTGCAGAAACAGGCAAGAGAGTTACAGAAACAGGCAAAAGAGGTGCAGAAAGAGGGAAGAGGTGTGCAGACAGAGGGAAGAGAGGTGCAAAAAGAACCAAAAGAGGTGCAGAAAGAGGCAAAAGGGGTACATAAATATGCAAGAAAGTAGCAGACAGAAGCAAGAGCAGTCCAGAAAGAACCAACAGAGATGCACAGAGGGGTGCAGAAAGAGGCAAGAGAAGTGCAGAAAATAGCAAAAGAGGTGCATAAAGAAGCAAGAGGGGTGCAGAAAAAGGCAAGAGAGGAGCAGAAAGAAGCAAGAGAGGTGTAGAAATTTGCAAGAGAGGTACATAAAGAAGCAAGAGCAGTGCAGAAAGAACCCACAGAGGTACAGCAACAGGCAAGAGGGGTGCAGAAAGAGGTAAGAGAAGTGCAGAAAGAAGCAATAGAGGCACAGAAGGAGACAAAAGAACTGCAGAAAGAGGCAAGAGAGTTGCAGAAATACGCAAGAGAAGTGCAAAAAAAGGGAACAGGGGTGCAAAAAGAGGCAAGACAGGCGCAGAAAGAGAGAGGAAGGGTGCAGAAAGAGGCAAGAGGGGTGCAGAAAGAAGCAAGAGAGGTGCAGAAAGAAGCAACAGAGGTGCAGAAAGAGGTAAGAGGGGTGCAAAAAAAGGCAAGAGAAGTGCAGAAAGAAGCAACAGAGGTGCAGAAGGAGGAAAGAGAAGTGTGGCAAGAGGATTGCAGAAAGAGGCAAGAGAGTTGCAGAAACAGGCAAAAGAGGTGGGAAAAGAAGCAAGAGCAGTACAGAAAGAACCAACAGACGTTCAGAAGGAGGCAAGAGGGTTGCCGAAAGAGGAAAGAGGGGTGCCGAAATTTGCAAGAGAGGTACAGAAAGAAGCAAGAGCAGTGCAGAAAGAACAAACATAGGTCTGGAAACAGACAAGAGGGGTGCCGAAAGATGCAAGAGAAGTGCAGAAAGAAGCAACAGAGGTGCAGAAGGAGGCAAGAGAACTGCAGAAAGAGGAAAGAGAGTTGCAGAAACAGGCAATAGAGGTGCATAAAAAGGGAACAGGGGTGCAGAAAGAGGCAAGAGAGGTGCAGAAAGAGGGAAGAAGGGTGTAGACAGATGCAAGGGGGGTGCAGAAAGAAGCAAGAGAGGTATAGTAAGAAGCAAGAGAAGTGCAGAAGGAAGCAACAGAGGTGTAGAAGGAAGCAACAGAGGTGCAGAAAAAGGAAATAAAAGTGCAGAAAGAGGTAAGAGAGTTGCTTAAACAGGCAAAAGAGGTGCAGCAAGATTGAACAGGGGTGCAGACAGAGGCAAGAGAGGTGCGGAAAGAACCAACAGAGGTACAGAAAGAGGCAAGAGGGGTGCAGAAATGTGCAAGAGAGTAGGGGGCAGAAGCAAGAGCAGTACAGAAACAACCAACAGTGGTGCAGAAAGGGGCAAGAGGGGTGCAGAAAGAGGCAAAGAAGTGCAGTAAAAAAGCAAAAGAGGAGCGAAAGAAGCAACAGAGGTGTAGAAAGAAGCAGGAGAAGTACAGAAAAAAGCAACTGAGGTGCAGAAAGAGGCAAGAGGGGTGCAGAAAGAGGCGAGAGACGTACAGAAGGAAGCAATATAGGTGCAGAAAGAGGCAAGAAAAGTACAGAAAGAGGCAAGAGAGTTGCAGAAACAGGCAAAAGAAGTGCAGAAAGAGGTAACAGGGATACAGACAGAGGCAAGAGAGGTGCAGAAAGAACCAACAGAGGTGCAGAAAGAGGCAAGAGGGGTGCATAAATGTGCAAGAGAGTAGCAGACAGAAGCAAGAGCAGTGCAGAAAAAGGTGCAGAAAGAGGCAAGAGGGGTGCAGAAAGAGGCAGCAGAAGTGCAGAAAAAGCAAAATGCGATGCAGAAAGAGGCAAGAGGGGTTGAAAAAGAGGCAAGAGAGGACAGAAAAAGGCAAAAGAGGTGCATAAGAGGCACAAGGGGTGCAGAATTTTGCAAGAGAGGTGCAGAAAGAAGAAAGAGAAGTGCAGAAAGAAGCAACAGAGGTGCAGAAAGGGGCAAGAGCGTTGCAGAAAGAGGCTAGAGAAGTGCAGAAGTAAGCAAGAGAGGTGCAGAAGGAGGCAATAGAAGTGCAGAAAGAAGCAAGACAGGTGCAGAAAGAAGTAAGAGCGTTGCAGAAAGAGGCAAATGAAGTGCAGAAAAAAGCAAAAGAGGTACAGAAATAGGGAAGAGAGGTGCAGAAAGAGGCAAGAGAGGTGCACAAAGAGGTACGAGGGGTGCAGAAAGAGGCAAGAGAGGAGCAGAAAGAAGTAACAGAGGTGTAGAAAGAAGCAAGAGAAGTGCAGAAATAAGCAGCAGAGTCGCAGAAAGATGCAAGAGGGGTGCAGAAAGAGGAAAGAGAAGTACAGAAGGAAGCATCAGAGGTGCAGAAAGAGGCAAGAAAAGTGCAGAAAGAGTCAAGAGAGTTGCAAAAACAGGCAAAAGAGGTGCAGAAAGAGGGAACAGGGGTGCAGACAAAGGCAAGAGAGGTACAGAAAGAACCAACAGATGTGCAGAAAGAGTCAAGAGGGGTGCAGTAAGAGGCAACAGAAGTGCAGAAAAAAGCAAAAGAGGTGCAGAAAGAGGCAAGAGAGGAACAGAAAGAGGCAAGAGAGGTGCACAAAGAGGCACAGGGGGTGCAGAGATTTGCAAGAGAGGTACAGAAAGAAGCAAGAGAAGTGCAGAAAGAAGCAACAGAGGAGCAGAAAGAGGCAAGAGGGGTGAAGAAAGAGGCAAGAAAAGTACAGAAATAAGTAACAGAGGTGCAGAAAGAGGCAAGAGAAGTGCAGAAAGATACAAGAGAGGTGCAGAAAGAAGCAAGAGAAGTGCATAAAGAAGCAACAGAGGTGCATAAAGAGGCAAGAAGGGTGAATAAAGAGGTAAGAGAAGTGCACAAAGAGGCAAGAGAGGTACAGAAAGAGGCAAGAGAGGTACAGAAAGAGGGAACAGGGTGCAGAAAGAGGCAAGAGAAATGCAGGAAGAAGCAACAGAGGTACAAATAGTGTCAAGAGAGGTGCAGAAAGAAGGGAGGTGCTAAAAGCGGAAGAGATGTGCCGAAAGAGGCAAGAGAAGTGCAAAAAAGGAAGAAAGGTGCAGAAAGAAGCAAGAGAAATGCAGAAAGAGGCAAGAGAGGCGCAGAAACAAGCAAGAGTGGTTTGCACACCATTAGTACCAATTTAACACCCACTTTTAGCAATAAGTAAGAGGTGACCATTCTAGGTTTGCAAAGGGCATTCCACCACGCTATAACACTTTTCGCTGCATTTTTGGCAATGTTTGAGCCATTTGAGCTAGAAACAAGGTTTTTTCTGTTCAAATCTGCAGATTATGCAGCAGATGATGGATTATGTGGCAAATGCGGAAAATGTATAATAGTGCGAAAGTTGGTGCAGCCAAACAGTCGCATAATTCCAGTGGCCCTGCTCATACCTCTGACTAGGTCCAGAAGTGCTTCTCAGTGGTTCCTTATTTTTTTCTCATTGAGTTTGTAGTTTAGCTTCTATAGAAATGAGGAAGACTAAACCTGAGGTTACCTCTCCAGAACACAGACTACCTTACCACATAATTACTCTCCATAACACATAATCCCACTCTACATAATTCCTATACACTAAACCCAACATACTTTCTATCCACATAATTTCACTGCACAACACCACATAATTTCACTACACAGAACATACATCCACTCCACTCCAAAAAACATTAGTATAAAACGTTTACATTTACAACGCCAATAGCTCTAACTCTCACAAGTGCGAGTCCTATTACATTGCAAATGCTTCTTTAACTAGTAGATGCATTTGCAGAGTGGTGGAGAAAGGGGGCTGGGCACCCGACCAGTGCTCAGGAATTCGACTTCGTAGGACTTACAGGAGGTACCAGAAGGGCTTCTTGGCCCTTAAAGTCCCTCAAGAGTAAAGTGGACTTCATCCCCAAAATGTAGTGTGCCAGGAGGCGCGTTTGCAGAGTGGTAGAGAAAGGGGGGCATGGCCTCTGAAGACCTCTTAGCAATCCCACTGTGTGGGCTTTACTGGAGGTAACAGGAGGGGTAGTTGGCCCCCAAGGGCAACCTTGGGGGCCAACCACCCCTCCTATTACCTCTAGTAAGTCCCACACAGCAGCATTGGTAAGTTCTCATAGCAGGCCATGCCCCTTTTGCCCACCATTCTGTAAATGCACTCCCTGGCATGCTCTTGGATGGGGATTGAAGTCCCCTTGCCTCCTGAGGTTCCTTAGGGGCCAACTATCCCACCTGATATCTCCAGTAAGCCCCAGATAGTGGGATTGCTGAGAGGTGGACACAGGCCACATCCCCTTTCTCCACCACTCTGCAAACATGTGTCCTGGTGCGCTCTTTGTTGGGGGATGAAGTCCCCTTACCTCCTCAGGGTCCCTGGGGGCCAACTACCCCTCCTGTTATCTCTAGTAAGAGTCACAAGTTGGCTGCCAACACTTTCTGGTTTGAAGTGTTGGCAGCCAATCAGAGTCAAGCTCATGCTCGGGAGGGTTTGCGGATCCACCGCGGTCACCAGATATATAATTTTTTTAACTATGAATATTTCAGGAACTACTGAACGGATTTACACCATTTTAAAAAAAGAACGCTTTCTGAACCATGAGCTAACTTTTTGCCAAATTTGGTGTAATTCCATTCAGC
Source organism: Calotriton arnoldi (assembly GCA_963921515.1). NCBI lineage: Eukaryota > Metazoa > Chordata > Amphibia > Caudata > Salamandridae > Calotriton > Calotriton arnoldi. The sequence continues at coordinate 343,905 of CAWUFW010005112.1, forward strand.
AGTTCGGGCTGTAGCTTTGTCTAAAGTTTCCTGTGGAAATTAACATGGAGAAAACGTGTTTCGGGACCCCTCTTTTTTCTCGGCCCCCGCTTGACGAATCACCCTGAAACTTTCAAGACAGGAGCCGACCGGAGCGCCCTATTAGTTTTGAAAGTTCGCGAAGATTCGTCAAACGACGCCAAAGATATTGGCAAAAGAAAAAACTCTTTTCCTATGGAAACTAGGTCCTAACTATAACTACCTACTGGCGACCGCCAGTAGGTAATATATATATATATATACATACACACATATATATATACACATATATATAATATGTGTATTTAATGTTTTTTTTTTTTTATAAACATGGAGCCGCATACCGGACACGAATCCCTGTACATTGCAGAGCGTTAGTACCGGATCCACGTACAAAATGTGGCTCCAGCGTGATTTTTCACATATATATTTTTCATATATATATAGACAATATTAATATTAAGTTCAAGGTTAGAGGTTTGGTAAGATAGTTACTAAACTTGTATTTAATAAATGAAAGTTATTAAACGTTTTTTTAATAGTAATTTTAGGAGTCGCGGTACGTCCGCGTAGATCGCAACTTCTGGATTCGCGTATGGGACGCGAATCCAACATTTAAAAAAAAATAAAGTTATATTTAAATATAGATTCATTTACTGTTATTTAAATGAGGAGGTACAGTTATTTGTAAATTAAATATTATAACATACACCAAATATTGTTGAAATGCAAAATAAATAAAAAAACGGAATCATGTCTGGTACGCGGTGGCACAGCGTAGGCATCACGCAACCCATGTGACAAAAAAAAAGAGATTTGATTGGTCAAACATCCTGTCATCATTAAACTTGCTAGATCCCACCCTCTTTCTTCTTCTTTAGGGTGTGGTTTCCAACAGTCAGTCTCATTCTAGGACCAGCTGTTTTGCAGGTGGTTTGGTGTTTCTTACATTTTGAAAATAGAAAATGGCTGCATCAAAAGACCTGCAAGATGAAGAGGACCAGACCCTGTTGGAGGAAGAGGATGAGCCCCCACGGAAGAAGAAAGAAAGTATTGCATGGGAGTTTTTTACAATTCCGGAGGGGACCAAGAAAGTTAAAGCACAGAAGGTGACGTGCAAGGTGTGTCAGAAGGTGCTGTCTTGGGGCTCCGAGAGAAAGTATTCCTGCGGCACGTCCTCTATGTACAAGCACTTGAGGATGATGTATGGAAACCGTCTTGCAAGAGCAGAATTGGCAAGACTGAACACTACTGAAGAAGGGCAAGAGGCACACTCATCCAAAGTAAAACCTGTGACAAGCTCCAGAGTATTCCACCAACTCTGCCTGATTTCGGTAAAGTTGCACTCTTGTGTCCAAAGTGCATAACTGTTCTGAGGGTTGTGGGAGCACGTTGTGCAAACAATGTTGAACACTATAAATAACCATCATTGTTAAAAAAAAAATCTTCCTGCAGCTAGGCACAGTGTTTTGTGCTAGTTTTTTTGTGAAAATGTTCTGTTTTAAAATGTAACAAACACCAAAAAAACTACAAAGTAGCTAAAAAAACATAAAAAATATTTTTTAAAAAGAAGAAATAAATGATTCTTACAAAACCACCTATTCTAGTTTAAAAAAGAAAAGGTATATGTTGTATAAATACATGAGTCAATGGATAGTGTCAATGTGATTGCATGGGTGCATTTGTAGAGTCTGAGTGATTGGATGACTGCAAGATTAGTGCTTGTGTGATTGTATAACTGAATGCATAGTGCCTGAGCGATTGGAAGAATGTGTGAATAGTGCCTGGCTGGTTGGATGACTGCATGAGTACAGCGTGGCTCATTAGGTAGTGTATAGCTAGTGTCTGTGTGATTGGATGAATGAATGGGCACTGCCTCAATGATTGCATGACTGCATGGACAGTGCCTGAGAGAATGGATGAGTACATAGGTAGTGCCTGGATGAATGGGTGAGTGCAATGATAGTGCCTGGGTGATTGTGAACTACCTAAGTGAAATATGAATTCAAGGCTAATACCTGGGACATTGGATGAGTGCATCGGTACTGCCCGCGGGAATGGATGAGTGCATGAGTAGTGCCTGAGTGAATGGTTGAGTGCAAGGGTAGTGCCTGAGTAAATGCATGAGTGCATGGGTAGTGCCTGGGTGTTTGGATGAGTTCAGGGTTACTTCCTGAGTGGAAGGATGTGTGCAAGGGTAATGCCTGGGTCATTTGACAAATGCATGGGTGGTGCCTGAGTAAATGGATAAGTGCATGGGTAGTGCTTGATTGAATGGTTGAGTGCAAGAGTAGTACCTGAGTGATTGTATGACTGCATGGGTAGTGCCTGGGTGATTGCATGAGTGCAGGGGTAGTGCCTGGGTGATTGTATGAGTGCATGGGAAGTACCTGAGTGAAATTATGAGTACAAGAGTAATCCCTGGGTCATTGGATGAGTACATGGGTAGTGCCTGAGTGAATGGTTTTGTGCAAGAGTAGTACCTGAGTGATTGGATGACTGCATGGGTAGTGCCTGGGTGATTGCATGAGTGCAGGGGTAGTGCCTGGGTGATTGTATGAGTGCATGGGAAGCACCTGAGTGAAAGTATAAGTGCAAGAGTAATCCCTGGGTCATTGGATGAGTGCATGGGTAATGCTTGAGGGAATGGATGAGTGCATGGGTACTGCCAGAGTGAATGGTTCAGTGCAAGAATACTGCCTGAGTAATTGCATGAGTGCATGGGTAGTGCCTGGGTGAATGCATGAGTGCAGAGGTAGTGCCTGGGTGATTGTATGAGTGCATGGGAAGTATCTGAGTGAAAGTATGAGTGCAAGGCTAATGCCTGGGTCACTGGATGAGTGCATGGGTAGTCCTTGAGGGAAAGGATGAGTACATGGGTAGTGCCTGAGTGAATGGTTGAGTACAAGAGTACTGCCTGAGTGATTGCATGAGTGCATGCCTAGTGCCTGGGTGATTGTTTGAGTGCATGGGAAGTACCTGAGTGAAGGTATGAGTGCAAGGCTAATGCCTGGGTCTTTGGATGAGTGCACAGGTAATCCTTGAGGGAATGGATGAGTGGACGAGTAGTGCCTAAGTGATTGCATGAGTGCATGGGTAGTACCTGGGTAATTGCTTGAGTGCAGGGGTAGTGTCTGATTCATTAGATGAGTGCATGGGTAGTGCTTGAGTGGAAGGATGGGTACAAGGGTAATGACTAGGTCATTGGATGAGTGCATAGGTAGTGCCTGAGTGAATGGATGAGTGCATGGGTAGTGCCGGAGTGAATGGTTGAGGGCAAAAGTAGTGCCTGACTGATTGCATGAGTGCATGGACAGGGCCTGGGTGATTTCATAAGTGTGGGGGTACTGCCTGGGTGATTGGATGAGTGCATGGGTAGTGCCTGAGTGACTTCATGAGTACAAGAGTAATGTCTGGGTGCTTCGATCAGTGCATGACTAGTGCCTGGTAAAAGGATGACTGCAAGAGTAATGCCTGTGTCATTGGATGAGTGCATGGGCAGTGCCTGAGAGAATGGATGAGTGCATGGGTATTGCTTGAGTGAATGTTTTTGTGCAAGAGTAGTGTCTGAGTGATTGCATGAGTAGTGCCTGGGTGATTGCATAAGTGCAGGGATACTGCATGGGTGATTGGATGAGTGCGTGGGTAGTGCCTGAGTGACTTCATGAGTGCAAGGGTAATGACTGGGTGCTTAGATAAGTGCATGGGTAGTGCCTGAGTAAAAGAATGACTGCAAGAGTAATCCCTGGGTCATTGGATGAGTGCATGGGTAGTGCCTGAATGATTGCATAAGTACATGGGTAGTGCCTGGGTAATTGCATGAGTGCTGGGGTAGTGCCTCATGATTGTATGAGTGCATGGGAAGTACCTGAGTGAAAGTATGAGTGCAAGGCTAATGCCTGGGCATTGGATGAGTACACAGGTAGTCCTTGATGGAATGGATGAGTGAATGGGTAGTGCCTGATTGAATGGTTGAGTGCAAAAGTAGTGCTTAATTGATTGCATGGGTGCAGGGGTAGTACCTGGGTGATTGGATGAGTCTATGGGTAGTGCTTGAGTGGATGGATGGGTGCAAGGGCAATGACTGGGTCATTGGATGAGTGCATGGTTGAATGCAAACGTAGTGCCTGAATGATTGCATGAGTGCATGGGCAGTGCCTGGGTGATTGCATAAGAGCAGGGGTACTGCCTGGGTGATTGGATGAGTGTATGGGTAGTGCCTGAGTGACTTTATGAGTGCAAAGGTAATGACTGGGTGTTAGATCAGTGCATGGGTAGTCCCTGAGTAAAAGAATGACTGCAAGAGTAATCCCTGGGTCATTGGATGAGTGCATGGGTAGTGCCTGAATGATTGCATAAGTACATGGATAGTGCCTGAGTGACTTCATGAGTGCAAGAGTAATGTCTGGGTGCTTAGATTAGTGCATGGGTAGTGCTTGAGTAAAAGGATGACTGCAAGAGTAATGCCTGGGTCAGTAGATGAGTGCATGGGTAGTGCCTGAGAGAATGGATGAGTGCAGGGGTAATGCCTGAGTGATTGCATGAGTGCAGGGGTAGTGCCTGGGTGATTGGATGAATGCATGGATTATGCCTGTGTGAAAGGAAGAACGCAAGGGTAAGGCCTGGGTTGTCCTATTAGTGTAAGAGTTGTGCTTGAGAGAATGGATGAGTGCATGGGTAGTGTCTACATGAAAGGATGATTGCCTGCCTGATTAAATGAGCAACATGATGATAGTTTTCAAATAGTGTAAAGGATCAACATTATTTATATTGGAAACAAATAACATATAATTAAACTTTAAACATTTTTTCACGTTATCATGCATATTATATTATGTATTCTTACCTTTCAAGTAATTTAGATACATTACTCAATAGAAGTGTTTTAGAGTAGTATTGTCCTAAACAGCATTAAAACTCTTTTCAAACTTCAACAGTAGCTACTATAAAGAAGAAGAAGAAAACTGTTATTTAATGATAATATATTACAGAAATTATAATATTATATTTTTAAGAACAAAACATAAATTTAGAATTACATAATATTTTCAGTTTCCCTTTTTGCTGTTCTCAGATTCCACTGACCTTCATCATACACAGTGATTTCAATGTAGTATCATCATTGAACAGCGGGAAAAAAACAATCAAATTGATTGCAGAATAAAAACCAAATCAGCGTAGAGCATCATTTTCAATATGTGTAGCTATGTGTTTTTCTATCTATACTTTGTTAATTACTTCCTTCATCTACATTAACTCTATTATTTATCTCAAAAACATTTGCCAAAATGTATATTCTCATTTACATCTGGTATAAAATAGACAACAAATATATAAACTCTTCGCTTTTAAACACATTTTTCCAAATGTGATATCAATAAGCGCAAATAATATTCCAAACACTAATTATAAATACTAATAGTTTGCACTCCTGTCTACTTTCTGTTCACATCTTCCCAATAGGCCGAATGATGTACTCAAAACTTTGGCTACAAAAAAAGGAAATATGAATTTGGTAATTCATAAGGCAAACTAGGTTTGAATTCCAAGTGGGCATCATTGCAATGTGTCAATCCTTTATTACACTTTAAATACACAGTATAGTGTCCAGATGTTGTAGTAGGTCCATCATGGAAAATAATAGCCACTGCTATAAAAGTTCTTCCTGAAACAGATATTTGACTTGCATTAAAACTTTTAATTTTGGTTTCCAATTTTCTCCCATTTGCTCTACAACGTTGTAGCATTAAAATCAGATATTTTCCAAATCTTTCAATATGTAATGTAGACAACATCTCTGATATACAATGCAAACATCTCATGTCCTGATTGGTTATTTTTATCAACTTGTTAAAAGGTACTAATTTGCAGTCTGGTATTGTCAAGTATATGAATTGTTCTGTTTGTATTTCAGTGATAGAAGTAAATGAACACTTCACATTTATGATCCCATCTGTAACTTAGTCCAAATAAGTTTTCAATCTATATTCCGTCATGTTCTAATACACCAAGCATTAGGATTAGAAATTCATGTGCATCTTGTTGTATATTAAGAGTAAATATCAAAGAACAAGTACATATATCCAAAAGATGCCGAATGCCAGAAGCAGTATGGATTTTACTTCTGTCAGTTACCAACTGTTGAAATACATGATGCACTAAAGAACACAATCTTTTTTCACGACTTCCCAGGATTTCATGATGAAGATCTTGTAGATAAAACACAACATTCAGAATCACATTAGCATAACAATTGATACCTGAACTATTTTCCAACTGGTATCCTTCAATGTCATCAACAGTTTCTGTTAGAACTGGGATTTTTGGTTGGCTAAGGCTTGCGCCAAAGCCAGGCAGAAACCACCACTCTAGTCAGGGCAAGGGAGTTACACACCCAAGATAACCCCCTGCTCACCCCCTTGGTAGCTTGGCACAAGCAGTCAGGCGTACCCCAGAGGCAATGTATAAAGTAGGCCTGGGTGGAAAACTACGCTATGCTCGCGTAGTTTGCGTAGTTTGCGCAACTACGTGCTACGCGAATTGCACGTAGCACAGTGCAAAAACGTGTAGCATAGCGTAGCAGGCATTTTTTGCTTGCTTGCAATCCTCAATGTCAAGTTGGCGACCGCGAGCGAGCAAAATGACATCCCGGCGAGACTTTTTCCACGTTCGCGATCAGCAACATCAAGTTGCCGATCGCGAGCGTGGAAAATAAACCTCCCGGCGAGATTCTCAACGCGGGGAGGTCAGGTTTCTCATTGCGAGTGGTCGCGTCTGCTCGCGACCGCTCGTGATGAGAAACTACCAGTCCGCGTTCGAGGAAACTGCTGCTTGAGTACAAATCTACTCGAGCGGCAGAAAACGACCGCTTGCACTGTGCAAGATGCCGTTTGCAATGATTGCACAGTACGGGCAAGCATCCGGCACTGTGCAATCATTGCGAACAGTATTTCCTACCGCACTACGCAGTTCGCGTAGTGCTACGCGTAGCTCACGTAGTGCAAAGTGCACTTCGCGTAGCTACGCGTAGCGCTACTACGCGAACTATGCCCAGGATTAGTATAAAGCGTTTGCGCAACACACACACACAGCAGCAACAAACTAGGCACACCACAAAAGGAACTCCACACAAGCTTATATAAAAAATAGCCTTTGTATTGTCATAACCACATTAGAAACATAATCACATATTTACACTGTGCCAACTGGCACTAGGCAATATTCACAGGGGATTATATACAGGACCAGGCCAATCGGGCCACGGTCAGAACCATCAGAACAGGTAAGTAAATGCAAATATAAAACACAACCAGTAACTACTGGTACCATAATGACCTAAGCATTATCCTATTAGCATTAGACATAAACCCACATTAGGCCCAAACCTCATCAGCATAAACACATTACGCAATGGGCCTCACCAGCATAAACACATTATGCAATAACCTCATAAGCATAAACACCTTACTCAAATAGGTACTCCCCCAAACATCATAACATGACATTAGGCAGTAACACGTTAGGCCCCAAACCTCCTTAGCATAAACACATTACGCAATATCGCATTAGGCATAAACACATTATCCTAACCCTCAGGAGCCTAAACACTGAAATGACCCCCAGGCCAACTGGCCTTCCACTGGGGCTCAAATGCCCTATGTCCCGCCCAGTCAGGGCTTCGCCAGGGCTATCCCATTAGCCCCCTGGCTGCCAATGCAGCAATCAACCGCGCGCAGTTGCACAAGCCTAAACGTAGCAGCTGCCCACTAATTGCTGTGCAGCTGTGAACATCACGGTAGGCATGGGTCCTCACTGGGACTCTGTCAAGCAAATGTACAAAAACGTGGCAGCTGCCCGCCCTGGTGCAGCGCAGCTGGGAATAAGCAAATAGGCCCTGTCACAACTGTGCCCTCGGGGCCTCACTGGGGCTCTCTAAATACACTTGCCCCCATCGTTGCAGTTGCCCACTGTCAAGCGGGGCAACTGTGACCATATCTGCAAAGAGGCCCGGCACCACGGTGCCCTCTGGGCCCCCACGGGGCTTTTAAAAAAACTTGCCCCCATGTTGGAGCAGCCCGCAACGGCGGGACCGCTCAGCACAAGCACCGACAACGTGCCTTGAAAAGGCACCAACAGGGTGCAACACTGAGCCCCTCTCACCTGGGCTCTCTGAACAGCTGTGTCCTATCGTTGGAGCGGCCCGCCATCTGGCGGGTCCGCTCAGAAATTAGATGCCGGCCATGTACCCCGCCCAGCCCTCACTGACCGGGGCTGACGGGGAACTCCTCTGGTCACCGGCGATCTTCCGCGGGCCTGCCTCCTCTTCTGGCAGGTGGGGGCAGGCTGGACAGCAGCGGATGGAGCCCGTGAGGCTCCGTAGCCTCTCGCTCCTCTGTGGGCTCCGGTCTCCTTGACTCCCTCCACGGCGGGAGGAAAACTCTGCTCTCCTCTTTACCCGGCGGGCAGGGCACGGAGCGAGTCTCCGGCGGCTCCTTCCTGCTTGCTTCACCGGGCCCCCTCCTGGGACCCGGGTCTTCGATGTGGAGCCCGTGAGGCTCCGGACTTTCGGTTTCCGGTCACAGGCTCTGCCCCAGGCCAGGCAGACGTGCCTGACTTCCTGGTCGCGCTGCTGCGGCCGGCAGCCGCTTCTCCTCTTTGCGGCAAGGCAGGGTGGGCACCCGCTTGCCATTAAATAAACCATGCGGGGTGGGCACCCGCAAAAGGCACCATCATGCGGGGTGGGCTCCCGCCAACAATTTACGCATCCATCAGCGGGGTAGGCTCCCCCTAAGCAGGCGAAATGCGGGGTGGGCTCCCGCCAACAATTCACGCATCCATCAAGTGGGGTAGGCTCCCGCTAAGCAGGCGAAATGCGGGGTGGGCTCCCGCTTCCAGCAGCATCAAGGGGGAATCCCTCCCATTAGGATTCCCTCCAAAAGGACGGGCAGCAGCGCTGCGTAGCCCACCCTCTTCCCTTCTGTGGAATTGAAATATAGCGCTCACCAGGCACTAGGAGCCACAGCTCCTCAGCAAAAATACTGAGGGGCAAGGCTGGGCCCAGGAGGCAAGCCCTCATGGCGGTTCCTCCTGGGCCCCAGCAGCAGCACGCCCCAGCAAGTTTCAGGAATAGTACAGAACCACTTCATGGGGTCACAGCCCCTATATTTATACCACAAATCTCTTTGTCTGCAGGACAGGGCATGGGGGAACCAGATGCAACTGGTTCAGGGGGGATTTGGAGCACTTTGTTTTTCAAGCTCCTCTTCCCCTTTGTTGGGTGGGGGCTAGGTGCTCAGACTCACCACAGGGGGCAGAGCCAGCATTGTGCAGGCTGGGCACAGTCCTATTCAGAGTCAGGGGATTACTCCTCCCACTACTCCCAGCACAGCTGTCCCATTCAGCCTAGTGCTGACTCACCCTGCCCCTCCTGGAGCCACACACACCTCCCAGCCCCTGTCACTCACAAGCCAGACATGCAATTCACATCAGGCAGGCAGACACATAGCACACAGAAATGCCAACTTCTAAAAGTGGCATTTCTAAAATAGTTATAATAAATCTGCGCACACCATTGCGCAGCATTTATTATCACTATTCCAAATATACCAAACTTGACCACGCTGCACCTCTCATATCAGGAATTACCACTGAAACACTTATCAGGGAATCCCCAATGCATTCCTATGGGAGGGCAGCCCCACAGTAGTGAGAAACCAAAATGGCTGTTTGTCACTACCAGGACATGTCACACACTTAAGGTACATGTCCTATTTTTTACCTACAATGCACCCTGCCCATAGGGCTAGCTAGGGTCTAGCTTAGGGGTGACTGATATGTAGTAAAAGGGGGGTCGCGGACATTGCACACACTTTAGGTGCCACGTCACAGCGGCAGTAACACTGCGCGCACAGGCCCTGCAATGGCAGAGGCCTGAGTTAGGTTTGAAAGGCTACTTTGGTGGGTGGCGCAATCAGCGCTGCAGGCCCACCAGTAGCATTTAATTTACCAGCCCTGGGTATATGGGATACCACTTTACAAGGGACTGACAGGTAAATTAAATAGGCCAAACAGGTGTAGACCAATCTTACCATATTTATCAGAGAGAGCACACGCACTTTACACTGAACAGCAGTGCTAAAGTTCCCAGAGTCCTAAAACCACCAACACCATGTCAGTAAAAAGGCTAGGAGAAAGGCAAAAGTTTAGGGATGACCCTGCAAAAAGGGCCAAGTCCAACACAACCCCTTCCAGCCAAAACGCAGGGTAGACCAATCACCACCTTGATGGGCTTCCCTGCCTTGGGCAATAGAACACGGACGCGGGCCCGCAACTGCAGGGACACCCTCCAGTTCTACGCCACTCTGAACTCACGTGGTTCCCTCTGTCACAAGCTCTCAGGACCAACTAGGCTACCCCACTGGTACCCCCTAGCTGTCCACGGCCAGGACCAGGGCCTAGGCCACCCAGATGTCACGGTCCTTGCCAATCCACAGAGTGAGGGGCAGTAACCCCTGGCACATAGTAGCCATTCTCCACTCTTCCTCCCATCAGGGCAGTTCCAAACTGCCACTGATCCTCCAACCTAGGGTCCGCACCCTCAGGCTGACCAGCAGTCATGGGCGAGCTCTCCTCCCCCTACCTCTTCTTCTGGGGTTCCGTACCCTCCTCCTTGGAGAGGCACCCTCAGAACACAACTCTCCAACCAGCTGAAACTCCCTAACAGGAGGCCAGCTCACTCAGACCCTCGGAGACTCTTGTATTCAGAAAAACAAAGCACACAGCACAGCTCCTCTTCAAGCAGGGGACAAAGCACACAGCACAGTCCTTTAGATCTCTCCTCAGTAGAAACAGCAAACTGCAGGCCAGCCCTAGACACACTCGGGCAGTACTTCTCCAGAGTCTATTCAACTGATCTTCTTTGCAGGGATTCCTCCTCGATCACAAAGTTTCCAAGTCTCCCAACCTAGGGTCTAAATCCTCAGGTTGCACCAGGGTCAGAGGCGAGGGCTCCCTCCCTCTGCACCCCCTTCCAGAATTCTGCACCCTCCCACCTTGGAGCGGTACCCCTAGAAGCCAAAACTGGTCAGGACACTGATTACAGATGCCCTTCCTTCCAGGTCAGGCAGATCCTGAACCTGGCCTCCCAACCTTGGGGCTGAACCCCGCAGTTGAGCAATTGCCTGGCACGCCAGGACTTCTGGGGATGCACACAGTATCCCCCCGAGGGTAACACATGCCTAATGTGTTGTGTGACAATCTGCCTGGCGCAGATCTCCCGACCCCTGTCCATCTGACAGTGCACGAAGATCCCCCAGGACAGAAATGGTGTCGCCATCATCACTTCTAGGAGACTCAGCCCTTCTGGCTGGTCCCTGACCCACTGGTTCTCCCACTGGGGAACACATCCCCCTCTCACCCCTCACTATGGACTTCTGCACCCTCCCAACTGGAGCAGCACCCCCAGACACCAGAACTGCTGGAGCTCTGATTACAGACACTCCACTTTCTCCTGACACTTGGAGATCCTCCTCAAATGGCCTTCAAGTACAGCCTAGGCCCCCGACCTGGCACTCCCTTAGGGAACCCTCCAGGCCCTGAGACTGGGTTTTGGGCACCTTGGGACACACAGTCCCACACTCACTCCTTCTCCACTGAGACAGGACGTGAGCCCCTACACCCCTCCCACTACACTGGGACCTAGCTGGGCTACACTGAACCTCTTCCACCACACACGACCGGAAGATACCCAAGCCACTACTTTTGGAATCACTCCCCAATGCCTCTTCAGACCCTCTAGCACACAGCCAGAGGTCTGCCTCCTGTGCAAGCTCTCTGGGATCAGAGAACTTACACCCCAACAGGTGTTGGCGCAACCCCGGAAAACAATTACTGAACATGTGCTTTCTGACAACCAGATTGAACAGCCCTTGAAAATCATTTGCCGTGCTAACCATCACCCAATCTTCCAGTGCAACACAACATTCATCCACAAACCCCCCCAAACTGGTGAGACAGTTCCTTACTGCCCCTGAATCTCAACCTGTACCCCTCTAACTGGGAACCAGGTACCATACTCTGGGAACTGGGATTGGAACTTCCTGCACTGGACTCCATATTGCTGCCACCACTGGATCCCACCCTTACTGATGAATCCAGACAACTCAAACTACACCCAGGGGATAACCTACCCTCCAGAGCTAGCTTTTTCTCCTCCACACTCCCTTTCTTCCCTCCTATCCACCCACACCTCTGGGGACAGGGAAAGGGATGGGGCACTGCCCCCGGCACTGGACCCAGAAAGGGACTCCCTATCCATGGGATCCTCCCCACCTACTGGCGTCCCCACCCTGTCATTTTCTCTCTTCTGCCACCAAAATAAAAGCGCAGAAAACACCATTTAAAAATGACACTCTTGAGTAAGCCTGGGCGTAGTTCGCGAAGTAGCGCTACGCGAAGCTACGCAAAGTGTAGTTCGCACTACGCGAGCTACGCGTAGCACTACGTGAACTGCGTAGTGCACTGTTCGCAATGATTGCACAGTGCCGGATGCTTGTCCGCACTGTGCAATCATTGAAAATGGCATCTTGCACAGTGCGAGCTGTCTTTTACTGCCGCTCGAGTAGATTTTTACTCGAGCGGCAGCTTTCTCAACGCGGACTGGTAGTTTCTCATCGCGAGCGGTCGCGAGCATATGCGACCACTCGCAATGAGAAACCTGACCTCCCGCGTTGAGAATCTCGCCGGGATGTCATTTGCTTGCTCGCGGTCGCCAACTTGACGTTGAGGACCGCGAGCAAGCAAAAAATTACCGCTACGCTACGCTACGCGTGTTTGCACTGTGCTACGTGCAATTCGCGTTGTGCGAAGTAGCGCAAACTTCGCAAACTACGCGAGCGTAGCGTAGTGCTTTGCCCAGGGTTACTCTTGAGGAGAAAACAAAATCAGTAAAAATAATCCCCAAACATGTGATTATCTAAATGCAGAGTTTGTAGTGCAACCAGTTGTCGCTGTGGTACTGCGCAAACGCAAGTCCTATCCTCACCGCTGACAACCAATGTTAGAACTGGGATTTCTGGTTGGCTAAGGCTTGCGCCAAAGCCAGGCAGAAACCACCACTCTAGTCAGGGCAAGGGAGTTACACAACCAAGATAACCCCTGCTCACCCCCTTGGTAGCTTGGCACGAGCAGTCAGGCGTATCTCAGAGGCAATGTGTAAAGCATTTGCGCAACACACACACACAGCAGCAACAAACTAGGCACACCACAAAAGGAACTCCACACAAGGTTATATAAAAAATAGTCTTTGTATTGTCATAAACACATTAGAAACATAATCACATATTTACACTGTGCCTACTGGCACTAGGCAATATTCACAGGGGATTATATACAGGACAAGGCCAATCGGGCCACGGTCAGAACCATCAGAACAGGTAAGTAAATGCAAATATAAAACACAACCAGTAACTACTGGTACCATAATGACCTAAGCATAATCCTATTAGCATTAGACATAAACCCACATTAGGCCCAAACCACATACCACTGTATCAGGGACCTCCATACTGGCAATACCCAATGTACCAACAAGGCCCTCCTCCTTTTTTCCAACATGGGGCTGAGCCACCTTTTTTAGACAGAGGCTGGGGCAGAGGAAGAGGGCGCAGAAGAGGTAAAAAAAGAGTACAATGGCAGGAACTGCCAGCACAGTCAACACGAGCAGTAGAGACCAGGAGTCAGACAAGGGGGAAGAGACATTGATTATTAACCTCTCCCCCAGAGCCCTTTCACCTACTGAGGTAAAGGTTCTCCAAAAAGGTCTGGGGTACGTCCCCACACCTAGAAATGATAAATTTCGTGACATTTGTGAAGTACAGTTTTTTCCGCAAAATCCGCCTACAAGCCTTTTTTCAAGACCAACCGCCACAACCTACGGGCGATTCTGGTTTGCACAGACCATCTACTTTTACACCTAATAGTAGCATGATTCCCAACGAGGTGTTAACATTTGAGCAAGCAGTGTTAAAAGATCTGAACAGAACATCTACCCCTGCTCCGTATCGCAACTTGTCCTGCAACGAAACCACTGCCATCTTAGACTTGGCGAATGATGTGAACATCACAATCAAACAGGCAGATAAAGGTGGGGCTACGGTGATCATGTCCACAGTAGACTACGACAATGAATGTCGCAGACAACTAAGTGATAGGGTATACTACACTCCTATAAGGGAAGACCCCACGCCCAGACTGAGTAGAATCATATCCTCTATGGTCTTTTCTGCCAAAACAGAGGGTTGGATTACAAAGAAGGAAGCAGAATTCCTAATAACGAAGGATCCCAAGACCCCCTATTTTTACTGCTTACCCAAGATCCACAAGGGGATCACCCCGGTTCCTGGACGTCCCATCGTGTCAGGGATTGGGTCCATCTTGGAACCCCTCTCCAAGTTTGTGGACCATTTCATACAACCACTGGTAAGAGCAACTCCCGAGTCTGGCATGTATGTACATGGCAGCGTTCGAGGAGAGGGAGATCCACAACCCCAGGAATCCGTATGTCACCAATGTATTAATGTGGAAACGATTCATTGATGATATTCTGATCCTATGGAAAGGAGAACGCACTAAATGCGATGAATTCTGCATTTGGATTAACACATTGAACCCCTTTCTGAAATTCACTAACACCATTTCAGAAACGGAGATCCCATTTCTTGACCTGTTGATTAAACTAGAGAGTGACAAGATTTCTACCACTCTTTATCGCAAGCAAACCAACAGGAATAGTCTTCTACTTTTCAGTAGTTATCACCCGAAGGCCCTGCGACAGAACTTGCCCTTTGGGCAATTCCTTCGTATCAGAAGGAATTGCAGTACACTTACTGACTACAAGAAGGAGTCCAACACGCTGAAGACAGACCTGCTTCAACGAGAATACCCTAAACAGGTTATTGATCTCGCGTACAAAAGGGCACAACATAATAACCGTGAGAGCCTATTGGAGGTCAGAACTAGAGAACCTGACAGGGCCATGACCTGTGTAACGACGTATACCCCTGACTCTAACCGGGTTAGGAATATCATTCGTAAACATTGGAACATCCTAAATACAGGAACTCTTAACCTTCCAAAACCCAGGTTCGCGTTTAAACGAACTAACAACCTCAAGGACTAGCTGATACACACGAGACCCAAGAAACAACAGAGCAATACACAAAGAACGCTATGGGAATTGCCCCCTGTTAGGGGACACTACCCTTGCGGGTCCTGTTCAGTGTGCCCACAAACTAAGGTTATTAAAGAACTGAGGTTCCCTAATGGAGTTAGTTGGAGAATGGCCACACATACCAATTGCAACACTTCTAACTGCATTTATATACTGGATTGCCCGTGTGGTCTCCTTTACATAGGGATGAACTCGAGACGGGTTAAAGTCCGGATAAAGGAACACAGAAGCAATTTCAGATGCCAGAAAACTAATACTAAAATGACCAGTCACTTCAAACAGGCGCAACACCTCCCTGGCTCTTTCAATTGGGCCGTACTAGAAACCCACCCGGGGATGCCCACCAATTCATTGTTCTGTTTGGAACAACGTTGGGTTCTACGACTTGCCACTGACAAGGGAGGGCTTAACGAAGATATCCCTTGGAGCCAATTAACCTAAATACTAACCTGGGCTCATTCATTTTGCACCTTACACTGTATATTTGCTCCCAATGATATATCCCAGAGTACCTTTAGACTCTATCCTGACCTCGAGTGCGTTTCCACAACATATCGCCTAACATAATTAGCAACACACTTTATGATCCCACCAAGAGGCAGCCCCTGCACACAGTTTAGTCTAGATACCACCCCGGACTACTCATGAGATATACTAGAAAAGTTGTGCCAGCTTCACCCACTCGTAGCACTAACCATAATTCTTTCCGTGCATGACAACATTTACACAGGTATATCATGATAAGTTTTCCCTTCCATACTAGACCATGGCAACGATTCAGCAACTCACAGGTTACTAGAACCTGTTCACTTTTTCATATTAAATTAATACGAAGCGAGACTTTGCAAATGGCGCCTACGATCACAGCTGGCCTGTGGTGTGTGTCCCGCATCAGTTGAAGGAAACCCAACATGGCGCCCAAAACAGGGTTAGCGCTCCAGTTGCAGTACTTTTTCTTCCAGGAAGTACCGGAAGTACCGCCCCCACCCTTCGCCAGTCACTGGTACTTTTGTGAGACCCACTCATCTGGTCGGCACTACCCGGACCGGCTGAGTGAGGGGTAGGACAACTGCCGACCCGCTTCCCATGGAACAGTAAGTAATGGAATAGCCAGCTCCCTGAGTGTCTCTTATTGTGTATCTATTTTGTTGGTTTGAAGGGCACCCTTACGTTCCTTCAGTGAGCTGCCGAGTTCATTTGTGGGGTCCAATTGACCCGCACGCTTTCCATCACACCTAGTTGACTGCCTTCCGAATGGGGTGATGTGGTAACGTCGGCTCTCAAATTCCCCACGACATGAGCAGGGGTTACTCACTCTATGCGGACTGCTTGGTTTAAACGCTGCCTTGTTGATGTGATACGAGCGCGGTGTTGTTTACTATGACGTGCACCGGGTGCAGACCTGACGCTGACCATGGTTAGTGTCGGTACAAACACCGGGGCGCAGACTGGTGTAAACAACGCTTTTAACGTTACCCCTTGACATAGACGGGACAGTGTGTTCGCCTGAGAGATATGTACAAATAAGCATGATAAAGACACAACCAGATACCCGTGTGGCCTCCTCCTCCTTACTGCTGAATTCACCTACAGGTAACTGTACCTGGCCGTACATTTTTCAAGTACTTGTTCTCTATTTTTTACTCAGCAGGACACTACACTTTAGTGTCTACACCAGCCGGTACTGATGCCGTGCGTCCTTGACCCAAATTGGGTAAGTTCAAACACGATGCTCTTCCCAGCTGCCATTTTTAATGTATTGTTATATCTTCCTCACCACTTTTAGCTCAGACTTAACGCATGCCATCAGTCACCCGCGTCCGGCATGCGTTTGATGCACCTTGGATATTGATTGGGGCACAGGCTCCTTAAATAACCAGAATATTCTTACATGAATACTTAATGTTTGTTATTCTGTTTTATTGCAGGTTGTTTTTAGATCTACAGGTATCACTTTTTAGGGTGCTGTATGAGTGGTTATTACCTCACTTAACGTAGTTACTGACCACCACCGAAAAGTGTAGGTAGATCCTATTTTGGTCCTGAAGAATTGCCATCTACTTGGAATAAGGGCAAGAAATATGTTGACGCATGTCATAAGCGTATAACCTCACAACTTTAGAGTGAAGATACGCGTTTTCTTTTTGGTTTTAATTAGGGTGATGGCCACACTTCATTAAAATTGTTTTGAGTGGACCACCACTTCCTATTTTAAATTACACCAACTTACACATCATTATCACCTACACTGTTCTAGGGCCCTCACACGCACTACACCCTACGGCATAAGGAATAAAGATCTCTGCCAAGAAGGCCCCATCTCGGGTGATGATCGGGTATTGCAGCGCCGACCCGATAAGGAGCAGACCCGATGATGAAGCAAGACACCTAGCTGGCTGGGTGTGTGAGGGTCTTTTTCCGAAAGGAGGAGATTCTCCTCCTGACGTCTCGCTCTACACCACCATGTGGAGCCCTTGATTGATCACAACCACCTGCTTTAGACATTAGGAACTGCATACTATCATTGTAGAGATATAATTTTGGGCATGTATGCTGGACCTGAGTAAATAACTGCCCTTGTTTCCCTCCCTTTGTATTAACTGATTGCACGGGCCTTTGCCCGCTGGAATATAATTAGCAGGTTACCAGGAAGTTACGAGTTGTTCTCCTGGCCCAAACTATAAGATAGGGAGTTTTCTACTCTCCATCTTCACTCCGATCAAGCCCACTAGGACCTCCGACAAGTAGTATGGAGGACTATCAGGGATTGAGCTTCGGTGATGAAGCGGCAGCTGAGATATTGAGAGCACCGTCACTATTGGGGCCGGATGGTAGTTCAGCCTCCGGCAGCCAGTCAGAAAATTGGACTTCGTTAACTAACATGAAACATGAATGGCTGAAGGTGACTCTGCATGGTGCAATGATGACAGAGTACCTTAGGGCTAATATAGCCCCAAACGGCTTGATTGTTAATAATTTCCCACGTTTATTTTTGGAGGATCCTGTCTTTAAGAAAGAATGGTCCCTAGTAGCATGGAAGTGCACTAGGGACTGGTTGATCCTTATAATCAATATGGCTGAGAGAATTCCAGACACCCTGCTGATAAGAATACAAACAGCAGAAGGCGCGATTAAGGTCATTGTCCAAACACCTGCATATAAGAGCAAGCTAGCAGAGATCAATGCAGAGATTGCAGAGAATAGGGAATACTTAATGAAACAGAAGATTTCAAAACTCCAAAAAGATATCCAGAAATTCTCTACTGAGAAGATCTACCCCTATCTCAAGGCAGACTATACTGCAACAGCTACAAGTTATTCTTCTGATGAAGGTTCCAACCCATCACGTAGGGGTTCTTCATCTAACAGTGATTCCAGCACAGGGAGCTGGAATAACAGGAAAACAAGAACTTTCCAACAGCCTATGTATCCTCCTTTCCACATACCACTGTATCAGGGACCTCCATACTGGCAATACCCAATGTACCAACAAGGCCCTCCTCCTTTTTTCCAACACGGGGCTGAGACACCTTTTTTAGACAGAGGCTGGGGCAGAGGAAGAGGGCGCAGAAGAGGTAAAAAAAGAGTACAATGGCAGGAACTGCCAGCACAGTCAACACGAGCAGTAGAGACCAGGAGTCAGACAAGGGGGAAGAGACATTGATTATTAACCTCTCCCCCAGAGCCCTTTCACCTACTGAGGTAAAGGTTCTCCAAAAAGGTCTGGGGTACGTCCCCACACCTAGAAATGATAAATTTCGTGACATTTGTGAAGTACAAGGTTTTTTCCGCAAAATCCGCCTACAAGCCTTTTTTCAAGACCAACCGCCACAACCTACGGGCGATTCTGGTTTGCACAGACCATCTACTTTTACACCTAATAGTAGCATGATTCTCAACGAGGTGTTAACATTTGAGCAAGCAGTGTTAAAAGATCTGAACAGAACATCTACCCCTGCTCCGTATCACAACTTGTCCTCCAACGAAACCACTGCCATCTTAGACTTGGCGAATGATGTGAACATCACAATCAAACAGGCAGATAAAGGTGGGGCTACGGTGATCATGTCCACAGTGGACTACGACAATGAATGTCGCAGACAACTAAGTGATAGGGTATACTACACTCCTATAAGGGAAGACCCCATGCCCAGACTGAGTAGAATCATAACCTCTATGGTCTTTTCTGCCGAAACAGAGGGTTGGATTACAAAGAAGGAAGCAGAATTCCTAATAACGAAGGATCCCAAGACCCCCTATTTTTACTGCTTACCCAAGATCCACAGGGGGATCACCCCGGTTCCTGGACGTCCCATTGTGTCAGGGATTGGGTCCATCTTGGAACCCCTCTCCAAGTTTGTGGACCATTTCATACAACCACTGGTAAGAGCAACTCCCTCTTTCATCAGGGACACCACAGACATCTTACGTCTACTAGAGGGGGCCCAACATCCAGAAGAAGTAGATCTCCTGGTCACCCTGGATGTTGAGGCCATCTATACTAATATTCCTCAAAGGGCAACCCTTGATGTAATTGAAGATGCTCTTAGCCACAGTGAGTGGGACTCACCAACCCCAGTGGCCTTCGTACTGGATTGTGCCACTTTAGCACTTACAGAAAATTACTTTGAATATGATACCCAGCTCTACCATCAGACGCAGGGCACTTCGATGGGCAGCACATTTGCGCCGAGTCTGGCATGTATGTACATGGCAGCGTTCGAGGAGAGGGAGATCCACAACCCCAGGAATCCGTATGTCACCAATGTACTAATGTGGAAACGATTCGTTGATGATATTCTGATCCTATGGAAAGGAGAACCCACTAAATGCGATGAATTCTGCATTTGGATTAACACATTGAACCCCTTTCTGAAATTCACTAACACCATTTCAAAAATGGAGATCCCGTTTCTTGACCTGTTTATTAAACTAGAGAGTGACAAGATTTCTACCACTCTTTATCGAAAACCAACGACAGGAATAGTCTCCTACTTTTCAGTAGTCATCACCCGAAGGCCCTGCGACAGAACTTACCCTTTGGGCAATTCCTTCGTATCAGAAGGAATTGCAGTACACTTACTGACTACAAGCGGCGGGACCGCTCAGCACAAGCACCGAAAACGTGCCTTGAAAAGGCACCAACAGGGTGCAACACTGAGCCCCTCTCACCTGGGTTCTCTGAACAGCTGTGCCCGATCGTTGGAGCGGCCCGCCCTCTGGCGGGTCCGCTCAGAAAATAGATGCAGGCCATGTACCCCGCCCAGCCCTCACTCACCGGGGCTGACGGGGAACTCCTCTGGTCACCGGCGATCTTCCGCGGGCCTGCCTCCCCTTCTGGCAGGTGGGGGCAGGCTGGACAGCAGCGGATGGAGCCCGTGAGGCTCCGTAACCTCTCGCTCCTCTGTGGGCTCCGGTCTCCTTGACTCCCTCCACGGCGGGGGGAAAACTCTGCTTTCCTCTTCGCCCGGCGTGCAGGGCACGGAGCGAGTCTCCAGCGGCTCCTTCCTGCTTGCTTCACCCGGGCCCCCTCCTGGGACCCGGGTCTTCGATGTGGAGCCCGCGAGGCTCCAGACTTTCGGTTTCCGGTCGCAGGCTCTGCCTCAGGCCAGACGTGCCTGACTTCCTGGTCGGGCTGCTGCGGCCAGCAGCTGCTTCTCCTCTTTGCGTCAAGGTGGGGTGGACACCCGCTTGCCATTAAATAAACCATGCAGGGTGGGCACCCGCAAAAGGCACCATCATGCGGGGTGGGCTCCCGCCAACAATTCACGCATCCATCAAGCGGGGTAGGCACCCGCTAAGCAGGCGAAATGCGGGGTGGGCTCCCGCTTCCAGCAGCATCATGTGGGAATCCCTCACGTCGGGATTCCCTCCAAAAGGACGGGCAGCAGCGCTGCGTAGCCCACGCTCTTCCCTTCTGGGGAATTGAAATAGAGCGCTCACCAGGCGCTAGGAGCTACAGCTCCTCAGCAAAAGTCCTGAGAGGTCAAGGGGGCAAGGCTGGGCCCAGGGAGGCAAGCCCTCATGGCGGTTCCTCCTGGGCCCCAGCAGCAGCATGCCCCAGCAAGTTTCAGGAACAGTACAGAACCCCTTCATGGGGTCACAGCCCCTATATTTATACCACAAATCTCTTTGTCTGCAGTACAGGGCATGGGGGAACCAGATGCAACTGGTTCAGGGGGGATTTGGAGCACTTTGTTTTTTAAGCTCCTCTTCCCCTTTGTCAGGTGGGGGCTATGTGCTCAGACGCACCACAGGGGGCGGAGCCAGCATTGTGCAGGCTGGGCACAGTCCTATTCAGAGTCAGGGGATTACTCCTCCCACTACTCCCAGCACTGATGTCCCATTCAGCCTAGTGCTGTCTCACCCTGCTTCTCCTGGAGCCACACACACCTCCCAGCCCCTGTCACTCACAAGCCAGGCATGCAATTCACATCAGGCAGGCAGACACATATCACACCGAAATGCCAACTTCTAAAAGTGGCATTTCTAAAATAGTTCTAATAAATCTGCGCACACCATTGCGCAGCATTTATTATCACTATTCCAAATATACCAAACTTGACCACGCTGCACCTCTCATATCAGGAATTACCACTGAAACACTTATCAGGGAATCCCCAATGCATTCCAATGGGAGGGCAGCCCCACACTAGTGAGAAACCAAAATGGCTGTTTGTCACTACCAGGACATGTCACACACTTAAGGTGTCCTACAATGCACCCTGCCCTTAGGGCTAGCTAGGGCCTACATTAGGGGTGACTGATATGTAGTAAAAGGGGGGTCACGGACATGGCACACACTTTAGGTGCCACGTCACAGCGGCAGTAACACTGCGCGCACAGGCCCTGCAATGGCAGAGGCCTGAGTTAGGTTTGAAAGGCTACTTTGGTGGGTGGCGCAATCAGCCCTGC
This sequence comes from Calotriton arnoldi, assembly GCA_963921515.1. Taxonomy (NCBI): domain Eukaryota; kingdom Metazoa; phylum Chordata; class Amphibia; order Caudata; family Salamandridae; genus Calotriton; species Calotriton arnoldi. The sequence continues at coordinate 366,067 of CAWUFW010005112.1, forward strand.
AGGCCCACCAGTAGCATTTACTTTCGCAGCCCTGGGTATATGGGATACCACTTTACAAGGGACTGACAGGTAAATTAAATAGGCCAAACAGGTGTAGACCAATCTTACCATATTTATCAGAGAGAGCACACGCACTTTACACTGAACAGCAGTGCTAAAGTGCCCAGAGTCCTAAAACCACCAACACCATGTCAGAAAAAAGGCTATGAGAAAGGCAAAAAGTTTAGGGATGACCCTGCAAAAAGGGCCAAGTCCAACAGTTTCCATTTTCTTTTTCTTTACGCCTTCAAGTTTCTCTTCGTATGTTTTCTTTTTTTGAATCTCAATTGCATTTTCGACATATTTCCGTTTTGGACACACTATACGTTTCACCATCTCGTATTCACCTAAATCAGGAGTATGAAGTCTTCTTAAACGATTGTACTCTCTACACAATTTGCTTCAGCACTAACCTTTTGTAATCAAAATCTATCAAATACAAACCAGACAATGTTCTTACTCGAGACAATGCAACATATGCCATTCCATCTTTGAACACTGTGCTTCCAATATTTACAAAAGCAGTGTCTATATTTAAACCTTGAGATTTATGGATAGTTACAGCATATGCTAAAGACAGAGGAAAATGTTGTCTGCGAACATACAAATCTTTTACAAGCAAAAAACGTACAACACAAAGCCCAATCTGTCTTACCTCTTTAATCTGATCAAATTTTATAATCAAAAATTCTATTCCATCTCTACTCTGAAATTTTACAAAATCAACAACTTTTCCCATTGCTTCATTTACTAAACCTTCTTCTACATTCAAATTACGCCATAAAATTACCCGACAGTTTATACATAAATGTAAAGTCTTTTCTAAGCCTGCAGTTTTAGATTCAGACTTTTCCAAAAATCCAATTTAGACTGTAGTTTCTCTGTAAGAAGAATAGACGCTCACTGGTTTCAATTTTATCAATAGCTTCAATTTCCAATACTTGTTGTTTTTCCAGTTTGAGAAGCTGTTGATTAAATATAGAACACTCTTGCAGTGTAGGCATTAGGCAAACTATAGACTGCTTTTCTCCAAGCATGTTGTACATTACTTCAGCTGTTGTGCTTCCAGTTGTAAACAAGTTCCTTAGTAGCCAACTTTCTAAAGCTTGTTTACCATGTTTTGTTAAGACACCAATTCTTATGTCTTCAAGAATATTTCCGTAATCTTCATCAGTTGCTTGTCGCATATTCTTAACAAGTTTTTTATATTCAAAATGTAACCAAATGTTCACATTTCCAATACTTCCCAAAGATTTCCTAGTGTCTTCATGGACAAGTGTTTTAAAAACAGGTTGTCCTTTTACAGGAGTGAGTTGTAGTAGATCTCCAAATACAATTAAATGTTTTCCTCCAAACAGAACATCGTAATCTGTTTTTAAAATCTGTTGCGTTCTTAAATGTACAAAGGCAAGCATTAAGTTTGAGACCATGCTCACCTCTCAATGATTAAAAGTTTCATTTTCTTAAGTACTCTTGAGACTTCATTACAAGCTTCTCCAGATAGCTTCTGATATTCCAATTTATTATCATGTTCAACTGGTAGCATAAGTAATCGATGTAAAGTAATCCCTTTAATGTTGTGTGCTGCTAATCCAGTCAGAGCTGTTACAACACAAGATACATGTGATTCTATAGTTTGGTGTAGATATCAGGTCAAAACTTTAATTAAGAAACTTTTCCTGTTCCAGCTTGATCGCTGATGTACATTAGAATAGGTTTAAATGATGAACATTGGTATTTCTTTTTTTCATGCAGCAAACCATGTTGTATCTGTTCTTTGGCTTGTAGATATATTTCTTTCTGTTCCATATTTAGTTGTTCTTCTAACTTTTCCAACTGAATAATATTCTGTTGAGCTTGTTGCATTGCAGTTTGTACCTCAATTTTGGCTTTTGCTGCTTCATTTTCGATAATTGGTTGTCCTAGTGGATCTTGACTCAGTGGACCAGAACTTTGACTATCTTGAGAACCTTCTCTAGCTATTTCAGCTGTTTCAGCTGCAATAGTAAAATCTTGTTCAATCTCATCATTTAACATTTGTAGATATGTAGGGAAAATTGTGCATGGAATACTATCTTTACTTGCATAAAATGAATCTTCATAGCAGTCTAAATCTCCAAGTAATTCCGTTTCAATACGCCAAGGCTTGAACAGTTTCAGAAGCGCTAAATAGAAAAATTCCTTCCTATCTGGACTTTCGCAACTGAGTTTTCTGTGGTTAATAAGATTTCCTTTGGCATGTTTTACCAAACATCCGTCACATCCAATTACTGCATATTTTTTTTCTGTTATTTTTTCTGTAACTTTTCTTATCAAGCTGTAATGTTGAAGTATTTCATACAGACATAGGTTTTGATATGTGGAATCCTTTTGGGATAGTATGTATCGAACATATTAGTTTTAACAATATCCGTACTTTTTGGTTCATTCTGTGCTAAGTATTCGATTTCTTGTAAAGATTTCAATACTCAATTTCGTGTGGCGGCAAGACCTAGACTTACCCAAATGATTCCTTTGAATAGAAACTGGCTGACCTCAAGTTATCCAATCATTCATAGGATCCAAACTCTCAATGGGAAAGCATTTTCAAGCGGAAGCTGTACAATTTCTTGCTAACACTTTTCTCTTGTGAAATTTCTTCCCACATTTCTTTCATCTCCGTCTTTTCAGATTTGTTTATTTATGATGTAACATAGTGAGCTACAGCAATTGAATTATCTTCAACATACTGGATATAGATGTTTGCATTCCACATTTGCAAAATAACTGGATTGTAGTCATTAATGTACTCTGAAGCTTCTGTTCTTTATAAGTTGTATGACTTCTTGGGAGATTTCCAAGTTATTCTATGCCTTACTGCTGACAAAAAACTATTTTCTCTTCCTTTAGAAATTATAGGACGTGGGAATCCAAAACGATTTTTTTTAATAAAATTTCCCTTTACACTTGTATTTTCGTCGGCAGTATTTCCCACATTGATGACTTTGAAATTGTAAAACGTGTTGTCTCAAGCTCTTTTCTCCTCCATCTCTTGGAATGGCACATGTAACATACTGTTCGATAAAAGACAAAACCGTTTCATCAGTATCAGTTCCAAATTTTGGTGCATTCTTTATCCATAATAGCATGTGTATATGAGGAGCACCTCTGGCTTGGTACTCCTTTCTCCCCAAAAAATCTGTTACCTCTCCAAGAGGTGGATTATTTTTATTGCAGATAAATGACATCATAGCTTCTATGATTAAAATATCTGCACACCTTTACAAGATCCAAGGAACACAGTTCTGCAGCTGTCTTCAATTCAATATTTTTTACATTTGAATTTGCTTCTCGCAGAAATTCAAGTAAATCTTCCCATGCATATTCAGCACAGCTAAGTGTTACAAACCATGTAGGAGTACCTAAGTTCCTTAACAAGCATTTAAGTTCTCCATGACGACGATACCAACACTCATTGGTACCACGTAGGAACGCCATCAAAATAATTAACTGAGATTCAAAATTATCATCTCTTTGTTCAACTTTGTTAATTTTTTTTTTTTAACTCTTTTGCAGAAACATGTTGAAAATAAAGTCCTGTTTTTAATATGTGGTTCACCGCATACAAAAGTTCAGACAAATCGCTTTCAAACAGAAGATGAAATATATATGGAATGCACTGCCGAAATCTTGCATCTTCATAACATATTCTTGTTGATCTGTATTCTGAAGCTGAAATTTGTACATCTCGCTCATCAAATCATCCACTTTCTCCAGTGGGGATTAGCTGGGAAAAACACGAGCTTCTAAACGTTTTTCCCATACGCTCATGGGACATCCCTTTGCTTTTTTCATTTGAAATAAGTTAAATAATGTTTCCAATTATTTCTTTTGAATGCAGAGGATGTATTGTATAATGTTCATAAATCTCTTCACTTCTGCACTTGTCCACTTTTTCAATTTGTCCAACTGAAATTACTGTTTCATCTTGTAAGCATATTACGTCTTCATAAACATTCACATTCTTATAATAAATGTTATTATGTCTCAGGTATACTGTAGCCTTTTGAAGTTTACTAACATCTACAAACTCTTGCCAGATTTTTCGACTCTTTGTTGATACACCATTGACTAGAATAACTACTGGCTCATTTTCTTCTCTGTCTACACCAACAGTTTCAATGTTTTTCTTAAAACCTAAAGGTAAGTAGACAGCTCTTCCTTTCAGACCTTTTTGTAAATCTATTGGTAGCAGCTTACCTGTTTTAGGCTCCATACGAACTATGGCCTGAACTGGGTGTACAGATTGAATAAGAATAGACTCATATGTCTTTAAATCAGTCAGTTCTTGAGGCATAAGTACCAACTCTAAGTTGTTATGTACTGCTCTAGCTGGCATTTTGTTTTCTTCTAATTTGTTGTAACAATATTTATAAATGACTTGATCAACACCCAATTCAAACTGTCCTTATACCAACAAATAAATGCCAAATTGCTGCCATTTATCATCGTTTTTCTTTTCACTTTGTAAATATAAATCAACATTCCTAGTTTGAGTTCTATAGTGAGTATGACGACAACAAATACAAACAAAGTTTTGTTTTTCAGACGAAACTGTCTTAAACTTCGTAATTTCTTCTGCAAACTCATTAATACTAATCTCTTTCTCCTGTTCTTCAACACCTACACTTATCAAACTCTCAGTTTCTCTACATTCGTCTTCTGATCCAAAAAACAAAACTGTATATCATCACAAACTTTCTCTATAAATGATACAGAACCATGCAAAAGAGCTGTGTTTATTTGACTTAAAAATAACGCATGAGTTTTTACATAGTACAGTCTCCCTACCAACTTCCGTATTTCAGAGTGTATACAGCTAACATTCTTAAATGATGAAAAGTACTTTGGCAGACTTTTCTAGAAAGACAAGCTAGAGAATGACCCTGCAAATTAGTATATTTTCTTACTTTACATGGATCTAGTCCTTGTAACATCTTAATCTTCTGTTTAATACTTTTTTTGGCATATTCTCGTAAAAGAATTTGTAGTATGTCAATAGACTCCTGTCGAATACTGCAAATACTGTTACAATCCCACTTAAATGCAGGAGCCTGTGTATGCCTCTCTTGAACTTCTTCAGCTATTACTTCTTCTACATTCCTAGGAACGATTTTTTCTCTTGGAATCGGAGAACCATCATTCATTTCATAGCATCGACCACTAGTATCAACTGCATCTACTAATGTGTTCTGTTGAAAATAGCTTTCTTCAGTAAAAAAAGGCTCAGTACTAGAAGTGTGCTTCCATTCACCAGTGAAAATTTTACAAACGTTACTTCTATTAACCAGTCTTTTTCTTTTGCTTTTCTCCTTCATCAACAGCATTGTTTTATTCAATGTTTTCATTCTCTTCAATATTAATATAAATAATTTTCTTTTTATTTTAAAAGCTTTATCTACTACACTTTCTATCTGTTGCTTTTTCTTATAAGCTGCTGATCTTCTTTTATATTTTTTACAATCTTTCAATACATTTTGTAGTACTCTACTTCTATACATTCTCTGTCTTTATGTTCTTTCAGCCTTCTTTCAACATGCATTGTTTTACCATAACATGATTTTCTTTTATCATCTCCTTTTTTCCTTTCCTTCCGATTTGTTGTTGAACTTTTCTTTTTCTTTTCAACATTTTCAAATTTCTTTACATTCTGTAAAAGTCTTTTAGCCAACTCTTTAGTTCTCTTACCAGAACTTTTTCTTCAGTGTAACATTTTGCACTTCATCTATTTTCCTCTTTGCTCTTTCCTTTAAATAGTACTGTTTTTTTCTTGTCTTCTCTTTGATTTTATTTGGCCATTCTAAATGTTTTTTACCAATAAATGTAAATATCTGAAAAGCAAAGAAAAGTTGAAATAGTTTGTTAAATAATGTAATACTTTTAAACTAATTATATATTAATATTCATAACAATAAATAAACAGATACTTTAAATTACATTGCAAATGTCTCCATAACACGTAAATATTTAGAATATTGTACTTTACATATTAACAAACCTGTCATAAGAACATTCACCTTTAAACAGTAACATGGTTCAGATTGCTGTTTTAAATTTGGCTAGTCCCAAGATTCTCAGCAGTTGGTGAAAACTGAAGCTTTAACAGAAAAGTGAGGTTTAAGACAAAAGAATTAGTGATTAGGCTACTTGCTATGAGTTTGTGGAAAGGTACACTTGAACTAAGCCGAATAAGTTTACGTGTCTGCTTGAAATTAGAAATGTAGTCTGTCAAATTTAAAAGTCTGCGTGCTCTTGTGAGTGAGTTATGTGTCTACTTCTACATCTATTGTCTCATGTGTTGTTCATCTGAAAATGGTAGCTTGAAAATCTGGTCAGTTTCGCTACTGTTGGACAAATCTCACAGTTCTGCTCTGTCATTCGGTCGCAGAGCCTATGATGTTATCTGTATGAAGGTATTGTGGAGCCTCTCACATAACCTGTTTAATTAATACCTAGGTGCCGTGTTTTATGAGCAGAAAGGAATACATAGACTTTGTTTTATACAAATTTAGAGAGCATGTGCTGTGAAACACAGGTATTCAACTATATATATGTTTTTTTGATGTATCATGTCACTAGCAAAAGGGCACAGACTGATGCATGTAGTCTTTGAGAAACATGGTGAGGCTTTAACAGTGACATGGGAAGGGTTGCTGTTTCAAATTTGACTAGGCCAAAGATTCTGAGCGGTTGGTGAAAACTGAAGCTGGAAGAGAAAAGTGAAGTTTAAGACATGTTGCCAAAAGGATTAGTGATTAGGCTACTTGCTATGAGTCTGTGGAAAGGTATACTTGAAGTAGGTCATATATGTTTAGGTGTCTGCTTCAAATGATAAATGCAGTCTGTAAAGTTTAAACGTCTACGTGCTCCTGTGGGGGAAGTATGTGTCTACTTCTACATCTATTGTCTGATGTGATATGCATCTAAACATGGTAGCTTTAAAATCTGGTTGGTTTGGCTACCGGTGGACAACATTCTCAGTTCAGCTCTATCATTTGGTCGCACAGCCTCTGATGTCTTCTGTATATAGGTGTTATGGAGCCTCTCAAATAGCCTGTTCAATACTCAGGTGCCATGTTTTACGAGCAGAGCGGAATACATAGACTTTTTTTACACAAATTTAGAGACCATGCGCTATGAAACACAGGTATCCAAAACGCACAGACTGATGTATGTATGCTTTGAGAAATATGGTGAGAGTTATAACTGTGATATGGTTGAATACCTGTTTTTTAGAGCGCATGCTGTCTACATTTGTGTAAAAAGAAGTGTATGTATTCCTTTCTGCACATAAAACATGGCACCTGGGTATTGAACAACCTATGTGGGAGGCTCCACAATACCTTCATTAAGAAGACATCACAGGCTCTGGAACCAAACAACAGAGCAGAACTAAGAGATGTATCTACCAGTAGCCAAACCGACCAGGTTCAGATGCATAACACATAAGACAATAGATGTAGAAGTAGACACATATGTAACTCACAAGACCATGAAGTCCCTTAAACTTGACAGACTGCACTTCCCATTTCAAAGAGACACCTAAATTTAGGAGGCGTACTTCAAGTGTACCTTTCCACAGACTCATAGCAAGTAGCCTAATCACTCATCATATTGCCAACATGTCTTAAACATCACTTTTCTCTTGCAGCTTCAGTTTTCAACAACTGCTCAGAATCATGGGCCTAGCCAAATTTAAAACAGCAACCCTTCCCATGTCACTGCTATAAGTCTCACCATGTTTCTCAAAGCATGCATGTATGTGTCTGTAGAATTTGCTAGAGGCATCATATATAAAAGAAACATACAAACAGATGTATACCTGTGTTTCATACGTCTAGCATCTTCAGATGCATAACACATGTGAGAATACATGAGCAAGTAGAAACATACCTCAGTCACAAGACCATGAAGTCCCTTAAACTTGACAGACTACACTTCCCATTTCAAGGAGACACCTAAATTTATGTGGCGTACTTGAAGTGTACCTTTACACAGACTCATACGAAGTAGTCTAATCACTAATCCCTCTGCCAACATGTCTTAAACCTCACTTTTGTGCTGCAGCTTCACTATTCAGCGACTACTGAGAGTGTTGGGCCTAGCCAAATATAACACAGCAACCCTTCGCATGCCTCTGTTGTAACTCTCACCATATTCCTGACAGCATGTATGCATGTGTCTGTGCCTTTTGCTAGTGGAATCATATATAAAAGAAACATACAAATAGATGTATACCTTTGTTTTGTACGTCTAGCATCTTCAGATGGATAACACATGTGAGAATACATATGCAAGTAGAGACATACCTCAATCAAAAAACCATGAAGTCCTTTAAACTTGTCAGACTGCACTTCCCATTTCAAGGAGACACCTAAATTTATGCAGCATACCTCAAATATACCTTACCACAGACTCATACAAAGTAGCCTAATCACTAATCTCTCTGCCAACATCTTTTAAACTTCACTTTTGTGCTGCAGCTTTACTATTCAGCAACTACTGAGAGTGTTGGGCCTAGCCAAATATAAAGCAGCAACCGTTCGCATGTCTTTGTTGTAACCCTCACCATATTCCTGAAAGCGTATATGCATGTGTCTGTGCCTTTTGGAAGCAGAATCATATATAAAAGAAACATACAAATATATGTATACCTGTGTTACACACATGTAGCATCTTCAGATGCATAACACGTGTGAAAATACATGTACAAGTAGAGACATACCTCAGACACAAGACCATGAAGTCCTTTAAACTTGTCAGACTGTACTTCCCATTTCAAGGAGACACCTACATTTATGCAGCATACTTCAAATATACCTTACCACAGACTCATACAAAGTAGCCTAATCACTAATTCCTCTGCCAATATCTTTTAAACTTCTCTTTTGTGCTGCAGCTTCACTATACAGCAACTACTGAGAGTGTTGGGCCTAGCCAAATATAAAGCAGCAACCCTTTGCATGTCTTTGTTGTAACTCTCACCATATTCCTGAAAGCATATATGCATGTGTCTGTGCCTTTTGGTAGTGGAAGCATACATAAAAGAAACATACAAATAGATGTATACCTGTTTTACACACATGTAGCATCTTCAGATGCATAACACCTGTGAGAATACATGTGCAAGTATAGACATACCTCAGTCACAAGACCATGAAGTCCCTTAAACTTGACAGACTGCACTTCCCATTTCAAGGAGACACCTACATTTATGTGGCGTACTTCAAATGTACATTTCCACAGGCTCATATACAGTAATCTAATCACTAATACTTTTGCCAACATGTCTTAAACCTCACTTTCTCTTGCAGCTTCAGTTTTCAACAACTGCTCAGAATCTTGGGCCTAGCTAAATTTAAAACAGCAACCCTTCCCATGTCACTGTTATAAGTCTCACCATGTTTCTCGAAGCATGCATGTGTCCGTACCTTTTGCTAGTGGCATCATATATAAAAGAAACATACAAATAGAAGTATAACTGTGTTTTATACGTCTAGCATCTTCAGATGGATAACAAAAAAAAAAACATGTGACAATATTGTGCAAGTAGAGACATACTTCAATCACAAAGCCATGAAATCCTTTAAACTTGTCAGACTGAACTTCCCATTTCATGGAAACACCTACATTTATGTGGCTTACTTCAAGTGTGCCTTTTCACAGACTCATACGAAGTAGTCTAATCACTAATCCTTTTTCCAACATGTCTTAAACCTCACTTTTCTCTTGCAGCTTCAGTTTTCAACAACTGCTCAGAATCTTGGGCCTAGCCAAATTTAAAACAGCAACCCTTCCCATGTCACTGTTATAAGTCTCACCATGTTTCTCAAAGCATGCATGCATGTGTCTGTGCCTTTTGCTAGTGGAATCATATATAAAAGAAACATACAAATACATGTACACCTGTGTTACACACATGTAGCATCTTCAGATGCATAACACGTGTGAAAATACATGTACAAGTAGAGACATACCTCAGTCACAAGACAATGAAGACTTTTAAGCGTGTCAGACTGCACTTCCCATTTCAAAGAGACACCTACATTTATGTGGCGTACTTCAAGTGTACCTTTCCACAGACTCATACAAAGTAGCCTAATCATTAACCCCTCTGCCAACATCTTTTAAACTTCACTTTTGTACTGCAGCTTCACTATTTAGTGACTACTCAGAGTGTTGGGCCTAGCCAAATCTAGAGCAGCAACCCTTCGCATGTCTCTGTTGTAACTCTCACCATATTCCTGAAAGCAAGTATGCATGTGTCTGTGCCTTTTGCTAGTGGAATCATATATGAAAGAAACATACAAATAGATGTTTACCTTTGTGTTGTACGTCTAGCATCTTCAGATAGATAACACATGTGAGAATACATGTGCAAATAGAGACATACCTCAATCAAAAAACCATGAAGTCCTTTAAACTTGTTAGACAGCACTTCCCATTTCAAGGAGACACCTAAATTTATGCAGCATACTTCAAATGTACCTTACCACAGACTCATACAAAGTAGCCTAATCACTAATCCCTCTGCCAATATCATTTAACCTTCACTTTTGTGCTGCAGCTTCACTATTCAGTGACTAGTCAGAGTTTTGAGCCTAGCCAAATATAAAGCAGCAACCCTTCGCATGTCTCTGATGTAACTCTCACCATATTCCTGAAAGCATGTATGCATGTGTCTGTGCCTTTTGCTAGTGGAATCATATATAAAAGAAACATACAAATAGATGTATACCTTTGTTACACACATGTAGCATCTTCAGATGCATAACACGTGTGAAAATACATGTACAAGTAGAGACATACCTCAGACGTAAGACCATGAAGTCCTTTAAACTTGTCAGACTGCACTTCCCATTTCAAAGAGACACCTAAATTTATGCGGCGTACTTCAAGTGTACCTTTCCACAGACTCATACGAAGTAGCCTAATCATTATTCCCTCTGCCAACATCTTTTAAAATTCACTTTTGTGCTGCAGCTTCACTATTCAGCAACTACTGAGAATGTTGGGCCTAGCCAAATATAAAGCAACAACCCTTCGCATGTGTCTGTTGTAAATCTCACCATATTCCTGAAAGCATGCATGTATGTATCCGTACCTTTTGCTAGTGGCATTATATATAAAAGAAACATACAAATAGATGTATACCGGTGTTTTATACGTCTAGCATCTTCAGATGGATAACACATGTGAGAAAACATGTGCAAGTAGAGACATACTTCAATCACAAAGCCATGAAGTCCTTTAAACTTGTCAGACTGCACTTCCCATTTCATAGAGACACCTAAATTTATTTGGCAAACTTCAAGTGTACCTTTCCACAGACTCATATGAAGTAGTCTAATCACTAATCCTTTTCCCAACATGTCTTAAACCTCACTTTTCTCTTGCAGCTTCAGTTTTCAACAACTGCTCAGAATCTTGGGCCTAGCCAAATTTAAAACAGCAACCCTTCCCATGTCACTGTTATAAGTCTTACCATCTTTCTCAAAGCATGCATGCATGTGTCTGTGCCTTTTGCTAGTGGAATCATATATAAAAGAAACATACAAATAGATGTACACCTGTGTTACACACATGTAGGTTTTTCAGTTGCATAACACGTGTGAAAATACATGTACAAGTAGAGACATACCTCAGTCACAAGACAATTAAGTCCTTTAAGCTTGTCAGACTGCACTTCCCATTTCAAAGAGACACCTAGATTTATGTGGCGTACTTCAAGTGTACCTTTCCACAGACTCATACAAAGTAGCCTAATCATTAACCCCTCTGCCAACATCTTTTAAACTTCACTTTTGTGCTGCAGCTTCACTATTCAGCGACTACTCAGAGTGTTGGGCCTAGCCACATCTAAAGCAGCAACCCTTCGCATGTCTCTGTTGTAACTCTCACCATATTCCTGAAAGCATGTATGCATGTGTCTGTGCCTTTTGCTAGTGGAAACATATCTAAAAGAAACATACAAATAGATGTTTACCTTTGTGTTGTACGTCTAGCATCTTCAGATAGATAACACATGTGAGAATACATGTGCAAGTAGAGACATACCTCAATCAAAAAACCATTGAAGTCCTTTTAACTTGTCAGACGGCACTTCCCATTTCAAGGAGACACCTACATTTATGCAGCATACTACAAATGTACCTTACCACAGACTCATACAAAGTAGCCCAATCACTAATCCCTCTGCCAACATCTTTTAAACTTCACTTTTGTGCTGCAGCTTCACTATTCAGCAACTACTGAGAGTGTTGGGCCGAGCCAAATATAAAGCAGCAACCCTTTGCATGTCTTTGTTGTAACTCTCACCATATTCCTGAAAGCATATATGCATGTGTCTATGCCTTTTGGTAGTGGAATCATATATAAAAGAAAGATACAAATAGATTTATACCTGTGTTTTATACGTCTAGCATCTTCAGATGCATAAAACGTGTGAGAATACATGTGCGATTAGAGACATACCTAAGTCACAAGACCATGAAGTCCCTTAAATTTGACAGACTGCACTCCAATTTCAAGGCGACACCTACATTTATGTGGCGTACTTCAAGTGTACCTTTCCACAAACTCATACAAAGTAGTCTAATCACTAATCCCTCTGCCAACATGTCTTAAACCTCACTTTTGTTCCGCAGCTTCACTATTCAGCGACTACTCAGACTGTTGGGCCTAGCCAAATATAAAGCAGAAACCCTTCGCATGTGTCTGTTGTTACTCTCACCATATTCCTGAAAGCATGTATGCATGTGTCTGTGCCTTTTGCTAGTGGAATCATATATAAAAGAAATATACAAATAGACATATACATTTGTTTTGTACGTCTAGCATCTTCAGATGGATAATACATGTGAGAATACATGTGCAAGTAGAGGCATTCTTCAATCACAAAACCTTGAAGTCCTTTAAACTTCAGACTGCACTTCCCATTTCAAGGAGACACCTAAATTTATGCAGGATACTTCAAATCTACCTTACCACAGACTCATACAAAGTAGCCTAATCACAAATCCCTCTGCCAAACCTTCTAAACTTCACTTTTGTGCAGCAGCTTCACTATTCAGCGACTACTCAGAGTTTTGGGCATAGCCAAATATAAAGCAGCAACCCTTCACATGAGTCTTTTGTAAATCTCACCATATTCCTGAAAGCATGTATGCATATGTCTGTACCTTTTGCTAGTGGAATTATATGTAAAAGAAAGATCCGAATAAATGTATACCTGTTTTTTATACGTCTAGCATCTTGAGATGCATAACACGTGTGAGAATACATGTGCAAGTAGAGACATACCTCAGTCTGAAGACCATGAAGTCTCTTAAACTTGACAGACTGTACTTCCCATTTCAAGGAGACACCTAAATGTATGTGGCATGCTTCAAGTGTACCTTCCACAGACTCATACGAAGTAGTCTAATCACTAATCCCTCTGCCAACATGTCTTAAACCTCACTTTTGTGCTGCAGCTTCACTATTCAGCTACTACTCAGAGTGTTGGGCCTAGCCAAATATAAAGCAGCAACCATTCGCTTGTCTCTGTTGTAACTCTCACCATATTCCTGAAAGCATGTATGCATGTGTCTGTGCCTTTTGCTAGTGGAATTATATATAAAAGAAAAGTACAAGTAGATGTATACCTGTGTTTTATACGTCTAGCATCTTCATAGGCATAACACTTGTGAGAATACATGTGCGAGTAGAGACATACCTCAGTCTGAAGACCATGCATACCTTTAAACTTGACAGACTGCACTTCCCATTTCAAGCAGACACCTAAATATATGCGGCATACTTTAAATGTACCTTTTCACCGACTCATATAAAGTACCATATTCATTAATCCATCTACCAAAGTACACATATTAGTATGCACAAACTATTTCAATCGTCATTTCAGTGCAATAAAACAAACTACAATACACATCTGTACATTTCGTAACATATTTCAAACATCACACTTCTCTAATTTCAAAACTTTGAAAATAATGCTATCCAAATTTAGAAATATCACTACAAAGAGTGAAGCACTACTACATAATAGATAACACACCTTACAAATTTGAAACTCACCTTTCAAATAATATTGCAGAATATGAAATATCAGAAACTCATAAAAGATTTTTTTTTTCACACAATAAATATAATGCAGCACTCTCAACAAGGTAAAACCAGTAATGGCAAACTTTCCCTTTCTTTCTGCACACAAACAAATGTAAGTAACAAATCAAATAGTTTCCTTCATTATTTCAAATTGTGAAACACATTTCTATTGGTTAGACATATTAACCCTTTCTAACTGTCTTCTAAAAGTGCCCAAACTGGTTCTGTAATTTTCTGGAGTCGCAACTCCACTGCGGTAATGCAGTGTAGTGTCACGATGGAGAACACAAATCCATACGAGAGTTCAAACACCTATTTCCAATAATACTAGTATTATTTTTTAACAACACACTACTTCTAAAAATACTAGTGATTTGGGAAAACGTAATTTAGTAGCATATCACTTATACATAAGTTACCATTTCACATTTTAAAAACACAAAGTTTCAACCCTCCCCCATTCTGTTTAATACTAGTTTTCATAGTAAAACTTTCTGCAACATTCAACTGTACCAAAAGGTCACAAGTTAACCACATTTTGAAATTCAGCACACAAGCTTATGAATGCAAATAGCAGTTGTGTAGTATTATTTTTTAACAACACACTACTTCTAAACATACGACTGATTTAGAAAAACTTAATTTAGTTACATATCACTTATGTATAATTTACCATTTCAGATTTTAAAACCACAGTTAAGTTTCAACCCTTTCCCCATTCTGTTTAATACTACTTTCCATAGTAACACTTTCTGCAACATTCAACTATACCAAAAGGTCACAAGTTCACCACATTTTGAAATCCAGCACACAAGCTTACAAATGCAAATAGCAGGTGTGGTTGACTTTTGCAAAATATTACATTATCCTATCTACTGTACCTTTTAAACATTTTTTAGTAACCAATCAGAAACATGCCTCTTCAAGAATGTAACATGCATCCTATTTTGGAGTGCACAATGTTGATGAACAGCCAATCACTTATCAGTTTTCTCAAAAGCAGCATGTTCTCCACCATTTTAGATACCTCTCATTCTACCAACTGACTACCTCAGCTACAGACATCTTTTCATTCCTTCCAGACATTCCTTGAAGATGCTTACAATATGGATTGTAGGGCACAGCTATGTTTTCTGGTTCAAAGGGTATGCTGAACACAGAGGTATTTACAAAGACCTTGGTTTGCAAAATGTGGATATTAAATAGATTGCACAGAGATGAATAAAGTGGCACCAATTGATACCTTTGGTTAAAACCTTTTTGCATCTCCAACCCCCTGACCTCATGATTGTGCACTGTGGTGGCAATGACCTAGGCACATGGACTGGGGTAGGGCTGGAAATCCTAATGAAGGATACCTTTGCACAATTGATGTTGCTTTTCCCTCAAACTGTCTTTGTATACTCTAATATATGCCAAAGACAGAAATGGAAGTGGTCAAATCAATTCTGTCCACAGATTGGGAAAGTTAGAAAGAATATCAATAAAGCTGTTTCTGCTTACCTCAGAGACCATAGGATGGGCTCCATCTACATTTTGATATGGATGACATCTACAGAAGTGATGGAGTTCACTTCACAGATGAAGGAAACAGAGTGTTTCTCAACAACCTTAAGCTGTGCATCAGCACTTACATGTAGCTCCAACAAAGTCATAATGAAAACAAGGGCTCTTTTTAGAGCTACCCTATAACCCAACAGTGAATCTTATTTTTTTTTAACATACATACTCTTTTTAAATTTTTTCAGGATTTGCGAATCCGTCGTGAATTCACAAAACAAAAGCACAAATGCAATGTACTACAACACAACACGCTTTTCAAGTTTAACTTTTAATTTTTATTTCTTCATATTCTTACTAACTCTATCAAATTTAATGTAATTATTAACTTCAATCTCACTAGCTCTATAAAAAAGGTCACAAATGCAACACTACCTTCTGAATTATATTCTACATGTTTTTTTAATTAGGATGGATCCGCGAATCCACTGCGATGTTACACTGGGGGGACCGCGTTGAGAGCCGCAATAGGGTTGCGACTCCTATCATGAGAAAAAAAAATAAGAATTAATGCCCCCCACTTCCATTACCCGATGTCGGACTGAGGACCCCATCCCCTGGACCCGGCCATTTTTTTATAAAAAAAATGTAAAAAGGGAGAGGAGCCACTTGGCACTCCCCTCCCGGGCCATTTTTGACCCCATCCCCCGGGGATTGCCCAATTCTTTTTATTTTTTAAATGAATATGGGGGCCTGCATGGCCCCCTAACTGGGCCATTTTGGGCCCCGGGGACCCCATCCCCTGGGCCTGCCCAGCCTTTTTAAAAAAAAGATATTTGGAGGGGGGACGGCGTGGCCCCCTCTCGGGCCAGTTTCAGCCCCAGGAACCCAATCCCCTGGGGCTTGGCTTCTTTGCTGGGGACCACAGATGGAGCCCCAATGTCACTGCCGGCTCCCTGCCTCCTGCGGGAGCCGGCAATGCTTTTGGACAAAGGGAGATGCAAGCATGCAGCTCCCTTTACCCAAAAGCAATTCTGATTCGCTTCATGGAAGCAAGAGCAGTTTTCCTGCTCTCGCTTCCATGAAGCAAAGCAGAAGATTGCTATGGCAGGGTGGGAACAGTGCTCCCGCCCTGCCATAGCAAACTGCAATGTCCCAGGGGTGGGCACCCCGGGACATTGCTGGAACCGGCCCTGAGGGGTGGCGGTTTCAGGGCCCTGGAAGGCTCCCTCCCCACAGGTTTAGAGCCCCGGGGCGGTGGTGGTCCCCTGGGCCGGGGATCCACTATGGACCCCGTATGTTAATTAATGAATGCCCTAGGGAGGTGGTGGTCCCCGGGGAAGTGTGTTAATTTAAAAAAAAAACAGGGCGGTAGCGGTCCCCGGGGATGCGGGAGGGTGCCAGGCCCCCCACATTTAGATATTAAAGCCCAGGAGAGGTGGCAGTCTCCGTGCTGCATGGGGGTGGGCAGGAGCCCCCCACGCATTTTTATTTAAAAGAAAGCCCTGGGGAGGTGGAGGTCCCCGGGGCTGCGGGGGCCCCCGTGGGCCCCGGCACCATATTTTAACATTGCCTCCGGGACCTGGCCCACCCTGGGGCTTAATTAAACAAAGCGCGGGAGATGGCGCTTCGTTTTTTAAATTTTTTCAGCTGGATTCACGGACCCTACGGGAATCCTGCCAAAAATCTTTAAAAGAAATGCTTTTTTTGGCCCTTAGGGTCCCTGTGGGCCCCCTTAGCAGGCCTAGGGGGTCAGGGTGTTTCTACCCTGCCCCCTTTTCTTGTTTTTTTACCTTTCTTCTTGTGACTCGGTTCAACCGAGCCACAAGATGGCTGCCAACACTTCCTGGTTTGAAGTGTTAGCAGCAAATCAGAGTCAAGCTCAAGGGGAGGGTTCGCGGATCCACTGAGGTCACAAGATACTAATATTTATAAATATATGAATTTCTCAGGAACTACTGAATGGATTTACACCATTTAAAAAAAAGATCACTTTCTGAACCAAGAGCTACCTTTTTTGGCAAATTTGGTCTAATTCCATTCAGCAGTTCGGGTTGTAGCCTTGTCTAAAGTTTTCTATGGAAATTAACATGGAGAAAACGTGTTTTGGGACCCGCATTTTTTCTTGGCCCCCGCTTGATGAATCACCCCAAAACTTTCAAGACAGGAGCTGACCGGAGTGCCCCATTAGTTTTAAACATTTTGTGAAGATTCGTCAAACGGCGCCAAGGATATTGGCAAAAGAAAAAAATGCTTTTTGAATAGAAACAAGGTCCTTATTATAACTACCTACTGGCGACTGCCAGTAGGTAATATATGTATATATATATATATATATATATATCCTCAACATGGCTTCGCTACGTGAAATAACGCACTCTCAAGACTCACTTCAAAGTCACCAGTTCGGGAGATTTATTATGCCTCCACGTTACGCCTTGCTCACACGTAGGAAGCTCAATTTCAGTCTCCGGTATATAACTGAGACTGAAATTGAGTGTCCTACGTGTGAGCAAGGCGTAACTGCCAAAACACATAGCGTGGAGGCATAATAAATCTCCTGAACTGGTGACTTTGAAGTGAGTCTTGAGAGTGTGTTATTTCGCGGAGCGAAACCACGTTGAGGATGTTATTTACTGGGTGCTCTCCCGGTGCATGCACCACCCTCCACGGGTCCATGGTCTCAACAAGAGCGTTCTGTTGTGGATACGTATTTATATATATATATATATATATATATATATATATATATATATATATATATATATGTATATGAGAGGAAAGTCTCCGACCAAATACCGGCTCCTCTCCACTCGGGTCGGTGCGAGTTCCGGGTGTCGGATCCCGGCTAAAATACACGAAAATTCCCGTTTTAAAGAGCTCCTCACTCAAACAGGAAAAAGGGACTCGCACTCCAGGGTGAATGTAATTCAATATTTTTACTGGCAACGCGTTTCGATCAAACGATCTTCTTCACAAGCCAACATTTCACCACTAGTGACCACCATTTTATAGTGTGTTTACAAAAATATATACAAAATAAAGAAAGGACCAACGTAAAGTGCAAACATAGAAAACATACTATCCTTATTATTCCTAGGTTTGCAGTACAAGGACAGACTCCCCGCTGGCAGGCGGTTACACAGCCAGACAATGATTAAATATAATTCACAGATTAGTTGACACTATGTGCATAATTTGTATTAATTACGAGGCAAATATTCCATAATTCGTCATGATTGCAAACCAAAGGAAAGAAAAAAGAGGGGTCGTTTTTTCATTTTTTAAAACTAAACAATGATGCATGACAGTATCCTTACTTAGAACGCATGATAAATGTTAGATCACGGTCACGCGCAGTGATCAATAACCCACTGCAAAGGAACGGTTTTATTCATTTTCCTTCACTGCCAATTGACTGCATCCCTGTAATGGCCAAGTGGCCTTTATATCAAGACAACCATTTTGTGGCAACTCTCAACCCGAATTTCATTGCATTCTTCAATAACAACACCAAATTAGTCCCAAACATTATATACATAGAAAACAAAAAATAATAATTAAGAGAAAAGAGTCATCCCTGTTAAACCCACAGGGACTCTCATGTGTCCCAAGAGCATGGTCTTTTACTAAATAGAAGCTCTGCTCTAGAAATAAGTGAAGGGATTCCTTTGGCAGGGGGTTTGGAAAGGGGGGAGGGAAAGTGCGAAAAAGGCAGGTGCCTGTGTTTTAAGGTTATGGTAGAGGTGAAAAGAAAGATTTTAAAAAGTAACAAAGAAAAGGTAAAAAGATTAAAAATGCAGGCTGGACGGACCTTCAAATAATGCTCTCATTAGTATATTTAGTTGTTCTGTGCACAGTTGTACTATGGAAAGTTAAATTATAAGTCTATGTCACCCCAGGGTTAGGAGAAACAAAGCAAGCAATGCTTCCTGTGAAGTTTTCCAACCTGCTAATACTGTGTCAAGGTGGAGAGCCCTCCCGAGCCACAGTATACACAGAGAAATCATGTATCACCATAAAAGCAGAAGAGAGACAATAAAATTTCGTGATGTACTCATCCTATATGTACAAAAAGTTCCTCATCTTCGTTCAAACCAAATGGGTTCTTAGTGTCGAGTAGTATGATGTACTTTGATTCCAGTACTCTCAGTTGTTTTTCGCGGTCGCCCCTCTGGGACTTGCTGCCACCCTGTCAACACCAAAGAAAGACAGACTGTTAGTGTTCTTATCATGGTATCTCATCCAGTGTCTTGCAGTAGAATAACTCAGATCATTATTCCTGATCGCTCTAATGTGTTCCAAAATTCTCTTCTTCACAGGGAAAATGGTACTCCCTATGTACATTTTCTTACAGGGGCACACTATAGCATATACACAATGATCAGTATTGCAATTCATAAATTTGGTTATATTCCCAGTTTTCCCAGTTGGTAATGGGTAGGTTTTCCTGTTTTTACTCGTTTTGCAGGCTTTACACTTCCCACATTTGAAAAAGCCCCTCTGTTGTTGTATCCAGCTCTGTTGTTTGCTAGTACCCATATAGCTATTGACCAGCATGTCCTTAAGGGATCGTGCCTTCCTGTATGTGACCATGGGATATTCACTGACCTTTGTTCCTATTACTGGATCATTTTTAACAATGTGCCAGTGTTTCTTTAGGGTCTCTCTAACAGCATTTGACTCAGCGTTGAACTCTGTAATCATTCTGATATCGTTAGTCACACCCTTACTGCTTGGTCTTTTAACAAGTAGGGCTGCTCTATCCTGTGAAGCTGCCCTCTCACTTGCTATGCTAAGAACTTTCTCGGGATAGCCTCTATTCCTGAATCTGTGTAGCATAATATTCCGCTCTTTTTCATAGCCTGTATTCGTGTTACAATTGCGCTTAGCTCTTATTAGTTCTCCATACGGGATACTCCATTTCAATTTGGGGGGTGGTGGCTCTTAGCATGCAGGAGACTGTTCCCTGCAGTTGCCTTTCTATGCAGAGTGGTTGACATTACCCCTTCCCTGATTTTTACACACACATCCAGAAAATCCATCTCCCACTGGTCACATTTGTGTGTAAAGCGGAGATTTACTTCGTTCTCCCCTAGCATCCTCAGGAATTTATCGAGATCTGATTTACTGCCACCCCATATCATGCATATGTCGTCGATATACCTGGTCCAAAACACAATGTGTCTAGTAAGATATACATTTACATCACTCCAAACCAGTTGTTCCTCCCACCACCCCATTAGCATACAGGCATAGCTTGGCGCAAAGCAACTTCCCATAGCGGTACCAATCACTTGTTTATACCACCTGTCCTCAAAAAGGAAGAAATTATTATTGAGACAGAAAGTCAACATTTCAATTAGCATACATGTTTGTTCATAAAGGAAGACAGACCTATCTCTAAAAATGCCTGCAGGCCATGAGGCCATCCTTGTGTTTTATACATGTGTACAAAGACACTACATCTATTGTCACCAGCCAGAAATCCTCCTGCCATGTAATCCCTCAATCTTATTGATAAAATCGGTGCTGTCTCTACAGTAAGAGGGGAGGCTAAGGACATATGGGAAGAGGAAGGAATCTAGGAAAATAGATGTATTCTCTAATAGACTCCCAATGGCTGATATTATAGGCCTTCCAGGGGGTTGATTTTGTCTTTATGGATTTTAGGCAGCATGTAAAAACATGCTGCCGTTGGATGTTTCTTATAAAGGAACCTGTACTCCTCCTCCCCCAGTAGTTCCTGCTGTCTCCAAAGGTCAATTTTACTGTAAAATGTGATAGTGGCTTCATCATATGCACTCTTACTAGCTCTCTCATAGTTACCAGAGAGAGTAAGCTGTCGCATGGCCTCTTTTTTGTATAGCTTGACATCCCATAAGACCACGTTCCCCTTTGTCTGATGGTTTAATGACAAGACCGGGGTCACTATTAAGTGTTTTTAAGGCTATTCTCTGTTCAGGAGTCAGGTTGTGCGCGTGCTTGTTTTTGCTTTTGTTCCAAATTTTCATAAGGTCTCGTGTTATTACCTCATGGAATGTATCTAGATTGTCATGTGGTAAGTTAGGGTTAAAAGTGGACCTCGGCCTGAAATTTGTTGGTGCTGTGCCCCTGGTCTCCAAACCCAGTTGTTCTAGGAGATCACGTTCACCTGACCACTCACTCAGTTCTCCTCCCAACTCTGCAAGGCACGCCAGGCCTTCGACATCCTTTAGACATAAAATCTCTGATATTTGTTCTTCTCCCCTTGCGCCACCAACCCCACCTCCTGTAGCACGTTTTTCTTTGTTTAAAAACATTTTCATCAGTTTCAGTTTACGTACATATAAAAACATGTCAATTCTAGTCTTACTATAATCAAAGTTAGATGTTGGACAAAAAGTAAGGCCAAGTTCAAGTAATGTTTTTTCTGCCAATGTTAGTTCGTGCGAGGATAAATTGACCACTGTCAGATTCTGCTCACCCATCATTTTCGTTTTGTCTGCCTCGTTGTTCTCCCATACGGCATTGTGTCCTTTGTGTTTCCTTCCTCCCCTCCTTGTCTGTCTCCTCTTGTGCTTGCGCCTCTTCCTCGTCCTCGTCCTCTTCCTCCTTCCGGTGGTCTTGCTCTTAGTGTCATATTCGTTTGTAAAAAACGATATTCCTCAAGGGGTTTAAAAGTTAGGGGATCTCTTCCTTGCCCGTCTGATAGATCCTCCTGGTCTGAATATATCTCTGAGCCGGACTCTGATGTAGCTGTCTCCTGTTGTCTCAGTGCCCCCATTTGTTTAAACTGCTTGATTGCTCCGTCATATCTTCGCCCAAAGGTCAGTATCCGTCCACTGGCATAGTCCTGTTTGTCTCGCAGAAATTTACTTTTTTTCTTTTGTTTAATTTCTGCCTCGTATTTATCCAGCCTCAGCTCCATCTGCCCAAGGGCTGTTTTGATCTCATCTTGCTCAAGGTGTTTATCGAGTTTCTCTTTCAGTTTGTCGATTTCTTTGATCGTTGTTTCCAATTCCAAGGCAGCATATTTGGACAAAAGTCCCAACATATTCTTAGCATGTACCCGCCATCGAAGTTTGACCAATCTTCCAGTAGTTTGGGGTGTGAGCTCTGATAGGTTGGTGTAATCAGAATCCTGAGTCCCCTAGGGACCCTACCCACCTCGATGTATATATATCGAGCGAGAAACCTCCCACCACCTATTTATTTACTCTATCTGTAATTTCTCATATTGAAAAAGCATTTCTTTTAAACTTCTGCTTTTATTCTCCTGTTAATGTGCTTGTTTCTAGCCACCGCCACCATCTTCCTCTTCAATTTCACAGAACAATGAGCGTGCTGCATCTGGTCTTCCTGACTCGTTTACTTGTTACATCCGCATTTTCCGTAGAAGGTACTGCCGCTGCACCAGCCTGCCTGCCTTTAGCTCAGTTTTCTTGTCTTTAATATCGTAACATTCAAAGAAACCCTGCCGCTTTCCCTCTATTAATTTCTAGTGGACACGGTACCCCTGCCAGGATACTAATGTACGCTTATTTGAAATACCGGGGGTCACTGCCTGACACTATTGGGCACCGTGATAAGGTCGCATGCATCCTCCGATACATGCACACTCATATAAAATGGTGGTCACTAGTGGTGAAATGTTGGCTTGTGAAGAAGATCGTTTGATCGAAACGCGTTGCCAGTACAAAATCATTGAATTACATTCACCCTGAGTGCGAGTCCCTTTTTCCTGTTTGAGTGAGGAGCTCTTTACACACGGGACATTTTCGTCACTATACACGTTTAATCACTCATACTTATAGTACTCAGTACACGCACCTATCTAAATCACTCCATTCAGACGCTTATACACCCACTCATTCTTCAGACTACGCACTTAGTCCGTCATGCATATAATTAAACATACTGCCATTTACACACTTTACAGTTATACACACACAGCTCACTGGATGATGTCATCAGTGATGTACATCAGTGATGCTCATTTGAGATGTCACTGACACATGTCATGCAGTGATGTAATATGTGACGTCATCAGCAGTGCACTTACTGTGCGCGTAGTTATAGTATAGCTGCAACTACACATATATACGTGGGAATTTCACAGGTTTTGTTACGAGTGCACATGTCCAACTGATACTATACACTCGTCCCTAACACCTATGGTTTTTTCAGTGAATTTCAAAGGTTTTTTAAATGCTAATTTCTAACTATAACGTGTCTGAAACCTATGGTTTTTTCAGTGAATTTCAAAGGTTTTTAAAATGCTAATTTGTAACTATAACGTGCCTGAAACCTACGGTTTTTTCAGTGAATTTCAAAGGTTTTTTAAATGACAATTTTTAAATGTATTAATTTTTATATTAATTTTTTTCATACTGATTTACTACATTTT
Source organism: Calotriton arnoldi (assembly GCA_963921515.1). NCBI lineage: Eukaryota > Metazoa > Chordata > Amphibia > Caudata > Salamandridae > Calotriton > Calotriton arnoldi. The sequence continues at coordinate 390,143 of CAWUFW010005112.1, forward strand.
TAGAAACAATTTCTTTTACATATTTTATTTTTTAAATTACATTGTAATTACATTATACATTACATTACAAAAAATACTTTCTCAGAATGAATTACTTTAGTTTAAATACTTTGCACATAGGCAATAGACTTTTAAGTACAGTAGTTACAGTTGTTGCAATGGGCAACACATTTTCAAACACAATGCAACATTCAGCTCAATGTGAATTTCTAGTTAAATGCAATTAGTTACTTTATGGATTACTTTTCTAACCACAGGACTGGATCCTAGATTCAGTCCTGGTACATCTCCTGTAAACAGTTGAGTAAAAGCGTTTTGGTTACAGTCGTGATTTTTAAGGAATATTATTGTATTTTAAAAGTTGACACTTAGAAACTTTTTCTCATAGAATCACCAATGTTATCCTATGGAAGGAAATTCACTTAGCAGGTAAAAACTGTTATCGTTACTTTTTCTTACTCAGTGTTGGATCCTGGATCCAGCACTGGTGCATCTCCTGTAAACAGTTGAAAGAATGCGTTTAAGTCATACAGGCGATTTTTAAGGAATATTTGTAGTTTGTGAAAATCGACACTTTGAAACTTTTCTGCTGAAAACCAGACAATGGATTCCTATGGAAGAAAATATAAGTTACTGGTAAGTACGGTTAAAATTACTTTTCAGGACCAGTACTGGGCTGAAAGATGCAGCACTGAGGTCTCTCCTGATAACAGGTGAGTAAATCGGAATTCGTATTTCGGCTGATTTTAGAGGAATATTTTAAAGTTCCAAAACTCCACACTTAGAAGAATTTCCAAGTGAAACCAGTCAATGTTAGCCTATGAAGGAAATTCAAGTTACTGGTAAGTACGGTTAAAATTACTTTTCAGGACCAGTACTGGGCTGAAAGATGCAGCACTGAGGTCTCTCCTGATAACAGGTGAGTAAATCGGAATTCGTATTTCGGCTGATTTTAGAGGAATATTTGTATGTTTCAAAAATCAACACTTAGAAACTTTTTCAGCAAAAAGCAGTCAATGATATCCTATGGAAGGAAATTCAAGTTACTGGTAAGTACGGTTAAAATTACTTTTGAGGATCAGTACTGGGCTGAAAGATGCAGCACTGAGGTCTCTCCTGATAACAGGTGAGTAAATCGGAATTCGTATTTCGGCTGATTTTAGAGGAATATTTTAAAGTTCCAAAACTCCACACTTAGAAGAATTTCCAAGTGAAACCAGTCTATGTTAGCCTATGAAGGAAATTCAAGTTACTGGTAAGTACGGTTAAAATTACTTTTGAGGATCAGTACTGGGCTGAAAGATGCAGCACTGAGGTCTCTCCTGATAACAGGTGAGTAAATCAGAATTCGTATTTCGGCTGATTTTAGAGGAATATTTGCACAATGGTGAAGGGAGGGGCGGGGCCTGAGGTGACATCTGTGCAAACGCGCCCGTGGTGCGTTTTAAGTTGGGGGATTAAGTCCCCTTGAATCATGAGGGTCCCTACGGGCCAACTAGCCCACCAGGAACCTCCAGTATGCGCCAGGGGCTGCGTTGCAGAGACATGTACAGAGGCCACACCCCTTTACACCTCTCTGCAACGCAGCTCTGCTGGCGCTTTCTGGACGTACCTGTTGTGCTAGTTGGCCCTCAGGGACCGTCAGGATTGAAGAGGATTTAATTCCCCATCTTAAAACGCGCCACGGGGCCTGTTTGCACACATGTCACCTGAAGCCTCGCCTCCTCCCTTCACCACTGTGCAAATGCGCCCGTGGCGCGTTTTAAGTCGGGGGATTAACTCCCTTGAATCCTGAGGGTCCCTGGGGTGCAACTAGCCCACCATATACCTCCAAAAGCGCCATAGAGCTGCGTTGCAGAGAGGTGTAAAAGGGCGTGGCCTCTGTACACCTCTCTGCAAGGCAGCCCCTGGCGCATACTGGAGGTTCCTGGTGGGCTAGTTGGCCCCAGGTACCCCCAGTATTCAAGGGGAATTGTTCCCTCTCTGCAAACGCGCCAGGGGCGCGTTTGCAGTTGCAGAGTGGTGAAGGAAGGGGCGGGGCCTACGGGCCCGATCGTTTTTTTTTTTTTTTCCTGAAGGGGGCTGTGTGGCCCCCTTCCTTTTTCCTATTTTTAGGCCCTGGGGACCCCATCCCCAGGGCCTTACCCCTTTTTTTTAATTATAATTTTTAAAAAAACGGGAAGGGGCCGCGTGGCCCCCCTTCCCTGGCTCCTGTATTGGCCCCGGGACCCCATCCCCGGGGCATGGCCTGTTTTTTTATTTGGAGGGGGCTGCGTGGCCCTTCTCCTCAGGCCATTTAAGGCCCCGGGGACCCCATCCCCGGGGCCGGCCTTGCACTTTTTTTTAATTTATTTTCTCCATTTTTTTACTTTGGGAGGGGGCTGCGTGGCCCCCTCCGTGGCCACTTATGGCCCCGTGGACCCCATCCCCGGGGCCTGGCCTCTTGTTGGGGACTGTGGGGGTCCCCAATCCCCCACAGTCCCGCCGGCTCCCTGTGTCCTACGGGAGCCGGCATTGCTTTACACATGGGAAGCAGCTAACATGCTGCTCCCCATGTGGAAAGCTATCGGCTTTGGATATTGGAAGAGAGAGCAGGTTTCCTGCTCTCTTCAATATCCAAAGCAGTTGTGACAGGACGGAGCCGCGGGCTCCCGTCCTGTCATTGCAAACAGCAGTGTCCCGGGGTAGGCATCCCGGGACACTGCAGGAGCCGGCCCTGGGGGTGGCGGTCCCCAGGGCCACCACAGGGCTCCAGGAGGGGGCCGCGTGCCCCCTCCTACATTCAGTGCACAGCCCCGGGAGGTGGTGGTCCCCGGGGCTCTGGGGTCCAAAACGGACCCCCATTGTAATTTTTCTTAGTGCCCCGGGAGGTGGTGGTCCTCGGGCGTGTGGGGCTGGAGCCCCCACACAGGTTTTTAATTAAAAAAGAAGCCCCGGGGAGGTGGTGGTCCCTGGGGCTGCGGAGGGCTCAGAGCCCTCCCGCACCATTCTACATAAAGCCCCGGGGGTGGTGGTCCCCGGGCTTGGGGGCCCTTAGAGGCCCCCACACATAAAATTAACCGCCCCCAGCATGCCCCCGGGACTTGGCCCACCCGGGGCCACTAACTATCGAGCGCGGGAGACCGCGCTTCGATTTTTTCGGCAGGGTTCGCGCTCCCTGAGCGCATCCTGCCGATTTAAAAAAATAAATAATAATTTTTTGCCCAGGGGTCCTTGTGGGACCCCTGAGCAGACCTAGGGGTCAGGGTGTTTCTACCCTGCCCCCTTTGTGCGCTTTGTGCACTTGTTTCTGTCCCTCGGTTCTACCGAGGACAAAATGGCTGCCAACACTTCCTGATTTGGAGTGTTAACAGCCAATTAACATAAAGCTCGTGCTCGGGAGGATCCGCGGCCCTAGATATATCTATCTTTTTACTTTTGATTTTCTCAGCAACTACTGAACGGATTTACACCATTTAACAAAAAGGGTTCTTTCTGAACCAAGAACTACCTCTTTGCCAAATTTGGTGTAATTCCGTTCAGCAGTTCAAGCTGTAGCCGTGTCTAAAGTTTCCTATGGAAAATTGCATGGGGAAAACGTGTTTTGGGACCCCCTTTTTCTCGGCCCCCGCTTGACGAATCCCCGAGACTTTCAGGGTAGGAGCGGACCGGAGCACGCCACAAAGTTTGAAAATTTTGCGAAGATACGTCAACCGGCAAGAGAGTTATTTCAAATAGAATGTCGCGGATTTCCTATGGATAATAGGTTGTAACTATAACTATCTACTGGCGACCGCCAGTAGATAATATGTGTATATATATATATATATATATATATATATATATATATATATATATATATATATATATATAAACATATATATACATATATATATATGCACATATATATATTTATTATCTACTGGCGGTCGCCAGTAGATAGTTATAGTTACAACCTATTATCCATAGGCTCCCGTCCTGTCATTGCAAACTTGCTTTGGATATTGGAAGAGAGAGCAGGAAACCTGCTCTCTCTTCCAATATCCAAAGCCGATTGCTTTTCCACATGGGGAGCTGCATCTTAGCAGCTCCCCATGTGCAAGCAATGCCGGCTCCCAAGGGACGCGGGGAGCCGGCGGGACTGTGGGGGCTTGGGGACCCCCACAGTCCCCAACGAGAGGGCCAGCCCCGGGGGATGGGGTCCCCGCGGCAAGTAGTGGCCCGGGAGGGGGCCACGCGGCCCCCCTCCCCAAAAAAAAAAAAAAAAAAAAAAACGATCGGGCCCGCAGGCCCCGCCCCTTCCTTCACCACTCTGCAAACGCGCCCCCTGGCGCGTTTGCAGAGGAACGAATTCCCCTTGAATACTGGGGGTCCCTGGGGGCCAACTAGCCCACCAGGAACCTCCAGTATGCGCCAGGGAGCTGCCTTGCAGAGAGGTGTACAGAGGCCACGCCCCTTTTTACACCTCTCTGCAACACAGCTCTATGGCGCTTTTGGAGGTATATGGTGGGCTAGTTGGACTCCGGGGACCCTCAGGATTCAAGGGGACTTAATCCCCCAACTTAAAACGCGCCACGGGCGCGTTTGCACAGTGGTGAAGGGAGGGGCGGGGCTTCAGGTGACATGTGTGCAAACAGGCCCCGTGGCGCGTTTTAAGATGGGGAATTAAATCCTCTTCAATCCTGAGGGTCCCTGGGGGCCAACTAGCCCAACAGGTACATCCAGAAAGCGCCACAGAGCTGCGTTGCAGAGAGGTGTAAAGGGGTGTGGCCTCTCTACACGTCTCTGCAACGCAGCCCCTGGCGCATATTGGAGGTTCCTGGTGGGCTAGTTGGCCCCTAGGGACCCTCAGGATTCAAGGGGACTTAATCCCCAACTTAAAACGCGCCACGGGGCGCGTTTGCACAGATGTCACCTCAGGCCCCGCCCCTCCCTTCACCATTGTGCAAATATTCCTCTAAAATCAGCCGAAATACGAATTCCGATTTACTCACCTGTTATAAGGAGAGACCTCAGTGCTGTATCTTTCAGCCCAGTACTGGTCCTGAAAAGTAATTTTAACCGTACTTACCAGTAACTTGAATTTCCTTCCATAGGCTAACATTGACTGGTTTCACTTGGAAATTCTTCTAAGTGTGGAGTTTTGGAACTTTAAAATATTCCTCTAAAATCAGCCGAAATACGAATTCCGATTTACTCACCTGTTATCAGGAGAGACCTCAGTGCTGCATCTTTCAGCCCAGTACTGATCCTGAAAAGTAATTTTAACCGTACTTACCGGTAACTTGAATTTCCTTCATAGGCTAACATTGACTGGTTTCACTTGGAAATTCTTCTAAGTGTGGAGTTTTGGAACTTTAAAATATTCCTCTAAAATCAGCAGAAATACGAATTCCGATTTACTCACCTGTTATCAGGAGAGACCTCAGTGCTGCATCTTTCAGCCCAGTACTGATCCTGAAAAGTAATTTTAACCGTACTTACCGGTAACTTGAATTTCCTTCATAGGCTAACATTGACTGGTTTCACTTGGAAATTCTTCTAAGTGTGGAGTTTTGGAACTTTAAAATATTCCTCTAAAATCAGCCGAAATACGAATTCCGATTTACTCACCTGTTATCAGGAGAGACCTCAGTGCTGCATCTTTCAGCCCAGTACTGATCCTGAAAAGTAATTTTAACCGTACTTACCGGTAACTTGAATTTCCTTCATAGGCTAACATTGACTGGTTTCACTTGGAAATTCTTCTAAGTGTGGAGTTTTGGAACTTTAAAATATTCCTCTAAAATCAGCCGAAATACGAATTCCGATTTACTCACCTGTTATCAGGAGAGACCTCAGTGCTGCATCTTTCAGCCCAGTACTGATCCTGAAAAGTAATTTTAACCGTACTTACCGGTAACTTGAATTTCCTTCATAGGCTAACATTGACTGGTTTCACTTGGAAATTCTTCTAAGTGTGGAGTTTTGGAACTTTAAAATATTCCTCTAAAATCAGCCGAAATACGAATTCCGATTTACTCACCTGTTATCAGGAGAGACCTCAGTGCTGCATCTTTCAGCCCAGTACTGATCCTGAAAAGTAATTTTAACTGTACTTACCGGTAACTTGAATTTCCTTCATAGGCTAACATTGACTGGTTTCACTTGGAAATTCTTCTAAGTGTGGAGTTTTGGAACTTTAAAATATTCCTCTAAAATCAGCCGAAATACGAATTCCGATTTACTCACCTGCTATCAGGAGAGACCTCAGTGCTGCATCTTTCAGCCCAGTACTGATCCTGAAAAGTAATTTTAACCGTACTTACCGGTAACTTGAATTTCCTTCGTAGGCTAACATTGACTGGTTTCACTTGGAAATTCTTCTAAGTGTTGATTTTGAAACATACAAATATTCCTCTAAAATCAGCCGAAATCCGAATTCTGATTTACTCACCTGTTATCAGGAGAGACCTCAGTGCTGCATCTTTCAGCCCAGTACTGGTCCTGAAAAGTAATTTTAACCGTACTTACCAGTAACTTGAATTTTCTTCCATAGGCTAACATTGACTGGTTTCACTTGGAAATTCTTCTAAGTGTGGAGTTTTGGAACTTTAAAATATTCCTCTAAAATCAGCCGAAATACGAATTCCGATTTACTCACCTGTTATCAGGAGAGACCTCAGTGCTGCATCTTTCAGCCCAGTACTGATCCTGAAAAGTAATTTTAACCGTACTTACCGGTAACTTGAATTTCCTTCATAGGCTAACATTGACTGGTTTCACTTGGAAATTCTTCTAAGTGTGGAGTTTTGGAACTTTAAAATATTCCTCTAAAATCAGCCGAAATACGAATTCCGATTTACTCACCTGTTATCAGGAGAGACCTCAGTGCTGCATCTTTCAGCCCAGTACTGATCCTGAAAAGTAATTTTAACCGTACTTACCGGTAACTTGAATTTCCTTCATAGGCTAACATTGACTGGTTTTCAGCAAAAAAGTTTCAAAGTGTTGATTTTCACAAACTACAAATATTCCTTAAAAATCGCCTGTATGACTTAAACGCATTCTTTCAACTGTTTACAGGAGATGCACCAGTGCTGGATCCAGGATCCAACACTGAGTAAGAAAAAGTAACGATAACAGTTTTTACCTGCTAAGTGAATTTCCTTCCATAGGATAACATTGGTGATTCTATGAGAAAAGTTTCAAAGTGTCAACTTTTAAAATACAATAATATTCCTTAAAAATCACGACTGTAACCAAAACGCTTTTACTCAACTGTTTACAGGAGATGTACCAGGACTGAATCTAGGATCCAGTCCTGTGGTTACAAAAGTAATCCATAAAGTAACTAATTGCATTTAACTAGAAATTCACATTGAGCTGAATGTTGCATTGTGTTTGAAAATGTGTTGCCCATTGCAACAACTGTAACTACTGTACTTAAAAGTCTATTGCCTATCTGCAAAGTATTTAAACTAAAGTAATTCATTCTGAGAAAGTATTTTTTGTAATGTAATGTATAATGTAATTACAATGTAATTTGACAAATAAAATATGTAAAAAAAAATTGTTTCTAAAAATGTAGTAAATCAGTATGAAAAAAATTAATATAACAATTAATACTTTTAAAAATTGTCATTTACAAAACCTTTGAAATTCACTGAAAAAACCGTAGGTTTCAGGCACGTTATAGTTAGAAATTAGCATTTAAAAAACCTTTGAAATTCACTGAAAAAACCATAGGTTTCAGACACGTTATAGTTACAAATTAGCATTTAAAAAACCTTTGAAATTCACTGAAAAAACCATAGGTTTCAGACACGTTATAGTTACAAATTAGCATTTAAAAAACCTTTGAAATTCACTGAAAAAACCATAGGTTTTAGGGACAGTTATAGTTACTTGGACATTGCACTCGTACAAAACCCGTGAAATTCCCCCGTTATAGTTAGTTCAGCTAACTATAACTCGCGCCCCGCAATGCACTGCTGATGACGTCACATATTACATCACTCATGACATGGTCAGTGACATCACTGATGACATCACTGATGACATCTCAAATGACATCACTGATGACATCATCCACGTGATAATCTGATGCACCTCCTCACACCCTAATATAATCTTTGATACACCTACTCTAAATTACAGACTGCCATTCGCAAAACCATAGACACTCCAACACCAATAACTACATACCCACTCACTGATTCTTAGGTCTACACACACATCCACTCACTCACCCGTACAGTCACTCATACTTACGGTCACTCAGTACAGGACTATCATATGCACTCTTACTCCTATATAGACACTCAAACAACGCCACTCATCCATAGAGATACTCACACACCTAGTCAGTCATGCAAATAATTAAACACACTGCCATTTACTCACCTATACAGTTATACACACACCAGCTCACTTACTCATACAAATAGTAGCACATTGTTACGCTCTTATACAATCACTGATACAAGCACACAATCATCCATACAGCCACTATCACAATCACTCACTCTTGCTTATAGCTATTTATATACTCCAACACACATATATACTGCCTTTCACATATGTAGTTACTCACACATGTACCACTGGGACATACATTCACTCACTAACACACTCTTACACACACTTACCCACCCATACAGTCTATCACAGATGCACTCTTGAAACCATCCACCCAGTGAATCACCCACTCACACATCTATGCACAGAGTTGCACACACCCCTCCCACACAAACACTCAGGCACCCATACAGATACTCAGACAAGCATTCAATAACTCATATAGAAAATCATTTAGCTATTCACAAACACATGCAGCCACTTACACAGCAACAGACAGACGGATACAGACATACACCCAGTTTAGTCACTAACCCATGCATTCAGTAAGATACGTTAAATCACTCACTTATAGAGTCAGTCACGCACCTACTAAATCATCCATACAGACACTTAGACACCCACTCATTCTTCAATACGTCTTTTCCTATATATTTTAAAAATATTTAAACTTTACAGAAACACACAGTCACTGGATGATGTCATCAGTGATGTCATTTGAGATGTCATCAGTGATGTCATCAGTGATGTCACTGACCATGTCATGAGTGATGTAATATGTGACGTCATCAGCAGTGCATTGCGGGGCGCGAGTTATAGTTAGCTGAACTAACTATAACGGGGAATTTCACGGGTTTTGTACGAGTGCAATGTCCAAGTAACTATAACTGTCCCTAAAACCTATGGTTTTTTCAGTGAATTTCAAAGGTTTTTTAAATGCTAATTTGTAACTATAACGTGTCTGAAACCTATGGTTTTTTCAGTGAATATATATATGTACATATATTACGTACTGGAGTTTGCAAGTAGGTAGTTATAGTTAGAACCTTGTTTCTATTGAAGAAGCATTTTTTCTTTTGCCAATATCTTTGGCACTGGTTGATGAATCTTCATGAAATTTTCAAAACTAATGGCCCGCTCAGGTCAGCTGCTGTCTTGAAAGTTTCGGGGTGATTCGTCAAGCGGGGGCCCGAGAAAAAAGGGGGGTCCCAAAACGTGTTTTCTCCATGTTAATTTCCATAGGAAACTTTAGACACAGCTACAGCCTGAACTGCTGAACGGAATTACACCAAATTTGGCAAAACTGTAGCTTTTGGTCCAGAAAGCACGCTTTTCTTTAAATGGTGTAAATCAGTTCAGTAGTTTTTGAGAAGTTTAAACATTTACAGATATCGATATTTGAGAATTGTGAGATCTGATTGGCAGAACCCTCCTGATCACGATCTTGACTCTGATTGGCTGCCAACAATTCAAACCAGGAAGTGTTGGCAGCCATCTTGTGCCTCGGTTGAACCAAGTCACAAGCAAAAAGGTAAGAAGAACATTAAAAAGAAGAAAAGGGGGCAGGGTAGAAACACCCTGACACCCTAGGCCTGGTCAGGGGAGCCCCAGGGCCAAAAAAAGCATTTTTTAAAAAAAAAGTTCAGCGGGATTCGCGTCGGGTGCGCGAATCCAAAAGAAAATTTTAAAAAACATAGCGTGGGCTCCGGCGCTTCGTTTGTTTTAAGCCCCCGGGTGGGCCAGGTCATGGGGGCAATGCAGATTCATGTAGCGGGGGTCCACGGGGGCCCCCGCAGGCCCAGGGACTGCCACCTCCCTGGGGCTTTCTTGATAATGAGCGGGGGGCATGCAGCCTCCCGTGGCCCCAGGGACTGCCACCTCCTCGGGGCTTTCTTATTGAAATGCATGGGGGGCTCCTCCCCCACACTGCCCCAGGGACTGCTTTTTCCCCGGGGCTTTAATTAATATAGGGCGGAGGGCCTCATGGGGCCCCGCATGCCCCGGGGACTGCCACCTCCCGTGGCTACTTTTTAAAACTCTGTCTGGGGGGCTCGAGCCCCGCCAGACTGCCCCAGGGACCACCACCTCCCCGGGGCACACTTCATTTAAATATGGGGGTCCGTTGCATCCCCCCGGCCCCGAGGACCACCACCTCCCCGGGGCTATGTAGAAGTTGAGAGGGGGGGTGCCATGGCTCCTCTCCTGGAGCCCTCCATGGCCCTGTGGACCGCCAACCCCCAGGGCTGGCTCCAGCAATGTCCTGGGGTGCCCACCCCTGGGACATTGCAGTTTGCAATGGCAGGGCGGGAGCACTGCTCCCGCCCTGCCATTGCAAACATCTGCTTTGCTCCATGGAAGCGAGAGCAGGAATACTGCTCTCGCTTCCATGAAGCGAAGCAGAATTGCTTTTGGACAAGGGGAGCTGCATGTCAGCAGCTCCCCTTGTCCAAAAGCAATGCCAGCTCACGCAGGAGGCAGGAAGCCGGCAGGGACCGCGGGGGTATTGGGGCTCCCCCGTGGTCCCCAACATGAGGCCAGGCCCTGGGGGATGTAGTCCCCGGGGCCAAAAGTGGCCCAGGGAAGGGGGTCCACGCGGCCTCACTCCCGTAAAATAAAAAAAATTTAAAAAGAGGCAAAGCCCCGGGGGATAGGGTTCCCGGGGCCGAAAAAGTCCTCAGGAGGGGGGCCACACGGCCCCCCACCTTTAAATGTAGATTTTTTTAAAAAAGTGGCCAAGCCCCGGGGGATGGGGTCCCCGGGGCCGAAAACGGGCCCAAAAAATATTAAGAGAAGGGGGGCCACACAGCCCCTCTTCTAAAAAAAAAACAGGAAAGAGAAGCCGGCATCTCGCCGGAGGTCCCATTCCCTCCTGCACCACTCTGCCTCCTGGCGCATTCTGGGTTGGGGGATTAAGTCCCCTTGAATCCTAAGGGTCCTTAGGGGCCAACTAGCCCACTAGGTACCTTCAGTAAGCCTTCCACAGTGGGACTGCTGAGAGGTGGTCTGAGGCCATGCCCCTTTTTACACCACTCTGCAAACACACCACTCTTGGCGCACTGCTGGTGGGGCGATGAGGTCCTCTTGTGTTCTGAGGACCTCAGGACTAAAGTGGACTTCATCCCCCGAGCAGCAGTGCGCTAGGAGGTGCGTTTGCAGAGTGGTGTAAAAAGGGGGCGTGGCCTCGGACCACTCTCAGCAATCCAGCTGTGTGGGGCTTACTAGAGATAACAGGAGGGCTAGTTGGCCCCCAGGGACCCTCAGGAGGCAAGGGGACTTCATGGCGCATTTGCATAATGGTGGAGAAAGGGGGCATGGCCTGTGTCCACCTCTCAGCAATCCCACTATCTGGGGCATACTGGAGGTATCAGGTAGGCTAGTTGGCCCCTAAGGACCCCCAGCAGTGAAGGGGACTTTAATCCCCATCCAAGAGCATGCCAGGGAGCGCGTTTGCTGAGTGGTGGGCAAAGGGGGTGTGGGCTGCTTTGAGAACTTACCAATCCTGCTGTGTGGGACTTACTGGAGGTAATAGGAGGGGTAGTTGGCCCCCAAGGTTGTCCTTGCGGGCCAACTACCCCTCATGTTACCTCCAGTAAGTCTCACACAGTGGGATTGCTAAGAGGTCTTCGGAGGCCACGCTCACCTTTCTCCACCACTCTGCAAATGCGCCTCCTGGCACAGTACTGGTAGGGGGATGAAGTCCACTTTGCTCCTGAGGGACTTTGGGGGCCAAGTAGCCCTCCTGGTACCTCCTGTAAGTCCAACACAGCAGAATTCCTGAGGGCTGGTCGGAGGCCCAGTCCCCTTTCTGCACCGCTCTGCAAACGCGACTACTATGTTATAGTTAGAAATTAGCATTTAAAAAACCTTAGAAATTCACTGAAAAAACCATAGGTTTCAGGGACATTATAGATAGAAATTAGAATTTAAAAAACCTTAGAAATTAGAAATTCCCTGAAAAAACCATAGGTTTCAGGGACGGTATAGTTAGAAATTAGCATTTAAAAAACCTTAGAAATTCACTGAAAAAACCATAGGTTTCAGGGACGTTATAGTTAGAAATTAGCATTTAAAAAACCTTAAAAATTCAGTGAAAAAGCCACAGGTTTCAGGGACGTTATAGTTAGTTGGACATTTCACTCGTACAAAACCAGAGAAATTCGGCCTTTATAGTTAGTTGAGCTAACTATAACTCGCGCCCCCGCGATGCACTGATGATGACGTCACATATTACATCACTCATGACATGGTCAGTGACATCACTGATTACATCACTGATGACATCTCAGCTGGATTGCTGAGAGTGGTCCGATGACCTCCCCCTTTTTACACCACTCTGCAAAGGCGCCTCCTGGCGCACTGCTGCTCGGGGGATGAAGTCCACTTTAGAAAGGTAGCTCTTGGTCCAGAGTGCACTCTTTTTGTTAAATGGTGTAAATCCGTTCAGTAGTTAAAAATTTAAACATTTCTCAAATATACAAATATGGCGGCGGAGGATCCGCGAACCCACACGATTTCGAGCCTGAGATCTGATTGGCTGCCAACACTTCAAACCAGGAAGTGTTGGCAGCCATCTCGTGACTCCGTTGAACCGAGTCACGAGGAAAAAGGTAAAACAATGTAAAAATTAAGAAAAGGGGGCAGGGTAGAAACACCCTGACCCCCTAGGCCTGCTCAGGGCCAAAAAGCATTTTAATTTTAATTTTCAGCAGGATTCGCATAGGATCCGAGAATACGGCTGAAAATATTTTTAAAAAAATGACGCGCAGCTCCTGTATTTCATTTAATTAGGCCCCGTAGGACTTACAGGAGGTAATAGGAGGGCTAGTTGGCCCCCAGGGACCCTCAAGAGGACTTCATCCCCCAACCAAGAGCACGCCAGGAGGCGCGTTTGCAGGGTGGTGGAGAAATGGGGCGTAGCCTGCGACCACCTCTCAGCAATCCTACTGTGTGGGGCTTACTGGAGGTAACAGGTAGGCTAGTTGGCCCCTAAGAACCCCCAGGAGCAAAGGGGACTTCATCCCCCAACCAAGAGCGCTCCAGGAGGCGCGCTTGCAGAATGGTGGACAAAGGGGGAGTGGTCTGCTATTAGAACTCAGCAATCCTGCTGTGTGGGACTTACTGGAGGTAATACGAGGGGTAGTTGGCCCCCAAGGCTGTCTTTGGGGGCCAACTACCCCCCTGTTACCTCCAGTAAGTACCACACAGTGGGATTGCTAAGAGGTCTTCGGAGGCCACGCCCCCCCTTTCTCCACCACACTGCAAACGCGCCTCCTGGCGCACTTCTGGTTGGGAGATGAAGTCCACTTTACTCCTGGTGGCCCTTGGGGGCCAATAAGCCCTCCTGGTACCCCCTGTAAGTCTTACACAGCGGAATTCCTGAGTGCTGGTTGGAGGCCCAGCTCCCTTTCTGCACCGCTCTACAAACGCGACTGCTAGTTAAAAAACCATTGAAAAAAACCCACAGGTTTCAAGGGCGTTGTAGTTAGAAATTAGCATTTAAAAAACCTTAGAAATCCACAAAAAAAACCACAGGTTTCAGGGACGTTATAATTAAAAATTAGCATTTAAAAAACCTTAGAAAATCACTGAAAAAATCACAGGTTTCAGGGACGTTATAATTAGAAATTAGCATTTAAAAAACCTTGAAATTCACGGAAAAACCAAAGGTTACATGGACATTATAGTTAGGCTGACATTTCACTTGTACAAAATTCAGCCATTATAGTTAGCTGAGCTAACTATAACTTGCACCCCCCCAATGCACTGCGTATGACCTCACATATTACATCACTCATGACATGGTCAGTGACATCACTGAAGACTGTGAACCGCAGAGTGCTCCGTGATTTCCTGGTATGGGATTTTGGTGGTTAATGTTTTCGTGACGGCCACAGTCACGATGGAGGCACCTACCCGCAAGTTGTTCGGCAGCATTTGTGGCATTTGGTGGAAGGTTTAGTGGATGTCTGCCAGAACCGCCGCTGCCCACCAGCGTATTGTGTTCGTCGACACGTGGTCGTCATTACCATAATGAAAGGAAGCAAGTTACAAAGCAAAGCTCCTACGGATACTTGCCTGTTGTTGGTCAGAGCATGGTAGGGCAATGGACTAAGTTTTCAATGTGCCACAATGGTGATTGAAATATCGGACATGCAATTGGATATATTGGTGGCCTGAATAACTCATTTCTACTAAGTGACTATAATTACTGAAATTAGATTTACGAGTATTAAGGCACACTCACTGAGAGATTATGAAGGAACTATGCATGTCATAATGGCGGACTGAGTAAATAAATAACATTGAGCATAATGCAGTCTGTTTTCTCTTACAGCACTTTTTCCTGTCCAATGAAGAGGAGACAGGAGTGTTTTAAATGTGGTGAAATGGCTAATGGGAACACTATGGCATTGAGAAAGGCACAATTGCTGAAACACGCCTGCCAAATTAAAGTGAAGACTTTGAACCGCAGAGTGCTCCGTGATTTCCTGGTATGGATTTTGGTGGTTAATATATATATATATATCAAAACAAAGACCAGCGCGTTTTCTTCAAGCACCGGAATCCGACACAACGACAAAGGTATTTCCTCCAAATTATTTTATTAGCATGTTTTCGAGGGCTATAAATAAATAAATATATATATATATATATATATATATATATATATATATATATATATATATTCACTGAAAAAACCATAGGTTTCAGACACGTTATAGTTAGAAATTAGCATTTAAAAAACCTTTGAAATTCACTGAAAAAACCATAGGTTTCAGGCACGTTATAGTTAGAAATTTGCATTTAAAAAACCTTAAAAATCACTGAAAAAACCATAAGGTTTTAGGGACAGTTATAGTTAGTTGGACATTGCACTCGTACAAAACCCGTGAAATTCCCCGTTATAGTTAGTTCAGGTAACTATAACTCGCGCCCCGCAATGCACTGCTGATGACGTCACATATTACATCACTCATGACATGGTCAGTGACATCACTGATGACATCACTGATGACATCTCAAATGACATCACTGATGACATCACTGATGACATCATCCAGTGACTGTGTGTTTGTGTAAAGTTTAAATATGTTTAATATATATAGGGAAAGGCGTATTGAAGAATGAGTGGGTGTATAAGTGTCTGAATGGATGATTTAGTAGGTGCGTGACTGAGTCTATAAGTGAGTGATTAAACGTATCTTACTGGATGCATGGGTGAGTGACTAAACTGTGTGAATGTCTGTATCCGTCTGTCTGTTGTTGTGTAAGCAGCTGCATGGGTTTCTGACTAGCTAAATGAGTGTCTATATGGGTTATGGATTGGTTCTCTGAGTATCTGTATGGGTGCCTCAGTGTTTGTGTGGGTGGGGTGAGTGTGACTCTGTGCATAGATGTGTGAGTGGGTGATTCACTGGGTGCATGGTTTCAAGAGTGCGTCTGTGATGGACTGTATGGGTGGGTGAGTGTGTGTATGGGTGTGTTAGTGATTGAATGTATATCTCAGTGGTACATGTGTGAGTAACTACATATGTGAAAGGCAGTATATATGTGTGTTGGAGTATATAAATCGCTATAAGTGAGAGTGTGTGATTGTGAGAGTGGCTATATGGATGAGTGTGTGCTTGCATCAGTGATTGCATAGGAGCGTAAGAATGTGCTAGTATTTTTATGAGTAAGTGAGCTGGTGTGTATAACTGTATAGGTGAGTAAATTGGAGTGTGATTAATTATTTTCATGACTGACTAGGTGTGTGAGTACCTCTATGGATGAGTTGCGTTGTGTGAGTGTTTATATAGGTGTATGAGTGCATATGATAGTCCTGTACTGAGTGACTGTAAGTATGAGTGACTGTACGGGTGAGTGAGTAGATGTGTGTGTGTAGACCTAAGAATCAGTGAGTGGGTATGTACTTATTGGTATTGGAGTGTGTATGGTTTTGAGAATGGCAGTCTGTAATTTAGAGTGGGTGTTTCAAAACTTATATTAGGGTGTGAGAAGATGCATTAAATTCTCACATGGATGATGTCATCAGTGATGTCATCAGTGATGTCATTTGAGATGTCATCAGTGATGTCATCAGTGATGTCACTGACCATGTCATGAGTGATGTAATATGTGACGTCATCAGCAGTGCATTGCGGGCGCGAGTTATAGTTACCTGAACTAACTATAACGGGGGAATTTCACGGGTTTTGTACGAGTGCAATGTCCAACTAACTATAACTGTCCCTAAAACCTTATGGTTTTTTCAGTGATTTTTAAGGTTTTTTAAATGCAAATTTCTAACTATAACGTGCCTGAAACCTATGGTTTTTTCAGTGAATTTCAAAGGTTTTTTAAATGCTAATTTCTAACTATAACGTGTCTGAAACCTATGGTTTTTTCAGTGAATTTCAAAGGTTTTTTAAATGCTAATTCCTAACTATAACATGTCTGAAACCTACGGTTTTTTCAGTGAATTTCAAAGGTTTTGTAAATGACAATTTTTAAATGTATTAATTGTTATATTTATTTTTTTAATACTGATTTACTACATTTTTAGAAACAATTTTTTTACATATTTTATTTTTTAAATTACATTGTAATTACATTATACATTACAAAAAATACTTTCTCAGAATGAATTACTTTAGTTTAAATACTTTGCACATAGGCAATAGATTTTTAAGTACAGTAGTTACAGTTGTTGCAATGGGCAACACATTTTCAAACACAATGCAACATTCAGCTCAATGTGAATTTCTAGTTAAATGCAATTAGTTACTTTATGGATTACTTTTCTAACCACAGGACTGGATCCTAGATTCAGTCCTGGGACATCTCCTGTAAACAGTTGAGTAAAAGCGTTTTGGTTACATTAGTGATTTTTAAGGAATATTATTGTATTTTAAAAGTTGACACTGAAACTTTTTCTCATAGAATCACCAATGTTATCCTATGGAAGGAAATTCACTTAGCAGGTAAAAACTGTTATCGTTACTTTTTCTTACTCAGTGTTGGATCCTGGATCCAGCACTGGTGCATCTCCTGTAAACAGTTGAAAGAATGCGTTTAAGTCATACAGGCGATTTTTAAGGAATATTTGTAGTTTGTGAAAATCGACACTTTGAAACTTTTCTGCTGAAAACCAGACAATGGATTCCTATGGAAGAAAATATAAGTTACTGGTAAGTACGGTTAAAATTACTTTTCAGGGTCAGTGCTGGGCTAAAAGATGCAGCACTGAGGTCTCTCCTGATAACAGGTGAGTAAATCGGAATTCGTAGTTCGGCTGATTTTAGAGGAATATTTTAAAGTTCCAAAACTCCACACTTAGAAGAATTTCCAAGTGAAACCAGTCAATGTTAGCCTATGGAAGGAAATTCAAGTTACTGGTAAGTACGGTTAAAATTACTTTTCAGGACCAGTACTGGGCTGAAAGATACAGCACTGAGGTCTCTCCTGATAACAGGTGAGTAAATTGGAATTTGTATTTCGGCTGATTTTAGAGGAATATTTGTATGTTTCAAAAATCAACACTTAGAAACTTTTTCAGCAAAAAGCAGACAATGATATCCTATGGAAGGAAATTCAAGTTACTGGTAAGTACGGTTAAAATTACTTTTGAGGATCAGTACTGGGCTGAAAGATGCAGCACTGAGGTCTCTCCTGATAACAGGTGAGTAAATCGGAATTCGTATTTCGGCTGATTTTAGAGGAATATTTTAAAGTTCCAAAACTCCACACTTAGAAGAATTTCCAAGTGAAACCAGTCAATGTTAGCCTATGGAAGGAAATTCAAGTTACTGGTAAGTACGGTTAAAATTACTTTTCAGGACCAGTACTGGGCTGAAAGATACAGCACTGAGGTCTCTCCTGATAACAGGTGAGTAAATCGGAATTCGTATTTCGGCTGATTTTAGAGGAATATTTGTATGTTTCAAAAATCAACACTTAGAAACTTTTTCAGCAAAAAGCAGGCAATGATATCCTATGGAAGGAAATTCAAGTTACTGGTAAGTACGGTTAAAATTACTTTTCAGGATTAGTACTGGGCTGAAAGATGCAGCACTGAGGTCTCTCCTGATAACAGGTGAGTAAATCCGAATTCGTAGTTCGGCAGATTTTAGAGGAATATTTGCACAATGGTGAAGGTAGGGGCGAGGCCTGAGGTGACATCTGTGCAAACGCGCCCCGTGGCGCGTTTTAAGTTGGGGGATTAAGTCCCCTTGAATCATGAGGGTCCCTAGGGGCCAACTAGCCCACCAGGAACCTCCAGTACGCGCCAGGGGGCTGCGTTGCAGAGACGTGTAGAGAGGCCACACCCCTTTACACCTCTCTGCAACGCAGCTCTGTGGCGCTTTCTGGATGTACCTGTTGGGCTAGTTGGCCCCCAGGACCCTCAGGATTGAAGGGGATTTAATTCCCCATCTTAAAACGCGCCACGGGGCCTGTTTGCACACATGTCACCTGAAGCCCCGCCCCTCCCTTCACCACTGTGCAAACGCGCCCTGTGGCGCGTTTTAAGTTGGGGATTAAGTCCCTTGAATCCTGAGGGTTCCTGG
Source organism: Calotriton arnoldi (assembly GCA_963921515.1). Lineage (NCBI taxonomy): Eukaryota > Metazoa > Chordata > Amphibia > Caudata > Salamandridae > Calotriton > Calotriton arnoldi. Next base: position 409,009 of record CAWUFW010005112.1, read on the forward strand.
GGGCCAACTAGCCCACCATGTACCTCCAAAAGCGCCACAGAGCTGCGTTGCAGAGAGGTGTATAAAGGGGCGTGGCCTCTGTACACCTCTCTGCAACGCAGCCCCTGGCGCATACTGGAGGTTCCTGGTGAGCTAGTTGGCTCCCAGGGCCCCCAGTATTCAAAGGGAATTACTTCCCCATCTGCAAACGCGCCAGGGGCGCGTTGCAGAGTGGTGAAGGAAGGGGGCGGGGCCTGCGGGCCGATCGTTTTTTTTTTTTTCCTGAAGGGGGGCTGTGTGGCCCCCTTCCTTTTTCTATTTTTGGGCCCTAGGGACCCCATCCCCCAGGGCCTTACCCCTTTTTTTTTAAATTTAAAAAAAAATTATTTCCGGGGAGGGGGCCGCGTGGCCCCCCTCCCGGCCACTACTTGCCCCGGGGACCCCATCCCCGGGGCCTGGCCTCTGGTTGGGGACTGTGGGGGTCCCCAAACCCCCACAGTCCCGCCGGCTCCCCGTGTCCCACGGGAGCCGGCATTGCTTTTACACATAGGGAGCAGCTAACATGCTGCTCCCCGTGTGGAAAAGCAATTGTCTTTGGATATTGGAAGCAGAGCAGGTTTCCTGCTCTCTCTTCCAATATCCAAAGCAGTTTGCAATGACAGGACGGGAGCCGCGAGGCTCCCGTCCTGTCATTGCAAACAGCAGTGTCCCGGGGGTAGGCACTCCGGGACACTGCAGGAGCCGGACCTGGGGGGTGGTGGTCCCCAGGGCCACCACAGGCTCCAGGAGGGGGGCCACGCGGCCCCCCTCCCCACATCAGCACAGCCCCAGGGACCACCACCTCCCCCATTTTAATTTGTTAGTGCCCCGGGGAGGTGGCGGTCCCCGGGGCGTGTGGGGGGGCTCGAGCCCCCCCCACACAGGAAAAAAAAAAAAAAGAAGCCCCGGGGAGGTGGTGGTCCATCACCAACTTTGATCCCAAATACCCTGTGGCACGCCATTTTAGGGATAAACATTTCTCCAATACCAAAGAGATGAGTTACCTTATCTTAGAGCAGATAGTGAAACATCCTAGAGGTGGCAACAGGGTTTTGCATCTGAGACAAAGGGAGTCTAGATACATCATAGACTTCCAAACCAAGAACCCGGGAGGATTGAACCAAGAGGAAGAACTCTCAATATACTTGAAAGAACAATAGTGGTCATGAGACATTGCGGGGTGTGTCATATTCGCGCAATTGTTAGTTGTTCCGCCTCTCATAAAATGAGATCATTCTGTTTTCCCCCCTTTCCCTCCCCCTTCTCCCTTTTCCCCCATTCTCTCTCGTATATATATATTTATTCTCCTCATTTCTTTTGTATACATTTTTTCCCATTATTTTCGTCAATCTTTGATCTTTCTTCCATAATAATGACTATTTAAGCATTGGAATTTTGAGCAAGTTTTATGAATGTAAGGTTTTGAGTAGATGTTATATTATGTTAATATTACAGGACAGATGATCCTGGTTTTAATCACTTTGTTCTTTTGTTTTGTTCACAGGAGGAAAGGAAGGGGCCCATTCACCAGTATTCACCAGCACGGGCCACCTACCCTTTTTTCTCTTCATGAGCACATTGTCACATTGAAGTATGTCGGTAACGTTTTTTTGAGTTTGTGGCTATGATGGTGTTCCAATTGGACTTGCGTACATGTGTGAGATATACATTGGGCACTTGCCCATATGCACATAGGAGAACTGCATATGATGTTGTTGTATTTCACTTATAACCAGTCTGATACAGGAGGGCACACATGTTTTTTACGCAGCTGTTGTTCTGAAAGTACATATATAAATTTTTTTTGGGTCCACCACGTGTCTGTATGCTTACGCGCTACACAGGTGAGCACAGGCACAGCCATTCTGCATCGTAGAAGACCGCGTGTTGAGCAGTGTATTGTGCTCACAACTTTGTAACTTTATTGACAATGTACGATGACACTGCTTGGCCGACTTGAGTGTTGTCTATATGGATGACGACATCTCCCACTTGGGGATCCATCTTATTGTTGATACTTTCATTATCCCATATTTGGCACTGGTCGAGCTTAGGTAAAAGTTTTGTGGCGGACATCTCCATGTTAACGCACATATCGTACATCTGATACCTTATCAGCAGTAGGTTTTATAGACACGGTTATATACATAATTTACAGCTGGTAGTGAGATGTATCAAGTATTATTTTGATTAGAGGTACTATAGGCACAGCCGCTTTGTATTTTAGAAGACTGGGTGCGGAGTAGCCTATTTCACTTGTAACTTTATTGGACTACCTATAAATGTCTCACATAGTTGTGCATTTTGTCGCTAACCATTAGCATTTCTAATTTCGATCTATCTTTCACTACTGACTGGGCACATCGTTTTGTAATTTGTATTTTACAATTGACTGTCTGATACATCTACAATCCATGTGTGTATCACAACAGGAATGTATTACTTAGTTTCTTACCATTCCAAGATGGCTGCCGCTACTCATATGTATGTCCGTTGTTTATTTTCATTGCCATTGACTCTCTATAATTGTTGCCCGCATTGGTTGCACGGTTCACGTGATCAAGCTTTCAGGGAAAGCGAAACGCGTTGTGAATAAACACAGCAGTGGACACTACGACCACAGAGTCCTCCTTTTCTGAGAGCGCGCGGAATTGTGAGTTGCACGGAAGGATTAAGACAGCCGGTGTGCTCCGCCGGCGTGCGCGCCACTCTCCAAGGGTCCCATGCAGTCCAGAAGGAGTGTGTTTGTGTTTGATATATATATATATATATATATATATATATACTTTACACAAACTATAGAGTCCAACTCGGTCAATAGAAAAACCCTGCCGTCACACTAAAGAGAAAAGAAGAAAAGAATCCATTTATTTCAAGGAACTCTCACCCACCAGGTGTACCCCTTGGTGGAATGCTTTATCATAGAGTTCCTTACCGTTCTGATATGGAATGGAGCTTGTTTCAACCTATGAGATGCATGAGAGCACTTTGTTGGAAAAGGTATAGGGTAGTGAGTGGGGGGTAGGGTTACTCTTTAAAAATACATGCCTGGTAGACCTAACATTTTAATCTGGGCACCAGCCAGTATGATTAAAAACGTGAATAGTTAGGAAGTCCTGGGGTACTAGTTATCCCTACTTCCTCTTACGTTCAACATGTTTCAGCCACTTATGTTCCCAAATGCTCTTGGCTTTCATCAGGACTGATTATCCTACCACAATTTACACCTATTCCATAATGCTGAAATAACTGGTTAAATTTAGCATACACACGTCAAGCACACCTAAACAACCTACTTAGTGTCTGTAAATGGGTATATATTAAGGCACTTAGCAGTGCTCCATAGCTACACGGAGGAGAGGTGTGCCTGTTGTCATACAGACTCCAAGGTCCCCACCTGGCCTTCTTGCCTAAAATACCTCCATCCATGCAAACATTTTGAACTTGGTAAGAGTGAGATTTTGCAAACAAAATCTAAGGAATTGACTTTTCCTATTGATTTTCATTGAAAAAGTGGAGATTTTAGGTGGGCGACGGCTAAAATAAAGCCCTTTTGGGCTTAAAAGCATGGAGAGTCTCCTGCCTGAATCGAGTATGTTGGTTTGCATGGTTGTGCTGCCACTGCCTTTTGCTTCTGCCCACAGTGGTCTGTTGTATTGCCAAAGCCTTTCTTGACTGTCCTGCATGGTTGGTTTCCTGCCCCCCTTTTCCCTGCCCCCCATTATCTGTTGTGATGCCACTGCCCCTCCCGCCTGCCCAGCATTGTGAACTTGCTGCCTCTGGCCCCTCCTCCTGCCCTCCATTTTCCGAGCCCCTGGCGCTGACCGGTGCCTCTTCACAGTGTTCTAATGAACAGGGGCAATTTTCCCCATAGATATTATGGTTCGTGCTCTAAAAAACAAAAATGAGGACACATTTTCTGAGTTCTCAAATAGCAACAGAGTGCTTTTGAATTATTTGCTAGCTTTGTTTTTTTATTCAGTTGATCACTTGATATTTGTTGAACTTACGGGAGAGGATGTGACGTTACGGCCAGAGCTGCTGACTTTGCATCTGGGGAACCAGGTTCGAGCATCGGCGTCGGCTCAACATCCTGTAATTCTGGGCAAATCACTTAATCTCCCCATGTCTAAAACCAAAATAAATTTGTACATGTGTAATGTAACTGATGCTCTTGTAAAGCAGTCCAAAACCTTTGGGTCAAGCAGTGCTATATAAAACTGCACAAAAAAATAATAATAATTAGGTGTTTTGCACACGTCTGTCATTGGGCTACACTTGGGTTACATTTGGGTGATATCGGGGCTACAGTTGGGCTTTTATGTCTCTGGTGGCCATCTTGGGAGACGTTTTTGTTATGAAGCTACCTAATTTCCTCATTTTGTGCCGTATCCTCAATATAAAATGCTTTCAGTTTTCCACTTTTATTCCATCAAGATGACGTTCAGATGCGCCACACTTTTGGCATAAATTCAGAATGTTTGCACTCTAGTTGCTCATTAGAACACTGTGGTAAAGCTGCTGATTACCAGGGAGTTTATTGGCTGTCTGCTGCTGGTGTTGAAAGTGCATGTTTCAGTCTGCATGTCAGAATGTTTTAATGAAATAGAAGAGGCATATATTTGAGAACTCATTTAAAATGTGTCCTAATTTTGTTTTCTATAGCACCCATCATAATTGCTATGACAAAATTAACCCCCTCATTTTGTTGCTTTCTAAATTAAATGTTTCATGTTTTACCAGTATGATTCAATCACAATGGTTACAGGCGTGCCACACTTTTGTCAAAAGTAAGACTGTTAGCGCTCTACTTGTTCTTTAAAACATTATGAGAGGCTGCAGTGGAACACTGGGTATCAGCTGACAGATGTTGCTGCTGCTATTGGAAGGACATGTTTTAGTCAGAATGTCAGAATTTATTCTCAGGTAGCTGAGGAAGATAGTGTGAATTTACAGAAAATATGCTCTCATTTAAGCTTCCGGAGCACGTTTCATTACCTCTGTAAGAAAATCATGAGAGAAAACAGTTTTCTCTCAAACATGATTCATGATATTCCAGCAGAGGGTCCACATTTTTCACAGGGTAAAATGACCTTAGAACACACCACAATTCATAAAATTAGTATAATACCACCAATAAATGATTTTTATTGTACCTAAAATCTATTATCGTACTTTATAAGTGCTCCTTTTTGTGACAGTGGGCCTCGTGTGAGTTGAAATACATTCTGGTAATAGCAGTGCTGCAATCACATCAAACCCCATGTGGGTGTTGCCATAGCTCTCAAATTGATCAAAGTTCATTACCCTCCAGTGGGTTGATTTCAGGCCAACATTACTGGATGCGCTGCAAATGACATGTCACTCATTCAAGGCTTCCCGTTCCGTTCGCGGCTCCAAATTCAAGTCACCACAGACCTGCTTCTTCTTGCGACGGTGCGTCTTCACGACTGGACCGGCTGTTTAATATAAAAAAAAAGGTTGCTCCCCTTTGCTTGCTGTTTCTCTCTGAACTATGGGGAATGGTTCCTGGGGCTGCAAATCTGTGGGAAAGCCCACATAAGTGGTCAGGGTGGAGATACTCCATGACCCCATGGTTGAGAAATGGAGGTGTTAGTGACACAAGTTATGTGTCCAAAATTAATTTTGTTAATCACACGCAATATTCGCGTTGATGTCGCGACTACCAGTGTGGCCCTCCCCATGTACCATGGGGGGACATTGCGATTATCAACGTCGTCGCGAATATTGGTGAAAATATAAAAAATATATCAATGAATCTTTAATACATTGTTATAGAGATATTGATTAAAAAAAAGTGAGTTATTTATTTAGTGAGTTATGTACTGTGATGGTTAGAATTAATTATATAGTTATAATTTTTTTATGTGGTGGTGGCTATTGAATTCCTGCTTTTGCTTTCTGCTTTCATGACGTATCTGGGGGGATCGCGATTACTAATGTAATCGTGATCTGCGGCCTCACCGCGAAAACAGAAAATAGGTTTTAGAGATGGTTGTTCTAGAAATACACTAGAAAAACATGATTTTTTTCAAGTACAGTAATAAACCCCTAGTGTGTAAAATACTCTAATATGTGTGCATATATGTGTTTTCACTTTATGGGAAAGACGTGATCGTCGCAGTTAACGATGCCATTGCGATGTCCAGAATAACCGGGAGAACTGGAAATATGTCTGAAAGATGTTTTTTTAAGAAACTTGGTACAAAAATATGACTTTAAACATGCTTTGAGGGAAGTATGAATATTGCAATATGTGTAGGGCAATGTTTACAATGGATTTTTTACATATTATTTTTGGATGTGTTGGTGGCCATTGAATGTCTGCTTTTATTTTCTGTTTTCACGACATGTCCGCGGGGATCGCGACGTCGTCGCAAAGATCCCCAAAAACTTTAGAAAAAAAAAAAACTTTAGAAAAAAACATCACAATATTTCGGGTTCTAGGGTGGCTCTGACAAGAGCTGTTGCTTTTGTTCTGTGTATATGGCTACTACACATAAGACCAGATGCAGAGTTTCATGTTACTTAAAAACACCCTGTTGCCTTCATCTGTAAAGTGCACTCCATCATTTTTATAAATTCCATGCATGTCAAAATGCAGATTGTTGTAATAGATACTGCCCATGCGATGGTCTCTGAGGAATGCAGAAACTGTTTTATTAACATGTTTCCTGGTTTGTCAATCTGTGGACAGAATTGATTTGACCACTTCTTTTTCTGTCTTTGGCATATATTAGAGTATACAAAGACAGTGTGAGGGAAAAGCGAAATCAGTTCTGCATAGGTTTCTTTCATTAGGATTTCCAGCCCTACCCCAGTCAATGTGCCTAGATCATTGCCACTATAGTGCACAATTATGAGGTGAGGAGTTTGGGAATCCACAATGAATTTAACCAGAGCCAGCAACTGATGAAACTTTAACCCTCTCTGGCCCGACAAGGTAATCTGCACATTTGGCAAACCCAAGTTCCTGTCAATACCTCTCTTTTTTGCAGCCTCTTTAGCTCAATAGATATGGCTGTGGCCCACAATCCATCAGGCCTGGGCGTAGTTCGCGGAGCTTTGCTATGCGGAACTCCGCGAAGTTACAAAAAAACTCTGTGAAGTTCCACGAGTGGCGGAGTGCAGTGCGAACTGCAGTTGGTGCTGGTATACCTGCTGCTCGGGTAGAAATTCTACCCGAGCGGCAGCTCGCGCTCGGGAACTTACCATTCGCGATCGCGAGCGGGGAAAAAACTCTGCTGCACATCGCGAAGCAGAGTTTTCTGCACTCCGCGAGCTTGCGGAGTGCGGAGTGCAGAAAACTCCGCAAACTCCGCGAACGGAGCGAAGTTCACTGCCCAGGCCTACAATCCATACTCTAAGCATTTTGAAGTGAAGGAGCAAGTAGTCAGAAGAAGGCTGGAGCTGAATGAGGTCGTTTTCCAAAGGAAAAGCAGTTAAAATGGAGGTGTTTAAAAAAAAAATATATATATATGTACATAAATATATATATATATATATATACATACATATTAGTTTCATTTCGAGTGTAACTTTTGTTTGAGATATGCTGACTATATGTTTTAGAAGCAGAAGAAGTATTTGAGAAATGATGTATGTATGCCATTCGCAAAAGGTTTTGTGCTTTGAAAAATGTTTAAATGTGGTTTTTCGTTTTAGAAACTTACTGTTGCATGTGCACGCTCAGTAATAAAGCAATGTATGTTTCTAGAGAGCCATGTATGCATTTATATATCAAGTGTGATATCTAGATTTCACTCACACATAGCTCAGAATAAAAGCATTTATACAGTAAAACAGGTAGTTTGATACTGACAGAAGGAGATAACCAATGAGTCAGAGATATAGTGACAACTGTTATGTATCTAACAGCAATAAAGGTACTTTCTCAGTCAGTCGGGCAATATTCAGGCACTCATGCAATCACCCAGCCACTAGTCAGGGAGTCATCAAATCAGTGATTCACTATCCATGGAGTTACTCAATTACCCAGACACTACACATGTACTCTTGCAATCAGGCAGGCAGAAATTATGTAGTCATTGAACTATGAAGGCACTACCTATACATTCATCTAATCACCTAGGTACTATTGACTTATGCGATTAACAAGGCTGTAACTATGCAATCATTATCACCTATGCAGCAATCTAAACACTCACTTACAACCCATGCAGTCATTGAAATACTGAGGCACACACGTGCACTGATGAAACACTCAGGCTCTACTTATGCACACATCTAATTACGTACAGAGTACCATTGTAGTAAACCTATCTCCCATCCAGTACCTATGCAGTCATTTGATTACTGAGCCAATAGTCTTGCACTAATACAGTCACCTCAGCAGTATACTTTCTTTCATCCAATCTTTCAAGCTTTAACAATGGAATCATGCAGTCACTCAGACACTAGTCATGCACTCATGTAATTAGCCAGGCACTACTGATGCACTTATTCGATTCTCCAGGCACTACCCATGTAGTTCTGTAAGCATCCAGGCAATACCTGTTCAGTCAACCAAAAAGAAATGGGCAGCATCCAAAAGCTGAAACACTATTCATCCACTCATCCAATAGGCTAGGTGCTATGGAAGGGCTTAAACAATCATGTATGCACTATCCATGCACTGTATAAATCACCTATATACTATGTACGCACTCTTGCAGTCATCCATGCACTAGAATTGCACTCATTTAATCATCCTACCAGCATTTATGCATGTATTGAATTATTGAAGCTTTAGTCACACACTTGTTGAATCATTCAGGCTCTACTCATGCACTCATCCAAACACCCAGATACTAGTGGTATACTCATGCAAACACGCAGGCAGTAAGTATGCAGATATGAAATGACCCATGGAGTTATGACATAGTCAGGGTATCATCTAGGCACTACTTGTATCCTCAGGGAATCACTTAGGCACTACATATGCACTCATTAAATCATCCAGAGAGTATTGATGTGTTCAACCACAAAACCATGTATTCATATGTTTTACTGAGGAATATGTAGTCTTTAGACAATATGGGTGATAGGTTTACTACAATGGTACTTTCTGCATAATTACATGAGTGCATGAGTAGATCTGAGTGTTTCATCAGTGCACGTGTGTGCCTCAGTATTTCAATGACTGCATGGGTTGTAAGTGGGTGTTAAGATGGCTGCATAGGTTCTGTGCAAATGTTATAATGATTGCATAGATACAGCCTTGCAAATTTAGTGTTGAATTTAAAAAGCATAGAAGAAGAAGAGATGCAGTGAAACAGAAAGAACGAGTTGAGAGAGTAGTTGATAAGGCCATTGCTTTGAAGAGGAAGCTTTTCATTTTGATTCTAAATAGAATGAAGACTCTTGACAAAATAGGATTGTGCATGAGGAGGCAAAACCAGAAGAAAAGATTAGTGAATAGAAGTAACTGTTGTACCGTTTTTAGTGGGGAATGAATACATACTTCTTTTACAGAGGCTTGTTTAATGAAGAAAGCTATCTCCAGGATAACAAATTAGTTCATGCTATTGATTAAAGAGGACGATGTTATGAAATGAAGAATGGTAGTCCTATAGCAAAAGAGGTGATGGTATCTAGAAATGTAGAAGAAGTTATTGCAGAAGAGGTACAGGGAAGGCGTAGTCAAGGTACTGTATACAAATGGAATTGTAGTAGTGTTTCTAGTATTAGTCAGCAATCCACTGATATTAAGAAAATTCATATGTATCTTTCCAAGGCGAAGTTTAAAACACAAAATAAGTTACACCACTCAACAATGCGAACTTTAGGTAGGAGGCTGTATTATGTGAAGACTCCTGCTTTATGTTTAGGAGAAATGAATAGAGCACTTTTGCATGGTAGTGTGGCAGATGTAGAAAAGGTTTGTGGTGATGTGCAGTTTTGTTTCCTTGGTCCTGAGCAGGATTCTAGGGAAAATGAAGAGTTGTTAAGAGGAGGAGTTGCAGAACAAGACACATATATTACAGTTGATAGTTTTGAAGAAGAGATTACAAAATGTAACACATTGTTGTCTTAAAAACCAGAGTATGCTTGTATATGTTGTCGATGCACTTACTAGAAGATTTAAACACAGACAGTTGACTTATATATAAAAAGTAAAAAAGTAAATCATGATAACTGCCAAAAGTTACCTGTGTATTTATTTGTAGAGGGACGGTTTGATTTGTCTATACGGCTGGTTATATGTAAGTAGTGTTACAATAAATTAGAAGATAATAAAGTGAACAGCACATAGATATTAGATACCCATTTTGTAAGATAATAAAATGCCTGCTAATGTAGAAAAACTATGAAGGGCCAAAAATAAAAAATAAAATCAACATTTATTATTCTTTGCAGCATTGCGAAGGGCCATTATTGGCTGCTCTCCAGCACTCACTACAACTCCACAATCCAAATCTTGAAGTTGAGATTGGACTTTTGAATGGACTCTCTGCTTCGGTGTTGTTGTGCTGCTATTGAAGTCGAGGGTCCTTTAGCTTTGCTCTGCCTTCTTGCTGCTCACTATGAACTGCTCTTATGAAATGTGCAAAAAATATAAAAGGAGGAAAAAAGTACCATGTATGATTTTGAGCAGCATTGCGAATAGCTGTAACACACTGCTCCCCAACTGTTATAACAACAGTACAGTCCATGCAATACGTAGCCATTCTGGAAAACTCTGGAGCCATATCTGTTGTAGTAATCTGTACCTCTAAAGGGATTTTGTGGCCGGGAATTGTTGCTGCTGCCACTGATGTAGATGGTCCTCCAGTTTCCTTCTGCTTGATTGGCAGTTGGAGATGTTTTCTATATACATTTTAAGATGATATAACATTGTCCCACATGAGTCCAACAAAAGTCTCCAGTTAAAATCTAACACCTGCTCACAATAAACGTCTGGAAAAGAAGATTGAAGAATGAGGAGTGGGTGTATACTTCCTATTCATTTTACTGAACAGTATATTATCCAATGATATTCCTTACTTTCCCGGTCATGTGATGTTTTCAGATTGTAAATTGCACTAGTTTGGCAACAGTTTTTAATTCCCCATGAGTTTGGGTATCAATGGGTAGTTTGATGGGTGTTTGGTAGTTATGTTCTATTTGTGAGTTCAGATGTTGAGTTATTTTTTTAAACTGTTCTTTTTTATAAATGTGTTGTGAAAATAAAGTTAAACCAATATGTTACTAAAGCACTACACTCAAACTTTGTGTAAAATATGTCTATATATCTGTTTTTCACTTTGTCATTTGTATTTGTGATTACTGATGTTGTTGCTACTTCTGATGTTGCTGTGAAGAAGGAAAATGCATTTTTGATTTAGTTATTTTGATAAATGAATACAAAGAGCAAAGTTAAATTAGTATCTTACTAAATAGCTACACTGAAACCTTATGTAAAAGATGCCTATATATGTGTTATACACTTTGTTAAAAACACCCGGTATTCGCAGTCTGTCCCCCGACAATAGCACTCATAGAATCATACAGGCACTACCTGTGCTATCCTCAAGTACGTCCTTTCTCCATTACTCTGCAAACGCGCCTCCTGGCATAGTACTAGTTGGGGGATGAAGTCTCCTCGGCTATTGAGGGTGTTTGGGGGCCAAGTATCCCACTTGTTACCTCCAGCAAGTTCCACACAGTCAGTTTGCTGAGAGGTGTTCGGAGGCGACACCCACTTTCTGCACCACTCTGCAAACATGTCTCCTGGCATCCCTGGAACACAATTGGTTTATTCATTAAGCCCAAAAAACTACAAATGATTTGTATTTCCTTCATTCCATTTTCTTGATAAATGCTAACATCAATAATCATGTAAAAGTTGTTCCAACAGGTTTCTTTCATTGAAGCCGATCCTAATACTACAAGGTGAGTCAGCTTTTACTCAGAGATGCTCAAAGTAGAATAATATTACATACATTTTCACAAAATGTCGTCAGTTTATTCTGAAAGTATCCCCTGACTTGATGGAATGACCTTCTTCCTCCTCTGCTTCCTTTGTAGGTTGAAGGCTATTTTCTATCATCTACTATCATTACTTGGGTTGTTGTTTGAAGCTTAGAAGCCCAGGGTTGGGTTTGACAGATCTGTGTCAGGACGGAACGAGCTTCACAGTGGCACCAAACTAGACTGCACCTCTCACACCTCATCCTCACACTTTAATTAGCTTTTAGCCTACCATATGTTGCACATTGACAAGGGAATCCAGGTTTATCAGCACAGATCCATATTATCCATGTATACTAACATCATAATACTATATATAAAAGGCATCAATATAACCAATTTTGTGATTGGAAGAAATATATTTGGTCATTATTAATAATTGAGATGTCTGAATTGTGCCACATTATGTACCTTTCTTTGGGATAGTACAACATTTCAATAGGGCTTCTCTCACAATTAAATACTTTGGCTTTAATAAATCAGCGGATATCACAGTGCTAAATAAAAAATGTTTAGCAACATCCTGGAACTCCTGGATGTTGTTCTCTACAAAGGGATCATCTTACCAATCTCTTTGATGGCAAGAACCTCAATAATCTAAACGAGGACTATTCTCATAGCACTTCCACACTGCATTCCTTCCTCCAGCTTTGGAGGACAAACATGCTTAAATCAGTTGAGAATCAGTGATTCTCCCTTATGAGAAGAGGGGTTTTACAGTTCTGTAAATAATTACTTGGTTAGCAAGACAAAGTGTGGCCCTACCCTGAAATAGCTACATGTCTAGTCAAGGCTTGCTGTAATTGTCAACCTCTGTTTAAGCAATCAATAGACTGAATGAAACATTGATAGGAGCAAAAACACCATATTGTCCCCATTTCCCCTCTGGAATACTTCTGGTATTAATATTGCTGATCTAGTTAGGTACTTCATAAATCCGTCACCAAGTTAAAAGTTTTGATTTCTAAGGTTTTTTTTATGGATGACAAGCTCTTAAAAAATAACAGGTTTAAACATTAAGGTGACCATTTATATGTTTCAAGCTCACTGACAGGAGGCAAGCACTTATTTAACTCGTGTATAGCTTTGCTAAGAAATTCCCTGACGAATGAAGGTGGATTGAGTGTTGTTGCAGTGGCTTCAATGTTACTATGAGAGACCATCACAAGCCAATCCATTTAAAATACATTCTTCTCCTTGAGGACAAGCCCAGCAGATCTGATGCCTCCCCCCTCCCAGTGACTGGTCAATGGCAGTGTCAACCTCCAGTTTCTTGGGATTGTCTGTCACTACACAGGGACTACAAACTATAAAATAAATAAGTGGAACTGAGGCCCCTTGCTCTCTAGTAACATTCGTGCTAGGGGTTTTAACTGATATCCCCAAAACTCACTGCTAAATGTATAATTATAAAGGCTTGGATGTGTGCCACCATACATGTGGACTAGTTGAAGTGTCTGTAAATTCAATAATATTATCACTGACTTTCATGTGTTTTACATAGCGATGTCATCAATGATTTTGGCCAACATATCATGAGTGCTGTAATTTGTGAGTCATAAGCAGTGTATGACAGGGGCACAAGTTAGTTCACTAAACTAAAACTAGTGAATCTCACTGGTTTTCCAGTTTTTAAATGTTAGTTCTTATTTCTTTTCAAAGCCTAACTACAACATCACTTTAACTCTTGTTTTATTCAGTGATATTCTGTAAGATTTTATTACCATACCTAACTATAATGTCAGTATACCATTTGTTTTTATAGTGATTTTCTGTGATTTAATGATCATTTTCTAAGTTGAGGATATGAGTAACCACCTTGCGTGCCCAAGGCCCTGCTGCAAACAGCAATTGACCGTGGGCAGCAGGGGTTGGGCACAGGACTTGACCTTCAGCCATGCCCCGAACTCATCCCCGTAGGCTCACAACCCCCACCAATGTATTAAAGTTGATTATTAGTTGCAAAAGATGTGAATCCTTCTAAAGTAATAAGTACACAACCTTCTGTCTACCGGGTAACAAGTACTCCATTGTAGCACTTGACTCTCTCAGGGTATCAAGGCCGAGCAATTCAATGCCTACTCAGGGGAGGTGGTGTGGCTAGTACCCCAGTCTGCAGGTTCACAATGATGAACACCCAATAAATCGTTGGCCAGCCAGCACTTTTATTTAGAAAAAGGAAAAAGAACTTCATTATGTACATACTACTTAATACTATGCATTAATTTACAAATATGTACAAGCAGGCAGGTGGACTTATCTATGGTGACACTCTACTACAGCCCACACCCCGAGTAAGCTCTGAACCCTAAGACCATGATGCGCCATACGTATGCTAGACACAATATTACAGGGTGCAGTTATAAAAAGGAAGGGGCACTGGCTATGTCAGGGAGTCACCACATTCAATATCAGACCATTGCAAAACCATTAGAACTGCTACAAATTACACCATCTTACGACATTCATGAGAAGATGTAATGACTCACTTTTAAATTAGTGATGATTGATAAAATATACTTCTGACCTTTATTAAGGCATATAAATGATCACTGTCAATATTGTCACTGTGAATAAAGCATTGCAATTTCATTAAAATATATGCATGAGCCTTTCTTTCCTATTCAACAGACTACAAGTATAGCCTTAGAACCCACCAACAGTGGTCCTCACACTTCTGAGCAAAAGCCTAAGCTTTACTTGGAACTGTATGAAAACTCTCCCATGATCACTAATTGAAGCCCCTGGGAGACTTAGGGTGACGTTAAAAAAAGTTTAGTGGGGATCCTATGAGAACTGTTGCACTTCTGGCAACTCCACAAACATTTAGGAACAAGTCGCTCCCTGCGGCACCACAAGCAGAGTATGCACATTTGAAATGGCCCTCGCAAGGACTTATGGGCCACACTACTTAATACTCTGCTTTCATTTTCAAATATGTATACTTAGGCAGGCGGAACTACCTATGGTGACACCCTCCTAACAGTCCCCACCCTAGGTGAGCCCTGGACCATAACGATATGATACACACATTCACATTAGACGCAATATAATGGGGTGTAGTTATCAAAAGGCTGACCTTCTGGCATTGTCAGAGTGTCACAACATTCATCAAAGCAGGAAGATACAATAACAAACCAATGCAAGACCTTTAAAAGTGCTAGGGGATGATACCACCTTGCAATGGCTCACCTTTAACCTTAAGGTATTTGATAAAACATGTTATGGCATTTATTGAGACATATAAAACATCACTGTCAATTTTGTCAGTGTCAACAAAGCATTCAATTTAAATAAAATATGCGCATAGGTCTTCTTGTCTTTAACTTTTAACAGGCTGCAAGCACAGCCTTAGGACCCACCAACAGTTCGCCCACATGACAGAGCCTCTGAGCAAAAGCCCAAGCTCTAACTGTGCTTGACAATGTGTGAAAACTCTCCTGGGGTCTCTAATTGGACCCCCTTGGAGATGTTGGGCGACTTGAAAAAAAAAACTTTAGTGGGGCTCCTGTGGGTACTGCTGTACTCCTGACAGCCCCGCAAACATTTACGAACATGCTTGTGGTGCCCTTGCCCTCTCAGGGACACCACAAGCAGAATATGCAAATTCCGCTGATCCTATCCCCACAGTGACCTTTTGATGCAGCCAGACTATGTGGGGAAAATGCTGATTTTTTTTATGGAATGGGTGCCCTGGTCTCACCTGGGGCACCCACAGCATTGCTTTTCATTGTGGACTGCAGGGGGACCCCCAATGCCCCAGTGGCCCCTGCCATCTCCCCACATACATACAGCATGAAAGCCTGCATCCTTCCCTGCCCCTGCCTGCGCTGACTGCTGGTGGAAGCAGGATCAACGCACTCCTCCGACATGTCCTCAACACAGGTGGTAGACTAGAGGCTGGTTGATCCTACACCCCAGACACAGGCACAGGAGCAGGAGGAGTATCCCCCAGATGTCCTTGTTGGTCCCCAGGGAGATGGGGACCACGGGGAAAAGATATTGTAAGAGAGCAGTGGCGCTCATTGGTTCCCGGGAGGACGGGGCTCTGGGAGCTAATGAACGTGTGTGGAGGGGGCTCCACTCATGCCCTCTCCTTGAGTCTATAATTCTTTTTAACTCCTTGCCGTGACTCCAGGGATCTTGGTCCTCAAGAACTCTGGGAGCTACTTGCTCCATACCTGGCCGGTCTCCCTGGAGGACCCATCTTCTTGCAGAGCTTTCTTGGCCTCACAGTGGGTCGTTTTGGACACTTTTGCTGTCCTTTTTCTCCTGGTGGCCTGCTCTAGCCACTTGGAGCAGTCTTTCATACCTCCTTCCCCCCACATGCCCCTGGGGGTCATGGTGAGCATACCCTCTCCCCTTACGTGACCTTTCATTTTTTTTCCAGAAGTCCTGTAATTGCTGCAACAACATACACTCCATGTTGTGGCCAGTCAATTAGGATCCACCCATGCAGTGTCAATGGGCCAATCAGAGCATATCTGGGCACCAGTGGTCCACATATACCTAACACTTTCTCAGGACACAAGCCCTTCTTGAAATGCTACTTTCTCAAAAAATAGGTGAGCACATTTACTCCAAATCACAAAAAATGCTTCCTGATTAAATTTCTAACTTTTTCACAAATGTGGTGTAATTCTGTTCAGTGTTTTTTTGTTTTGGAGAGCAAAGTTTCCTATGGAACTAACATGGGAAATCATACTTTGGTAACCCCCCCTTTTATTTTTGGCCCTCTCTTGACGTATCTGTGCGAAACGTATCATTAAGGAGAGAAAGCAGATAAAGTATTTTTTTGAAAGTTGCCTGCAAATTCATCAAACTGTGCAAAGTTATTAGCGAAACAAAAAATACTCTTCCTATGGAAATGCTGACCTAACTATAATGATAACTAAAACTATAACTATAACTACACAGTGATGACTGCTACTCTGTAGCGTGTGTGTTCGTGAGTGTGTATGTTTGTCATGAGGCCATTCTTCAGTACTGTTTCATACTTTAAATATTATTTAAAGGAAAAGGAACAATAAAGGCTAGAATGGCAGGTGTGGGGCCCAGTTATTGAAACAGGGCCCCGTAAAAAAGCTTATATCAGTTGTGTACTGGGGCAGGGAAAGTGAGTGCACAGTGATAGTTAATATCTCTGCTCTGTGGGAGTAGGATACCCTTGCGGGTGATAATGGCCTTTACAAATACACATAACATAACAGCACGCCTGGCGTCCGTGCATTTTATTAAGCGCAACGTGGTGATATGGCACCAATAGTGTAATATCTAGATTAAGGTTACACGATGACTCCATTTCATAGACGACAACACGTATCAAAAATGTTTGCAATCTAGAAATGTATAGTTCTATTAAGGGGAAGGAGGATTACACCTCGCAAAATATTTTATTTTGTTAAATCAAAGACGGGATCACAATGCCCGGGTGGCATGACGTCAACATTAATCCAGAGATGCGATGCTTAGTAATAGAAGCCTGATTTTAACAAAGGGTTGAGTTGAGCATGGTTAGCGATGGTTTTGCTGCATGCACACTGTGTAATCCTCAGCATGTGTACTTCTTTCTACATTGAACCTCAGACCCCCGACTGAATTTACTTCCTATCCACCAAGGCAGATTGGAGTGTTTGTTTTGCCGTCCTTGGTCTGTCCACAAGAGAGGCTTACAGATGGTATATCTTAGTAACATTCTTCTCGCTCTAAAGATGCGCACTTCTTGCTGTTCAAATAGCACAGAAAGCGCGAGGACAACTATCTCGTTTTAATGAGGTGACAAACAAGAAATAATGTTTCCTGCACACGCTAGCTTCCATTGCGTCACCGTGTTGTGATTACAGAGCTTTATTGCATCTCTCAAGCTGTTAGCACAAATTAACATCACCATTTTGTATGTTGGGCTAAAATGCTGACAACACCAGCTAGCTCTGATTAATGGGAGCCGCATCCTGCCGTAGCCTGTTTCTCAAATATTTGCTTTTGAACTTCCAGTGCAATCTGTCAATATTCCCCCAGGCTTTGCTGCTCACCTACTTCCCCAGTGACCTTCTTCTGAAAGAGAGGAACAGCATCAGGTTATACATTGGAAACTAACAGTGAATTAAGGCACTCAATTTAGGGCACGCATACAAGAGAAAGTCATGGTAAAGGTGGGAACTTACATTTTTAAAACAATGCACAATGCGCATTTTCATAAATCACTTTTTTATTAAGCAATTGGAAAAGTAATTTCTTCAGGAGGTTATCAATTTTAACAAAAATATATACATATTGATTATTTCATATTTTTTTTCTGTGCCCTTGACAACGCAAACAGTGAATACAAATCTGTCCTGTTACTTTGACCACGAGATTTCGTATTAGGACCAGAGCCTCTCTAGTTTGCTCTTTATAGTTCATTAATCCAGACATTGAGTTGCCCCAGCCCTTATAAAAGTTTCAGTTTTCCATTCCTAACCATTGCTCATTTACAGTTCCTGTTTAAATCACACAGTCTAGCTGAACCCTATATTCTTTTAGATACCTACTACGAAGTGTTCATTTATCCAACTTTTTACCTACATACCTAACTAACTCCTGACGATGCCCATTGATAGCGTGGACTAGGGCCTAAAATCTTTTTGTAGCAGAACCAATTTACCATCTTGAAGGGTTAAGCCCTATTTTCTGCTCTAAATCCTTCTTCTTCTCATCGATGGACCTTGGAATATTGTATTAGGAGTCAAGGAGCAAATTAGACATCTCAATCTTAAATTTCATTAAAAGTTCAATTCAGTCAATGATGAGAGTTGTATTGTATTTTATTTTCAAAGTTTTATTTCTCATTAAGTGATTAGTAAAGTTATTTTCTTTATTTTTACCTATATTTCAGAAAGTCCATAAAGCAAATACGTTTACAGAAATCCCATCAAAGAAAAATTGGTTAGGGTAAAGCATCAAAATATAAATTGCATTAAGTGAGTTCCATAAAGGAATAAGTTCCCTATTCCATAGAGCAGGATCAGAACTTTAGATTTCAAGAACCAATGAAGAGTTGGAATTCAAGGAAAAGAGTGAAATCAAAGGAGCATAAATCTTCAAAGCCAAATTAAAATAACAGAACCCCCCATAAAGAGTAGTTTGTGAGACTCAGCCCAGTCTCTGTAGATCCAAGTAGATCAGCATACAGTTGCAATAGCAATCTGTCGAGTCAAATGGCAAAGTAGGGCAGTGAGGGAAAAAAGTAGCAGCAGTAGCCACAATGTCAAGGGTCTGGGTCAAGCCTCAAAAGAAAATAATTTGAGACAAGCTAGGAACACACACTAATATAAAAGTCAAGAAAACATGTT
Organism: Calotriton arnoldi; assembly: GCA_963921515.1. Classification (NCBI taxonomy): domain Eukaryota; kingdom Metazoa; phylum Chordata; class Amphibia; order Caudata; family Salamandridae; genus Calotriton; species Calotriton arnoldi. The sequence goes on from CAWUFW010005112.1 coordinate 428,331, forward strand.
GAAAGCATTGTAAAAGGCTCTTTTGTTCACGGACCAATTGGGTAGCATGGTCTTCGGTAAGCAGGTTCAGCTCCTCCTTTCTCAAGGAAATAAATGCGGCTTATACTTTTTATCACAAGGTCAGCTACAGACAGGCTTCCATAGTTATATTCTGGAGACATCAGGCTTGGTTCCCATACGACCAATCGACCTTCTACATTTCAATTTATTTAACTGCGAGAACAATAAACTACTAACTAAAAGGCAAAATCACTGATAGGTAATCCAATCTTTCTGATAGGGATCAAACATTATTGTTTAAAATGCACAAGTTATTCTGTTTAAGCGTTATATGAAACATAAGAAAATAGGAAGTTCATGACATTCAAGAAGTAAAGTTACTTAGAAAGTAATACATTTGTTAAACTGGAATATTCTGCAGTTATGACAACATTTCTAAGCAGGTCATTTTTAAGGTCAAACTCCAAAATCACGTTGTGCACATTTCAGCAATATTAAATTCACATTAGTTACAGAAATAACTTTTCTATTCCCTGCACGAATAACTATGGCTGCCTATTGCGAATTAGCACATTTCAAATGCGTGTCATTTCAATGTTAAGTGTTACACTCTTCAGTGTACAATTAGCTTTCTAAGTTGATTATTTTGTCATTTTAATTACTGGACTCTATTACCACTGTTCTTAAATTCCCCATTTTTGAGGTTCCACCATCTTCCACTACTAGTCACTTATCATCACCTTTCAATCTTGAAGTTAATTTTTGCCCATTAGTACCTCATGCTTAATGTTACATTACATATCTCATACATAGTCCTGTGTTTTTGTACTAATATTCTTCTCCAGTGATCAGAATAATGACATTGATGTTAGTTTTCACATCTATAGCAGTCTAACAACAGGAACAGATGTAACCACAGTCTTTGAAACATCTATAATAAGCTTAGTACTGGAATCACCGGACATGATATATCTTGAGATTATATATCTTGTGCAATTAATGATTGATCATGAAGCTGCTTTTGTTCAGCTAGTTTATTGCTAACCACCTCTATTCCACTAACTGTGAGATCTTTAGATGATGTAAATAAAATTCACACAAGACAAGAAACCTCAAAAGCGTATTGAGTTCGGAACAAGTTGATTGTATAAGAAAGTTGAGTTAGGGAAAAGGTTGGTTAGATCACAACCATCACCCATACCGTGACAGGTCAGCATATATGGTGCACACAAATGATACACGTTTGTAATGCATGCCCCACTGAACAGTTTTGCCTCTTACATGTTGTTTGAATTTTCCCATAATTTTAGTTACTTGCCCAACTTACATGAATGAACAATGCACACAGGTTACTGTGCATTTTGCAGACTTTGCTTTTGGTAGATGGTAACACAGTGAATAAATGTGACTTCTCAAAAATGCCTTTGCCTCAATCACACACATCTTTTCTCTGCCTCTTTTCTTGCAGCCAACTCTTGTTCTTAACACATCTGCACAGACTCCCATTAAATAAAGGGGGGATTACTTAAGAAAAAGGTAAAATAGATTAATATTTGCATTTTTGCAATATAACATTTAAAGTAAATTCAATTTGTGTCTAAAATTCCTACTGTAATGTCTTCAAAATGGGGTATTCTCATTGGCCACAAATGGGAGCTGCAAGCAAATAAGATCAAACATGAGCTTTCCCAAGTGTTTTTGTTCAAAAGCCATGTTGTGATTTGAGAACCAAGTAAACTCTGAAGTCAGAACTCATCTCAAATGGCTTATGTTAGAGCATGCAGAATACATTTTGATAGGGGAAAATTTAGCATAACTAAGTATTGCTCTCCCATGTGCACCAGTGCAAAGGTATGCTTAGTTAAATATTAAAATAAAAGTAAATTGGCCAATTGCATATATAATTGTATCATTACATATTAAGTGGTCGATTATGATGATGTTCGGAAAGGCTCTGAATTGGATTCGGGTCTTCCAAATCCGATTTGGAACCCGTCTTTCCGACCGATTCGGAAAGGTTTCCGAACGACCAATTACAATGTTCACAAAGCGTTCGTACTTTCCAACTCAGTTCCGGATGGCATTCGGAGGAACCGAGTCGTTTGGAGCCAACTCGAACAGGTCTACGGACCGCGTTTATGATGAGCGATTATGATGTCAGATTCTGACAGCCTTTCCGAATCGGTTGTTCCGACTCGGATCGGCAGTTGGAATCTGACTTTGCCCTTCACCTGGGGCCTTCGGAATCGGTCCTGTGGGGGTACAAAAGGGACTCCCCTTTCCAACCATGCAGTGTGGCAGGCACCAAGGGGTGCCCGCCACAGGGTGCACAATTTTCCCCAACCACCCCTTTCTTCAATGGGAGCCTGTGTATTCGGTTGGAACACAAGCTCCCATTGAAGTCAATGGGAGTCTGACCGAATCGTTTGCGGAAGCATCGTATTCGGTCGGTCGGACACCCCGGATCAGATTCGGTTGGAAACCATTCCGAAATTGATTCGGTCGGAATGCTTTCTCAACAGCATCGTAATCTACCCCTAAGCCGGGTACACAAATGACAAGTCAATTGAAATCACTTGTTTCCTTTCCAGTGTGATGTGTTTATCTTTCTCCATATTGATATTTCCAAAATGCAATCTCAATTATCAAAACTATAAACAAAACTTTTCGGCTTGTTTAAAATTGGTAGTAGCTTATCAGATCTTGTAATGACTAAAGGTTTCCTGCGTGATGATAAAGAAGTGCAATTTATAGTGACTGAACAGATACATGTTAGTCCAAGACGTGGCAGTGGCAATGGCAGATGGTTTCAGCTGCTATCCCAACCACTGACATAGATTACAGACATGCACTTTATCAGTGGATTAACAGTGTAAATTATTTTTAAGTAGGTGAACTATTCGCATAGCATGCAAGGTGTTTAAGTGTTTTTATTAATGCTTCTGTATCCATGTTTGCACTTTAGCAGTGTACTAACAATGTAAATTATTTTTAAGCAGGTGAACTATTTGCATTACATGCAGGGTGTTTAGGTTTTTGTATAAATGCTTGTCTATCCATTTTTTTCAATTTATTTGCACTGGCCAGTCAAGGTGGTGATAAATAAAAAATATTTAGCGAAGGCTGCAACTGCAGCGGTGTCAATGACTGACAATCTGAGAGTTGCACAGCATCTACTGGTGCTTCTGATGGTGCTGAATAATAATTTGAGAGGAAATTGAGTGGTTATTCTATTGACATTTTGAGCATTTGACCATCATTCAGACACTGACAATTGCCCTAACTCCACTGAAAATATACTTCTGGCATACACTGGCATAACACATATTTGATTGCTGACATGTTGAGTGCTCAGTAGGACAGCCCATCCAGGAACTCTCCAATAACCAATGAATGAAAACAAGAATTCTCAAATTGTTAGTGTTTCTCTCTTATGATGAAACATCATATTGTTTTACACAGCTCAAAAACACAGGGTTTGATAGTAGAATACAGGTGCTCCTAGGCTATGAAGAAGTGCTATGGCACAGTTTCCAAGTGAGTGATGAAGGAACTTGAAACAATTACTGTACATATGGAAATAGGTTAACCTTGGTACATTGTTTTTGCTTGTTTGTTATAACTGATATCCAAGCAAGTAATTTGGAGAATATTGATGTTTCGACCCATATAAATTAATTTGAGAAGAATGGGGTCTTCATCAGGACCAATATCATGAATGCAACCTATATAATGATTTAATGAAAAAAACGGTGTCCGTTTTTTCAAATGAGCTAAAAAGGTATATTGTTTGTCTGTGATTAGGACAAGCACTTCTGACCTATAAGCAATGTAATCCTTTTATCTCTTTGCAAAATGAAGGCCATACATATTCTACTGATGTGCACATCCACCCTAAAGATAAAAAAATACCTATTGCTAGTGCACCATAACTTTAGAAAGGAGAGGAATTGCACAACAAGGGCTCAGTTCAGAAGGCTACTTGGACAAAAACACGGAAAACCTGTGGGAACATTGCTGAGGCCCTAACGGCAGTACCCCTAAGAGTCCAAGAACCCAGCAGATAAGCTAGAAAATGCAGAAAAAAGGAGTAAAATATCTATAGGTAAAAATTATTGTCCTCTGGGATTGTTTTAATATATTGTTTCCTTCGCACCTTCTTTCATATGCCAAACTCTGACTCCACACACACACTCACCATTCATAAAGGTCACCGCTCAGCTGGTGGCTACAATGTATTGGCACAAACACCTATTGTTCATAAGGCAATGATTGTAATTTATTAAAACCATTTATTATTTTATACAAAATTAAAAAAGAATTAGTTACAAGTTAAAACCATTTTTGTCCATACCATCATCATGAAAAATATGAAACAATACTAAAAACAATTAATCACATTCACAATACTACAAAAAATCATACCACGAGAGACAAAACAGACATTAATCTTTGTCATAAATCGCCATAATCCACGGTTAAACTTATGTACAAACACCCTGGTGCCTTGTGTATCATCAATATCTAGGGTGATGTTCGTATAGATGGATTTATGGCAACAGAAAAAGCGTCGACGCGTTTCGAAGGCTTTATCTCATTCCACCTTCTTTATCAAGACCGTTATATTATGTACTCCCGTCCTTTAAAAATTAAATGGGCAGGTAAACGATGTTTCACTCTGTAGTGTACTTAATAAAAATTGTTATGCTCTTCCATCCATCTATGAGGCTTGGTAATTCTTTAATTAGTATGAATCTCCTAGATGAGCCCACTACGGTGCGCTGTGCCAGTCCCCCGTTTATGGTTCCATCACACGCATCTGGCTTGTTTTGGGCTCGTTAAAATCAATAGTGAAGTATACCCGCTTGTATTCCAAATGTGCGTTTGTTATTTTTAAGCTCGTAACAAGGAATGCTTATCCTTTAGAAATCTGTTCCTCATGCAAATTTCGTCTGTTCCTTTTCACCTCAGAGCATATTATACCTTGCTCTTGTCGAGTAACCAAACTGGCGGCCCCTACTTCCGTCCGAGTTGTTTGTAATGTAAAATATCTATGGCCATTACACCTTTCCACCACTCCCAGGAGGTCACCAGACAAATTTGAAAAATACTGCAGACAATGGCTCCTAGCACTCCTGGAATCCCAAAAGGCATACTGAAAAAATGGCTGACTATTTCAGAAAAAATCAACATATACATGCACATTCTCTCATGCACACTTACACGAATGTGCACACACACACATGCAAACACACACACACAGACACCCATACACTCTAAATTAACAAAATGGTAGTCTGACCCAGAAAACACATGAAGAAAAAAAAATACAAAAATGCAAAGAATGTATTGAGAAAAGCATTTGGTGCACAAAAATGCTGAACGGCCATGTACCAAAAATGATTACAGACTATATGAAGCCAGCAGAATACCCAAGGGTAATCTGTGAACTTAACTAGGCCACCAATGACCGCAGTAGTGTAGAGTCTAGTGCAGAAAGTGCCCATTGCTCTTCATCAAGCACTTTTCTCTTACATAGTTCTGTCTTGTACAAGCATACAAATATGCTCAAAAGAGAAAAATATATAATTTCTGCCTTCTATACCTCAACCATCAGTGCAGCAAACAGAACACATTACGAATCAACAATACTTTACTTGGTTTTTCAAAAAATATATGGTGACGCTGAGAAAGAATGCTGTGATACTTTCGTCACCTTCACGAGGGGTGCGACAGTAGGGTAGAAAGAGAAATTGACAGATGCCTGCTCAATAACACACTGCATACTCCTCTCTGTGATCCTTCTTTTAAAAAAAAAATTATTTTCCTTTTGAGAGAATTAAAGTTAGCAAGTCTTACAGTGCGATTAAAATCCCCAAAAATTCAACAAAAGTTAAGTTTGGTTGAAAAAAAACAATTGTGAGGAAAAAGATAGAACATATCTATCTATCTATCTATCTATCTATCTATCTCTATATATATATATATATATATATATAGATATATATATATATATATATATATATATAGATAGATAGATAGATAGATATATATATATATCATTTTTTTGTAAATTTGATTATTGATTTTTACAAGCAATGCAAACACACAAAAGGTACATTGAATAGAGGCATAAGCATTGTCGAGCTAGTACATGGTGCATTATAACTTGTGAGCCGGCAATGGATACAAAAAAGATGTGGAGGGGGAAGAAATGTGTTGAGAAATAAGAGCAAGAGATAGGTGATACAGGAAGCTTAGAGAAAAAAGCAAATTGAGCAGGTATATAATAATATCAGCAATATAGTTCAACTTGAGTCATCCGACTCCAGGGTAAGAAGATAGCCTTGCAATTGTTGCCAAACATCTTTAGGCCTAGAGGTGGGGGGTTGTAGTTGTGCAAAATCTTCAGTAATTTTGTCACACTGTGTCATGTTTTTGACCCATCCACTGCCCCAATGCAGAGCCAGTTCCCATTTAGAAAACAATAATGCCACAGACGTAAATCTGCGGGTAGATTTGGGGATGTGATAGGTGTACCCTATTAGTGTCATCAAGGTGAAGGAAGAGACCCGATTAGGGCCACCCGGGTCACCACTGACCACCTCCCAGCCTTCCATGCTAAATGAAGAGTCAGAGAAACGGTGGAGAATATACACCAATAATCATTTATTGTATGCACTCAAAGCGGGGCCCCGTCTGCACAGTCTCGAGAGAGTGCTACAGAGGGAACTGAGGAACTGTAAGCATGAAGATACATTATATGCATTGCATGGTCAACTAATAACACGCCCACAGTGGAATGTTCCCAACAGATGTGGGTGAACAGCGTAAAGACAAAAAAAAAGGCATCTACTCTCGTATCTTGCACAGCTCAGAACACTTTCAGGTGGGACAGGTGGGAGAGGGCCTTTACCAAGGGAAAGCTATGCACTGGCACAGACAATTCTTTGTTGCAGAAACGAAACTTAGCAAGGAGTATTTCTCGGAATTAAACAGGATTAGTTTCGAACAGCAAAGAAAATGGCACCTAAAAAAGAAAATGGCGTAGCGAATGCTAACTTATACATGACATTAAAGAGCATCAGCGAGCATAATCTAACAAAGGGGTCAGACATGACCTTGGTGTCTATCATAGTGGAAATTAAGGTGAAGGTAGTGGTCCAGTAGCGTCCAATGAGGGGGCACGACCAGGTTAAATGTGCAAATGTGGCATCTGGAGCATGACACTTGGGACACTGGGGCAAACGTGTGGGGTTGAATCGCGCAAAATCTATAAGGGTGATGTATGCCCTGTGTAGGAACTCAAAATGTATGTTTGTGGTTGACAGATATGAGCTTCGTTTGGGAGCAACACTAAGGCCAAATTTTGTTGGAAAGCGGTTAGCTCAGGTCGGCACTCCAAGCCTCCATAGCACGTTTGGTGGAGTCAGGCTCCATGGGCAAGCAAGTGCGATCCAATCTGGAGATTAGACGACCGTCATCAGCGTCAGATATGATAAGTGTTAACGGTGGGATGTCATCTGTGGCTTGAGGGTATGTGGTATGCAGGAGTGAGGAGGAAGCCAGGGATTGGCAGCCAGTGAGAGAGCAGGAGAATAAAGGATACCCCCTCCTAAAATGCGGCAGAGTTTCTGCCAGGCCCAGCAGGTGGTGGACAGAGTTTGAATATCAGAAGAATCCATAGGGATACCCTCCGGTAGTACAGATGGAAGTGATAGCTGTCCGAGCTGGTCTCGTTCCAGTTTGAGATAAGGGACGCAGGCGTCTGGATGGTACCAGCGGTGTGCATATTGGTATGGTGCAGCGAGATAATAGAGATTTAAGTCTGGGACCCCAAACCATCCGCATTCATAAGGGAGAGTTAAGGTGTCCCACCGGATACGGAGTTTGCGTCCAGCCCTTATGAGCCACAATAGGAGGCTGTAGAGGGTGGTAAAGAAATGTTATATTAGCTGTATTTGGATATTTAGAAAGAGATACAGGAAACGGGGGAGGACAACCAATTTATTTATCGCCACTTGCCCCGCCATGGAAAGTGGGAGTTGTATCCAACGTTCCACTTGTGTCGAAAGTTTGTCAATGGCTGGTCCGTAATTAAGTCAAAGTGTTTGGTCCTTGTGAGTGTGAAGGTGTATGCCTAAATATTTGGTGGAATATCTGTTCCACGTTAGGGATATTCGACATCTATGGGGTGAGTGCTCTAATTTAAAGGGAAGAGTTCGGATTTAGCCCAGTTTATAAGGAGGCCTGAAAGACTCCTGAAACATATAATCTCACAAATCAGAGGGGGGAGATTTTCAGAGGGATGGTAGATGAACAGCAATATGTCATCTGCATACAGGAAGAGTAGAGGAGGACCATGTGTAAGTTGGAGGACCTCGATGCATGTGCCACTCTTGACGGTAGCGAACTAATGGGTTCATCACAATGATGAACACGAGAGGGGAGAGAGGGCAACCATGTCTGGTCCCACTGGTGATAGAGAGGAGGTCATTGAGGGAGCCGTTCTCCCTAGGGCATGAATGAAGGTGCGGGGGAGACCCAGTTTTGTCAGTGTCGCTCAAAGGATTGACCACTCCAGCGAGTCGAACACCTTCTTGGCGTCTAACATGGCCACTACCAAAGGAGTGGTTGGAGAGATCCTATTCAATAGCGCAAATTTGTCCTCAGATTATGGGAAGTGGACCTGTGAGGGGCAAAGCCAGACTGAACGGGAGAGGTAATTTACTCCATTAGCAGGGATAGACATGTGGCAAAAACCTTTTGCAAAGATTTTATTCTCTAAATTTAGGAGGAAGAACAGACGATAGGAGAAGCATAAGTGCGGGTCCTTGCCGGGTTTCAAGAGAAGCATGAGTACCGCTTCACACAGTGTGGGTGGTAGAGAGCCAGTGTCCAGGGTCTCCATGTACATGGCAAGTAGGTATGGGGCAATTTGATGTTTATAAGCCTTTTAAAATGCTCCAGTAAGGCCATCAAAACACGGAGCTTTGGAGCGGTCCAAGGCATATATTGCCTGTATAATTTCCACACATGCTATAGGTTCACTCAATCAATCAATCAATCAATCAAAGAAGGCTTTATTCGATTGCATAAACAAACAATCATAAAAGCACAATAGATAAAACAATCTTACAATTCATGCAGACAAAAATTCATTATTGAGTATATACATGAGCTTAAAAAATATTAAATTTACAAGGCCTTCATACAAACAATTTAAAAATCCATTTCTCATTAAGACAATAGTATACAACTTTGTTTCCTTATACTCAAAACCTTTTTCAGAAAAATTATTATTCTAAAAACACAGTGCTCATTTTCCAGAAATTGAAGAGCCAGGAAAGCAGGACGACATTGGCGTAACTCCCATTGTTTTAAAATAGGAACGAGGAGAGCTCTCCTAGGTACAGAATAAAACCTACAGAACAAAGTAACATGTATCATAGATTGAGGGGACATGTTATCACAAGGACATAATTGGAGGTTTTGAGACCAATCATTCTTAATGGGGAAAGTTACCAGTCTATGAAAAACCCCCAGCCTGAAACGAGTTAATAAAAACCTATCATGGGCACTAGGTACAAAGGTTAGATAGGGTTGAATATTAAAAGAAGTTAAAACCAACTGATTGCGCAGGACTGTGGGTTTTAATATCTCCGATGACATTCTAATCATATCCAGATGGAGAATACCCTCATGCTTTAATTCCTTCCTTGTTATTGCCCTAATTGTAGTAGGATTAATAAAATAATCTAAATGGCCAATATCCTTTAAAAAATTTCGGACATATTTTATCCAGGGAATCCTCACGGCACCTTCCAATTGCAGGATATCAGTAAGGATATCTCTATTCAGTTTAGCCTCTTCTTTGGTCCAGAGCCTGTGCCATAACAGGACAGGCTCGAGCCTAATTAGATCTGATATAAAAGGTAGTCCTAGCTCAGCATGACATATGCATGCTGAGGTACTACTCGGGACCGAAAGGATATACCTTAGGAAGGAGTTCTCTACTCTCTGGATAGGTAGCGGGTCGGCATGCCCCCACACCCCGCTCCCATATACTGCAGCTGAAACACATTTGGCCTTATAAATTTTAATAAGCTCCACTGGGGGTTTTTGCCTAATTTTCTTGCAAAAGTAGTGAGAGCAGAAGTAGTGCGTAAAGTGCCAGTTTTTTGCTGCAGTAGCTTGCACCCAGGTATCATTGTGGGCAAAAGAATGCCCAAGTAAGAAAAAGTCTTTGAAATCCCAATCTTTTGTCCTGCCACATACATATCTTTATACTTCTTTATTCTGGAACCACACCGCATAACAAAAGTTTTGGAGGAGTTTACCCGTAGACCTAGGTCTTGCATAAAAAGGAAAAACTATCCAAAACACGCTGTAAGCCTACTTGTGTGCGGGACATCAGCACCGCGTCGTCTGCGTACAGAAGGGCTGGAATGGAGCGGCCGGCCACCTGAGGGAAGTCCTGGTTGTCTTTAATAAGGGCCTCCCCCAATCCATTTATATACAAATTAAATAGAGAACGGAGCCAGGACACAACCCTGCCTGACTCCGCTCCTGATTGGGAATGTGGTCGTACGCTCGCCCCTCAACCCGCAAGCGGACGCGGGCTTTGGCGTCACTATAAAAACGTTTAAGAAAATAAATAATATTTACATCAACCCCCATGACTTCTAATATTGACCAAAGCTTAGTGTGACACACGCAATCGAATGCGGCTGTGAGGTCAACAAATGCTAAAAGAGGTTCCCTTGTTTTGCTCTGGTATACTTCCCCACTAGAAGAGAAAGATTTATACCTTGATTAACAGTCCCCACACCAATCCGGGAAGCCATACTGGAGGTCTGACAGGATAGAATTCTCGTCAGCCCAGTCCTGGAGACGTTCCAGGACGATTCTACCCACTACCTTTGTTATGGCATCCAGCAGGGAGATTGGTCTGTAACATCCAGGATCGTGCCTATCCCCCTTCTTGAAAATGGGCACAATAGTAGACTCAACCCACGTGGGTAGGAAATCAGTGCTACAGCTGGCGTTGAGCACCTGCACCAGTAGGGGCCCCCATAGAGAAACGTTTGATTTAAACATGTTTCCGGGGACCCCGTCTGGACCAGGTGCCTTACCGCCTTGACTTGCATCCAGAGCTCGCTTTACTTCCTCTAGGGTAAATCTCAATTCCTTCTGATTTGAGTGATGGTTTGGTCCCAACGCCCGACACACTCGGGTGTCCTCAGTATCAAGATAACCCTCACCCTCAGGGTTGTCCTCGCCCCTATACACTTGGGCAAAATGCCCAATCCACTGCTCTTCCGATATAGCTATCTCAATTGAGGGACCGGTCTCAGTGGACAGGAAAGGTGCCCGGATTACCTTCCAGAAAGCCACTGAGTCTCTGGATAGTGAGGCTGCGTGTAAGGCCTCCCAGGCCTCCCTCTTCAAGACATTTTTCGTGTCCCTTACTGCTTGTTTATATGCCTCTCTCGCTGCCCTTATTTCCAGTGTGTTTTTCGGAATAATGTGGAGTACCTTCTTTAGCTGGGAGTACGCTTTAATGCACCTTGTATCAAACCACCCTTTCTGAGAGCTATTACTCTTTTTGTGCCTTACAAGGGACTCTCTTATCGCAGTGGTTATTACCATAAATGAACTTAAAATTATGTCAGGGGCGCTGTTTCAGTCAAACACGTCTCTATATGTAGTTTGCATTTGACCACCACTGCTTTAGTCACGGCCACTTGATCAACCATGGCCCAGCGAAGGGAGTACCCGTTAGTACTACCTATAGCTATATTTTCTAGCAGCCGATCGTTATTAACATTAAGTCTAGAAATTTTGCTAGAGGATAGCCTAATGGTCAAACAAAGGGGAAAATGGTCACTCAGTGAGTTCTCTGAGACACAAAAGGAATGTAAACTTTGTACATGTTTATTTGATACTAAGATAAAGTCTATAGTGGAGCAAAGACCTCTTCCATTGAATGTCCATGGCATTGGAATTGGTGTAGGACAGATTTCATTAACAAAACCCAGATCAAAGCTAAAAATAAATTAATTTAGTAGCTCCCCCAAACTAGTATGCCTAAAAAGCATAGTTTGTCATCAGTCACCCACATCATAGCAACCTCAGCAAGGTAGGCTGCAATTTTGGACTCAACATCTAAAGAGCGGGAGGCGTACAAGTGTTCGTAGTAGAGCTTGAATTCAGATAATATGCCCTTATTGTCAGTAATACTGGTCCCTGTAGTAGTATAGAGTTCGGTAACATATCCACTGAGGTGATTGGGGAGAAGGATGTGTGCAAGTGTGCGGCTCGGTCATTCCCCCTCTCCATAATGTCTGGCAGTGGCATGTTTCCCTATGTATGCCACCTCCCTGTCTGTGAAATCGTGAAACTCAGTCAGTAAGACCGAACGTTTGTGTAATTGGAGGGTGCAACCTGGACGAGATTCGGCTTGGTCAATGTCACGCAGTGCAGATTTGATCCGGGTCAGCTGGGTATGTATGTCCCGGAGAATGCCTGTATGTGTATACATGCAGATGCAGCGGATGTAGGCCTTATAAGACTCCCAAAGGATGGCCTGAGTCGACACAGGCCCTGCGTTCAAGGCAAAGTATTCGATAATGCCATTGTGTAGTTCAGTGTGGAAAACCTGATCATGTAGGGTCTTGCCAGGGAACCTCCAGGAGTGTCGCAGTTCACCACCACCAGGGACATGCAGTCTCTGGAGTACTGGACAGTGGTCTGATAGATGCTTGACATCTGTAGCCCAAAGTGAGACATTGGCAGACAAGAGCCAATAGTCAAGCTGTGTCCACACATCATGGGGAGCGGAGTAGAAGGTATAGCCAGACGAGGTAGAGTGATGTGCATGCCAGATGTCACTTATGGCATAGGTGTCGATAATATGGTGACGGACCGTCCTGGTGTGTGGTTTACCACTCGGTTGTGCACTGGTGGAGTCTACTGTGGGGTTTTGAACTAGATTGAAGCCCCATCCATTACAACCAAATCCGCTTCTGCCCGACCCATATGGGCGTATATGTTCTGGAAAAATTTGGCCGAGTCGACATGTGGGGCGTAAACATTAACCAGTTACGTACGTTTGCCCGCCAAGTTGCAGATCAGTATAATATAACAGCCCTCTGGGTCTGAGTGACTGGTAAGGGAAAAGGGGAACTTTAATGTATGATAATACTAACCCCCCTGGAGTATGAGCTATAGCTAGAGAAATAACCGTGTGCACCCCAAAAAGAAGCAAATGTCTGGGAGTCTCTAGGTGGGAGGTGAGCCTCCTGTAAGAAAGCTATTTTAGCTCCATATTGGGATAAATATGAGAGGACCTGTTTGCCTTTACGTGGGTTGTTGATTCCGCGAAAAGTGCAAGTGAGGAGGGAGATGTCCACCACGGATCACTGACAGAATATAGAATGCCAAAATATCGACCTGCAAAAATATAGTGGATAAAATATAGAATGCCAAAATATCGAATTCCTATCTACAAACAGGTAAGTACAAAAATATCGAATCCAAAATATCGTTGTAAATAATATAGGGGCCCATTAGGATGTCGGGCGGAAGCACTACCGCCGTGCTGGCGGATGCAAAAACCATCAGTTACCGCCTGCACGCAGCAGTCCACACGCCCGCCCGATTACGATGCGAAAAGTCAGCCAAACACCGCCGGCAAGCCAGCGACACCGTCCGCCATCAAAGTGCGCCCGTACACGTAGCGGCGCAGCACAATTGACACACACCGTCCGACGAAACACGTACCGCCCGGCGTACAAATTACGATGCCGCACACAAACTGAACCCACGGCTAAGAGACACCGTACGTCAAACCGAAGCGGTAACACGAACGCCGAGCACGGACACCGAAGAAGCGGCACCCCCGAGCATGAATCCAGCACTGCAGGCCCTCCCTATGCTCTATCTGATGCACCACCAAGGACGCAACGTACCACGAAGACGCAGGTAGGCACACATACAACAAGTGCACGCAAACAGCGCACACAGTGCAAGGGCGGAAAAAGCGGACAACCCCCCACCCCCGCGTGTACACGACACATCTACCATAGCATCCACATATGACACACAGGCCAAATTGTAACATCTCGTAACACATGTGTACACACCACCTGGGACTAGGAACCAACCACCCCGTCACGGCCCCAAAGCGGCGATGACGCTGCCACACATGCGCACAACGCAGAGGCCAACCGCAGCGCCATGCATGCGTCGCACACAGACACAGGGACACAACCAAGCAGCACACACACCAGCCCCACCCCGAACACACATGACACGTGACAGGCCTGCCACAGACATGTCCCCAACGCCCAATTCACGGACAACACCCAACGTCACACAACCGACGCACACATGTCAGTGAAGTCACGCAACAGCAGGACACACCCCAGTGCAACAAACATGGCGAAGCACACAGCGGCGGCAACACCAACTAGGAGAAGCAGGGCCCCTTCGGGAAGAGGAACGCCAGTACCACACTGAAACACCCATACCACCCTGCACATATGAACAAGACATACAAAACGGAACACCAAAGAGCCCGGGGACCGACAACAGGTGGCCCAAGAATAACACTCACACACAAGGCCCAACGCAGAGCGGAAAGGCAGCCTGCCGCCCACACAAGGGAGAGCAGACAGCACTGAATGACCTTCCATTCCAACTCCGAAACCACAGCCCTACGAAAGAAGCCGGTGAATACAGCCATTGTCCAATAAAAGACCAACACAGGCATGCAGAGGAGACCGACCACAGGGCAGATAGCGCATATCACAGAAGAACACAACGGACGGGAAAGAATAAAGAAAACACTCCCCCATGTCGGCCCCATGCAAGTTAATTGGAAGGAGTCACACATCACTGACCTTGAACTGTCTGAGAAGCATGTGGGATGAGGGCCCGTGTCCTCCGCACAAGCCAACAGAACACAAGTCCTGTCTCCCTACGACTACACAGAGCTCACAGCAACCTCGGAGCGTGCACATTGCAGACTGCACACACAGCCGGAGCACGCCACCACAACGCACCGCTGCAAAATGGCAACCGCAACACACCTACCCAACTACGCCGGACAGGTCAAGCTGTACAAAACCAACCTGATACATATATTGGGATGCGAACTCCTGTCCCTGCTGAACGTAAGTTACCGACTGACTTACCGCATCACATTGTTCAGCTGCGTCATACCCGTCTTCTACTGTCGGAGGTGTCCCTACCAGCATCCCGTGGAGATGTGTCTCTCCAACCCGGCATGTCTAAAGGCGGACCTGCTAGTACTACTCCTCCCTCTGGACGCACACGACAGGGCCTGCTCTGCCTATGGGGGCATGGCGTATGTGGCCAACATCGCACCCG
Source organism: Calotriton arnoldi (assembly GCA_963921515.1). Lineage (NCBI taxonomy): Eukaryota > Metazoa > Chordata > Amphibia > Caudata > Salamandridae > Calotriton > Calotriton arnoldi. Next base: position 443,727 of record CAWUFW010005112.1, read on the forward strand.
CACTGAAATGGGACCACTGTGCCTCCACACGACGGATCATCGAGCACAGCTACATCGAATGTCACCCAGCATGCCCCATCATGGTCCTCCAAGGGACAACTTACGAACAACACCTTGACAGCCACCATCCGCTACATTGGCTGGCAAACATAAACACCACCAATGACATGGAAGCCCTGCTGGACGGCATCGCATACCTGACAACCTGTAAATTCGTCGGACCCCAACGCAGGTTCCCCGATTGACCTATGATGTCCAACCCCGCACCCATGCTTAGCTTCCGCACGGACTGGCCAGTCACCACCACAACAGCCATACCAAACGACCGGCAACAATTACCACACCATCAACGACATCGCCATGACATCGGATATGACCGGGACATGCACACTGTTCCCCATCACATCCAGGAACACCGCATGCATCGTGGGAGGCAGTGGCATGGGGTCTGTGTATCGCACCCACATGGACGGAACTGCACGAACAACCAGGACACGACATGGATCCAGCGCCCATGGACACACACACCGCTCAGTGGACATGAATAGGTCGCCTGGAGTCTGTGGGTGCTGCACCCCTCCCACCCCCGCCCCGGGAATCCCATACCAGGACCTTTGCACGGACGACAAGTGCAAACAACAACAACACGACCCCAGTGACTGTGACATGTCCAGTAACCACCACATTGCAACAACAAGTGGCACGCCGCTGCATGCACGCAAGCACATGCCCTGATGTCATCTCACATGCACGCGTGCATGAGGAACAACCGCAGCAAACCTGTCACATGGAACTGAGATGGACTGTGCCCATGATGCCAAGCGGTCTGGTAGGCTACTTGTATACCGTCTGTGTCAAAGTCCGCAGCTCCGCAGCTATACGTAAATGTACATTAGCACAGCCTTGGCCAAGCAGATGTAACTCTGAAGCCCACATCCCACATGCAACAGCCAATCACATGTAACCCCACACCCTATCCCATTTGTAATCATGCTCAGTATATCCTCAACATGTATTCCGCTGCCAGTAGTGTCCACTATACTGCATCACAGAGGACAGAAGACTCAATATAATGTTTGAAACCAAAACTGTCTCCGCTGACTCATTTCACAAGTACGAATGAGAGAGGATGAGAGTATGTGAAGTACACGGCAGTCGTGACATGACCATGTAGTCCACTGGTATTGGATGTCAACGCAAATGAGTAGCACAACTGTGGAAGACACACATGTGTCGTGTGAAGTCGTATGGACGCAGTGCTCAGGTGGGTGGGTGCGACGGGTAGATGCGCACATGCCAAGTTGGAGCACGCCGTGTTGGGAGGGGTCATGAACAGTACACCACCGCTTCCCTGGGCATTGTGAGAGGACACCTGTCGGGGGGAAGTGAACACGTGTGTGCACAGCAGCCGGGCACACGAACAATGCGGAACCAGGCGCACACGTCAGCCCACCCTCCGTGGACTAGCTGGATCCTGTTGTGCGCCCGCCATGCCCCTTGACAAGGCACACACAGCCCCAGTCGACCAGGTGTAACCCCAACATAGTCAATCCGCACAGGCGATACAGGGCACGGGATGGCAGTGGAGCATGGTGTGTGAGAGGTCTCCTCGCGCTCCTCCTGGTCATATCACGCAGGCAATAGAACCTCAACGTGTAGCATGGCACAAGTCAAATGGAAGTGTAGGGGGACGCACCTCAGCACGAGCAGCACTGACGTCACGGGAGGTGGCTCGCACCATCCCATCCATTGCCCATTATACCAACCACGCCACATGCCATTGCGACTAAGTGCAAGCGCGTGCGCCACCACCCCCGAGCCCTCCCCAGAGAGGCCAAAGAGTGAATGTGTGGGCCATCAGTCACAGACGGACGCGGCCTGGCCGCAAGGGCAGCCACAGCCACTGGGTGTCGCAGGTGGCGGATCCGGAAGGCGAAGACTGTGATGCATAGTCCATGCAGGCCGGGTCTCCATTTGGGGCACCACGCAGGTGGACGGCGTCCCGCCACACATCATACCCTGAGACAGCCCACTCGTGCAACTGGACCCACACATACACTCCTTGCCCTCTCTGGTGCGAGCTTGGGGCTGCCTGTGCAAGCGCTAGCCTCGCAGGTGCACATGCATATTGGGGGAGCGAGGGGAGGACATGAGGGCTGGGGCGAAGATGACTGTATCACTGTCAGTGAGTACAAGGGATGACCCAGATGTGGAAAGGAAGAGACGTGTCCCGTGTGTACTGCAACTAGTCGCCAATCCAACTACCCCCCATGTCCGGAATGTAAGCCCGCACCTAGGCCCGCCCATCCGCCACATCGAATATACCACCAGCACAACAACCTTCCCATTCGAAACACTGACTGGGGGTGGCGACCAGTGAACAAACATGTGTAGCCTACCCACGCGTACATGTGGGCCCTCCATGATCCATGTCACCTGCGGCAAAGTCATGACATGCGCAATGAGGGAAGTGAGGTGAGCTGTCCGCCCCACGCACAGAAGGTGCATCAGCTCCACAGACCCAGCAGCGAGTCCAGCAGGGGTCACATGTGCAGGGGCAGCTGTGCCTGGTGTGAAGGCACATGCACATAGACAGCACATCGACCAATGTGTAGTCTGCCCACATCTACAGTCCATCATCATGCGGACATAGGAATTGTACACAGGGCAACACATCTTAGTGGGTGCACCCACCGTGACCAACAATGCGCAATCATCGACGTACCCGCCCTGTGCATGGCCCCCCACCCAACGGAGGCACATCCAGTGCCACCATCCCACACACACAAGCCTTCCACGGAACATGCTGTGTCCAATGGTCAGTACAGAGTCAGCGCCCATCTGGTGGATCCTGAACAGGAGACACATGCACACACATGATAGCTCCCACTATGTACGTCTGCCACCTGGCACGTGCAATGTAACCTCTCACCTGTGACGTGTGACTGCAAGCACACAGCCGTCTTGGCATGGGGCTGTCAATGTGGACACCTGTCAATGTTTCGGGAGGTGTGATCCGTACAGTGCTGTACATAGGGTGCAGTGCTGACACCTACTACTGTCTCATATCCCCTCGTGCCACAGGTCCCACTTGTTTTGGCCGCTCAGCCTGTGCCCACATCGTCGTCGTCGTGTGCCATACTCATCCAGCCTCGGAAGCAGTGCCATGCTCAGCAGACATTCATGTTGCCGTGGCGTTGCCGCTTGACGAATATGCAGTCAGTCCCCATCAGCACGCCCCGCAAGTCATTGGGGCCTAGATCCCCATGTGCATGACCATGGCAGTGGTTTGCATCACTAGCCATTGCCATTGGTGGGAGACCTGTGTAAGTGTATTGTGGCCGTGCCGTCCCTGCTTGACAGCTGGGCTGTGACTCATGTGCTTGCTCAGTCATGTCAGTGATGTGAATGCGAAATTGCTATGTGTTGTGTTGCTCTGACATGTGTCCACTGCCATCTTCCCTAGGCGGAGACCGAACATTGACCGCCCATACCAATTGCTGGCGGACATGGAGGATACTGAGGTCATAAGGAAGTTTCGGCTGGACAGGCCAACCCTGCATCGACTGTGTGCCATGTTGGAACCCCATCTCCGTCCCCGCAGGGTGTATCCGACAGCATTCACCCCCACGGCTAAGGTGATGGCCGCCATGCATTTCTTCGCCACTGGGTCATTCCAGCACACAGTGGGCAGTGGAGGAGGGATGTCCCAGCCCATGTTCAGCAAGGTGCTGAGGGATGTACTGGCAGCCATGATGCTGTACCGAAACAGGTACATCAGATTCCCCAGGGCTCGTGAATTGGCGGCAGTGAAGGGTGCATTCTATGCCCTTGGCAGGATCCCACACGTCGTTGGTGCCATTGATTGCACACATGTTGGCCTTGTTCCACCACAGGCCACTGAGCACCTGTACCGCAACAGGAAGCACACGCACTCCCTGAATGTGCAAGTGGTGTGCCTTGCGGACATGGTGATAACCCACGTGTGTGCAAAGTTCCCAGGCTCGGCCCATGACGCACACGTAATGCGCAACAGCATCTTGCCACGACTGATGTCCAATCTGCAACAGGATCGTGGCTGTATTGTCGGTGAGTATGTGGAGTGGTGTAGCGTGCTGGTTGTGCGATGCTGTCCCCTGTCCAGTTGGAATAGCAACGGTTCTCTGTGTCCCTCACACCCAGGTGACTCTGCGTACCCGAATGGGGCATGGCTGCTCAGTCCATTGAGGAATCCTCGCACCCCAGCAGACGATCGCTACAATGAGGCACATGGGAGGACCAGACGTGTGGTCGAGCGTACCTTTGGCCTCCTCAAGTCCAGGTTCAGGTGCCTGGACCGCACCGGGGGTGCGCTGGCGTACTCCCCACAGAAGGTGTGCCAGATAGTGGTGGCGTGCTGCATGCTGCACAATCTGGCCATTCGGAAGCAGATCCCCCTCATTGTGGATGACGGAGATCAACCAGGGCCCCAGCCCGCAGACCAGGACAGCTCGAGTGAGGAGGACAGCGGAGAGGAGGAAGCTGGGAATGTGCGCCAGCAGCTCATCGCCCGCTACTTCACTTAACGGTGAGTGTCCATGTACGACGGCTGATGTGTCTGTATTTGTGCAGGTGTGTGTGTGCTGTGTCAGGGTGGCCTTTTGTTCACTGCGTGCTGTGTGTCAACGCTCCATGCCCAGGTTAGTATGCCACTGATGGTGGCTGTGGCATTGTGCCCTATTGCTCTGTGCGATGTGTGTACATTGCTTGTAGTTGTTGACATGTACTGTGTGATGGGTGTGTGACACACTCATTGAATGTGCTCCTGTTCTGTCTCCCACCCCTAGGTCCCTACAGGCCCTCCGGTTCCATTGCCATGCCACGCATCAGGTGCCGTTCCGCTCAAGGTGGCCGTTGTATTCCGTACAATTAAAACACAGGGCACAGACAGCAGTTTGTGGAAGAGGTGCATTTATTTCAAACTGTGACATGTGATTGTGTGTAAGGTGATGACAAAAGTGGTGCGTGCAGTGACAATGAGCTGTCGGTCATGGCTGCGTGATGCTCAGGGTGTACCCACTGGTTCTATGTCCATAGTCCAACACACACATGCCATCCAGATGGCTGTGTGGAGTGGGATCGTAGTCCAAGTCAATGCAGTGGGTGGTCAAGGAAGGCTGGCTGGCTGCCTCACTTGCGTCTGGAGCGTGCGAAGTCCTCCCGGGAGATCTGTTTCCACTTCGGACGGCCCCTTCCACGTTTGCGAGGGGGTGCCTGCTTGCGACATGCTGGTGGTTGAGGTGTGCTCACTGGCTGTGGACGCAGGGGAACTGGACACTGCTGCTCGACCCTGCGCCCCGGCAGGTGGTGGCGGAGGGGAGCTGCTGTCCCTGGCTGTGACCTCACCGCCACCACCAGCTGGCCCATGAGGTCCACGAGTTGGCCCATACGGGCGTCCATGGACCTCAGCACCCCCAGCACCTCACGCGTGTCTGTAGCTGACCTGGCCCATTGTCCTTGGGCCTCTTCATAGGCCCCAAGGACTCTGGCCATTTGAGGCAGGGCATGGCTCCCAGGGGAGGCTGGCGTTTCCCTGACCCTGCTCCTCCTACCAGTCCTGCTGCCACCGGCCTGCCCACTAGCCACATTGCTCACCACGGTCCTCGCCCTGGCTCCCAGGGTGGATCCAGTCGTCCGGGCCACCACCTGCGCTGGGGCTGGGGCCAGCGAAGACGTGGTGGCGGTTGCGGCAGTGGTAGTGGCCGCAATGACCGTGGGTGTGGCCGCAATGACCGTGGGTGTGGCCGCAATGCCCGTGGGTGTGGCCGCAATGACCGTGGGTGTGGCCGCAACGACAGTGGCAGCAGGGGGCTGGGAATGTTCAGCAGCCCTGGATGATGGGTTGGTGGGTAGGAGGGGTCCTGGGGAGCGGCTGGGCCCTGCCACACTAGATGGGCCTGCTTGGTGGTCCGTGTCCGAAGAGGAGGACAGATCCTCCACATCCGTGTGTCCTCGTTGGGGGCTTGTAGGCTGGCTGTGCTGGCTGCTGTCTCCATCCCCAGCATCCAGCAGTTCGTCACCTGTGGAGAGAATGAGATTTGTTATTGTGTTGCACCTGGCGAAGTCTGTATTGGTTGTCTGACATTCTCCGTTCGTGCACTCTCGTGCACGTGTGTCCCGGAGGCGGGTGTGTGGCTGTACAATCTGTTGTTGTGTGTGCTTGGCAATGGGACTGTGTGCTGTGCACATGTGGCATGGGACGGATTGGCTATGCCGATGGGTGTGTTGCTGTGCTCCTACTTATTGTGACTCTGGTGTATGCGGGCTCCAGGCCCATCCTGGGTCTGGTTTGTACTTTGCTTTTGGGGTGCATATGGAACGCTTAGGAACGCATTTGGCAACATGGGGGTCATGCCCCAGGAACGCATTTGGGATGGAATATGCTTTTGGGGTGCAAATGGAACGCTTAGGAACGCATATGGCAACATGGGGGTCATGCCCCAGAAACGCATTTGGGATGGAATATGCTTTTGGGCTACATGCTGTGAGCCATGGGTGCCGAACGTGACATGTGTTGTGGCAGCATGACAGTGCATGGTCTGAGGTGTGTGCATGCCTGACATACCCTGCATATTTGCTGTCTGTTGTGATTACTGGACATGGCATTGGACGCATCGTTATGAGTGTGTGATGGTTGTGTGCCACCCGACGTATTGCAGTTGTCCCATCTCCTTGGTGTGCGTGCTGCCCTGTGCCATGTGCATCACTGCAGTGCTCGGGGGGTGTGGCCCATGTTGTGTGTTGTTGCTCACAGTGTGGCGTGCGCTTCATTGACTTCTGGCACATGGTTGGTCATGGGCATGTATCTTAGCGTGACTGCTGTATGTGTGGCAGCTGTGCGGATGACATGCCTTTCATGAGACTGGGGCTGACGGATGGGATGGATGGTATGTTGTATGTGCATGGTGTGTCTGTGTGTTTGATGGGTTCAGTGGTGTTCGTGTGCATTTATGTTGTTCCGCTCTGTTGCGTCTAGTGTTGTTTGTCTTACATAGGCGTAGTTGTGGGGTGTGTGGTTGACAGGCAGTAGGGGCTACATGGACAGGACTTCAATGGTGTTTCGGTTGTGTGTGATGGGTTGCACAGTGGCTGCCGTGTGGTACTATATTCAGTGTGGCTTGTGCATGCAGACGTGGCTCCTTGGGTGTTGCTGTGTCTGTGATGGGTCATGTGGGGTGTGAGTCTGTGGTTCATGTCCGTGTGCACATTGTTCACTTGTTCGTGACAGTGGGCGGTGCTGCGTGTTCGTCTGCTACGTAACATGTCCCATGTGTTGGTCGTGTTACGGTCCTCATGCCTCCAGTAATCCAGCCCTGTCCAGTTTCCCACCTGCAGGTTGTTCGTGCGTGCACTGTACTGGATGCCACATGGTTCTAAGCGGGGGTGCTCCATGTTGCAGGTCTGTGGGGGTGGGGGCGGTGTTGTGGGTCGTGGTGATGGCTGGACACCCACTGACACCGATTGTTGTGGACCGTGATGTCTACCTTTCGGCTGTCGGTGTGCACTGCGGTGGCTGACACGTGGGTGTGGGGTGTGGGGGATGCTCCTCCTTGCTGTGCTGTGGGACTAGGGGCCTGGTGTGTGTTGTACTTGAGCTGTCCACCCTCCCACCCACTGCACTTTGTGTTCCTGCCACTTACCTGTTACTTGTCGGTTAGTGCAGCTATGGCGGACACATGGGTGTGGTGGGTGCTCGTTGTGGCGCTTCTGGCATACTTGGGGACCTGTTGGTGGTTACGTGGCTGGCTGAGTGTACACATGCCCCCACGTATCTTACAGTTGTTAGGTTTGGGCTGTGTGTGGTGGTGTCTGTTGCATGTGTGTGTGATGTGTTGTGTATTGTGTGCTGGACATGGGGGTGTTTGTCCCTGGGAGCTGTGGCATGGTGGTAGTGCATGTGAGTACATAGCGGTGTGCTGGTATACATTAGTTTGTACTTACCAGCCTCCACTCCCCTGCTAATCCGGCGAGGATCTCCGGATGTATAATGACTCGCACCTTCTCCTCCCACGCTTTGAAGGTCTTGAAGAGCGCGGGATTCCCTCCGCCAGTGACGGCAGCCAGCTCTCTGTTCTTGCTCTCCTTCTTCTTGACCAGGCTCTTGACGTCATTCCACCGTTTGTTGATTTCAACTCTGTTCCTGGGCAGGGTCCCGACTGCATTGACCTGGTCTACGATCCGGTTCCACATTCTGTTTCTGGTGGCTAGTGGTGTGTGCTGGACCAGGTTCCCATAGATTTGTGGGTGCACCTTGATAATCTCGTCGACCATGACCGTCAGCTCAATGGGCGTGAACTTGGGCATTCTTTGTGGTGCCATGGTGTTTGTGGTGCTGGTGCGGTGTGTGTTGTGTAATGTGCAGGGGTTTGTGGTGCCGGTGTTTGGTGGTGGTGGTGGTGGTGGTGGTGGTTGTGATGTGTGCGTTTCTGTGGTGTGCTGCTGTCCTTGCTGTGTCACTGTGTCCTCTCCTCTCCTCTCTAGTTTGCAATGTTGCAAGGGGTTGTGGTCTGTGGGAGTGCTGCTTTTGTACTTACCTATGTGGGTGTGTCCTCATGGTCTGTTGTTTTCAGGTGTGTTGTGTCTGGTGTTCTGGCCTTTGTATTTTTTGTTTGTCCAGGGGGGTGTTTTCGGGATGTGTACTGTGCTTGTGTATTTGTGCGTGCCTTGCTGTGTGGACTTGTTGGCCATGTTGTGTGCGATTGTTTTTGTCAGCGGATGGTTTCTGTGCAGGGACGTGGGCGCCATGGCTTCTGCCGTGTCAATTCTCATCGGCGTTGTTTGCGCTGGCGGGCGGTATATTTGTGGTTTACCCGCGCTCATGGCGGTGCGATCGTAATTTCACGTGCGGTGTGTCGGCCGTGAGGGCGGGCGGTTTTGTGTTGTCGTGCGTGTTTCCGTCCGTGGCGGGCGGTTTGACTCCGACTCGGACGAGGGCGGGCGGTATCTTGTGTGGTTTTTCGCCGATGGCGGTTTTCGGTTTGTGTAATCGTAATGGCGTGGTCGGTGTTCAGACGGTGTGTGCGGGCGGATTTTTGCCGCTTTCATGCCTGGCGGATTTTTTCACGCCCGGTATCGTAATGGGCCTTATAGTTTGTTAAAATATCGAATTTTTTTAAATGTATTAAAAGTAATGTAAAATTAATAAAATAATAAATATAATTAACTGAAACATACTTAAAAATACTTAAATAACCTTAAAATTAATAAATAATTAATGTAAGTTATAAAAAAATAAACATACATTTTTATTTTTTAATACATATATATATTAACTTAATATTAATAAAAAATATTCAATATTTTTAGCGTAGGATAGCGGGAGGGTAAAAATTACTATTTCCACTCCAGTGAGTGCAACAGTAGGGAAAGCGTTGGATAGCGTAGGGGTAAAAATTACTATTCCCACTCCAGAGAGTGCAACAGTAAGGAAAGCGTTGGATAGCGGAGGGGTAAAAATTACTATTCCCACTCCAGTGAGTGCAACAGTAGGGAAAGCGTTGGATAGCGTGGAGGGTAAAAATTACTATTCCCACTCCAGTGAGTGCAACAGTAGGGAAAGCGTTGGATAGCGGGAGGGTAAAAATTACTATTCCCACTCCAGTAAGTGCAACAGTAGGGAAAGCGTTGGATAGCGTAGGGGTAAAAATTACTATTCCCACTCCAGAGAGTGCAACAGTAGGGAAAGCGTTGGATAGCGTAGGGGTAAAAATTACTATTCCGACTCCAGTGAGTGCAACAGTAGGGAAAGCGTTGGATAGCGTAGGGGTAAAATTACTATTCCCACTCCAGAGAGTGCAACAGTAAGGAAAGCGTTGGATAGCGTAGGGGTAAAAATTACTATTCCCACTCCAGTGACTGCAACAGTAGGGAAAGCGTTGGATAGCGTAGGGGTAAAAATTACTATTCCCACTCCAGTGAGTGCAACAGTAGGGAAAGTAATGATTTAATATTTAAATAAAAATAAATTAATTATCAATACCAATAAAAAATTAATTAAAATTAATTACCAATTACAAAATATTTAATAATTAATTAATTATAAATACCAATAAATATTATTTATTACAAATTAATTACCTATTAATAATTAATCAACAACCAATTAATTTCCAATACCAAAAATGTAATAAGTAATAAAAAATTACCAATTAATAATGAATTAACAATAAATTAATCAATACACAAAAAGAATTTCAATAATTACTTAATTACAATTAAATTACTTCCCACCCTATTCCCCTATAAACCCACAACCCGCTCCGAATAATAAATTAATACAATTAACATAATTATCAATTAATCAATTAATAAAAATTAATTACCAATTAATAAAAATTGAATTACCAATTAATAATTAATTAACAATAAATTAATTATCAATACCAATAAATAAAAATAAATATTTTCTTAATTACAATTAAATTACTTCCCACCCTATTCCCCTATAAACCCACAACCCGCTCCGAATAATAAATTAATACAATTAACATAATTATCAATTAATCAATTAATAAAAATTAATTACCAATTAATAAAAATGAATTACCAATTAATAATTAATTAACAATACATTAATTATCAATACCAATAAATAAAAATAAATATTTTCTTAATTACAATTAAATTACTTCCCACCCTATTCCCCTATAAACCCACAACCCGCTACAGAACTAAAACGCAAAATTAAATTAAAAATAATTAATAATTCCTAAAAATTAATATTTAATTTACTATAATTAAATTACTTCCCACCCTATTCCCCTATAAACCCACAACCCGCTACAGAATTAAATTATGCAAAAATAATTTTACATTAATTTCGTAACTTTAAAAAATATTAAACATACATTACAAAAATAATATACATTTTTAACTCATATACTAACATACTAAACACTTACAAAAATTCGATATTATTAAAAATTCGATATTTTTTAATGCCTATATTATGTACTTCTATATTTTGAAAATCAATATTACTTACCTTTATTTCGATATTATTAACCACTATATTATGTCCATTCGATATTATGTCCATTCTATATTTTGAATTCGATATTCTGTCCATTCTATATTTTTTTTCTCAATATTATGTCTATTTACCGTCCACCACCCTCTCCCGGTTGTCACATATAGGCATCCAGAACAGAAGCATATAATAGTATGTACCATATCGATAAACAGCACATCAAATACACAAGATGTAATGAAAAACATACATAACTAAAACATACTTGTGAAGCTTGCTCCCCGCCCCCCACTCACACTAGATGAGAAGACATCTAGTGAATGCCTAGAACATGAATTACAAAACTAAACAATCACATATGTAAGAAGTCAGTATACACTATTGGGGGGAAGGCAATGCCTCGGTTGGTGTGGACCTCATGATAGTGGGTACTTGCAAGTGTAAGTCTGGATCCTGAGCAAGAGGGTACCATTGACAGGCAGCAGAGGCTGTAGTCCAATGTCGATCATGGAATCGTACAATGTCGGCATCAACCATGGTGCCTGTGAAAGTGCAACCATCAAGGAGAGAGGGGCAGCAAAAAGGAGAAGAGGAAAGAGGCCAGGGTCAAACAGGGGGGGACTGCACTGAGGAGGATGGAGGGCTTGTGTGTTCAGGAGCGTTCCGCCTGGAAGTGACCAGATCTGCTGCATACTGTTTGCAGAAGTCCATCATTTCTAGCGGAGTGCCAAAGAAGCAAGTTTTCTCATTGACCTCAACATGCAGCTGTGCCGCGTAGAGCATGGCGTATTTGAGGCCCAACTTGCATAGTGAATGCTTGACATCGGTATATTTACGTTGTGACTCTTGAAGAGTGATCGTAAAGTCTGGAAAGAATGAGATGGTGGAGCCTTGATATTGCATTGGACTGTTTTCTTGGGTTAGTTTGAGCACAGTGTCCCTGTCTCTGTAATTCAGAAGACTTGCTAGGAGTGGTCTCAGAGGTGCCCCCACCCATGGACAGGGGCCAAGGGAGAGATGTGTGCACTCCACCGCAAATGTAGATGTAAAGCTGGTGTGGTCAAAAGGTTCAGTAAGCAACTGCTCCACATATGAATCGGGGCATCCCATGTTTGTTGTCTCCGCAATGCCCCAAATGCGAATGTTATTCCTGTGGGAGCATGCCTCTAGGTCCTTGTTCTTGACAGCTACTGTCTTCTGGATGCATTCCAATTTTTCCAGGTGCTTCACCATGGATGCAGCACCGTCCTCCACACTGGAGACACACTCCTAAGCACTGTCTAACCTGATATTTTGATGATCCAGGCGGTTGCCCATATCAGCAATTCAGCTTGTGAGAGCATCAAAATGGGCATCTATGGAGCGGCACCCAGCTCTGAGTACCACCATTATGGCAGCCGTGCCTGTTGCAACACCGAAGCGCACCTCCCTGTCCGGCAGCTCAACGGTGTAGGAAAGGGAGCCATGTCAGCACTCCGGTTTGGTTTGATCAAAAATAATTTGCGTTGCTTCAGGTCTCCCTTATCCATCATGAGGACCAGTTATGGCAAGAAGTGTTAGAGCCTGGTGTGGAGAATGGTATGTGTGTCAGCCCTGTAGTCATGGATGTGAGAGGTAGCTACGTAGCACTTCCAGTTAGTCGCGTGTCCCCCAACTCTTATGTGCACACCACTGAGGGAGTGAAGCAGATGTGGTTCGGAGAACTGTAGATGAGGGCTGCCAATAACTGCCAAGTATCAGTGCAGAAGTAATCAGAAAGGCATGCAGGGGCATACCCTCTGGCCTCAAGAGGGGTGCCCACCGGTCTTGCTGGCACTGCCCCTATATAACAGATGAGAGGCAGATTCTGTGATGTTTTGTTCTAGAGTTCGCTTTTCCATGCTCCCACACCTCTCAGAACATCAGGGCTGGGCTTGGTTTGTCATGACTCCCCATTGTATGCCACTGCATCCCTGACCAGAGGGGATGTAAAGTGGCACAGGCACCGGTGAGGGTTGGTGTGCGGTCGATCGCAGGGTTGAAATCATTGGCAGGTAGGCAAGGGTATGAAGCCCAGGGCAAGCGCCAACAACAGTAAGGGAAGTAGTGGGAGAGTCTGCTCAGCCCTCATGGCAGTACCGGCGAGGGAGAGAGGAAGGCCAGGCATAGCAAGGCCACATATGAAGCTCATGCTCCACAAGCCACGATAGGCCAGGATGTAGCGGTGAGGATTGCACACTGGGATGCAGGTCAGGCAGCTTGGTGGTCTATGTATTGAGGGGTCTTAACACAAAAGTGTGTCGCACTCACCAGGCATTGCGGATTTGTCATCAGGGGGGCCTTCAATGGACGGAAAGTCGCACCTGTGAGATGGCTGTCAGGCGGTGGTTGGTGTTCCGGCCAGTCATTGGTTGGGCCGCTGGAGCCAGGATAACGTAACTTTATTTCCACAGGTCTGTCTAATCTATAGCATGCCTGGGATCCCAGTGAGACTCAGCAGTCTCTGCCTCAGGCTCGCCTGCAGCTCCTGTCGCAGCAGGGCCTCAGAGGCAGAGCCAGTCAGCACGGCATGCACACAGGTTCAGCGATGGAAAAGGCAGCCACCGGTAGTATACCTCAACAACAGCATCATGCCGTGATGCGAATAGAGCTAGATGTGGTGAAGAAGGTGATCCATGCTATTCAATGGACCACAGCCACCTGGGCGTTATAGGCAGTTGGGTATCCCGGTCGCTGCCGTGGCCATGCCCCCAAATTTCATACATATAACTATGAAATTCTTTGAGTTAATATACAAACTTTAGACAGAACAAGTTGGAAACAGAGATACGTAATCTCTCTTTGCGGTTTCCAGTGAAGGGCTTCATGATAGGGCCCCTGAAGTCAGTTAATATAGCATATTCCGCTATTTGAGCAGCATATTCAGGCTGTACACCCGTACGTGCAGGGGAGAAATACCTGGGGTGAAGGAGAAGGAAAAGCAGGATTTTTTAAAAATTATGCAAAGCCAATATTCGGAAACTTCTCAAAACATTGCAATGAGGAAAGAATTCCGCACCTGTAATCTAATCATTCTTTTCAGTTAGGATATGTAGAGCCAGATGTACGACCCGTTTTTGCATGCGCAAACGGGTTTGCGAACCCGATTGCGCATGCAAAAACATATTGGGCCATGTACATAGCCCATTTAGCGAGTCGCAATTTTTTTGCGACTCGCTAAAGATGTTTTGCGACTCGCTATTTGGAAGGGCGTTCCCTTCCAAATTGCGAGTCTCAAAACAATGTACTAATGTTTTGCGACCGCAATTGCGGTCGCAAAACACCATAATTACCACCTACTTCAAGTAGGTGGTAATGCATTTGCAAATAGGAAGGGGTCCCCAAGGGACCCCTTCCCATTTGCAAATGCATGCGAAATAATTTTTTAAGAGCAGGCAGTGGTCCCAGGGACCACTGCCTGCCCTTAAAAAATGAAACGAAAACATTTAATTTTATTGTTTTTTAAATGCATCCCGTTTTCCTTTAAGGAAAACGGGCTGCATTTAAAAAAAAAAAGCTGCTTTGTTAAAAAGCAGTCCCAGACATGGGACCCATTGTGAATGCCAGCCCTCCAAGAAAAATGTGTAGTGTGGTGATGTGGAGTGGAAGAAGTGAATTAAAAATACCTAACTAGTGGGCGAAGTACCTTTATTCTAGCTCCTAGTTGGTATATCTAAAAACAGGGGTGAATACTGGGAAAAGAAACCTAACCATAATGAGTTAGGAGTCCCCAGTTGACACTACACATTTTTCTCACTAAAGTGCTCCTACGTAACTCCGCAAGTCGCAGCACGCCTCAATCCGCAGCGGATTGAGATGGCCCCTATGATGAAGCATGTCACCAAGGGAAACCCTGGTGAGTGAGGGGACTCAAGAAAGAAATTCTTCTTTCCTGTCTGTAGACTCTCCTACTCTAATTGAGCGGAAGTCTTTCACCCATAGCTAGGTTCTTTTTCCGGCATTCCGGATCTTGTGCGTCTACTACTGTTTTAGGAGGGTGGACCTAGCCGATACCTCTACCTCCCCCCGTTTTCTGATTGTATTTAAAAGATAGGACATGTACTGTTCTGTTTTACATGTCCTAATAGTTAAATACTGCTCATTTCGTTTTTCACTATTCCAAGGACTATCTCTCCCATAGGGTAACATGGGGATTGCTTTGAAATATTTTTTAAGTTTAATCTCCCATTGGGAGCAGATAGAGATTTGGAATTTGGGGCCTTTGAACTCACAATTTAAAAATACTTCTTTTGGTGAAGTTGGTTTTTAAATTGTGTGTTTGAAAATGCCACTTTTAGAAAGTTGACTTTTTCTTGCTTACCCATTCTGTGCCTCTGCCTGTCTGTAGAATACGTGTCTCGGTTGGCTGACAGTTTGGCTCTTGTGCATTCACTCTAGACAGTCACACAAAGGGAGCATAGTGTGCCTTACAATCCTGATGGCCCAAGCTGACGGGCCTTCCTGAGCTAGAGTGGTGGGAGGAGTTCTCACTGACACCTGAATAAGGCTGTGCCTGTCCTCACACAAAGCTGTCTCCACCCCACTGTAGTTTGTCTGGAGCCAGGTCAGGGAAAGGCAGGGCCTTGTGCACTACAAAGACTATCCTTTGAAGTTTGGCTATTTCAAAGGCAGAAAGGACCTCTGACACCCCAAAATCATAACACTTCTGGACTAATTACATTCTGCCCAGAAGAAGAGCTGGATGCTGTAGAAAGGACTGCTACTCTGCCTGTTGCTTTTCTGTGCTGGCCTGCTGCTTGCTGCTTCTGTCCTGGGAGGGAAATGAGTGGAATTTGCTTTCTACATCCTGCTTCCAAGGTTCTATAAGGGCTTGTGCATGCTTGCCTCCTGTTAATTAGTCTCAGGACCATCAAAGACTTCACCTACCAGTGCCTGGCCTCTTCTGCTGAGAGCCATAACTTGCCAAGTGGTGCCAAATCCAGTTCCAGGGCCCTTGGAAGTGTAACTTGGTGAAAAAATCCATGCATTGACTCTCAGTGCCCGTTTTCTTGAAGCAGCACCTGCATTCCGGTTCAAATATCTCTGCAGTGTAAGTCCTGAGCACCATGTCACCGACATCCGCAGCACCGGCTCTGACTCCAATGCAGTGCCTGCATTGCGGCTGAAGAATCGATGCAGTACCTGCTTTGCAGCTGTGAAATCGACTCAGCACCTTCATTGCTGCTGCCGCATCGTCTAGATTTTTGACGCATTGTCTCCCGTTGATGACTCTTCATCGACGCTGGGACACAGTAAGGAACCGGGCCACATATACAGTACTCAACGCATCACCTCACCTTCCACTAAGGAACCGCTGCATTATCTCCCCTGTCAGTAAGGAACCAATGCATCACCTCCCCTACCTAGCAGTAAGGAACCGATGCATCACCTCCCCTGTGGAGAAAGGAACCGACGCATCACTTTGCTTTTCTGGGGCCTCACCTCCCCTGCGCAATTGATTTTTGATGCATCTAAGGTACTTTGGCCAGATGTACGACCTGCCAATTTGCGAGTTGCAAATTGCGTCGCATTGTGACTCGCAATTTGAGACTTGCAAATTGGTATGCACAACAGTGTCTGAGACACTGTTTGCGATTCCCAATGGGGTCGCAAATTGCGAGGCTCATGAATATTCATGAGGCACTCGCAATTTGCGACCCCATTGGGAATGGCGTGCACTCCCAGGGATGGTGGCCTGCTGGACTCAGCAGACCTCCATGTCTGGGACTGCTTTTAAATAAAGCTGTTTTTTTTTTTTTAATGCAGCCCGTTTTCCTTAAAGGAAAACGGGATGCATTTGAAAAAAAATAAAATGAAACTTTTTCTTTTCATTTTTTAAGGGCAGGTAGTGGTCCCTGGGACCACTGCCTGCCCTTAAAAAATGTTTTGGGGGCCAGTCACAAATGGGGAGGGGTCCTCTGGGGACCCCTTCCCATTTGCGACTCCATTACCACCCTCTTGAAGAGGGTGGTAATTTGAGAGTGTTTTGCGACCGCAATTGCGGTCGCAAAACATTCATACATGGGGTTGCGGTCGCTAATAGGAAGGGAACGCCCCTTCCTAATAGCAACTCGCAATTCCTAAATAGTGAGTCGCAAATAAATTGCGACTCGCTATTTAGGAATTGTACAGAGCCCTTTCACATTTTACATGCGCAAACGGGTCGCAAACCCGTTTGCGCATGCAAAATAGTGTTGTACATCTGGCCCTTCATGCTAAAACGACTGCATCCATTGATTTCTTTGGACTAAACTTGCTTAATCTTTGAAAAGTGATATATTGACTTGTGTATGTTGGATATTTGTAGTATTGGTCTTGTTTTATTCAGATAATTATTGGCTATTATTCTAAACTGGTGTGGACTCCTTTTGTAGTGCTTTCACTGTGTTACTGTGTGTGTGTGTGTGTACAAATGCTTTACACATTGCCTCTGAGATAAGCCTGACTGCTTGTGCCAAGCTACCAAGGGGTGAGCAACGGTCATCTTAGCTGTGTTACTCCCTTACCCTGACTAGAGTGAGGGTCTCTACTTGGACAGGGTGCAAACCACTGCCAACTAGAGACCCAATTTCTAACAAGCTGCATAACTGCTCATAACGTTACAAGTAGAAAGAGACAGGAAACAATAATATAGCAAACAAGATTGAGTAACTTTTCATGTATTTTCAAATACGTAAACCACATTTGTCCCACATGTGGTGTTGAAGATATGGTTGTTACTCCAGGGCACTTCAGGTTACCATGAATATATCACCTTCATCTTCAGAAACTACACATATTTATATCACTTGCTTTCAGGGCTTACTTCCATAATGTAACATGAAAGCTTTGTGAACTGGATACAATCAGTGATGTCTCAACGAAGGAATTAACATTATGTTGATCTAGGCTCATTAGCGATTCTAACAGGTACCCTAATTTGTCTCTTCCTCATTGCAGGTTCTCATCCTGCGCTGCAGTCAGCTTCACATTTCAGCCCATTCAAGCACGTCCTCTGACAGACTCATATCGGACGGTAACATTTACATTCCAAGTTCTTCGGTGATCAACCACTCCAGGAAGTGCTTATTTTGAGTTTGGAGGACAGGATATACTGTTACAAATATGGTGGATGTCCTGTCTGCTGTATTACAAGTGCATTATAGCCTATGACACTTGCACTATGGCACACGGGATAGCCATCATGTTTTGACAATGTATCTTGATTGCAAAACTCTAAATGAGACCCACGTCACTACGCAGGCCTTTAAAAAGCAGGTCGGAGTCTCAGAGCCAATGTATAGAGATACACCACTTGGCTATGAAAAGTGAGAGGGCCACCATCTTTTTAAAAATAAATATTTGTATTAGCGGTAATATTTATAACTGTTGACTCAACATATACCTCTGACCATATTTAATCAATGTACAGATATAGTACAGTAGGTTGCATGGTTATATTATCTACTGCTATAGTATGGAAAGATAGACACAAACGGTCATGCTTAAAGAACAATTAATCACATAGATTCACCTACAGGACAATAGCAATCCACACATGTTTAATAGGAAACAAATAGCATAGGCTACTAGGTGTCTTCCGTAAAGGCTGCCCTCTATAAGAGAGGGACTGGAGGTGGGCACGAACTGGAACAACAGTTTTCTAAAATCATGAATAAATCTGGAGCATATGGGGGAACCAAACCAAGTGGCTTCATATGGAGAATTTGTAAAACCATAGTATCAAGGCTGTCATGTATCATCTGTTCTGGGTAATTGCAATAACATTGCATTCCACTGCACTATTGCCGTATTGCCACCCACCTCCTCTGGTCAATTACAATCACATTGCCTTTTCCTCCACCCATCTACATGGCTGCACAGGAAGGAGGGGTTGGCATCTTTCACTTTTGTGCTATGTGTATTTTGAGGGCTAGATTTATGAAAGGGCCACTATCTTAAAGATAATTTACCCCTTTTCTGTGTGGTGTGTATTCCCATAAAACAGTGTTGGGGCAACACACTAACTACTACCCCTTTGAACCACCCCAAAACTTTCACCACTCTTTCCCAAAAGCCAGAAACTTTTCTGCATTTCCACACCAAGTGTATGAAATCTGCATTTCGGTGTCGCACCTGGGAGAATCTTGGTTCAGGGCATTTTCCTGGGGGGGTGTCAGGGGGTAAGATAAGCCCTGTATAGGAATTTATATTGGGTGTGCTTGAATCTGATTTTACTAGTCAGTCATTTATTGTATAAAAAGCACTATGCCATGCCATTCTGTCTCGTAATGGTTCTCAGAGGTAAACCTCCTACTTATCCCTAACATTCAGTGAACTCACTGGACGATCACCACTCAAAGCTCTGTAGCTCAATAAAATAAGTCTACCGGGCAGCGTCTGCCTGTACAATTCTAGGAGTGTATGAGTTTCTGGTGTTTTCCCAGAAAGCCATCTAGGAGCATCAGGTTGATCCTGGAAAGGCATGGCCACAGAGTAGGAACCAGCCTGGTCAAACTCTGAAGCATCCTCTGGCTGGGCAAACATCAGAAAAGTGTCCTAAATAGAGGAAAACCCCACATCTCTGCCTCCTCTGCAAATGGGGTTTGTCGGCTCACCAATGTCACTACCCTGTGAGAGATCTGGGACATTAGAGCCAACTAGGTGGTTGGAGGTCTTCAAGCCGTCCTTCTGTAGAGGTAAGAATTAGAGTGATAGGTATTGGCCAGCTAAGAGCATTCCCTAGGAGGCTGAAGAGAAAAGATAATATTCCAGGTCAGGAATCGAAAGGCACCCTTGTTCATACGGTAGCTTTAGGGTTGTCAGTTTTATTCTTGATTTAGCCTTAACCCAGGTCAAGCCTGTTAATATACAGTCTAGTTCCTTGAATACCTGCCGCGGTTTCAGTGACATTATGCTGTGAAAGATATCCAAGCATCTAGAAAGGACCACCATCCTTATTAATACCTCTTGGTTCATCAATGACAGTGGCAGTCTAGTCCAAAACTTGATGGAACCTTGTATCCCTTTTGCCACTTGGTTGATCATTAATTGTATAACATCTTGTTCTGAGAGTACCACCTGAATTCCAAATATCTCTGGTTTTCAGGTTGTCATATCATACCCCGTCAGACAGGACACCTTTCCTATGCTCATCACTGCACCCAAAGGGAAGAGGTGAGATTTCACCCAATTTGTTCTCAGTCCTGATATCTTGTGGAACACCTTCAACAGACTTAGGAATCACAGGACTGCTTTCCTCAACTCCAACCTTCATTCTCCTGTCCCATATCTCTGAATGGAGGATACAATCCAATGGCTTAACTGTTCGAGCAAAGAGGAGTGCTGAGAGCTGGCGAGAGTTGGCGTGCCTGCCTAGTTCCTACCCTAGTTACTGGAGATCACTGCGTGAGGTTTACCTCTAACTTGGACTTGTGTCATCCATTTTAGTAGATTAGGTCTGGGACCATGACTCCTCAGTTCTTTGAATAAAAATACCCAGCTCACCATGTCAAATGCCTTCTTAATATTTAGAAATGCCACCACATACTCATGTGCACTCATTTTTAAATATTGTTTAACATGGGCTAGTGCCCATACATTTGCTTTTACACAGCTGCCTATGACAAAACATGGTGTTGGTCCTGATGAACTAATCTGCGAGTTGCTCTCAAAAGTTTATTCGAAATTACTTTACTTGACAATTAAATATCACAATTAATCATCAACAGTGGCCTGGAAGCTTTGCAATCCAACAAGTTTTTACTGGACCTCTGCACGATCACCATGGGTGCCTTCAGCAACAAGTCTGGGGGTACTGGCGATCCAGCGCATTTCCCAGATCTCTAGGAGTCTGTTCAATAATACAGTTGGAACACATTTGTAGAATTCAGTCAATAGGGTATGCAGCCCTGGCGTCTACCCTCCCTACATGTGCTTTAGTACAGCCCTTATTTCATCCTCAGTTAGTGGTGCATCTTATTTGTCCTTCTCACATATGTGCAAGATTTAATGTTGCCCACTGAGTGTACAAGTTCCTGAGGTAATGATGGAATGCCCTGTTTATGTCTTTCTGGGTGATGCAATGTGTATCCCGTTCATCGATTATTGCCACTATTGAGGCTGTGAGGTCATAGTCATAGTCAATTTTATTGTATAGTTAATAAAAACCTTTACAAATAGTAGCAAATGTTAAAATACAAAGTTCTGTAAAAGCTGAATGATAAGCCCATAATAAAATCAGGTAAAACCATCGGTCATTGGTAACATAGAACCAGATGAGCACAAAGGAATTTCAGACCATGCTCAAATTTTGCAGGGTTCACAGGGTTCAAGCCTAAGTATGAAGCAGTTAAAAGTAAGTCAGAAGTTCTCTTGCTAGTGCCTACCCCGGTGCATTTCAGTCTACACAGGTCGAACCAGCATTAAAGTGGCAGTCAGTGCATAGTATCATGCCAGTTAGGGAGATTCCAACAATATCAATTTTAGCGAATCCCAAGCCTGTAAATAAAGCAGTAAGGATGGAAGTCAAATTCCATTGCTCGAGCCAAGCCCGAAGCGTTCGGGTGGAATGTTTTAAACTTGTTTACCCAAAGCAGACCAGCATAAAGGTGCGGGCAGTGCATAGCTTTAAGCCCGCTAGATCAAGGAATATAGAACCGTGTGCAGATTTCACTAGTCCCAAGCCTGACTGTGTTTCCAGAAGTTGTGTGCACTTGACGCATATTTCACAGGTTGTGAGTCTTGGTGTGAACTATCGACCGGAGTGGAAAAAGCAACTTCTAATTTCCAGTTATCTGCCCAGTGCAATCTGGATGATAGATTTTGTGTCAGGTCCGGTGAAGATAATGGTCATAGCAGGCAGAGAAGCTGGTCTGGTGCAGACCTATAAATGTTTTTAAGCTATATACAGAAAGTGACGGCCTGCGGGGTGTAAAACAAAGCCAGCATAGTGCAAAGATTTGTGAACTTTAAACTAGTTTCAGAAGTCCTAATGAAATCCGGACGGTTGATCTTGTAGCGGGTCCGGTGAAGATGATGGTCACAGACTAATTTCAGAAGACAAGGTCCTAGATATAAGGCTGTTGGCAAAAATAAAGAACTGAAGACATCATGTTCAATGATTGGCCTGATGTAGTCCGAGTTGGGCATTTGGGTACAATTTAGGTAAGATGTGAGCACTGAAGGCGATGGTACCTGCATTAAGTGGTGTGATGCTGCAGCGCTGGGGCTGCTTACTGAGCCTATTTTGGTTGCTGCTATCTGAAAAAAATGAACAGTTTTGATGTTTAGTTGAGAATTTTGTGGGTTCAGGCTGGCAATTACTGTCTGCCGGCATGTACCTACACCTAGCCTGATGAAGTCGGCACAGAGAAGAGATTTCCTTTGCTGCAGTAGCTGAGTACAAATACATAAAACATGGCTTAAGGTTTCTTTTCCTTGTCCGCATAGGCGGCAGCTTGTGTCATGAGTGGCAGCATGGTGCCAAGATGGGAGGTGATCTAGAAAATTCCACTCGCCCATTCTTAGGGCCAGGAGCCAGGCTTTAATCCATATTGGGTAAGTGCAGGTTATGTAGTTCTGTTGATTAGTTGTGGAGTACGAATTCATGACTGACTAAGCATGGGCACGTTTTCACAGAGCTGCCTGATCCTCTACTTTATTTTTTTGGCTGTGGAGGATGTTAATTTCTTAAAGACCGGCTGGGAGAGGTGTTTACTCCAGGCTTCGGTTAGTGCAAAGTCCCTCAGTTTGGTGTCAAGAAAAAGTCGTTACAAAAACTACAAACATTACAAAATGCGGCAGCCCGACTTCTTGCCGGAATTCCCAAACATAAATCAGCATTCCAAACACTGGTCAATTTGCATTGGCTACCCATAGTAAAACGTCTAGAGTTTAAGACACTATGCATAACCTTCAAAGCACTGTACAACTCTGGGCCAAGCTATTTTCGCGAAAAGTTGGCCTGCTATCCCCCAGGCAGAAAGCTAAGATCCTCTGATGCAATGTTACTATCCCCCCAGAATATAGCTTACCGCTTGGGGTGGTAGGAGCTTTCTACTAGAGGCAGCTACGCTCTGGAACGCCCTACCCCTGACAATTAGGAAATGTTCTGATTTCCTGAGTTTTCGGAAGCAAGTTAAAACCTGGCTTTTCACACGCCGTTAACCAGGAGCAACCACTTCTCATGTAGCACCACACCTGTCTGCAGCAGCGCCAAGACGCCTCCGGGCATTCGAGCGCTATATAAATCCAAAATCAAATCAAATCAAGATGTTGTCTGTACGATGATCTCTGTCCAGATTGCTTGCGTTCACTCCAGATTAGGGCATGCATGGAGTCAGGTGGAGCCAGTCTGAGTCGGTGGCAGAAGTTGAGGAAACAGCTGCCTCTGGCCCAGTGCTGTTTTGTGATGTTGAACTCTAATCTCACTTGTGCTGGTGATGCTCTCTTTGGAAGGCGCGAGGTAGCTTGTAAATTCTGGTGAACAATTTGTCCACTGACCCGACTTCCTTCCCTAGGGTGATTGTGCTTCCATGTTATGTTATGTTATGTTAAAAGTTCTTATTAAGCGCGCGTACATCAAGCGGTTTCATGGCGCTGAGAGCAACTGGGGAGGCGGCGTCAACAGGGTAGTTAGCTTACTCGTAAGCCTGGGAGAATAGCATGATCTTGAGTTGTGTTCTGAACTGAGTATAGGAAGTCCCAGTACCAGGGCCTGGGTGAGGCCTTTGTCGGCCCCTCTCCTAAGCTCGTCCATGACTGCTAGGATAACTGACTCCGTAGAGTGTGCTGGTCTAAATCCTGCCTGGTGGGGGTCGAGGAAATGGGAGTGTTCAATAAATGAGCTAAGACAGTTTGCTACGTGGGCCTCTAGAATTTTGCCTAAATAGGGGAGTAAGGAAATGGGGTGAAAATTGCTAAGGACCAGAGGGTCAGAGTTGGGTTTCTTCAGGATCGGGACAATTTCTGCGCTTTTGAATGAGTCGGGGACAATGCCTTGTTTAAGAGAGTTATTTTGAAATGAGAGGGGCAGATCTGGACAGGTGAGGAAAGACTCCTGTAAAATATGAGGAGGGCAGCAGTCGGTGGGGGAGCCAGATCTGACTTTTTTGAGTAGGGCGGGGAATTCTTCCCTTGAGATTAGGGGAATTTGTTCAAGTAGGAGTGAGTTTTTACATGTAATAGGAGCTGTTGAAGAGGGAATGGGGGTAGGGATACTCGCTTTAATGGTGGCGATTTTCTCAATAAAGTAATAGAGAGTCACAAAGGTATTGCGAGGGGGCAGGTTTCACCATCACTCTGTCCAGTTGTGCGAGCTCATCGACTATAGAAAAAATGTCCTTGGACTTATTAACTGAGTTCATAATCTTTGAGGAGAAATAAGCTGCCTTGGTCTGAAGGATAGAAGTTTTATATTCTTTTAGCTGGGTTACATAGATGGCCTTTTTTTCTGGAGAATAGTCCCGTCTCCAGCTGCGTTCAGCTTGCATTAAGGCGAGTTTTTTTAGTTTCAAGTCGTTGGAGAACCAGCATCATGAGGGCGCTTATGCTTGATTTTCTTAAAGGGGGCGATGCTGTCGCTGGCCGATTCGAGCCACTGTTTGATACTTATTGCCTGATTACAGAGTGACTCCTGTTCGGTAGGCATTGTGGCCTTGAGTAGTGTTCAGAAATCGCCAATGTTGGCCCGATTCCAGTTTCTAGGTTAGGGTTGGGCTGATTTCTGCCTTCATTACCTGGAGGAGTGGGTCGAGGCTGGGACCTTGTAGCTTTGGGGCAATTGACGAGAGAGCAAACATTAGGCTGGAGCCCTTGGTGTTTATAGACCGTACGTGAGGAGTAAATGACCATTTGCTGTCTAAGAGGATTCTCAAATACCTGTAGTCTTTGCTATGCTGGAGTCCGATGCCTTTGAGATGCCACCTGTTAGCCAGATTTGGTTTTAGACTAAATGAGACCGTCTTTGTTTTTGCTTGGTTGATCTCAAGCATGTTTTTTATTGTGTAATCATGAAGAGTAGTCAGTAGAAGTTGGAGACCTATCTTTGTCTGGCTAAGGATCACTAGGTCATCTGAATATATCAGATTAGTCATTCTTTGGCCTCCTATCTTGGGGGGATGGCAGTTTACTTTGTCAAGCTGAATAGACATATCTGCTATATATAGATTAAAAAGCTGAGGGGCCAGTAGACAACCTTGCTTCAGCCCGGAATTTGTTTGGATCCTCCTTGAAATGCAACAACCGCCTCCCAGTTTGGTCAGCACCCAGGTATTCGTCTGCAGTTCCATTATTGCCCGCAACAGGGTGTCTGGCAAGCCCCAGTCCCGCAACTTGCACCATAGAGGCCTTCTGGGTATGCTGTGGGATGCGCCCTTGAAGTCCACAAAGCAAGAGCAGTGTCCTTTTACTTTGAATTGCTTTGTCGCATATTAGAGCCAGAGCGATCAGATTTGAAGATGTGCTGCATTTTTCTCT
This sequence comes from Calotriton arnoldi, assembly GCA_963921515.1. Taxonomy (NCBI): domain Eukaryota; kingdom Metazoa; phylum Chordata; class Amphibia; order Caudata; family Salamandridae; genus Calotriton; species Calotriton arnoldi. Next base: position 469,210 of record CAWUFW010005112.1, read on the forward strand.
AAAGCCGCATTGGTTCTTGGGAACGATCCTTTGATCTTCTGTCCGGGATTTGAGATCATCAAGAAGTAGGCTGGCATATATTTTGGCATCATTATCAGTTAGTGCAATCAGTCGATAATGGCTTGGATCTGATTTCATGCCTCCTTTAAAAATTGGTTGTAAGATCGAGCCTCTCCAGGAGTCTGGAATGGAATTAGCTGTACTTTAACAATTGTGTTAATGCCGTGGACCAGATCACTGGCTCGGAGGTAAACAGAGCAGTGGGAAGCCTGTTAAGGCCAGGGGCTCCATCTTTCCGTAACCTTCTTAATTTTAGTGCACAGTGTCCTTCCATGTTGCTGACAATATCAGAAAGATTTGGAGTGCCAAGCATGTTGCTAGCCTTCTGAGTCGTAGGTGGTTTGCTTTGCGAGCTACTGGGTGTCAAGGGGCATGCCGGTTGAGCGGCAAAGTGAGCCGACAAGAATGAGACCCATGCAGGTTCCAAGATGTTTGTGTTGGCGCATCTTCTACTAAAAATAGTGGTTTGATTGATCAGTGACCAGAATTTATTTGTGTTCCTTTCCTTGCTTGCGACTAGCAATTGCAGCCAGAAATCCTCATTTTTTTCCCTTTTGGCATGCTAAATTGCTTTCCTAAACAATGATCTTGAGTTGTTCAGGCTATGTCTTGCGGCTGTTGAAGACTGTTGCTTTATGAGATCTCGCAATTTGCGGTTCATGTCTCTTTTTAGCAGCTACATATCATCTGTCAGTCTAAATTGTGTTAAAATTAGATTGCGTGGGTTGATTCCTGATGTTGGTTTAACCCGGAATTCCTATAGAATTTGCTTGACAAGTCCTGTCCATTGTGTAACGGGATATCACCACAGAAGCGACCGTTCATAATTCTCAGGTCTAGGGGTTCACATTAATTTTTAGAAGAATTCTGCAAGGATATTCTGCCGAGTGGTTGGGGAAGATTTTGTGCTGGAAGGTCATATTCGAGGTTCAGGCTGTTGACCTTGCGGACGATCGCTCCCCAAAAAGATTTATGTTGAAATTGTCGGATAGTATGATATTTGCAGAGAGATGTTTTAATTTGAAATCAGCTAAGATTGACACAAGATTTTTCAGTGTCTCCTTCCTTGGTCTGTATGGATTAATATAGACATTGATAATTGGAAGCAAGAGGGGTTTGCTATGGTGGAAGATATTTAGATGGATTGCTTGGGCCCAGGGGACTTTGAGTACGATCTCTTCCCCTGTGTGCTGCAGTGATACAGAAACGTAGAAAGAAAGGCCGCCCATCGGTCAGCCATGCCTCTTGATTTTTATGGCCGGTTTGTGGACCTCAACAAAGCCTGTTAGTAAGACTGTTGATTGCGCCCAGCTCTCTTGTAGCATAAGGAGATCCAAGTCCTTCCAAAACGTCAGGGGTTCGTTGTCAAGTTTTTGTTGGAGCCCTTGTGTGTTCCAGGAACATAAGGTGAGGTTCGCCCTGAGCGGGCGTTGCCTATCTTGAGTTAAGATGGTTTGTAAGGGGGTATTTCCAGTTTGAAGAGCGGACGGCAGCCAGCCCCAGTTGAGGCAGTTTGTCTTAATCTTGCCCAGGTCATGTTCTCCTTGTTGATTTTTGTTCCTGGTTGGCCATTTCCCTTGGAGAACAGTACGGGTGAGTGCAGCCGGTATTTTTGAACTTTGGGATCCCTGAGCGCCTTTTAAAATTGAAAAGGTTGACTGATTGTGCTGGTGGCAAAAAAACTGTTGGATATCCTTTGGCCCTTACTCGCTCTACTGTTATACCCCAACTGTCGAAGACTGTTAAATTGGCTAAGATTGTATCTACCCATGTGGGCAGGAGAAAGGAAACCTGAGTAGATTCTGGTTCGTGTCGTCTTCTTGGCTCCAAAAATTCAATTGCCATGATGTCTGCTGATCCTATTTGCTTTAGGTTTGGAATAGATTGAAACAGAAGGATCAAGTTACCCCTGTTTAGGATGTCGTGGGCCCCCCTTGATTGATATTTCGGGGTGAAGACCAGCTTGTTTACCCCGAGTAGCCATAGTAGTGATAGTACCCTGGGTTCTCAGAATTTGCGTCGATGATTCTTGCAGTTGACTAGAACCCCTGAATTTTCCACTGTCAAAAACTCTATTGGCTTCCTGCATTTTAGCCAGTGAATGATGAAGTTCGGTGAGGTCATCATGTTTTTTACTGTAACATACTCTGTTAGATGGCTCAGACCTTGAACTTGGGTCAATGCCGGTTTTGCTGTGAGTCGCTTTTTCTTCAGACAGACTTTTTGACTGGCTGTTTGTATTATTTGGGTGGGCTAAGAGGGCTGGTGTGGCTGTGGAGGATTGAAGTGCCTCTTCTTGAGTCATTGAGGGGTCTTGACCCTCGAACTGTTTGTTGCCTGGTTTTGATAGCTGATTGTTGCAGGCACCTGCTGCCTCTGCTTGGCGGGTTTGGTCTGCTTGTTGGCTCTGCACAGCTTGGTCTGCTGATAAGGAGTTTGAAGACGAGACTGGGGTTGTTGCCTTTAAGTCCTGGCAAAGAGGTACTTTATCTGATTTTGTGTTGGTGAAGATGTGATATAGCAGTTCCTGTTTTAGGAAAATGGGCACTTTTTAGGTTTTGTTTCTGTGGTTCCTTAATCGTTTGCAGGAGTGTTTGCTTAAATTGACCAGCCGAATGGGATTTGACAGTGGAGAAAGATCCATAAGTTGGTGAGACGGCTGTAGAAATGCTGCCTGGGCAGGAGAGCTGGCAGCTCTGCCTGGATGTTGAGCGGGACATGCTGTCATGGCAGAGCTTAAGTTTGTAGAAGAGAATTTTATGAGGCCTTGCGTCTTGATCAATTCCGTAGAATGGGGACTGCGGGGTGTGGTCTTTTCCTGTGGGGTTGGAGGAGGGGAGCTGTGATTTGAGATATTGCAGCAGGGATTTCATAGCTTGCGGCAGGTAGGCCAGCTTGTTTATAATTGGGGAGCACAGGCAAACTTCTCCCATGATGTTAGAGGGAGGGGTTGTTTCTGCTGCGTTTTGCGCACACTTGATGAGAGTGTCCAGTTTGCTGTCTATGCCCGTGATGAGCGTGGCTAGAGAGCCGAGAATATCTACTTGGGCATCAAGTTTGTCTGAGTATAAGATAAAGCTGAAGCCATGACATGTATTGTGCTCAGCAAGGAGGTCCATACATCGCTTGCTTGTGGTGTTGTGGTTGATATATTTATTGTGAGGTGTTCTCTTCACATTAGTGAGGCCAGCATTGTCCCTGATTTGTAGCCTTCTCTGGATAATGCATGTCTAAAGTATCTGTAGGAGTATCTATCCAGTTTATCATTTAAGCCCCCTAATTCTCGCTTTTTCTCAGCGATGGTTCCTTGCGCTCTCTAGGAGTTCATTTGACCCTACTCTTCCTGGTTTATTTCTAATTGTAATTTTAGATATCTGCTCTGAACTGTAGGGTAGTACAATATAGCTTGGAATACAAATTCCATGGATTATCTCCTTCATTGCCTCCCATTAAACAGCTTTCAGAGATAAAGTGTACCAATTGTCCCCAAAGCACTGAGGTATTTTGAAGTGTAATACCACCTTAAAGTCTGGGTCCTGGAGAACTCTGTCCTCAGCTTCCACGTTAAATGTAAATCTATTAGCCAGGGCTTGTTGGCCACTCTGTTTCACACTATAGGAATCTCTCTTCTTTCTAGCCTCTCACTGGCCTATAGGGGACCAGGATCTAACACTATAGGGGACCAGGATCTAACACCCCAGTCTCATTTGCAATCAGGTGGGCTTGCAAATGTCATGTCCCACGGCCATTTGCAGCATCTACATGTTACAGTTATAAGCTTCAATTGTTTTGAAGTTTCTTGTGCCCTTGCTGATGTGTGCATTATGAAAAATTGGTTAATGGAAAACTATATTAACTGGTCAGTCTCTTTACCCCCCATCTGGATCCATGGGCCTCTAGCAGTGTATCATCTCCTTGTGTTTGCTTTGTTCGCCCTAAGTTGGCAGGGTATGCCCAGACGTGGGTCCCTTGGTCACTTTGCCACTGGATTCAAGCTAGCCTGGCTGATGAAGGGTGTTACCCAGAAACCGGTCCCAGGATGCTTGTTTCCGGTCCAGTGAAGAAATGGCCTGGCAGTTTGGGCTAAATATCATCTCCTTGTGTTTGCTCTTCACATTAGTGAGGCCAGCATTGTCCCTGATTTGTAGCCTTCTCTGGATAATGCATGTCTAAAGTATCTGTAGGAGTATCTATCCAGTTTATTATTTAAGTCCCCTAATTCTCGCTTTTTCTCAGCGATGGTTCCTTGCGCTCTCTAGGAGTTCATTTGACCCTACTCTTCCTGGTTTATTTCTAATTGTAATTTTAGATATCTGCTCTGAACTGTAGGGTAGTACAATATAGCTTGCAATACAAATTCCATGGATTATCTCCTTCATTGCCTCCCATTAAACAGCTTTCAGAGATAAAGTGTACCAATTGTCCCCAAAGCACTGAGGTATTTTGAAGTGTAATACCACCTTAAAGTCTGGGTCCTGGAGAACTCTGTCCTCAGCTTCCACGTTAAATGTAAATCTATTAGCCAGGGCTTGTTGGCCACTCTATTTCACACTATAGGTATCTCTCTTCTTTCTAGCCTCTCACTGCCCTATAGGGGACCAGGATCTAACACCCCAGTCTCATTTGCAAGCAGGTGGGCTTGCAAATGTCATGTCCCACGGCCATTTGCAGCATCTACATGTTACAGTTATAAGCTTCAATTGTTTTGCAGTTTCTTGTGCCCTTGCTGATGTGTGCATTATGATAAATTGGTTAATGGAAAACTGTATTAACTGGTTAGTCTCTTTAACCCCCATCTGGATCCATGGACCACTAGCAGTGTATTCAGAGTACAGGTTTCTGGAGGCCACGCCAAATGTCCTAGAGAGAAGGGATGAATCGTTTCTTGTCTGTCACCTTGCTGTTCATAAATTCAAATGGTAGCATGGGCTTTCTTTAAGAATGACCTTTCCTTTCTCCTTCATGTCAAAGAACTTGCAGGGGACAGTTTATAATATGTCAGTCTAGCGGTATACAACCAACATTATAACTATGTCGATTTTGTCTCCAGTGGACAGCCTTTAACTTTTCATTAGAATAAACAGCCACTGATGAATTTTAGCAATATGTTAAAATCGATACAGCCTCTCTCCTCTTTCCTGTCTATCAACATTTATTAGTTAAGGCTTTCACGTCGAAATGGTGACACCAGCAGCCAACGGTGGCTGTGCACATTATCACAGAGCAGCACCCATCACTTCTGCATTATTTCTGGTGCAAAAGCCATGTAAAATGTCTAGAGAGTTTTTGTGTTAAAGATATATAGCTATAAATGTTTATGATGTCCCATTCACCACAGTTAGTGTGTAGTCCCTTTTTTAGTTACAATACCATCAATGTTGTTTAGAATCACTGTGTAGAAGTCATAGCACACACCAAAGAATCCAAATGTTGAGATGTAAATATTAAGATGATTTATTTGAAAGAAGAAACTCCAGTCACAGCCTTCCCATTGATGTCCCAGTCAACTGCCCTTCATTGTTTCCTTTTGAGAATAAACATTCATATAAAGCAATATAAAAGGAATGAACCATTAAAGGAAGCTACAGGGTACGTTTGCACAATAAGTTCAAACCATTGAAAAATAATGTAGAAAATAATTATAATAGCTTTGCATTACCACATACCCTTCACTTTCAAGAAACATAACAAAACAAGAAAAGAAACATTCTCCATACGCTTATTCACAACCACAATTCTATTACATTCCAAATGCGTCCATCATTCATTTTGGCAGCTCCTTGGAACACCTTCGTCATTCTGTATGGCTTGCTAAAATGAATGACACCTCGACCCCTCTTAGGTAATTCAATTTTTACTGGATCACCAACGCAGATGGGCATAGATTTAACAGTCTTACGAAGATCATAACCTTCTTTCCTTTTTGTTTTAATATGTGATCCCCTCAATTTAGATCGCTCCTTCAAACTTTCTAACCTCTTGGAGTCCTTGCAGTAGGTTCCCACCCAAGGAGGTTTTACAGTGGTGTATGGTTTAGGATTTTTGAACAACACAAAAGGTCTTACCTCAGTTGTAGAGTGGGGGTAAACCTATATTCCTCCACTCTTTATTTACAGCTTGAAACCAATTGCTGCCACAATACTGAGCAATTTGAATGGTCCTATTAAATCGTTCAACCATGCCATTGGTCTCTGGATTATGTCTCTGGATGATATTGGGTACACATTTTATGTGTTATGCCCCTGCCCACCAGAAATCTCTCAATTTCTTTTGAGGTCAATTGTAACCCATTGTCTGTAACCACAGTTTTGGGATTGCCTTCCCTTAAAAAAAATCTTGGTTAAGAATTTGATGAGTCCTGTGGTGTTAATGTTATCAGTAACACTAACCTCTGGCGACCTAGACAGCATACCCATAACCACTAATAAGTACTTGATAGAATCCTCAACATTAATGGGCCCAACAATGTCCAACCCAATCTCCTCCAAACCTCTACAGGTATTTCTCTGCAAACCATGTGAGAAGTTTTCATCTTCATGCTCTAATCACTTATTCTTGCACTCAGTGCACTCCCTCATCAGTCGCTCAACTTTTATATCCATCACAGGCCACCAGTACACACACCTAAGCCTTTCATTTGTCTTATAAATTGCCTTATCTCCACATTGGGCAAGATGTATTAAATGTTCTCTGACTCCAAGGGGTGGAACCAACTTACTCCCTGTCAGCAATATATTGTTGACCACAGATAGTTCGTCAAGCACTTTCACAAATCCAATAAATCTTTCATCTCTTTTCCAGCTGTTGTCCCCAATCAGAATGAATTGGTGAATGAGTTTCAAAACCTCATCCTTCTCCATTTCAAGTAGCCAATCACTTTCTGACACACAACCTGATGTAATATTACAAACTTTGATTGCGTCATCTTTTCACCATGTACCTTTCTCATCATCCTTGTCACTGGAGTCAACCGCCAACATTGACAGACAGTCAGCTACCTTATTTTCGTTTATTGGCAAACTGAAAGTCCTGGAGTGCCACCGGCCATTTGAAAATCCAAGATAAAATATAATCCAGACCATTTCTTCCAAAAACCTCCTGCAAAGGTTTATGATCAGTCTGCACAAGGGACTTGATACCCCACACACATTGCAGAAATTTTCTAATTGCCCAATAAGCAGCAAGAGCTTTCTTCTCAATCGTGGAATAGTTTGCTTCTGCTCCTATCAGTCACCTAGAGGCAAATACTATGGTGACCTCATTCCCCTCCTGATTCTGTTTTAAAATGGCACAAAGCCCGTCTCACTAGCATCCATAACTATCAAGCAAGGTAGCCCAGGACTGAAACTGTTAAAACATTGCGCTGAAGACAGGGCAGATTTAAGGTCCTCAAACTCTTTTTGACAGGTATCAGTCCACAAATCTTGAACACCCTTTCTAAGTAGATACCTAATGGCAACAGTACAACTAGCAACATTTGGCACAATCCTAGAATACAACTCAGCCATTCCAAGAAATGCTTGTACCTTTTTCCTTCTTAGTGGGATTTGGGAAGCTGAAAATGGTACTGATCAAATCCTCTTTGGTTTTCCTCCATCCCTGAGATAACATGTCCCAGACATGTGATCTCAGGTTTACAAAACCTATACTTACTATGTTGGAGTGTTATTCCTTTCTGCTCAAACATTTTTAGCACATCCTTGATTTTATTTATGTGATCATGCAAATTATGACAATATCAACACACACCTACGACACCCTTCAGTATATTCAACATAAGCCTTTGAAATACAAATGCTGCCAAACAGAGCCCGAAAGGCATCCTCTTGAAGTGGAAAACTCCAAAGGCTGTAATAAAAGCCATAAGGTCTTTGGAATCCTCACTTAATCGAACTTGATGTTAGGCAGATATCAAGTCAAGAGTAGTAAAAAACTTTGCATTGTCTAACAACATTGCCATCTCCATAATGTTGGGTAGGGGAAACTTGCCCTCTACTACCTCTGTGTTGAGATGCCTGAGATCTACACATAATCATATCCCACCCAAAGTCTTAGTAGCCATGACTACTGGTGACAGCCACTGTGAGGCTTCTACAGGGTCAATAATTCCCTCTTCCCTAAGCCTATTCAACTCAATTTTCACAGCTCCATGTATGCTTAAGGGAATATTTCTGACTTTACACGCAATAGGTTTGCCACCATCCTTCAGCTTGATACAATGAACATACTTTTTGACACACCCTACACAATTGGAAAACACCTGTGGAAAGTCCTGAAAGCAATTCTGGCATAGTATCTAACATTCTGACTTGTACTTGTAGGTTTAGAATAGGATCAAGAAAAAACCCTAAATGTTTCTGGTGTAGCCAACTCCAAATTGTATCCCTTTGACAGGCACATAATCCTTTCCTAAACCAGGATTTCCTTGAAATTATAATTCTGCTTCAAAATAGCCAGTTAAATCAATAGGTTTACCTCCATAGCTGTATGATGTTATATCTGGATCATAAAGATTAACCTTGCCTTCAAAATAATTAGTATAGTCTTCATCTAAAACTAACAATAGTCTTGCACCTGAATCCATCATCATTGAGACTTCAATTCCATTAAGTTTAACAACATCCGAATGATGTTCACATCAATAAAACAATCAATCAATCAATCAGGTTTCTTATAAAGCATGACTACTCACCCATAAGGGTCACAAGATGCTGAGTGTGGGGAGGGTTGGATCTGTGGTTCAGTCGAGGATCTAGGTCTTGAGGTCCTTCCTGAATTGCAGCAGCAATGGTGATTGTCTGAGGTGCAAGGCAAAAAGTTCCAGTTCTTCACAGCGAGGTAGGAGAAGGATCTTCCTCCAGTCGTGGTCTTGCGAATCTGTGGGATGGTGGCCAGGGCCAGTTGGGCAGAGAGGAGATGTCTGGTGGGAGTGTAAAAGGAGAGGCGCTAGTTGAGATATGCAGACCCGGCATTGTGGTGCGCTTTGTAGGCATGCATGAGGAGCTTGAAGGTAATTCTTTTGTTGATAGGTAGCCAGTGAAGGTCTCTCAGGTGGCCGGTGATGAGGCTGTTGTGTGGAATGTTCAGGATGAGGCTGGTGGAGGCGTTCTGAATGTTCTGAGTTTCTTTCAGGGTTTCTGGGTGGTGCCGACATAGAGCTTGTTGCCGTAGTTGAGTCTGCTGCTGAAAAGCGCATGGGTGACCGTTTTCCTGGACTTGCTGGGGATCACCTTGAAGATCTTACAAAGCAGGGAGAGCCTGTGGAAGCAGGAGGATGAAACAGCGTTGATTTGGCAGTTCATTGACAGCGAGAAGTCCAGGATGATGCTGAGGTTTTGTGCGTGGTCCGTGGTTGTGGAGGGGTTCCGAGCGCTGCAGCCCACCAGAAGTCGTCCCAGGCAGAGGGGGTGGAACCCAGGATGAGGACTTCATCCATGTCTGAGATAAGCTGGAGGCATCTTCCCTTCATCCAGGGGCGACTGCCTTCATCCCATTGTGGGAGTTTCTCTTGGCGGCTGAGGGTTCGCCTGTGAGGGAGAGAATAAGCTCAGTGTTTCTGTTGTAGGAGACTATGTTGAGTCTGTGGCTTCTCACGATGGCTGTAAGCGGGGCCATCTAGATGTTGAAGTGGGTGGGGCTCAGGGAGCATCCCTAGGCACCCCACCGCTGATCTCTATAGGTTCTGAGTTGAACTGTGAAAGTCTGACTCTCTGTGTTCAGCCGATGAGGAAGGAGCGGATCCATTCTAGGGCTTTGTTAAAAATGCCAGCATTGTGGAGTCTTGCACAGAGGGTGTGGTGGGAGACGGTGTTGATGGTGGCTGAGAGGTCCAAGAAGATGAGGGTAGCAGTGTTGCCTCAGTAGAGGAGGGTGCGGATGTCATCTGTAGCAGGGAGGAAACTGGTCTTGGTGCTGTGGTTGCTTCTGAAGGCCGATTGGAAGAGGTCCAGGATGTGGTTTATTTAGATGAAATCGGAGAGTTGCGTGTTGATGACTTTCTCGATTCACATTGCATATTTGATATACAATTAATATAATTAACAATCTGAACAACAATTTCAGTATTCTCTAAACTCGCCTCATTAATCCTCTCTAATACTGAAGAAGATTTACAGCATTTGGCAAAGTGCCCATTCCTCACACACAGTCTACATATTACACAGACAGCAGGACATTTTTTATAATTAGCTAAATGATTTGGATTATCATTTATCACACATATAGCAAGTATTTTTCACTTTAGGTAAATTCTGTTGTTTTTTACAATAAGAGGTAATAGCATGTACGGATGATGTTCCATCTTTGGATTTTGTAGGTCACATAAGCATTGCATAGAGTACTATACTTGTTTGACAATAGTTGCTACTTCAGTAAGACTCAGATTATTTTTAGACTATTACTCTTCCCTCACTTTACCACTTTTACATTCAAACATAAATTGATCTTGGATTTTTTCTTCGGTATTTTCACCAAAATTGCACAAGGAATCTAGCTTTCTGAGGTCAGACACAAAGTCTTCTACAGACTCATCGTCATTTTGTTTTCTTTTCCCAAAATAAAAACGTCGTAAAATTATGGATACTTTGGCCAGAAAATGAATAACTAGTTTCTTAATAGCTATTTCAAATTCATTTAAAGTAACACCATCACCTTCGCTAACCAAGTCAGGTAAGTTTTCAGATATCTCGTGGCCTTCTGCACCTAATCAATGTACTAGCATAGAAGTCTTCTTTTCAGGAGATAAGTTAGAATCGCATACTTTCAGGTAATTAATAAATACTGTCTTCCATTTAGGCCAGGGAAGGACGGGATCACCAGGGGATGTTAGAAAGAAAGGAGGAGGAGAAATATATAGAATAATATAGAAAGATAGTAATAATGAAAGATAAAAAAACAAGTAAGAGAAGAGACAAAAGAAGGGGTAAGATAGGTCAAAGAATAAGAAGAGAAAAGAAATTGAAAAATAAGGATATAGACACAGGAAAAAGCAATAGGATTCACCACATAAACTTAAAAATAACAATATACTGATACATGATAATGTATCCGAGATCCATCTGTAGGGAATCAAACAAAATTAATGGCAGACATTAACTGTAGATTCAGCAAAGACATTCATATGAATAGTCCTCTTTCAATTTCCATGCAGACAGGAATTGGCAGAGAAAATTATGTAGTCCTGTCTCTATGGTTGTAAAACCTGGAAAGTTATTATCAAAAAATGCTTTTTTCGGTTGTTGAAAAACAATCAAAGCAAACAAGTAAAAATATTCAGGATTAAACCTTAAGTTTAAAAAAAGATAAAATCTACTACTACTACTACTTTAAAATAGTCCCAGTCTATACATTAGAATATACTTGGATGCATCCCAACAGTTACCAAATCGTTCGCCCACGTCCCTCCCCACAAAGGAATACTGCTATCTGGTATGGGACTCTAATTTATAATACTTGAACTGATAAAGTAAAATATCGAGAGGTCAAGATAAAAAATATCTGTGGATCACAGCTTAGCGAATTATGTCAAGATAGAGTTCAAAAGAAGGAGTGTCCTTAAATTCCAAGAATTTCTCAGTTAGTTGCCCATTAGTCCCTTGCAAAAATACAGTGTTCACGGACAATAGCCCAGTAATGTTCTTTTATGATTCTAGCATCAGACTTGCGAATAATATTAGCGTTATGCCAAAAGTATTCAAAACCAAGCTTCAGAAGCCAATTGAGTACATAATTAAACCAAGGGATTTGTTGGACATTGCTAAGTGCCATGATTTCCTTTAAGGAATCCCTAGATTCCTTGAGTTCTAGGGTAGTCCACAGACATACCCAATACAGAAGTGGCTTCAGTGCAGTCAGGTGAGAAATTTGTCTGGTCTCTAGATCAAAAAAGAGCAGTGTCAGGGGGATACTGACTGGACAAGCAAGCAATGATCTAGCAGCATTTTTCAATGCTATAGCCAGTTGCTGGGTATTAATATATCCCCAAACTACTGCTCCAAAGGACGCTGCACTTTGTGCTTTCACGCAGTATACTTCTAATATGGGAGACACTGCACAAGAGTTTTAGTTTTAGTGCAGCCACAAAATAGCTGAGGCTCTATGCTTAATAAGAAGTGTACTATTATTGAGTTGGGGCTCCCAGCTAAGATTGTCTGAGATCTTGACCCCTAAATGATCTATGTTATGCACTTGTTCAAGAAAATCAGTACCTGCTCTTAAGTATTTTACTGCTTTTAAGTATTTTAAGTATTTACACTGTTGCCTCGCCACTCTTGCAAACGCTTTTACCATCATTGTGGTTTATGCCGTTTTCCGCCTGTGACACTGTCCGCACTAATTGGGTGGCCTTGCCCAATCAGATGCGAGGTTGGGAGGAGCCAGTTGTGCCCCCCGGCCATTTCAGGTCGGTCGCAGCGCAGACGCGGTACTCCGCTTAATTTTCTGAAACGCGAGTGAGTGCACTTGCTTTGCTCAGGACTACGGTCCCTTTTTACTGCTCTTAAGTATTTTCCTGCTTTTAAGTATTTTAAGTATTTACACTGTTGCCTCACCACTCTTGCAAACGCTTTTACCATCATTGTGCTTTAGGCCTTTTTCCACCTGTGACACTGTCCGCACTGATTGGGTGGCCTTGCCCAATCAGATGCGAGGTTGGGAGGGGCCAGTTGTGCCCCTTGGCCATTTCAGGATGGTCGCAGTGCGGACGCGCCGCTGGAGCGCCAGAGGCTCACCTAAGGCAAGCCTGTCTGCGCCCGTCCGCGCCTGGACATCGCCAGGCACCAGGCATCCTGCCCATTTGGATACAAATAGACTGGTTTATTCTTCCAAGGAACTCCTCCTACTGAGAACCACCTGGAACCCATGCATCACCCAGGTCCGGGGCCCAATTGACTGCCTGTCTCGCTGTAATGATTGACGGTATATTGTAAGAAGTGATGGCCATGCTGCAAAACCCCCCTCTCAGGCTTTTAAAATTCTTAGTCTAAACTGCCGCTCTTTAGTCAAACACTACGCTGACGTGTTGGACTTGATCCAATCGGAAGGACCGGACCTTCTGTTTCTCACAGAGACTTGGCTTACCCCCACTAGTGTGGCTGAACCACAGATGGCACTCCCACAGGGGTATCTAATAAAAATATTGAACAGAGAGGACGGCAGGGGAGGAGGGATAGCAATCATTTATAAAACAATCTACGCTTGCAGCCTGACAAAAGAGCTAGTTACGGACAGTGAAAGTGGACTCTTTAAAATCTTTGTAAATCACAATTTTACTCTGACGGGATTACTTATCTATCACCCTCCCGGACCCTCTAAAAAGTTTAGGGATTCTCTCACTAACTCCATTTCCATCCTGGCTACTAAATCCGCCAACTTCAATATCATAGGGGATCTCAATCTCCATCTTGAGGACCACCACAACAGCGAGACTGCTGACTTCCTAGCAGATCTTGCTGCTTGCCAATTACTGCAATTTGTCCCCAGCTCTACTCACTTGGCAGGGCATCTTCTTGATCCAGTATTCTCTAACATACCTACCCTCAGAGTCCAGCCCCCCCTTCCCATGGCTTCGACTGACCACTTTCTCGTCTCTATAATACTTCCCTACGAGAATCAGCCACCACGCACTCACCCTGAGCTTTTGCTAAAACGCCCTTGGCATAAGATAAACGCTAATCTTCTCATAGACACTCTAAGTTCTCAAACACCCCAACTGCCTGATGATGTTGAGGCAGCTGACAGCTGTGTCCATGAGTGGCTTGTGCAGGCTCTCGATAAACACATCCCTGCTAAACCCACATCGCGGCGCAGGACTTACACTAATCCCTGGTTTAACGGGGAATTGTCCCAGATGAAAAAAGACTGCAAAGTTCTTGAACGGGCCTGGAGATGTAAATACGATCCTTCTCTTAAAACATAATACCGTTCTGCTGTCAAGAACTATCACAAACTGATACAGAAATCACTTGCTGACTATATCGCAGAAAAAATAAAGAGCAGTAACAATCCGGCTAAAAGTATTTTCTCCTTGACTTAAAAAATCCACCATCAGCAAGGGCTTCTACGACTCTTTCTAACTCTCAATGTGAGGCTTTAGCCACTTTCTTTGTTAAAAAAGTTGAGGAAATCTATAAATCTTTCCCGCCTATTATTAATAGTAAAACACGTACTGATCCGACCAGTTGCCCGGGCACTCTTTTTTCCTCTTTTCCAGCTCTATCCTGTGAGACATTAGGGACTCTGTGCCACCAAATTAAATCAGGATCTCCAGCTGATCCTTTCAAGCATGATCAGCTTTTACAATTCCTATCCTTACTCCTACCCACGCTCTGCAAATTAATAAACTTGTCCCTTACTTCTGCAACGGTTCCTACTTCATGGAAACACGCCAAGGTTATCCCTCTGCTAAAGAAGCCTACTTTAGATGCCTCCAAACCTGAAAGTTTTCGCCCTTTTGCTGCCAAAGTCACAGAATCCTATATTAATTCTATCCTTACTAAATTTATAGAGGCTAATAACATCCTAGACCCGGCGCAGAATGGTTTCAGACCTGGCCACAGCACTGAATCTGCTCTGCTGGCTGTGACTGAACAACTGCGGAGCACTTTAGACAAAGGCCATACCTCTGCACTGAATCTCCTTGATCTTAGTGCCGCTTTTGACACGGTATCCCACAGAACCCTGTTGCAACGCCTTCAAGAGATTGGCCTAGGAGATTCCGCTCTCGACTGGTTTGTGTCTTTTTTATCTAACAGATCCTTTCAAGTAATCTCTCCTCCCTACGGCTCCCAGAAGCAGCCTGTCCACCAGGGGGTTCCCTAGGGCTCAGCTTTGAGCCCTACATTATTTAATATCTACGTTCAACCCCTGGCAGAAGTTGCTAAAAGCAGAGGCCTTTCCATGGTTTCATATGCTGATGACACTCAGCTTGTCATCTCGCTATCCAATACCTCTGACCAAAACATCACCAAGTTTCATAATGACATGATGACCATTGCGGAATGGATGACAACCAATTGCTTGCAGCTGAATGCAAGTAAATCTGAGATCCTCCTTGTAGGCAGGGATACACACCTCTGGAACGACCAATGGTGGCCTATGGCGATGGGAGTCTCTCCCACTCCTAAGGATACCGTAACAAACCTGGGTGTGTGGTTGGACAGCACACTCACCTTCCAGGCACAGACAAAATTAGTGGCGGGCAGCTGCTTCGGCCTCTTACGCGGCCTGAAGCCGCTGCTCGGGTTCTTTGACTTTCATACACGCCAAGTCATCGTCCAGTCGACCATCCTTTCTAGACTGGACTATTGCAACTCTCTGTATCTAGGTGCCAATAAGGCAGGCAAAAATAGACTACAGAGGGTGCAAAATGTTGCTGCGCGTTCCATCTTTGCCCTCCCGCGGTCTTGCTCCACGTCCAAATACATACATAAACTACACTGGCTCCCGGTGGAAAAAAGAATTAAATTCAAATCTCTGTGTATTGCCCACAGAATTTTCCATGCCCAGGCCCCTTCCATTTTAACCAATCTTCTCATCCCCTATATACCAGAACGTGCCCTCCGCTCATCACACCAACTACTGGTATGCACCCCCGCGTCAGAAGAGCCCGGGCGGGCAGTCTCTCATTCCGGGTTCTGGCTGCATTTCTTTGGAATGTTCTCCCGAGCACCATCAGCAACTTACAAGACCATAAGGTGTTCAGGAAGGTAGTCAAAACTTGGCTCTTCCCTTGATTGCTCCTCTGTCTTGGCCCCCCCTTTCAGTCTTTTCTCTGCGGATCCAGCGCTGGGACGCCCCGTCACTGGGGCAGCCATGCGCTTTACAAATCCGATAACATAACATAACGCGGAAGAGCAGGCGCGCGCTATGGCAAACAGGAGTTCAGTAGAGTAGAGCATGTCAAGTCTGAGTGCACATTCATGCTCGAGGACAGCAGAGCAGCACAAGAGCATGCACGAGCGCAGGCACTAACAACAAGGAAAAAGGTTGTAGGAAATAGAGGGAAATTCCCATAGAAGTAGAAAAACCGGCAAAACAAGGCTGGGATAATAGCAGTGAAACTAGATAAACATGTCAAGGAGATAGAAAGCGCAGTTTAATGACTGATAAAGAAAACAAATGCCGCTTGGGATACCACTGGTAAAATGATAAAGGTTCAAAGTAGCAATAAGCAGCATCTTGAGAGCAAACCCTCCAGGGATTATCAACACAAATGATAACTGTATTTGGAGTGTTGAAGTTTCTTCCTCTATGTGTTGGGTGATGAGCCAGTAATCACAAATGTGGAAGTCATAGCACACTCCAAAAAATCAAACCATTGAGATGTAAATAATAAGATGATTTATTTGGAAGAAGAAACTCCAGCTACAGACTTCCCAGGGATGACCCAGACAACTGTTTCCTTTTGACAATAAACATTCCATATAGAACAATAAAATAGGAATGAACCACTAAAGAAAGCTACAGGGTACATTAACACAATAAGGTGAAACCATTGGAAAATAATGTACAAAATATTTATAATAACTTCACATTACCACACACTGTATTTTTTGAAACTGCATGTTTTAATAAATGTTGTGATATAAAAGAAAATTCGCAAAACACCTTGTTGGTACTTGAAATTAGCAGGTTATTCTGTTTTTTTATTCTATGGATTATAAAGATGCACTATGCACAACACTGCATAACAAACCATGTTACAATGCACCTAATGGTATTAGTAATATTGTTTATTACACGCTCCTCACATTTGGTGAGCACATTTGCCTGCAGATGCTTCTCGAATGTGCCATCTCGCTCTGTTTGTAAGAAGCAGTGTGGAGGGCCCTGTTCATCCCTCAGTCCTGCCCATCTGGAGTCTGCTCATGACCTTACCTGAGTAAAATACTTTAACTCAAAGCCCGCGCTGCACCTAGAGGGGTAATACATTGAGTTTAATAGGAGGACAGTTAATAACCTTTTTTCATCTCCCTGCACTATCAATCACGGCTGTCAGCCACTCTGCTGAATCAAAGTAAAAGTGTTCTTCACAGATGACTGATTAGAATCGCAAAATCACAAGATCCATCTTCATGGTCACTTTTATTATAGTCATTTTTAAACTGACAGCAGCCTGCTCAGTTTCAGCAGACTGGGCATCACAAATAGTGTCACTCAGTGCAGCAAAGCATGAGAAGATGCTGCTTGGATGCTGCTTAAAAATAATTAGGCCCAAAGCCTTTTTTTCAAAAACAAATAAAAGGTTTTCATGGGCCAAAGTAACTGCCTTCCTATTTCACAGAGCAGCATTTCAGCAATCGTGCTCATTTTTTGAGTTTGATCATTTTAAATCATGGACCAGCTTCAATTTCTCGGGACCAGATCATCCGCGGCTTAAAGTTGTATTGACATCTAAACAGTGCTAAGTTGAACACCCATTGATTTAATATAAAGCTAAAGGCTGAAATTGGATTTATACACTTACTACACAGCACCAAATATACATTAACATTTTCCAGCCTCTTTCGTTTGCTTGCTTTAGTCTCAAAAACTATGTTTTTGTTGCATTGATGCATTATTATGTTTTGCTTATGGCAACACTCTTGGCATTATGTAATGATCTTGATTTTTTTAATTTCAAAATGTAAATCCTAAAGTTCAAGAGTGCACATAAGTCCGAAAGATTCTTTGTGGCTTGATATAGTTGTTACATATGCAGGAGTTCTCTACTTGTACTTTCATTAACACGTCACTGCTTTCACACAATAACACAAAGAGCACGATTTACTAACTAAAGACTTTTTTGTCTACGTCTGGTTATGCGTTTCACCAGCTGAGGGCATTTACCAACCCTCACTTTCTATACAAGTGTCACGACTGTCATAAGGAACAGCCGTTAGTGTATCATATTCACTAAAAATACACTTACCACTGCTTAACTAGCCCTGTGTTTGCTTATTTCTCACTTTTAGAAAAGTACACCCGTTGAAAATTAGGAAATATGTCACAGTTCATTTATTGTCGGAATACTTTCTTCGCTCACCTAAAAATATTTTTCTCCTACATGTCTTTTCTTCTTCCTCCCCCCTGTGTGAAAAGTAGGGGCCAGATATAGGAAGCGATTTTGGGCTTGCAAATGGTCCCATTCACTAAATTGGGAAGTTTGAAACTCAAAAAGTCGGTGTGAGAAACTGGTTTGTTGGTTGACTGGGGTGTGAGCCCTGATCAAATAGCAACTACAATCCTTGTCAGGGTGGGGCACAAGCCAACCCGAAGTTAACCTGTGCTCAACCCTATGGTAGCTTGTCATGGAGCAGTCAGGCTTAATTTAGAGGCAATGTGCAAAGTATTTGTGAAAGACTTCAAACAGTAACACAGTGAAAACACACCACAAAAGGATCTACACCAGTTTAGAACAATAGAGTAAAGTTATTAAATAAAACAACACCAAAATGACAAAAATCCAATCAGTAGGACAAGAGATATGTAATTCTAAACATTTTAGTGAAAATAGTGCCAAAAAGCACAGGGCACCAACTGTGGATATCTGGGCACGCCGGACCGGGGCAAAGTAACAAGTTCAGGCTGACTGATGTAGCTTGGGCCAGCTACAGGGACCCACCTAGGTCCACCGAATACAGTACTTTAAATCTGGGTGTGTGGTCTGACCGGCGTTGTTTTGAGAGACTTTGGGTAGTCCAGCGTTGGTTCCAATGGAGCTGTGCAGAAAGGCTTTGCAGGAGTTTGCATCGCTTTGCGTTGGTTCCAGGGAGCTGTGCGGCATAGCTTGGCGGGGCCTTGGGTTGCTTTGCATTGGTTCCGATGAGCTGGCAGCTGTACAGCGAAGCTTTGCGGGGCTTTGCATCACTCGCCTGTGATTCTGATGAGGCTGGTAGCTGTGCGGCGAGGCTTTCGTGTAGCTTTGTGCCACTTCATGCCGCTTTGCAACGGTTCTGATGAGGACCACTGCTGAGCTTGGCAGAAGCACATTCAGGCCCACTTCTAAGGGTCCAGGACTGGGGTGGCACCACTTGGGAGGGCAGAAGTCACAGATGGCAGAGTCCAGGTGATGGGTTCAAGGTTGTTGGAAGCCTGTTATGTCCCTGAGGCTTTTCATCAGGAGGCCAGCCAACTAGCCCTTGGAGCCATTCTGGGTCTGGGTTTAGAGATGCAGGTCCAGTCCTTCTAACCGAGCAAGAGGGCAGCAAGCAGCAGGTCAGCACAGCAGGGCAGCAGTCTTTCAGACCAGCAGTCCAGCAGAATGGCAGTCCTTTCAGCAGCACAGCTGTCCTTCCTGGCAGAGTATCCACAGGTCTAGAAATTTACTGTGGAGTTTGGTGTCGGAGGTCCAATATTTATACCCAGTTGTGCCTCTGACGTGTGGAGAAGCTGCTAGAGACGTGCCTTTGAAGGGAATAGGTGTCCTGCCTTTATGGCTCCATACTAACTAGAGGGGGTATGCAGTCCTTTGTGTGGAGGCAGGACATAGTCTATTCTTGCTCTAATTTGAAAACTACAGCTTATTAAATGTAAAAAGTAACTCAAATGTTTTCCTATGGGAGAGGGGGGCCTTGCAGAAGTGAAAAACGAATGTAAGAGTTTTTCACTACTATGACATGTAAAACTTAAAAATACATGTCTTACTTTTTGAATACAATGTACCCTGCCCTCTGGGCTGTCTAAGGTCTACCCTAGGGGTGACTTGTATGTATTAAAAATTAAGGTTTGGGCCTGGCAAAAGGTTTATTTTGTCAGGTTGAAATGGCTGTATAAAACTGCACACAAGCTGCAATGGCAGGCCTGAAACATGTTTAAAGAGCTACTTAAGTGGGTGGCACAATCAGGCCTGCAGGCCCACTAGTAGTATTTCATTTACAGGCCCTGAGTACATGTAGAACCACTTTACCTTAGACTTATAAGTAAATTAAATATGCCAATTGGGTATAAGCCAATCTTACCATGTTTAGAGGAGAGAGCACAATCACTTTAGCACTGGCTAGCAGAGGTAAAGTGCGCAGAATCCTAAGGTCAGCAAAACAGGAGGTCTGAAGGCAAAATGTTAGGGGGAATATTTCGTCAAGGAGGCCAGGTCTAACAATTGGTCATTTTTGTATGTACTAATGGCATTCGCTTCACTATTTTAGTTAAGCAAATAAATTCCAAATCATGATTTAAGCGACTCCAAACATAGAGTTGCATTTTACGATTTATTATTACTGAATCACAATTAAAATGTATAAGCATTTGCAAATGGCGACTAGTCGCAGAATGCTAGTTTTGCACGTGCAAGTTACCACCAACTCTCAACATGTGGTAACCAGGTACAACCTATATAAACAGCCTCAAAAAGCATCAGCGTTTTCCTCAATGGCTACTTTGTATGTGATTGCAAGGAGGATGAGGATATTGGTTGTTTTGCAGAGAAGGCTGAGGAGACAAGAGTGCATATGTAGAGTTACTCTTTTTCAAAAGGCAGAGGAAGAAATATTAGACACATTCAGGCTAAATAATGCACTTATATTAGATCGCATTGCTGAAATTAAGCCTCAGCTAAAGAGAAACACTCTTAGGAGTGATCCAATACCCACCTATGTGCAGTTATTATGCTCACTGCACCTCACTGCCTTTGGGAGGTACCAAGGTGTAATTGCTGCTGCCCAAAGTGCACTCTACCACTTTTTTAGAGGTTTTACTGATGCAATGCTATTGAAAAGTAATTATTATATTACATTTCCAACAACTACACAAAAATTGCAATTAACCAGGTTAAAAATGTATCAAATAGCACCATTTCTCTATGTCATTGGATGTATCAATGGAAATCATGTTCCAATGTGCCCACCATCTGATAATGAGTTTGTTTTAGAAACAGAAAGAATACACATTCTCTAAACATCCAAGTTGTTTGCAATGCATAATTCGGATATAGTGGCAAGATTCCCTAGAAGTATTCATCATTCCTGTATGTTTAGGCATAGTGGGATTTGCACATGCCTTCATAGAGGAGAATTTGGAGACAGATATTTACTTGGTAATTTTAAAAAGTTAACATAGGTATACGCTGAATGTGGCCGTCCATTTTGTTTTTCAACTATTTTTCACTTTAACATTGTAGGAGATAGTCCTTATGCTTTGCTCTTCTGGATTTTAACACCGTATCTTAACCCTGCAACAAAAATGAGTGGCATGACAACGCTATCCCATAAATCTAAACAAAGTGTGATTGAGTGCATATTTTGGCTGGTGACAAGTAATTTACGCTGCCTCCATAAAAGTGGTGGGGCATTCCAATATACCCCAGGGAAAAGCTGCAAGATAGTAGTAACGTGTTACATTGCACAACATAAACACACAAAGAGGAATGCCCATCAGCTTGTCAGATTTGGATGAAGATGATCTGTTAATACGACAACATCACCCTCAGGTTGGCTCAAGGACAGGAAAAGGAAGAGCACAACGTGCAGAGATCACTAGGAAATATTTCTAAAGTAAATTTCAAATTAAAAGTAATAAAGAAAATCCACACAACAATGCTGCTTTTACCTTAACTTTTTATTACCTTTCCTTCAGGTTTAGGTTTATCACCCCTGATTTTCATCATCAAACAAAAATCCAGTGTTCCGGAAAATAACTTTTTCTTTTTCAACAATTCAATTTGTAACAAATGGAAATAAATAACAAGTAATAGAAAAACATTATGCTAAAGCTTCTTTCTCCCTCTCATAACACTGTCCCTTTCTGTGGTCTCAACATTATCAGTTCCTGATACCTTACTACCTGCAGTTTGTCTGTGAGTAAGACGCATGGTCATGGCTTCTGATACAGAGATGCTACTGAGGCTTGAAGCCCTTTCACCACCACTTAATTCAGCACTGGCAGAGATTTGTGAGGTTTGTATATTTTCTAAAACACCGATGACTTGAAAAAGTCCATGTGCAACATCCCAACTGTAGTGACCCATCTCTACCT
This sequence comes from Calotriton arnoldi, assembly GCA_963921515.1. NCBI lineage: Eukaryota > Metazoa > Chordata > Amphibia > Caudata > Salamandridae > Calotriton > Calotriton arnoldi. Next base: position 491,218 of record CAWUFW010005112.1, read on the forward strand.
GCATGTTGGTTGTGCGCCTTGATAACATGGCAGTAGCATGTGTCAGCCAGAGAACAGATCTTGTGAACCCATCTAATCGGCACATACACTGATGATGGCAGTGCTAATGGTTTGATGTTTCCAGTGCTTTCATTTACAGACACAAACTGTGTATTAACCAATTTTTGGGCCTTATTCGGTAGGTGCTGCACAGCCAATATTGAGGCCTCCGAGCCAGCAGAAGCAGACATAGCTGTAAACCTAACAGCTTCTGAACCTCGTAGTCTGGAAGCACTGAATAGCCGCAGAAATCACATCCTATGCATGCGTCTCCCTCTTCTAGCATGCAGTTCTAGCATGCCTGTTGTTGGTCCTCTGAGTCCTGAGGGAAATCTGGAAGAGGAGAGACTGCTGCTCTGTGTCTGGATGGCACAGGTGGTGTTGGTGTGAGTGGATTATTTTCCTCCGTGTGTGTCGAAGTGTCTTGAAGTGGTCCTGCTCTGAATCTTCACTTTATGTGGATGAAACATCTGTGATATATAAAAAATGTTTATAGTATGTTGAATCTAACAGCTAAAAAGTTTTTTTATTGTTGAGAACAAATTTAAAACTGATTTGTTTTTAACAAAATTACTTTAAAGTTGTTTTTTTACAGTTCATAAACGTCTGTTAAAGTTTGTTTTTTTAAAGTCAGAAGTTATTGGTAAAAAAGTCTAAAGTATATGGACTACATATCCCAGAACCCATCGCAATGGTAATAATGTGCACTTATCAAGATTTCTTTTTATTAAATGCTACTGACGTGGAATATTATTTGGATAACTATTACACCTTACAAGAAATAATTTCATAATTCATACTTACCTTTGGATGTAATGGCTGGGGCAGAGGTATCGATTTCTGAAAGCCCAATTATACTTTCTGGCTTAAAGGTGCTTTCTGACAGGACTTCCAGAGGTGTTGGAGGTGCCTGGGAGGAGGGACCCCTGCCTGTTTCATGGACCTCGCAAGTCTGTTTGCCACCTTTTCTTTTGTGCATGAACGCAGATCATACAAACACTTTCTTATCTTATTAATGGTATTCTGCATTACTCATACGTACACTAAATAAGCTCCCCGAGAATCTTTTTTTAAATATTAGCAATAAGTGATGTATCCCTCCCAAAAGTACTCAGTATAAGTATTGGACATATGCAAAAATGTAACGGATTGTCCTCAAACACCACCAGGTGTCATGCTTCATCATAGGACAAACCACACTCTCCAAAAACCCCGTTTGATGGAGAGAGGGACTTAACCTGGAGTCAGGGAGGCACTTCTAACTAAAAATGGACCCGTGATTTAAGTGTGTTAAAAAACAAATGTGGCATCCTAAAAACAATTTATTCCCTAGACATGACACTTGGCGTTAAAATCAATTGTGGAGATAAGGGGATTTAGTACCCCATCACCACTGTTACGGTCAACATGTTTCTGTCTTGTGGCTCAATTGAGTCCGTTTCTTTCTTCAGGATGGGCATACGGGATCCTAGTAAGGCAATCATGCATTCAGCATTGCCTCTAAGAAAGAGTGACCTGTGTCTACCTCTTAACTAGTCTGGCTTTCAAATACCCCAATGTTGGGTCTTCTACGCCCCATGGAAGAAGGGCACAGGGACCCCTTAGGTCACACTTTTGTCAAGGTGCGTCCCTTAGGGTCAACCTAGATGCGTCTGCTCCTTCCTCCGGATCGGGAATCAAAGGCGCCTTAATGTTGTTAAGACTGACATTTCTAGATGATGTCCAGTGGTATAACAATTGTGCTCTGTGACGTCTGGTGCACTGTTTATAACACCCAATGTTCTGCCTTTGACTCATTTTTGTAGCACTGGAGACCATGTAAAGGAGAAAGACCAGCTTACAAATGCGTAGGCACAGCATGTGTACGGGAGCATTGTGGATTACTGAAGGTAGACTGCCATATCTTCAGTAGGATTCATGTATGTCAGGCTCCAGATAAACCAGTGCACATTTTTAAAATATGGGGCAATCCATTAATTATATTCTTAACAGGAGCAGAATCTATTAGTAAGGGGCTGCAGATGGCTCTGAGGTGTGAAGTTTTCATTCATCCATATATGTCAGAAATTGGTTTCTTAATGTGGGGGCAGAGGGGTTACTAATATGATTAACACAATCTGGTTAGATTAAAACATAGTTCTGAGCGAATCTCTGCTCAGCCCCTGGAAGCTATGGCTCAAGCAGCAGGCAGTGCCAAAACTAGTATATGTTAAATTTAAACAGTGCCAACAATTTTAACATAAAGAACAAAGCAAACCAATTTAGAAAAATAGAAAAAAATGTAACGAGCGAAAAGACACAAAAATCCTCAAAAGTTGATAATGGGAACTAGAATGGTTGACTAGGGCCTAGGCATGATTTCAGGCAACTGCAATGGAGCGGAAGTTGGATATGTCAAGTGGGTAGTCCCAGTCAGAATTTTTTCCTGTGAACTCAGTCTATGAAATGGAAATCAAAATCATCCAGCGGGAAAGGTCCAAGGATGTGGCTGGCGAGGGCCCTTTGAAGCTGGATATATCATTGTTAGGCTTTCCCTGAAGCTGAAAAGTTAGTTTAACTATCAAAAGCTCAGAGCTTGGCAAAGCTGGATTTTGAGAATTCTGTTAATGCCTTGCTGATCATAGAGATTTGCCACCTTGCCCTGGTCCATGGTTACCTTCAGACTTAGTCACTGATATGAAAGCCAAAATAAACTGGTGAGGCAAGGTGCTAAAAGGCTGGACACCTTTACTGCAAGGCGTTGTCAGTGTCGCCAAAAACTCTTAGTGGAACAAACCTGGTGTTTTTGCCCTGTTAGGGTGCAACCTTCCTCAACACCTTGCCCTGGTCCTCCAGAGGTAGAAAAAATGACATTGTTCTTTTGCCCATATGCTGGAAAAGTTATTTCTGGTTGGTCCCGGAGCCCCCAGTCATCAGGCAAGGCTTCTTGGCACCCGGTTTCTCGAAAGTCATGTTTTCTGCAGCGTCTAGTCCTCTGTGTTCAGCTGGGCCCTCTTGGAATGAGGAGTCTTTCTGCTTTTGTGTTCATGAAGCAGGCAAACTGAAGGCTAACCACTTGGACCTTGAAGAGCAGTTCAAGTACCTGGATGCCAGCAGGAGTCAGGGGTCTTGAATGTGTCCTATTATTCCAGTAGGAGTATTTTTTCTTCCACCAGGGCCTCCTTCTTCAGGTGGAGATTTCTAATGTCCAGGAATGATATACGATGGTGGCAGTTGAAGTAATAGATTTATTCTATGCACTGGCCACTGATTGGATAAATGCTGTCATCCAATCCTAACCCTTTTCTCATAGTCCAACGACCTCATTTTGCAGCATTTCCTCTATGTCTTATTATAAAATTCCCCAGGAGTACCACTTTCTATAAGGCAGAACCATTCTGCCACCAGGCAGGCCTGTCTTCAGCTCCTTAGCCACTCCACTATATAGATGAAACTCCTCCTACCTGACAGGGTTCAAGTTGGGTCTTTCCCACACTGTGAATGGGGCATGGCTGTTTAGATAATGTACAGGAGAAGCCCTCTGTGGCATCTCCAAGTCAAAACAGATAGTGCTAAGACTTCTTTGTTCTGCCAGCTGTTCCTCTTCACCCCCAAACAGCTAATCTAACCTAGGTTGTCAGCAGTTAACATCACCCTCTCCTTCATGGGTGCAGAGGCAGGCCATTGTCATCTGAGCTGGGGTTGTTAAGTCTCCTAAGCAAGGAAGTAAAATCCAGCTCTTGAGTAGAACCAGGCAGAATTTCAATTATGTCTGAATAATCAGAGAAACTATGGTAATTCTGTGTTACTCCTGCTCGAGTAATTTGAAGGAAAAAACCTACCTCAAGAGCACATTTAGCAAGCGTGAGTTGCCACTAGCTCTTGCTATTCCCTATCCGCTGCATTTAGCTCTGTTTCTTAGTGCAAAATGCATGCTCGCATCCATTTTGAATGCAAGGGTGCATTTTGTTCCAAGAAAATAGCGCTAAATGTGGTAGTAAATTCTGGAAAATCCTACCGAGAGCACATTTAGTGAGCGCAAGTGGCTAATTGGTATCATGTTCTGTTGCATTTAGCACTATTTCTTAGTGCAAAATGCATCCTCACATTCATTTTGGACATGAGAGGGCATTTTTGCAATCACAAATAGCACTAAACAAAGAATTACTCTTCTTGTGTAATTCAAGCATAATCTCACAGAATTCTTAGGTAATTCCATGTGATTACGCTACACTGAATTACACGAGTTATGCCCACACCTTCTCTCAGATGTCATGAGTGGCAGAACTGCTTTTAAGCCACCTCTGGCCAGGCAGCCTAAAGCACATGTTTAAAAAGTTACTTTTCCACACAAGTTATCAAACATCTGATTTCACCATTAAATCAGATTGTGAAAATTAAACAGGAAATAATTTTGGCTGACTTTGATAGCATTTTCTCAGGTGGAGATACAGAACTAAATACTTATTTACATCTATGCATGTCCTATGGAAAATAAAGATGAACCTACACAGTGAAATACATTTTTAACCTTCAGGTACTGTGAGGGTTCAATTTTAAATATATGCTGTGCCACATTTCTATATATTAGGCAACCTGCTTTGTGGGCTTAGAAAAGAAGGCAGACTTCAGGGGTGACTTACATATAAAACAGTTTCTCCTAAATAACAGCAACAATTTCCTTGTCATGTGTTACTGCAGGACTTTTAAACGGTAGCCCAGCTAGAGCATATTGGTGGTCTTTGCTGCCCTATAATTTTGTCATATACATGGGTCGTGTAAATACACACTGCAGCTGCCTATATAAAACACTTAACTCACATGCCATTGGCACATTTTATGCACTATCTACTAAGACCTTATAGGAAAGTTAAATAGACCAATTTGGTGAAATCAATTTTACCAACACCATTTTACGGCCAGAGAACACATGCTGTGGCACTGAAAGTATCACAGTGCATTACATTATGATACTATTATAAATAGTGTCCAGAAAAAAGTTTAAAAATCTGGGGTGGTCATGTAGAAAAGGCAAATTTTCTACAATGTATATTTTCTACTGTACTTTTTTATCACTTTTTTTCTTCATTTATTTTACCTACATTGTCATTTGATGTAATTGGCTTTGCCTCCACTTAAGCTCTTCTTTCAAATCATGTCAAGCACATTCCTATGGGCAAGACAAGACTGAGTGAAAGAAAGAAATGTCCAACGTCTCTAAGTAATACCTGTTTTTTAATGTAGCACTAATTTCATAGATCATTACTCTTTTCTACTCTTTTTTTGGAATCAAACTGCTTTAAACCTTGGTGTTTCTCAGAGAACATCACATCTCCAGACACTTCTCGTATTCTGAATCTTAGGTGAAAGTCCCAAATAAAGAGCCATTGTCAAGCCGTGTGTGTGTGTGTGTGTGTGTAGGTTCTGCGGAGAAACAATTTTTCCAACTCCAGATTGCTAGGGATGGATTTTCCCAATTTCTACACACCAGACTATTGAAGTGTGTGGTATCTGGCATCTGGTTAAAAAAGATTTGTTTTCAGCTGGGCACAGCATGTCCTGTTGTAAGAATCAATGGTGAGGATGACAGATATAATTTTTATAGATTGGTTGATGAGCTACTAGTTGGAATGGATCATAAATATTATTTTATAAAAGCATAATAGCGCTCCATCAGGACTTTTCTTTTACCATTCCATAGCACTAATTCTGAAATGAGAATTTGTTAATTTGTTATGGTGATATTTTTAATTGACATTACATTAAATTAATGTTTTAAAGCAATAGTAATGAAAAAGTGCATGCACCCCTCTATCGAATGGTTTGTGATCTTTCCTTGACTTTGCGTGCATATCTCTTTTTCTGAATGTATTCTCCATGGCAATTAAGACATTTTACAATGCATATCATACTACATATATAAAACACACTTTTGGCATTCATATAATTAGCCATTATAAAGCACGTTTTCATCTTACTGCTCCATTGAAAGGAAATAGAAAATAGAAATCTATGAATGTTTATGAGTCTCTTATGATATACTGAAAGGGACAAGGAAAATATCCATGATAGAAAGTTAAATGTTAATTTGCAGGTCTCAACTCATTTGTAGAGTATAACCAGCTTAAGCATATCAAGGCATAGTGAAGAGCTCATTGTTTATATATTTGACAATGTAGCATTTCAGATCCATAAGTATGAGAGAACTATGACCTTTATCAGGATTCATGGGAGTTAGGGAAACGTATGTGGTTAGGACAGTTTGTGGCAGCATTTTTAGGCACTTTACGTTGGCAACATGTATACCTTCTCATTGATCCCAGGGAGCTCCTCAAGTAATTTCAATATTCAGTGTGACTGGATATGTAAATGGGATTGCACCTGGGATCATATTGTTTTAAAACCATTTTCATACAAAGATCTGAATAGAGTAGAATAACTTGACCAGGAAATGAGTCATATAGGATGATAAAATTCAAATAAAGAGATCTGATTGATTGGAGATCTAGAGATATCACTCATGTGGGCCAAGAATTATGGATGACGAAATAGATGCAAACTTAAATATGTGGATTGGCCTGGAACTATAGCATTCCTTTCAAAATGAGAGGGTATTACATGACTTTGCTCAAAATACCTACTTAGCTGCCAATGCTACAGAAATACATCACTTTTACTTCATTAGAGGCTTAGTAAATCGTTTCAAAACAACACCTATTTGCAGTGTGACTGTAATCCCTGCAACATCTACGTAGTGAACAAACAAATCGATCCTATGGATATCCCTGGAAAATATAAATTACTGTTATCTGCGACCCTGCAGGGAAAACAGTAGATGTTCAATTGTCATTAATTTGGCAATTTACTGTAGCAACCAATGTCTATGATCGAATTGATGAGGTGTTAGACACCACCCCTGTACTGGTATACTCTTTTGCAAGTCTTTTCACTTGTGAATTAGCACATCTGTATACTATTTAGCTTCCAATGCCAAGAAAGCATAACCTGGGGCAATGGATGTTTTAATAAAGTACCCAAATTATGAATATATCAATTTGGAACTTCTTGAAAGTAATGAGTTTGACTAAGGATGTGGGGGCACATAGCATGTATTGTCTCTTCCATTTGGGAATTATACATATGGAAGAGATATTACTATCAGACTGTGATCACAGGGCACATTTCTACTTTTGGCTTTAAAGAACAGATTAAAGCTTCTAGTGGTTCTATTCTTGAGAGATGTGTTATTGTGCTTGCAAAAGGTGAAATTAAAACAAAGGAATCACTTTTAGATAGGCCCTATGGTTAAGTTAGGGAGATACTATTTTTCTCTACCCTTTAGTGGCCACACCACATTCACAAACTTAAACTGATACTGACATTTGGAAATTTTATCAGCAATTAGGTCAGTTGACTATATGATGGTATAAAGTTAGCATAAGAATGCATACACATTGAAGTAGAACCTTTCAATATCCCAGCATTATTGAAAAACGCAAATTAAATCCAGCGGAAGTTGCAAACACTCAACTGGGTGTTTGCAGTGTATCCTCTGGGTATAAAATAAAGCTCACTATACAATACTTTGCTTTTAATGTTCTAGTAGCTGACTGTATATTGGCACTCAAAAAGAATTTGATAAAGTCTTAAGTTTAGTTGTGGCTCTAACCAAACAATGTAAGGTCCAAGGAAAAATATCCCTTTTCTGTTTGAAGAACACACAGTAACAAGTTTAATGCAAACACTGTGAATTACCTTACTACATCTGCCTTTATGTTGTTTCAAGGTGTAGTTATTTCTGTCCTAGCTGCATAGATTTTCCCTTTCATATTGCTGCATTGTTGATTGCGGAGCCCAACTCAGTGAAAGACTATTATTTGAGTGTCAAATTCCTAACAATTATTTGGTCAAGTGTAGACTGATCATCGCTCACTCGCGTTTCACTTTTCTCCCTGGGTTCAGAAACTTGCTCTCCATGATCTTTAAAAGCAAAAATAGCAGTAGACAAAAAATACAGTACAGCCACATGTTTGATATTAGATGATGAAAGAACTTTACATCATAAAATAAACATTCTAGAACAGGACATTCATAACGTATAATAAGTCCATGCACAGAACAATCTGCCTCTTTGAAATGCAAAACTTGCTCCCTCCTTCATGAATGAACAAAGATAAATAATCCACTGGAAGAGCAAATCCTCAGAAGAACGAAGCTCCTTATAGGAAGCAAACTATTGGTTATTATCTGAAAGGAAAAGGAAACATTAATACTACAGTTTATGCAAACTTGAAGCACAAGAAATCAACAAGGTAGTCAACAGATAAATATCCATTTGTAACTATGACATTTTCCTTAACTCTCTTTTTCTTTTTTTTTTGTAAAGGTCTCCTATTCTAGCAAAAGGTATATCCCAAATTCTGGGAAACGAGGGTGGAATATTGTTAGCCTCTGTGTCTTTAATAAAATTCAGTTTCTCTTGGCATTTAATTTGGAGAATCACTATTTCATTACAAAAATGGAGGCTACCATTATGCATGTTGGTAGCCCTCCAATACCAAATCAGAAATGTGTTCAATTGGTTTACAGTAATGCTTTGCAAAAGTGGAGGAGTTAGACTTGTCAGCGGCCCTCAAATTATCCTCCAGTCTGCAGCTTTTCCAAAAGGACTTCTAGCCATAGGTCCCCTCATCGAGTGAGCTTGCAACTTCTGTAAATCAACACCAGCCAGTTGCATAGTCCATTTCACCCACCTTGCAATAGCCGCAGTGATAATCGCTTTGAATGGTTCTACAAAGGAAATCAAAAGCTGGTCAGTACCATCAGGGCGATACTCACTCATCTTGGAATCGTATTCCCTCATGCAATTCACAACACACAACTCTCTGCAAGAATACAATTTTAGATAAAATATGGTGTCAGACATTGTTTACGTTCTCCTAATAATCTCAAATACCTAGGTCTAGGGGATCCCCTTAACCTGATGCTCATAAGCACTTCACAGATCAAAAAAGTTTTTTCCCATGCTCCTGTCATTGACCAGATTGTGCCCTGTAGAAATCGGAGACCTATCACAGTTTATCGTTCTATAGCTAAGGCCCCTTATCAAACTGCTCTACCAGAAAATTAACTACTTCAACTATAGGAGCCTCCACAGGATCCAAGCACCAACGTACCCATGTCTTCCATATTCTTTTATACCTATAGCATGTTCCCTGGTGCCCAGGACTCCTCAAAGAGTTCATCAGCTCTTCCCTAAAGGCCTGACATTTCTCTAGCTCTCCTGATATTCTCAATGCAAGAAGGCTCAAAGTCCCTGTCAGAACCAGAGGGTGTTCTTATCCATCTGCATCTTTCAACAGCCCCTCCTTGGCAGGAAGACAAAAAGGGAATGTCAGAAGCTAGCTCCAAGGTCATTGGAAACCATGCTTGTGATACCCAAAATGGAGTAATTAGGATAAGTGAGCATCTCTCCTGTCTCACCTTCTTAAGAACCCTCTGAATCATTGAGAAAGGTGGGAGAGCATAAGCGTTGCTCCCCTTCCAGGTTTGAAGGAAGGTGTTCACCGCTAGAGCACCCGGGTCTGGCATCCAACTGTAGTACCTCTTCAGTTGAAATGTCAGCCTGTTTCAAAGAGATCTAACTCCAATGGGCCCCAAATCTGAGACAGTTTCCTGAAACAGACCCTGCTGAATTTCCAGGTGCTGAATTCCCATAAAAACCTTGAATTCTAGCCCGCAGACACATTTGACTTCCCAGGCAAATATTCTGCTTTTAAACTGATCTTGTGCTCCAAGCAAACTTGCCAGAGCTTCTTGGCTAAATCTGACAGGTCTGAGGCTCTTGTCCCTCCTAAGCCATTTATAGATGCTATCACAGTAACATTGTTCATCTTTAACACAACCGCTCTGTCCTGCAAGCAATATTTGAAACTCATGAGGGCATAAAGACCTGCTGTCAACTCTAAATAATATATATGATGGGACTTCTCTGCATGGGACCACAATCCACCAGTGTGCAGTGCACCCAAGCATGCACCCCAACTGTTCAAACTCACATCCGATTCCAGAATGAAGTCTGGAGAGCATCCAAAGATCGCCTTGCAATTCTAGGTGTCCAAATTCTGCAGCCACCCATTCAACTCAGACTTGACTTCCAAATCTAGAGATACCTTGTCTCCATACCACAATCCTCTCTGAAGGGCCTTTTCTTTTATTCTCTGCAAGGCCGATAATGTAAAGGCCCAGAAAAAGTGCATGAATAGAAGGAGACAGAAGACCTAAAAGCTTGGCTAGTTCCCTCAGAGTTAAACACTCACATTTCAGAACATACCTTATCTCTTTCTGAATTTTGGTAATCTTCTTTAATCGCAAAAGCAGAACCACATTCATGCATTTTTTGTGAAGCCTATGAACTCTAGTGACCTGCAGGGGGGTAGGAATAGATTTCTCCCTGTTTACTATGAAACTCAAACTTTCCAGAAGGGACATGACCATTTCCAAGTCCTTCAAATACTGTTCTTGACATTGGGATATGATAAGGATATTGTCCAAATAGACGATCATTTGCAGACATCTCTCTCTCTGATAGGAAGCTACAGCCCTCATTACCTTGGTAAAGCACCATGGGAGATCAAAGGAGAGCGCATAGGTTTGAAGGTTAGGTTGACTCTCTCTGGCCATCAGAATGGTAAAGTAGGCATATTTTAGGTCCAACTTCACTAGCCAATCTTTTTTTTAGCAATATATCTCTTAAAAGAAGGATCCCTTCCATCTTGAAATGCCTGTAGGCTAGTAATCTGTTCATATCTCTTAGGTTTATCACGGCCCTCCACCCCTTGTAGTGTACTTACAATAACGCTGTGCTCTAAAGGCACTTCTACAATGACGCCCTTTTGCAACATACATTTTACCTCCTCTTCTACCACTTTCTGTTGAACTGGGGTCAGACTTAGCTCCCTTGGGAGAACAGCTTGAAACAGTTTCTTCAGAAAATCTATTTTGAATCCTTGGACGGTTTCTAAGACCGAAGGATCCTGCGTAATTGTTTCCCACTCTTCCCAGGGAAGAAAAAGAAGGTGAAATCATTGTACTCACCCTGGTAACCGGCTGAGCTTTGTCCAGGTGACCTATTCCCCCTTGCGCAATGGAGACGTCCTCTTTGGGGATAGAAGGTCGGGGTTACTCTGGCTGGATAGCCTGTGCCAAAGCCTTTTTGCCTGTAGTTTGAGAAGTGGGACCTCTGGGAGCCCCGGCTGGCAACCTCTGCCGACCTGTCCAAAAACACTTAGGCTGAAAACTCTGCCATATTAGATTGGGCCTTGTCGAGGGCAGTAAAGGTTGCTACGTACTTGCCCAGAGTTTTGATATTATCCTCGCCGAAGAGAAGAACTTTGGGGTTCTCAGAGGCTTCTCTCTGCTAGATCTCCATGTTTGGAATTTATCTTCATGAGCACTACTCTATGTCTCTCGGCATTGAGGCCAGCGTTAGCATTGCCAAGAAGAACCATAGCCCTTTGGCTCCATCCCATGTGGAGGTCTATATCCAGGGTGAGTTTGTTGACATGTGCCTCTTCAACTATGTCAATAATTCTTGCCAGGGGTCCGACCACCCAAGGGGGTGGTCCTGGCATGATTTAGGAGATCTCTCAAGCCCCTTCCTAGGGTCTTTACACAATTTAAAGAGGAAGTGATAAGCTCTGGGCCTATGATGGATAACAGGCCTTGAGCATTGGGCCTTTAAGACATTCTGGGCTTTCTTCTCAAATAGGTTCCTGATCCATCGTTTGATGAACTTGCCCACATGGTCAAGGGGCCACCACTCAGCACTCCTGAGGTGCTTAATGTTGAGTGGTGAAAACATTTCCTCTCCCAAAGGATCTTTTACTGTACCCTTGGAGGTTGAAGGGGTGTCGTCCTCCATAAAGAGATCATCTCCATCAAGGTCCCCCTGGTTAAGATCTAATACATACTCGTCTAAGGGCACTTTGCGCTGTTGTTCCTCCTCTCCCAAATCAGTATCTTGGGTGCCGCTAGGGGCACTTAATTCCTTTGTTGCGCATTGGACACCTCTCGGTTTTGTGCCACATAGGACACTAATCGCCTTTGAAGTGCTTAGACCTCCCATTCTTTTTGAGGTGCTTGGACCTTCCATCTGTTTAGAGGGGCCTTGACCTCCCATCGGCTTAGTGGGTATGGACCCTTTCTCAATGTGCTTAGAATTCCTCCTTCTCTTACCCCGTTTGTCCCTGTAATCAGAGTCTCCCTCTGAAATGGACCAACAGTCATTATCATTATCAGACCCTTTAGGTCTCTTCTTAACAATAACCTGATCCAGGGTTTTGCGTACACAGGTACTCATTTCATGCTGTATCAGTTTCTTAATCAGCTCTTCAATAATATTCACCTGTGAAATCTCGTTGTTCTCTCTCTCTCCTGTTCTGACATGTTAATACAATGTGCAGAGAAGGGGAGTTAAAATCAGAGCCAAAACAACAGAATGAGCCTCTTAAGGGTTTGTATGTCAAAGGGGGCGCAAATCTCTATTCAAGGGTCTCAAACAGGAACATCCGCCAGATATTAGTGATGCTCTGAAGGCAACTGCTTTCTAAATGGGATAAAATATAGGTGCATAATGGTAGTCTCCAGTCTTGTAAGGAAATTATCACTTCATCCAGTCACCATCCCGTAGTCTGATTTCCTTTTCACCAGCTGTTAGTTTTTAAGTATCACAATGCATTTAAATAATGAACGTATCAAAACACAGTGCTCCTCCCCGTGATTTGTTGTCTGTTTAATCAATCAATCAATCAAAGAACTTTATTTCGATCACTATAGATCATAAAAGTACACCATAAAACCAGACACTTGCAGACACAAGATACAAGTAAAACATAACATATAAATAAACATTCGCAGTCTTACAGTAGCAGCATAATAGAGTGATCAGAATGCATCATTATTTTTCATTGGAATAGCAGCAAGGTGAAACAATTTCTAATACATTATTATTTGTACTTGGAAACTTCATCATAAGATACTCTAAAAACAACAATAAAAGATGTTAAAAAGACTTAAAAAGTGTAGAAGAACAGCATTCACTTAAAATAGCACGAGGCGCACGATACGACTTTAGCAGGAGCCATACAGTATGGTACGGCCTAGGAACTGTCGGGTGAGTACTTAGTACACCTAATCCACATAGCCATTAAAAACTTTGCTGTACAGAATACAATCATGCGCGTTGTATTTGACTGCAGTATTCTATAAGCCTCCTTGTACTTTCTTACCTCCAAATTTCTGCAGAATGGGGCTATCAATTTTGTTCGAGATTGGTAGTACAAAGGGCAAAAAAATAAAACGTGTTCAAGTGACTCAGGTATCCCCTGGCAACAGGGGCAATTTCCTTCAACCCTCTCACCTACTTTGCACCATTTTCTTTTAAAATTATTTACAGGTAGACAACCATACCTAGACTGTAGGTATAATTTCCTTGCTAACGGGGGTTCGATTTCATCTATCATGGCCTCAAATGACAATGTCTGTTTAAAATTCATAAAAGCAATCGAGAGTGAACACTTACAATTCATTATCAAATCGGTCTCAACAGTGCCCCAGTATGCAGCTTTGAGACTGAGTTTGTTAATCTGACCAAGGGTTTCCGGTTGACTCCAGTATACATCTAATCCTAATTTTTGTAGCAAAGTCTTAATTGTGCGCATCCAAGGAATCCTGTCCACACAAGTTGGTGTCATTAATTCACAGAGACCCACCCTATAAGGAGCAAGTGCTACAGTAGACCATAGCCAATGCCAAAAGATAAGTATTCTTAGAACAATTTTGTGGGCAATTTTTTTCTGGCCTAGGTCTAAATAGAGTGGAATCAACGGTGTGGACACCGGAAGAGTCAATAAGGATCTAAACTTTTTTTGTTCAGTTACTGAAAGATCGCTACAATTTGAACAGCCCCACACCTCCGCACCATATAAGGCTGCACCTAGGGCTTTGACATTATATATCTCTAGCGCTGGTGCCAGCTTTCTGGATATAGTTTTCCTATGAATTTTAACTATGTTCACCGTTTGCTGAATTAAGGATAGTTGCACTCTTTCCAGTTGTGGGAGCCAGCTCATATTCTGTGTAAATTTTATGGCAAGATAATCAAACTCTGCAACTAGTTCTAGGGGGACACCACCCACATACAGACGCTTCTTGCATTTAGTCTTTAAGCTTGATGAAAAGAGCATACATTTTGTCTTGGAGCTGATTAGCTCCGACCCCCGTTCCAGGCAAAATGCCTGAAAATCATTTAGCAGCTGTTGGAGCCCTTGCGGCGACTTTGATATGAGCAAAGTTTCATCCGCAAAAAGGAGAGCGGGGCCCATTGCCCTCCTATTTTCGGAAGATCACAACCGTCCCTGCTCAGAAAGCTAATGACATTATTAATGAACAGGGTGAACAGGGTAGGTGCTAATACACACCCTTGTCTAACTCCTTTATCAATGTGAATCATCTCCATTAGAGCCCCATTGCCCCCCCACCTCACTTGTGCCAGAGTGTTCACATGAAGCCTTATTAAAATGTTGAGAAGGGGAGCTGGCATACCCATGTCTTTTAAAATTTCCCATAATTTCACTCTCGGTACCGTATCAAAAGCGGCACGCAAATCAACAAAGGCAACATATAATTTGCCATTGTGGATGGTCACTTCCCTCCAGAAAATGCACATAAAGCGGAAGATTTGGTCTAGGGTACTCACTTGTGCCCTAAAACCAGCGTGCCACTCTTAAATAATATTCCCATCGCTGATCCAGTCTTGGAGATGGACAAGGACCTGCTTGCAGAATTTTTTTTGTAGGGAATCTATGAGACTAATAGGTCTATAGTTCACTAGAAGTGCATGGTCCCCCTTCTTAAAGATAGTAACTATTTCTGCCAGCTTCCATGATTGAGGAATTTCCATACCCGAGAGGATACTATTAGAGAGTAGATTAATATATGGACCCCGGATTTCTATATTTTCTTTATATAAGTCATTGGGTATTCTGTCAGGACCAGGGGCACGTCCAGAAACACAAGAGCTAATTGCTTTTTCTGTCTCACATAAGTGAGAATTGCAAATAATTTGGTTCAAATGGGGCCCCACTCACATCTAAGATGACTCCATCATTGTCCATCCTACGCTTATCTGTGTACAGATGGCTAAAATGTGCAACCAACTCTTCTGGTTGAATACAAAAGTCAAGCGCAGGTTTATTCCCCCTAGAGACCACAGCTGCAGTTTTCCAAAAATCTTTGGTGTCCCTATTAGCCAGGACATCATGCAGATCCGACCATAACAAATCTTCCCACGCCCTTTTTGCGTTGGTAATTACTGCCCTATAGTGTGCTCTAGATTTAATAATCTCCACCTGTGATTTAGATTTAATAGCAGCAATAACCTCACCTTTCGCCACTCTACAGGCATTGTTGAAATGAAAATGAAATGAAATGAAATTTGTACTTGTAAAGCGCACTTATACCCCCAAAGGGGTGTCCTGGCGCTGTACGCATACCGCTGTGGAACCCTTCCTGGCTTTTCCCTGTGAAATGTCCACTCCTGGGCACCCCCAAGGTGAAGCCAGGCATCCCAGCGCTGTTGGGGCCGTTGTGGAGATTAAGCAAGCTATTGCCCAGAGTTGCAGAGTGGGACCCATGATTAGAATAGGCACCGAGGCGAGAATTATCAGGTCCGAGGAAATTGAGCCCAAGACCCGCCGAGGCGGGAATTGAACCCTGGTCCCGGGCCAGATCTCTGCATCAGGGTCTGCCGCTCTAACCATTGAGCCACACTTCTCCAGGACTCAGTTTTCAAGCAGGGATTCTTTTTTTTTCTTGGTTTACCCAAGACATCCCTTATTGTCTCCCCTAGCTTTTCATGTGTATATATCATCATTTCATTTCTCATATTACTAGGGAGTTTGGACAGATGTTCAAAATCAGCTTTGACAATTCCCTTGATGGTATTTAGCGCCACAGGGTTTTTAACAACCGACTCCCACCTAATAGATCTAAGGTCATTAGTGGGCTGGAGTGCTCCAATATCACGATGACCCCTACTCCCATAGTGTGGGGTTTTCTAAATGCTCAATGACAGGCTAAGGGTATTGTGATCACTGTCTAATCGTTTGATCACTTCCACGTCCATAATAACAGGCCATAACTCAACTTGGGCAAGGAAGTAATCTATTCTACTGCAGTGTCCCGGTCTATTAAAGGTGGCTTTTCCCTGACGGTCTGAGATACACCTACCATTAGTGGCTCTAAGATCATATTCAAGTGTTAATGCCAACAGCTGACCAGCTTTTGGTGTCCATCTTACTTTGGGCAGTTCTAGATGGGGTATTCCCAATTGATTATCCAGCTCAGAAGTTAGGTCATGTGGGGCAGCGACTAATGGCTCGAATGTTGCATTGAGATCTCCAGCCACCAATAAGAGATCTCTTGCCCCAGAATTCAGAAGTAGTTGATCGAATTGGCAGATAGTAGTGGTTTTATTGTTTCTACCCTCTACTCTTTTATAAACATTTATTCATGTTATGGACAGACCAGAGGGAAACGAGAGTCTGAGTGCTAAAATATCCTTGGAACCCCAGGGAAAGGTGCTAATGGAACATCGAAGCGAGGTCTTAATCCATATACTTAATCCCCCTGAGGGCCTTCCCTTGGTGCTCTTAGTCGCTTCGACACAAAAGGATGTGTACCCATTCCTATAAGATGGAGTAAGACAGCAGGTTTCCTGGAATAGACATATGTCGTAGGTGTCAATAAATTCTCCCCACTCGACATCTGGCAAAAGTTTAGATAACTGAAGAGAGAAGGACTACAAAAAACAGGGCCAAGAGTGTAGACCTAGTTTGGAATCGTAAGGTTCCTGCTTCCTGTTCATTGTAAAAAGTCTTTATTAATAATAAAACGAGAAACAAAGAGAAAGGGAAAATAGAAAATTTTCTTAATACTGCCCTCACCCACTATGCAGTGGCATGCTTCATCATAGGGCCGCTGCAGACGTCCAGGCGCAGACCAACACACTGGACGGAGTGCTGTTTTTTAGAGTATAAAGTGGTGAGGGAGATAGTTAAAAGGAAGTAAGAGAAGAAATATAGCGATAGGGAAGAATATTCCCTTAGGAAGGGATCTTAAGTGCAGAAATAATAAAGTAAAACTGTCTAAGGAGATACCTTATAGATACCTTTATTCTTGGTTCTCTTTGGCAGGATTCAAATAGAATTGGGGATATGCAGTAGGGGTAACTACCCCTACATCCCCACTGCAAGTTCCAACATGTTTCGGCCTCCCACAATAGCCCCCATGGGTCAACGAGGCCTTCTTCAGGGTGTAGATCCCTTGGTTTTAGTGGTCTTGACCCTCACTGTGGTCTTTTGGCACTCAGGATTTTGTTTGTTAAAAAAGATTTTTATCTTTGGTGCACCTTTCTACTTTTCCAGTAGGGTGTACATTTTCCAAGTTTACGAGTATTTCTCTAAACCTGGGACCGTCGTGGGAACGCTGTCTTATAGTCAAACTTTTGTCAAAGACCGGCGCTCGTCCTTTCCACCCCACTTGGGTCCTCCGACGATCTTTGACGAACGTGAGGGTCAAGACCACTAAAACCAAGGGATCTACACCCTGAAGAAGGCCTCGTTGACCCATGGGGGCTATTGTGGGAGGCCGAAACATGTTGGAACTTGCAGTGGGGATGTAGGGGTAGTTACCCCTCCTGCATATCCACAATTCTATTTTAATCCTGCCAAGGAGAACCAAGAATAAAGGTATCTATAAGGTATCTCCTTAGACAGTTTTACTTTATTATTTCTGCACTTGAGATCCATTCCTAAGGGAATATTCTTCCCTATCACTATATTTCTTCTCTTACTTTCTCTTAACTATCTCCCTCACCACTTTATACTAAAAAAAACAGCGCTCCGTCCAGTGTGTTGGTCTGCGCCTGGACGTCTGCAGCGGCCCTATGATGAAGCATGCCACTGCATAGTGGGTGAGGGCAGTATTAAGAAAATGTTCTTTTTTCCATTTCTCTTTGTTTCTCGTTTTATTATTAATAAAGACTTTTTAGAATAAACAGGGAGCAGGAACCTTACGATTCCAAACCAGGTCTACACTCTTGGCCCTGTTTTTTGTAGTCCTTCTCTCTTCAGTGAGTTTAAGACATTGGAAGGGGAGTCAGAGAAGGCTTATTCCCTTGTCTCTCTTTTGTGATTTTTAAAAGTTTAGATAATCCAGCTACATTCCATGAAGCAATCCTCACCAAGGGTTCCAGGGTTGATTCTGCCTCGTGTAAGGTAGGGATGACTTTTAGATTTCTAACAAGAGGCGTATTATTAACTGGTGTTATCATTGACCCTTCTTGCCTATGCAAACAATTGCTAGGCTGCCCAGAATCAAACTCCCTAACCCTGGGAGGTTCCTCTTCTTGTAGGAGGAGTGGCAACAAATTCTCAGCCCCCCTATTTTCGCCAACATCCAGAGTACACGGAATCGTATGCTCCAGTCACTGGTGGTTCCTGCTAGCTGCACTAGTTTTTTCGCCTGCTCCCCTATTGATTTTGGTACTAATCAATGGGGATACCCAGTATAGTGCAGAACCTGGGGACAATCACATGAAGCGAACAGTGGTTCTGCCACAACACACTTTGTAAAGCAAGACAACTTCAAAGTTTTTTATCCCTTTTCACCATTGGGATATCAACAAATGTTTCTAGAAAAACTGTCTAAACACATGCTACGGGCAAATATCACAAATTAATTGTGTCATTCAGTAATTTATTCAGTCAAAAAAGAAAGATTGTTCCTAAAAACAAGTTATACACACAATGATATCAGGTGAGAGGGTGTGGGACAAAGTGAAATAACGTGTGTAACGTACATACATCACAATAAATGCATTAGATACATATATAAATACAAATAACATTCAGGTACAGAGTAAAAAACAGATATATATTCTCACAGGGACCTAGAATTTTCGTTGATCAATTTGTAATGGTCACAGTGGAAGTTGATGCCCCTATTGATTTTGGCACGCTGTGATATCTAGAGGTCTGTCGGAGCACACAATTTGAGCTGGATGACAGTATGCGCAATCTGCATTCTCATGAAATGTAAACAAACCTGACTGTTCTAATTGCAATCAGAGCAACTGAAGGTTCACCACTGCAGAGA
Source organism: Calotriton arnoldi (assembly GCA_963921515.1). Classification (NCBI taxonomy): domain Eukaryota; kingdom Metazoa; phylum Chordata; class Amphibia; order Caudata; family Salamandridae; genus Calotriton; species Calotriton arnoldi. The sequence continues at coordinate 510,454 of CAWUFW010005112.1, forward strand.
GCAGTGCAAAAACCACCCCATTCTCCAGGCAAATGTGCTTTTTAATGCAACAAATAACGTAAGAATGTATTTGCAAAAACAGCTTCTGAATAATAAGATTTATCATGTTTTTCTTCTTTTATACTAAAGACAACTGAACAGTTTAGTCCGGTATTTTAATTAATGTTTACAATTAACAACATTTTCCTCTTTATAAAAAGGCAGCTAACTACATTTAAAAAAACTGCAATATAAATCCTATGGTTCAACGAAGCCATTTGAAGGTTCTGGCTTTCTGTCTAGCCATTATGTCATAGAACCCCTAATGGCATAAGTGATCATCTATCTATCTATCTATCTATCTATCTATCTATCTATCTATCTATCTATCTATCTATCTATCTATCTATCTATCTATCTGTCTACACATCTTTGCACAGTCATACATAATACATTTGTTTTTGTGACATTATGTTATTTTAGAAATATGCTGTACATGTTATTTGTTATTCAGTGACTCTTTCTGAGATTTAGCCTGAGCATTTCATACAAGGTGGAACAACATGGTGTACTGTTTTCTTGTGCCCGGTCAGCAACATTCCAACACAGTAGTTCTTATTATATAAACCGTGTCTTGCCCCCTGGGGGGGACAGAGAGGAAAATGCCAGCAGAGAGACCAGTCCTGAAACGGAGGCCTTGTATAAACTGAGTTTACACCTATGAAGTGGAGCACCTAACCACACACACCAGGTATGGGGTCTGTTGCTAATCCCAGGGATCACTAATATATCCCTGTGATCACATAGTGAGGGTAGGCCTAGATGTATATATTAGTTGCCCTGGTTGAGTCGTTAACTGTATGCAGCCTGCTAGTAATGCTGAATACGTGGCTCAGCTGTATTCATTTACTTTTCGCAACAAACCTGCTTCTAAATAGACTACGATAGTTTCAATAAATATATTGTAAACGTCCTTAGTGTCTTTCTTTTGTTTACTATTGACATGAATGAGTGAGAAACTAAAGGTGACGATCTGTTTCCACGGTTCCCTTGAGGACTAGACGTTCATGTTCTAGGTTGGCCGAAATCACCTGTTACACTGGAAAGCTTAGGAGTTCAGGTGATGCACTGTGAGCTAGTCGAATTTGGGCCTACAGGTACTGACATGTTAGAGAGACTCAGTCCCTACGTTTTTGTATTTGTATTTTGTATTTAATGAGTTTTATATAGCACTGGCTAGACCCGAAGATATCAGAGCGCTTTACATGAGGTTCCACAAAGTTACAAAATTACATCAGTTAACAGGTTACATAAGTTACTAGTAAAACATTTAAAGAGCATAGAAGATGAGATAAATGGAGCATAGAAGGGTAAGGGGGTAGGTTGAAGGGGTAGGAGGGAGATACGACGGAGAGACGAAGGAAAGTCTGCCCCAAGTCAGGCTGGGTAGGTGACGGCCTAGGGGGAAGTCCACGGCCCATCTCCTCTTTAGCTATCAGGTAGCTCCACCGGGCATCGGCCAAATAGCAAGGTCTCGGCTGAAAAACATTTAAAGAGCATAGGAAGACGAGATAAATGGAGCATAGAAGGGTAGGGGGGAAAGGTAAAGGGGTAGGGGGGAGATACGATGGAGAGACGAAGGAAAGTCTGCCCAAAGTCCGGCTGGGTAGGTGACGGCCGAGGGGGAAGTCCACAACCCATCTCCTCTTTAGCTAACAGGTAGCTCCACCGGGCATCGGTCAGCTAGCTAGGTCTCAACGGTCGGAGGTAAGATCACATATTATTTCATGATGGGTGAGCCGGGTAGGGGAGGATGGTGGGGGAGCACCCCTAGCCTCGCTGGTGTAAGCTGATGAGCCAGTCCATGGAGTCCGGTGTGGTTGGAGGGGCTTCTCTATTTGCTGCAGTCCGGTGGAGCGAGAAGGGGGTGGGTGGTAGGAGGGCTTCGAGAGTTTGTGTGGTGGCCATGTCAAGGTCAGGCACCTGGGTATTCTGGAATCCCTCATCTGCTGCCTCCTGATGCTTCTAGAAGACAGGGTAAACTGCTTAGTAGTCTCTACAGATTCAGTTGGCCCCATCGGTACCTGCATTAGTAGAGATCTTTCGTGGCTCGCACGGCTGCCATGTTGGAGTCAGGCATCCTCCTCCATGAGTGTATTTTCACCTGATCACTGCACCGGAGGGGAATCTCCTGATAGTCTGTCGCGTGTAGTGTGGCCCAGGCGGTCGGGATTCGTGCAGTGCGTGGGAGGTACTTGCTAATAAGTTTTGATGAGGGAGTGTGGGGAGGACGGCCCGTGGCCCTCCCATCCAGCCTGCTGAGCTTCTCCCGTTGTGCGCTCGGGTGATGTCGTGGGGCCGTAGGTGCCTGCCATTTGTCTGTGGTGCTCGTAGGGGGACAATCAGAGCTTTGCCGCCCCTCCGGTGTTCAGGAGCCGTTCTGCTCCGAGATGATTCTTCCGGCCGCCATTTTGTCCCGGCGGCTCCTTGGCAAAAAGGAGACCCTTCGGTCCACGACCTTGCCTCCCCACGGCTGCACAGCGATCTGTACCGTCCAAAATAGCAGCACTCTAAGCGCCGTCGCCGTGGAGGAATTCAGCCCCAGATCTCCGGCAGCAGCTCGAGTGCCCCACCAGGGGGGGGACCCGGGCATCACTACACCAGCACCGCAAGGCATCCTCGCTGCAGAGGAGGGAGGCAGAGCGTCGCACACACACCACGGGGAAAGGAGACAATCTCACCGGGGGGAATGACGTCCAACGGTGCAGGGACGACAACCTCAATCCGCCTAGAGGTGGCGGGGTCGATGATCATCCGAGTCAGAGGGCTCAGCGCTGCAGAGGAGCGGCGAGGCAGTCAAGGTAGAGAACCTCGGAGCCCAGGCGGTCGTTCAAGCTGGAAAGCCACAAAGGAATCGTAGATCAGGAAACAGGTGGCGTTAGCAGTAGGTAGGTTTTTGGGGGTGGAGGTCGGGTAAATAGGGGATATCTGTAGATTTTGAGGTCCCAAGCCCGGGAGCTCCCGAGAGGAGCTCCTACCTGGCGGCCATCTTTGTCAAAATAACGTCCTGTTATTCCAAGGCACAGTTCTGCTTCCCAGCAGAATCCCTGCAACAGCAACACCACTTCAGTACACTTCTGGACCTGTGGATACTCTGCCAGGAAGGACTGCTGTGCTGCTGAAGGACTGCCACCCTGCTGCACTGCACTCTGCTGGACTCCTGCTTTTCGGCGTTGACCTGCTGCCCTCTTGCCTGGGGAGAAGGACTGGACCTGCATCTCTTGAAGTCAGAACCCAGAGCAACTCCAGGGCTATTTGGCTGGCCTCCTGATCTGAAGCCTCAGGGACATAACAGGCTTCCAACAGCCTCATATCTGCACCTGGACTCTGCCATCTGTGAGCCTACCCTGCCAAGTGGTGCCATGATAGTCCTGTACCCTTGGAAGTGGGCTTAAGGTACTTTTCCAGCCTCTATGGATACAATGGAATCAACGCATTTTCTCTTCTGAGCGGCGCAACGTCGAGCAGAACAGACGCAACTCTGCTGCTACATGGTTTGGACCCATTGCAAAGACTTGCATTGCCACCACCGCTCGCATCGCCTTCAGAATCGTCGCTGCATGGTGGAACCGCCATGAAAAGCCTGGCAGAGAGGAAACTTGTAATATGCTTGGCGGGACCGTGGCGGTCCCGCCAAGCATATTGCGGCCTCTGACTGCTGCTCCTACGCCAGGGAATGGTGGTTCCCTGGCAGAGATGGCGGTTCTAGCGCGGTCCGACTGCCCGAGTCGTAATCGGGCGGTCGGACTGCCTGTGGGGCAGTGGCTGGCTCTGCCACCGCCACGCCACGACAAGTCTGGCGGTCCTCAGACCTCCAGATTCGTAATCTGGCCCTAGGTCTTTACTTTAATGTCCTCTCTTCTGTATTTTGTCAGTTTTTCCTCCTTGCTTTCTTCTTTCTGATTACGGTTGTAATAGAAATTGAAAAGACAGCACCACAACTGTTACCTGTTTGGAGTTTTTTTTCTTAGTTTTTTTTATATAGCGCGAACTAGACCCGAAGGTATCAGAGCACTTTACATGAGCACCAGTTGCGTTACAGACAGATACATTCATTTTGTTGGGCTCTGTGAGATTAAGTGATTTGACCAGAATCACAGGATGTTGAGCGTCCCTGCCGAGACTCAAACCCAGTTCCACAGCTTAGAGGTCAACCGCTCTAGCTGTTAGGCCACGTACTGTTACCTTTCTCCAATTCTCATTTCTTTTCACAAACTTCCAATTTCTTATTTTTAGGACTTGTTCAGTTTTTTTGTTAATTTGCGAAGGCTTTTTTTAAAACTCTGCATCCAGAATTTGATTGCGGATCTGGGAAATTTCTTAGAAGTATTTTTCCAATTATTTTTCAATTCTCTAAATTGATATTACCTCAGGATTGACTTCTGTAAAGTTTGATTGTCTCATTTTGTAGATCTCCTAGTGACCCTGTGGCAGCGTTGCTTAAATCAGGCTTGGCAAGTCAGTTTACCACTGAATCTCATCTTTGAGAGAATACTGTGGGTCAGTATTTGCCGGGTCATGGAATGTGCAACCTCAATATCCCAGTTAAGAACATGAACTGCAAATAAGAAGGAATGAGTAGTTAAGGAACAGCTAGCACACTGCAGTAACCTAATCAGCACTGGCAACTTCAAAAGCCAAGTTGATAAAAGCTCTTCACCTTAAGAAAGAAAGGTAGATTGTTTATGGCAAAATAGAAAAAGTGTTTAGTTAACATCCAGGTAGTGGAAATATCAAGATTTTTGTTGAAGATCAGCAGGATATAAGAAAATATACAGAGAATGGTAGATCTACTCTTGGTGAAAGTAACATTAATCCAGAAAGTAGTAGCATGTTTCTCCTTATCTTATAAGTCCCTTGGTTGAAGAGTGATATATATAAGCCACATCAAAGATGCTGAGGGATATTCAGAAAGCCATAAACAAGATAGGGAGCAAGTAGAAGGCTAGGAAGAGGATCAAATGATTAGAAGCAAATGAGAGGGGGATTGAGCAATCTCATTCAATAATCTCATTTATTAATCTCAATTAGTGTAATTGTTGAAGGTCGGACGGGTATACATATTTATATTTATCTATGGCCCATACCCATCCTTTCCCACACTCAATACTGGCAATAAATACTCTATTACACCTTGAATATTTACATTTACAGTTTTAAAAGTTATTATTTTACGTACCCTATTAAAAATATATATGTACTATGGAATGTTTATGATGAGCTTAGGGATCATAAGAGCTTAAGGAGACAGTGGAACTATGTCACGAAAGAGAAAAGAGTGATTTACTATTTTTTTATCCGACTGGGAGAGAGAACAGACCCAATGGTTTTGTTTTTGGCACACAAAAATGCAAGGAATAATGGTAGTCAAAATCACATCATACCATGCAATTTGGATGCACAGACGTCTTTCTGTTTTTTGTAGCAATGTCCTATGGATTGGAGAGATGCACTAATTTTATTTTACATTATTTTTCTAAGTAATAAAACAATACATTGTAAGGAAATAATGTTGAGAAGCTTTTTTTACACAAACACTAAGCAGCCGATTCTGATGTCGGACGGACCGGAGTCCATCTGACATCGGTTGGGAACTGGAACTGACTGACCTCCTATTAGGTAAAGAGACAATAGCAAGCTTTCAATTAAATCTGGAGTAAAAAATTCTAGGTATCATGAAAACAGATGTAACCACACAATGAACCAAACAATGACTACTGACTGAGACAATATCTTATTTCTTATTATAAAAATATTTTTTTATTTAATTATTAAATCTCATTTTCTTGGAATTATTTTTCATTCTTACTCAATTGTGTAAATATACATATGTACAGAAGGGATAAACACATAATATATACATGAAAAGAAAAAATCAATCCAATTCATACGATCAATAATTGTATCTTTCTTAAAAAACTTGACAGATTAGATGAAGGCTAGCGGTAGATGACAACTACGCGCGTTTCGGCACTTCTGCCTTCGTCAGGAAACCGTCTATTGCAAACAAAACTGTGAAAAACACAGAACAATTACAAAAACTTTATACCAAATACTAATTTTATATACAACTATATACAAACACACACAAAACCTAGAATGTGGCAATATCTCTCATCATTATATCTAATTCAATGCAAAAGATGAAATCAAAGACGGACAATCAACATATGTAAATTTACAATGAAAATACATATATGTATATACATTCTTCAATAAGATTGATATATGCTGTAATGTAATACATTTTAGAATACTTTCTTTATTGCTTTTCTATAAACCTAGTGGCCACTAAATCATTGCAACTATAACTGAACATTAGAAAAAGAATATAGAAAGTTTAGTAGAGTCAAAGATAAAAGAACAATAAAGAAAGTATTCTAAAATGTATTACATTACAGCATATATCAATCTTATTGAAGAATGTATATACATATATGTATTTTCATTGTAAATTTACATATGTTGATTGTCCGTCTTTGATTTCATCTTTTGCATTGAATTAGATATAATGATGAGAGATATTGCCACATTCTAGGTTTTGTGTGTGTTTGTATATAGTTGTATATAAAATTAGTATTTGGTATATATATTTTGTAATTGTTCTGTGTTTTTCACAGTTTTGTTTGCAATAGACGGTTTCCTGACGAAGGCAGAAGTGCCAAAACGCGCGTAGTTGTCATCTACCGCTAGCCTTCATCTAATCTGTCAAGTTTTTTAAGAAAGATACAATTATTGATCGTATGAATTGGATTGATTTTTCTTTTCATGTATATATTATGTGTTTATCCCTTCTGTACATATGTATATTTACACAATTGAGTAAGAATGGAAAATAATTCCAAGAAAATGAGATTTAATAATTAAATAAAAAAATATTTTTATAATAAGAAATAAGATATTGTCTCAGTCAGTAGTCATTGTTTGGTTCATTGTGTGGTTACATCTGTTTTCATGATACCTAGAATGTTTTACTCCAGATTTAATTGAAAGCTTGCTATTGTCTCTTTACCTAATAGCCTTTTTCCCTGCGATTAGCAAGCACATTGTACTTGTAGGGGTCCCCCCTTTTTCAAAAATACTGACTGACCTCCTGTCATCGGTTCCAGCCCAAGAAGTAGTATGCAACTGAACCCTGTTCGGTCGCAATCCTATTCTTTACAATGGGAGCATGCATTTGAAACGGAATGCCTGCTCTCATTGCAAAGAGCAGAGGTGCAGTTCATCCTTGCACCCCGTAGCAGGCACCTCAAGGATCAACGTGCCCCCTAGGCCGCCATTCGGCGGCCTTGCACCCATGGGGGCCCTGCTGGGTGCCTCCAAAGACAGATTCCTAATGCCTTTCTGTGTCGGAAAGGCAGCACAGAAAGGCAGTGGGAATCTGCCATCGTAATCCCACGGACGGAAAGAGCCGGCCGGGGGATTACTGCAGGCTTTCCGAATGGCGGACGGGCTCTCCGAGCCCGTTTGAGGCCATTCGGAAAACCGATTCGGATTCCCTTCCGACCGACCCCATCGAAATGGGTCGGTCAGAAGGAATCCGACCAGCCGATTACGATGCGGGCTGAAGGGCTCCGACCGATGGTCGGAGCCGTTTCAGCCCACATCGTAATCGGGCCCTAAGTATAGAGTGTAATATACACGACCCTGCTCAATTTAACTTGTTAATAGCTCTTAGCACAGGTCTGTTTTTAAGTGATGGTGTCTTTGGCACACATGGCAACTGGTATACAGACAGATAACATGATACTCCCAGTATTACAAAATATTGTTAAAAAGGTAAGTCATCCCCTTGAATAAACCCGCAGCCAAATCTTCCAATATGACCGATTTCAGAACAATTTCTCTGTTTCCTTTCTCAGGCAAAATTACAGATAGTATTTTGTCAACACTGAGCATTCTATTTTTGCTTAGGCACATAACATCCTGCACACTCAACATTCAGATTTTCAACTCTCACACAGTACTACTGAGACCAAATTATATCAGCCAATTATGACATCCAAATAGTTTTTAGATGGAACTGGGGAAGCAGCCTTGATATTATTGGACATATCTATTCCCTTAGATGTGGTCTTACATGCAATCTTTCTGGATTGGTTGATAGCTATTGGAGTGTGCAATATGACTTTGAATTAGGTTACTTCTTTTTTAAAAGGATGTTCGCAGGCATGTTGTAGGAAGCTGTCTCTCTATATAGTGTACTAAAACGAAATACACTGTGCAGAGAGTCCAGTAGATCCCCAATTGGTATACAGAGATAAAAGCAGATAAGTATAATGCTCTTTTTGTGGTAGTGTGGGGGAGCAGTTAGGTTTATCAGAGGGTAGTGCTGAACATTTTTTGTAATCACAGAGGCAATAATTGAGACACACTCAAGAATAAATCCAAGACCACAAAAATAGTATTGATTGTTACATAATCTTTAAGCCAAAAGTTAAAGAAGGAAGGGACCCCTTAGCCTTACCAAAGGAATAGGGTACTGTTAACAAGTAAAAAGCATGTTATATATATTGGTGGCCCACCCGTCTTAACATTATTTTGAAGGACAGGGAATGTCGATTGGTGACATACTAAGAATAGAGTAGGAATCCCATTGAATGCTACTAGAGGAGTGCTCTCCACGTATTTTCATTTTTAGAGTCCCTCGTATCAATTTAGAATTCAGATGTGACTCTATTCATAACCACCCTCTCTCCCCCTCCCCCCGTTCCCCCTCCCCCCAACCCCCCCCCTCTCTCCTTTTTTCTTAACAGGCCCAATTTATGAAGGGCATTTACAGAATCAGTTAAGAAACGTATTAGCGTTCTACAGATGACTGCAACCAGTGTCCTAGCAGTGTCTGAGTATAGCGAGACATAAGGAGGTAGGAAAAGACTATGGATGGGTCAATATTGGGAGTACCCAAATAATAGAAAGGACTGAAAATATATTATTGTACCCTACAGATTCTGTCAGAAGTGTTCCCTACGGAGTGCAATTCAGGCACACAGTTACATTTTTAGAGGATTGATCAATTGCTAATTTTGCACATCCTGCCGATTAGGTAAGGTTCCCTTCTCCCACAAAGCAAGCAACAGCTCAAAATATTTACAATTAAGGATAATTAATTCTCTTCCTTTCCCTGTGTGCATTAGCTACCCGATTGGGGCTTTTCTTATCATATGTGAATACCAGGGATTATCTGAAATTGACGTCCGAAAAAATTATAACAAAGCTCGGGGTGAATGAACAGGTGAAGTTTGTGTTGCTATGTGATCTCCTTATTCTATCTGTTAAGCAGTGGATTTTATCGCTAGTGATTGCTGTCTGGTTGGATTGTAAGGAGTTGACAGCCTGGTCAAAATATAGTGATTGAATATCACGATAGATAGTATCAGATGTGTGGTGTGATAGTGGATGTATGTAGTCTCCCTTTTTTCTTAGCCCATTCAGTAGGCCATTATATGTTTCTAGTATGAAATTATGGATTTTTAGAATATTAATGTTCAAAATATAAAAAATTGTTGGAAGACTTAAAGAATGCCCTGCTGGAGCGATTTTAAAATATTTTGAAATGTTTTTTCCTTTGATTTTAAATATGTTATTAATAGAATACTGATGTAAATTCATATTTGTTTTAAATACAGGACTGCATTTAGGACCACGTTTATGTCTAACAATGAGAGTAATAGTAAGGTCTTGAGAAAGATGGTTTAAAGTGAGACAATACCATCGAAATGCATCGACGTATCCTTTGCACAATTCGTATGGTCTGCTGGATCGGTAGATACCAAACGAGAGTCAACGTATCGAGTTCCAGTTAGCATATGTTCTTTTACGAATGTGTATTTTTGAATGACAAAGTGTACTGTATTTTCTTTTCTCTCTAATGATTGGTATTATTGTTGTTATTGTTATTGATATGTATTAATGTTCCCCTTATTAGCATAAGGGTCAATGTGTATGAATTGTTTTTCTTGTAAAGATCTTTGAACGAAGCATTTTACACCAGTAAAATTTTGAATTTTTTTTTTAACCTCTTGTTTTAAAAAATGATATACTAGGATAACAACAAAAAATCCTTTAAAATAAATTATTTATACCAATTTCTACTCCTGACGTATTTTGGGTTTACTGTTTGGGCCTTTTTTTGAAATAATTTTGAATCTGGTTAAAAAGAGATGATGTTTATGAGTGAGCAATGGTGCTTATTTGCGTACTGGGTGAGTGTGCAGGAACCAAAGGAAAAACGTGCTTTTTACATAAATAAGACCAAAAACTTTGATCTACAGTAAATACTTTCAGAGTTACGATTTTTCAAATTTCCGAAAATGTATCTTTTTTGTGCGCAATTACGCACCACTGAAGTCATTGAAAAAGTGTTAAGATGCATAGAAAATCAGACAATGCTTTTACAAAGTTCACCTTCTTGTTGTAGGTCGATGGCAGGACCAGGTCCAACATTCCAGCATCAGATGTTCAGGAGCGTCCCGGATTTGGCCAGGAGCAGAGTGCTGAAGGTTATGGTAGCTGGTGCGCTACAACGTAGTGGGAAAACATACAGCACAGGGGAAATTAAAGGTGAGTCTGAGGGGTCTCCTTCAAGGGGAGAGGTCACAACAGTCTTAGGGCCATGGGAGCACAGCTGGTCTGTCTTTACCAGGGCCGGTGGGGCCGTGAGTAGAGTAGATAGGTCAGCCGGGCATTGTGTGTCGAGAGGTCCTCGTGGTCAGGAGCAGGCAACTTGGAGAGGCAATTCCAGGACTGCTGAGCCACTCTGGAAGTGGGTCTCAGGGGTCTCAACGTCCCTTGATGGGTGCCTGCTTCTGTTGTCGTGGGAGCCTGGAGTGGACTCTTCTTCTCATGTTTTGCAAGTGGGGGTCCGGTACCTCTGGTATTGGTACAGTGCGGCGCCGGTAGGTCCTGGTGTCACCAAGCTTAGTGGAGTGGCAGATTTGACCCTCCGGAGCTGGTGTACCGATTTTGGTGTAGAAGCTGCTTCGGGATCACCAGGGAGCAGCAAGTCGACAAATAGGACTTTTCAAAGATTGGTGCTTACGGTGAGCAGTGGAGTGAGACCTTCACTCCAAGGGAGGTTCTTGGCACTTTTCAAAGTCTAGAGGAGCTCCGGGGTTCTTGGTGTGAAGCACCTCTGCCCAGAACAGGCTTTGTTTCTGGCCTCTGAGAGTGCAGGCTCTCACCCCATGTGGTCAGAAACATGTCTGGTGGTGGCAGACTGGCTATGACTAGTCAGAGACCACACCAGTGCTTGTCAAGTTTTCAGGGGACACGCTAAAAGGTCTCTTGTGTGCATTTATTAATACATCTCTCACTGGCATCAGTGAGGATTTATTAAGACAAGATGTTTGGTATCAAACATCTTAGGGTACAGTGAAGCCATGATGGAGCTAGGAAACATGTAATGACAAGTACCCAGCCCATGTACTCTTTATGGCTTCCATGTGCACTTACAATATCCAAGAATGGCTCAGCTATTGCAGGGTCATATCTGCTCATGCAGATATGTCCACACATGAGATATAGTGCACCCTGCCTTAGGGCTATAAGGTCTCCAGTAGGGGTGACTGACCTATATCTCATGCAGTGAAAGGGCATGGCACACAGGGCTGTGTGCCATGTCGACTCTTCCATTTTCTCTGCACAAAGACACGCAGACTGCAGTGGCAGTTTTCATGGTCTTGGTGAGGGGTCTCTGGGATGGCATATTTTATGCTACAGCCCCAGTGGACCCTCTTCAGTACTCATGCCCTAGGTACCAAGGGTACCATTTACTAGGGACTTACAAGGGTAACTGAAGTTGTGCCAATCGTGGTGCAGTTTTGGGAAAGGCATCTGGCACTGGGAACCTGGTTAGCAGAGACCCAGTGCACTTACAGTTCAAAATCACATCAGGCATCAAGCAAAAAGTGGGGGCTAACCATGTCAAAAGAGGCACTTTCCGACATGGCCCCCCAAATGAAACAGAATGAAACTAGCCTTTTGCTAGAGAGTCTTTATTGCCTAAGTGGAAGAACCTGGAAAGGCCATCTGCATTGGCATGGTCAATCCCAGGTCTGTGTTCCACTGTAAAGTTAATTCCCTGTAGAGATATGAACCACCTTAACAATTTGGGGTTTTCATCTTTCATCTGCATGAGCCATCTGAGAGGTCTGTGGTCAGTTTGGCAAGGAAGTGAGAATCAAACAGGTATGGTCTCAGCTTCTTCAGGGACCAAACCAAAGCAAACACTTCCCTCTCTATGGCACTTCAATGCTGCTCTCTTGGGAGAAGCCTCCTGCTTATGAAAGCAACAGGTTGGTCATGGCTATCATCATTGGTCTGGGATAGGACTCCTCCTTTCTCATGTGCAGAGAGAGCCATCTGTCTGCCATATGAATTGCTTGTTATAATCTTGAGCTTTTAGAATGGGTGCTGAGCACATTGCCCCCTTCAAGGTGTAAAAAGCTTTTTGACAGCTTACTGTCCAATTAACCTTTTTGGACATTTTCTTAGAGGTCAGTTCTGTGATGGGGGCCCTAATGGACCCATATCCCTGCACAAACCTCCTGTAGTACCCAAGGAATGCCCTGACTTGGGTCTGGGCGGTTGGAGCTACTCAATCCATAATAGTCTGGATTTTAGGTTGCAGTAGTTGAACTTGGCCTCCACCTATAAGTTGGCCCAAGTGTCCAACCTTGCCCTGCCCTATCCGGCACTTGCTTGCCTTGAGAGTGAGGCCTGCAGTCAACAGAGCCTTCAGGACCTTATGGAGGTGGATCCGGTGAACCTGTCAGGTGGAGCTAAAGACAACAATATCATCCAGATAAGCTGTACTAAAAGATTCCAACCCAGCAAGGACTTTTTTCTCCAGCCTCTGAAAGGTAGCAGGGGCATTTTTCAATCCAAAGGGCATCACAGTGAAGTGAAAGTACCCATCTGTGGTCGAGAATGCTGATTTTTCTTTGGCTCCAGGGGTCAGACCTATCTGTTAGTACCTAGATGTGAGATCAAAGGTACTCAGATACTTGGCTGCCCCCAACCTGTCAATCAGTTAATCAGTCATATGAATTGAATGTGCATCAGTTTTGGCTGCCCCAACCTGTCAATCAGTTAATCAGGCATAGGAATTGGATGTGCATCAGTTTTTGTGACTGCATTGAGGCCCCTATAGTCCAAACAAAACCTCATTTCTTTCTTTCCCCCCTGGGAATAAGGCTTAGGGACTACAACAACTGAGTTGTCCCAGGGGCTCTTTAAGGGTTCAATGACACCCAATTCCAGTATCTTGCTTACTTCAGCCTTGATTGCTTTGACATGACCAGACTGCCTGTATATTTTGTTTTGGACATGTAGGCTGTCACCAGTGTCCACATCATGGGTACACCAGCTAGTCTGACCAGGTGTCAAAGAAAGGAGCTCAGCAAACTGATTTAGGACTTGCCTGCAATCAGTCTGCTGTTGATCAGGGAGGGTGTCTGAAAAGAACACTCCTTCCACTGAACCATCTTTAGCGTTGTTTGAGAGAAGGTCAGGGGTGGTTCACTCTCTGCTTCCTGCTCCTCATCAGTGACCATGAGCATGGTCATGGCAAACCTGTCATTATAGGGACTAAGGCAATTTACATGTATCACCCTTTTGGGGTTTCTACATGTGCCAAGGTCAACTAAATAAGTGGCTCCCCTTTTCTCTCAAGGATAGGGTAGGGCCTAGTCCATTTGTCCTGGAGGGCCCTAAGTGCCACAGGCTCCAAAACCCACACCTTGTGCCCTGGTTGGAACTCTACCATAGCAGACTTGTGATCGTGCCAGAGCTTCTGGAGCTCTTGGCTGGCCTCAATGTTTTTTTTGTGCTTTTTTCATGTATTCAGCCATCCTTGAGCGAAGGCCAAGTACATAATCCACAATATCTTGTTTTGGTTCTTGGAGGGTCTCTCCCATCCTCCTTCACCAGACAGAGTGGCCCCTTACAGAGTGGTACCCTTCCAGGGTGTCCAAACAAAAGTTCAAAGGGGGAAACCCTACTCCCTTTGTGGCACCTCTCTGTAAGCAAAAAGCAGGTATGGTAGTAAAACATTCCATCTCCTTCTGAGTTTTTCAGGGAGTTCACTAATCATACCTTTTAGGGTCTTGTTAAATCTTTCAACAAGCACATTCATCTGCGGATGGTATGGTGTAGTGAACTTATAGGTCACCCCACACACATATATTTCAAGTATGCAGACATGACATTTGTACCTCTGTCTGATACTACCTTCTTAGGAAAGCCAACTCTAGTAAAAATACCAAAGAGGGCCTTGGCCATTGTGGGGGCAGTGGTGGTCCTTAGTGGAATTGCCCCAGGGTACCTGGTGGCATGATCCACTACCACCAGTATAAATTTGTTCCCTGATGCTATTGGAAGGTCAATCCCAACCCTTTTAAAGGGTACCCCAACCACTTGAAATGGAATTAAGGGGGCCTTCAGGTGGCTACCTCTCTTGCCACTGGCTTGACAGGTGGCACAGGAGTGACAAAACTCCCTCATCTTCTGGGACATTCCTGACCAGTAGAAGAGGTCCAAGATTTAGCCTGGCCAAGATGCCCAGTTAGGGGAATGTCTTGGCCCAATGTTAGGAGGAATTCTCTAAACTACCAGTCTCCTAGTGGCACCATGTGTGGGGTCTCTGGCCTCAGTGTATAGGAGTCTCTCCTCCCAATAGGTCTTGAGGGAACTTCCCTCTTCCTGATCAGCAGCTTGCTGCCTCACACTTTCAAGAGGGGGACAGGTTCTCTGCCCCTGCACAGATCTTCCCTTGAGAGTCACCCTGGGCCCAAAAGCTCTGCTGTGTAAGGCCCTAGCTCCCGGGGCTCAGTTCCCTCTGGGGCTGACAAGTCTTCTCCCTGAGAAGAGGGGACTTGATCTGTGTCTGTATAGAAGCTGGCTTCCCAGACTTCATGCACTTTCTCTTGGAAGGTTGGTCCATAATTTCAGGTTACATCGCTTTGTTTTCTCCTTGAGTTCTACTCTACGCTCTGGTTTTCACACACACTCATTCAGGTATTCCCAGCATTGCTGCATGTTTTTTTTCTTTCTACCTCAGCCCAAGCTGAGTTCTGCAAATCACTGCCATGTAAACACTGGACTCGGATTACAGAAGATACCACCACCCTTTTGTGGCCAGTAACCCCTCCCCATTCTAAAGACACCAACCCCATGCAATGCCCTTTAGCCTGAGTGTCAGCATTGAGGTCTGTGTAAGTCTCTCCAGGAAAGTACTGGCCTGAGGAGACCAGTTGCTCAACCACCATAGTGACAGTGGCACCAGTATCTCATGGAGCTTCAAGCTTCACCTCATTTATGTTTGGCTCTTGTCTGTATTTTTCAAGATTACTGGGCCAGACTGCCAATGTCTACTCCACCCTCTGTGACTAGTGTTGCCTCAGTAGGTCCTCTGACATAGTCAGGGCCCAGCTGTGATCCCATCTGGAGACTTGAAAGTGCATCTACTGCAGGTTTGCTAGAGGCATTCTTTTTATTTTTACAGCTATGGTCTCCAGTTCAGTATCCAGTTGCCTTACAATCAAAACACCAAGCTTTCTTGGGATCCCAGTTTTTACCCTGGTACCCACCCTTGGACTGTGACCAGTTTCTGGGCCCACCCTCCTGGGTAGGTATTTGGGGGCCTGAAGAAGACTCATTTTTATTTGTATCCTTTTGACTACCATCTTTCCCTTGGGGGGTCTTTTTTGACCCCTTTTTTTGGTCACCCCCTCGGTGGTAGTTTTGGTCACCCTTGTTTTGACCCAGTGGTCTGCCTTCTTCCCCCACTCTAGAGGAGAAAGTAGACCTAGGTCTACCAGATGCAGACGTACCTTCTCATTGTAACAATTACTTAGAAGATGCTCTTTCATGATCAAATTGCGCAGCCCTTTATAGTCATGCACATTGTTACTTGTTAACCAACTGCCTAGTGTTTTCACTGAAAAGTCAACAAATCCCACCCAGGACTGACTCTGGGTGTTTCGAGTATCCCTGAATTTTATTCTGTATTCTTCAGTGGTGAGTCCAAAGCCCACAATCAGGGTACCATTTATGAGGTCATAGAACTCAGCATCTTTCTCATTCAGTGTCAGGAGTCTATCCCTGCTTTTACCTGAGAACAGTCCCCACAAGAGAGGAGCCCAATTTCTTCTGCCCTTCTAGCTAGGCAGGCTCTCTCAAAAGCAGTGAACCATTTGGTGAAGTCATCACCCTCTTAGTATTTAGGGACAATCCCTTTGGGGAGTTTTGAATCAAAGGAATCTTCTCTCTCCCTATTTATAAACATGCTCCCACCAAGGATAGGTCCTAGGCCCATCTCTTTTTTTTGTCTTTCTCTGTCCAGCAGTTGAGCTTTTAAGTTCAACCTCCTGCTCATTCTTTCTAGCACAAGCTCCTCCTCTGAGGGACTCTCATCTGAGTCCATTCTTAGTGGATGGACTCAGCCACCTCCTCAGCTTGATCTTCAGAGTCATCCCTAGTAGTCTCATCTTCATCAGATTGAGCCACTAGTTCTGGATGATCTCTTTCAAACTCTTCTAAAAGCCTTCAAAGCAAATATTTTTTAGCATGTTTGCCACTATTGATACCATAACCCTTACAAAGGGCCCTGCCTGTCATAGGATAGGTCCACGCTTCTAGTGCCCACCCTAACACACAGATCAATGCCATTCCTCTGGGCGAAATGACTAGAATAAGGAGAAACTGTAGTGAGGACACAGTCTTCCTTCAAGAACTAGAACAGTTACAGGAACGCTTCAGCAGTAGGGGGTATTCCTCTCCAGTACTGGAACAGTCCAAAAAAAGAATCTTGAGGACATCCAGACACACCTTACTCAGTCAGAAGAAGGACAAGAAAAAACAGAAGAAAGAGGATGACAAACTGACTTTCGTGACAGGATACAATACCCATAGTCACGCCATTTACAAGATAATGTTCAAACATTGGCACTTATTGACTCTGGACAGAACATTAGACAAACACATCCCACGTAAACCCAGGATAGTTTATAGGAGAGGCAAAACCCTTAGAGACATTCTTTGCTCGAGCTATCTACCACCTAAACCTGTGGCTAGTACATGGTTACCAGATAAACCTAAAGGCTTTTATAGATGCACCCAATGCAACATGTGTCCCTTTGCTTGCAATAAAATTAAGGAATTCAGATACAATACCACCACTACGTACCAAATACACCAATTTATTAACTGTAATACGAAATTTGTTGTATACTGTATCCATTGTCAGTGTGGACTTATCTACATTGGGAGCACCATACGGCTGTTAAAGGAAAGGATTCAGGAGCACATTCGGGCGATACGGAATAATGATACCAGTTATCCCCTGGCTGTTCATTATAATACTAGCCACCCAAACATGACCCTAACTAGTCTAAGCTTTCACGGTATTACACAAACATACAGTGATCCTAGGGGTGGTGATAGGATACTGGCACTGAGGAAATCTGAAACGCAATGGATTTTACGCCTTCGGGCGGTGGAGTTGGGTCTTAACACTGATAGGGAAATGCATGTGTTCCTTAAGGACTAAATACTTCTGTAGATCTGATTTATGGAATTGGAAATCGATTTTTGTGAAGGATTTGTGGTTTAAGACCGTTCTATCCTCAAACAGAGACATGTTTTGAATTGATGATATACGATCTTCCATACAGGGAGAATTTTATTTAATCTGGGTAACAAGATATATTTGCTGGCCCCAAAGAATTTCATTTGACATGCACAACCTACAAAAAATATATATTGTGTATAATTCAGCAGTCTGAAAGATTGTTGTGTAAAACTGCTATTACTGATGTGTATTGCATGTTTATGAGCTCGTACATTTTGACGCATGATATTGACAAACTGCATTAGCATTATGAGATGCATAGCGCTGTCTTCAATACACAAGAATTGGTGTACTGTCCTCCTTCTCCCTTTTGTTCTTTTAAATGGGAAAGGCTTTGTTGGAGCTTTGGGCTTTGACACTTTTGGAGTTTTTAAACAAAACTGCTTCTTTTTTTTTCTTTTTTTTTTTCTTCTTTTCTGAGAGCTAATATATCGTTCAAATATGGCCGCCATTTCTCTTTCTTTATTAGAGACACTTTTGTCCCTCAACTGTTTCTAGGAAAGGACTACACACGTAGTAAAGTCCTTCCTTTTCCGGAACAAAGTTCAGCTGGATCTGTTCCCTCCCACAATTTTGACGATCACGGGGGCACTAATGAACATTTAAATACGAGGTTAGATATGCACTACATTTGTACTGGACCTGAGGAGAAATACGTACACACAGCGGGACCGCCGGAATCAGGTTAGTGTTAACAGGCTTAACAAGGATGGCGCTCACCTATAGGGGGAAAAAGTATTGGACTAGCATGTGGGAAAGAGCTAGTCGTTACCTGACACCGTGATTATCTATGCTTACGGGCGTTTTCTTCTAATTTTTTCTGTTTAGGGGCGTGACTCTGCCCTTGTGCATTACGAAGTAAGTAGTTAGATGGCGGTTAACACTGGCCCTGTCGTTTTGGATTAGGACACACAGATATCTAATCCTGTGCTGTATTGTTTGTTTTTCAGGGGCACATTTCTAGCCTGTTACTTCTATACACTAAGTTAGAAGTAAGTCTTCATGATTCTCTTTATTAATTTTATTTTCGTGCATTTTGGCTCTAATCACGTATGTTCCACATATGTTTTTCATTTTTTAGATACTCATTTTATTATGACTAGGGATTTACATTATAATCCGTGATTACACTAAATCACATCCTATCTCACGTTTGCAATTAGACATGTATATACAAATTGACATTAGTTTCTTAAAAGAATTCTTTTGGGAACCTTACTATTTTTTGTCCGTGCCCAGGTTTGCAACACCCATTTATTATGAGACTTATTTGTCCCCGATTAATGTTCCTCGTCGGCTGACTTGAGAAGGGGACGTGTCATATATGAGGTATCAGCAGAATTATTAATAAAATAATTTTTTTTAGCTACTTGTCTGATGGTGAGGATATTTTTTCCTCACTTATTCTTCTTTTTAGTATATAAGAAACTCTTTAAATCGCTCTTGTTTTATATTTTCTTTTCATAAGAACGTTAAGGACTATTTGTCCAATACTGGAGGCTGGATATATCGTCTCTCGGGTCCACTTTTATTGGATGTGGATGCTCAGAAATGAATGAATAGATATCGGCAACTCTGATTATCAGGTGCATATAACTTACTAGAATGGGGTTTACTCTTCCCGCAATGGATTCATCAGTATGGGTGTTTGTTGTATTTATAATTTCTGTTATACCTTCCTTCTAGGATCCCCTTTTGGGACTAATTTTTAACTTATCGCTTTGGGTTGACATTTGACAAAGCGTCCTCAATTATACGAATATAAGGTAGCTATCTCTACTGCATTTTTAATGGTCTTTTATATACTTTGTATCAGTACATTCATCCAAAAAGCTTCTGGGTTGTTTAATTTCTATTCCATACTTTCATCCGCTCATTCCGTTCTGCTTCCTATTCTATATATACCTAAGACTTTTTTTTTACTTGAAAACTTCACCAATTTGGGAATATGGTTACTTCTTAGGTTACTAATGATTTTTCTTTGGCTTTCCTGTAACACAAGGTTGTTCTCCTTTCTACGATACTATTCACCAATGTTTATTCATTTCCTGGGATATAAGGTGATCTAAAAAATTCAGCAGACCAATTTTTTGCATTTTTTGGAAAATGATTGACACTGTTCTGAGATACTTATGTGCATATTAACATCATTTGCAGCCTTGAAGAAGTTACGTCTGTAACGAAACACGTGTCTTCAAATTGATTTTTTTCCTGTGAGTTGCTACATTGAGTTTGGATCAGGAGATATGTTTTACCATACATGAATGGAAATATGAAATTTAAGAGTGCCGAGGTACAACTATTGTGTATAGTTTAACAGGGGAATTCTTTTGAACTTCCCAGTGGTGACATCCGTGGTAGTGGGGTGTCGTTTTCCGGTTACCTTGAGAGGCACCATTATTGACGAGCTTCTAGAGAATAAACCAGTTATATCTTTTAGAATTGATGTGCTACCTTGTATACCACCACTGCCTCCTGTAAATATTGTATAGGATAGGTCCATGTAAGGGGTCAGGTTGAGCTCCTGAGCCTGGTTATCGGTATCAGACATTATTTTACTAAACTTGGGAACTTTTTAGGAAGTTAAAAAGCTTAGCACTAGATACTTTGTCCTAACTAGATTAATAGACTTTTTACATTTCTAACCACTTAGTTTCAGGGACTTAACCAAGGCCCTCGCAGTTAATTTGAGAAATTTAGAAAAATAGATCAATTGAAAAAAAATACAACTAGATTAAAGGCAATTTTTGGATTTACTCATGTGTCACTTATTGACAAAGTGGTTCCAGCAAATGCAAAGTCTTCTATCCCACCACTGAACCACCAAATGTTGGAAGCTGACTTTCCATATAGTAAACTAAAATGAAGTACTCTGTGCAGAGAGTCCAGAGGATCCCCAATTGGTATACAGAGGTAAAAGCAGATAATTCTAATTCTTTTTTTGTGGTAGTGTGGGCAAGCAGTTTGGCTTCTCAGAGGGTAATGCTAAGCATTTGTTGTACCCATAGAGGCAGTAAATGACACACACACTCAAGAATTAATCCGAGACCAGTTTATAAAAATATAATCAATTTTTACACAATTTTTAAAATCAAAACTTTGATCTACAGTAAGTACTTTCGGGTTTCGATTTTTCAAAGTTCAGAAAATATATCACTTTTGTGTGCAATTTTCACAATTGAAGTCAATGGGAAAAAGAGCCAGTCAATGCTTTCATGAAGTTCACCTTCTCGTTGTAGGTCTATATCGAGACCAGGTCCAATGTTCCAGCAGCATAAGTTCAGGACCGTCCCGGATTTGGCCGGGAGCAGCGTGCTGAAGCTGATGGTAGCTGGTGCACTATGACGAAAGGGGCCACGTTAAAACACACTGCAGGGGGACTTAAAGGTAATTCAAGGGGCCTTCTTTGAAGGAAGATGTCACAACGGTCTCAGGGCCATGGGAGCACCGCTGGTCCGTCTTTACCGGAGTCGGTGGGGCCGGGTCCAGAGTAGATAGGCCAGCTGGGCGTCATGAGGTCCTCGCGGTCAGGAGCAGGCAACTTTGGGAGGCAATTCCAGGACTTCTGGGCCTCTCTGTAAGTGGGTCTCAGGGGTCTCGACGTTCCTCGATGGGTACCTGCTTCTGATTTCGTGGGGGTCCGGAGTGCACTCTTCTTCTCACGTTTTGCTGGTGGGAGGCTGGTACCTTGGGTACTGGTATGGTGCGGCACCGGTAGGTCCTGGTGCCTCCAGACTTGGTGGAGAGGCAGATCTGACCCTTCTGAGCTGTTGTACCAATTTTAGCATAGATGCTGCTTTAGGTTCGCCAGGGAGCAGCAAGTCAACAACCCGGACTTTTCAGGATCAGTACTTATGGTGTGCAGGGGAGTGAGACCTTTACTCCAGGGGAGGTTCTGGGAACTTTCTGAAGTCTGGAGGAGCTACAGGATTCTGGGAGTCTTCACAGGTTCAGGACGACACAGCACACAGTGATGGTCGAAGTCGTAGAGGCAGCAGGCAAGGTTTGATGCCAATTTTCTTCTGCAGCACGGCTTCAGTTCTCATGCAGGGGGTCTTCTTTGTCTTTGTCTTCTTCCTGTCCATCGAATCTAAGTTCCAGGTCTAGGGATGCCACCTAAATAATGAATTTAGGGGCGTTACAGGGGGATACAGGTAGTAGCCGATGGCCTACCTACCTTTAGGGTGCTTACACCCCCTAAGTGACAACTTCCTGTGGGAAGAGGCACTACCATTACCCTGACAGGTTGTTTCTCCACCATCCCAAGATGGTGGAATTTAAGGAGAGGGGTTCACTTCACCTGCCCCACCCTAGGTGTGGTGCTGACTGAGTGCGAACCCTCCTCCACCTCTGACTAATTTTTCCACCTGTCCTCCTACCAAATGTGGAGCAGGACAGGGGGATTGGCATCCCCCACTCTCTGGGGAAGCATGGAATGAACTTCAAAGGTGGCAACACCTTTGAAGTTTTCCGCTCTTGATGGACATTCTGGCCTGGAGGAGGAGTGAAGCACCTCCGTCCAACACAGGCTTTGATTCTGGCATCTGAGAGCGCAGGCTCTCACCCCATGAGATTAGAAACATGTCTGGTGGTGGCAGACTGGCTATGACTAGTCAGAGACCACACCAGTGCTTGGTATGGTTTCCGAGGACCTTCTAAAGGGTCTCCTGTGTGCATTTATTAATAAATCTCTCACTGGAATCAGTGAGGAATTTTTAAGACAAGGGGGTACAGTGAAGCCATCATGAAGCTAGGAAACTCGTAATGACAAGTACCCAGCCCATGTACTCTTTATTGCTTCCCTGTGCACTTACAATATCCAAGAATGGCTTAGATATTGCAGGGTCATATCTGCTCATACAGATATGTCCACACACAAGATATAGTGCACCATGCCTTAGGGCTGTAAGGCCTGCAGTAGGGGTGATTTACCCATATCCCAAGCAGTGTGTGTGTGAGGGCATGGCACACAGGGCTGTATGCCATGTTGACTCTTTGGTTTTCTCTGCACCAAGACATGCAGCCTGCAAAGGCAGTTTGCATGGTCTTGGTGAGGGGTCTTAGGGATGGCACAATTTGTGCTTCAGAACCAGTTGACCCTCTTCAGTACCCATGCCCTAGGTACCAGGGGTACCATTTATTATGGACTTACAAGGGTGGCTGAAAGTTGTGCCAATCATGGGTACAGTTTTGGGAAAGCGAACTGGCACTAGGAACCTGGTTAGCAGGAACCCAGTGCACTTACAGTTCAAAATCACATCAGGCATCTAGCAAATAGTGGGGGCTAACCATGTCAAAAGAGGCACTTTCGTACACATGTCTCTGGCTTCCTTCTGCTCCTCTTTCAAATACGTTTCTTCTAGGGTGTCTCAGGTCTCTGCTGTGGGCCTAACCCTGTTTAATATATAGAGTGGCTCATTTAACCATTTCGATTTATGTTTCTGGTTTTAGACTATATGCGTATAACGTAGATACTTAGTTTATCCTCTGATTGATAGTGGGGAAACTGCTCTTCAACTTTTGTTTTCTGACAGGGTGTGTGCTATTGCCATGTTGATAGATGCTATCTCTCTGCATTATATACCGATAAGGCAGTGATGTTACTCTTTGGCAATTTGCAGATCTGGAATTGTAAATGATGACCATCTAATCTGGGATCGCCTCCAGCTCCAGCAACCTCAACCGGCAACGTTGACATTATTTTTTTTAATCATCAGCTCTCCTCTAAGGAATAAACTGACAAATTTAATGTTATTTGCTTGTTTATGCTTCCGATTTTAAGGAATGGTATTCTAGTTCGTTCTCCAGATTATCAAATAGCTGTGGTTCAACCTTTATTGATACCTCTTCTTCTCCCCTTTTGTACCTCATCCTCTTTTTCTTCTTCGAAGCCAGGATGCAACACATTAAAAATGCAGCTTCCCATTTTTTCCAATGGATAATATATGATCTTGTGTATACATGTTGGAACGGAAAAGTCCTCTGCATGGTAAGAGAGGTGTACCCCTGCCCTGAGTGCCCAACTGTACCGTTGTCTGGATCCCTGATGCTGCTTTTTTGTCAAGACCAGTGTGCCTGTCAGGAAGAGGAGAGCACTGGAGGGAGCGAGGTCCAGTTGGGAGTCCCACCATGAGGACTCCCTGTGTAAGGTGTGAGGATTCCGTTGGGCACTGATTAAGCCATAGCCTGTGTGAAAAACTGTTTTCAGTTACCCCAGTATGCCAGGAGAGGGCCACTTTAGACTGTGGCAACTATTGAGCACTCAGTTGAGGGCACGAAGCCCACATGGCCTCGTTGCAATGACCCGGAATGCCAGAGGTGGCAACCGGTGATTTAATTGGGCCAGAGCGTGACACCTTTGTCCGCCGTGTGTAGAGCAATCAAATCGAAGAGTCTGTGCCGAGAGTGAGTAACACGGCAATCCCATATGCTAGAAGGGCCTGCCAGTATCACTGTGGCCATCTATTCGGGTTGTGGCCTGGACAAAAGGATCACTGCAGTGACCATAACGTGTAGCCAGCCACCTGCACCTGCATGTTTCCCTGAGGATCATAGGATGCCGCTGAGGACATTGCACCCTCGCTGGAGCTCCAGTCGGGAGCTGGACAACCCCCCCCCCTTTTGCTAGGAAAAACACACTTACCTTACCTTTTGTGTCCACTGAGCAGCAGCAGCTCCAATCACTGGAACCCGACCAGCAGAGCTGCTTGACAGGAAGACCCTGTGCTACCGGGTGCTGCTGCATCTATCGCGAGCAGCCCAACCTCACTGTACAGGATCTGGACTTGGGAGCGCTCAAAGAGAGGGCACTCACTGCACTGCTAAACATTGTCACACCTCCAGAGCAGGTAATACTGACACCAGGCCTTTGGGGCCCCGGGGGATTCACTGCTGAAGGTGCTGCAGAACCGTAGACACTTTTGACTGGAATCCTGAAGAGTCAAAAGGGAACTCTTGAATACGACCTAATAGTTTGCATTACCTGATGCGGCCACCAGTGAATGGGGAATAACTCTGAACACATTACACAACAGGGGTTTGCCTGAAAACTACTAGAGCCCTGACCTCAGGGGGATTGTGTTGTTGCTTCTGAATGTTGCATTCATTTGCATGTGTAGAGTTAGAAATAAAATACTACTTCTGCTTATAAAAGCAAGTATTTGGCTGGACATTGGTTTATTGTTCCCACTGTCTGCACTTTGGGCTATGAGCTGTGTTCACTGATCTGCATCTACGTCCCCCGAGGGAGCCTTGACTGCTCGACCACAGCTACCAATGAGAGGCAAAGGCAGAAAGGGTACTTGGCCCAGTTGAGCAGAATCCATAGTAGGTCAGGCCCCAGGACATCAGGAGTAAAAGGCCTTGTAAGAAAGTAGGATCTGCTTCTTATGGTTACCCCCACTTTTTGCTGGATGGTATACTGTTTTTGACTAGTCTAACTGGGATCCTGCTAATCAGGACCCCAGATTATCTGCTTTCTCCCTAAACTGTTATGTTATGTACTTATGTATACTCCAAATTGGATACTGGGGTACCCTTGTCAGTCCGTAGTATATGGTACACATGTACCCAGGGAATAGGTACCCCAGAGGCCTCCCGTGGGCTGAAGCATGTATTATGCCACCCATGAGAGGCCATGGGAAATGGAACTACAGGCCTGCCATTGCAGCCTGTGTAAGTTGGTGCATGTACCACTTACTTAAGATACAGGTTTACTATATCTAAGGGTCACTCACTTAAAACCTATAAGTCACCCCTATAGCAGGCCTTTACAATGCTGAGGGCAGGGTGCTTGGTTCTAAGTGAGAGGGTGCCCCTGCATGAGCAGGACACCCTTGCAGCCTATGGAGTCCATTCTCCTGGGTTGTCAGTGAAGCAGCCATAGACTACTATTGAGGGGCATTATGCAACCGCGTGATGACCAACTTTAAAACGGCTGAAACAAACCCTATTGTGTTTGGTGACAAACATGTAGGAATTATACCCCCACACCGGTAACCGGTGTGGGAGGTATGATTCCACCCCTCAGAAGAATCCTTTGTAGGGCCCCTGGTGTTACCGGTACCAGCCCTCTAGCTCCAGACAGCACAAAATGCTTGCTGCCGACCAGAGACACATTTCTGCCCTCCTGCTGCTGAGCCAAGCTCGAGCAGGGGAAGGCAGAACAATAGGCATCCTGTCACAGGGAGGTGTGACCACCTCCCAGACATGATTTAGTTTATTGGGGCTGGGTGGGTGCGCTTGCCAGCGACTGAAATTCTGCATGAGGGGCACATTTGGTGTCCATGTGCATAGTCCAGTTCAAACCAGTCCTGGGAGCCGTTGGCTCCCGCTCTGGTGCGAAACCGGACAAAGGACATGGGAGTAACATCCCCCCCTGTCCAGACCCTCCACTGGAAGGGCCCCCTGAATCTTCCCAACCCTCTCCCGTGGGTACTTAAGGGCTTACCTGGCTGTAGGACAATAGATTTGTCATGGACAAGATTCAGAACAGAAACCACTGCACTTCGACTGTCTGGGCACTCTGGACTTCGCTGGACTTCGTTTGGGCCTGACTTCGTCTCTCTCTCAGTCTGCTGCATCGTCTGTGCCTGTGCACTGTACAGCATCTGTGTAGGACCTGTGGAACATCCAAGACACCTGAAGATAATCTCCCTTGGAGTGAAGGAGCCACTCCTGTGCATTCGCAGGCACCGCAACACTGCTGACTGATCTGCTGATCCCAAGCTCCTACAGACTCCAAAAGGCTCAGTAACACAGGAGGAGGGTTTCTATGTCCCTCAAGGTCCGAGCTGCCCTCTCACCAAGTTTGAGGTCAGAATCCCTTGTGGGGGCTGCACTACCTGAACCCCTGTGCACAGCGTACTTTTGCAAGTGCATGTGCTCGTTGGCAATCCTGCTACAAGTGCATTGGGCTACAAGTAGCCCCAACCTCTGGCAACCTTTCCTACAAAGATCTTCAACCACCTCACACTGAGTGCTCCGTGGCTTGTTGTTTTGTAAAGCTGCCCGAGGTCCTCTTGCGACTCCTGTGCCTCCGGCCTGTGGGTCCATTTGAGGGTCATCTTTAATTCCCTTGGGCTCCCCCAATTGCTTAGGGCCTGCCCTGACTCCCCTGTGTGTGGTGAGTCTCCTGGACCTTGCTGGTCCGAACCGTACACTTCCTTGACTTCCTGCGTGGGTTGCTTTTGCCAAGGCTTGTTGGTGCTCCCGCTGGACACTGGCTCCTCAGCACTTGACATCCTTTGTGGGACAGCTCGCCTCTGGCTCCTGGTTGTCCTCAACATCTCCTGGTCCCCGAAGCTGCAGAGTCAAGGTCCTCATCAACTATCCTGAAGCACCCGACATCAGTGGGCATTTGTCTACCGAGCCCCTGGTCACTCTCAAGTGACCAAGACTCTGTCCCCTCTGCTCTCAGGTACTCTTCAACAAGAATCCACGTTTGGATTCCAACACACACTTTCTCTTCTTCCAGCAGTGGCTCTTCTTCGAAGTCCTCCATTGGGTTCGATGGCGGTTTCCAACGCCACTTCACACCCATGCAGCCGGCTTCCCTGGGATAGTTAACTTGGGTACTTTGGTATCCACGGGTGGGGTGGCTCTCCCACCTTCTGTCTTCCATGGGGTTTCTTCGTAGTCCACTGGGAAGGGTCCTTAATCTTTAAAAATCCAACCACGACTTACCCATAGACTTACCCATAGACTTGTACGGAGCACGCGGTCCTGTACTCACACTGCACACGCACTCCGTGGGTTCCCTTTCTACTCACCTTGGGTGGTTCCTTGGGGTCCCAGCACGTCCTCTCGACATTGTCCTGACTCGAGTCGTGGTTCTTATACCACTTTTTTAGTATATGGTTTGGTCCCCCCTGGGGCTCACTGTGTATTAGTGCTATTTACTGTGATTTCTTTGCTATACTATTGTGTGCTTTGTGTTTATCTCAGTGTGGGAGATACTAGAACGTACTAGAGAGTATTCTATAATAAATACATATTTTTATAAATACCTTGTGTGGTTCTTTTTCATTTAATCTATGCTATAAGATTGCATTCTGGTAAAACAAGCTGCTTTACACTCCTTCAAGACTAAGCCTGAAGGCTGCTCTCCACAGCTACCACTTGGATAGCTTTCTAAGGTTGTCTGAGACCTCTTAAAACACCATAAGGGTTGTCTGGACTGGTGCAAGGTGCCCACTTACATTAGTGGACAGCATGGATTTCTATTCCTATATTTATGTATTCATTTGCAGTTTCTCTACCTTTTTCAAACAGCTGAAAGCATATTATTTGCTATAGATTTAAGTTACTTATATGCAGTAATTCAGCTTTAGTACCAGGACACCTGGTTCTTGAGTAGTTGTATGTTCCATAAAAAGTAAATTACTTAAACTAATTAATTAATTATGCATCCTTGGCTGGAAGAGTTAATGACTCTGGCTCTGAGGACAATAGGCTGCCTCTGAGCCCAGGATGGGTGTTAACAGATGACCACTAAGCAGGAATTAGCTATATCTGGAACTGGACAGAAACAGTTGGTAGAATAAATGACAGCGTCAGCACTACCTCATTTGACTTGGTGATGCCAGGTTTGGCTTCTCCTATTTATTACCAGGACCCTCCTTGACAATCAGTCTCCAGTCACAGTAGAGGAGAAAACCAGTTTTGACCTGCTGAGGTGGGAGGAAAGATCATCTAAATAGAGGAAAGGCCAGATAGCTGAAGGCAGGCATGTCGAGCTGGTGGCTGTATGGTTCTGTCATACTGAACTCCTGGGTAATTTTACAGTAAGGCAAATATGAAGTGCTGCTACAGGAGGTAAGGAACTGTGAGAAAATAGGTAGGAATGTGTGGCAAAAGTTCTCCAGTCAATGGCTAGTGCCTCAACCACCACCTCCTCAGAACATTCCTGGACATGGGAAGCCTCCACCTGAAGATGAAGGCACTGCTAGAAGAAGATTCTTGACTCCTGCTAGAAGAAGAGGAAACACTCAGCAACTCAAGGACTCCCGACTCCTGCAGGCATCACAGGACTGAAACTACTCTCCAAGGGTCAAGTGGTTGGCTTCCTGTTTCCTTCCTTCAGGGACATAAAAAGCATAAGCACTGATTCAAAGAGAGCCCTCCAGTGCTCTGAAGGTGCCCTGGCTGAATAGTAGTGTAATGCCTGGAAGCCTGTCATGAGGAGCTGTGGGGTGCAGGTCTGACTAGAAAGAACTTTCCCATCATTTGGAGAAAATAAGGTCTTAGCTATTTTTTCACCTCTGCAGTACCAAGGCAAGGTGCAGAGGCTTGCATAGGAAGGTGGCACCCTGGATGGGCAAGAAAAGCAGGTTTGTCCCACTCAGAGTTTTTTGCCGCACTGAAAAGTCCTTGCAGTAAAGGTATCTATCCTCCTGGAACCCTGCCTGGCTATAGCTTCCAGCCTTGGCCTGTGAGAGCAGTTTGACTTCCAAAAATGTGACTAAGTCTGAAGCTAAAACCGTACACCCAGGCAAGCTGGAAAATGTATCCAACGAGAAGCAACCACAGCTTTTGGTGCTAAAACTAACTTTTCAGCTTCAGCAACAGTTGAGCAAAGATTTATCCCAATTTAAGGGGTCCGCGTCAGCCAGAGCCTTGACGTTTCTCGCTGCAAGATTTTGACTTCCATTTCAGAGACCGTATCCAAAGATACAATCTCTGACTGGGACGACACATTTGGTGTATCAACTTCAGCTCAATCGCTGTCCCTCTCACATCATTATGCCATGCTGAAAACTATTTCAGTGGGACCTTTCATCAAAGGTATCTTCCCTCATGGAGCATTGCCCAGCTACAGCTTTTAGCCTTGCCCTGTTGAAGAATTATGATTTGCAAAAAAGTGGGGGTCATTTTCATTATTTCCAGTAACACCAGGCTTTTCCTAGAAGTGAGCGACAAAAAAAAAAACTTAATGCAGTCTGCTCTAAAAAGAGCAAGAAGTCTGATGTCCTTACTTCGATGGGTCCTACTCCATAGGCCTGTTGGAGTAAGCTTTCCAACAGCCAACCCAGAGGGGGAGGAAAATGACAGTTCATCTGACTCTAATTAGAGTGGGCGGACCAGGGCTTTGGCCGGCAGAATATTCCTCCACATTTGTGATGAAGTACCTTTTTTATCAAACTCTAATTCAGGCAGAAGGCATAGTCTTTGATTGGGACAACCTGTTTGGTGTATCTCACCTCTGCGCCGTTGTAGTCAGCCTGAAATTGCTACTTGTGCCGTTCAACCATATACAATTGTTTTCAATGTTGCTTCCCTTTTTCTAGGTGCCTTTCTCTCCATAAGACTTTAACAATTTTTATCTCTGGTTCCCCTTAACCTATTTTTTGGGGTGGAAAACGTTTCATTAAGTTATAGATAAAAGAAAATAGTAAGCTCAGCGTGACATCCATATACAACACCACAGTACTGTGCCAGATGAAAAAGAACAGTGTATGAAATTGTTCACCCATATAAGTCATCAAAATCATGTACATTTAAACAACAATGCATGAACCCTTCACTCATGATCATACAATGGAAATACAGGAATCTGTGCTCTTTACACAGCCTGCCACATGCAGTTCCAGATGGATCCTTCTGTGTACCGCTCCATCCCCCCATATCTTTCAATATTTCTGGGGCCATCCATGTGACAGATATATCAGGCATTCCAGCCCCATACAATGGTCCATGCCCTTTGCCCAAGCTTCCACCGCTGGCACCCCCGCATCCTTCCAGGCCCTAGCAATGTCTCTTATGACCACAACTAAGCCCAGCCATAGTTGCACCCTCTGGTACCATGTACCCCCAAGTCGTTAGTGATGTGAAGAAGTATAAGTTTGGGATCTCGGGGGACACCCCTTAACCTATTGTCATGATCTTGGTTTCTTTTACCTCATTTAAGTTTTCTCTATTTTATTAAATTGGTTTGGAAATGTTACTGTGTTGTGTTCTATTCTTTAGAATGATTGGTACCGCTTGAACTTACACACACTCCTCTGGGGATTGCCTTCTGGTATTGCCCTAGCTACTAGGGTTGAGCAAAGATTCTCTCAAAGTTGTGTTTCATCTTAATCTGTGTTAATTTATTAGGCTTGTAGAGCAACTCCCCTCCCGGGTTAATAACTCAATCTGTGAGAGCTGAGAACTAAAATCGTTGATACATTTGCTTTTTCCAAATTGATTAGTTTATAAATTTGCATTATTTAATTATGCAAATTACTCTGTATAAAAGTGGTAAGTATGTTTCTTTATTTGTGCCTTTCTTTTGTTAAGAAACTATGGCTTCACCACAACAAACAATACCTAAGAAATATACAATTAAGCACCATTCTCTTTTTTAAAATATTTTCTTAATAATGGCTAATATACCCTTTATTTAGTGAGTACTGAAGTGTGCATTTGTATCTGGCCCATCACAATATTTCGTACCTGAAACATGAATTGTATTTATAAAGCTTATATTGCAGTCCCTACCACCATGATCATCTCAATACATGGAACTCAAAATAACAATCAGTTAAAAGTGCATGATAGATTTGTGCTTATCAGAGACTAATATTTCACTGTGGAGAGAAAAAGAAGGGTCTTCAGGGCATTCCTAAGTGGCCTGGTGCAAAGATGAGTGCTGTTTCATTGTTTAGGGTTATACCATAAATTGTCTCTCCTATTCACCTTTTTATTTGGTAGTGAATGTGCTCTGGAGCTGGAGGTAAGTAGACCAGAAACATCTCGGCGAGCAGTATACGACAAGGCAAGGGCAATAAATCTAAGTATTGAATGTCAGGCACAGAATATTAAACTTCCACCTAGCTCTTATGTTAGACCAATGCAGTTATGTGATTGACCTGTTCCATGTTCTTGTTCCTTTTCTGGATTATGTGAGCATTTGACAGTAGCACTGTTCAGATTTTTTAAAATCTGTCTAGGATTGGCAGGTCTATGTTCCTATAGTCAAGATCAGGACTGACCACAGTACCCACCACCTGTGCAAGTAGCTTGGGTACAATGTGTGGGTAGGATTTTACCTTCCTTAATCAATATAAAGTTCCTTTACTATTGTTCTAGTGTGTGAAGGCATACCTAAATCATGATCTAGTTAAACAACCATTTTATTTGCAGAGTTAACAAAGACCATGTAGAATATTACACGAGTGGTGGTCTGGGTATTTGATCTGCATATATTCTCAGTTTGAGTGAAAAATGGGCAAGAGTTTTTTGAGAGGTAACTTTAGAAGGCATACATAAATAGTGAAGAGCTCTGAGCTAAGTTGGATCTTATGGACTCCCAGGTGGTAGAACAGTTTGTAGAGGTAGGGACAGATCAACTAAGGATCATGTCAAAAGTAGCAATAATTTTGAGGATTGCAACTACAATCTACTGATCAAAAAGGATCACAATTCCCAGCCAATTGGATTTGGTGTTCAGTGAAATGTTATTCTAGGTTGCAACCAGTGGTGTCATGGTGCAGTGTCTGGGGCTCAAACTAGATTGAAAACGTTTGGGTTTGAGATTTGCAACTCTAGTACCATCTATGGCTTTTAGATGACCAGTGGCATATGGTTATGGGGCAGCAATTATTTAGGATGCAGGGGTAAAATAAGGTTGTTTTTCATGGGGAAGTGATGCAGACTTTTGCATGATGCCTGAATGAAAAGCAGAGCTTCTTTTTTTATATTGGAAAAGTCAAAATTGTATCATTCTCTAGCCAACTTATATTTGATGAGGTCAGCAGGGAGCTGGAGTTAATTCATTAGGAAGTCTTGTGTTGGGGTGGTGGTAGCGGGAGTGTGTCTGATTTAGGTGTTAATGGAGTGAGTGCAGTAGGGTAGTACAAAAGCAAATTAAGTATTCATTCATTTTTTTAATTTATAAGACTTTGGGGCCGATTCTGATGCGGGTTGGAAAAGCTTCCCGACCGAATCGGTTGGGAAATGGTGTCCGACCCACTCGGATGGGGAAAGTCCGACCGGCGGAGTAGGATGCATCCGGATGCTTCCAGATACGATTTGGTTGAACTCCCATTGACTTCAATGGGAACATTTGTTCCTAACCGCATCAGAATTGGGCCCTCGGTCGGGAAGACACGTTCCCGATCCGATTTGGAAGGAGCAAATGCCGTTAGGAGGCCTTCCTAACCGCATCAGAATCAGGCCCTCGGTCGGGAAGCTTTTCCAACCTGCATCAGAATCGGGCCCTAAGTCTATAAAGAAATTATTGAGTTTGCAGTAGAAATCTCGGGAAGCGGAATAATGGATCTCAGGCATCAGTGTTTCAGGAACCTCATGCCATGAAAAGGAGCAGTACTTTTTCTTTGATCAATCAATCAAGCAATGAACTAATCAATTTAGAAAATGGACAAAACACTAAAAACCAGTGAGGGAACTACAGTGAACCTACTCTAACTAAGAAGCTGAATGCATACACTCAAAACATTTGAGTTTTTATCTCTTTCCTGTAAGCAGGAAGTTGATTGTATAGTTAATCTCCTTAAAAAGGCAGCTCGATTAGGAAGAGGCAACATTTGTGACTGTTCTACCAACTAACATCTTTGTAAAACTTTCAGGTGGGCTTTAAATATTATGGGACATTACCAATAAGCAACTTATGTGTAAATGTGAGACACTTAACTTGAATCCTAATGCCATAAGGAGTCAACAGAATTTCCTAAGGGTGGGGGAGATATGAAAATGCCTTGCTAAATTGGAGATAGCTGCAACATTCTGTGAGGCTTATAAGGTACCTATATTTGACATAGAGATCCCAGAAAGAAGAGATTTCCTATCTATTTTGGCCCTTTTGAAAGCCCTTGCAAATGCAGCCCTATCAATCTACGGGAGCAGATGACATTTACTACACAGAATCTTGAGATGGTACTTAGAGGCTATTTTGTTATTCACCTTGTTGTACACGGACAGCTGGGAGTCAAGAATGGCTTCAAGTATCTTTTCTTTGTTCTTTACTACCGTCTTTTGTATTGTTCTCAATAAAAAGTCCCATGCATAGATCTCATTTTTCTTCACCAGTGTCCTATGCCTATTCAGCTCAGTTTCATCCAATTTTGAATCCTAACAAATACATCTGCTTGTTCTTTGTGGTCTTTAGTTTGCCTGATGAGAGGTGAAATTCACAAAAAACATTTATATGTACAGGCAGTAAAACTAAAGAAGTACTCTTTTCAGACTCTGACATGCCTTTGTGAATCAGTCATGACACAAATATTCAATTCCCTATTAGGAAAAGTGTAAACATTGCATAATATATTCTGTTTGTAATAAATTAATTTAAATATTTTCTGAATCTACCCATTTCATTCCAATTTTAGATGTTTTGGGCCCAAGTCACAAAGGCATGTAAGAGTATGTAAAATAATACTACAGGAGTACTACTTCAAATAATTCTAAATGCCTTTGCGAATTGGACCTTATTTGTGCATTATCTGCATAATTCTGAAAATCAACATCGAGCTATAATTGACGTTCATGTAAAGGTCATTGAACAACATCGGAGATACAAAAGAGTCTTGAGTTACTGTGTGAAATAGATCCCTCCCGATGTTTTAACACTTGAGATTTCTAATTAGACAGAAAGTACTCAAGCCAGCATCAACAACCAGCTAACACTCCTGTTATCTCCTCCACTATGCTCCAGAGTGTGGGTTAATCGAGGGGATTGAAGGCAACAGATAGAACAAGGAGCATCAGTAGTGCTTGAGTACCCTTTATCAACTGACTGTAGATGTTTCCATTTCTACCAGGGCTGACTATGGGCCCTCGTGAGGGTGAAACATTAATGTTCTATCTCCCAAGTTCTTGTTTTCCTTCATAACATTTTCTAGTTGAATAGAACTGCCATTTAGACAGGTTGTATGCAGAATATCATTAGCAAAAATATGTTCTGACATAAATGCTGTGCACTAAATATCATTTACACAAATATATCCCATTGCTCTAGAATACCTATTATTAACACTAATGCCATTATCATTTCTAAACAATATTTAGGACACTGTATTTTTGTCAGACAATATTTTAGTTGAGATATTCTGATATCATACTATTTTGTTCAATTTCTGCAGGCAGGGAATATTAGTTTTTCAGTTATAAAGCATCTCATAAGGGCATTTTTACAAGAGGAGAAACCAAAGTTTCTTTAAGCACATCAAAGATACCCTCAGTTATGAATGAGCCATTAATAATTTCACTAATAAACCGGGCTAACAATTTTGGCCTGTCTATTTATATTCTAAGAGGGCAAGATTCGCCCAGACAATTGATGGGAACAATAGACTTAATTAGTGCAATATGCCCGACTAAGCTAATCCTAAGAGCAGATCTGAGTTGATGATTTTTTTTTTGCCGATAGACCTTCAACACAGTACAGCAGTCTTTATATAGATCATCAGTCTTAATAATGGTTGTTAGGCTTGTTAACTCCTTTAGCACATTAAATAATTATTTTGTAGAATTAGTTCACTATTAATTCTGCAAGAAAAACACTCTCTCTTAGTTTTAGTTATACCTTTTAAAAAACTGTTTCCTGGCTTCTTGCAGCTTCAGTAGGTATAATCTGAAAATCCTTTTGAGATTATGCATTCCAACCTGTTGCTTTCTCTGTCCTTCTTTGACATAGGCAGTACATATGTTCATTCCCTTCCCTCTGGAGTTTCATAAATTCAGTAGAAAAAGACAGACAGTGTCCTGTTTTACCAGTCCACTATAATATTAATATTCCCATCACCAGGCCACTTACATTGTTCCTTGGGTAAGGCCGTCCTTATTATATCTAGGGAAGGGTTTTGGGTAGCATTGTCTACTTACACCTGCTCTTCCTTAATTCTTTCTTAAACAACAGCAAATACTAACACTCTGACCAAGCAACCCAACAGGTGGTAAGATGGCAGATATGACTGTAGGTGAAAACAAAGGACCTCATTTACAGTTTGGAAGGAACTTTAAACCATTCTGTTTTTGGATGAATCTTTGAATACGGAGTATAATCCATCAGCTCTATTTCCTCTACTATAGATTTATTATTATGGAGAACATTTGGCTAGTGGATTCCATCTATTGGAGTATATTCGGTTCCCTCTATGTTCTAAATGAGTCCTTCTAAGTAATATATGGCCTTTCATGGGTAGCAATGTTTTTGTTCAAACCCCAATATCACCAAAGTAGGTCAGAGTCAAATCTCCCATGAAATTAATGTTGCAGTTGGTTTTCACTATTGCCAATTATCCAGTAAATCCCTTCAAATTCAGATAAGGTATTTGAGGGACATATTAGCCTTAGAAGTATTGTTACAGGATTGCATGCGTAAAGACAATGACACATTGGTATTATTGAAATATTTCTTGAATTCCAATGAAAAAGATTGGTAGTATTACAGGTTGGGTTTCCTTTGTCTTTATTTTCTGTAGTAAGCCAGAACTCCATTGTGATTCTTTAAGGTCGGAATCACAAGTTCTAAAAGCACAGCCAACACTTGTTTTGCTCCCTAATTGGTGCTTTTTCAAGGTGTTATGAACCAAACCAGGAAATTCGGCTAGTTGCTGGAAGGCTCATTAGTCTGAAGTGTGAAAGCACAGCATGTAGTATCCTTCGGTAGGCATCAAAGAATTCTGAACGGTCCAGAGGATCAGTATACCGTGCTGTCAGTATTCAATGTGGGTCCACTGATTGTTACAGGAGTGAACTTTTAGTTTAATCCTGTTAGTTTAGTTTACTGTTAGTTTCACCCGCACCCTGTCATATTCACCTGCCAGCTCTCAGTATATCATAAAATTCAGGCAATGTTCAAACAATCTAGTGAAGGTGGTTTTGGTCTTGGAGGTTAGTAACACTTTTCTGGCTGTAAAATGACCCTGCAGCAGGTGCAGTGGGGAGACATTGGATTAGGATAGAGACTTTCACCAGGCCACGTTGAGTCAATTTCAGATTTGTTTAGCTTGGTTAAAAGAGAGTGGAACCAGCAGAGTTGAAGTCTATTCAATTTGTGGTGCAGTTATCATTCATGTTATAGCCCAGGTTACTGGTGGTCAAGGTAGGAAGAGAGTAAAGAATTAGCAGGTTGCAGACCTTTCCCTGTGGAAGGCTAAAGCCAGTTAGTGTCCTTGATGTGTCAGAGACTGGAGTAGTGAAGGTTAAAGTCATATACTACAACAGTGTCTTGAAACTTGGATGCTATTTAAGACTCTGGAAGGTCATTTTATCCCAAAATCAGGTGATGGGCAGAGGCAAAAGTCAAGGTACTCCTCAGGTTTGCAAATGAGATGAGGAAAAGGTGTGACTGAATGTTTGCTGTACATACTATGTCATGCCATCTGTGACATCGTGTGTGAGGTCATGTGTAGTTTTCTTGGGGAATTAAAGGTGCTCAGCTCTCCATAACTGATAAAGTCAAAGGTTTGTAGGATTTGGATCGAAGTGACAACAGTACTTGAACTGAAGTTATCAAGGAGAATTTTAATGTTTTTATATAATATTGTTAAGATTTTGATCTCACTGCTTGATTATAAGGGTTCTTAGCACAGTTTTTTATGTTGATATTACTGGGCATTATTGTGATATGCTTAAGCAAATTCTTGGAATTGAATAGAACGACTGCCCTCCATGACCCTTTGGCCATGTTCAGTGTGCACGTCTTATCCTCGACATCCCCCGACGCAGCCACATCACACCCCACCTGAGAGACCTGCACTGGCTCCCTGTCAACAAGAGGATAACCTTCAAGCTCCTCACCCACGCACACAAAGCACTCCACAACTCCGGACCAGCCTACCTCAACAGACGACTCAGCTTCTACACCCCCACCCGCCAGCTCCGCTCGACCAGCCTCGCCCTCGCCACAGTCCCCCGCATCCGGAAAACGACCGCCGGCGGCAGATCCTTCTCCCACCTCGCCGCCAAGACCTGGAACACCCTCCCCACCAACCTCTGACAGACCCAAGACCTACTGGCCTTCAGAAGACTCCTCAAGACCTGGCTCTTCGATCAGTAGCAGCACTACCCCCCTCTTCCCCCAGCGCCTTGAGACCCTCGCGGGTATGTAGTGCGCTTTATAAGTGACATGATTGATTGATTGATTGATTGCTTTGGGTCTCCGGCCATGCATTGTGCTTGGCATCCATGCTCGCAAGGCAAGCCTTAGCCTAGGTCCATTTAGTTCAGGCATAGGCCCTCCTGGTGTCAGAGCACGCAGGACATGGCCATTGGCTGTGCCCAGTGGGCTCCAGGTGCAAGGCATGTCATTTGGTAAAGCCCTCTGCTCGGTTTACCTGATGCAAGAACTTCATGGATATGAATAGTAGGCTTTAGGAGAAGGGCAATGGAAGTATAGTGTATTGCCATTGGCAGCAAAAAGTTGTGTCACCAGAAATGTCATTGCTAATGCCATTACAGGCAACATCCTTGTATAAAGAAATGGAAAACGTTTCCGGATATCTCTTTGCAAATGCACTCAAAACTAATAAATATAGTCACAGGTAGAAGGATGCAAGACCACTTTCAACAACTAGGCATCCATGCCATGTTAAAATATACAAGAACTCACAGAACAAGTCACACACCCAACTGACACAATGGTATTTTATTTATGTAACCACTGAATTGATTTATCCCAAGTAAATAAGCAAATGTTTATGTGGGAGTTTGAAAGGGATTGCACATCTCAGGACCTGCTCCCATTACCCCTCAAACAATCTGAGAAAAACGTGCCAGGATTAAAGGTAAGTGCACATCTTCTCAATTTTGAAAGTTTTGTCAAAAGTGATTTTCAAGGTAAAGTGTAAGATAACTACAACTATCCCACCGCTGCCGTCACTTCTGGAAGGGGTAACTGCGATGCAAGACCTCTGACCTCCTGGTCAGAGAACTGCTCTCCCCCAGCAGCTCTGCTGTCAAGTGCCACCGCTCCGGCACTGTGCTCTGGGCGCTGTTGCTCAGGTAGGTGTTCGAGGCCCTCCTCCACCCTCAGGCTCCTGCCTGCGCCTCATCCCTGGTGGTCCAGTGGAAGAGCCTTGCTCTTCTGCTGGCCGCTGTTGTCTCTGTCTGTCTTTGTGCTGTTTTTCTGTCTTTTTGTGCCCATTCTCTGTCTTCCTTCTAGCCTCCTCACTCTATCTTTGTTGTGTCTTTTATTGTGCCAGTAATTGTACCTGTGTTCTCTCTGTCTTTTATTGTGCCAGTAATTGTACCTGTGTTCTCTCTGTTTTAGCCGTTTTTCCTTCTCCGTGCCCGTTTTGCCCTCTCTGCCCATCCTGCCCCTGCTGCCCCCGTGGCCCCTCCCCCCCTGCCGGTTCCCGCTTCCTGCCTCCAAGCTGCGCTTCCCTCCCCTACTTAATGGCAGCCGTCTGTGCCCATCTGCAACCCGACCGCGGCCAGCGCCAGGAACCCTGGATCTGCGACCTCTACAACTCCGCTGCCCTCCTCGCACTCAATTTCTTCAAAACAAAGAGGGAGTGACCCCACTATCAAAAATATGGGGTACCAAATACAGTAAATGTATAAATAGAGGTTTCTCTTGGATAACAGCTCATAAAGGGTCAAATTTCACCACATTCAACCATACAAAGGACATCCAAGTATACTTGATCCACTATCATCTCAGAACCCATAAACCAATTATAAACACAAAAATCTTTCATGAGTATCACAAAAGTTTATTTACTAAAACCAAAATCGATAATGTAAGAAACATATGTATCATATATCACAATCTTGATTGACCATATGCGATATGGGATTGTGATATATGATACATATTTTATAATTTTTTGTTTTCAAAACAGGCATACATGATACTGTGCCAATTTTAAGAGAGACACTAAGAGTAAGAGACCTAAAGAAGGTGGCTTAGAAATATATAGCTCACCGAAACGCGTCAATGCTTTTTTTGGTATTGTTAAATTTGAGGAACATTTGAGCCTAATCATAAAAGGATTGATAGACTCCAACGCAACTGATTCCGTCGAATTAACGTATTTATGATGATTTTTAATGTGTCACTTGTTTTTGTCTCTCATGTATATTGAAATTTATTTGTCATATGTATAAGTCTGTCGGAATACATTTTTAACCTTTTTTTAATTGGTTTAAATTACTGTTTCTTACATTATCGATTTTGGTTTTAATAAATGAACTTTTGTGATACTCATGAAAGATTTTTGTGTTTATAATTGGTTTATGGGTTCTGAGATGATAGTGGATCAAGTATACTTGGATGTCCTTTGTATGGTTGAATGTTGTGAAATTTGACCCTTTATGAGCTGTAATC
Source organism: Calotriton arnoldi (assembly GCA_963921515.1). Taxonomy (NCBI): domain Eukaryota; kingdom Metazoa; phylum Chordata; class Amphibia; order Caudata; family Salamandridae; genus Calotriton; species Calotriton arnoldi. The sequence goes on from CAWUFW010005112.1 coordinate 550,398, forward strand.
CAAGAGAAACCTCTATTTATACATCTCCTCGCACTCAACCCCGGAAGGAACGACAGCTGCCAGCGAGCAACACCGAACACCACCCACGGCCAGTTCTCCTGCCGACAATCCTTCACCATCGACAGCCCCCCCACGACCGTTGAACCCACGCCGGACGCCCGTACCACCGAAGCCCTGACGTGCATCCTCCTCAACGTGTGCTCCTTACACAGACACGACGTAGAGATCTGGGACCTGCTCGACACCCTCTCACCAGACGTCACCTTCTTCACGTAAACATGGACCAACGCCACCTCTGCCCCGACATCGCCACCGCCATCCCTGATGGATACAAGATCCAGAGAAAGGACCGCCCCCACCGCCCAGGAGGAGGACTCGCCATCATGCACAAGAGCTCCCTCCGACTCTCCACCTCCAGCACAAATGACCCCCTCTCCAACACAGAGCACCTCCACTTCCAGATCCAGACCAGGCCCAGAACCATGCTGCACGGGACCCTCGCCTACAGACCCCCTGGGCCTAGCGCCTCTTCTGCCACCACCATTGCCGACCTCGTCGCACCCCACGCCGGCTCCTCCACAGACTACATTCTCATCGGAGACCTTAACTTCCACCTCAACAACCGCAGCGACCCCGACTCCACCAGCCTCCTGGACAACCTCGCCAACCTCGGGCTAAAGCAGCTTGTCACCACCCCCACCCATAAAGCCGGACACATCCTTGACGCCATCTTCGCTGAAGGGACAAACATCCACTTCAGAAACACCACGCAGCCCCTCTGGACAGACCACCACTGTGTACACTTCACCTTCAACACCAACACCACCACCGCACCCAAGCCTGCCCCGCACCCGCCACGAAGGAACTGGAGCAAGGTCACAGAGGAACACCTCAACACCACCCTCCTCCATGACCCCCCTCCACCACGACGGATGCCAACTCTGCAGCCAAAGAACTACACCGCTGGATCACCAGATGCGCAGACAAACTCGCACCCCTCCGCCACCCCGTCAGACAACGCCCCCTGAAGGCCACCTGGTTCACCACCGACCTCCAAGAAGCCAGGCGCTCCTGCAGACGCCTCGAGAAACTCTGGAGGAACAGGAAAACCACCGAAGACGAGAACACCTACAGGAACGCCATGACTGAATACCACCAGCGCATAAGAGCCACCAAGAGGACCTTCATCAAGAACAAAATCCACAACAAAGCCAGTAACGCAAAAGAACTCTTCAACGTCATACAGCAGTTCACCAAACCCCCCAGCGAAGCCACGGACGTCACACCATCCCAGGACCTCTGCAACAAGCTCAGCTCCTACTTCCACCTGAAAATCAAGGCCCTCTACGACAACGTCAGTGAACAGACTCCAGCAACAAACCTCCTCTCCACCACTGACAACCAGCCCACCATCACCACCTGGAAACTGGCTACCACCGAAGACACCGCCACGACCATGAAGAACACCCACTCAGGAGCCCCCACTGACCCCTGCCCACCGCACATCTACCACAGACCCGCTGCCGCCATAGCACCCGAACTATGCCAGACCATTAACACCTTCTTCGAATCCGGCATCTTCCCCAATGACTGGAAGCGGGCAGAGGTCAAGCCCCTCCTCAAGAAACACTCGGCTGACCCGACGGACCTGAAAAACTACCGGCCCATCTCTCTCCTTCCCTTCACAGCCAAAGCCACCGAGAGATTCGTTAATGCCCAGCTGACCACCTTCATCAAAGAGAACACCATCCTCGACTCCTCCCGGTCCGGATTCCACAGCAACCACAGCACCGAGACCGCCCTCCTCGCCGCCACCGATGACATCTGCATGCTACTCGACCAGGGCCACACTGCGGCCCTCATCCTACTAGACCTCTCCGATGCCTTCGACACTGCCTCCCACCACACTCTCGCCGCCAGACTCCACGACGCTGGCATACAGGGAACTGCCCTCGACTGGATCCGCTCCTTTCTCACCGGCAGAACCCAAAGGATCAGACTCCCACCCTTCCTCTCCGAACCCACAGAGATCAACTGCGGAGTACCCCAAGGATCCTCGCTCAGCCCCACGCTCTTCAACATCTACATGGCCCCCCTCGCCGCCATCGTTAGACAGCATGGGCTCAGCATAGTATCCTATGCCGACGACACCCAGCTCATCCTCTCCCTCACGAAGAACCCCGAAGACACCAGACTCAGCTTCCAGGAAGGAATGAAAGACGTCGCAGCCTGGATGAACAACAGCCGCCTTAAGCTCAACTTGGAAAAGACAGAGGTCCTTGTCCTTGGATCCTCCTCTACCACCTGGGACAACACCTGGTGGCCTCTCGCCCTCAGAAACCCATCCACTCCATCAGACCACGCCCAAAACCTCGGCATCGTTCTAGACTCCTCCCTCACCATGACCCGCCAGATCAACGAAGTCGCCTCCACCTGCTTCAACTCCCTCTGCATCCTCCACAAGACCTTCAAGTGGATCCCCCCGAATGCAGAAAGACCGTCACCCACGCACTCAAAACCAGCAGACTGGACTACGGTAATGCCCTCTACGCTGGAATCAACAAAACCCTGCTACACAAGCTCCAAACCATCCAGAACACCGCAGCCAGACTCGTTCTCGGAACCCACGACATGAGCACATGACCCAGCACCTACGAGACCTCCATAGGCTCCCCATCGAGAAGAGAGTAACCTTCAAGCTACTCACCCACGCCTACAAATCCCTCCACAACATCGGACCCAAATACCATAATGAAAGAGTTTCCTTCCACGTACCCAAAAGGAACCTCCGCTCCGCCGACCTCGCCCTGGCAGAGACCCCACGCATCCGCAGAACCAGAGCAGGTGGAAGAGCCTTCACCTACGTCGCGGCAAAGACCTGGAACGAGCTCCCAGTCAACATCAGACGCTCCCCCACTCTGCACACCTTCAGAAAGAGCCTCAAGACCTGGCTCTTTGACTGATCCGGAGCTGCACCCCCCCCCCTCCCAGCGCCTTGAGACCCTCACGGGTGAGTAGATCGCTTTATAAACCCCTGATTGATTGATTGATTGCGATGTGAATTACAGACTGAAGGCCCAATTCACAAAGGTACTAATGTGTATTAAAGTTACAATTGAGGTGTCTCCGCACTCGTGGCAGAGTTTCCACACCCGGGCGGACTCTCCACACTGAGAAATGCGGTGCGGAAATTCCATCCCTAGAGCGGAGATTCTGCCATAAGTGAGGAGGCTCTGCACTCGTAACTTTACTACATGTAAGTACCATCATGAATCGGGCCCGATATAATTATGTTTGTGGATGTTTAAGGATTTGTACGATGTTGCAATTGAGCGAGTGGAGTCAGATAGAATTGAAATGATGACTGCACATTCTTATATATTTTTTTAAGGTAGTAGTATTTTGTGAAAGCATCCATTACTAAGGGCGGTCAATTTGTTAATATGGTCATGATGTGTCATCGTATATTATAAAATGCTCCTTGTAAAGCAGTAACTGACAGCACTGCATGTATTGTATGTATTTAAGTAATTTGTACCACTGCAGTTACCTAAAAAGGTGAACCTCCTCCAATTTAGGGGTTTCGCTCCCCTTTGCTTGCTCTGCTTTCCCTCTTTGCAGCCTCTGTATTCTGGTATTTCCTGCCCGCTCTCTCTGGCCCCTGACTCTCCACTCACAGGGCCCTGCTGGCTCCCTGAGCCTGCCTATCAGCCCAATAGATGTGTACTCCCTGTGCTTGTTTAGAGCTATAGTTTAGCATTTTGGGTTTAAACTGATGCTTCTGATTATTTCTATAAGTGACATTGTAAAAGTTTGTCGTTTTTTTTGCAATTCTGCCTGCCATTAACAACACGTTACTGCTTAAAAAGCCAGTTTTCCGCCTCTCCCTCTGCAGTTCCCCTCTTCCTACCTGCTCTGCAGACACAGCTTGTGGATTAGGGAGTAGCACAAACCCCTCCTCCAGGTGCACCCACTTGCCTGTTGCTAGGCAACCACTTGGCTGGGCCTGCAGGTGAGCCTAAGAGGCTGAGAGAGAGTCAGCTGACCTCACCACCAGCCTTTACAAGCCCTCCTCCTGGAGCATCTCAGACTGGGCGTCAAGGCTAAGGGCGAAGAGGACAAGGGCATCGTCTGTTTGGGTCTGTGCAGGCTGCGTTAGATCTAGGACCAGAAATGCTGTTCTTTTTTCCAATTACCAGTCACCACTACAACCCATCTGCATAATTAAACATACACACATAGTGGCATATTTACAAGGCGATATCGCCACTAGAACGTCACTTTTAGCAATGTTCTGGTGGCAATATGCCCTTCTACATATTTACAATGCGGCGTTAAGCCACTTTTTGTGGCTTAACGCCGCCTTGTAAATAAGGCCCCCTTTACACGCATCACTTAGCGTGAAAGGGGCATGCAATGGGTGTTGCTGTGGGCGTTCCACTGCAATACCCATTGCTTTTGACGCTGCCCCAGATTTACAAGGGGGTGTAAATCTGAAGCAGTGCTAAAAACTATTGCCAGGCGTTAGAATGGTGAAACGAGGAGAAATACTTTTATTTCTCCTCGTTTTTGCTTTTCTATGTGTGCTGCATTCTGCAGCACACATGGAAAGAGCAAAATGCCATTAATGATTGTTTATGAGCAGGAAGATATCCCTTCCTGCACATAAACAATCATTAAATAAGGACGATTTGCTACTTTTATGTGTGAGCACACATAGAAGTAACAAATCACCATTAGTGATTGTTTATGTGCTGGAAGGGACACCTTCCTGCACATAAACAATCATTCACTGCAACGCAGGTACCCTTGCACTCTGGTGCAAGGGTGCCTGCATTGGCGCTAGGCAGCTAAATTTAGCACCAGCGCTAGGGAAACACAGGGGTGCGCTGTATTCTTGTAAATACGGCACATCCCTGCATTTTGAAAATGTCGGAGCGCGACACTGCCAAATTTGGCGCAGCTCCACACTCCGAAATTTTCTCGAAAATATGCCCCATAGTCTCGGCAAATGCACACTGCTCATTCACATCAAACAAAATAAATCCACAATTTAATTTCTCAACAAACACTACAAAACTCCACAAAGCACAACTATATACTTTTCTACACCCACTGCCAACCAATGGCACCTTTATTCTCATGCAAACCACTGCTCTGCCCCATACCACTATCGGACACAAACATCAACAACACAAGACAATGCCACATTGCACACAACCTTAATTCTCTCAAACACACCCTATATTTTAATTAAAAAACAGCTTCACCCTGTACCTGCTTCTAGCAGACCCCATTCCAGCACCAGGAACCCTATACTCAAACCTCTCTCAAATAATCCTCCAACAACACCCCCTCCTCTTTTTACCAAAAACACACAACCAAGCTCTCCTTACACTCCACTCCACCCTAAATACTACCTCTGCATGCTTCCAAATCAATTAAAAAAGCTCAGACCCTCTCTTTATCTACCCTCCCACCCCACATACCCTCTTCTACAACACACATCACCACTCCCTTTCCCCTTCAACAAACACTCCCCACTACTTTAGAACCAAATCCTACACACAAACTCACTACACCAATATCACATATGACAACTCCACAAAAAAAAAAACATAACACACATTCTTATTAAATTCCATCACAAAATACAAACACCCACTCCATCCCTCATTCCCACACAAATAATGCACATCCTAATCTAACTTTGCACACAAATGTTGAACCATTTACAATACCAAACACAAAGTCCTCCAATACACAACAATAGTCATCCACTCACCTTTCATCCATTGCACAATTTAGAGCTTTAAAACATGACCCACGTGCTCCACCACCACCCCTCACACATACACCTTCCACCCTCAACACACGAAAAGGACATAAACAACACACCGCTGTTCACAACTTTGCATTTAATTGTCTATTACACAACAAGACTACACCACAAAAACAACTGCCCACCACTTCGCTCTCAACCACTAACCCCACCACTGCACACTCAGACCCAATAAAATGCCTTCTAAGACTGTGGGACGAGGATAACGATATAGACAGACATTATTGCTATTCCGATACTGTTAACAACATCACCAATAGTCCACCTACTACAAGTCCAAAGAGTACTATTCACTCTTCCAGAAAACAAATTCTCACCACCCCCAAATACAGTCTCTAAACTGCATACTAACAAATGCACAATCTAATTCTAAAAACAAGCACCACATCTACGACCTACACACACACACACAACCTGACTTGCTTTTCATAACAGAATCATGGTTGGAGGATGACATGGCTCTAGTATTGCACTAAGCTGTTCCGCCAGGCTATCAAACTCTCACCCTTAATTGCAAAAGAGGAGGCAGAGTAGCTGTAAACAATAAATCTCACCAAAGCTGGGTTGTGAGGTCCTCATCATCATATGCAACCCCACACCAACTTTCTTCTGTAACTTCCTCCTTCTTTACAGACCACCACCTAGCAATGGAACATTCCAGATACATTTCTAGACCCAGTTTCAAACCTTTTTACACTACACTCTAACCTATGCATCCTTGGTTACCTAAACATATAGTTTGATAAACCTAACATGCGTCTTCCCAGAAATATCATCACTCACCTAGACACACTGATCCTACATTAGATTTTCCCCAAGCCCACACACATCACTAGACACATCCTAGATGGCATTTTTGTCAATCCCGAATTAGTCACTTTCCAAAGGATTACTCCAGCTTTCCAACACAAGAAACTGTAACTCTCCACACCTAAGGCCACCTTACCAGCAAACACGTATCTACCTTGGAAAAAACTGAATTTTGAGGACCGCGAAACACTACTAACATTCAACATAGATCTGGACACAATAAATTCAATTAAAAAACTTTATGAGTGGCCCCTGGAAGGTTTTGAGATCCTAATTCACTAAAAATGACAAAACATGCCAAAAGAAAACAAGCACCATGGATTAATGCAGAACTAAAAAAGATAAAACAACAAATTGCAAAGCTGCAATGCACCTGGCTTAAAACAAACAACACTCAATACAAACTTCGCCTACACAAACACAACAGAATATACTAGCTATCTATCAAAAAAGCTACTATTCAAATAGAATTCAAAATCAAAATGTGTAAATAAATAATTCTATTAAATTGTGACCAAATTTCATAAACCTAAATGCACAGAAAGAAGCCATACCATTTCCCAAGAATTTACTGACAAACTATCAAACCATTACATGACCAAAGCAGACATGTTGGGTTCCTATTGAGTTTCAATCGTTTTTAATGTCGTCTTCTCATACAATTATAAGGCAGGCATTCCCACCTGCAACCATGTACTTAACCAGAAAAAATGGAACTAACAGTGAGTCCCCCATGCTCCACCCTCCCCTCCTCCATGTTACCACCTCGCTATGAAGAAAGTCCAGCAGACACGTGAAAGATACAGGTCATCTTCAGCAGATAAGCTGTAATGAGATAGTAGACCCAATGTTCTGAGGTGACTAGTGCACGTAAGATCCCTATTTCCTTGACTGAGGTACTCCAAGATAGAGTCTCACATGGCTGTGAATTCATCGTAGGAGCCCTGCATGTCATATGCTATCTTCTCATATGCCAGGAGCTGCCATACCCTCAGTAGCCACATGGAGATGTTAGGGTAGAGGTCTTTCCCCCAGAGTCCCAAGATGATCTGTTTAGCTGCCAAGAGGAGATGCAAGATCCTCTTCTCCTTGGGGGAGTGAAGTGGATAAGTGGTCTTTAGGGGCAGTCCCACTAAGATCGAGGTGGGATCCTTCTCCAAGGGGCGTCCCTCGATTGAGTTGATGGCCTGCAGAACTTCATCCCAAAACTGGACCAAACTAGGGCAGGTCCATGGAATGTGGTAGAGGGTCTCTGTCCCACCGCACCCCCTCCAGCAGTCCCCCGATTTAGTATCGTACCACATCTGTAGGTGTGCTGGTGTGTAGTGCCGCCTATAAAGGATCTTGTACAGCATTTCCCTTCCCTGTGCATGTCTTGCGAAGTTGGTCGTGTGTGTATGTATGTCACCTCATTGTTTATCATCTGCGATGGCACCCAAGTCCTCCCCCTACCTAGTCTTGTACGTCAGGCGTGTCTGTGTGGCGTTCATGAGTAGATTGGCATATTTTTGGGAGATCATGTGTCGCAACGTCAAGAGGGTTTTTTAGGAACTGCTCAAAGTATGTGAGAAGTTGCACAGCTGCGGTCTTTACCCCAGTCTGTAGCACCCAGTGTCTCATTTGTAAATAGTGAAATCTCTCCCGCTCTAGGATCTGGTATGCCAGTTTGATGTCTTCAAAAGACCTGATGGTGCAATTATGGAACATATCTCGGAGTTGATAAGAGCCTCCGTCAATCCATGTGCGGAATAATGATCTCTCCAAACCTTGGGCAAAACCTCTGTTTCCATTTATCGGGGTAAAAGGGGCAGGGTACCCAGTAGTTCCCCTGTAATGTGAAAGATAGTCCCAAGCATCCAGAGTAACGTTCGTCACAAGGGAAATGTAGAGTTGACAGCCATGCTCAGATCTGGGCAACCAGAGGACCTCCACCAGTGGTCTAGCTGCCATATTCTGGTCTATGGAACACCAGGGTTTGTTCGTCTCCCCTTGCAGCCGCTCCACCATGTATCTCACTTGTGCCGCTAGATAGTAGAGGTGGATATTGGGGACCTCCAACCCTTCGTGTTTTGGATGGAGTGTACTGGTTCGGTGCTTATGTCTGAAGCATCTGCTGGCTCATATGAAGGACCTACAGATATCAGCCAGCTGTCGGAGTTCCGTCTTGTGCAGCTGTAAGGGGAGAGCCTGAAACATTTATGGAACCTTAGGGAGGATGGACATTTTAAAGGAGGCTATCCTCCTGACTCAAGAGATAGTTTGAAGGTGCTAGGAGGGAATAAGCACCTTAAGGGAGTGTGCTAGGAGCTTAAAATTAGCTCTAGTGCATGCATACAGGTCCAGAGTCAGGGTCACCCCAGAAGGTAGGGAATCAAGCGTCCATTGGAAGGGGGGTCGCTGATTGAAATTTGTGTACATGAGCTTTCCCTCCAGACATCACCAGTTCCACGGATTTCCCAAGATTGAATTTCAGGCCCGCCAGTGTCCCTGTATTCCTCCAGTAATGGCAAGAGATTCTTCAAGGAGTGCACCGGAATGATCAGGGTAAGCAGGAAATCATCAGGGAAGGCCGATACCCTAAAGGTATCCTAGTGGAAGGGGACTCCCCTCCCTGGATCCCCCCATGATCGTGTATCCTCTGCAGGAGAAGCTGCAGGTAGAGGGCAAAGAGTATGAGGGAGAGAGGGCAGCCCTGCCAAGTGCCCCTTTGTATCTGAATCAGCTTTGAACAGAGGCCGTTGCCCTGGACTGTGGCCTGGGGGACACAAAGCACCATGATCCATCCCTCGAAGTGGGCACCATAACCTGCCCCCTGCACCGCACACTTCAGCGTGGACCAGTCCAACCAGTCGAATGCTTTCTCAGCATCAAGGCAGAGCATAATCACATACTTGTGCCGTTTCCTCACAAGATTGATAATGTGTAAGGCCCATTTTGTGCTATCACTGGTGAAGCGAGTGGGGGCAAAGCCCGTCTGTCTGCATGTATTAGGTAAGGTAGTTAGCTCTCCATGCAGGTCGCCAGGATTTTAGCCATAAGTTTAGTATCCAGATTCAGCAGGGAGATGGGGTTGTAGGACTGACATGGCGTTAGATCTTTGTCCGGCTTAGCAATCAGAGAGAGGGTGGCTTCTGCCATCATTGAGGACAGTGCACAAGACTGTGACAGCTTATTAAAGACCTCAGCCAACAAGGGGGCTATCAGACGTACAGTATGCTTATAGACTACTGCTGTAAATCCATCAGGCCTTGGTGCCTTCCCCAGTTTCAAGTGTTTCATTGCGTGTAGCACATCTGACATTGTGATGGGTTCATCAAGGGTGTCTCTGTCCTCCCGGGTAAGTCGTGGGTGTACCTGTAGATACGCACACTGGGGCCCCGCATCCGGCACGTCTGCCTTGTACAGGGTGCTGTTGAACACATGAAACTCCTCGGCCTTACGGCCCTCAGAGGTGCACAAGTCCCCAGCTGAGTTCTTTACTTCCCGAATGTATCGCCTGGTATGTTGGCCTCAGAATTTGCTGGTGAGGAGGTAGCCAACTTGGTTGCCCCCTCATAGAATCTAGCTCCCATGTGGGCCAGTATATCTATAATATTGCAGGGTATGGATTTGACTACAGAGGGCTGTAACGCTCTTTCAGAGTTTCTTGGAGGGGCGAGCCTTATGTTCACTTTCCACACGAGTTAGGTAATATTTTAAGTGGCGCAAGTCTAGTTCACTCGTTCACTTGAGGCGGGCAGCCTCTTTGATGGAGACTCCTCGGATGACAGCCTTTAGGGCATCCCACACCACCACAGGGTGTGTCTCCCCAGTGTGGTTGAGTCATAGATATTCCTACACAGCAGTCGTTACTTCATGCCATACCACAGGGAGTCGTTCAGACTCCGAGACCCTCGCTTGTGCTCCCGGTCAGGGGACGGACAGGCAAGGGCAATCTGCACTGGGCCATGATCTGATATACTCATTAGTTCCTAGGAGATGTCCTCCACCAGAGAGATCAGCCACTGATTGACGAGGTGGTAGTCAATCCTGGCATATGTTTTATGGGCTGCCAAAAAGTGAGAGTAATTTATCAATAACGGGTGGCGATAGCCCCATGCATCCACATGACCTAAGTCTGTGAGGAGCCCCTGACTCGCAGCTGACAGGACAGGCATGCCTCCCACTCACTGTTGAGACTTATCCAATGTGGCTGCCACACACAGTTGAGCTCGTCACCAAGCAAAAGGGGGTAGTCAGTGATGCTGCAGAGCCTTTGGGCTACTGGGACCAAGAAGGCCTCCTGCACATGTTCGGGCAGTAAATAGTGCCAATCACAATAGGCGTGCCGTTCCAAACTCCTGTCACCAAGAGCCACCTCCCCATGTCCTCTATCAAAACCTGTTGCTCATGAAATTTTGTGTTATCCCTAATGAGGATTGCAACCTCTGTAGTTTTAGTAGGAGCGGAAGCATGATACTGAAGAGGGAATACTCTAGATTGGAGCCGAGGCTGGTCGCTCCGGAGCAGGTACATTTCCTGGAGGAGGCAGATGTCAACCCCATACCACTGCAGTTTGGCCAGAATACTAAGTTGCTTCGTGGGGTTGTTCAAACCCCTCATGGTATATTTGAGGACCCGTAGTGTAGGTGAGGACTGAATTACTCATGGTGTATGGTAGATGTCCACCCAGTGTCATCTGTCGCCTAGCCATGATGGGGTCGGTGGTTGTCTGAGTGGAAAAGATGATGACCCCCCTCCTGTGAAGGCAAACAGACAACAGCAATATGTAGGGAGAGCCCATATGAGCTCAATCCCCCATAATCTGCACTCCTATGAGGGGTGCAACATGAGTGAGTCTATAGGGGTCATTGGCCTGGTGTCTGAACCTAGTGAGCTTCCCTGGGGTCCACTGACCTCTCCCTCCCACAGCAGTAGACAAAAAAGAAGACCTCCAGTGCCACTTTGCCAGCTCAGTGTGAAGGTTAGCTCCAAGGTAAGCAGCAGTACGATGTTATGGGGCTGCAGAGGCCTGATGGCTCCGGGCTCTCTCCTGTATCCTGCCGCAGGTGTGAGAGGAGCCTTTCCCTGCTGTCCTCCATCTCTTTACTGTCTGGCTTCCCAGCCCTGCATCTCCGGTGGACCTTGGTCCAAGCTGTTTAACTGCTCTGTAGGTTGCATACTGCTCTGTGTCTGCCTCCGGGAGCGACAGGCACAGGAACTTTACAGCCACCTCCAGTGAGGTAAGAGACCTGGTCCTGCCCTCCCACTGGAAGAGGAGAAGTGGAAGGGGTGTCCCTATTGGTGTCTGACCCCGTTCAACTACAGGAAGTCTGTGGTGTGCTTGAAGGATCTGAGTTTCGCTAAAGTAAGCTGAGACAGGTTCTGGAAGAGCAGTAATATGATGCCATTGAAGGAGACCTGGCCCCTTCTCTAGTCTCTTAGCCATGAGAGCCTCTTCAACCTCGAAAAAGTGGATTTGCGTGAGGACATCATGGGGAGAATCTTGTGTCAGGTGCCGAGAGGCGACTCTATGCGTCCAGTCTTACTGGACTTCTGGGAAGCCTTGGGTCCTCCTGTGTAGCCTCAAATAAGTTCTGGACATAGGCGGTAAGGTCCACCAGCCAGGACTCCACCGGGATGCCCCGGATTTGAAGTCCTCGCACTTGTCATGGAGTAGTGCAAACTGTTGCTCCAAAACTAGCACCTGTTGTTGGAACCTGTCACAATCATCCACCTGTTCATGCAGTGCCCTCTTCACATCCTCCACTCTCCCACCCAGGTTCATCACCTCTCTACGGACCTCCTGCAGATCACCATGAATGTCTGTTTTGATGGTCTGAATTTCATCCTTCCCTGGAAGTCTGCCAGAAGGAAGTCCCTGGTGACACCCAGGCCCGACCCTCTGGGATCCTGGCTGCCAGACCCTCTTGGGGGTTCAGAGTCATACAGCTGATCCAGCATAGGTCGGTGTGTGGGGGTTCACTGGAGCAGTGCCTTAATGGAGCTGTCCTCCTCCCCCTGCATCATGGACGGGCTTGGTGTAATGTGGGCTCCTAGATGCAGATAAGCTGGCCTTTGAGGGGGGGGTCCAGATTGCCATTGGGCACCCCCAACAACCGTGGGCCTACAGGTGTATTCCACACCAAAGGCTGCCTTTCAGAGGGATAGAGAAGAAAGACAGGGTGGGCTCATGACAGCTTTTATGCAAAGTCTCACCAGTGTCCCTCCAGGGGGCCCCACAGCTTCCACACCACCTCCGCTGCCATCACCAGATGCAGGGCTGTCACTTCCCTCCGTTGCCTGTCTCTGGGCCACCTTAGCTATGCAATCCACCCGAGAGGCAGTGAGGGTAACGGAAGGGTCACCCAGCCAGGGGCTCACAGTCTGTGTGCAGGCCGGCCTCCACAGTCGCTGGTCCCTGTGGCGAGTCTGCAGTTCTGGCCGGGCTGCTCTAGCGAGTGTGTACCGCCTGGCATGCCCCTAAAGCAAAGTGCGGGCAAGGCCGCAATTCAGCCGATTCACTGCCCAGCATCTCAGGGCAGCCCGGGAGCATCAGTCACGCCGTCACTCACACTGGAGCCTTCATGCACTTTGTGCAGGGTCCAGTATTGCTGGGCCCCATGGCAGTAGGATGGGGGCCGACTGGGAACCCCAGACGGAGTTCCGAGATCAGGCATCCGCCATATTCTGCACCTGCTTACGTCCCTCTGGATTCCTACTTAAAACAAAAGAAAACCACTGGCACCTGCCCTTTTCCAACAATCCCCCCCCAAGGGTAGGTTAACCTCTGCATTCTTTCAAACAACGATCAGAAACTGAATTTATGGATCTCGTCAAAACAAGCAAGCCACCGGCTGCCCTTCTGACCCTTGTCCACCACAAATCAAGAACATTATTTTAACAACCTCTGCTGCACCCCAGCCAGAACAATCATCAATAATTCCTTGACAACAGACGTAAAAAGATATACATATGCTTATTATTAAAGAAAACAAACCTGAACCCTCAAGACCCACACAACTAGAGATCCATTGGAAATGGACCATTCCTCGGCAACCTAATAGAAAGAGCAACATTCACCCAGATGTCTCAATTCATTGAAGATGACTCGATACTTCCCAACTTCCCATCAGGATTCCCTCTAGAAAGAGGCAAAGAATCTACCCTAATTGCCATCTGGGATAACCTTAAAAACACAGTAGACCACAACAGGGTTGCTGCTCTACTTCTCTTGGACCTTTCAGATGTCTTTGACACAGTTGATTATGACACTCTAATCCAAAGACCCCGCGCAGCCGGCATAGAGTGTATTGCTCTCAATTGGATTACATCTTACCCTTAAAAGAGAGCAAATGTCATCCATACTCCTCCTTTCTCATCCAAACCCTACATCATAAAACAGGGGTCCCTCAAGACTATCATCTTATCCATGCTTTTCAACATCTACATGAAGTCAATACAAGCAATGATCAATTAATTTTAGATCGCTTGCTTTAACTACGCAGATGACACACAAATACTTCTTAAACTGGAAAGCCCCAAGGACACTGAAAACTAAAACATCCTTAGTTAAAATTCTGCAGTTGACTCTGAGCCGCGACCAGATGGACTGATACCGCGTCTTCGGAATCGAACATTATCTAGAGATGTTTCACCTATCAGAGTGAACATACTTCTCTTAGTATGGACCAGAAGAAGTTGAAGTAATACACGTTGTTTCCAGTCTGTGACTCGTGCTTCATTAATTTGAGCTTTTTACGGATGTTACAAGAAATTATGGATTTCGGATCTAGTACTATTGAGTCTATTACTGCCCTGATGAAGCCCTATTCAGGGTGAAACGCGTTGGCTGCATCTGTCTTGTATCACGTCTCTGTGATTGAGGAACTATTAAAAGAAGCATTAACCTCATTGAAGAGTCTGGGAAGACTTCTTTTCTCAGCATTTGTGCCTTCATGTTTTGTTGCCTCTCTGTGCTTCTTTTTCTGTATTTCAATTGTAGGGTTCATTGGCAGTGAACCTAGGAGGTGGGCAACAGTGACTTTTTGCATTCATATTTTGTGTACAGTTAGGTAGTGCAGCGTTAATGATCCCTTTCTGCCATTGTTTGTTTTTTCAACTTCCTGAGACCGGCAGTGACGGTGTGGGCGTTTCCTATTACGTGAATAGCATCAGGAGAGATGCCGGTGACTGTGGCGGCCATGATGGAAGAGTGTAACTGAAACTCAGTTGAGCTGTATATATGTGGGGGCTGTAGAGCTGAACCACATAAAGATGGAACACATGATTACATTCTCATAAATGGCAAAAGTGCAGTCTGGAGCCGGTCTGACCACGGGAAATATAGTGGAAAATGTAGTATATATACAGTCTAGTTCCCGCCAGGCAACTTCAATGGACCCGCAGTGGCAGTATGGGCGTGTCCTATTATGTCAGTCATGTCGGGAGAGATTTCCGGGGACTCTAGCAGCCATGATGGAAAAGTGTACATGGAATTCAGTTAAGCAGTGGATATGTGGGGGCTCTAGAGCTGGACCTCATCAAGGTGGTACACATGATTACATTCTCGCAATTGGCGAGTGTGCAGTTTACCGCCGGACTCACTAAGGGGGTACAATGGATAATATAGTGTAGATACACAATTTAGATGTGCAGTGATACAGCGTATTCATGTGTTGTCACGGGAGGGAAAAATACACAAATCTTAATATTAGCCCACGATGATAGCGGAGCTTACATTTGGCTGAAGATTCTAATAATATTAAGGCCCTCTGTATCATGGGCTGATCATGGAGGACATGTTGTGTTATACCAATGGCAGACAGGTACTATGTGGTCAGCAAAAGAGAAATTGATTGTGGTTACGGTTATATGGTGGTGGTTACTTAACACATGGACCAAATGTCGCCATGGCAATCATAAAAATGATGACTTGTAACAGAAAACAATGTAGGTTTTTTCTGGTGGCCGGGAACGGTGTAGGGAGGGGAATCATATGTACCCTAAACAGTCCCACAGTCTCTGCTAAAGATCAGATCGCAGGTAACCCCATGAATTCTGATTGGATCCGGAGTTTTAAGAGACCAGTTCCACCCATGGTATGTCGTCATTCAAACCGCCCAATTTGCTTTTTAAGCGGAACACCCACCGTTGTTCTTGTTTAAATAATGTACGTGTGGACCAGTTGGGATTTGATTCAATTATAGTCCAACGAAGACTGTCTGGGGGATGATTTTTCTCTAGGCAGTGGTTCTGTAGCCTTGGGTTGGTTTTCCTACAGTGGATGGTGCTTTTGTGTTCCCCAATGCGGGTCTTAACAGGACAGGAAGTCATGCCCACATACCTCATAGCACAAGGACAGGTGTTAAGGTATATACAGTTTTTTGTATTGCAGTTAGTGTGGCGTTTTTGAAGCCAAGGTTAGTCAATCCAAGGTCAATCTGTTTTGATGCTGAAGTCTGGGGGCACAATGCGCAGGTACCGCACGGATAGTGTCCCTCTACTGGGGGTAAGGACCAGAGAGTGGGTTGTCTCTGGATTGTGGGCTTTGGTCGAGTGTGGACCAATATGTCTCAAAGATTTTGTGTGTGTTTGAATGCAAACAATGGGGGTGGGCCTGGGCTGAAGCTACCTGTTTCGAGGCTTTTCCAATGTCTTTTGATGATTTTTTGGATTTTATTAGAGTTAGGTGTAAATGTGGTAACACAGGTTAAGGTTTCTAACTCTGGTTTTGTTCTGACCTCTAAGAGGGCCTCCCTGTGGTTGTTCCTTGCTCTCTTGTGGGCATCTCGTATGATCTTCCTAGGGTAGTATCGTACTGATAAGTTGTCAGATAGTATCTTTGACTGAGACTCAAACTCGTTTAGTGTGTTGCAGTTCCTGCGGAGCTGCAAAAACTGACTGACTGGTAGATTGTTTCTTAATGCTTTAGGGTGGTGGCTCTCATACAGAAGCAAACTGTTTCTATCTGTAGGTTTTCTGTAATTGGTGGTTTTGAGCACACCATTCTGTAGAGAGAGCAGGATGTCTAGAAAAGGGATGTTCTCCTGTGAACTGGTACCGGTGAATTTCAAAAAGGGATCAAGGGTATTGATCCATTCAAAAAAGGTTCCACATTGTGCCTCATCCCCTTGCTAGAACATGATGATATCGTCGATATAACGACGCCAGATCAGGATATTGGTCCTGTATGGATTGTTCTCTCTCAAGATGAATTTCTCCTCGAAGTCGGCCATATACAAACACGCCAGGCTCGGCGCACAAGTGCTTCCCATGCTGGTGCCTTGAATTTGATGGTACAGTTGTCTCTGGAAGGCAAAAAAGTTCTCTTTGAGAGCTAAAGAGGCACAATCACAGATAAACGCGATGGGGGTTTCGTATGGCCATGGGTCAACACTCTGTAAGGCATGCTCTAAAACTGCAAGTGTTGAGTCCTGGGGAATGTTCGTATAAAGCGCCTCTACATCTAGAGTCACTAGATAGTTGATTAATGCTGGTTCTGAAAAATTTTCAATCAGGTTCAAGACCTCCGTAGTGTTCCTGAGTAAGTCGGTGTTTTGGTCACTAGGGGACGCAGAAAAAAATCGCAAAACTTGCTGAGTGGTTCCAGCAAGGGATCAATGCCAGACACAATCGGGCGTCCCGGTGGCGGTGTCATCCCCTTATGGATCTTTGGTAGAGTGTAGAAATACGGGGTACAAGGATCTTCATTGGTAAGAAAGGCCGCCTCTTGGGTGGAAATCCATCCTTCCATCTCAGCCTCAGATATAAGACTCCTGATTTTGATGGACAAACGGGCTGTGGGATCTTCATCTATCAGCCGATAGTACTTTGTATCTGATAGTTGGTGAAGACATTCAGCATCATATGTATCAATATCCATAATAACGATAGCTCCTCCTTTGTCAGCAGGCTTCAAAATAATGGTTTGATCCTCCGTGATGGTTTTGAGTAAATTCCTCTCTTCCTTAGACAGGTTGTCAAAGGAGTGCGTATAGGTAGTGTCCTTGACGTCTTTCAAAATGGCCTGTTCAAAAGTGAGTACCTCATGTGGTGTCATGGCAGCGGTCGGACTGAACTGCAACTTTTTCTTGAGACCAGTCCCGGTAGTGGGGGTCCCTGGTTTGCCTTGAAAGAATGCCTTGAGTCTTATTTTGCGAAATAGTTGATGGAGTTCTTGATGAAGTCTGAAGGTGTCCTCCTTGGGAGTCGGGACAAAACCAAGGCCCTTCTCCAAGAACTTCGATTCATCCTCGGTCAAGGGCCGGGACGAAAGATTGACCACTAAGGTTTCGTTGTCTTGCTCCTAAGAACCATCTGTTCTGGGTCTTGCCAGTGGACGTCCTTGGGTCCTCCTCTTCTTCTGCCTCTTCCTCTGCCCCTCCCTCTGTTGTAAAAAGGGGGGGGCGGGAATTGTTGGTATTGAGGCATTTGGGGACCATGTCCAGGTAGTATGTTCCACATTGGGTGCGGTCCCATCCACTGTCCAGGGTACATTGGTGGTTGAAAGGAGTGTGGCGGGAATCCTTGAAACAAAGGTGGGGGTTGTTGTCTGTGGCCTCCTCTGTGTTGTAGTGTGTAATTCCTGTTTTCATGACTAGAATCACTACTGGTGGACCCTGATCTAGTGGAATGGTTGCTACTGCCCTCATCAGATGTGGTGTCATAACTCTGAAAGACATAGTCGTCTTTAGTGTATGGGAGATCTTGCCTTGGTCAAAGCGTTTAATATCTTTTTGGAGTTTTGAAATTTTCTGTTTAGTTAAATACTCCTTATGATCATTCATCTCTTCATTTATTTCAGCTAAGCGTGATTTAAATGCAGAAATGGAGATGCCTGCTTTTAGCCCATTCTCCGCAAGGGTAATCTGAATCAGAAGCTCATCTGATAAGCGTTTGGCTGTGTTGATAATCAACACAAGCCAATCGCGTGTGCATTTCCATGCGATCTTAGCCCATTCACGACGAAAGGTCAGATCTTCTAAGAAGATTCTGGGGGACAGTGTTACTAAGAGACCATTAGGGGCTATATTAGCCCTAAGGTATTCTGTCATTACTATCCCATGCAGAGCTAACTTAATCTGCAATTTCCTCAAGGTTTGTAGGGCTTTCCAGTCGTCATTCCGGCTACCTGATGCTACACTACCATCACCTAAGAGAAGGGATGGTGCCCTCAGTATTTCTGCCACTGTATCATCATCAAAGCTGAGGCCTGGATTGTCCATGTTTTTAGTGTGCCTAAATAGAACCCACTAAGAAATGTCTAATGGGAACTAACCAGGTGAAAAAATGTGAGTCAAGAAGAAAGGATAGTAAATAATGTCCCACGGCTGGCTGCCATAATCATATATAACACATTACAAAAGGGAGGGACAGGGAGCAATTGTGGAAAAAAGAGAGAAGGTCCAGTACCAGTGCTCCCAAGAGTAAATGTCAACTTATTCTAGTTGAGATATGGTGTGTCCAGTGGTAGAGTAGGTGGGATAGAAATAGAAATGGGGGAATTTCTCCTATGGAAATTAGTGCCCTCACACACCCTTGCGGGTGTCGTGCTTCATCATTGGGCTTAGCTCCTCGTGGTGGTGGCGCTGCAGTCCCCCACGGGCCCCGCGAGAGGGCTCTTTGTCGGAGATCTTACTTAATATTATTAATAAATAATTATTTTATTAAATTATAAAACGTTACAAACATAATAAAAATTATAAATACATATAGATATATATATACATAAACCTGTAAGATAAATATAAAAATAAATTATATATATAATAAAATAAAATATTAAAATAAATATTTATCTTTAAAACAACATTTTACACTACATTAACTAAAACAGTAGGGAAAATATTGGATAGCGAAGGGCATAAAATGACTATTCCCACTCCAAGGAGTGCAACAGTAGGAAAAGTGTTGGATAGCGGAGGGGAATAATTTACTATTCCCACTCCAGCAAGTGCAACAGTCTGGAAAGTGTTGGATAGCGGAGGGGAATAATTTACTATTCCCACTCCACAGAGTGCAACAGTAGGGAAAGTGTTGGTTAGCTGAGGAGATAAAATTACTATTCCCACTCCAGCGAGTGCAACAGTAGGGAAAGTGTTGGATAGTGGAGGGGAATAATTTACTATTCCCATTCCAGCAAGTGCAACAGTAGGGAAAGTGTTGGATAGAGGATGGGAATAATTTACTATTCCCACTCCAGGGAGTGCAACAGTAGGGAAAGTGTTTGATAGCGGAGGGGAATAATTTACTATTCTAACTCCAGCAACTGCAACAGTAGGGAAAGTGTTGGATAGCGGAGGGGAATAATTTACTAATCCCCCTCCAGCAAGTGCAACAGTAGGGAAAGTGTTGGATAGCGGATGGGAATAATTTACTATTCCCACTCCAGGGACTGCAACAGTAGGGAAAGTGTTGGATAGCAGAAGGGAATAATTTACTATTCCCACTCCAGCAACTGCAACAGTAGGAAAAGTGTTGGATAGCGGAGGGGATAAAATTACTATTCCCACTCCAACGAATGCAACAGTAGGGAAAGTGTTGGATAGCGGAGGGGATAAAATTACTATTCCCACTCCAGCAAGTTCAACAGTAGGGAAAGTGTTGGATAGCGGAGGGGAATAATTTACTATTCCAACTCCAGGGAGTGCAACAGTAGGGAAAGTGTTGGATAGCGGAGGGGAATAATTTACTATTCCCACTCCACAGAGTGCAACAGTAGGGAAAGTGTTGGATAGCGGAGGGGATAAAATTACTATTCCCACTCCAGCAAGTACAACATTAGGGAAAGTGTTGGATAGCGGAGGGGAATCATTTACTATTCCCACTCCACAGAGTGCAACAGTAGGGAAAGTGTTGGATAGCTTAGGGGATAAAATTACTATTCCCACTCCAACGAATGCAACAGTAGGGAAAGTGTTGGATAGCGGAGGGGAATAATTTACTATTCCCACTTCAGCAAGTGCAACAGTAGGGAAAGTGTTGGATAGTGGAGTGGAATAATTTACTATTCCCACTCCACAAAGTGCAACAGTAGGGAAAGTGTTGGATAGTGGAGGGGATAAAATTACTATTCCCACTCCAACAATTGCAAAAATAGGGAAAGTGTCTAAATACACAACTCACTCATAAAAAATTGACACAATGTACAAATTTACCAATTAATTATTAATAATTAATAACCAATTAATAATTACTAAATAACAAATTATTTAACACAATTAACAATATGAAATATTAAATGCACAAATAGTAATTAATAAAAATTATGAATTAATTAATTATAATTAAATTACTTCCCACCCTACTCCCTATAAACCCACAACCCGCTCTTAAAAAATAACACAATTAAGATATTTACCAATTAATTATTAATAATGAATATCCAATTAATAACTAATTAATAACAAAATATTTAACACATTTAACATAAAATATTAAATACAGAAATATTAATTAATAAAATTATTAATTAATTAATTAGAATTAAAATATTTCCCACCCTACTCCCCTATAAACCCACAACCCGCTCCTAAAAAATAACACAATTAACATACCAATTAATTAGTAATAATTAATAACCAATTAACTAATTAATAACAAATTAATTAACACAATTATCAATATAAATTATTAAATACAAAAATATTAATTAATTAACATTATTAATTAAGAAATTTTAATTAAATTACTTCCCACCCTATTCCCCTATAAACCCACAACCCGCTACGGAACAAAAAATTTTTAAAAATAGGGACATCACTAGGACTGCAAATATACGTCACTATTGCTGTTGTGTGTGGTAAAAAGTAGAATCAATACAGAGAATATTGCGATAGCAGTATATTAATGCTGAACTGTATGCACTATGTTTTGTAAATTCTACGTTACAATATGGCTGCCGCACGATTTTAGATCTCTATTGTAATATGAACATTTGAACATTATCGCACCTAGTCTCTTTGTTGATAATGTGATTTAATTTTACGCACGGGCAGGACCTATACCCCATTTTGGAATTGTATGTATGCCGGAATACACCCTTTAAACTCATTTTGGTTTACAGTTATATGTAGTAATAACACATTACAAAATGGATGCCACTTTGGTTGTAGTAAGGCATCTACCTTTTGGTCCTTCTTTGATTTCCACATTTCGTATGTATTGACTGTCCTTTCCCATGAATCTTTGTGTGACCAAGCTTGCTGTGCAAGCGAAACGCGTAACCTGGAATAAATCAACTACTGGTGTTTGCAGACCTCTGAGTGATCGCCTTATTGTACTTCTGAGAAATATATATATATATATATATATATATATATATATATATATATATATATATATCCAATGAAAGCAGCTCCTGCTGGGAACCGGAGACCCGAGGGGGGTGGCGCGTCGGCCGGCGGAGCAGCCGGCAAAGTAATCCCAAGGCAGAAATGAAGTAAGACGCGCTCTCAGGAACGACACAGAAAATCCACAACAAAACGATTTATTCCTTCATAAATCACAAACGTGGCGCGTTTCGGCCGTCAAGCGGCCTTGATCTCACACAAGTGATAGAGTGAGACAAAGCCAGTTACATGCACAGATTGCGAATCAGAAGTAGGACTACATGTTATAGTGCAACATAAACAGTGGACTAGCATCCACACTGTCGCCGCTATACCGCAACATCACCAGGAGTGGTGGTAGTCCAACCTCTCTGACACTATGGGGCCTATTAGGAGCTGGGACCGTCCGCCATAGGTGCGCCGATCCCGCCCGCCGTATTAGGATGCTCCCGCCACACTGGCGGGCGCATCCTTGTAGTGTAACATTGCGGACGGTGCAGCTGGCTGCAGCACCTTACGCAATGTCACAAAACCATGTATTGCATTGCGATGCACAACGTGGCAGGCACCACGCGGTGCCTGCCAACTTGGGCATTACAATGTCGGGGGTACCATAGGTACCCCCCAAGTGCGGCCCCCCACCCACCCATGAGTGTGTACTCATGGGTTTATTTTCCTATAATAACACATATCTGTCACACTGTGTAAATATGATTATAGCTGTTGTATCTATAAGTACTTCAGTATTGAAATATTGGAAGACAAATATAAATTATGAAAGAAAAGAAAAATATGAAAGAAAGAAAGAAAATAAGAAAGAAAGAAAATAAGAAAGAAAGAAATAAAATATCCTTAATTTTAAAGTGGAAAGCTTGAGTTTGTAAAGATGTATCCATGCAGGTATATATGGGACTTTATCTAGTACAATTTTTTATATCCCCTGTTAAAATAATGAAGCATAAAACAGCCACGTTTTCAGAATTTTGCAGCTGAGTAAAAGGTGTTTAATGGCCTGGAGATGCTGCAAAAGAAAATTCTAATGTCTGACAAGAACTGAGAAAGCTAGGCCCCACCACAGGAATGGATATAGCAAGAGACAGTGATCTGATGTGATGAAGAGGCTGTCAAGCTGTAGGCAGTCAGGTAGTAGTAGACAAATCTGTACTGAAGATAAATAGAATCACTGCAATAGTAAGCCAATATAGGCAGAAGTATTAGAAGACAATTCTTTGGAAACCAGAAGCCAATGAATTGAATTCAAGAAGGGGGAATTGGATGAATGAGTTGGGAGGGTAAAGATAAGATGAGTAGCTGTGTTCTGAATCCGCTGGAAGCAGTCCTGGAGATCCAAGATTTAGGGAATTGTAATAATTGATCTAGCTGAGTATGACCGCTTGTACTGCTAGGATGCAATATAAATACTGAAAAATTGAAAAATCTTTTGTAATAGTTTTATGTGGAAGAACCAAGAGGGCAAAATCATATTGACTTGTATACAAAGAGAGAGGTCCTGATCAGAATAGATCCTGAGATTGCAGACTGAAAGGGCAGGAAGTTCTCAGTTGAGTAGGCCATAGGTCAGTTGGCCAAGATAGATGTTTGTTACGTCCACTGACCTGCTACACAAATCATAACTAGCCCCTCCACCATTACAACCATAACTTTTCTCCCAAGTGTTCATAAACCCACAGGGGCAAATTAACAAAGAAATTTATGAGTATGTGATGCAGAAATCATAAATGTTTTTATGAATTGGCCGCAGAGTTTGGAAAATAGATGAATCTGGAAAATGGTTTTCATGTGTTTAAAAAAGAGTGATCATTAAAAAGGTAATCCAGGAAAGCTAAAGCTTTAATTTCGAGGTAGACTGAAGATTATGGAGCCAATTCACAAACACATTTATTAGTATGTGAAGTAGTACTACAGGAGTACTCTTAAATGTATTTGTGTATAGAGCCCACAATATTTATAAGAATAAACAACTGTACTTAACAATACACTATTATTAAATATTAACACATATCCAAATTAAAGAAATTATGATGTATCCATACCCCAGTCATGTAAAAGGTATTGGTGATCTGTAATGTTAACATTGATGGAATCTGTCACATCATGTGCAAGGTCAGAAGTAGTCAGCACTGAGGTTCAGGAGTTCTAGGACCATTTCAGGACTCTCAAAGCTGATTCTGCATTCGCAATCCCCATGACTCATGAGGGCCTTGCGATTCCAACTTTGTGGTTTGTGACCCTGCAAGAAAAAGGGTGTCTCTTTCAGG
The DNA here is from genome assembly GCA_963921515.1 of Calotriton arnoldi. Taxonomy (NCBI): domain Eukaryota; kingdom Metazoa; phylum Chordata; class Amphibia; order Caudata; family Salamandridae; genus Calotriton; species Calotriton arnoldi. Next base: position 574,640 of record CAWUFW010005112.1, read on the forward strand.
TGACCCTACTAGGCCTGGCGTTGAGAGATGTTCCTACTGCCTCTGTCCAGGCCATTTCGATTTATTTTCATGACGAGGGAACCAAACTCTGCGCTGTTTAATGGTGGCTGCAACAGAAAGTTTTCAGTTGCAGCCAGGCAGTCACAGTGCTTGGGTTCACTCTCTCAACTTTAGGTCTGTGAAACTGCACTGGACGGCAATAGAAAATGTTCCATGGCGAGTTCTCAAACCTGGGTTGGCGGCTTGTCCGCACACTAACAGTACAGATTGCTCTCCACTTTAATCTTTCAATGCTCACCTGATGCCATTCCTTTGGAACGCGCTCCCTATTTCCATCCTCAGCTTGAAGAATTATTTGGCATTTCGTAAAGCAATAAAAACGTTCCTCTTCCGTCCGTTGTAGGCCTCTTCCCTGTGAGAGGCTGTGCAGTTTTCTGCTATCATCGCCGGAACGCCCCTTTGCTGAGCGCTCTACAAAACCGCTCTACAAAACTGCATAACATAACATTCCAAAAACTAATATCTCTAAAAATACTGAATGAATACACCAAACCACAAAAAGAAAACTGAGTAAAATTCTATTTTGCTGCCAAGTTTCAATTCAGTTTTTAGCTGTAGAGGACAGCAAAATTTCCTCTAGGGGCAAGATAGAATATGCTTATTTTTACCTCCACTTAACTTTTTATTCTCTTACAGGTATTTGCATTAAAGGTGGCATGAGGAAACGTATCCAATTTTGCTAGGGGTGTGCCAAATTTTGTGCAGATTGGTCACACAGAGCCAAATTCATAAGCAAAGCAAAAAAATCATGTTCAATGGAAAGTGCATCTGAACCTTAACTTGAGAGCTGTTATTGCCAAATCTAATATATATACACAGGAGTTGCAGCTTCCCCATTGGCTGAAAAACCACCAATCAAGAGAGCAGATGGACAATATTAACCAAACAAATTTCCTGTGCCACATTGCTAGCAGGTTACACATTGAGGAAGGCAATTACGTCGAAATGCACCTGCTGCTGCTATTAAATGATTTTTTACCCTGTGAGTGCTCTGATTCTTTCAGTTGTTGTGGAACAAGCAAGACCCTACCCTCGCTCATATAGACGCACCCGCCCTGAGTTTGGAGGTAAAAGGTGGGTAGTTATAGTTACAACCTACTTTCCATACGAAGAAGTCATTTTCAGGTGCCTATATCTTTGGCACCGTTTGATGAATCTCCATGGAAGTATCCAAACAATTTGCCCTGTACTTGTGATGGAGTGTGGAAAGTTTCAGGGTGATCCGTCAAGCGGGGGCCAAGAAAAAAGGGAGGTCCCAAAATGCATTTTCCCCATGTTAATATCCATAGAAACTTTGAACAATCCTACAGCTGAACCACTGAGCGGAATTACAGCAAATTTGGCAGGAAGCTAAATCTTGGTATGCAGATCGTGCTTTTTGTGATTTGGTGTAAATCCGTTCAGTAGTTTGGGAGATATTAAGTGGAAAACAAATTTAAATATCAGGGGACGCAGATAATTTGCGGATTCACCCGGGAATTTTCTGCAAATCTGGAGTTGCAAGGAAGGCCCTGATTGGCTGGCTGCAGCTTGAAAGAAAAGTTGTGGTCGCTAATTTGTTTCCTCGCATCGGCTCGGTGCGGTGAAAATACACTGTAAAACAGATAGAAGGGGGCATGATACTGGTATCCTGACCAAGAGGACGCATAGAGGGGTCCCTGAGGGACTCTTATGACCCTAAAATTCTGTTGGTTTTTTTTATTGCCGCAAATTACTATCCGCAGATCCTCTGTGAATCTTGGCCCCCGTAGGAAAAAAACCCACTGAATTTCACTGATAAACCAAAGGTTACAAGGTTGTTATAGGTACGCTGACTTTTTACTCATACAAAACCATAAAAATTCAGCAGTTATAGTTATCCCTATGGTTATACTTATCTGAAGAAACTATAACTCGTGCCATTAAGTAACTTAAGGCAACAAGTCATAGTTTCTTGACATAAGTATAACTATAACTGTTGAATTTCTGAGGTTTTGTATGAGTAAAAAGTCAGCGTAACTGTAACGACCCTATAACCTTTGGTTTTATCAGTGAATTTATATACATATATACGCACACACACATAGTTGAATGATTTTATTGCACAGACTATAGTAGTATAAAAATATATATTGTGTTGGTACCTGTGAATACGAGTTTCATAATCTTTATGACAGCTAACAAACTTCTCTGCAGAGCATTGCCATTGGCAGGACCATTACAATTATGCAGCAATTGAGGACCAAATTATGCAGCTGGATTATCTAAATTATGCAGCAAGAAAAGACAAATTATGTGGCACATTCTCTGGCAGTATTTATTCGATCTATTTTAGCAAGAAACATTTTTGTTGAAATCTGCAAGTGATGTTGCAAATTATGGGTCAAGTCCTATAAATCCATAATTATTTGGTAAACTCTGCAGCCACCGAGCTATATACTTCCACCGGTCCAACCAATGTCCATTGTTTTATCAACACTCTATTGTTATGTTATGTTAAAATGAATTTATAAAGCGCACGTACACCGGGAGGTTTCATGGCGCTAATTTGGTTGAGATCCAGGTCATAAAAGAGGGTTTAGAAAGCCTGTCGGAAAAGCCAAGTTTTTAACAGACTTCTGAAACCAAGAAGATTGGTACAGGAGCGAATTTCGGGGGGAAGAGCGTTCCCAAATATTGATTAACTGTAAACAAAATTTAAATCTTCTAATGCCAATCAGTGACCATGGTTAGCTGCATCTTGAAGAGAACAGCCTCAACAATTTCTCCCTCTACAAAAACAGTCTTTTTTTAACAATACAAAGTTTTTTTGCATTCTAATTTCTTAACTACATAATACAGTATTGTTCTCTTCTGGTCAGACAACTAAACAGTGTAGTCAAGTACTTCACTTACTATTTCCAATAAACATTTCCCTGTTTGGAGAAAAACACCTTATTTGAGCTAACTGCCCAAAAATAGACATGTAATATAAAAATACGTAATGGGTAAAGGCATAACATGTCACTGTAATGCAATTTCAGGCTGTAGTAACATTTACAAACCGCTTGGCCTTCGACCTCGTCATTTCTGATGTCAACATTGCCAATTTTGGACCACATTTGTTCCTTTTCTCATAACAAATTATTTTTTGTTTGTAAGAGCCTCAGAGACTCACGCAAAAAATACAGTTTAAGTAAGTTATGGCTACGATGTCAAATTTAAAAGCCATTTATATTTGCCAGTTATGGCAAGCTCCATATGTCACATCCTTGAGGTGCTTATGAATTTAGGCTTGCACTCACCTCCAGGAAGACCTCTACACATGTGAGAAGGGTTCGCAGCAAGGACTCTCCCTAGGAGAAGAAGCCTCCCATTCTCCTGGTGTGCAGTGGAGCAGGTAGGCCTTGACCCCACCCATGGTCAGGCAAGGGGCTGGAAGCCCTGAAACTGCTACTGACCTTGATTCCCAACCAGCCCGATTATAGGTCTGCTCCCAGTAGAGCACCCCAAACTCTACCCTTCTCACCGCTGGACCAGGGCCAGGTAGGCCAAGCAAAGACCTGGCACCCAGAGAGTGCCCTGCATCTCTACAATACTTACGAGGGTCAGTGGAAGAAAACGACAGTCTCCAACGAAAGATGAGCCACCATCACCAAGGCCTGCCAAATTCCCATAGCTAGGTCGGTGAACCTTACCCCTCCAGTATCATACTTCTGTATTGACGAGAGAAAACCAAAGAAGGGGAATACACCATTGAAGCACTCACCTGTGAGGAGCAGACAAGATAAACAGAATGTACTGAGGACCCACCAATCCTGTATAGCTCTAGGTCACAAATGTGACCCCGGGACATTGTGCAAAGCTACTTACCCGGACAGAAAAGGAAATCCCAATCAGAAAGATGTGGCTTACTGCACCAATTGTAGAACTTTTTTTCTAAGCAATCTTTCTCAAGCAGGTTGAAAAGCCTCTCTGAAGTGAGTCTATAAAAAACATTCCTCTGACGCAAAACCAGGTTTTGAGCGTGAGGCTGCTCCTGTAATCCACATAGTCTGGGTGAACATAGGAAATCATGTGGCATGCGCAATGGAGAGCCTGTGCCCTCCTGTTATGGAGATCGATTCAGTCCTCACATCTGCGTAACTCAATGTCGAAGGAGAAGCTGACATGTTTAAGTGGAGCATGACTATGAACTCTTGCTGTTCAAGAATACTAGTGCATTCCTGAAGCAACTTTGTTTGAGCCAGATGCCTTTCTGACATGACTCGTTTTCTCTCTTATTTAGAAAAAACAGACATACAAGAAGGAAGTAACAAAATGCACTATTTGATGTGATACACCACACGGCTGAAGTGGTTTAGTGTTCCATGATTCCTAAGAGGGCAATATATTACAATGTTACATGCTACTTGCCATGTATTCTTATACTAGCGAATTTCAGCTCAACAAGGGGATTCCATCAGAATAAAACAAGAGTTGTGCACTAGTCAGAAGGCTGGGTGTAGCAATGAAGTGCACGTGTGCAATCAAAAATGTTGCCAGGCAGTTAACAAAAATGGGAACTACCAATTATGTTCACTCAGGCATTTTAAACGTGGAGGTGTTCTGAAAAGAATATCCCATTGAGGCACTTCATCGTATGGGTGATTTTAAAGTTGTTGAATATGTCTTCTTTTTTGTTAGCGAAGGTGCACTTATCCCAGTAGACCAAACTGTGAATGAACATCAAACATTGAGGTTCCGAGCTCAGATAGTCGTCAAATACTCTTTACATGGATGCAGCAATCTCCAAAGACCATTGGGCCTATACTAAAGAAATGGTAATTGTAGAGCAGCCGCTGCCTGAGTTCTGAAAGAGCACAAAACCCCTTTTCCATCAAAACTCTTTCAATATGTCCTTTTGCCTAAGAGGAACACATCCTGAGCACAGGGCTTTGCGTTCGACTAGACCAGACACTCAAGTGCAGATTTGCAAATATTTGGTGCTGAATTTGCATTACAAAATGTATATATGTTGATCCAATCAATAGGAAATGGGTGGACTTAAGACCTACTGTCATCTCTTGCTCTCAGTTCTCCCCTACTGAGTACTTTCTGCACATGAGCTTTTCTGTACATAGTGGGCACTTGGTACAGGACGTGGCCATTATCCACACCTTGCTTCTGGTTGCCCGGGCAATTTCCATTGGGCGTGGCCTTTGGGCATGCTTAATTGTTGAAAAGCTGTGTGGGATCCCTTTGAAGGTAACATGGGAGCAGCTGTCCGGGCTCTGCGTTCAATCGTTGACTTTTGGAAATTGTTGCCGCTGTCCGTGGCCGGACTGTTCGCCCTTGCTAAGATGATAGCCATGCCTGCTTTATTTTTTCTCAACTTTGCCGCTGCTTGTCCCTCGCAGTGTGTTTCGGGACCTTGAATCGCTGATGATTGAGCTTGTGTGGGGGGGCTGGTAGGTGTTGGGTAGTGATGGCTAAATTGCAGCACCCAGTACGAAGAAAGGACTAGCGGCACCAGACTTGGAATCTTATTATCTGGCAGTGCAACTGCAGTGGTTTACCCAGTGGGTACATAGCCGACGGCACCCTGAAGGGGTGGAGAACTGCTTGGTCCCTGAGGCCCAGGAATTGTTTTGAATCCTTTTCAGCCCCCTACGGCTCCTCCAAGAGGGCTCAAGGGTGCTACTGGTCATGCAACATTGTTGGCTAAGATGCTTACAAAAAACTCACACATGATGCCCATACTCTCCTGACTTACCTTTGCAGTGGCTGGGACTGGTGGTACGGTGAGGTGAATTGAGGGGCTCCCCGAGTAGGCAACCATTGGTATGTCCTGGGTGGGAGATCTCTTTAAAGCTGGGGAACTTCTCCTTTTTGAGGATCTGTGCCTGAAGTTTGAACTCCCAAGCGGACATCTCCTGTCACATAGGGCAGTAGTAGAGACGGTTGAAAAACATTGGGGGGCAGGAATGGCTGAGCCCCCTACACAGAAGAGCTGCCAGCCTTTTTGTTCCTCCACTGGGCGTCATAGGGTGGTTACATGCCTCTATTGTGCTCTCAGAGCGGATATCGTCACCCCCCTAGTAGAACTCCAGAGGCAGACTTGGCACAAATTCTGGAGCATGTTCCAAAAGTGTCTAGGAATGCCAGGTTTAAGTTATTTAATTTTTATTTCCTCCATAGAGCCTACTGTACGCCCGGTAAGATAAGTAGATCATACCGTACTGCAGGGGTGCCATGCCCTAGATGTGGTGAGCTTGGGGTTAAGATGTATCATATGGTATGGGCCTGTCCTTCCCTCTCCAGGCTTTAGGAAGAGGTCACAGATTATGCTAATGGGGTTACTCATTGTGCAATTCATTGCTTCCAGACTTCATGCTTACACTGTGGTTCCCTTGCCCGTCCAAATGAAAGGCCACCAATAGATTCACTGATCTGGCTATGATCCTTGCAAAACAGGAAATTATGATGGATTGGAAAGCCAACTGGGATCCAAGAGTGGCTAAATGGCGGGATGAGCTTGTTAAATGGGCGTGAGCAAAAGTAGTGTGCTGCTCAAAGAGGCGAAGAGAGGGCGTGGCTGAATTGACTTAGGCATGCATGGGAAAATCTGGTTGACTGTTTGTGAGCATGTCAGAAGGCGGCAGTGCTTATCGCACACTTGGCAGATGGAGGGTTATAGGATTAGAGAGAGCCCTACATGACCCAAGCATAAAAATTGCTAGGAATGTGATCGCTTGATGGTCTATCGAGCGGGACTTCATGGATGGAAGATACAAATGTAGTTGAAAAGAATAGCATTGGTCATGGGGGTGGGGACGAGGGAGGGTTGTTGAATGGGGGGAGGAGAGCCTGGTATGTGCGATAATATGTGAGGAGCTCAGTTGTTGCTTAATTTTTGCATATTTGTTCAATTGAATGTGCCCTGCTTGTGCTGGGGAGAGCTGTAATATTGTAATGGGTGTACGGGCCGTTTATGGTTGAAAATAAAACATTTTGTTACAAAAACATTATTGTTGAAAGACTACAATTAAAATGCATCACAACATCTTAAAACAGCAGCTATTGCACGTCAAATTGTTGTTGTGGTCTGCAAACCCATTAGCAATATTTGGAATACATTCTCCAACCCATAACAGTGTCCCTTGACTTCACATGGGGTAAGTGTCTGTTGCATGTACACCCTTGTTGCCTTTGTGGTTTTATTTCATTCATAATGTGGTTGTCAGATTGCAGTAACCTAGTACACAGGATCCATCAGGACCAATGTTCTTTTTGTTTTCTCATCACCTTCACCAGTGACCACATGTACAGAAACATGAGGGCTAATGGTAAAAGTGGGGAAAGAGGAATGGGTTGAGAGAGAAAATAGAGACACTATTTTTGCCTCATCACTCAGCTGGTCAATGATGTCTGCAGATTGTAGTGAATCCCTAAAAGGCAAATGAGATATCATAAGTGTCTGGCTGTTCAAAGACTTAAATGTAACTGCAACAGCAAGTTGATATACAGGAACACAATTTTATTTGTGGTAACAACTCTCTATAATTCGATATGGAATGAGTAAATACTGAAACCTAATCATACAAACAAGTATTTGAAATACACATGTGTACTAATAGGTTCTACCTATGCTTGGGATAACTACATCAAGTGTCACGACTAAATACTCAAGTGGAAGATGAGTTACAGCTTCTACTTAACTTCTGTAAAACTTGAAGGATAACCAAAACTGTTAATAACCTGTTGTTATTTAATCTTAGAAATAATATGTGCTTACTAAAACTATAATGCCTCAAACATGAAATTGGTATACAAATATGCATTGAACCACTTTAAAAGTTATCCTTGATTCCTCACAGGGTATCATAGTCAAATTTGACAACAGTCTTTACAGGTCAGATGAATGTTGGAAGAATAATCCAAAGTGATTTTGCCAACAACACATCTTCAAAATACTGCCCTGTAATCCTTCAGTAAACTATAGGTTCATCTTAGCAGTTCAGATAACTGTTCAAACAAATATTTTAAAGTTTGATTGTATCCACAAAACAACTTCAAGATTCTTCACTGTGATCCACTGTGTAAGAAATTAGGTTATTGATTGAGGGGGTAGGAAGCCTCACTCAGGCAACAATCACAATCCTTGTCAGGGTAAACTGCAGAAGTCACTAAATAAACCTGTGTGTAACCCTCTGGTAGGTTGGCACAAAAGCAGTCAGTCTTAAATTAGAGGCAATGTGTAAAGTATTTATTAAGCACACAGTAATAAAGAGAAAACACAGCACTAGAGAAATTCCAAACCAATTTAGGAAAATAGAGCAATTGTTTATAAATAACACGATACCAGAATGACAGAAATCTAATCAGTAGAGCTGGAGATATGTCATTTTAAATTTTAAGAAACAGAAAGTACCAACTGCGGTTATCTGGTCGCACTGGACTGGGAGAAAGTCACAAGTTTAGCCGACTGCAATGGAACATGGGCCAGATACAGGGACCAGGTTTTTCCCACAGAGAATTGTTTCTTATGTCCGTGATGCCAGATGTTGCATTTCGCTGGGTAGGTTCCAATGACGAGCTGCGAGGGCTGGGATGCAAGGTCTTGCATTGAGTTGCATCGCTCTGCGTCGGTTCTGATGAGGGCACAGATCAAGAGCTGTGATACGAGGTCTTGCCTTGAGTTGTGTTGTGCTGTGTCGGTTCGGATGAGGCAGCAAATCAGGAGCTGCGATGCGAGGTCCTGCATCGAGTTGTGTTCTACTGCGTCAGTTCTGATGGAACGTCAGTTAGGAAGGGAGCAGTACACTCTGATGCTAGCTAAGGGTTCAGGACCTCATGCGTACCTTTTGAGGGTCAGCACTCCCTCTATCAGAAGCCAGTACCAGGGTTGCAGGCCCACATATAGCAGGTCAGCTAGGCAGTTGCAGGGAGGCCTTTGCAGTTTGTTCTGTCCCTACACACTACCCTATTACATTCTGCCCCACTCCACTCTAAGTCACTCCACTATACGCCACTACACTCTAAGCTAATTTAATGTACACAACTCCACTCTACAGCACTTCACTGTACACTATTATACTCTATGCCACTCCATTCTATGCCACTCCAGTCTACACCACTCCACAGTACGCTCCTCCACTCTACTCTACTCTACTGTATGCTATCGCACTGTAAACAACTCAACTCTATGACAGTACAGTCTACACTATTGTACTCCATGCCACTCCACTGTTTGCCACTTCACTTTACACTACTGCATTATATGCTATTCCAGTGTACGCCGCTCCACTCCACTCTATGCCAATGTACACCACTGCACTCTATGCCACTCCACTCTCTGCTGTTCCACTGTATGCCAGTCCATTCTCCACTGTACTCCACTGCACTGCACACCACTCCAATGTACGCTATTCGACTGTATGCCGCTCCACTGTATGACACTCCAGTCTATGGCACTACACTGTACACTACTACACTGTATGCTAATCTACTCTACACTAATCCACTGTACGCAACTCCACTGTATGATACTCCACTCTATGCTATCCCACTCAAAGCCACTCAATTCTATGCCACTTCACTCTACACCCCTCTACTACACGCTATTCCTTTCTACACCAGTCCACTCTGTGCCACTTAACTCTATGCAACTCTACTTTACCCCACTCCACTCTATGCCTCTTCAGTCTACACCACTCCAATCTGTGCTATTCCAGTCTATGCCACTTCATTGTACAACACTCCACTATACACTATTTCACTCTATGCTACTCCACTCTACGCCCCTCCACTCTATGGTGCTCTAATGTATCCACTGTATGCTGCCCCACTCTACACCACTGCACTATATGCTACTTCAATGTATGCTATAACACTCTTCTACGCCACTCCACTCTTTAGCACTCTTTAGCACTCCACTGTATGCTATTCTACTGTATGCCGCTCCACTCACCGACACACCACTCTACAAACTCCTCTTATGCTATTCCACTGTACGGCACTCCACTGTACGGCACTCCACTGTTCCCCACTGCACTCTAGATCATTCCAGTATACACTATTCCACTGTATGCAACTACACTCTACGCCACTCAACTCTACGGTATTCAACTCTATGAATCTACTCTACGCCACTCCACTGTATAATATTCCACTGTAGGGTATTCCACTGTACCTCACTCCACTGTATGCCACTCTACTGTACACCATTGCACTCTATGCCACTCCACTGTATGCTATTAGAATCTATGCCACTAAGGTGTATGCCTCTACAGTGTACACAACTCCACAGTATGCCATTTCACTCTACACTACTCTACTGTATGCTATTCCAGTGTATGCTACTCTACTGAACGCTATTCCACAGTAGCTCATTCCAGTCTACGCCACTCCACTATATGCTATTCCACTGCACTCCACTCTATGGTCCACTCCACTCCACTCCAATCCAATCCACTCTTCTCCACTCTATGGTCCACTCCACTCCACTCCACTCTATGCTTTTCTACTGTATGGCACTACACCTTACCTCACTCCAATTTACGCCGCTCCACTCTCTGCCACTGCTTTATACGCTACTCCACTGTATGTAATTACACTCTACCATACTCCATTCTATGTTACTACACTCTTTGCCATTCCAGTGTATGCTATTATACTGTACACCACTCCACTGTACAACACTCCACTGAACGCCATTCCACTCAATGCCATTCCACTGTATGTAAATCCACTGTACACCACTTCACTGTACCCCACTCCACTCTATAACACTCCACTATACAGTATTCCACTGTACACAACTACACTCTACACCACTCAACTCTACGCTATTTCATTATATATCACTCCACTCTACCCTACCCCACTCCACTGAATGCCACTCCACTGTATGTTATTCCACTGCACATTACTCCACTGCACCCCACTCCACTCTACGCCAGTCAAATTTATGGTATTCCTCTGTATGACACTCCACACTCCACCACTCCAGCGTATGCTAATCCACTGTACACCACTCAAGTCTACGACACTCCACTGTACACTACTCCACTCTACTCCACTCTACGCCAATTTATTCTATGCTATTCCACTGCATGCAACTCCACTCTTCGCTGCTCCACTCTATGCTATTTCACTCTACCCTAATCAACTGTACAGCACTCCAGTGTATGCCACTCGGCAACACTCCACAACACATGACTCCACGACACTACAGTCGAAGATGCTCCTCTGTACAACACTCAACTGTCCAGTACAACACTTTACTCCACTGTACAACACACCACCACACTTTGCAATACTCCACTCCACTTTACAACACACCACACCACTCCACTCCACTTAATAACACTTTTTCCAATATATGCAATGCTCTCCACTCTATTCCACTCCACAGTATTCCAAACAACAACACTGTACGACACACAACACTCTCCTTTACTATACTCTACCACACAGCACTTAACAACACTCAATTAAATGACACTTTATACTATAATTTGTAACACATTTTTATTCAAAAATAAAAAACAATAAAATTTAAGGGAAAAATGAAGGTGAAAACTAAGTTATAGTTTGAAAACTTTACATATTCTTCATAAACAAGCCCAACTTAAACTATAGAAACTGAAAAAAGTTATAAAGTTATAATTATTACTTAAATTTGTAATTTACCACCACTAGAAAGAACTTACATTTATAATCTGCTCACCACCTTCAATTTACTATACGTCGCACACTTCTGTACACATTCTTCTAGCATCAATCGCCACACTACATTAACTTTAACACTTCCTTTCTTCATGTGCTGGTTATACCCTTGCATAATATATAACTTATATCATGTGAAATCATAGCGGTCATAATAAGACTCATGACATCTGAAATTACATAATTTCTCAGAACATAGTGCATGATAGCGAGGCGAGTTATTGTTAATGTAGCTTGGTGATTTATGTGAGAAGGATGGTTATAGTATAGTAAATTGAAGGTGGTGAACTCTTGTTATATATATATACCTCGTCCCAACAGCAAACACCTCAGTGGCGTCACCAGGGTCCACAACAGCGTCGGCGTTTGACTTTTATATTGTGTGCTGCTGGCGGTGCATTCACCTTGTTGCAGTTTCCATTAAAGGTGCAGATGATTTCACCCGTGTGGGCTCCATCTTTGAGGCAACTCTTTGTGTGGAATTTTAGCGGCAAGCCTGGCCGCGATGGAAGCCCCGCCGCTGTTGTGGACCCTGGTGACGCCACTGAGGTGTTTGCTGTTGGGACGAGGTGCTGCTTTGGACACTGGTCACGTCTTCATCGTGATTTGCACCGTGCAGACAGCCACCCACTTGGGTTGTGTGATTTTTCTTTACTATGGTGAGCACACGCTAACTCACTTGAGGAATACTTTTGTGTCAGCACTACGAGTATCAGGAGGCTGCAGGAGCAGCCACGCCCACTAGGGCTGGTACTTTACTATTTAGTGCTCACTGACTGCGTGTGCTCATTTGAACAGTCAGCCTTTGACGAAGGGCAGGAGCCCGAAACGCGTCGGCGTTTGACTTTTATATTGTGTGCTGCTGGCGGTGCATTCACCTTGTTGCAGTTTCCATTAAAGGTGCAGATGATTTCACCCGTGTGGGCTCCATCTTTGAGGCAACTCTTTGTGTGGTATATATATATACACGAAAATTCCCGTTTTAAAGAGCTCCTCACTCAAACAGGAAAAAGGGACTCGCACTCCAGGGTGAATGTAATTCAATATTTTTACTGGCCAGTAAAAATATTGAATTACATTCACCCTGGAGTGCGAGTCCCTTTTCCTGTTTGAGTGAGGAGCTCTTTAAAACGGGAATTTTCGTGTATCTTAGCCGGGATCCGACACCCGGAACTCGCACCGACCCCGAGTGGAGAGGAGCCGGTATTTGGTCGGAGACTTTCCTCTCATATATATATATATATATATATATATATATATATATATATATTGGTACTATGGAAGGGTCTAAATCCTGAACATCATGAAAAGACTGAAATTACCACTAGGTCCTAATCAACCCCTCAACAATATTTTTCGATGGTGCTTTACTTGTTCTAGGCCCTTTTGCCTTAACTTCAGGTTTTTTTTGCTCATTAAATGTTACTCTATTTTTTTTAATTGTTTTTGTTGTTTCATTGTTGATTCGGCTCAAATTTAACATGGATTTCATTGGGGGATTGCCTATTGCATGTGTCGTAGCAATCCAGGGGTTGAGCACAATTTCACTGATTCTAATGTAGAGGCCTCACGCGGAGTGTGTTTATTAAGTTGGTATGACTCCCCGAAGTTAATTACACCTTTTTTGACACCCTCTGTAAACAATTTACCAACCATTCATTGAAACATCCTCACATATCACCCCCAACTTTTCTGATAACCCATCCCACCACTATTGACAAGTTTTGAAACACTTTTATTGTTATACTTTTTCAATAGCTAGCATTTGTCCTTACATTAGCCGGTGTGTCACCTGATGTGTACCTGGCCATAAAGAGGCATGAGTGGAACATTGAACATCAAGTTATAAAGCAACATACTCGTATAAATATGCAAGCATCCCCACACACATACATATCAGTTTTAAAACAAATATTTTTAAAAAATGTAAAAAACATTAGAAGCACATGATTTGGGAATATTTCAGCTGTCTTGGAAAGGGGAGAAAGAACAAACATAGGCATACTTTACACGCAGGAATTGTAATGTTGCAGGGGAGCACCAATGGAAACATCTGGGGGCATATTCTCAAGGAGCTATCGCCGAGTTAACGGCACTTTAACGCAGCCAAAGTTGCGATAAAGTTATCGCCCCATTCACAAGCTGGTGCTAACAGCCCATAACCCCAGTTTCCCTGCGAAAGCAGTCACAAAAAACATTGCCACAGAGGACCCCGGCAACTATCGCTAATGAGATGCAGAGAAGGCGTTCCCGAGCAAAAAGCCGCGACAACACCACAACGCAACATTCTCAACGACCAGCCACATCTGCGATAGAAACAGAAAACAGGCGATACGGCACGTTACGAGCAGGAAATTAACACCTGCTCTGACCTGGTGCAAAGTCGGACGTCAACCTGCACAAGAAAAGGGAGCCCAGCCCACAGCCACACCTGAAGAACAACAGATGCCATGGAGCCACTCACCATGCACTCCGGAGCCCCCAGAGGGCAACAACACCCACCGCCACCACCCCCAGGACCGCCACCCCCCAACGGACCCCTCCGCCCCCGGACCACCACAGAGGCAGCGCAGACAAAGACAGCGGACCTCCAGGAAATGCACCAGCCCCACAGACCTAACACCAGACAATGCCAATGCCCACTACAGGCCCAAAAGGACAACCATCCTCCGCCACCTGAACATCATTGCCCACAGGCTGACGGTACCAACACAGCGGACAACCAACATCCCTCCACAGTCAAAGCTGCTGGCTGTGCTGCACCTGTTGGCCTCTGGTACCCTCCCAAACAACAACCTCCCTAGTCGGAGGAGTCTCACAGCCAGCCCCATCGAAGTTCCTCACACCTGTCCCGGATGCCTTCACCAGCTCGGGACCCCAGCACCCATACGTCCCCCACAATGCGCAGGAACAGCTGGAGACCAAGCAAGGACTATACGCCATGGCTGGAGCCCGCACGTGTCGGGGGCAATTCACTGCACACTTGTCCCACATGTGCCCTCTGCCAACACCGCACACAATACCCCAACAGAAAGCACACACACCCCATCAACGTGCAGGCAATAGTGGACCACAGGGGACTCCTCACCAATGTCATGGCCAACTACCCAGGCAGTGTGCATGTCCCCTTCATCTTCCGACAGTCCAACATCAACCAGCGCTTCCAGGATGGCACCCATGGGAATGCACTGCCCGTTGGCAAGTACCAAATGAACACACCACACACCTCAACCCCACAATCATGCAACTCACAACTCTGGCACTGCACATGTCACAAAACCACATACAACATGCCAAACAACATGCCCCCCCACCAGACACGACAGCACAACTTACTGTGGCAACCTTGGTCAGCCATGTACATGAGCCCTCGACGGCATGGCACCTCAGCCACACAATACCGGAATGTGGGGATAGGTGGGAACCAGGCATGTGCGAAGGAGGCAAGTGACCCATGAATGAGTATGTACACAATGCCAAGTGTGGCGGAGATGTGCTGGATAGACTGCAATATGCAGACCACAGACACAGCCATGTCTACATGCACTGCTGGTGTCTGGAGTGTTGTGGACAGTGGACGCAACCATGTCACCCCAGCCAGTGGGGAAGATCGTGGAAATGTAGCCTGTGACGTCCCCCCGTAAGCGTGTGCGGAGTGGGCTGGCCCGGCATATGTCAGGCCAGCGCAGGGGTGTGAATAAAAAGCACGTAGCACTGGGCGTGGTTCTCTTCCGGAATGCCCAACGCGTCTGCCAGGGCGGCGCCTCCCACCCCGCCACGAGGCTGACGCTGTCGCCGTGAGTGGTGTGGCCTGCGACCCTGTGCGCCTGCTGCACTCCGGGCTGCTGGTCCCCGGAGCCGTCATGCCCACTCCTGCACAGCCAGGCCTCACTGCTCACCTGCCGACACCGGCGTGTGTCAAAGAGGGCCCACCATGTGCCGGCGCAAGCTCCAAGCCTGAGGCCCGCGACCTTTACAGCCTCCTCAGACCATCACGGCCTCCGTGACACAGGCCCGCTTTACTCCTTTTTCGTTGACGTACACCGCCGCTGCCTCCGGCCTACACTACGCTCAAGTAGGTCACACATTTGGAACTGAGTCTTGATCATGCTATGGCAGAGTACACACTTTATGGCGGAGTTTATATCACTATACTCCCTTCGATGTAGTGACACAAAGTATGTGCATGGCATCCCAACCACACGTGTCTGTGGGCCCTTGATGACTACGCCTTCGGCCTACACTGCGGTCGAGTAGGACACACATGTGGAACTGAGTCATGATTCCCGCATGGCGGAGTACATATCATTGTACGCAAGGAGACGAGTAAGAGGAAGAAGCGATTCAGTCCGGAGGAGAAAAGGACCATCGTTACGGAGGTGTACGAAGACTGCCGACAACTGCCCTGTTGTCACTAACTCTGTGCATCGCGGGCCAATGACACGTGGCTGTGGGCCCCTACTGACCGCTGGCCCGGGCCTATACTGCGGTCAAGGAGATCACACATATGGGACTGAGTCTTGATTTTCCCATGGCCGAGTACACACGACAATACAGAGTTCATATCACTGTACTCCCTTCGATGTGGTGCCACCAACTCTGTGAATAGCATCCCAGCCACACGTGTCTGTGGGCCCTTGAAGACTACGCCTTCGGACTACACTGCGGGCCTGCAGGCCTCACACAAATCCAATCCAGTCCGTACCAGGCAGGACACGGCATCGTCGCTGGCTAAACACCCGCTCGGCTCTGTCGCTAATGCCTCGGTCAACAACGAGTCATCACCACATGCCATTTCAATGCCGTGTGTTAGTGTTCCAGGAGGAGCCTGCTGAACAGCGGTTGGCCCGCGCTGCCCGCTGCCTCCGGACCACACAGCGGTCGAGTAGGTCACACATTGTGAACTCAGTCATGATTCATTTATGGCAGAGCTGATATCATTGTACTGGCATCGTCGCAGACTTCCTCCCCTTTCGGCTCCGGTGCCACTAAGTCTGTTCTCCGACATCCATGGACCCTTTCTTCTTGAGATTTGTTGGTGACTGAGTCTATGGACTGGGGGTTGTCTTCATCATCATGTCGGTGATACTGACTATGTGGCCAGAACGGGCCTGTAGCATTCCACTCCTCCATTTGCCGCTTCCGGCCAGCTTCTGCCCTCTGCATTATGCCCTGGTGGACACCTTCCACTGTCCCCCGCAAACCTCCGCTGCATTCACCTTCAACATCGACGAGGACCCGCCCACCTCGCGTGGGCCCATCTCACTGCACCGCAAGTCACCGTCCCGTGGCGGTGTGCCTGTGCCGGCCGCAGTGCATCCGGGGCCACTAACTCTGTGCAGCTCAAATCAAGGCCCCAGTCTGGTGGCATGTTGGATGGCCTCTGGGTCGATGGCCTGGGGGTCATCAACGCCATGTGTCTGTGGCCCTGCGCTGTCGCTGCCTCCGCCCTCAACTGCGGTCCACCTGGGCTCACACATCAAATCAATCCTGACCTGCCTGGACGTCGCATCACCGCAGGATGCACGCGCCACCACCGCCAGGACCAACTCCAGACAACAGGTGCCAGAGTCGGAAGTGTCTTACTGCCAGACTTTCAGAGTAGCTCACACCAGTCGTGGGTGCCATCATCAGCTTGATACCCTGCTCATCTCCTCAGGTGCCACTAACTCAGTGCACCACAAATCAAGGCCCATTCTGCTTGCATGTAGGGTGAACACTGTACTCTCTCCTGCAACCACCATGATGCTTCACAGTTGTTTCTGTTATGCTGATGTTTTAAGTTTCTGCTTCAATTGTGATCACTGTTCAAGTTGTTGCCAGCACCAACGACTCCCTGCGGGCTGGCTTACACTCACCCCACACACATCCAGCACATGCGTCACTGTACATGTGACCATGCCAATAAAGGTGTCGAGCGCACGTGCTCGTGGCCAGTTCAACAAACTATCTGAGTGTGTCTGTGTGCTCATGATGTATGCATTAGGGCCCCAGCCCCACAACCTTACATTGTGCCGTGTGCAGAGGACGCAGCCATGTCACCGCAGGCAGAGGGTGGGACATTGCACATGTAGCTTTGTCATCCACCACCCAATACGTAAGAGGAGTGAACTTGGCCGGCATACGCCAGTCCGGCGTGGGGGTGTGGGTGATTATCACGTGGCTCTGGGTGTGGTTCAGTACTAGAAATGTGCAAAGGCATGTGTCCCTGCCGCAGTGTGGGTCTCCGTTGGGGTGTGTAGGTGGTCCATGATGGGACTTTGACACCCACGTATGGGATCTAGTTCGTCTCCCATGAGGTAGTACCCCACCCGCACATGTTCGGCCAGCCCCTTCTGGCAGTCTGACAGCTGGCCTTGTAATGGGATGTGTGCCTAGGTGGGCTGCTGTGAGCCAGCCGGGGTGGTGGGTGCGTCCAGCTGTGTTGTCCGTGCAGGGGGTGGTGTGTCCTAGGTGCAGCGGGGCTGCCCTGCTCCTGGAGCTCTATTGCCTGAGATGTCCATGGACTGTTGTAGGGCGTCGGTGTCGGAAGTGTGGAGGTCCTCTTCAGCATCACTGATGGGTTGTCTGGTCTGCTCTGCTGGAGGTGTTGTTTGTCCCTCTGCAATGTGAAGGGGAGATGCTTGTTGACATTGTGTTGGCATGTATGTTGAGGCATTGTTCGGGTTTACATACAGACTGCATGACAATGTACATTGTGACTGTTTTGGATTGGCGGACTATTTGGTGCGGGATAGTGGACAATTGGACTACATGACGTAGGTGATGATTTACACGTACATTTTCATCTCACAGTTTCCTGCTATGTCAGATGTGATTGGCCATTTTCTACGCACAGGCGGAGCCAGTTGTGTCCTCTGTTCTGCAGTGTAAGTGTTGCACTGTGTCCCACATTGCCGTCCATGTGGATGTGCTGTGATTGCTATGTGTGTGTGCTGCATTGTGTGGGAGTCGCACCTGCTGCTGTGATTTTATTTATTTATTTAATTTGTAAGGCGCATCAGCTACCCAAAAAGGGTTTCCCGGCGCCAGGCAAATGGAGACCAGATGATAAAAGATTAACAGCAAAAAATTACTTGTTAAAAAGCCAGGTCTTCACTGATTTGCGGAATTGGGCATAAACTGTTTCATTCCGAATGGCTATGGGAAGGGCATTCCAGAGTGAGGGCCCGAGATAAGAAAAAGATCGACCACCCATCCGGGACAGCCTGAATCTTGGCACAGAAAACCTCCCCTGGGTGGATGAACGTAGGCATCGGGAAGGAACGTATGGGTAGGTTAGGGAACGTAGGTATTGAGGTGCAGTCCCCGCTTTAATTTTAAACATATAACTTAGAGCTTTAAATCGGATTCGATTTTCCACCCTGAGCCAATGCAAATCTCGTAAATGGCCAGAGACAGAAACGGCCCTGGGAATCCGACAGAGAAGTCTTGCCGCAGAATTTTGAACCATCTGCAGCCTATGGATCACCTCCTTATTGGAACCAAGATAAAGAACATTACCATAGTCCAGTCTTGAGGTGATTAATGCCTGAACTACTGTTCTTTGGGTGGACTCTGGTAGCATCCAGATGATCTTCTTAAGCCACTTAAGAGTGGCAAAACAAGTGGCAGCTACCTTGACGGCCTGGTGATGCATTGTTAAGGAGTCATCTATGATGACACCCAGATTTTGAACTTGACAAGAGGGTTGAGGTAGAACCCCCATCTCACAGGGCCAATGTTGAGGGCCCCAGAGACCCTTGTCTTTGCCAAGTATCAGCACCTCAGTTTTTCCCCCATTAAGCTTGAGAAAATTCAACTGCATCCATGATGCAATTTTACTCAAGCCTGATTGAAGTAGGGAGAGCCCGTCTGTTTTTTCCGCATAGAGGGAGAAGATGATTTGGGAGTCGTCCGCGTAGGAGAACAGGGACAACCCCGCATCTTCCGCTACAGCAGCCAAAGGCCTCACATATAAGTTGAAGAGCAAAGGACTGAGAATAGAGCCCTGAGGTACTCCATAGGGAGATGAATAGATATCAGTGCTGGCTGTTGAGGAAAAAACTTGGAAAGTGCGATTGGCCAGAAATGAAATAAGCCAATTGAGTGCCGGGCCGCAAATACCTAAAGTTCTCAACGTATTTGTTAAGACGGTGTGAGACACCGTATCAAAAGCTGCGCTTAAATCCAATAGAATAAGGGCAGCTGTATCTCCGGCATCCAGATGACAGCGCAATCTTTCCGTGGCTCCCAATAAAGTTGTTTCAGTTGAAAAGCCAGCTCTGAAGCCTGATTGGGAGGGGTGGAGAAAACCTTGGGCTTCAACAAATAGTGAGAGCTGAGAGTGGATATGTTTCTCCAGAATTTTTGAAAAGACTGGCAGTAATGAGATGGGTCGATAATTGGAATCTACAGCAGGGTCTGCATTGGCCTTTTTAAGAAGTGGAAGCACCATTGCGTGCTTCCAATCCAATGGAACAAACGCTTCTTGTAGTGAAAAATTCAAAAGGTCCATAATAACAGACAAAGATAAAGGTTCCAATTGTTGAAGCACAGAGATAGGTAAAGGATCCCTAGGTGACCCTGATTTAACACTGTGTAAAAGTTTATTAAAAGAGTCAGGGTTTAATAGGGACCATGAGTGCAAACAATTAGAGGGTGAGTTAAACACAAAGCTCTGATCAAGGAGAATATTATCCGTAGATAACGGAGTGGATATTGTTTGAGAAAGAGTGGCAAGCGCTGAGAAAGGAGCATTATTTTGCTTATTTGCTACTTCCAAGTAGATTTTTTCAACTTTTTGGACAAAAAAGCTAGCCAAATCATTGCATTGTTGTTTATTAAGTGGGAGTGGCTTGGCTTGAATTTTAGATCCTGCCAACTCTTTGACCATATTAAACAAGGTTTTGGAGCAATTTAAAGCATTAGTAATGGTGGTTGAAACATAATTCGCGCGAGCTGACCTGCAAAGCTTATGATAGGCCTTTTTTGCCCTTTTATAGATAATCTTGGACTCTAAAGCATAATCCAATCTCCATTTTCTTTCCAGCACCTTGCATTTGGCTTTCGTTGTTTTCAGATTTTCATTAAACCAGAGTGCAGGGGCATGGTGATTGATATTTCTTTTTAAAGAGAGAGGGAGGCAGGAATCAATAGCACTCAGAAGCCATTCTTGTACTGAAACAGCAAGTGTACCGACTGTCTGGTTAGAAATAGGTGCTTGAAAGTGCAGAATTTGGTTTAAAGCAGCAACATCAAGTTTTTTCCAATTCCTAGCTAAGGTCCTCGGAGTAGGAGCAAAAGAGCCCAGAGCATCTGGAAGTTTCAAGCCAAACCTAATAATAAAATGGTCAAACCAGCATAGAGGAAGTGCTGGAAAGCAATGGATGTTCGATAAACTGGAGAAAATAGGATCCAGTAAATGACCAGCCTCATGCGTAGGTCCGGAATTATGTAGATGGATGTTTAATGCTTCCAAGTCAGAAATAAAATTAGTACTAATTTTACATGTCGGATCCTCTAGGTGTATATTGAGATCACCTAGAATTGAAAAATTTGCGGTGCTCATAAGAAGGGGGGCAACAAGTCCGGGGAAGGATGTTGCCCAGAAAGCAGCCGACCCCGGAGGGCGATATGCAAGAATGCCGGAGAAGGTGAAATGTGGGGTCAGGTTCAGCTTAAATAGCGCTGCCTCACAGTTGTCAACTGGTAAATTTTCAAATTTACATTGTAATCTTTTTTAAAAATAATGGCAATGCCGCCCCCTACTTTTTTGCCTCTATCTTTCCGGACTATAGTGTAATTAGGTGGCAGAGCAGCAACAACATCTGGATCAGAGCTCTCGTTCAACCAGGTTTCGGTAAGAAATAAAGCATCTGGTTGTTCATTGACTAATAAGTCAAAGATGTCAAGTTTATGTTTTGGAAGAGAGCGACAGTTTGTACTCAGAAACTTGAATTCCTTATTCTTTAGTACATCATTATTCATAAGATGTTTTCCGTTGTTGTTCTTTTTTAGGAAGCATTAGTCTAAAAGTATCGTCATAAAGTTGGGGCCCTCTTTGTAGTACCTTGTCAGTAAGATGACATGCCCTGGCCTTCTGTGCTGATGGTAGTTCAAACCCGCATGGGCAAGCTGGGCTATTTCCATGTGCCGCTATGCGTACACAATGGGAGTAAGTATCTTTTTGGTTTAATTTCAGTAGAGCATCCCTAGAGTAAACCAGGACACCATCTGAAAAAGGGCCAGGGGTTATGGCCCTCGGCCCGGGCCTGGCGCGGACGGGCGCAGACGGGCTTGCCTTAGGCGTGCCTTTGGCGCGCCAGCGGCGCGCCCGCTGCGCGCGTCTGCTGCGCGTCCGTGGCATCGGCCTTAATGTAGCCCTCGCCTACCGCCTTGCGTGTGACGTGGCAAGGGGTGTGCTCAGGGAAGCAGGTCCGCCCTCCACTCAAACAGCGAGGCTGCGGTGGACCAGGGTCGGAGTGCGACTGAACGCAGTGAGTTAAAACATTAAGAGCTTCCTTTAAATGAAACAATAAAAGCTTCTTTTTTTAAAAACCCACACGTTTTTCCTTTTCCGCTACCCCACAAGCTTTGTCTAAAAGCAGCCCAAGAACCAAGAAACCAGAGCGGAACTTACACACGTCCGCTGCGCGTCGTGGCATCGGCCTTAATGTAGCCCTCGCCTACCGCCTTGCGTGTGACGTGGCAAGGGGTGTGCTCAGGGAAGCAGGTCCGCCCTCCACTCAAACAGCGAGGCTGCGGTGGACCAGGGTCGGAGTGCGACTGAACGCAGTGAGTTAAAACATTAAGAGCTTCCTTTAAATTAAACAATAAAAGCTTCTTTTTTTTAAAAACCCACACGTTTTTCCTTTCCCGCTACCCCACAAGCTTTGTCTAAAAGCATCCCAAGAACCAAGAAACCAGAGCGGAACTTACACACGTCCCAAGCGGAACTTGCTGCCCCTTATCCCTTGGAGGTGGTGTGCCTTTGACTTTTGTGCTTTTGAGGTACTGTGATGTTGGCGACTGGGGTCATTTGTGCTCCTGGACGGATTTTGTTCTCTTGTGCATTGTTTGTCTGCAGATGTATTGTTGACGAGTGGTTGTTTGTGCACGTGGATGTGTCAGGGTGTGACCTGCTCCTTCCGGGTGTAGTCCACACTCAGCCACCTCAGTCTCGTGGCGTGCACAGTGTCATGGTGATTGTACTCCGGCCATGCTGCTCGTCATGTGGTGTCACTTGCATTGTCAGTGTGGCTCTCGCATACGCATCTTTGCTGTGTTTCGCACTGGTGCATGTGTGTGTAGTGGAATTGGTGTTGTGTGGGGTGGGACCCCTTCGGGCACATGGTGGACGGGAGCCTACTTGGTGTTTGTATGTGTGCTGCAGTGTGCCACGGGGATCAGGGACATGACCCAGGGTAGTTGTGGATGTGCGGTGTGCTACACGTCGTTGTGCATGTGTGCTATTGTGCCCGTCCCCCCAGTCCCTGTTAGTTACTCACCCTGTTGATGTTTTGTCAAGTTATGTCGAGCAGTGTCCGGACTCCCGACTCCTTGCACCTTCTCCACACTCATGACTGTGTCCACCATTTGCTCCAGCTCCTCCTGTGGCGCAGGACTCCCACCTCCATTCGCCGTTGCAGCCTTCCGGGTGGCAGCGGGTTTCTGCTTGGTTTGGCTTTTGACTTCGGGCCAGCGCATCTTGGCCTCTTCGGCAGCCCAACTGCTTTCACGATGGAATGCCATTTTTCCGTCTGTGTTGCCAATGACACAGTGGTGGAGACGGACAGTTATTATTAGTGCTCTGTCACCTCCGTGACGACGATCAGGTTGTCATGAGGACTGTACCCCGTCTTCCTCTTCCTCTTCTCCTTGGCCTTCCCCGACCCCGAGGATCCTTGCTGGTGGTCTGTGGGGCATTTTATTTTGTTTATGGTGTTTTTTTCTTGTTCGGCTTTTATGGTGCATTTTCCCACCAGGCGCGTGGGAATTGCAGGCCTGTCGCTGGTTATCGCTGTTTTTTTTTTCGAGGTTGGCCTCATTGCAACTTTATTTGCATTGGTGTTTCGCATTTTTTGGGCGTCGCGTTGTTTTTTAAGCGGTCATTTGGTGCGTTATCGTGGGACTATCGCATGGTGCCACCAGGTTGAGAATGCTACGTTAACACGGCGTTGTTTTCCCTCGATGGACTGCGATGTGAGAAGTTGCGTTAAGCTAAACTTGCGGTGGTTATCACACGTTCTTGAGAATATGCCCCCTGGAACGTTAAGGAACTAGTCTATATAAAACATCAAATGAGTATAATACATAAAAAACTAACCAAATTGTTCAAAGTTATATAGTCCAACAGTTCAAAAGTCGAAAAGTAATGTTGAAATTGAAAGTTGACTGTCAAATAGAAAGTGAAAGCCAATCCCCCAACTCAGTAGAGTGTCCGACATGCTGCTCTGGATTTGAAAGACAAAGTTTCTGGCTTTCATCCAGATTAGATAGAAGAACAACCTACATCTTCTCCATAGGTTCAAGCATTCCGTGCTGTGGAGTGGGACCTAATACTACCTGAGAATCTGGACCAACTAGGGCTTATTTTTCGCCTTTTGTATATTTTTGCTGATTTCAGAATTCTAAGCATTTTTCCCTGTTAACCAGTAAAAAAGTGCCTGTGGTCACTCTTTAAACATGGTAGATATGGCATGTTCCTAATTGGTATATTTAATGTACATATATGTCCCTAGTATATGGTGCAAAATGTACTCAGGGCCTGTAAATTAATTGTCACTAGTGGACTGCAGCACCTATTGAGTCAAACACTACTGTAACAGTGTAAAACATGGCTTCAGGTCTACTGGTGTAGCCTGACTGTAGCAGTGTAAAAACTTCGATTAGACCTGCCATAATAAACACTTTTGACAGGTCAAAACCTTCCTTTTAGATATTAATAACCCACCCCTCCATAGGCCTTGCAGCACACAAGTAAAGATAGGATATGTAGAAATGTAATACTTTACTTCCTACAGTGACTAGCACCCAAAAGCAATTTTTTTATTGTGGCAGGTCTAGGTCTCCTATGCAGAAAGCCAGATTAGAAATACTAATACTGCATCTCAGGATACTAACTAAACTCAGGGACTAACTAAAAAAGTAATAATTAAAAAACTATTTTAATAGTCATTAAAATCTAATCCAGTGGTGAGTCAGATTTTAATAAATATTAAGGACAACTACGTTTTTGAAAGTTACCTTTCCCTCCCTGACTAAATTTTCATTTTTTTCCCGACCTCTGCCAGCCAGTAATTAGCATTTGAATAGGTGTGGAAATAGGTGCAAAATGCTGTCCAGGGGCAAATAATAGGCTGACCTGAATGGGCAGAGATGACTCCTTTGAGCCTGAAATGTATCCAATGATGGAGCTGTGAGCATATTTTTTGGAATTACTGTGTCAAATCGTGCTTGAATTTCAAATCCTGCTTTACAGGTCTGCTCAACTTACATATAACACTGGGTGTGCATTTGAAAGGAAGGGAAGCAGGATGCCAAAACAATTCTTCTATATCGACTGTTTGGTTGCTGGAAAACCCTACTTTGGTTCTACCATACTTCTGTCTCTGGGTTTATTGTGGATAAAGTTACTGTCCCAACTGGATTTTCATGCTAGATGTGGAAGGACATTAGGATTTCCTTAGTAGATGCCAGATTCACATGGAACCCTCAGTGTCTAAGTTTAATGTGGCCAAAGACTTTCATCTTTTTGAAAATGCACAAAGTGGGTAGCGTTGGCCCCAAGAACTTTTACCTCATTGGTTAGGGCGTGCCCAGGAGTAATTCCCACCCACTAGCTCATGACAGGCATATATGTTGTATCGCCAGGCACCCACTTCAAAACAGTCCTGGACCTGAGGAAGAACAGAAGAG
This sequence comes from Calotriton arnoldi, assembly GCA_963921515.1. Taxonomy (NCBI): domain Eukaryota; kingdom Metazoa; phylum Chordata; class Amphibia; order Caudata; family Salamandridae; genus Calotriton; species Calotriton arnoldi. The sequence continues at coordinate 600,269 of CAWUFW010005112.1, forward strand.
GACTGGGCCTGCAATCTGCTACCTGAAAGGAGCCCTTAAGGACTGGACCTGCTTCCTCTAGATCCCAGGACAAAAAAGTGAACTCCAATTAGATTGCTGTACATTTGGTGTGATTTTTTTTATTACATTTTAATCTATTTTTCCTATTTGGATTGGTATTTTTATATTTCTGCATTTCAATTTTATCACTGTTTTGGTACAGCATAAACACTTTATGTATTGCCATAAGTTAAGCCTATCTACTCTGTGCCATAACTACCAGGGGTTGAGCTCAGGTTAATTTACTGGCTTTGAGGGTTCAACTTGAGAAGGGTTGTGACTGTTCCTTGAGGTGGGTAGTCACCCACCATAAATAATAATCCAATTTCTTATAGGTAAGTTTAGGGGTAGAGGGGGAAGATTTACTGTGTGACACAACAATACCAGTAGGGTGAGTGGGAGACGGATTTTCTTCAGTCTAGATGAACAAGCGGCAACAGAGCTCTTGGGGCTCATCAGCCTACAGCTCTAGATGTTCCTTTACCTCTGTTACCAACTCTTTAACATCTAGAGAGAGAGCATACCATGAAATAATTAGCTACTTCATGGCCGTCTGGAAATCAGCTATTGCAACATAGTCAGAGGGTTGGTGAGGGGCACACGTTGAGGGCTTGGGGTGCCAGGGGCAAATCTCTCTCTTGGCCACCGATCTTCTGGGTGGGCACTTGCAGTAGAAGGAGATGTAACACTGGATGCTTTCGGAGTCTCATTGTTGTGGGGGCCTCTTGCTTAGTAGAGAGGGTGGCTTCAGGCTCTGATAACAGCACAACCTGGTTTTGGTACACCACAAATATAACTGAATTTAAGCCAGGAGCACCTCCTAAAGCCGCCATCTCCTGGTATATGAAGTCCAGATCGATTACCCCTCGGTGGTCCCTGCAGCCTTTGCCCAGAGACTCTTTGATTGTGAGCGAGTCACTCTTCAGGTGGGTACAACCTCTCTACTGGTGGTCGACTTGTTTTGTCCCTGAATACAAAATACAGATGGGATTTTTTTGTCAGTTTAAATGGCCCTGCTATCCTCAACCTGAAAAAAGACCAGAAAACCCACTGGTCAGAAGCTAAAAGGTACATTACATTCATTCAGGGAGGAATCACCACAAGTATAATTTAACTGGGTATCAAATCAATCTCATGATCAATACATCAAAATCAATTTATTTGTCACATCCTTTTTAATATAAAATAGAATTCCGTTACCATACTACAAAAATCATATCATAGTTATATTTATGGCACATTATTCCAATATCACATAATACAGGCTTCAAGGTTAATGTTAGCAGCCAATATCACATAATACAGACTTCAAGGTTCGATGTTAACAACTGAAACATTTTTCGCAAGTGCTCCCGCTTGTTAATGAATATAGGTCTGAAGACAGCTCCTTAATTACATATTTCCAAAAATCGTATATTCTCATTCTGATATAGATAATATCCCAAGTTTTCAGTTGGAAGTGTTAATCCATAGATTTCTCCCATCAAAGTAAGAGAAGACTCAATTGTTCATTCCTTTTCTGCATAATGCTTACACTCAGTGTTAGACCTGGCATCCATGGTGTGGTTTCCCCTCTCTTTCTGCATCTACCTCCTGTATTTTAGACTGTATGCTGGACTTCGTTTTTGGTTTAGGTACTCTGGGCACATTACCACTGCTAATCAGTGCTGAAGTGTAAGTGTTCCCTCTGTAAATTGATTGTGATTCTGGTTCGTTCTCCATGATTGGCATATTTGATTTATTGGTAAGTCCTAGTAAAGTGCACTTGGTGTACCCAGGGCCTGTAAATCAAATGCTACTCGTGGACCTGCAGCACTGGTTGTGCCACCCACATGAGTAGCCCTGTAAACTTGTCTCTGGCCTGCCATTGCAGTGTCTGTGAGTGCACCCTCTTGCCAGGCCCAATATTCCCTTTTACTACATGTAAGGCAACCCAAAGGTAGGCCCAAGGTACCCCCATGGGCATGGTGCAGTGTATGTGAAAGGTAAGACATGAACTGTTGTGTTTTACATCTCCTGATATTGAAATTGTGCCAATTTTGTTTTTCACTATTGTAAGGACTAGCTCTCCCATAGGTTATCATTGGAGCTGTCTTATAACATTTTACAAGTGTAACTTTCAATTGGGAAAAGCTAGAGATTTAGAGTCTGGGCTCTCTGAGCTCAGAATTTAAAAACACACCTGTTAATGAAGGTGATTTTCAAATTGTGTGTTTGAAAATGCCACTTTTGGAAACTGACAGTATACAAAACAGCGGTTCTGCTGAGTCAGAAACAATTACTTTAGAACTAAGTTTGTTCTGTTCAATTAGGACGGCCAGTCAATGGTCCACAATAAATTGCTACTAACCACAAATAAACAAAACAGATGAAACTGACACTGTGAGTTCAAATTGTAACCGATATATTATAAAGTCATAAATCATGTAGGATTGATACCTATATCAATATTTAAAAACACAAGACTGTTCCACAACCTAAACAATTACATTGATATATATTTGCCATATAAATTACATACCACCTAAAACAATCCATAGACTATAGGACAATTGACAATAGTAACACACTTAAAAGATGATAACTTGATTGGGCGTCGGTGTAACCTTATTTTACATATTCAAACATATGGCCTTATTCTTTGGCGTAGATATGTCTGATTTGGAATGGAATGCCTATTCTTTATGCCGACGTTTCAATCCCCAAATGTAGAGTGTTATTACAGAACATCACTGTGGGGTCTTCCTCAGGACTATGAACATAATGTTGATCAGCTTGTGTGATAAAAAGACTATGGAGGCTGATTACGATGGCGGTTGTAGGCACCTCTGCGGTGCTGGCGGAAAACGTCCATTTAGTCACTCTTGCGGCGGTCCTCGCGACCGCCATATTACAATGAGCAGAGATAGCCCTTTTTCCGTCCGTCGCGGTGTTCCCGTGATCCGCCAGAAATATCGTTCTGCAACCTTGCCGGAGGAAGCCGTGCGGAATAACGTCCCAACCGCCGATCAGATCACGATGCGTGAAACAGCCCATCAGAGCGTGGCAGAAAAACCAGCTCATCGGAGATGGCGGAAGCACAACTGTGGAGAAAGAAACTCGAGTCTGAGGCACCTCTACAAGTTCCTGGTCATCATAGATCCTGCTCTACAAGCCCTGCCACTGCTGTACCTGATCCACTACCAGCAGATAAGACGCTGCCGCGGTCAACACCCCAGGTAAGTTCACAACATATCCCCGCATATAACCCCGGTACAACAACAACACACAACTGGCGCTCTGAAATACATGTCCTGTCTACATCAGACACCCTGGTGGAGACAGGAACATATACCACAGTTAAAGTACCCATGTCTTGCATGTAGGTAAATTGTCACTGCTGCATCGGGGCACCCATCTCCTTAGAAATGACACCATCTAGCCCGGTCGTGGCAGTCACGTCACCGCAGTGGTGAAGCGGCGGTAACACTTGCCCCCAATGTTGTAGGAGTCCAGCACATTGTCCCAGGCAAGCAAGATCCTCATTACAACCTCCACCCCACAAATTTTCAAAAAGAGGCACCACTCTGCACAACATATCTGCAGCAAGAAGTTATGTGCAGGCACACTGTCTATAGTGACATCTCATTAGGATCATCAGCAATTGTATAGGAACAGGAGTGAGGGATGAGGCAAGAGTCCCTTCAAAAGGACAATAGTCATCATTGCAGCCAAATAAGGCTCAGTCCACATACAATGTGGAACAGAGGAGGGCAGAGCAACCAGGTTGTGCATGTGTATATCACAGTAGTCCAACAAGGTGTTCGATGAGTCAGATAGCCAAGGTAGATGACATATGATTTGAGACACCACTGCCACATAATCACAGTTCAGCACACACCCCAAGCAGACATTAGTAGGCTCATCACATACAATGGCAGACCATACCACATGATGACAGCCCATACCATGCAACACAGTACAAATTTACTGACTCAAACAGCAAACTCAAAGTAAGCACCAGTGTGCATTTGACTGACTTGTGTACTGCTGCACCAAGCGACACCATGTGAGTATGTCCTGTACATCAACAACACTGATTACACTGCCACTTCACAGAACACCTCCACACCATAACTCCACCTCAACAAAGGTAGCACCAACTATAAAGTATTGAATGAATGCCAAAGTGTCAGGAAGAATCCATCTTGACAGCAGTAAACTCTGACCTGAGACTCATGACAACAACCCTCCTCTTCCTCACACCTGCCTTCCACTCATGTGAATAAAAGTGGATAATTGAAAAAATTAAGAGTCACTGTGCAGATTATCAACCTTGGCACTGGTCAGTCTGCATGTTAAGTCCTTGATAAAGCTCACACACTCTTACTCTGCCTCATACACAAAACATAAGTCAGCAGCACTGTATGAGAAAAGTAAACTATTCTAAAGTGGAGGCCACAGTGAGGGAAAAGCATGGATAAATAGCTGGTACCATATGTACATGGAATTCAAGAGGTACCACATATGACACTACACTTAGGACATCAAACAATACATAGGTGGCACAAAGATTAAAATTGTATGAAAGTAACATCTGTGCAGTATACCTGTGATACAGCAATGCAAGTAATGTGTTGGACCAGAATGAGATAAACTGTCATAAGCCATACAGTGGCTAGCCCCTCATTTTTTATCAACTAATATGACATGTCTATGCCACCAGCACAACACTCATAGCTCACAGTGACATTCCCTGACTGTCAAACTCAACTATGACCTTCACACATACCCCTCATCTACCCATCTTCCACTTTCACTGCTCTACACCTGGGACAAGCTCTGATGAAGGTGAAAATAAGGTCCTATGAGTTCCCTGCTACCCAATGCTGCACCCTAGTTTGTACCTAAAAATGTCTGATGTCCACTCAGGGATGTCTGATCCAATGCTGACCTCAAAACAATTGCCAAATACATGTATCACAAACCACACCAAAAGAAGTCCAACAAGCATGGCCATGTGCAGCAACAGAGTGGATAGCCAATGTGATCCCAGACCACCCTGGAACAGATAACATTTCTCCTCTGGCCAACTGCACAGACAGCATAATCCCAACTAATCAAAAAATACATGAACAAATTACAAATATAACCACAAACTGTGTGCATCCAGACAAATCTGCCAAGACAGCCATAGACACTCCACCGGTTACAAAATGAGCATGGTGTCAGTGTGTTGCACAAGCATTCAGATGCACAATCCTGACAAGTGACTGTTCAAATATAGGAGGCCATAGCACAATTGTGCACACAAAACAAGCTAATAAACAAAACTCCACATTGCTGCATGTGACATGCACACAAGAAATACACAGTACAAATTCAACACACATCTGGGACCGCAGCGGCGATGCGAGCCACCGGCTGAACTCGCCGTAAACCACACCCCCTCCTCTTCCCGCACACCAGCAGAGACGCCAGGAGAGATGCTACCGACGCGCTCTGTGCACGGCCGGAATGGACGATTTTTCGAACGGCAGAGACTGCGCGTGAGGTCCCCGGGGCCTGCTATAACTTGGTTTTTGCCTGTTTGGCCTGAGCCCGCGGACCACTGTGGGTGTCGCCCGGAGCAATTTGGCAGTTGGCTGCAGTGCTATGGGGACAGCCTTCAATGCAGCTTGGGAGGTAGCCTATATTTGAACTCACCTGAATGTATTTGACAACAACCTCAGTGTTTTCCAAGGTTTGAGGAACACTGGGGATCTCGTAGACTCGGTGAGAACCTTCAGAGAGAAAGTATTACCTCCAAGGATTTCAGCAGTTTTGAGATTTTTTTTTTTTCTTTTTCTTTTCATCTTTGAGGGACTGCGCTATCAGGACCTACCAGATTTCTCACCAAGGGGGTAAGTGCATGTGCTCTATTGCTTGTTTTGCACAGGGCCTTTTTGTACTACTTGGTAGAGGGTTGCTGGGTGTGTTCTCCTGCGTCAAAGCTCTCCCTCTGCTTTTTTCTGTTACAGCCCCTCACGAAGGTAGCAGCAGAGACTTTTCCCAAATCTAATTCCCAACATGCGCAACTTCTCCAGGAATACTACCGTAATCCATCTTGATTCCCCTGTCCTGGCTCAGAGGGTTAAAAACCGTGTAGGACAAGCAGCAGCATGGGCTAATCGTGCCGCAGCTTTGAGGAAAGACTTGGGATTGTCTGCTGAAAATTCCGGGATGGCCACCACTGAACTCTCTCAGAAAGACTTTTCCGGGGTGGCCTCATCTTTGGTCGACTCTGATACTAGTCTTAGCCCCGTCCCGGGTTGCCTCTCCCGGGGCCGGACCATCAATTTCACAAGTTGTGGAACCAGAGGCAAGCTCCAACATTGAGGTGGGGAAATCCAAGGAATTGAAAAAATACCCCTTATTTTTTAAAGCTAAAACTGGATCTGGTGGCGAGGGGTCAGGGAGCGTCCCGTCAATCGTTGTACAACCTCCTGATTCCGTGAAGGGTATATTTTCCAGCACCGATAGCAGTGCTCCTATGCAACCTCTGAATCAACTCCACCTCTCTCCCGGACGGAGCCCAGCGGGTGTGTATACCTCAGTGGGAGCTTGTGCCTTAGAGGAAGACGGGCAGGCAACATCTGACAACACAGAATCTATGGCGACTCCTGTAGCGCAATCTAACCCCGGGCTTGATCCAATTTAGGAAAGGTCCTCCCAAGATGATGGGTCTTTCTCTATGCACTGGGACGCTAAGAGTCTACTTACTTTAATCCTGGAGGAGATTAGAACGCTCAAAATCTCTCAATCCTCGAAAATTGCTGCCATCCACGAATGTCTTTCTAAAATCGAAGAAAATATGGCCCGGGTCCCAGTGAGACTTCTTGAGGCCGAGACCAGGATTTCACAATTGGAAGATCAGGTTTCCAGTATGAATGACAAAGTAGCAGCTTACCAGATCCAAAAATCTGCAATGGAGAATAAACTCGAGGAATTGGAGAATCACTCTAGACGCTCTAACCTTCGTATCCTTGGTATTCCAGAAGGTTTTGAGGGGCAGCAGACTCTACAGTGGGTCCATTCTTTCATTAAAAAAAATGTTCTGCCTGAATTTGACAGGGACTCGACTCTTACAAGGGCCCACCGGGTGCCCGCACATCTTCCACCTAATGCCAAATTCCCGCGGACAATTATTGTCAATTTTGGTGATTACAGGGTCAAGGAACAAATTCTAAGGCCATAAAGCAGCGACAGTTTACCTCCTCTGAGGTCCCACTATGTCGTATTTTTCCAGATATGTCCGCTTCCGCAGCCAAAAGGCGGAAAGATTTGGTAAAATGCTGCATCTGTTCAAAGAACAGAGGGCTCAGGCTATGATCCCACAACAAAGTAAACTAAAAGTGCTAGTAAAAGGCAGATTTCACATATTTTGCAATGTTCCCGAGGCGCAAGAATTACTGCAACAAATCTCCATGAATAAGTCTTAGTATCTTGACTTTGTCTAGGACTTTAATTTTCTGCTTGTCTTGTTTCTTCCCTTTTTTTCTTGAGGGCGGGAAGGGATAGGTAGGTTGGCTGCATCTGGCACAAGTCATGGTGCCAGTCGAGGGGAGTAGGGTAAGCCTGTCAGGTGTGAGCAGGGGCGGTGGACTGCTCACCATGGCTTTGTGGGGTGTTGGGGTGGGGGGGTGCACGGGGGTGGAATGGGAATGGGAAGTAAGAGGTAAAAATAGAGATCCACTTTTAAAATTTAGATTTATTCAATCTCTACTTGTAAACCTACACTTTTTTGGAGCAAGTGGGGGGTTAATTATAGTTTACGCGTCCCTTCCTCAAGTCTTAGTCTTTTTTGTTTAAAGTGCTTATGGATAAAAAGGAGATTCTTAGGGTGGTCTCTTTTAATGTTAATAGGCTCAATAATAAAAAGAAATTGCGAGCCATTGAAGCGTGGATTAAGTCAGAAAATCCAGCAGTTATTTTAATTGAAGGGACCCATATACCAGAGGGGAAGTTAGCAGACTTTTCTATGTTTAGGTCCTGGGCTGCCTATCAAGGGTTCTCCTCTTCCTCCGTAACACACCGTGCCACGGCGATCTTCCTCAGCAAAAAATGTCAAGCTAAGGTGGTGGACTTCGCACGTGACCAGAGAGGAAGGTGGTGTTGGGTGACATGTAGTTTGGGGAACAGATACTTAACCTTCGTGAGTTTTTATGCCCCAGTAGAAGATAATCCTGCCCATACGAAGAGCTTTTTCAATCTTTAATACAAGTTCCCGGGGATGTGATTATAGGGGGAGATTTCAATTTTTTACTAAATCCAGAGATTGACTCTTCAGCTTCCTCTGAAAAACAATTAAAACCAAAAACCTCTAACATTATTAAAAATTATAGGAAGTCTTTGGATATAATAGACCCTTGGAGAGTAGCATATCCGACTAAATTGGCATATACCTGTTTTTCGGGTAGATTCCGCTCCTCCTCACCTATTGATTTTTTCCTGGTATCTAGTACCCTGAATTTTAGCCGGCAGAGAATCCTGCCGAAACGGATTTTCGGATCACGCCATGATCACGTTGAAGTTAGAGCTAGGTAAATTCTTGCCCCATCCAAGGAGGTGGACTTTAAACAAGCAATATTTATCGGAAGACAGCTGGGTGACATTCTGTAAAACAGAACTAAACAAGTTCCTTGCGAGAAATCATGGGACGGCTCCTCCCCATATGGTCTGGGACTCTCTCAAAACATACATTCGCGGTCTAGCTATCGCTAAAGACGCTGAAGGCTCCAGAGAAGAGAAGGAAAATAAACGTAATTTAGAACAGAGGGTGCAAAGGTGCCATGATATCCTACTTAGTAACCCCTCGGCTTCCAATCAAAGTAACCTTGACCAGGCAAAATAGGCTCTTAGCGAGGCCTATTATTCAAAATCTAAAACCCTGAATATTAACCACAGGCAAAAGGTTTATGAAGAAAGTAATTACACTGGGAGGTTTCTGGCATGGCACGCTCGGGAACAGGCAGTAAGTAATTGAATTAGTGCATTGAAATGTCCTGTATCTGGTACTCGAAGTGAAGATCCAGTAATTATAGGGGATATAATGCTTCAACATTATAAGCGTATCTATGGTCAACAACAGTTTATTGATAATGTGTCCCTGGATAAGTTCCTTCGGGAACAGGAAATTCCGAGTCTCTCTGAGACCGACAAAACCAGTATGATGCGCCCCTTCTCTAAAGAGGAACTGGAGGACATTATAAAAAACCTCCCGAATGGTAAAGCCTGTGGACCGGACGGTTTTACCGCCGAGTTTTTTAAAAACATTTTCAGAAGTTGTTTCAGAATATTTTTTGTTGATTGCTAATTCAATTTTAGAGGGAGCCCAGATACCATCTTCATTCAAAAAAGAGAATGTAGTTAGCTTTTTAAAAAAGGGGAAGGATGGTGAAGACCCCAATTCATATCGTCCCATCACACTTTTAAATTCGGACTACAAGATCATTACTAAGCTTTTAGCCAATAGATTTAATAATATTGCCTCAAATTTGATCCACTTTGATCAAAATGGTTTTATTGCAGGGAGACATCTGGGGACCAATACACATTATTTAGTTGAAGCACTGAACTATTTAGAGACTAAGAAAATACCTGCCTTAGTTCTTCTGTTGGATGCCGAGAAGGCGTTGGACCTCGTGGTCTGGGAGACTTTATTTCGCATCCTTGCTTGTTTTGGTATAACCCCGAAGATCACGAGGTTGATTCAAAGAATGTATTATAATGCTGAAGCTAATATCATTATTAATGCTTCCACTGTTGGACAAATTAGCGTTAAACGGGGGACCAGACAAGGCTGTCCACTGTCCCCTGTTTTATTCGCTTTCTTCATTGAACCACTGGCTATTGCTATCCGCAATAATGCAGATATTCGTCCCCCTTTACCTACTATGGGTAAATTAAAACTATATGCGGACGATAGCATGCTTATAATTCAATGCGATAAGGAGGTCTAAGCAAAAGTTTTTGAGGGCTTTGAGCAGTTTGAACGACTCGGCGGGTATAAAATTAATAAAAAGAAAACAGAAATAATCCAGTGCGGATGTAAATCTGACGTTTTACACCCTGATATCTTACCCTGCCTAAATTCCAAGCCAAAAAGGTACCTGGGGGTCTAGATTTCGTCACGAATTACTGAACTGTATGATTTGAATTTCGCCCGCTCCTGCTAAAAGTGCAGAAATTGTTACATCGGTGGAATTCGCTCCCGCTGTTTATTCTGGGGAGGGTCTCACTTATTAAAATGTCTGTTCTCCCGCTATTTAATTTTTTTATTCCTGGCAATTCCGTGTGTTTTAACTGCACCTTTTTTTGCCAAATTAGAGTCCATGTTTACATCCTTTCTCTGGGGAAAGAAAACTCCCCGAATTGCACTAAGCACTTTATATGAGGAGCTAGAGAATGGTGGGTTAGCTCTCCCTAATCTAAGGGAGTACTATTTTGCATACTTTGCACAATATATGTCCAGGTTTAAGCCGGGTTTGCAAACCGGATTATTTGTTAGCTATTTCATGAATTTAATTTGTCAGGAGCACCAGATACACTTTCCATTAAAAATTTTAAAATCACCAAAATTAGTGCTGTATAAGTCCATGCAGTGGTTTTTTCATAAACGTAGCGACTTCTTTTGAAGATTTACAATTCCAGTAATTAATTCCTCAACTCCGCTATCCGAATTTACCTCGGTATTTGTGGTTAGGGAGTCATTTGATATTGTTAAAAAATGGGCTAAGGCTGGTTTTCGGTAAATTTCAGATTTTATAATAAGTAATAGGTGGCTAAATATTTCCGAAATGTACGATTTAATTCCGAACGATTTCCTTCTACTTGGATCATATAATATTCTTATTGCATTTTTTAGTAATCTGGATTTAATCCAGATTAATGATCGTAAAAGTCTGGTGTATGCATTAATTGAAGAAACCACAGTTAGGAAACTTGGGGAGTGGAAAAAGTTTTTATCCCCCATCAAGGGCTTGAATCTTACAGAGAAAGCAATATCAAAATGGGAAAAACATGAAGGACTGAAGGTTACATCGTGTATGTGGTCTAAAGTGAACAAACTTAATTTCAATACCTTACGGGGTGCCAACTGGCGCCGGATGCTATTTTTTAGTGAATGGCTTTTATATAGAACCCCACATTTTTTATCAAAGGTTTATCCCAGTCAATTAGGTCAGTGTTTTCGCTGTTCAAATCATCTGATAGCCAATTGGACGCATACTATATCGCAGTGTCCTCTAATTCAGGTGTTTTGGAATGATGTTTTCCGTTATCTGGAAGATTCATGTTCAATTATGGTAGATTCTAACAGTTGGCTGAAAATTCTGGGTTTTGATCCTACATTACGCCTCCCTGATAAGTTGATCAAATTAGTTTATGTTGCAATGGCAGTTGCTAGGTCACTTTTGCTTCGGGGATGGCGATCAGGCCTTGTACCAACAGTGTTCGAGTGGGTGCAGAAAATGAAACGGGTCAAAAACAGTGAGCGTTTATACGCTTTACGAATTGGGGGGATTAGGATATTTCAAAAAGTCTGGGCGGCATATTTTCATTAAACTGTAAAGCCGATGTTTCAACTTTAAGGGTATTTCTTATAAGTGGAAAATATTTTCGCTCTGTATTTTACTATTGATATTTATTTCATGACACTTTAATGCACTATAGACACTTTGGTTATCTTTTTATAAAGTCGTTAAATTGAGGTATATATGATGAAATGCTTTTTTTTTGTTTTAGGGCATATGAGTCACGTCATTGAATAGTCTAAGGCATTTTTTTACATTATAGACACCCTGGCTCTTTTTGAAAATGATTTGCCGACGCCGGGCCAGATTTATATTCCGCTAAATATCTTATCTCTACCTTGGATTTTAAAGTTCCACTCGGACTTAGGCTTTGATGTATTAGGAATCGTATCGATACGGTATCTGGTCTTTTGGTGCAATGCTACACGGGGTTGTATCCTGGCTATGTATTACTGTTCTACTTTCTCTGTCTTTTGGTTTAACCTCCTATGATGTACTGGTTCAATATGAAGTGTTTTATTATTGGATATTGAAAATGTCCAGGGATGAATTTGTAAATTTTTGATGGATCTCAATAAAAACAAATCTTTAAAAAAAAAATCTTTAAAAAAAACCCCACATCTGAATGCATTCAAATACACAACCTCCTCACACACAATGTCATGCTAAAAAAACATTACACACACATGGACCTGTCAGTAGAAAGAGCCAACACAGGACAAAGACTGCATCCCTCAACAACAAATTCATAACATATGCACATCCAAAAACATTACATAGCAATCTCAGCTGGACATCAGGGGGACTCACACCTGGCAAGGACAATGCAACATCCAGTGGCAGCAGTGCATGCACAGTACGCAGTGTGTGAACACCACCAAAACCAGTATCACACATATCTGAGTTCACCACCATGAACTTTAACATTACAAATACTCACAGCACACAGATTACATCACACTCAGGATGGGTAGCAGTACCTCAGGAAACACTTACACACTTTAGCTATCACCTACTGCTGCACAACTCAGGCAAACACATGTGCATGGAACCTGACTAGAGGACTGTGCTGGAAACTCATCTGTACTGTACATGAGCAACCATGACTGCAATCAAGTAGAAGAAAATAGCACATAACAAATTGTGAAACAGTGCTGAGGGGCACAATAGTTCTGGACACAGATCATCCTCCCACTGTATAGTGTCACACAATGGAGTGGTGGGGAGGGTCAAACACTGGCAAGGCATGGGGTGGAACATATTGAACAGAAGTGGTGTATACAGTAGTATTGTACAGGTGAGGAGTGTACAGAGCAAAAACACATAGAGGAGTAACTCACAATGTGTAGGCATCAAATAGTCTTCTTGGGGCTGGTATGAGTCTGAATACCACATAATGGAGTAAATAAAGTGTAAAGTGACATCAATGTGTGTGAAAAGTCACATATAATGTTTGTTTGCCAGAGCCAGTCAGCACAGTGAGAACAAAGGTAAGCAAGAGCCATGGTTGATCACAAAACTCACAATACATACATTGCAGTGACACATTCTGCATACTCACAAATGATGTGGACAACAAATAGGTGTACCCTAGGACTGCATGGTCACACCGACATACTACACAATACTCTGTAAACAACTCCTACATGAGCCCAAAAACTCCAGCAGGTGTCTGATCATTTAAACAAACAGGTACTCATCAACTGGATCATACATGTGTGAAAGGGTCATACTCAACGGTACAAACACATCAATACTTCAGCTAATGACAGGACAATCACACTGTATGAGTACTCAAGTACACACATTCTAATGTACCCATGTGACTATGAAGCCATACCTACCCAAGATGATTACACATCCACACTGGTGTATACACATCAACATAGAACGCACAGATATGATGCACCCTGTACTCCCCTGAAGTCATCATGTAAATAGAAATAGCTGCTGTTGATGTAGAGCATCCAAATGTGACATTTGTACAAAAGTAGAGCCCCAACAAGACAAAGAAGAGGACAAGAGCTGACCATCACAGACAAGCATCATGGACCCATAAAGCCTTTGAGTCAATAAGCACATTAGTTGCTGTAACCTCTGCAAAAGCAAAGAAAGTACCTGCGAATGTGAATGTGGCATTCAGAGCATGGAACAGATGAACATGTACACATACATTGTACTGTATCATTAGCAAGTCCAGCGACAAAGATCACAACATAAATATTTTTTTATTACATAAACTCCATATCTGCATCAAAAGTGCAAAACATCAAGGGCAACGGCCAGTCCAAATTGTGCGTCCACACATGTGTGCATCAAAACTTATACAACAAACTTGCAACACAGTCCACCACCATGGGAATCTCACCAGGATACGGGCATCAAATGGGCAGGCCAGGCACCGCTGAAGGAGGAATGGGGTGGGAAGGGGGTCTTGGCTTCAACATTGTGGAGAAGTGGAACTGGGAGGGGGATGACTGTCTGGCCCAGTCGGAGGACTGGACCTGGGAGGGAGAGAACTGGCTGAGATAGAGGGATCCATGGATGTGCTAGTCTGAGGGCAGACTGGACCTTGTGGAGTAGTTGCACGGGGAGGTGGAGAAATGCTGGGGGTAGGCTCAGTGTTTGATGGTGCATGTGGGGGAGAATGTTTGCATTGTCAGCATTCCGTCCATCATTTGTTTGCTGTAACACTTTTCGCCCTAAGCGGGATGGGTATGCCCAGATGTGGGTCCCTTCCTCACTGTGCCACTGGATTCAAGCTAGCCTGGCTGAAGAAGGGTGACATACCCTGAAACCGGTTTCAGGATGCTTGTTTCCGGTCCAGGGAGGACCTGGCCTGGCAGTTCGGTCTGGACTGTTCCCATGAGGCACAGGGTCAAGCCTGATTTGCATATGGCTGGGTCCAAACTGGGGTGGCGTAGTGGGCAAAAGAACGATGGATTTAACCCAGATCTTTTGACTGGGGGAGAATGTTTGCATTGTCAGCATTCCGTCCATCATTTGTAAGCTGTAACACTTTTCGCCCTAAGTGGGATGGGTATGCCCAGACGTGGGTCCCTTGCTCACTGTGCCACTGAATTCAAGCTAGCCTGGCTGAAGAAGGGTGACATACCCTGAAACCGGTCCCAGAATGCTTGTTTCCGGTCCAGGGAGGACCTGGCCTGGCAGTTCGGTTGGACTGTTCCCATGAGGCACAGGGTCAAGACTGATTTGCATATGGCTGGGTCCAAACTGGGGTGGCGTAGTGGGCAAAAGAACGATGGATTTAACCCAGTTCTTTTGACTGGGGGAGAATGTTTGCAGTGTCAGCATTCCGTCCATCATTTGTTTGCTGTAACGCATATGTCACATGGACACATATTTTGTGGGGATGAAGTGCCACTAAGCCCCATGTACTAATGTTGCCACAAAGACAAAGCACAATAGCATGATTAGGGCAATGTGATGCAAGGCCTTTGCGTGTTGTGACATGTCACATACCAACACCATTCCAATTGCCTGCCAAGCCATCAATGATCCAAGGCATGAGAGTGCCTTCTGTAGATGAAGCTATGAGTGGCCTCCATAAGGACAGCTAACGTGTGCCAATACCTAGGCTCTGGCATCTGACATCCCACCGTTGTGCTGACTGATGACATCCATTACACATCAATGTCCCAAGAAATCACTCACTGATTTAAAGCAGTAGCCACAACTTCACCATGCACTGATGCATACGGACACCCCTCCACAATGCACACATACTGAGGACTGACAGTCTGAGTAACATTTGTTTTTTCCATCAAAAGTTACAGTCTAACACCTCACTCACATCACAATTTGCCATACCCACTGATCACATCCAACCATGTTAAGCCCTAGTGCCAAAACAATCTCACAACAGCCACGTTTAGCTACATTGCATCAAACTTCCACTGTCTAACCATCCCAGACATATTGCCATGTGCACAATAAGCAAATGCAGATCAGCCAATGCATCACTGAAATCATCACTATCTACACCATCAGCGCCTATGTGCACTTGCTGTCACTGTTGCAGGGACTTACTTTATGTGGTACCATGCTGCAGATATTTGGCTAAATGTTTTGCAGTGATGCTGTCATCTGTATCATTTAGAAAAACACAACCCATGGGACAGGTGTAACCTCTGCTAACTCACTGCACCCTGAGTCAACATTTGTGTATGTCTCTAGCCACTTACACATCATCACATGAGCACACTATTGTGAGAGCCACGCAGCATACACAAAACTGACAAGTATACTGGGCTACACACTTCACACAACGTCTTCTCCTGTGGAGGAATATCTCAGTTCAGACAACATTCACCAGATGGTAGATGAAAACATGTCAAGAAGAAATGCTATGACACCGTTCATGTATTTCCCACATGAGAATCAAAACATTGTACACATGCAGAACCTCTGCACTCGCCACTGAGGCTACTTAGAAGCCATTGCATCACACTAGAGACATCACAGAGGTCCTGCCTTGCCCTGGGCTGGGATTAATGCAGTCACTCATGTGCAAAGTCACACTTAGGACAATACTCACCCCCAACTTGCGGCTGTTGGGCCCTCAAGCATCCATCCAGCTCTGGCTGTGTGACTGCCAGGATGCGGGCCATCAGTGGGGTCATGGTCCTGCGCGCCAACCTGCCACTTTGAGGGACCAGCCCCAGCATAATTTCTGCAACATTTTTGCTGAGGCGGCAGATGTTATCCCACCTCTTGTGGCAGTGTGAATGGCATCGGTTTGAGACCCCCAGGGACCGCACCTTGCGGGCAATGGCCCTCCATATGGCCTTACGCTGATGGACCTTGAGCTGTGGGCATGGGAGATAAGAAGAGAAATGTATTTAACACTGTGTTGTGTACCACTGTGTGCCAGCCCAGGAAAATGTAAACACATAGCACACAGAAACATCAATGGACAGCAGAGGCCATAGACCATGTCACATAGTAAACTTAGAGAAAGCCATCTTATTACAATGTTAACATCTTTGATGATGGACACACTACCTGCCCATCTCATACACATGCAGAGTGCCAGTACAGAAATCAAGGTGAAACTGGGCCTCATCTGTGATGCACTATGTGAGTGAGCATGACATACGATACACTGTAAATGATGTGTAGTGGTCAGACTCACTGTGTCTTACACTACACACCCCTTAATGTCTTTGACCATTGCATAGCTACACGTGTCATGGAGGTCACAATTAGGTACCTGATCTTACATTCTCCCATTCTAGTCACAAGGTGTAGGCCTGTCCTGTGTACTCCTCAGGACTCTAATTGCTGCTTCATAAATAGGAGGGTGGACAACACATATGTCTTTCTAAGTCATTTTAGTGATATGTCCTTGATACATTGTGCATTTACTTGACTGGCTTGAGGGCTTTTCACTGATGAAAGCAGTGCTGCATCACAAGAATCACATGCATGTACAATGAGAATGATGACACAGTGCATACCATGTGAGACTCTACACATAATGAAACCAAAAGAAGGATGACATGTCCACTGTACATGTAGCATATGTGTAAGAGGTGAGTTGCCACCAATATAGACAGATACAGGTCTTGTAGTCCTGTGCAGACTTGCCACGTCTCCATAGGGTCACTATCAAAGCAGTATACACATTAATCAGTACCCTCTGGCCATTCTACATTTTGCATGTCACAAAGGATCATATGCACACTTAATGAACTATCACATGACATGGCACAGGGAATGTGTGTTCAGAGTTTGAGTTTCTCAAATCAGCAGTGTAACTGTACAACTGCTAAACCACGTTATGTCCATGTCATCATTGCATGCAGTCATGGATATGGGGGAATAAGGCTATACACCACATTGACGTGAAGTCATTACGCTAGGCAGTGTATCACACATTTACATGACCCATTCTCAGAACATCATGTGTGACGTTTGGCTTTAATAGAGCTGCATCAGTGTCTAAGGTGCCATCCTCCACACATACTTAAGCTTAAAAACGTCTACGTCATGTATGGCTCATGCTGATAGCAAAATCAGAATGCATATACATTGGCTTGCACTCACAGGCACATCCTACTGTACAGTAACATAATGTGAGCATTCAGAGCACTATAAAACTTTTACTCATACACTTACCAGTACCTCTGGAGCACCGTATAGCCACCCATACTGGCCAAGGACCTCATCCACCAGGACCTCCAGCTCCTCTGTGGTGAAGGGACGGGCCCTGAGGTTCTCAGTACGAGCCATGACTGGGTCCAGAGATGAGGTACAGCAGCAGTTGGTGGTGATGAATGGCAGGCAGCAGTGTCTGTATGCAAGTGACAGGTGTGGCTATCTCACAGACATTTATAGGCCCCTAGGGTTGTTCCAGTGGTACTCTGCTGATGCAATTGGTCCGCATGGTTCGCATCTTTCAATTGTGGCCAATGCCTGTGACCACAGTGGCGGTGCACGCCTACCGCGATGTTTAAACTGAAAGGCACTACCGCGATCGCAGTTCCCATTGGCTGCAATGACATTCGCATAGGCGGTGTCACACCTCGGGGTCAGGATGTCTCTACCGCAATCCGGCATCATTCAATTGTGGCCAATGCCTGTCACCGCAGTGGCGGAGCACGCCTACCGCAATGTTTAAGCTGAAAGGCACTACCGCAATGGCGGGTCCCATTGGCTGCAATGACATTCGCATAGGCAGTGTCAAACCGCGGGGGTCAGGATGTCTCTACCGCAATCTGGCATCATTCAATTGTGGCCAATGCCTATCACCGCAGTGGCAGGGCACGCCTACCGCGATGTTTAAACTGAAAGGCACTACCGCAATGGCGGTTCCCATTGGCTGCAATGACATCCACATAGGCGGTGTCACACCGCAGGGTCAGGATGTCTCTACCACAATCCGGCATCATTCAATTGTGGCCGATGCCTGTCACCGCAGTGGCGGAGCACACCTACTGCAATGTTTAAGCTGAAAGACACTACGGCGATGGCGGTTTCCATTGGCTGCAATGACATTCGCAAAGGCGGTGTCACACCGCAGGGGTCAGGAGGTCTCTACCGCAATCCGGCATCATTCAATTGTGGCCAATGCCTGTCACCACAGCGGTGGAGCACGCCTACCGCAATGTTTAAATTGAAAGGCACTACCGCGATGGCGGTTCCCATTGGCTGCAATGACATTCGCATAGGCGGTGTCACACTGTGGGGGTCAGGATGTCTCTACCGCAATCCGGCATCATTCAATTGTGGCCAATGCCTGTGACCCCAGTGGCGGAGCACGCCTACCGCGATGTTTAAACTGAAAGGCATTACCGCGATGGCGGTTCCCATTGGCTGCAATGACATTCGCATAGGTGGTGTCACACCGCGGGGTCAGGATTTATCTACCGCAATCTGGCATCATTCAGTTGTGGCCAATGCCTGTCAACGCAGTGGCGGAGCACGCCTACCGCACCTGTGAACGCATTGTGCATTAGCATTCTCGTTTTGCGAATTGCATCACTGATCACAACACATTTACCAAAACTAATTACAGATCGTTGTAAAGTGAATTGAGAGTGTGACATTTAACTTATGTATGCCCACACATGTTATGGCAGTACACATGATTAAATGCATTGGTATGTCCGTACTCATATGTCAAATTTCATCCATGTGGGCATGTATACACATTTCAGGTTGAATTGGCTATAATTTTTGTGAACATGCCAATGTGTGTAATGCAAACTCCTCCCACAGTCATGATGGGCTGACCACATAATGTGCATATATGTCTGTGCACAGTGCTGTATTTATATTGATAGTTGTCCAGCTTGCACTCAATGGGCTCATTTTGTAATGATGTTGTGTTCAGTGTTACTAATGCTTGAGGTTGTGCAGTAACAGCAGCTACATACAACTCAGCATTGATGCTGTTAGCCACATGTGCTGTGTCAGCTAAACACAGGGCTGGGGGCACATGATGTATCACTGTGCCATAGAACATACACATAGTCAGATTTAGATTTGACAGTAGTTATTATGTACATCCTGGCTACATGAATGACTACAGGAGATCAAGGTGTCTATGCATGTCGCTTGTGCATTAAGCAGTTTTTCCAGTCCTCTCAATGTTGTGGTTGTGCTAGTCATTATGTAAGCTGTTACACACATCTCATCTCTGACTCATTTTTACATGTGTCCCCTGCCAGAATACGTAGGAGACGACCACCTGTGTATTGGCCTTTCCCAGAACTGGAGACAATGGAGGATACCGACATCATTAAGAAATTCCGTCTGAATCGCCTTACCCTTCAAGAGCTATGTGCTCAGTTGGAGCCCCATTTGAGGCCTCACAGAACATATCCAACAGCTTTGACACCAACAGTAAAGGTGATGGCTGCCCTGCATTTCTTTGCCACTGGGTCATTTCAGTACACAATGGCCATCGCAGGTGGGATGTCTCAACCTATGTTCAGCATGGTGTTGCGTGATGTCCTGTCCGCATTGTTGACCTACAAGGACAGCTACATTCGCTTTCCAAGGAGACATGAATTGGCAGATGTGAAGGGGGAATTTTATGACCTTGGTCACATGCCTAATGTTGGCCTTGTTCCACCACAGGCACATAAGCACATCTACTGTAACAGGAAGCATTACCATTCAATAAATGTGCAAGTGGTATGCCAAGCGGATCTGATTATCTTGCATGTATGTGCCAAATTTCTGGGTTCTGCACATGACTCCTACATACTGCGTAACAGCATCATCCCACCCTTGATGGAAAATCTGCATCCGGAGTGTGCGTAGCCTGTTGGTGTGTTAGCTGTGTCACGTAGTGTGCTGTATGTGTGACATGCTGGTCTCCTCAAATATTTCTATTACAAGCTTGGTCTGTGTTTCCCACAACTAGGTGGCTCTGCGTATCCCAACCAGCCTTGGTTGCTGAGCCTACTGAGTAATCCAAGGACACCGGGGGAACTCCGCTTTAATGATGCACATGGGAGGACACATCATGTAGTGGAGCGTGCTTTTGGACTTCTGAAGGCTAGATTTCGGTGTCTGGACAAGAGTGGTGGTGCACTACTCTACTCTCCCCAAAAGGTGTGTCAGATCATCGTCGCATGCTGCATGCTCCACAACCTGGCTTGCGCAAAGAGATCCCCCTGATTCTGGACGATGATAATCAGCAGATGCCCCCCGTTGCAAATCCACACATGCCCAGTGATGATGATAGTGGTAATGAGGAAGGTCTTGACCTGCATCAACAGCTCATCGCCAACTACTTCCCATGAGTGTAAGTTACCATTGAGCAACTACGACTGTGTCTGTTTGCTTTGCTGTTCTTGCTGAAGCATAGATGATGTGTTGGGATGCTGGCTGTTGTTGGCACACTCCTAAGGGATAATGTGTGTGGCACAGTGTTTTTGTTTCAATTTACCTCATGTCTATGTTGATGGTGTTGGTCAGTGTTATGTGGGATGAATATTGTACGGTGTAGACTAGTGGTTTGTTGTTGCTGTAATGCCATCATATGACAACTCAATGTCATCTTCTTGTGTCTTTCTAGGTTCCTCCGCCCCATCAATGTCTCATCACAAAACATGTGGTACATTGGAATCAGAGTTAACATTGTATATACTGTGATAAACATGGAACTGACACAAAGGCATAGGTGTGTAAATTGTGTTTATTTTCTATGAGATTGTGTTAAATTGAAAGTGAATGAAAAGTTAGTTGTGAATACTGAGTGTATGAGTTGTCAGTGATGGTAACAAAGACAAATAGAGTAGTCACCACAATAATGAAATTACACAGTCCAACAAACACCTGCCATCAACATGGCAATGTGGGATTGGATAATCAACAAAGTCAATGTTCAGTGCAACACTGGTGACATCATGCTTGGCTCATCGACTTGGCTTTGGTTGGTGCTTTGCCACGTGATCCTCCCGTGGTGTTTCTCTGTTGTCCCCTCTTGCATGTGGCAGGGGGGGCCTCTGCTGCAGGCTCAGAGGTATCTGCGGAGTCATTGTCTTGCAGCTCACCCCTCTCTGAGGCCGCAGCTGAGGTGGTGGGAGTATCAGCAGGCTGGCACTGGAGGGTGGGTGAGTCGTCATTTGATATGCATGTATGTCCCTCAGAACTCCCACAAGCTGGCCCATGAGATCTACAAGTTGTCCCATTTGGGTGTCCATGGACCTCTGCAGCAGGCGGAGCTCACGCAGTTCCTCTACAACCTGGCCCATCTGTCCCTGGTTCTGTTGGTACGCACCAAGAACTATTGCGACGGTGGCCAGGGCTTCTGTCTTAGTATCCTCCTGTGATTGTTCCCCATTCAGTGAATGTTAGTGGTGGAATGGAAGGGCCACCTCCAGTCCTCTGAGCCGCCTCATGGTTCCTGTTGGCACGGTATTTCACCCTGGTCTTGAGGTCATGCCACCTCTTCTTGATGTCACGCAGTGTACGCAGGGTGGTCCCTACTGCATTGACTTTGTTGACAATCCTTTCCCACATTTAATTTTTTCTAACAAGTGGTGTTTGTTGGACCATGCTTCCAAACAAATGTGGTTCTACTCTAATTATCTCATCTACCATCACTGACAACTCATTGTCTTTGAATTTAGGCATTTTTTTCTGTGACATGGTATGTGATGTGCAAAAAAGTGACAAGTGCAGGTAGGAAGGTGGTGGTGGAGATGTGTGTGGTGTGGAAGTGTTGGTGTGTGTGATTGTGATGATGTGTTGTGTGATGATTTGCCTCTCCTTTCAGCTGTGGTGTATGGCCCTTCACTGCTGGAGTTGTGCAAAGGATGATGGTCAGGGAAGGGGTTGGTTTTATACTCAGTTATGTGGGTGTGTAAAAATGAGGACTGCCTGTCAGGTGTATTTTCCATGTTGACTAGGGTTTTCATTGGTTTTCAAAACGTTGGAGGGGTGTCATTGGGGCGTGTCAGATGTGTTTGATCGCAGCGGAGAGAACAGGCACACTTGGAGGCCTTGTTGTGTAGTTGCATTCGACCGCCGTTCATCTTTTCGCGCGACCGCAGCGGTTGTAACGCAATGATCATTACGCCAGCTCTGCCATCTCATCATAATTTCACTTGCAGTCATTCCACGTGAGGATCGTCCTTTTTGATGCATTCTGCTGCTTTTCCGTCCGCCGCGGTCAGAAATTCTGTTTTTCCGGACGTAGCGGACGGTTTTTTGTGAAATCCGACAGCCGCAGTCGAATTTTACATTCATCGCATCGTAATGTCACTGCCGGTTTTTCTACGGAACACGCAGGCATTTTTTTTCCGGAGGCACGGCGGTCGAAGGGCTTTTCACTCTGCCATCGTAATGAACCCCTATGTGTCAGTGTTGTAGCAAGCCTAATGTACTAAAAAAAATGATAACTGGTGGAGTCACATATATTGCTCTCACCTCTTATGAATGCTTCTCGATAAGCGTAGTGAAGGTAGGAAGGTAGGATCACACACTTTTGTCACTTTTCAATAACTGCATGTATTAAGGGAAACAGTATTAACCATGTATCAGAGATAAATATCAGGTGTGAAAAAGGAGATATAGCACTACGGCTTTAGGTGTTTATACATTAAATTCAGATGATCCAATGCATAAAATGTGACCTTTGAATCTTGATGTGAAAGTACTAAGGAGCCAATAAGTGCTTCCTGAGTGGCACATACATCTCTAGCCGTAGTGCTATATATCTCTACCACACTGACACATAGGGGCATATTCTCAAGGAGCTATCGCCGAGTTAACGGCACGTTAACGCAGCCAAAGTCGCGATAAATTCATCGCCCCATTCACAAGCTGGTGCTAACAGCCGATATCACCACTTTACCCGCGACAGCACCCGCAAAAAACATCGCCACAGATGATCCCGGCAACTAACGCTAATGATATGCAGAGTAGGCGTACCCGTGCAAAAAGCCGCGACAACACCACTCCACAACATTCTCAACGACCAGCCAGATCTGCGATAAGATCACAAAACATGCGATAAGGCGCGTTAGCAGCAGGAAATGAACACCTGCTCTTACCTGGTGTAAAGTCGGACGACAACCGGCACCAGACAAGGGAGCACAGCCCATAGCCACACATGAAGAACAACAGATGCCATGGAGCCACCCACCATGCATCCCGGAGCCCCAAGAGGGCAACAACACCCACCGCCACCACACCCAGGCCCCCCCCCCCCGGGCCCCACACCGGGCACCCTCCACCCACCCCCGGACAAAGAGATGGCACATCAACGGTACGAAACCATAAACAAAACAATGTGCCAGATGTCGCACAATCACAACACCCAACATACATGTGCCATCAGACAAATGCGAATCAGACATTCATCTTAGATATAGCAAATAATTCGCCCAATACAGAATAAACACAAAACAACAATTTTGAACAGTCCTGGCGGGTCCCCCAGGACAGTCTGGAAGTCACAGCCTGCAAAACCAAATTACAGATAAGAAGGTGTGTCATGCACTCTCCAAAGGACAGAGAGAGCGAGCGAAAGAGAGAGACAGAGATAGAGAGAGTGAGAGAAAGAGAAAGAGAGGGGGAGGGAGAGGGAGAGGGAGTGAGAGAGAGAAAGAGAGAGAATGTACAAGGAGCGCAAAGCCAATCGGGCTCCTGGCTCATACATGCCAAATGTTGTGTGTGTATCACCATTGGTGCACACCAAGTCAAAGGCCCGGCATCAATAGCAACGCGAAGGAAACATCACATCTCAAAAATGCAAGCAGTAGTCAGACCAACATTAGGAATGAAAGATCCTTTGTCTCAACACACAAGGCCGAAGGACATCTGAACCCCCGACCTTGGTCATGAATGCGGCTGGCACTCCCTGCGAGAGATACCATACCAGATCCTGATGACTCTCACACCACGAACTGCGCGAATCAAAGACAAACGTGTCCACACCCCACACACACTTGTCCCTGCTTGGGGTACACCTGCCTTGGATGCCACTGTCACATAAGTGAGAAAAAACCCATACGCACAAACGTTGCACACAAATACAACTCATTGCTCCGAGCAGTGGCAGACCATCCACATAACTGCCGCCTGTCAGAAGAGTGCCGGTGCTACGAGACCAACAAAGGCAATGGCTGGCAATCCCGGGCACATGCACAACCCCTGTCACATGGAACTGTACCGTGCACGAATGCTGCATCTGTTGGGATCACTGCCACTGGCAGTGTTGTGCATCAGTTACCGTCTGAGTTTCCGACTTGTGTACGTCACCTGCGTCCAGCCCTGGTTCCACTGTCGAACATGCACATTCGAGTGGCCCATGGATGTCTGCCTATCCAACACAATGGTAGCTGAACTGGATTATGACTTGTGTGTGCGCCCCCTATTGGCCCACGAACAGGAGTGTAACCGTGATACCCGTGCATGGGATGCATTGACATTGGGCGTATGTGCAGGCAGTTGGGCATGGGAGATTGCACAACTCCTCGTGTGCAGTGACCACATCGAGGAGCTCCCCAATTGGGCTGTGTTGCGGATTGGTGAAACGGCGTGGACGGAGCACAGCTGCCCGGACCAGGAAATGGATTGGCTTGCCGTCGTGTACCTTGACCCCAACAACGAGGAACTCTCGGAACAGATTGCCCATGAAGCAGTGCTCGCATACATGGACGAGTAACTACGTTTCTGCAGCCACAACTGATTGTCACCCACAGTACAGGTCACCACACCTTGTAGCACCTTGGAGGAATGGCCATACATCCCACCACAACAGTGGACATGTCTGCCTTCGCCAGGACTCAGAATGCATGTGCGTGGACCTACGCGTGTGTACACACACATGTGCAAGGTGATGCAGTCCCATGGGCGGGGCTGCACAGCCTCGTTTGGCAACATCACAAAATCAGAGACACTGCTGGGGGGAGAGAACACACATGGCAACGTAGCACGACATGTGACCTTGTAGGATCCTTTCACCTGCTCACTGTCAGCATAGCACACAGTCAGCGCAGTACGGCACAACAGCACCATGCAGATCCCATGGGCTGTGAGTCGTGCCCCCTGACACGGACCAATGAGCAGACGCCAAACATCACATGACTCGTCCAGCACGGCAAGGTGGGTCGGGACTGTTGACATCCGTGATGAGTGGTGTTTATTCCTGCCACCCCATTACTTGCACCTCAACATGCCCCTAAGCTGCCTGTAAGTGTCTTAAACATTGCTCTGCATGTTGTGGCCCTTGCCTTGCCCGTGCTGACTCGCACATGCCAATAAAGCCCACGCCACTGCACCTGTGTACAACTGTGATGAGTGTTCATTATAATGACAAATCGTGTGCCCACATGTGCATTGTCCGTATACAGGGAGGGATTGACTGATGCTTGTGGACTGTGTGTGGGTCCCCATTGACAGCTCCACCTCTGTGGGCCAGACATTGTGGCTGGGATAGTTGCTGGCAGACTGGTGCTCTTACGTGTCACCAGCAATGTGCGTATGGTGTCCAACTACTTGCCATGTAGATCAAGGTCATCCATCAAAACAGACTGTGTCCACACAGATGTGTGTGAGCAGGAATGCGAAGAGACGTTCTTTTGTCACATGTGATGGGGACACCACTTCCGGACTGCTACCGATCATGAGATTTCTACACACAGCCCGATTTGACACATGGACATGGGGCTCCGTTGGGGGGTAACGAGATTGTCGTTAATGTGCAATGAGGCCACAGCTAGTTCATACCTTCACAGTCATCTAACTGGGCATGTGGGTCAGGCTCAAACATGCGCATTGAGGACATTTCCCAGGGTGTACCTTTTGGTGCGATCAATGTCCCTGCATTCATCCAAACATTAATACGTGAGGGAACATAGACATGACACATCTTTGTGATTTGGAATGTTTTATTCACATTCTGGGGGGTGTCAGAGCAGGAGCAGTACATGGCCACTTCAAGCCCACATAACATGGTTGACCAGTGGTGAGCCAACCAGAGTCCTTGGGGGAATGCAAGGTGAATCTGAAGAGGTAGAGTTCAGTCCGCCGCAGGATTGCTGTGTCATTGGTACCAGAGCAGATATGGCAGTCCATGTCGGGGTCCAGGTGTATGTCGCAGAGTGCTTCGGGGGACATTGGGAGGTGTTGTTCCAGGGCATGATGCAGAGAGCACAACCAGGCAGGGACAGGCCATGTGGCGGGGACGGATGCTACTGCCTCCTTCCTCACACAGTCATTACCCTCGACATCTTACTCCTCTGAGACGTCTTCTGTGTCCGGTGTGTCAGGTGTGTGTGGTGGTGTTATGGCTGCGTCACTGTGTGCCACTGACACATCAGGGTGCGAAGGTGATAGGGCTGCATCACTGTGTGCCACTAACACATCAGGGGGTGGAGATGTGTGTGTCGAGCTTCCTGCAGCAGTCATCTGGTACAGGCTCAGTGGCAGCAATGGCAAGATGAGGATCTGCAAGGCATGGAAGATCGCAGCTACATCTCGCTGGTGTTCAGCAGTGGCAGCCATACTTCCAGCCTGCATCTGCTCCATGGTCTCCATTGTCCACCGCATCTGTGCCAACTCTGTGCTGTCATTGCTGGAGCCTGTCTGCCTAAACAGGTCTCGTATCTGGGTAATGGACCCAGCGAGGTCAGCCAAGGATTGTTGTTGAGCATGGTGCGGACAGTGGGTGTCCGTTCAGGGCTGTAGGTGCTCCCTGATGGGACTCAGGCACCCACGTATGGCATCGAGTTTGGCTGCCATGAGGTCGAAACCCATCCGCAGCTGATCTGCCACCTTCTCCTGGCACCCTAACACACTGTGTTGGAATTCCATGTGTTGGTCGTGGGGGTCCTGGGAGCCAGCCGTGGTTGTGTGTGCTTCCTGCTGTGTGGGCTGTGCAGGTGGTGGGGTGACCGCGATGCAGCTGGGCTGCCCTGCTCCTGGAGGTGGGGTGCGGAGGCTGTCCACGAGCCGTTGGAGTGTGTCTGTGCAAATGTGCAGGGCGTCCTCTTCATCATCACTGAAGAGCTGTGTGGTCTGCTCTGCAGGAGGTGTTGATTGTCCTTCTGCAATGTAAAGGGGAGATGCAGGTTAACAGTGTGTTCCATGTATGTTGACGCATTGTAGATGTTTACATCCAGACTGCATGACGATGTACATTGTGACTGTTTTGGTGAAGCTGGCTACTTGATGGGAGACAGTGTAGATTTCGACTACATGACGGATGTGTGGTTGTACTCGTACATTGCCATCTCGCAGTGTCATGCATTGCCGGATGTGATTGGCCAGTTTCTACGCACGGGCGGCACCATTTGTGTCCTCTGTCCTGTGGTGTGGGTGTTGCACTCTGTGCCACATTGTCGTCAGTGTTGAGGTACTGTGATTGCCATGTGTGTGTGCTGCATTGTTGCCTAATCGCCCCTGCAGCTCTGCTTTGGCGGACCCTTATCCCTTGGAGTCGGTGTGCATGTGACTTGTGTGCTTTTCGGGTGATGGGATGTTTGCGACTTGGGTCATTTGTGCGACTGTAGAGATTTTGTACTCTTGTGCATTGTGTGTCTGCTGCTGTGTTTTTGACGTCATGGGTCATAGGTACACGTGGATGTGACCTGCTCCTTTACAGATGTGGTCCACACTCAGCCACCTCAATGTCGTGTCGTGCCCCATGTCATGTCTTGTGACTTCAGCCATGCTATTGGTCATGCAGTGTCACTTGCATTGTCAGTGTGGCTCACAGAGCCGCTGATTTTATGGATTCGGCACATGTGCATGGGTGGGGTGTGGCATTGGTGATATGGAGGGTGGCCCATTTGTGCACATTGTGGACGTGGGCCTACTTGGTGTTTCTATGTGTGCTGGGGTGTGCCAAGGGTATCACGGACATGTTGCGCACTCATTGTGGGTGTGCAGTGTGCTGCACATGTTTGTGCATGTGTGCCATTGTGCCCATCTTCCCCCGTCCCCCCAGTCCCTGGTCGTTACTCACCCTGTTGCTGTTGGGTCCGGTCATATCGCACTGTGTTCAGACTCCCGACTCCTTGCACCGTCTCCACACTGATGACTGTGGCCACCATTTCCTCCAGCTCATCCAGCTCCTCCTGTGGCGTCGGACTCCCACCTCCAGTCGCCTTTGCTGCCTTCATGTTGGCAGCGAGTTTCTGTTTGGTTTGGCTGTGCACTTCATGCCAGCGCCTCTTGACCTCCTCCATTGACATCCTCGGCACTCCAACTGCATTCACGTTGGTGACGATGGACTGCCATATTTCAGTTTGTGTTGCCAATGACGCAGTGGAGGTGACGAACAGTTGTTGGTAGTGTTCTATCACCTCCGTGACGGTGATCCGGTCTTCCTGCGGACTGAACCCCGTCTTCCTCTTCCTCTTCTCCCTGCCCTTCCCCTGGCACGGGGTTGCTGGCTGGTCCTCCGTGGGGCTTGTGGGGTTCGGGTTGTCCTCTGCACTCGGTCCGGGTGCATCCATGGTGCTACGCAGTTTGATTTGGTTTTGTCTTTTTTTTTGGTTTGCTTTTATAGTGCTTTTTCACGCATGACGCGTGGGAATTTCAGGCCTGTAGCTGGTTGTCGCTGATTTTTGTAGCGCGTTTGGGGCATCGCAGGTTTTTTCGCGTTTCGCATTTTTTCTGCGTCGCGTTAATTTTTGGGCGGTCATTTGGCGCGTTATCCTGCTACTATCGCATGGTGCCGCCGGGTTGGGAATACCACGTTAACACGGTGTTAGTTTCACGCGATGGACTGCGATATGAAGGGTTGCGTTAAGCAACTTTTGCGGAAGTTATCACACGTTCTTGTGAATATGCCCCGTAGTCTTTTTATCACTCAGGCTGTTCAACATTATGCTCATAGTCCTGAGGAAGACCCAGCGTTGATGTTTTGTAATAACACTCTACATTTGGGGGTCGAAACATCGACATAAAGAATAGGCGTTCCATTCCAAACCAGACATATCTACGCCAAAGAATAAGGCCATGTGTTTGAATATGTAAAATAAGGTTACACAGATGCCCAATCAAGTTATCGTCTTTTATGGGTGTTACTATTGTCAATTGTCCTATAGTCTTTGGATTGTGTTAGTTGTTATGTAATGTATATGGCACATATATATATATGTATCATCCTACACGATTTATGACTTTATAATATATCAGTCACAATTTGAACTCACAGTGTCAGTTTCATCTGTTTTGTTTATTTGTGGTTAGTAGCAATTTAGTGTGGACAATTGACTGTCCGTCCTAATTGAACAGGACAAACTTAGTTCTAAAGTAATTGTTTCTGTCTCTGCAGAACTGCTGTTTTGTATACTGTCATAATTCCACAGGTTCTGTGAGGTACTGGGATACCCCATTGATATTACTACCTTTAGAAAGTGGAACTTTTCTTGTTTAACCATCCTGTGCCTCTGCCTGCCTGTGGAATCAACATCTGGTTTAGCCTGTTTTTGCATTCACTCTAGACAGTAACACAAAGGGAGTTGAGGTGTGCCCTGCATATCCTGATGGCCCATCACCAGGCTGATGGGCCTTCTAAACTAGAGTGATGGGAGGTGTTGTCACCAACACTGGAATAGGGCTGTGCCTGGGCTCTCACAATGCTGTCTCCACCCCCACTGGAGTGTCTCTGGAGCCAAGAACAGGAAGGACAAGAACTTGTGCACTACAAAGACAGTCCTTTGAAGAACGTATACTTCAAAGGCCAATAGGGGTATGAGTATTGGACCTAAAACCCCAGACTTTTAGAACGCTTCTGGAACAAGAGGAGACTCTGCCAAGGAGAAGAGCTGAAGAGCTGTGAGGAGGAGTACTGCCCCTTTGCTGTGTGCTGCTTTGCTGGGTTGGCCTGCAGTTGCTGCTTCTGCTTTGGAGAGGAAAATGACTGGACTTTGCAGTGCATCCTGCTTGTGAAGTTTCTCCAAGGGCTTGTGTGTGCTTGCCTCCTGTTATAAGTCCCAGGGTCATCGAAGACTTCATTTACAGCACACGGACTCCATTGCTGGGAATCCTGAACCTGCCAAGTGGTGCCAATTCCATTTTTGGACCATTGGTGGTGTATGCTGGACTGTAAAGCAATCCAGGCACCATCACCTACACCCCTGTCTGCACCGACGCCATGGTCATGGCTCGCTGGGTGAGCGCAGCACCGACCACTATGACACGGCAGCCCTGATCTCACCAACAACGCTTCTCGCTGACATTGACGTCGCTGCCAGCAAGGTGGCCATGGACACTGTCTTGAATAACACTGCGCTCTGGTCTCACCGACACCGCCGCTTCACGCCGTCTCTGACTATATTGCCTGCACCGTAGCGATGGTCACTGCCCTCGTCGACACTGCAGCCCCTGGCCTGCCAATCATAGAAACATCAACTCGGACATCGTCGTCCAAAGTCACTCCCTGGAGGAACACGAGAAACCAACCATGATGACACCGCAGCCCCGGGTTGCCCGACGACAGCACCGCACAGACGCCCGCAGCTGCCTGCACCAAAGCCACAAACACTGCATCATGAAGTGCACGAAGCACTGCCCGTGACGACATCACATCGCTCCTGACTTCAACTTCACGGAGTTCGATCTGCAACCCCTGTGACTTCAAGGACTTACCGACTTCTGCACCGAAATGCATCACCGACACCTTGCGACACTCGCAACTCCTCACTGCTACACTTCACCGCAAGGCCCTTGAGGCCTCTTCAACTCCAAGGTACTATTTGCTGGTCATCCCCGACTCCGTAGCCGGCCCTCGACTCCATCAAGGTTGGGCTGAGCTGTTGGATTTGTTGGTCACAATGCCGTGATAGACCCGGTTGGCACTATCGACTTCAAGGAACTGTATTTTTGCTTTATTCTTAAGAAATTCATATCTGTGCTTGTGTATGTTGTTTTTGGTGTTGTTTTGGTCTTGTTTTGAAGAGATAAATATTGGCTGTTTTTCTAAACTGATGTGGTGTCCATTTTGCAGTGTTTTCACTGTGTTACTGTGTGTGTTTTGTACAAATACTTTACACATTGCCTCTGAGATAAGCCTGACTGCTCTTGCCAAGCTACCACAGAGGTGAACAGGGGTTATCTTGGGTGTGTAATCCCCTTACCCTGACTAGAAGGAAGGGTCCCTACTTGAACAGGGTGCCAGCCACTGTCAACTAGAGACCCCCATTTCTAACAGTCAAACGCAAATACAAATGCACCAAAAACACACCTTTCCTATGTTAGAGGGAGGTTTCCCAGGTCCAGCTCCAGCTCATATCTAATTGATTTTACTCCCAAGTTCAACAGTAAAGCTTGTCCCCCATTCATCGTGATGTGAGCGCAAAGCCCATGAGTGCATATGTCCACCTCTGTATGTAAATGTAAAAATCTTTAAATATTAGAGTATTCAATGTGACAAGAATGACAGTGTCACATCACTCACTCCCCTTTGGCATGAAATATTAGAATATAAAAATATCAATTTAACTGTGGTAGACTCTGGTTACTAAAGGTGCAGATGATGCAAATAGTTTCCCAAAAAACATTATTATTTCTGATTGAAATAGAAACAGAAATGTTACTTGAGCATATGGAATGCATTGATGTACTAACAGAAAGTCCCCTTTAAATTCCCTTATGATAGCAAAGAGGAGCATGAACATGATTTCAATGTCAAGATTTGATGATTGGTTGGTACAGGAAGCAAAGATTTTATGTGGGACTGTGATAGCTGATACTTGTAACTGCAAATTCTATGTAAGTAATATGACAATTAGCATTTTATGTCTGTTACTTTGTAAAAATGTCAAAGATGTGTGCTTCACAATGTCTATGATTTGATTTTGGCATAAACACAATGCACCTATGTTATTTGTAATATATGTATTTAACATTAGCATATGGTCACTCATTGCAATAAATAAGTAAGCCCAAGCGGGTACTCCGCTCCGCCAGCGGAGTTTCCGGAGTTTTGCCTACTCCGCATTCCGTTGCTGCGCACGCGCATGACATACAATGTAGGGGTTATCAAAGAAGAAGGACGGCGAGGACGAGGAAGGAGAGCGGCCATGGTGAGGAGGAGGCAGCCACGGCAGGTTCGTGCTTTTATTTTACATTATAATTACTTTGGGAGGGGGGAGGCAGCGGAGCTGAGTTTTTTTCCAACTCCGTGGAACTCCGCGTAGAGGCACTACCTCTGCTCTGATTGCGCCACTCTTTTTGCATACACAGAGAGTATTTTTTTTAAAGTTCCAGTGTGCCAACATAATACGCACTGAATTATGAGTATTTATAGGAATGAAAAACTAAGTTACAAATATTTAGATTAATAACAAGTTTTTATATGACTTAATGTTGGCAATATGGACTTAAACAAACAAATTAAACACTGCACACAACACTTTGAAACTTTCAATCCAGATATAAACTTTTATATTTGCTGTACTGTAAAACATACTACCTTGCTGCTGTTTGTAGGCTTCCAGCTAAGCTTGGAGGGTTGGCAAAGGGAGGTATGATGGAACAAATTCATGCCATTACCACAAGCCTTTACCATGCAATGCCTTTACCACGCATTGCCTTTACCATGCATTGCCTTTACCACGCTTATACCTTTACCACGCTTACTTTTGCAGCGAACATGTAAGTATATTACAGGTAAATGAAAACCCCATATAAGATATATATCCTTATCAACCCCAGTTCCTACACTCAAACACCCCTAAACCCTAAATATACCCTTACCACCAAATGCCCTTACTCACTCCTAAACCCTAAAAACACCCTTACCACTCTATACCCTTACCCACCCTAAACCCTAAAAATATCCTTACCACCCAATATCCTAAAACTACCCTTACCACTCTATACCCTTACCCACCCATAAACCCTAAAAAAAACACTTTCCACCCAAAACCCTAAAACAACCCTTGCCACCCAATATTCTTACCCACCCCTAAACCCTAAAAAGCACCCTTTCCACCCAATACCCTTACCCAACGTAAATCCCAAAAATACCCTTACCCACCACTAAACCCTAAAACTACCCTTACCACTCAATACCCCTATATACCCTAAAACCCTAAAAACACTCTTACCGCCCAATAACCTTATTCACCGAAACCCAAAAAACACTCTTACCACCCAAAACCCCTACCCACCATAAACCCTAAAAACACCCTTACCCTTACCATAAACCCTAAAAATATCCTTACAACCCAATATCCTTACCCACTCCTAAACCCTAAAAATACCCTTACCACCCAAAACCCCTTCCCACCCGAGCCCTAAAAATACCCTTACCAGCCAATACCCTTACCCACTCCTTACCACCCAATACCCTTACCCTTACCCACCCCTAAGCCCTAAAAACACCCTTACCACCCAATACCCCTCCCCACCCTAAACCCTGAAAATACCCTTACCACCCAAAACCACTACCCACCCTTAAACACTAAAATCACGCTTACCACCCAATACTTTTACCCACCCCTAAACTCTTGAAAAACCCTTACACTAATTTCATATATACATATATGAAAATAACGCGGTTTCACTCACCTGTGATATACTTACATTTTCTTTGTAAAGGTATGTGTGATAAAGGCATATGCATGGTAAAGACTTGCGTGGTAAAGGCATTGTCTGGTATAATGACTGCATGGCAATGGTAATGCATTATAATGACTTCATGGTAAAGGTTGTTTCCCTTGGCAAAGCTATTCTGAATGACTCTCCTGTGCATTATTAGGTACCTTGGGCTAATGTGTATGGAGATGGGAAGATGCCACCAGCACAAACTCTGCATTTAAATTTGCTCCACTCCAGAGAGCTTCCTAACACTTGCAACACTCCGTAGTTCTTCTTGTGTGAACACCCATTGCACTGCAGAACGTGGCTTCATGTCCTTGTCAGCTGTACTGCTCAAAAGGGTTTCAAAATCCCTATAAAACTGAGGATATTTCTGGAGAACTCCCTGCCCTATGATTTTCAATTCCTTCTTGGAGAAACTGGGGGCTCTCTCTCGTGGACCCTCATACCATTTGGGGAATTATGTAACAAAAGAAGCAGCAGGATGCAGGGGGACTTTGTAGTGGTCCTTGGAAGGCTCAGGAATGGCCTACTTCTTATATTTCATTTCTTGTTTATTGTGGTTTGCGGAGATCTCCACCCAGACTAAGACGTTTTCCAACTCTGTTATGGAGTTCTTTGCCTACATAGCAGAAGCAGATAATTTCATATTGTATGCTTTTTAAATAGCTATATATATAAAAATGAAGGGAAAACGTTTATTGGATTGTAAGTGTCTCCCTAGAGCAGAGGTCTTCAAACTGGGGGGCGCACCCCCTGGGGGTCTGTGGCGGCGTTCCCAGGGGGCGCAAATGCCTCAGTACTTTTGAATGAAGATGACATAGAAACGCATCTTTGTTTTTCATGTTTCCAGGCTGTCTTAAATTACATGACAGTTGAAATGTATAAAAAAATAAGGCAGCTGTGATCCTGAGCCTTGGAGTGGCGATGTCAATGGCTTGGCTAAAACCAACAAAATATTCTATAAGTATTGTTAGAAATTGGGTCTCTCATTGGCATTGGTATGCACCCTTTCCATGTAGGGACCCTCACTCTAGTCAGGTTAAGGGAGTCACACAGCTAAGATAACCCCAAAATGACAAAAATCCAACATTCACAAATAAAGATATCACTTTTCAAAGGTTAAATAAGGTCAGTCCATAGAAATCTATGGATGTGTTTCTTTTAGCACAAAGTATGTTCGATGTGTCAAAATTCAAAGACAAAACAGGCGCAAGGGAGATGAGGCGCAGGAAATGCAAAGCGTTGCATCGGTTCCTTACTCCCAGGGGTTCCTTTACTGCTACGCAGAGGTGAAGCATCAGTTCTTTACTGTCATGGGAGGTGCTGCGTCAGTTCCTTAGTGGAAGGGGAGGGGATGCGTTGATCTCTGGACACTCGGCCTCGGTTCCTTACTGCTGGGCAACGTTGATGAAGAGACAGCATCGAGGGACGATGAGTTGAAAATCCAGACGGGCTGTGTCGATGCGGCGGCGGTGATGCAGGCGCTGTGTGGATCTCACAGACGTGAAGCAGGCAATGCGTCAATTCTTCAGCCGCAAAGCAGAGGCTGTGTCGGAGTCAGAGTGGGTGCCACAGACATCAGTGATACAGTACATGGGACACAGGCTGTGGTGATTTTTCAGCCACAAAACTGGCACTACGTCGATTCTTCAGCCGCACTGCTGTGCTGCATCAATTCTTCAGCCACACAGTGGTGTTGCAGTGAGAAAAAGGGCGCTGAGAGTCGATGCGTGGATTTTCTCTTCAGATCACCAGATTGTACTTCCAGGGCCCCAGGAACTGGAGTTCCCACCACTTGGCAAGTCAGGGCTATCAGCAGAAGAGCCCAGGCACTGGTAGGTGAAGTCTTTGATGGCCCTGAGATTTCATAACAGGAGGCAAACACACACAGGCCCTTGGAGAACCTTGGAAGCGGAGAAAAGAAAGCAAAGTCCAGTCCTATCACTCCCAGGACAGAAGCAGGAAGCAACAGGCAGAGTGGCAGTCCCTCCTACAGCATCTAGCTCTTCTTCCTGGCAGAATGTCCTTTAGTCCAGAAGTGTTCTGATTTTGGGGTGTCAGAGGTCCAATACCTATACCCCTTTCTGCCTTTGAAGTAGGCAAACTTCAAAGGAAAGTCTTTGTAGTGCACAAGACCCGGCCTTTCCCTGATTGGCTCCATACAGACTACAGGGGGGTGGAGAAAGCTTTGTGTGAGGACAGGCGCAGCCCTATTCAGGTGTCAGTGACAGGTCCTCTCACCACTCTAGCTCAGGAAGGCCCATCAGCCTGGTGATGGGCCATCAGGATATGGAAGGCACACCTTAGCTTCCTTTGTGTGACTGTCAAGAGTGAATGCACAAGAGCCCAACTGTCAGCCAGCCCAGACATGGATTCTACAGACAGGCAGAGGCACAGAACGGTTAACTTTCTAAAAGTGGCATTTTCAAACACGCAATCTAAAAACCAACTTCACTAAAAGATGTATTTTTAAATTGTGAGTTCAGAGA
Organism: Calotriton arnoldi; assembly: GCA_963921515.1. Classification (NCBI taxonomy): domain Eukaryota; kingdom Metazoa; phylum Chordata; class Amphibia; order Caudata; family Salamandridae; genus Calotriton; species Calotriton arnoldi. The sequence goes on from CAWUFW010005112.1 coordinate 636,894, forward strand.
CCACAAACTCCAAATCTCTATCTGCTCCCAAAGGGAAATTGCACTTAAAAGATGTTTCAAGGCAATCCCATGTTACCCTGTGGGAGTGATAGTCCTTGCAATAATGAAAAAGAAATATAGCAGCATATCACTATTAAGACATGTAAAACACACAAGTACATGTCCTACCTTTTAAATACACTGCACCCTGCCCATGTGGCTGCCTTGGGCCTACATGTAATAAAAGGGAAGGTTTGGGCCTCGAAATTGTGTGCACTTGCCAGGTCGAAATGGCAGTTTAAAACTGCACACACAGACACTGCAGTGGCAGGTCTGATACATGTTTGCAGGGAAACTCATTTGGGTGGCACAACCAGTGCTACAGGCCCACTAGTACATTTGATTTACAGGCCCTGGGCACACCTGGTGCACTTTACTAGGGACTTATTAGTAAATCAAATATGCCAATCATGGATAAACCAGTAACCAATACAAATTGGACAGAGTGCATGTGCACTTTACCACTGGCTAGCAGTGGTAAAGTGCCCAGAGTCCTAAAGCCAAAAAAAACAGGTCAGAGAAAATAGGAGGAAGAAGGCAAAAAGTTTGGTGATAACCCTGCAAAAAGGGCCAAGTCCAACAAATATTTTGTTGCATTTTCATGTTCACAACAAAAGCATTTAAAATAATGCATTCAACTTAGGTGTAAAATAAGGAGTAAAATAAATGCACATTAAACTAGTTGATGGGAAATGCACTCGCTCACATTATGAAACTTGGTTAATGTGATCACTGCAGATGTCTGTATGTGAGACCAGAGTGTCACAGAACTGAATCCTGTTTGGTGCAGTGCATAATAGTGACTTGTGTATTTATATTGCAATAAGGGCCCAACATGTAACAGAAGAGAATGTGAATATGTAAGGAATTATTCTAAAATTGCATTAAACACTGTTTACGACAGGCTGCCACACACTGATTTCATGTATGTGATTGGGGCCACTGGAATTATACAGCAGCGAAGCACCTAATTATGCGTCCGGGTTCACTAAATTATGCTGCAAGATAAGCCAAATTGTGGGGTAAAATGCGGCACATTTTTTATTAGTATTACTTCATTATTTTGACATTTGGTCACATAGTAGTACTGTCTGGGTAAATATTTCACCTCATTAGTACCAATTTAACAACCAAACACAGAAATAAGCAACTGAAAGATGACCAGTTACCCTTTGCGAAGGGCTTCCACTGTGCTCAAACACATCACCACATGTTAGTAACTATTGATCCATTTGAGCTAGAAACAAAATTGTTTTTGTTAAAATCTGAATATTAAATTGCAGGTGGTGAATTATGCGGCAATTTCGACAAATCCATTAGTATGTAAAAAATTCCATAGCTGCAGAATCACATAATTCATGTGGCCCTGTATAAGATAAAACAAGTGCTTTCAAAGAATACATATTAGTAATAGTTAACCAGACTGTAACTAGTGCATGCCTTTTTTTTATAAGTCCTTTAAATGGATACTTTACAAAACTCAGCTACCTTACATTACCTCTAAAAAAGTAATTAATTGTTGTCTTCATGGTGCTTCAAGTGTCTCCATAAATTAAATCACTTTAGACACCCTCCTTTAGCTCTCAAACAGAGGTACCACCAGGTCCCCATTAACAATTTTGGGGATGGTTGTTTCTAACAAAAAGTATGGAAACAGTTTTTGTAAAATTAAAAACGCATAGGTCCCTTCGTCCTCATACACCCTGCCAACTTTGGCCTCTGTTTACATACAGAAGTCCTTTCAGATGAGTTAAGAGGGTAGACGGGAGGAGGCCAAAAGGGTTATATTCAGAGGCCTGATTGTCCGGACCACTGGGGTTTCTAGGTAATGGCCCCGGAGAAAGAGAAAAGCAGTGAAATGCATTGATAGCGTCAAAGAGATGACCCAGAGGAGGTGGTGCTACATTGAATTACATTTTTTCATTTATAAATTTATAAATGGGACAGCTCCCCCCATTCTTCAGAGAGGTACCCTGAAGAAGGTGTTGAGAAATGCGGGATCATTTTTTTTTAGAAGTCCATCACTACCATTAGTGCAGCAGGTGCACTGGCACTGGGGAAATGGCGTGAGGGGCCACTACACCCTAATAATGGGTGTGGTACTAGCACAAAGGGGTGGAAAGATATTTTTCTTGTTAGCATTGGGGATCAGATTGCAAGCAACCGGGAGGGGTGGAGATGCTGATATTCCCTCCCTTATTTCGAAACAAAGGGGCAGACAGTCCGCTTTCGGTCTCGGCCTAGGAATAATGGGCAGTGGAATGGGCAGATAAATAGACATCATTGGTGCAGCAGGTGCAGTGGCACCAGGACCCAGGAGTGTGAGAGCCCAACTAAACCCCTATTAATGGCTGCTTTAATCATTCCTTTCTTGCATTAGGGCTTAGTGCACCCTTGCTGTGCCTGTGTTGTTTTCAGCTTCGGACCAATGGCCCAAGAGAGGAGATAACTTGAGCATAAGAGACACTTTAGCATTTGGCTTCAGGGAGATTGCAGAAAGGAGGATGACTTTAACAAGGGGCAGAGAAGACTTCCTGCTTCGCAAGGCAGTAGGTCTCATTAGTGAAGCAAGCAAAGTGGTATTGGGGCCCAGGATTGCGAAGGGCCCACTGCATCACAATTCAGACTGTCTTATACTTTAAAATAAAACATGGAGAGGACATTAGAGATGAGGTGGGCCACACTTGGCTGCTCATTTTTACTGAAAAAGACAAAAAATCTGTTTAAAAAAAGCAAGTGATGGCCAGATGTGGTGGGGAAGGGGTGAAGGAGGCAGAGGGTATAGACTACTTCTCAGAGCCGCAGCTATCATTAGTACAAAAGACATAATTGCATTGGGACCCAAGAGCATAAGGACCTCAATTAATGGGAGTTTTGTTTTTTGCCTAGTTCCGTTTTTTATGTGTTTGCTCTTCTATGGGGATCACATTTAGTGTGGAGTATGAGCTACTGAAAATGTGCCCCTGATGTTATCTTATAAGCCCCAACCCCTGCTCTCAGCCCTACCCCTTCAACTTCCATGGCCGCTCTGTCTGCTCTCAAATCAGGTTCCCCTAGGGATCTGTGTCCTGCCAAACTTTTGGCGAGTGCTGCCACTGTAATCAATCCTCTCCTGAATCAGTTGGTTAACACCTCCTTGGCATCGGCCATTGTCCCTCCCGCCTGGAAGCAGGCTCTGATTATTCCCCTTATTAAAAGGGTGTCTTTTGATCCTAACCTCCCGGCCAGCTACCGCCCGATCTCGCTTCTCCCAGCCATTCTAAAGTCTGTGAGAATATGGTCAACAAGCAATTGACCGCCTTTGTTGAACAGCATAGCCTTCTCCACCCGGCCCAATCGGGCTTTAGAGCCTCATATAGTATGGAGTCAGCATTGGTGGAAATTGCTGAAGCCATTCACGAAACCTTGGATATGGGGGGCAGGGCAGTACTGATCCTTTTGGACCTGTCTGCTGCTTTCGATACGGTCCCCCACTCACTGCTCCTTGACCGTTTGCAACAGCTGGGCATCACGGGTTCCGCTAGGAAGTGGCTCAAATCCTTTTTGGAAGGCAGAACTCAGCGAGTCTGGATCCCCCTTTCACGTCCACTATTCAGGAACTTCGGACCGGGGTACCACAGGGATCCGTGCTAAGACCGCTTTTGTTTAATATTTATATGTCTCCTCTCATTCAGTTGGCAGAGGAGTTAGGCGCCAAAGTGGTCGCTTATACTGACCATACTCAGTTTTTGTTCACCTGGAAGAAGCATGAGTCTTCTACTGCGCATGTTAAAACTTGTCTTGCAGCTATGTTCAATTGGCTCACTTCCGCCCAGCTCAAATGCAATGAAGATAAAACTGAGATCTTATTCTTCGGCGCTTTTCCCCCTTTGTTCTGGCACACTTTTTGGCCGGAGGAGTCCCCTAAGCCTTCTCCACGGGGCCTTCTGGTCACAAATCTTGGAATCTTGATGAAAAACTTAGCTTCGGCAGCCAAATCAGTAAATTGATAGGTCCCTGTTTCGGTATTCTGAAGCTACTTAAAAAGTTTCTGCCTCTTCTCCCCTTAGCAGCAAAAGAAATGGTTACTCGTGCGCTTGTCACCTCTCGTATTGACTATGCTAATGCACTTTATGTAGGCCTACCGGGCTTCCTCCTGGACAGATTACAGGTGATCCAGAACGCCGCTGCCAGAATGCTCCTTGGCCTCCCCAAACGAACCAGTGTCTTCATTGGCTCCCTGTGAGAGCAAGGGTTAAGTTCAAGGCCCTAGTAATGGCCCATGCTGCCTTGTATGAGAATGGCCCTGTCTATCTTAGGAAGCGCTTTCAGTTTTATGTCCCCAGTAGACACCTGCGCTCCTCAAACATGCTAAGGGCAATTACGCCCGGATTCCGCCTGAAAAGGAAAGGCGGCAGCTCCCTGGCCTATCTGGCTGCGGAGGCCTGGAACTCTCTCCCGTTTGATCTACGCAGCCTGCAGGATCCCATTCAATTTAGAAAGAAACTAAAAACTTTTCTTTTCAACTGAAATGTTCTCCATTTGTTTTGTTTCTTATCTCTCTGTTTTACTTTGTGCTAGCGCCGGGACACTCTTCTGAGTAACTGTGCGCGTTATAAACTCTGTTAACATAACATAACTTCCACTTCCACTTACCCAAGAATTTCCTTAAGGTTTTCGAGGGGGCCCGACTTCAAAATATTTTGGGTAGGGTGGGGCTCAGAGCAAAAAGGTTTGAAGACATCTGTCTTAGAGATACCTAAAAATAATTCTAAAGATCAAGATTCTTTACAATATAGGAGCAGATGCATGTGAGTATGATTGTAGATGTAGTCCAATAAGTGGTATATGTTACTGTCCATACACTTCAGTGAGATGTAATGATGTCAAGAGAAATTGGAAGTTTGTGCAAATGATTAATTTAGTTGTTAAATGGACAATTAGAATGAATAATTGAGTGATGTTTTAGTGGATACTATTATACTGAGACTTGCAAGTTTGCATGTGACATCATGTAGTGCAAGTGTGGTGTCTCAGGATGGTATGTGTGGATGGTAACAGTCTACCATTCTTCACTGACTTAACACTGCCCAACCACTGTTGATGCAGCAAACACACTTGCAGCTCAGATGAATGGGAGGCCACTAGTTGGTCAGGCACCTTCAGATCCTGGACTCTGTTCTGCGTTCCACCCTCAGAACATGAATGGAGCCATAGTTCAGGGGTAATGTCTACTCGTAAGCCCCATCGACTGACAATGTTTTGCAATTTGCAACAGCCTACAATAATATTGAGCATCACTTCTTGGAGTAATGAATGGTCAAGGCAGCTGAACCGTGACTTGAGGATGCCAAAAGTGCATTCAATGATGGCTGGTCTATGTGTTTGTGTTCTGTTATCCCTCTGTTGATGTGGTGTGTTTGAACAATGGAAGGTGGTAAGCAGTCGGGAAGAGAGAGAATACCTTGCATTACCTGCCACAAACACGTGATATTTATTATGATATGGTTACCTTGAGAATGTAGCAAACATTATATACATGTATGCTTTCAATGTTAGTGTCATGTGTGTCTTTTGTGATGTGTTGAAGCTATAAGTGACTATAATTGTTATTCCATTCCCTAGATATACATGCAATCCCATTCTTAGTTAAACTTATCTAGTATGCACATGTCACAGAAATCCCTAGCATGCTAGAAATATGCTATAGCCAGCTATCAGAAAATGAAGCTACCATGTGTGCACTCATGAAAAGCAGCATAAAATTCAGTGAAGCAGTCCCTAGAATCACAGAGAGCTTGCACATTGATGGAAGACCAACACTGTCTGTTGCAGAAATGGTGTTCTTTGTGGCGGATAGCTGTTTTGCCAAATGGGTAAAATCAATGGTATCTAATCCCTGAGGGAAGTGTGCAATGCCACAGAATCCCCATGCCACCCTTTGTCTTTCTGCCAGTGAATGTGGCATTGTAACAAACTGGTGCACTCTGCTGGTGATGCATCTTAGTACCGGTTGTAAGCACCATGACTGGCGTGCTTGTGAGAATCCCATAGTGTCCACATTGACTTACTGGAAATGACCCAGTGGCCTGAAAATGGAGTGCAGCCAATATTTTTTAAATGTGCTTGGGAATAGGTTGTAGATGAAGTGAGCAGTTGCTCTCAGTCTACAACCATATCCAGGATCCCATTAGAAGAGAAGCAGTATCTAGCGTGACTGCTTTCCTGGATATCCCAAAGAATGAGGGGAAAAGAAACAAAGATAGTCTTATACATGGTGGAAAATGGTTTTGTTTCTGGCTGAGCTTCTTATGTAGGCAGTCTGTGTGCAATTGGTTGATGTAGAGTTTCACCTGTTGATGGGTGAGGTGGAGTCCTTACTGTTCACTCCCCCTTGCAGTAGCAGGTATGTTCAATGTGAATGAAGTCTTGTTTAAAGATGTGTTCTCTACTAGTCATAGCTCTGTTTACTGTTGTGTGCTTGTGTTTTCTTTAAAAATATATCCATATCTTTAAGTTTAATATGTTTCTCTTTTCTTATTTTCTTTATGTAATCAATCAATCAATCATAGCATTTGTAGAGCGCACTACATACCCGTGAGGGTCTCAAGGCGCTGAGGGGGGGTGGGGGGGAGAGGGGTGCTGCTACTGCTCCAAGAGCCAGGTCTTCAGGAGTCTTCTGAAGGTCAGCAGGTCTATGTAATGTTAGCGGTATTGTTTACCACCACTGATTTCTATGTGAGTGCAGTATCAATGATTGGCCAAGTGTGGTGTTTGCCTTATTCTAATAATTGGCTGGAATAGGTCCGATAGCTCTGTCCAAATTTACTCCAAAAACGTATATCTCTGTGTGCAGGCATCTCTGCAATTGTGGCAGAGAACTCTGCACATGAGAGATAGGGCAGATGCAGGCAAGGCTCTCTGACTGGAGAATAGTGAGGAGAATTTGTGAGTAAATAATGTAGTACCAGTGGAGTAATATTTTACATGCTCAAAATGCTTTAATTACTAGGTCATTAATTCACAAACGTAGTGGTCTAGATTAACATAAACGAGTCCTTCAAAATCCACTATAGCATTTTGCAGTGTAGCTATCTCAACAACTACTATATAGCTTGAACCCAAACAAACAACAACACAAAGAAAGGACCTATTTTGAAAGAAATTCCAGTCTTCCTGGAAAATTAGAGGAAACATAGTTTGGGGTGTTTCAAATATGCTTTTGGATACCTTAAAATATTGCCAAAATGCCTTATAGTCTTTAACATAAGTACAAAAGGAATTTCCTAGGCAAAGTGTCACTTAACAATACCTAGAAATATAGAAAGATAGATGGGTAACTAGGTAGGTAGATGCTTGGATGATAGATAAATAAGTAGATAGATAGATAGATAGATAGATAGATAGATAGACAGACAGACAGACAGTGGACAAGCTTTCTCTTATATTGCACCATACCCCTGGAACAAGCTTCCCTTGTTCATTCGGGCGTGCACTGAGTTCTCAGGTTTTTAAAAAACATCTTAAGACCTGGCTGTTCTAATGGCTGCTTTTCTATTTGCCTGTTGCTTCTGCGCGGAGATACCCCTTCGGGGGCGAGTCGCTGTGCTATACCAAGTATCAATTAACAAAAGATAGATAGATAGATAGATAGATAGATAGATAGATAGATAGATCTTGAGCATGAAAGCATTGTTTTGACTATGTATACCAAATGATTTTTTCATTCAGTATTCTTTATAGAGTGCGAGTAAGTTAGATTATTACCATTAGGATGAATCAAAGACTATTCACTATATTATAAATTATAACTAGTATTGAACAAGTTTTGCATTTCAAGGGATTACTGATTGCAGAGAACAACACACGTGATGAATTGGACAATGTAATATCGAATTAACAGCAGTACAGACCACTTTTGCAAACTACTGAATGCAGGTGGGCAGGTTCAAGCTGTCATTTTCTGTAGCTTCTGTTTTGGAAGGTTTCATTTGAGCCAAAGCGTGTTGGACTAGTCTCAATGCGGAGCAGGATTAGGCTGAGACTGCTTTAGAATGTCCACTGGAAGCAGGTTGTAGGCTAATCACTGTGAAAAAAACACACCCAAGTTCAACCCGGGGACCCCCTTTCAATATGATTTGGCAAACCTTTTTCTAGGAAAAGGTTTTCTGGTTTTCATTTTCACTTCATATTCCCAAATAAAAGATCCTTTGTTGTCTACCATTTGATTGGACTTAATGAAAAACACTCTGTTTTAACTTAGGAGTTTTCCCCTTTGAATTTATTATATTTAAGGACACTGTCAAAAGTCATTCATTTAATGTCAGGTTTTTGTACTTGAAAGGCTAGTATTGCCATCATATGGTTTGCCGAGGTGAAGTGAAAAGTACATTGAAGAGATTTCAAACAGAACAAAAGTGCAAATCTAGCCCCTTTTAATATGAAACCAAATACGCGGGCTAATGCGCAGATTGGGCACGGTGCTTGACTTTAAAGAGGAACACGTGACACGATGCCAGCAGCGAATTGCGTCCTATCAACTAAGTGGGGCCTGTTGGTTTGAGGCCAATATCTTCTCCAAACAATTCCGTGTAAATTGTGAAAATAAAGTCAGTGGGCGCTTTTCCTCAGGATAGCCTTGTTGGCGCGCTACCTGCTGAAGAGGTGCAGAAATCGATGGGGAGAAGCAGCTGAGCAGGAGCCCAGGCGGCTTGACAGCAGTAAAAGCTGATAAAAGTACATGTCACTGTTTGGGAATAACACAAAACGTTGCCATAGCAGACAAAAGGGAAACCGTGAGACGCGCGCTATTCAAACAGGGCCTAAATTAATGCAAGAGTGGCAGATGTTGCCCCAGGCAATGAGCAACATTATGTCAGGTATTTTTACATATCAACAGAAACGCCACTGCATTAAAATTACAATACCTATAGCAAGTTTGATTTTTGAATATTTCTTTTAAATTAGCTCGTTTTCTCTCATGCATGCATTATTTATTCGTCAAGGAACAATGCAAGCTGGCTGCTAAATCCTTAATTCCTGGAGTCATGTTAAGTAGCCCAACATGTGGCTAACGGTTCTTCGATAAATGTAATAAAATTATATGAAATAAGGGGATAAAGCAATACATTTCACCATGGGCTCTTAAAAAGTACGCATGGGGACCTGATTGTGAATAAATTGGTAATAAAATGTATAAGGTGAAGTTAATTCATTGATCATTCTGCACGTATTCACGGAAGACACGCACAAGCACAAGTAAACACCCCCGGACATGCATGCATGCGCACGCAGACAATAACCTCTTAGAGACACGTATGCGGGTGCGCGCGCACGCACTCTAGTCCGTTATACTCATTGGGTTCGTCGTACATTTTATGTTTTAACTATATTCATACTGGGAAAGAAAATATTCTCTCCAACTCCGATGACAGAGTCCGCTCTCGGCTCGCTGTCAGGCGATGAATTTTCATTCCTGTGTGCTGATTCTTCTGTGGAGGTATTATGACATAGTCTGTCAACAAGAACAGATATGTGAGACTGAGACACACAACCACTAGAAGGCCTCCTCTGAATTTTAAGCAAGGTCGTGTTACAGAGGCACACTAAAGTGGGAGGATCTGGCTGTTTCGAAGCGATCTAAGCAACCGACATTGTTCGTGGACTGTGACAAGGTTGGGAAAAAGGGATAGATAAATAAATACATGAGCAAATAATAAAATGGGCCGCCCAGCCACGCAAAAGCCTTGAAGAATGTATCTGTTAGGTGTAAAATAGTCGATCTGTTTTTATTAATTCTCTTCTGCGTTATTTTTCTAGCAGATAGAACCAATCCATAAGGAACATATTTTTGTTAATCTAGTAACATCCTGATTTGACTGTGGGAAGCTGGGTCGCCAATGAGAATATTTCATTTGCAGGTGAAAACTACCGGCGTAGGCGTACTTATTAAGCATCCTGTTGCTGCCAGTCCCCTGTCCATTTGGTGCATTAATGTGCCCGCTTGCTCCCCGTCGCGCTCTGGCAGTTTTTCATTGAACCACAGGAGCACATAAGCTTACTTCACCCACCCAACCACTCATTGAAATGGTGGGGCAGTCAGCACACAATGACATCGAAAAGTGACTTTTCCACACCGGCGTACAGGTTAGTCGCGAAAACACCCTCCTTTCACTGCCACAGAGTGATGGTCTTACCCTCATCTTTCCCCAGGGGAACGCAAGCCGGTATGCTGCAGAACTGTATGCAAAAAATAAACAGAAGGGTTTGTTATTTTTCTTTACTTCTCTGTGGTGGGCTGGGCTTACTTTATGGAAGGGGTGAAACAGGCACCCCCTGGCTGTAAAGTGAGAGGTCCCGGTGACCCATATCTCATGAGCTTGGCACTCCGCCTTGCTGCATACATTTTTTTTCCCAGTGGGGTGCAATAGTGTATGTGGCAAAAACGGTCCCTCCGATACGGAAATGGCACTTAATTGTAGCTGTAGGTTATTAACAGCCGGTGTCCCACAGAACGCTGGCAATAACGGTTGGATATTTTTTTGTGTGGTGCAACCTGCCGATAGCTGTTGTGTTACACTGAGCATTGACGATAGCACGACTTGCAGAATTCAAGTATTATAACTTCTTTTTATTAATTTCCAGGTTACAAGAATATTATTAACTGAAATAAAAACACAGTATCCTTCTCAATGAAACAGGTAAAGAAAGAGCTAGGATCACCAAGAGCTGACACTTGTCACAGAAATGCGAATGAAAGGGCCACATTAACAACCCAGAATTCTTTATCTGAATAATATATTTCCATCTCTGTTAATGGCATAAACATTACAGGCCACCGTACATCTATAATACAGATTGCTGTTCTTTCACAGGCACCCACCAGCTTTCCATCTCGAGCTGCACAGAACAGCATCACCACTTCTTATTCACTCTAAAGTATTTTTCATTTCAAATAAAGTATGCATTTTGATTCGGAGACACAGCAGAAAATTATTTTAAGATCTGTACTTCAAATAATTTGTTAATCTTGTGCCACTTTCAGCATTTGTCACACATATAGACCAGGAAATTGGCTCCATCTCATTCTAGCTCTGTGTTGAATTAAAAACCTTCACTGCAGAGACGAGGGTGATGCGAAGAAAGAATAAATTTCATTCTTTCTTTAGTAATGCACATATATTTCCATACATTTTACATCCTAAGGGAGCCCATGAATGCCTTCAATAAATACAAAACTATAAACCACAATTCCAGAAAAGCGGAGAGCGATTTTTTTATGTCTAAGTGTCACATAATGTGTAATGGTAGTTTCTGAAGACTAGAAATGAAATTTCCTAATGACCTTTATGCGTGTGTTGATGCTTTAAGAATCAGAAAATGTATTGGAGAGTGAAGTTTACGTTAAATGAATTATTTTAAAAATAAAGTCAAATATGCAGCAATGTTTATAGAAAAGCCTGAAAGGAAATTAAAATGGTCAGGATCGCAGGCCAATCCTTAATCTGCACGAAACTGATTCTTGTGATATAGGTTAGCTTTCTCTCTCTCACCAGAAAAGAGGCCCTTTGCACATGGTCAATGCTTGTTTGCAATTAATTATAAGTAAAAATGTTTTCCTAATAAAGGCAAATACGGATTTCTTGCACATTGACACACACACATATATATATATATATCGATTTGAAATAAATAAATATATAAATATATATATATTTGACGATTTGAAAGAAATCCGTATTTCTCATATATATATATTCCTGTGTATGTGTGAAAGAGTCCATGTTTCACCTAGCCATTGATGTCCACTTTGGCGGCTTGAAATTAAATGGTCTGTCAGATACCGTGGAATAACTGTAAAGAATATCTTCGAACTGAGGGCCTTTGATTGACACTGACAAATACCCAGCTGAAAATATCGGTACCAAATTGCCTAGAAGAGCCATCTCTTACAAATTGTTTCATGACTACAGAAAATATTGAGACTTGCTGCAAAGCCTACCAAGAGCAATGCTGTATTATTTGTGAAGAGTATTTTTATATTTTCCAGCGAATATTTGGGTTCTGTGTTCAACCTCTTTCTCATTTGCTATCTGTATTTTTATATCCCATTGACAATAAAATACAGCAAACATTTTTTTAGTTGACTTGTATGTGGCTGACTTATTAGCGATTAAATCAAGCATTGGTGATTATTACTGATTTATTTATTTGCATTTATTTAAAATAATTGTCTAGCCAGGCCCAGGACCATTAGAGTATTGTAAATCAAAGAATAATTTAATAAAAATACATAGACCTTCATACTGAGTATCGCAGCAGATCCAGACTTTGGCACAAATGGTATTTGTACGTGAATCCAGATTTCAAATGTGCGTAATTGCTGCAATACACAAGTTTTCAAGCTAAAAATTATTCAATGTTATACCTGGATGAATTTTTGCATAGGAAAGCCTGAACAGTGATGGGGAAAATCTGCTGATTTCCACTGCGTAGAACCACACCTTCACGTTCTACTCAAACCCAACCGGAAAATCTCAGAAAGGGGTGAACAAATCTCTGTGGAGTAAAACTGGCAGGCCCAGTAATGAATGATCATTGAGCAATACTTAATTTGTTAAATAAATAAATAAATAAAAATTTGCAATGGAACACTGCCATTACCGGTCTCCCGCGTCCAACACTTCCACTGCCTTTGGTGATGGACTGGTAATACCCTACCGACAATTGGCCTATCTAGTGGGGTCTCATACTCTGCTACTTGCACTTCTGCATTTCCAATAAGGAGGGGAAATAAATATCATAATGCAAGTAAAACAAGCCTTGGCAAAGCTAACTGGACTGGCTTTAATGTGTGCAAAAATATTTGTGCATGCTTGTGTCTCTGACCTATTGGATTTGCAGATTCTTGTTTTGTTTTAAGGAGATGGATTGCGCACCATTATGAGTGTGTTTATATACAAATATATTTTGTACATGTATGTGTGACAAAAATAAACAGGCATGACTTAGAGAAAAAGTATTTTTTATTCTTTAAGATTTTCTCCAATCATTGTTTCAAAAATGTACAGCCAATACAAGTTTTGTGCCCTATTGGGCTGCAGGCCTGGGGATTTTTCAGAGCTGCAAACGGTACATAATGATACGTATATTAGTATTTTTTACACATCAGTATAAACAATAACTGGCTTTTTTTAGTTGAAATATTTATTATTCTCTTTTCTTGTGAATACACACTGTGATTTGCACCCAGTTAACCACAGCCAACGTAGAGCATTTATATAAGACATTGGTGCTCACAAACAGTTTCCCAGGGGCCAAAAAGTTTTTTCTGTGATGTGACTGAGGGGCGCATTTATGCCAGCAGGGTGGCAGTCAGGAGAGCAGGGGTTCCGGGGGGGGCGGTGCCGGTAAGGTGGGTGTTGGAGAAGTGAAGCATATACATCTAGTGGCTGAATTGCATAATGTGAAACCAGAAAACCTGGGATTATTCCCGACTTTGCCACTTTACATAATTGTGTGATACTAGGTAAGTGTTTTATTTCACTTTCCTTCCTTTTTCTTCATTATCACATTTAAAAGGACGCCGAAATACACATCAGGATGTGCACTGTACAAAACGTTCTCCTGTGTTTGATTCAATAAACTATAATGCTGTTCTTGTATAGTAGGAACCCAGCCCAAGGAGTGCACTTAACAACTGACTTGCATCTTAGTTCACTATTAACATTGTTTTCAGGGAGGAGGGGAAGAATGAATGTTTGTAAATTCATGTTTGAAAACTATCGCTTTAAAAAAAAATACTTCTCAATGCACTGATATAATGTGATGTGCTAAGGTGGAACAGTTCTGCATCTTAATGAAATACACTTTTTTGAATTCTGACCAGTACTTATCTTATTTTTACATTTTTTCTGTGAGATGTCTTTAAAAATAAGGGTATTTCTAAAGTTAAGTGGTGCAGGTTAACTTAGTTACTTTCTTTCTTTAATTTCAATTACCTTTAAATAATGGCTTGGCTGTTTATTTAACTTTTTTCTCAATGTTAGTGCTGAGTTGAAAACAGCAGCCCAGTGCTGCTGTTGACCAGAGGGCCACATGTAAAGGTCAGGAGGGCCGCATGCCGCCCTGGGCCATACTTTGAGTATCACTGATATAAGAGATGGGAAGAAAGACAGGGTGATTGTGACTCTGTGAGTCATGTTTACATTCAATTGCTCTACATCTGGGTTTTTATACGCCTATGGGAAAATCCTTTCACACAAATAGTAATAGAGGGCATAATAGAAGTTACCATAAGAAACAATGGTCCCATGGACCCATAGTCAGGAGCAGTCATGATAGCTTCTGAATAATGTGCTTGGTACTAAGTAGAAGACCAGTATAGGACGAAGTCAAAAGGAGGCAGGGTCAAGATGAGTGCTTGGAAGATTGCAAGTACCAGTAGGGGATATAGTGACTAATGTGATATATAGCTACCAGTAAGGGATATAGTGACAAATGTGATATATAACTCCAAATGAATGGTGCTATTTGTTCTGGGTACTGAGTCATGGTATCGTAAGGAGTGGGTCATAAAAACAGTCATCATTAGTCTTTGGTATTATTGTTAATAATATTGTAGCACTCTGAGTTGGAAAGTATACTGATGAGGCACTATTTTGTGTAGCTGTCTTATTCATTTAGTGATGGCAAAGCCAAGATCTAGTGTAGATGGAAGAAGTGCTCACAAATTCCCTATCTCGTAGAGTGTAAGAATTAAGACTAATGACAGACAAGGGAATAGATTCACAATGTGTGGTCTCTGGAAGAGAGACGGGTACAGTATTAGTTTAGAAAGCACTTGTAATGTTTTTCTTTGGAGAGACAAGAAGAGTAGGAATTATTTGTAAAAACCAGTCCTGAAAAGAAAAAATTTGAAGGAGAATCAATATCTGTGAGTTAACCAACAAGCATGGGTGTAGGGAGTATGGAGAGCATACTTGGCTGTTCAAGAGGAAGGGTCCAACATTCTGGATTAAGGTCACAAAAGTCAAGAATGCGGTTTTATATAATTTGTGTTTGTGATATCTGTGCACTTTCTGTTTTTGTGAGTGGCATTTTAGAGTACTCGCTTAACCAGAATTGGACGTAGGAGTTGAGAGCAACTGTTTTTCTTTTGGCACCATTGCCATCCTGAATGTGTCAATGACAGTATTAGGTTTAGCAGTATGGAGGTACATAATGAGTTTATCCGTGAGAGTACATCAAATGAAAGGGTGCTGAACAGAAAATTATTTTAAATGTTTATTGTAGAGGAAGGACTGGCAATAGTATGTAGGGAGAGAGTCATGGGGAATAAGAGTGGGCATCCTGGATGGCATAGAATGGTATATATGATTTTCGTGTTGCGATATTGTAAATAACGGTTGATCATCTTAGGTGCATTAAAGACAAGGTTAGGTTATGGAGAAACATATGAAATGCATCTGTTAGGATACATACCATGAAGGGAGGTTTAGACCTGAAAGAGAAAGTATATAGAAGGGGACTGGCTGCAATGTAAGTGGAAGAAAAATTGAAGGGAATACAGGCAAGCATTTCAGATAGAAAGGAGTGGTATGGAATAACATGACAGTCTGGTTCGGGAAGTGAGTAGAGGATATCAAGCAGGCATTTTGAAAGTATTGGTTGGTATATTAGAAAGGTCCCTGACCGAGGAATTAATGTTTCACACATTTTCACTGTGTAAGGAGTGAGTAGTGCAAACTTGGTGTAGCATAGGTGTTGTGCAGTTAGCAAAGTGCATTAAATGGAGGGCTGAGTTCTCAACCATATAGAGGAAAGAAGCTATATAAGTGGAGAGCGGGTTCCTATCAACTAGAGGGGTAATCAATCAATCAGGATTTGTAATAGTGCAGCTAATCACCTGTGAGGGTATCTGGGGGCTGAGAGAATAGCTGCTAAGGTGTTCAGTTGAACAGCCAGGTCTTGATTACTTTCCTGAATTCCAGAAGAGATGATGAGGCCCGAAGTTGAAGGGGGAGGTCGTTCCAGGATTTCACCACAAGGTCGGAGAAGGAGCATCCTCCACTGTTGCTTCGACAGATGCGGGGTGTGTGTGTGAGTGAGATTGAGGTGGAGTGCAGGTGTCTGGAGGATTGGTGGGAGTGTAGGCAGTGGTTGATATGTGCTGGTCCTAGGTTGTGCAGGGCCTTGTAAGTGTGGATCAGCATCTTGAATTTACATCTCTTCTGAATGGGGTGCCAGTGGAGCTTCTATATATATATATATGTATATATATATATCTTCAAGGTAAGCAATGTGCAGTTAGGAATAGTAAATCTATACTTCGCCATATGCACTTACCTCTCAATATTTTGTCCCTCGATATTCTATCCTCGATATTCTTCTATTTCGATACTTTTGATGTCACTGCTCAGTATCACAAACTTGTTAGTCAAGCCACCTAAGGATTTTAAAGCTATGCTATATATATTACCTACTGGCGGTCGCCAGTAGGTAGTTATAGTTAGGACCTATTTTCCTTAGGAAAAGCGTTTTTTGATTTGCCAATATCTTTGGCGCCGTTTGACGAATCCTCGCAAAATTTGCAAAACTAATGGGGCGCTCCGGTTAGCTCCTGTCTTGAAAGTTTCGGGGTGATTCGTCACGCGGGGGCCGAGAAAAAGGGGGGGTCCCAAAACGCGTTTTCCCCATGTTAATTTCCATAGGAAACTTTAGACACTGCTACAGCCCGAACTGCTGAACGGAATTACACCAAATTTGGCAAAAAGGTAGCTCTTGGTTCAGAAAGCGACCTTTTTTAAAATGGTGTAAATCGTTCAGTAGTTACAGAGAAATTCAAGAAATAAAAAATGTATATATCTGAGCACCGAGGAGGAGTCGCGACTCCTCCCGAGCACGAGCTTCATTCTAATTGGCTGCCAACACTCCAAACCAGGAAGTGTTGGCAGCCATCTTGTGACTCTGCAAACGCGCCTCTTGGCGCACTGCTGGTGGGGCGATGAGGTCCTCTTGTGTCCTGAGGACCTCAGGACACAAGTGGACTTCATGCCCCGAGCAGCAGTGCGCCAGGCGGCACGTTTGCAGAGTGGTGTAAAAAGGGGGCGTGGCCTCGGACCACTCTCAGCAATCCAGCTGTGTGGGGCTTACTGGAGGTACCTGGTGGGCTAGTTGGCCCCCAAGGATCCTCAGGAGGCAAGGGGTCTTAATTCCACAACTTAGAATGCGCCATGGGGCGCGTTTACAGAGTGGTGGAGAAAGGGGGCGTGGCCTGTGTCCACCTCACAGCAATCCCACGTGTGGGGCTTACTGGAGGTAAGAGGTAGGCTAGTTGGCCCCAAAGGACCCCCAGCAGCGAAGGTGACTTCAATGCCCATCCAAGAGCGCGCCAGGGAGCGCGTTTGCAGAGTGGTGGGCAAAGGGGCCGTGGCCTGCTATGAGAACTTAGCAATCCTGCTGTGTGGGACTTACTGGAGGTAATAGGAGGGGTAGTTGGGGGCCAACTGCCCCTCTTGTTACCTCCAGTAAGTCCCACACAGTGGGATTGCTAAGAAGTCTTCGGAGGCCACACCCCCTTTCTCCACCACTCTGCAAACGCGCCTCCTGGCACACTACGGGTTGAAGGATGAAGTCCACTTTACCCCTGAGGGACTTTGGGGGCCAAGAAGCCCTCCTGCTACTTCCTGTAAGTCCTACGCAGCAGAATTCCTCAGCGCTGGTCAGAGGCTCAGCCTTTTTTCTCCACCACTCTGCAAACGCGACTACTACGTATTAGTTATAAATTAGCATTTAAAAAACCTTAGAAATTAATTGAAAAAACCATAGGTTTCAGGGACGTAATAGTTAGTAATTAGCATTTAAAAAACCTTTGAAATTCACTGAAAAAACCATAGGTTTCAGGGACGTTATAGTTAGAAATTAGCATTTAAAAAACCATAGAAATTCACTGAAAAAACCATAGGTTTCAGGGACGTTATAGTTAGTTGGACATTTTACTCGTACAAAGCCAGAGAACTTCCGCCGTTATAGTTAGTTGAGCTAACTATAACTCGCGCCCCCGCAATGCACTGCTGATGATGTCACATATTACATCACTCATGACATGGTCAGTGATATCACTGATGACATCTCAAATGACATCACTGATGACATCACTGATGACATCATCCACGTAATAATCTGATGCACCTCCTCACACCCTAATATAACCTTTGATACACCCACTCTAAAATACGGACTACCATTTACGAAACCATAGACACACCAATACCAGTTACTACATACCCACTCACTGATTCCTAGGTCTACACACACATCCACTCATTCACCCATGCAGTCACTCATACATGCAGTCACTTATCAATACAGCACTATCATTTGCACTCATACACCTATACAGACACTCACACATCGCCACTCATCCATAGAGTTACTCACACACCTAGTCAATCATGCAAAGATTCATTCACACTCCCATTTACTCACGTATACAGTTATACACACACCACCTCACTTATTGGTACAGATACTAAAACATACTTACTCTTATACAATCACTGATACAAGCACACACTCAGCATACAGCCACTCTCACAATCACTCACTCTCATATATAGTGATTTATATACTCCAACAGTCACATATACTGCCTTTCACATATGTAGGTAGTCACACATGTACCACTGAGACATCCATTCACTCACCAACACACCCATACACACACTCACCCACCCATAGAGCCCTTCACAGGTGCACTCTTGAACCCATACACCCAGTGAATTACCCACTCACACATCTATGCACAGAGTCACACACCCCCCACCCACCCACACAGACACACAGGCACCCATACAGATACTCAGACAACCAATCAATAACCCATATAGACACTCATGTAGCTACTCACCAACCCATGCAGCCGCTTACACACCAACTGACAGACTGATACAGACATTTACACAGTTTACTGAATTTTACTGAAGCTGAATTTTCTAGACAACGCGTTGTAGCGCTTCCTTGTTTATACCTGCTCTGTCTTTCTGATCAGCTGTTAAGTCGGGCAGTTCATGATGGATCTCTAGATACATATACCAGGAACCTTTAACTCTTTAAGCAAGATGGCCGCCTAGCTGGGGCTCTCGATTGAAGCTCCGGGGCAAGGAATCACAAAGCTGTGAAAATTCCTGTTTATGCCCCCCATCCTCCCGTATGCCCTTCACCTATTGATTGATGAATATTACCTCAACGCAAATTTGAACAGCTGGTTAATTATCCTTACCTGAAATCGACGCAGGAGAGGATCGGAGCTGAGGCCGGTTTGGTGCGGACACTGGACCCCGGAGCGTCCTACGGACTGATGTGAGCAGCTGGGCGAGAATCACTTTGCGATCCCGCTTCTTGAAGATGTACCCAGCTTCGACTCAACTGCTGTACTCACGGTTGCCTCGGGTGGAATCGGAGCTGGAACCGGGCTGGTGCAGAAGCTGAGCTGCGACTCAGCTGCATCTGGGTCATTGCTGGCTGAACCCCTGCGCTGAGTCCCCCGCCCTCACGAGACGCCACTGGTGCAAATTCTAGCCTCCGGTGCTACGGCCGACTGGTGGAACCCCCCTCCCTCACGAGCCATCGCTCCATGCTCCTGGGCCAGTACCACTCTGCCCCGGACTCATCCAAGTGGGGCCGACTGGTAGAACCCCCTGCCTCACGGGCTGTCGCTCCATGCTCCAGGGACACCGCCGCTCTGCCCCGGTCACTTCCAAGTGGTGCCCCCTCTTTGTTGTAAAAAGGGTCGGAAGTGCTGCCGCCTGGAATGAGTTGGATATCGGTCCGAAGGCGTTTGATGTGCAGAGAATGTCGGTCTGTGAACGGGGGCTGAAGCGCTGCCGTTGGGGGTGAGTCGGACGGCGCCACGCTGCTGGTGCGACTCCTTGTTTGGTCCGGTCTCAGCGGAGTGCGACGTGACACCCCGCTTCTACCTTGTTCAACATGAATGGCTTCGCGCGATTCTGTCTCGGGACAGTCAGGGTCTTAGTGACCTTTCAGCGCATGGAGTTCGGGAAACTTGGCCCTTTGCGACGGTAAGGCCCGGACGGGGTCCGAAGGGGTAACACTCATTGAATGCCGCGAGATCCTTGGGTCATCAACGTTTCCCCTCCGCTTCTGCCTCCTATACCCAGATCGAGGATTCTCCTGGTCCTTGACTTTTGGGTCTAACTAACTCTTGACCCCATTTTGTTCTGTTTGTTTTTTTCTTTCTGTTTTTACTCTGATTGTTTGGTCCTCCATTTTGTTTCCCCTTCCCCAGGCCCAGAGAAGACGCCCCCGGCCCCTGGAACTGTGGCTTTAGCAGGGAAGGAAATAGAAAAAGAACTTTCTCCTCCACTCTCATAGGGCGGCCATCTTAGATTGGGGCCCTTCCTAAAGTTCTGGCCAATCGAACAGAACTGAGCATCTCCCTTGCAATCGAAAGTTTGCAAGTATTGCTGCAGGTTATTAAATTTTCTACACTCCATATGCCCTACCTCACACCTATTCACTAATTCTCTGTTCATTTCCCGCAATCCAGCCTCAACTGTGGCAGGGCAGTTTTATTATCAATCTAATTCTTGACTGTATTCTATAATTTGTAATTGAAACTCAGCCTGTGCAACTGCATGTCTTATGTCATTGCTATCCTAAGCTCTATATGCACTTTTTCTGAGCTACCTCATCTCGATGCTTATTGCACTAAATTGTGTCATGTACTGCACCCACACAATTCTACCTCCTGTCGATTCGCTAATGCTTTGATTCAATCTCTGTAATCTAGCTTTAAATGAAGCAGGACATCATTAGTATTTTCTAATATCTGACTGCATTCTGTAATTTGTATTTGTAAATTTGCCCGAGTAGCGGCATGTTATATTTTATTTTATTTTATTTTTTATTGTTATTCCTATGTTCTATATGCACTCCTACTGATCTACCTCACCCAGCTGCTTTTTAGCACTAAACTGTCTCTTATATTGTAGCCGGAGCAACTGCAGGATATAATTACTAACAACATATTTGAAGGTTTGATAGCTCAATGTTATGCCATTTTAACCCTCT
The DNA here is from genome assembly GCA_963921515.1 of Calotriton arnoldi. NCBI lineage: Eukaryota > Metazoa > Chordata > Amphibia > Caudata > Salamandridae > Calotriton > Calotriton arnoldi. The sequence goes on from CAWUFW010005112.1 coordinate 658,005, forward strand.
ATGGCTTTGAATTGTATCTTTACTTACGACTCGACAAACCAATTCAATTCTCTGTCGCTAGCCCCCTTATCCCTTCCCTCTTCTCTCGTCCTGGCTTTTAACTGGTTCCTTCGCCCCCACATCCTCACTCGCCACGTGGTTCTTTTTGCCTGCCTATTAAACAGTCTTGCTCTCCCCCCCTTCGAACGTCGCCCCCACCGCACACCCTCATAACCTAGCCCTCCCGGAGGCTTACTTGAGTCCCTGGCTCTCCCCCCCCCTATTTCCCCCTGGTTCACCCCCCTTCTTCCCGAGGCCCCCCTGACCGTTCTTGAGGATCAACATGACTCCCCCCAGTAATCCCCTCATTTCTCCGGATTCATCCATAACTAGACATGGCCCCAATTCTTGGACCATCCGTTACCCCCCTAACCTCTCTAAAAATGCTAAGAAGAATTTTAAGCACAAATTATTAAAACGGCACCAAGAAACCGTATTCGTTGATAACTACCTTAGTCTCACCTCCAATATAAAAACTAACTACATCTTTTATTCCAAACGCCCCTCCAAATGGAAAAGTATCTTCCTCAACCACCTCCCCATCTCGAAATCATGCAAAATCCCATATGGCCTGAAACTGTCTACCACCCCCTCCCCTGCTTTTCAAGGTGAAATTGACATCTCTATTTTCAAATCCGGTAATATCCTCATTCAAGCCTCTGAAAAACATCTCTCCACCTTTGAACACCACTACAACACCCTATCCTACCTTCTATCGAAATCTCCCTCCAATCCTCCAGCCTCCCAATCTCCGTCGGACCACCCTCCCTATCGCTCTCTTACTTCCACCCCTCCCCTCGTCGACATCCCTTCCGCAATACATGTCTCTGAAGTCCTGACACACAATTTCCCTCTCACGTCAACCATTGTCCCCCCTGCCGATTCTACTTCTGCCCCCTCTGTCACTCAAACTCTCCCATCTCCTCTTGATTCGTCTTCACCTTACTCTAACTCGCCCATTTCTTCTTCTCCTTCCTCCCAATGCCTTAATCTCGATCTCCTTTCAGCCCAACTACCAACGCCAATTTCTCCTGCTCCTAACAATCGTACAGCCCCTTCTACCACTCAAACTCTCCCATCTCCTCCTGATTCGTTATCAACTTACTCTAACTCGCCCATTTCTTCTTCCCCTTCCTCCCAACTCCTTAATCTCGATATCCCTTCGACCCAACTACCAACTCCAATTTCTCCTGCTCCTAATAACCCTCTCCCCCCCAACCTAGACGTCTTTCAGCCTCACTCTCCCCACGCACCCTCACCTCCCCTGGACTCACAACGAGCTTCAGGGAACCTCCTTTCTCTCCGCCCTCCTCTCCCTTCATCCATCTTCAAGGTCAACCCACCCCACCCTCCACCTGGGCTCCCACCCCGCCCCCACCCCAGACCGCCCGCCCAGCCTATCTCGGAACTCGATCCTCTCCCCCTGACTTCCCAGCCCCCGTCCCTATCTCTCTTATTACACAGACACTCTTTAACATCGAACTACATCTCACCAACCTGTCGTTTGAACTCACATCACTCAGGAACGACGTCAACTCCCTCTCTGCTCTTAACCTCCCCAAACAATCTATTTCCAGCCACCCTAACCAATCTATTTCCATGAGCTCTGACCAATTAAACACCTTATCCCAACAACAAAGGAAAACTTCCCTCTCTGCAAGGATTTTGATAGTGCTTACCCCGCCTCAAGCCATCTCCCCTCTCCTGTTCTCTGTATCCCCAGTCGCTCTTCCCCCCTTATCTCCATGATTACGGACCCCCCGGTCCCCCTCGCAACCATCCCTGTGATCCTTGGAACCAACAGAATGCCTTCCTCCCCTGCCTCTCCCAGGCTGCCTCCGCAACGCACCACTATCCATACTATCCCCCCTCCCAAAACCAATCCTAAACCCCTTACCTGCATGCTGGTTAACTGCCGCTCTGCTGCATGTCATGCGATCGAAATTTCAGAAACTATTCTTCGTGAAAACATTGACATCGCCTTCTTAACTGAAACTTGGCTCAATGACCACTCTTCTTCCATTCTTGACCTGCTCTCTCCCCCTGGCTACTCCATCCTCAGGAAAGATAGACCTGGTAAAATCGGAGGTGGTCTTGCCATAATCTATAAAAATGAACTACAACTCTCACTTGTGCAGAGCTCTGCTCATTCTACTTTTGAATACCTCGGTGCAGAACTTCGAGTCCATGGTACCACACCTATTCGCCTTCACAACATCTACCACCCACCCACTGACTCTCTTCCCTTTGTAGAAGAACTGGCCGACCTTATCTCTCAATCCTCGCTTTCCAATTCTAAAACCTCTTCCTCAGGGATTTTAACCTCCATTGGAACAAACAGGATGATCCTATGATTAACATCCTTATAGATCTACTTGATATTAATGACCTGAAACAACTCTGCCATGCGCCTACTCACTCAAAAGGAGCCACACTGGACGCTATCATTACTAGCCCCGATTTAGCCTCCCTTTCCTCCATCGTTCCCATCGACTGGTCTGATCATCACCTCATCCTTTTCACGATCTCGAACACTATGCTACCCCCTCCCCCCAAAACCCTCAAACAGAAGAAATTGACTAGAAACTTCCATCTTATACCCCTTGGCAAACTTGAGAATAAAGTCAAAGCGCAACTCCGACTACCGCCTCCTTCTCTAAATGCTAATGACCTCACCGAGCACTTTAATAAATCCATCACAGATGTCCTTGACCAAATTGCTCCAGCCAAACTTAAACTTCAGAAAAACACCTCCTCCAAATCCTGGTTTAACACAGATCTCAACAATGAGAGGCGCGCACTTAGATCGACGGAACGCATTTGGAGACAAAACCCTTCGCCCACTAATCTCGCCCTACTCAGATCCGCCAGGTTCAATTACAAAAAACATATCCTTAATACCAAGGCTGCCTTCTTCCGCTCCCAACTAGACCGGGCCAAAAATAGACCCAGGGAACTATTCAGCTTGATTAAAAAACAAACCTCCACTGCCCCCCCCCAAGATGACGGTCACTATTGAGAGATGTGAAGAAATTGCTAACTTCTTCTCTGAAAAAATCTCTTAAATTGACCACTCCTTCGCCCTTACACCCCTTCCTCATCGCCCTCAACCCCCCCAAGACTCTTCCTCCAGCTCTCCGACCCTCCTAACACTCCCACATGACCCCTCATCTCTGCCTCTAGTCGTCTCTCTGCCTGAATCCGACCTCACCAAACTTGAAAATAAAAATAATGCTTCCTGGCTTCACTTCCATCCAGTTACTGAGCACGAAGTCCTCAACGTCATTGCCAGACTTAAACCTTCCTCTCACTCCAGAGACCCGCTCCCTGCCAACCTTGTCCAAGATTTAAAACACATCATTGCCCCGTTCTGGACTTCTATCATCAACTCCTCCTTTGCCACGGGTTGTGTCCCGGTCTCCCTTCAGCTAGGACAAATCACTCCCATCCTCAAAAACTCTGCTGCTGACCCCAATGACCTTAATAATCTCCGACCAATCTCTAACCTTCCTCTCCTCTCTAAAGCCCTTGAAAAATGTGCACTGCTCCAACTAGACTCACACATCGACACATTCAATCTGTTGGACTCTTTTCAATCAGGTGTCAGAAAGGGATGCAGTACAGAAACGTCCATGCTCAATATAATTGACGACATTCATCACTACCTTGACAAGGGTGAGTCCTCCCTTCTCATTCTCCTGGATCTCTCTTCAGCTTTTGTTACTGTGAATCACTCTATGTTACTCAACACTCTTAAAGATCGTTTTGGCCTCAACGGATCAGTGCTTAAATGGTTCTCCTCCTTCTTTCAACACAGAACCCAGCAAATCAAAATTCACGACTGCCTTTCTAAACCTATGCCTGTCTCACTGGGTGTCCCACAGGGCTCTATTCTCTCTCCTCTCTTTTCAACCTCTTTATGGAACCCCTCACCCTTATTCTTAAGCATGCGGGAATCAAGTATCACCTATACGCTGATGACACTCAACTTTATCATAAGATTCAATCCCACGCTGACATACTACACCTCAATGACACCTTGACTAAGATCCAATCCTGGTTCCACTATAACCACCTCAAACTCAACCCTAAAAAAACTGAAATCATTCTTTTCTCCCCCCAAAACAGCCCGCTCCCTATCCAAGCCTGGATTTCTGACCTCACAGCGCTCAACTGCTCTCTCACCTTATCCAACTCAGTTAAATCCCTCGGAATTAACATCGACCAGAACCTCTCTCTCAACTCCCACATAAAAAACTCGGCCAAAATTGCTCTCTTCACTCTCTTTCACCTCAAGAAATTAAAACCCTTCATCCCGGCTGATGACTTTAGATCAGCTGTCCAATCACTGGTCCTGTCTAAAATCGACTATGGTAACGCCATTCTCTCTGGAACACCTAAAGTCCACCTAGCCCCAATCAAATCCGTTCTTAACCTTGCTGCTAGACTCATTACCGACCTCAAACGGTTCGATCACATCTCCCCTACCCTTAAAGCCCTCAACTGGCTCCCTATTGAAGGCAGATCTACCTACAAGACCGCCTGCATTACACACAAAGCCCTGCATCAACACTCCCCTCTGTACCTTGCAGACAAACTGCTCAAAACGGGCTGCTCTCGAACACTGAGGAGCTCAAATTCTCTCGTTCTTGTCCCTCCTCTGTTAAACAAGAAATCTACTCAATCACGCTCCTTCTCTGGAAATGCGCCTACCATCTGGAACGCACTCCCTAAAGAACTTCGTTGCAACCCCTCCTACTTCAGCTTCAAAAAGACCTCAAACTTCACCTTCTCGAAAAATTCTGGGGGCCTTAACCCCTTCCCTGGGCACATCCCGGCCCCCTACTGTTTTGGATTCCCCCTTCTGACCTCACGATACCCTTTCTCCAGCCCCTTCCCACCTCTCACTTTTCTTGCCCTCTATCTCTCTAATTCCTCTCTTAGGCCCTGCTTGATGTATTTGGTATTTCCCGACCCCCTCCCACAGCATCTCTACACTCTTACATCCTGCCCCCACTCTCTCTATCCCCCCTTGCTCCTCGAATACCTCTCTTCTCTTGACTTGCTGCTGATCATCTCAATTTGCTGTAATTCTGTTCCCTAAACTAAGTTTACATCTATTGTTTTAATTGGATTTGAATGCTACCTGATTGTATCTTTTTATTTCCACATTTACTCATGCAACCCTTGTAAAGCGCTCTAATACCCTTGGGTCCAGCCAGCGCTATATAAAACCTTTAAATAAATAAATAAACCCATGCATTCAGTAAGACACGTTTAATCACTCACTTATGCAGTCAGTCACGCTCCTACTAAATCATCTATTCAGACACTCATACACCCACTCATACTTCAATACACCTTGGCATATATATATATAAAACATATTTAAACTTTACAGAAACACACAGTCACTGGATGATGTCATCAGTGATGTCATCTGTGATGTCATTTGAGATGTCATCAGTGATGTCATCAGTAATGTCACTGACCATGTCATGAGTGATGTAATATGTGACGTCATCAGCAGTGCATTGCGGGGGCGCGAGTTATAGTTAGCTCAACTAACTATAACAGCCGAATTTCTCTGGTTTTGTACGAGTGAAATGTCCAACTAACTATAACGTCCCTGAGACCTATGGTTTTTTCAGTGAATTTCTATGGTTTTTTAAATGCTGATTTCTAACTATAACGTCACTGAAACCTATGGTTTTTTCAGTGAATATATATATATATATATATATCTATATATATATAGTGCAGGTATATATAAGTGAAATTGGGTATGGCAAATCTAGACTTACCTGTCGGTATTGTATTTTCAATATTTTGTCTTTGATATTATGTTTCATCGATATTGTGGTTTCACCACTAAGAGCGGATCCAAGTTCTTGGGCTCGACAGTCTGGCAACGGAGACAAGTCAGACCCCGGAGGTGCATCCATTATACTATCCCCTATATACAAATTTCCCTTCAACAGGATGCTCACAGCCTGTGTTGTCCACAAGAGAAGTGTACAGAGTCCCCACCATGCCTTTTTTGAGGACACTTCTTTCTTGCTCCTCTATTCCACAGCCAGCTCTTCCAACATGAAGGTGTCTACAGCACTGTACCGGGATGCACTTTTTACTCCTCCACTCTTCCAAACCTTATAGCAATTTCACTCCTCCACCTGTCTGAACACTACCACCACTTGTGCACCACTATGGTCGAATAAATTCAAAGGCTATGGCGAGCCATCTTGGAACTTATTCAAACATGTAGGAGGATGTCTCCAGTGATGGAGTAGTTGTTGTCAGGGTCCTCGTTTTATTAGATGAAAGAGCCACCTTCTGCCCGCTACTGTGCTTGCTGAAAATCCCTTCCTTGGATCCAGGCCATCAGGAGGCCCCAGGAAATGCTGCAGCTACAGAGAACACCAACCTTAAAGCAGCCCGCCTGGCTCCACTCCCTGAATTGTAGCCTTTTACAATATTATTCTAGAGACAAAAACATTGTGAATCAGGTTCTTTGACATTAACAAAAGTTCAGTGACCACAAAATAAAAACTTAAAAATCTTCTTTGTTTGTTTAAGAACCTCTCTGAGTAAGGATATGAAGTTGGACATTCTTCCAGTGCGCTGCATTATGGAAGTTATTAAAAAAAGGTCTTTGTTGGGATTCAGCAGTTATTTGTTCAAGTACTACATCTGTCACAATCCTTGCAACTCAGGCTGAAGAACAGCAAGCTTATTCCTCCCTTTTCCCCTTCTGGTAGGTCTAACTTCTTGTATCACATCCCAGGAAAGTAGGGCACATCTAATTCTGAAAAGAGGAAGAGGGTGTGTGGGACTAGAGAGAGAGAGAGAACTCCTGTTTCCAGTAGAATGGTTAGTAGAATACCTGGACTGAATTTTCTGGGATACAGGATGGCACAGTATCAAAGCGGCCCAATTTGACTCACTATGAAGAGAGGAAACACAGAACAGTGTGTATCAGATAACAGATGGAAGTTTCTTATAACAGGTAAATACTATAGAAATACTTGAGACAGCTTATCTAGTATGTGGTCAAGTGTCCTAGGCAAACCCGGAAACTTGCCTGAGAACGCAGGAACTTTCCTCCACTGCATCAGAAGGTGAAACCCGAAGGCAGGTCAAAAACAGGCTCATAGTCGACTAAGCCAAATCACAGGGGATAACTGAAACAAGGTCAAATAATTGTAGCCGAGTCAAAATATGAAGATCCATCCAAAAACAAATACAGGAATCAGTAAAAGGAAGTGAGAGAAAGGGAGACCAGGGGAACCGACAAAGAGGAAAAGTAACAAAGGCGCAGGAACTGAATCACAAGTGCAAACTGTAACGTCATGCGAGGGAGTCAAAACAATAGATGGTGGCAGACACCGTCATCTATGTCCACTAACTCTTTAGATGGCTCTGCCCTCTCTGATCTGGAAGTCAAATACCAGTCCTCAGGTGGCTGGGGCAGTGTGTTTCAGTCCCTACCCTGGAAGTTGTTGTTCTCCATGACTATATTAAGTAGGGCTCCGCAGCTCCTAGAATGAGCCAGCCTTGTCTGCGCCCCTCAAACCAAAAGAGGTACAGAAGGGAGAAACCCTACGAGTATCCGTGAAGAGATTTCTGCTTGCTTTGAATTTGCTTCTTCATATACGTTGTAGAGCAAACAAGGGACATGATGCAATAAAGGCTCACAAAGATAAGGGTCAGAGTAAACTATACTCTATAATACTTATGTGCCACCAAACACCGCATTCATCCACAAATACTATGCCATGCTAAGCAATGTGTACATTAACTGGAGATCAAAGACATAAATATCCGCCCATTGGGAAGAGAAGTAAGTGTTGTAGCGACTTGGAGGATTCTAAGAGCAGAATCATCAAAAGAAGGCATAAAATACAAGTCAATGGAAGCACCATGATGGCGTCTGGTGCACCGTATATCCAGAATGGGTTAAAGAACAGAGTGCAACATGGAGAATGAAATGGAGAAAGGAAACCTACAAGGTGCATGAGTCAATCTTTATGCCATGATCGGAATTCAAGAATATGTTGAGTGTTTGGATCTAGCCAACAAAGAAAACATTTTTTATATGTAGACGGAAACAAAGGTAATACCACCTTCACAAGGCATAAGTAAAGCAATCCACTCTGTGATTGGACCATCTATGCTCTTAGGACAATATTCTCCCTACCAAGGAGTCCATCAACTATCCTGGACTGAAGTGGGGGTTGTTGATGAACCGAAGCCTCACAGGGCCCTGCCTGACCCTAAAATGGCGTCCATGCACGAGGTGATTTGATCTGAGCTCTTGGCCGATTTAGACCTACTCATTCCTGCTTGTTTTCCTTGATGGATTCTGTCAGGGCTCTGCTGTTCCTCCAGGTTGCCACAACTATCTAACTCATCTGCTGTATGCTGTATGCTGACATTGTTTTCCTCATCACCCCGTTTGTGTCTCCTTCCCTCCCCCTCCTCCTCCCTCTGTGATTCTTTGATTCAAACTGATGTAACTATGTAACCCGTAACTCGCTGATTCAACTGATGTAGATAACAAAACTGTTTGTACCTACCACGGAGCCTGTGCAACCTTGGCCGATGCCCGGTGGAGCTGTCCTATGCAGCTATAGAGGAGTCTGGCCCCTTGGCCGTCACCTACCCAGCCGGTCATCTGACATTGTTTTCCTCGTCTGCCCGTTTGTGTCTCCTTCTCTCCCCTTCGATGGAACGATGACGACGCCCCCTGGGCGGATACCAAAACTGTTTGTACCCACCGCGGAGACCGAGCAACCTTGGCCGATGCCCGGTGGAGCTGTCCTATGCAGCCATAGAGGAGTCTGGCCCCTTGGCCGTCACCTACCCAGCCGGTCATCTGACATTGTTTTTCCTTGTCTCCCCGTTTGTGTCTCTTTCCCTCCCCTTCGATGGAACTATGACGACGCCCCTGGGCGGATACCAAAACTGTTTTTACCTACCGCGGAGCCCGAGCAACCTTGGCCGATGCCCGGTGGAGCTGTCCTATACAGCTATAGAGGAGTCTGGCCCCTTGGCCGTCACCTACCCAGCCGGTCATCTGACATTGTTTTCCTCGTCTCCCCGTTCGTGTCTCCTCCCCTCCCCCTCCATCTGTGATTCTTTGATTCAAACTGATGTAACTATGTAACCTGTAACTCGCTGATTCAACTGATATAACTATGTATCCTGTAACTCGCTGATCCTCATGTAAAGCGCTCTGATACCTCCGGGTCTAGCCAGCGCTATATAAAACTTTGCAAATAAAAAACAAAAAATATATATATATATATTCTGCCTGTCTCCATTGTCCTGTTCTTCATTTCCTTTATGTGTTGATTTAACTAGCTCTTCTGGTGTTATGTTGTACCCCAAACCTTGAAATTGTGACAGTGCATGTAGAATACATCTGAAATGCCTACTATCCCAGAAGATTTGCATATGTATGATTATTGTGGTTTGGTCATAAAAACACACCCTCTATAATGAGCAATGTCACTCCAAAATATATGTTTTAGCATATTTGTGAGTGACTCTGGAGAGCTCTGGTGTAACTTAAATAATCCTTTTGTGGCAATCAAACTTGATCTTGGAGTGACTGCTTTTAACCAAAAGTCCCCAAAACTTCTAAATACTATTTGCAAAAATAAATAAATAAAGTTTTCTTCAAATCCTGTCTGTTAGAAATTGGGTTATTTGTTGAGGAGGGTGGAAGCCCCACTCAGGCAGCAACCAGAATCATTGTCAGGGTGAAACACAAATATTTACTAAATTACCCGGTGCTTAACTCTCTCGTAGCTTGTTGCAAAGCAGTCAGGCTTTACTTAGATGCTCTGTGTAAAGTATTTACTCAGCACACCAACAGTAACAAAAGGAAAGCACAACACAAGAAAAAATCCTAACAGCTTAAAGGCAGCAACAAAGTGTTAGCACATTAGAGTTATGGTACGATTAGTTCAATAACTAGCTGATCATGTCCTCTTCTCCTGCACATCCTGCTCTAGGTCCTATGGACTGAACTATCTTGAACCTTTTAAAAGTTATATCTTTACTTGTGTAGGTTGGATTTTTGTCGTTTTGGTCTTGTTTTATTCAGATAAATATTGGTAATCTTTCTAAACTGGTGTGGTTTAATTTTGTAGTGCTTTCACTGTGTTATTCTGTGCTTATGTACAAATGCTTTACACATTGCCTCTGAGATAAGCCTGATTACACATGCCAAGTTACAGAGGGGGTGAACAGGGCTTATCTTGGGGGTGTAACTCCCTTACCCTGACTAGGATAAGGGTCCCTACTTGGACAAGTTGCAAACCACTGCCAACGGGAGACCCCCATTTCTAACAATCTTTAAGGCAGAATGTGTTTTCTGGTGGCTGCAGGATGAGCAATAGGAAAAAAAGCATAACCTGTGGTACCTGCAGTATTATAGTAGTTTGGACTGAATAGGTGACAAGTGAATGTAATTTGGTTCAGGTGTGCGTTGTTATTCTATTTCCTTCCTTGAGTAGGTCTCCGTTCTGCAGGTGCAGGTCTCCAGTACAGTGGTGGAGGTCTCTGTCAAGTGTGCAGAATGTGAAATATGATTGTAAAGTTATTAGTTGTAACTTGACTGTTGTAAATTACATAGTAGTAGATTCTACCTGCTGAATTGAGGGGTGGAGACATGTAAGTCTAGACCTAGCTGTTCATTTTTACTCAGAAATTGTGAATATCAGGTTAATAACAAAAAGTAGTAAAGTTATTCCTAGTTGTAAGAGTAAATTTACACATGAGTAAATTCACCTTTGTAAATGAGACCCTTAATGTGAAGTAATCACCTGCAGCAACTTCAACATGGCACTAGTAATAGTGGGAAACAGTCACCACAAAATGTCAAAGCAGTCTACCTGCTCCACGTAGGTCAATTGAGATGGGACTGTTGCAAAGAAAACAAAACCCACTATCAAGTTTATGGGCCTCATTTAGATCTTGGCGGACAGGTTATTCTGTCACAACGGTGATGGATATCCTGTAAGCCGAAATATAAATCCCATAGGATATAATGGGATTTATGTTTCGGCGGATGTGATATCCGTCACCATTGTGACGTAGTAACCCGTCCGCCAAGATCTAAATCAGGCCCTATAATCAGAAGGGAGTTGCAGTACTACTGAACCCATGATCTAATCCATCTAATCAGGAACTGTTTCTTCTTCAAAACTCTCTTTTAACTTTAGTATTGATTGCCTTTTTCACAAGTACACAGTTGAGATTCTGAGTCATTTCCACTCTTTCGAGAAACACAATTGTGCCTGAAATAATCAGAATAAAAACTGATTGTCAGAAGTTCTGAGTAAATCTATAGGTTATGCTGTCTAAGCCCATAAAACTCTCAGAATAAATGAAAAAGCTGAGGCATCCATGATGTCAATGACAATAGCTTCCATGTGGCCAGATTGAGTAGACATGAATATTCTGTTAATCTTTCTTCCTTTAATCCCTATTAGAAGGCAGCTGCCCTGCACTTCTTTATCTGTCCACAGGGCTTCAACTGTAAGCTATTCAAAAAGGCTAATATAGATCACCAAATCTTGATTACCCTGCCAAAGTGTTACTAACCCAATACTGGTGGCTTGTCCGTTTTGGCTGACTATGTTAAGTGGCATGGCCCATATTAAATTGTCTCTTGTTAAATAAGGAAGGATAAACATAATCTTTGCAGTATCTGTAGGAAAACTATTTGAATTTGCTACAAAGTTTAATTGACACTGGACTAAAAAGCTTTGGAACCATAAAGGTTCTTTTGAAAATATGCCATGGGGTTATATCATCACACACAGGCCCAGATACCTATGTGTGGGGGAGACACAATCAGCTAGGTTGGGAAGAGCAACAGTCGCACACTGAAAAGGACTGGAAGAACAGAATAATGAATACCAAGGTCATATATTATGGACTAGGATGATATGTATGCCTTACTTACAAAAAGTAATTTATTTAACGTGAGTGGCAGACGTTTAAGTTGCTTACTTTATGTTCATTTTTCTGCAAGAAAGTAGCATAGAAAACTATGCCATAAGATATGTCCTAACCAAACAAAATGTCCAACAACACTTTACTGCAGTGCTCATCAAAAGCATTGTGTATCTATAATCTGATTAGAGTTTCTTTACTGTATTAATTCTACAGTCCAATCCTACACATACTGCATGTGGCCCACAGTAGTCTACACACACAGTCTATGGGCACACCTCTACTCACACTCTGGCCCTCATTACGATGGCAGGCAAACCACCAGGCTGTCCGCCCCGCCATCTAGGACATCAGTCCGACCTCTGCATTACAGTGCAGCTGGTCGACCCGCAGATGTGGGGGGTAGGACCGCCGCCTCCAACAGGATCAAAGATCCCATCGAGATGGCGCTCAGATTCCTAATCCCTACAATGAGGGCGGGGCCTGCTCAGGCCCCACCCCAGGGATTAGGATATCCCTTTCTGACGGCCTGTTCATGGCGGTACCACGTCCATGAAAAGGCAGCCGGAAAGGGACTTTGGGAGCCCTTCGCAGGGCCCCCCTTGGTATCCGCTATGTGGTACCCCCTCCAAACATCCATGCACCGTGAGCCAGGCACCAGACGGTGCCTGGCACACGGTGTATGGATGTTTAAAAACATCCATTTTTAAATTGCAGCTTGTATTGCAGCCCTTTTCCGGGCCGCAGCGCAAGCCGTAGTTGAAAAAGGGATGTTTCCGACCGCCTATACAGTGGCCGCATGCTAATCTGGTGGGTGGGTCCTCTATTTGTCTGCCAGACCCAATCCCGCAACGATGGCAGTCTGACTCTCGTCAGACTGCCATTGTAATTACCCCCTCTGTGTTTGTATTGCAAGTGCATCCTTGTTCCAATATATTGCTCAACTCAATTCATGAAGAAAACCAAATGTAACCAAGCTGGCAGTATAACACCCTTGAAGAAACTGAAATTACAAGGTCTATCAGTGACAGAAAATAAGCAAACAATGCTCAGTGCCACACTGCCCATAGATATAGGTCCGAAAGCACCTACCTTATATTGGATCTATGGCAGAATAACTGATCTTAGACTGCTTCATGAGGCACCTGCTTCTGACAATCACCAAAGGCTGAAGAGCCACACCCCTCCCTGACAGAAATCTCAGTGTAATGCAACTAGATTGGTCTGGGCACGGTCTTTATACTTGCAGTCTCAAGATTGCACCCTTGAATCTCGGGTAGCGCAGGACCACTTTTCTCATAATATCTCACCTCCTTGCTCCTCTGAAGGCTGAATGGTGCCATTCTGATTCAGCAGCAAAAGCACGAATGATTCTTATATTAAAAAATTCATGGTTGCAGCATCGGCTGGCATGTACCATGGGTGGTGGCGGCGGGGACACACACACAAAAAAAAATACACTTACCTTTCTGTGCGACGCAACGTCCTCCTCCTTTGGTCTTCTCTGAAGGAAGGCTCCAATGCAGCACCCAGCCAACTCCCCTAACCAATCCTGGCGCTGCTCTCACCAGCATGAGACAGCGTCAGGATTGGAGGGAGCGGCCTCACTCTGCATTCTCAAGAGCACTGGAGGCCCTCAATTTCTCTAACCCAGCTGTCTTAGACAGCTAGGTTGGAGAAGTTTAAAATGTCGCAAGACGGCCGGCCAAAGAGACATGCACATTTTAAAGCGCACAGCTCCTTGCTGACACTCAGCTGCGCTGGACCCACCCCAGCCTGTCACTCAATTCGGGACATGTCGGCTGCTAAAAAAATAAAATGGTAATAAATAAGCTTTATTGCCATTTTATTTTTCAGCTCTGGCCTGGGGCTTTTCTTTGTGGGGTGATGCTTCTCCGCTCAAACGGAGGGGCCGCCCCTGCATGGTTGAGTTATCAAAACACATCCTTGATGCCAACCTGTAACTAAACATGTGCTATCAGTGATAAAGAAACATGTAACACCAGTGTATTACCAATTTCTAGTCAGATACATACCATACAATGCCCGTGGAACACCCCCTGGTGCAGAGTAAGGCAACTCAGCGAAATGCGCTGCCTTGCCTTACTCGATTTTTATGAGGCTATTCAAAGCCATGCAAAGTGGCTTTGCGTAACCTCATAGGTATAATTTCAAGGTTTGCCCCACAGGAGCGTCACAAAAAGTGATGCTACGGCGGTGCAAGGGCTCATAAATATGCCCCTACATTTACTATGTGCTGCTGAGTCTAAGTCTAACAATCAATTTAATTTTAAGCCCTGTCTTAGGGCCAGGAACTGGATTGGATAGAAAGCGGTGATGGACGGCACGCAGCAGATAGGGTGCATGACCATTAGATGTCAGCTCCCACATCCGTTCATGACGTCCATAACCCTTCCAATCTATTAAGTAGTGGAAATGACAGCAAACTCTCTTTGAATGCACTTCATTTTACGGTTTTGCCTGTATCATGTTTTGTGTAAGTATTGTTGATATTCATGATGCTGGTTTCATAAGTTTCACTAGCAACACATGAATTGTTGGATTAACCTTTAATGTTGGTAGCAGAGTAAATCGGGCACCGGTGTCACTAAGCACCTTCTGATATTGTAATTTTCGATGGTGTGCTAGACCTAGATGCTCGTTGGAAACCATAACTCCTCTCCTTCCTTGGAAACATGGACCTTTCATCTTTTTCTTCTCTGCATACGATTTTTACACTACTTTGGCTACTTTCAGCTTGCTTTGCAACATATTGAGAATATAACGCAAAAACATGAGGCGTTTGTCCATGATTGAATTATTGGTGTTTTTTTGAGGAACAGACAGGGGTGCATTGGTGGTTGAATGCAAGACATTGCAGTGAACGGTGTGTTTTTGATGTTATTTAGCTAAAACTCAGCTAAGCAGATGGTTGACCCGTTGCTCTTGTTTATTTACAATGCAGCATATGTACCATTCCATTTCCAGATTACATCGGCCATTTTGGTCTTCTGTTTCACAGCCATGTGCAATGAATAAACAAAACATTATTTCTGTTTATAGAATGTTTCCCAAAACCAAGAGGCAAAATTTGACCCACTATCCAACACTAAGGGCCTGATTTATGGTTAAGAGTAGGGATTGTACAACGTTAAGGTGATGGAGAAAAATACTCTATCCCCCTCACATGGTACCCATACTCCAAATTTAGAGATGTCTGCTGGCCCAGCGACAATCTATAGTCATTGACATGAAATGCTGTCACAGCATTTCATGTCAATAAGTTAAAAGTGTGATGGATAGTACTGTCATAATGATGGCACCGTCCATCAAACGTAACTTGTTTTTGTTATTTCAAAAACAAAACAAAAAGTGGAATTTTGTTTTTGAATAAACAAAAACTAAGGACCCCCACACCATGGGAGCTTTCTCCCATGGTGTGAGGGGGTCATTTAAGTGTTTTTACTGTTTCTTGTCTCCACGTTTTTCATGGTGGTAAGGGCAGTAGAAGCCCGTCCCCTGCCAACGTGGGGGGGCGGGCCGGAGGAGGGAGGTGGGGAGGAGGGAGGTGGGAAGGGTTCAGAGACTAAAAATAATAATAATAAACAAAATAAACTTACCTTAACGCCGACGCCACTGTCTCCTGCGCATCAGCTCTTTCTGCTTATTGCTCAGGGCACAGGTTCCCAGCCTGCCCTGTGGCCAGTCCTGAAGCTGCTCTCTCATGAGAGCAGCTTCAGGATTGACCTGAGCGCCAGCAACTTGCGCTCCCAGGCAGACTGGGAGCCTGTGCCTGCTCTTTCCAGCCCCAGCAACGACCGGCCAAACACCTTGGGGCAGATTTACAAGCCCCCTGCGCCACCAGTACGTCACTTTTTGTGATGTACTGGTGGCGCAGGGGGCTGCTCCATATTTACAAGGAGAGGAAAAGCCACCCTGCGTGACTTTTCCTCTCCTTGTAAATACGGCCCCTTCACACGCAGCACTTTGCGGTGAAGGGGCATTCCATGGGTGTTGCTGTGGGTGTTCCCACGCAACACTCATATAACAAGACACATCTCCAGAATTACGAGAAATCGTAACTCTGGAGATGCGTCTGAAAGCTACGCCACCCTAGAGGTGGGGTAGCGAGGCGCACCGAGGAGAAATGTTTTCATTTCTCCTCGTTTTTTCCTCTTTCAATGCGTGCTGCATTCTGCAGCACGCATTGAAAGAGGAAAATGGTTGTAGTGATTGTTTTTGTGCAGGAAGGTTCCCCTTCCTGCACAAAAGCAATCTCCCCACGACGCAGGCATCCTTGCACCATGGTGCAAGGGTGCCTGCGCCGGCGCATGGCTGCAGTTTGTGCGCCAGCGCAGGTGGAAGCACAAGGATGCGACATATTCTTGTAAATATGTCGCATCCCTGTGCTTTCCAAACTAACGCAGCATGGCGCAGCAAAATGACTTGCTGCGCCGTGCTGCGTTAGTTTATTGTAAATCTGCCCCCTTGTGCGCAGTAAAGGGAGTGCCACCACTCCCCCATCAGCAGGATCATCCCCTGGACCCGCCCCAAGACTCGACAGAGTCCTGGGGGCAGGTCCAGGAGATTAAAATAAAACTATAATAAAACGGGTTTAGAACCCCTTTTATTATCATTGTATTTGCTGGTGGTGGCAGTGGAGTGGTGCTCCTCCGCTCTAATGGTTGTAAGGGAGAATAAAAGCTGTCCATTCGACCACCCACTCTGCCTTGATTTTAAATAGATAGATCAGAGAGACTGGAAGCCAGTGGCCAGATGGTAAATAAATAATATCATCGGAGTAACAACAACCAAAAAAGAATGAAACAAGGCTTACCGGTTCCAGCAGCAGATGGTGCTATGACGAGTAGGAAGCCGACCAGGAATCCAGTGAAAGGCCATGGACTCTGCTGAACACTTACCATTAAGATTCTACAAAAAAAGTGAAATAAAGACAGCAAAACCAAATGGACAAGGCTAGAGAGAGACTAACCAATGCAACATAGAGGGGAGAAAATAGGAATTGAAGGAAATAAGTTATAAAAACTAATTTCGAATTGCAGACCATATTAGAATTGCACTTTAGAATGTGTTTAAAATGCTTTAGAAATGTTTTCACATAGAAAATGACACATATTAAAAATGTGCTTGCTTTAAACGTACAAAATAATCACTTTAGAATGCATTTCATGACATGTATTAAAATGTGCTTGCCTTATAACGTGTCGGAGTTCATTAGAATGCATTTAATTTGCTAAAAGAATAACTTAGAAAAACACATGTAGGGAAATGTGCTTGCTTAACTGTATATGAGAATAACATGAAGAAATGTTTTTGATCCTAGCAGTCATACTTAAATGTTCCCCTTTGCTTAGTCCCAAGCCTCCTTCTCTTGACTCTTGCTCATATAATCTAAATATGCATTTATTAGGACATTTTGCCTAGTACCAGCATCCTGCTAGAGAATGTGCTGACTTCAATATTATGTTTGCTTAGCTTCAGCATGCCATATTAAATCATTTTACAGGGCAGTAAGCCTGCTGTGAATTCATAATAAATAGACTAATAGAATGAACAATTTTTTTAATTTTTTTTTTTTAATTATAAACTTTATTCGGTTTCACAAAAATAAAACCATAAAAGTTGCATAAAAACCATAATAGATTAAACAACAATTCATTAAATAACACACTTTTTAAGATATGAAGAGAACCCAATGTACAACCTCCCATTATAATCTATGACAGTTAAAAACATAGTACCATAAAAGCATCTCCCTTAGTTACAATTTTCCCTACAAGGATAAGCTGGTCCTCCTCAACCTCTAAGGCCTTAATAATTTATTAACCAGATGGCTACCTATCCAAGCAGGCCCTGGTTTTCACTGTGGATTTTAAATAACCCACGATAAAAAAAATACAATCCTCCTTCAGCATTTGAAGATACAGGAGGGCAGGACGGGCCTGGGTAAAATTCATCCTTTTTAAAATAGGGACTAGAAAATGTCTCCGAGGGATCGCAAAACATTTACAAAAAAGCATAAAGTGTAGCAGATCCTGTGGAGACTGTCCGTCGCAGCCACAGGGTGCTAACACTTGACCTCTGCTGCATCCTTTAGGCCTGGCTAGCAGGAGGTGAAAAAGATTCATGCGAAACCTCGTCAGTAAAAACCGCTCATGTAAGGATAAAGACCCCAGGAGATAAGGCTCGGTATAAGGAGTTGTTTTGAGCATTAAAAAAGTGCGAACACTCGGTTTAAGAAGTTCTCGCTCGTCCCTTTCCATTTTCCTGAGTGTGAGGAAGGACTCCCTAATTACCTCCACATCCTTTTTAACAATAGTTTCGGGATTAGAGTATAAATCAGCACGCCCAAGCCCTTCAAAGCCACTTCTAATATAATTAAGCCACGGTATACGAGATGCATTATCTAGGGACATACACTCTTTTAAAATCAGATGATTAAGTGTTAATGCCTGATTCAACCAACACCTCAACCAAAACACAAGTGGGCGTAGTGCCAGGGTATCGCTTAAAAATGGGACCCCCAGTTCCTCATGGGCCGCCAGATTCGACAGTCCACGCGGCACACACAATAATCGCTTCAAAACATTATTCTCAGTCACCTGAAGAGGGTCCACTGCAACATACCCCCAAATTTCACTTCCATAACTAGCTATAGCCACACTTTTCGCTTGGTACACCTTCAGCAGAGCTGCGATAGGTCTCTTCCCTAGTTTAGATGCAAAGTTAAAAATAGCTGCATTCACCCGGGCCAAGTCCCCCCTTTTCCTAGAAATTAGAGGCCCCCATTTAATTTGGTCATCCAAAAGGACCCCAAGATAAGAGAAAAGATTAGTGCGGGGGACTTTAGTGGGGCCAACTCGAAATTCAAAACTTTTTTTGGGTCGAGACCCCACCTGCATTATATATGATTTCGAGTTGTTTATTGATAGATCCCGATCCGCCATGAAATTAGAAAATGCATCTAACAAGGATTGCAGGCCGATAGCAGTCCTCGATAGAAGGACGGCATCGTCCGCATAAAGTAGGACAGGAAGGCCACGCCGCCCTACATACGGGTAATCTACCCCAGTGGCTCTTAGAGCTCTGTCCAGTTCATAATATAGAAATTAAACAGGAATGGAGCCAGGATACAGCCTTGCCGTACTCCCCTCTTTATTTCAAAATCCCTAGAAACACGAAGGTCCTGGGAGAATCTAACGTTAGCCTTGGTTGACTTATGAAGATCCTCAAGGAAATTAACAATGTTATTCTCTACCCCCATTACCCTCATGGACTGCCACAGTTTAACCCTATTCACGCAATCGAATGCGGAAGACAAGTCCATGAAGACAAGATAGATAGTACCAGGGCGCGCGACTGTATATTTACTCAGTAACATGGTTAGATTGAGACATTGGGCCACGGTTGATCGCCCTGGGCGAAATCCAAACTGGACGTCAGACAAGATCTTGTTCTCCTCCGCCCAGGAGGATAATCTTTCTAAGAGAATACGGCCCACAACCTTGACCACCGAATCAAGAAGGGAGATTGGCCTATAGCAATAAGTGCTATTCCGATCACCCTTCTTGAAAACGGGCACTATAGTAGAGATGGCCCAGGACTCAGGGCAACCGTTCAAAGCAGCTGCGTTAAACACAGCCACGAGGACCGGAGCCCAAAAGGATGGATCCGACTTAAACAGATCCGGGGGGATACCATCTGGTCCAGGAGCTTTGTTACTGGTTAGCCCTGCAATGCCAGCCTCAACCTCACCCTGTTCAAAAATCACTACAGAAGCATTCTGATCACGACATGGCTGATCTAATTGCTCTATAGGACTTTCAAATATTGATTTAAAATGGAGCACCCATTCCTCCTCAGTAATATGCGTATCTAAAGCCCCCCGAGCTTCATATTCAAAAAGCGGTCTATTGACAATGCTCCAAAACCTAGAGCTATTCCTTAAGGTACTTGACTCGAGCAACTCCCGCCAGGCCTCCTCTTTCAGAGCGCCCTTCCGTTTGGCCAATGTTAATTTATATTCTTTACGGCACTCGCGAACCTGAGAATGATTTCTCGGGTTAGCTGACATGGCTACACTCAACCTTTTCGCAGCCTGGGAGCATGAGGAATCAAACCATCTGGGAGTTGAGGTCTCTACTCTACGGGCTGGGGCACTTAAGAGATCACCAACTTTAGTAGAGATAGCTTCATAGGAGCTGATAACTTCGCTAGGGGATGTGCCTACAGAGGTACACAAAGCTAACTCAGAAGCACAGGATTCTCTTGCTGCATGGTAAAAATCATCTGTAGAAATCTGGGACCATTTAAGCCTACGTGTGCCATCAGTAGGTCTAATCATACCCTTAGTTGCCATGCTGCTAATTCGCGCTAAAAGCGGACCACGCATTTGGACACAGAGCGGATTATGGACACTGTAGACACTGTCCACGATATTGAAACCACAGAATAAAGTTTGTGAAGAAGAAGAAATTAAACTATAATCTATAAAAGACCCCCTACCTCTCCCTTTAAAGGTGGGGACGGGAAATGTACGGTGTGGGTCGGATAAAGACATCAAGGACACCATATCGAATTCATTTAATAGATTATTTAGTAGTTCCCCCTGAGCAAGATGTTCAAAATGAATCCCCCTCATCCGTAGGCAGCCTAACTCAAAAATGCAAGTTGACCTTGGGTCTCCGCAAGCGTGAATGTTAAAATCACCAAGGACCAAAAGGTTATGTAGAATACACCCATAGGACTGCCTTATAAATGAACGCAGGGCTGTAATGTTACAGACAGCTGAAGGGCAGGCCACGGAATTATAAAAATTAATAAGACCCAGTCTAGTAGCCCCCCTTTTTAATATCAACGCTAGTATTCCTGGGCTAGGAGACGGCACAACCTGGATCTGGCAGTCAACTGCCAAGGATATATACGTAACAAGACCACCCTTTGGTCTACCACCCGCCGAGGGGGAGGCTGGCGCAAAAAAAGCCTTGCAACCTTCCAAAAATAAATCACAATCCACCGACCACGTTTCCTGAAAGCAAATTACAGGGAATTGGTTCACAAATTGCAACCAGGTTGGATCATGGAACTTATTAGCCAGCTCCGCAACGTTCCATGTTAAAATATTGTTAGCAGACATACAAGAGTCCCCCTCGTCTGGCACTGGTGAATGCTGTATACTTAGGTCAGGTTCAATGCCAAAAAATGAAGGGCTCCCGAGTCAATCACACTCCTCCATCCCTGCTAATGGGGAAAATCTATTAATTAAATTCAGCGTAGGAGGGGCAATATACTGACAGCTTGCCAAGGATGTTGCATGAACCGGAGGAGTAGGCAATTGTGTAAAAACAGGCTGAAATCTATATGACCGCCCAACACGCGAAGCTTCTATGGAAACATTCCTATAAATATCCCTTGGGGGGTCTGGTTATAAAAAAAGCCCAGTGGTAAGGCCCTAACAACAGATCCAGAATTGGAAAAAGTGGGGAGTGTGTCCCTAGACAATATCCTACCAACAAGATGAGGCCTATCAAAGTTATGAATGAACAATTATATATATATATATTTTATGTGCTTAGCAAAAAAACATTATTGATAATTGTTTCAGCCTCTGACTAGCCACTGTACTTGCATTAGACACAGAGAGCAGCTTTAGCTTAGGTAAGAAGGTTCTCATGAGATCTTTCCTCCATGTTTCCAGCAAATGGCTACAGTATGTACCAGCGTGAATGTTTACCACGGGAAGAAGAAGCAGCCAAAATTGATGACACAATCAGATGAGCGGTTTCCATTGAAGGAGAATACTAAACACTTACTAAAGTTTTGTTATATTATTGTGTGATTTACATTAATGAGTGTTCCTAGCTAGTTAGGAAGGAAACGACCCATCATTCTTACTCTGAGACTCGCTTGGAGAAGACCCTTTATCCTTATCCTTCGATGCTGGCAGCTATTGCTAAAGATGACTTTAACCCTATACCTTTTTTCCCTGATCAATGCTACTGCAATGATCAATCCACATTCACTGATATTCTGATGGTTGCTACTGCAGCTTTGGGGAACTCGGCTGAGTTTCCAGAATGACTCTTTATGGGTAGTTCTATCTATGCTCTGAAATCTTGCTATTTTCTGAAAAAGGAACTCTTCATGGGTTTCTCTGTGTAGGGTAGATCAAGTTCTTAGCTAGTTTAGTGACAATCCCTTAAGGAACACTCTGTATTGATTGATGCTGTCACCAATCAACCTTTTATTCAATATTTAAGTAAGCGTGATTAACCTGAATAAAGATGACAAAACCATGCTAATCCTTTAAGATAAATAAAGGTTTTGAAAACTTATCCAACCTCTCATCATTGACTGAACATTAAGGATCTGACAGTTGATGATATATGCATGATATGGTTTTCATTCCAGCTCCTTTCAAAACACGTGGCAAAGGTCCATTGACCTGTCACCCATCATCAGGATTTCCAAAGGATGAAAACTGTAAATTGGGGTGTTTAGTCGTAAATACCATTTGGCCAATCCTATTAGGCGCTAACAGTTTCTGGTAGCAGAGGATATGGTTCATACTCCGAATGGAGCATTAAAATTAGTATCCTAGTTGTATTAAATGATCCCCCAAATCCAGTTTCCAGTGTCCGGATCCTGAAAGGCATGGCAAAATGGAAATCAAAGGCATTGCGGTTTTGGAGGTTGCGGTTTTGAAGGTGTGAGTAATAATTGGATGAAAATGTCATGGTAGAGAGTATTGTGTCTTTTCTTTTCAGGTGTATGAGTGGGTGATATAGACACGGAGATGTTGAAAAGGAGGAGGTGAGTTTCAGGCTCATTGAAGTCGAAAGATCCCGGAAAAAAACTAATGTTTTAAACATGTTTGCAGAGAGTTAAATGTGGAGTGTGAGGTACCATCACTTCCGTCTGTAATAGTAGGG
Source organism: Calotriton arnoldi (assembly GCA_963921515.1). NCBI lineage: Eukaryota > Metazoa > Chordata > Amphibia > Caudata > Salamandridae > Calotriton > Calotriton arnoldi. The sequence continues at coordinate 680,963 of CAWUFW010005112.1, forward strand.
TTAAGCTGTTGTGTTTGATTAATCTTGGTTAATGTTAGTGGAACCTTATCGCACAAACGGGTGAAGCTGCATTATTCTGTGGGATTTTTTGCTGGTTGAGAATTCACTTGCGAGTGTAAAATACTCTTGAGTGATTTTGATACTTACATTTCTTTAGTTGGGCAAACAAGAAGCTGACTAAGGAAGTTGTTTAGAAAGTTGTTTGAATGCGAAGAAAATTGTAAATCAGGATGACTGCTGCGAGGAGTGAGATTGTACCTCATAGGGTTTCTCGCTGAGATTGGACGGTTGGTGTGTTTTTGCGCTGCCATTGGCTGGTGGATTTTCAGTGTTGTGAGGAATTGGACTTTGTCAATTTGAGTGCTGTCTTTGAATTTAGAAAAGAATCGCGTGAAGTTAAAAGCTGTCTTTTAATTGGTGAACTGAAATTTGACATATACGGAACAGTAAACATAAACAGTTGGGTTCATGTGAAAATTATGAAAAATAAATTGTCATTATGAAATCTTTTAAGGATTTTAAGAAATTGGTAAGAGGAGATGTCACTATTCGTTTACGTAAAGGCAAGGAGGCACCTCCTGAGGGTACTCCGGCATACATTATGACTACTGAACATGATTTAAATTCTTGTTTGTGGCTTTGACAATGGAGAAGGATTATGGAAAATGAAGGTGCTTTGAGTTTTCTGAGGTATAGGGCATTCAATCAAAACACAAAAGCCCTTTTATTCAAAAAGGGGGGAAACAATAGGCTGCGGGGTAAACAGTGTAAGCTGGCCTCCAACTCACATGTATCACAAAACAAGAAGCTACCCTATTAACAAGTCTGATTTCTAATGTATATAGAGGCACATTATGCCAATGATTTAGGTGGTGTTGGACATTACAAAAAATGTATGGACTGGCCTCACATACCACCAGGTGTCATGCTTCAGCATCGGCTGTCCAACGCCCTTTAAAAACCACGTTTAATAAAGGGCAGGCCTGCACCTGGAGACAGGGAGGCACTTCTAAAACTAAGTGGGGGCCCGTGCTGAGAAAGTGAGTGAGTGAGTGATGTTTAAAAACCGATGCACAATCCTGCGTGAATTCTTTTAATGGCGCAGAGTGTGCTCGATATTAAAAATTAGTGGTGGAGACTAGGGGGTTTAGTACCCCATCTCCATCTGTGTTGCCAACATGTTTCTGCCAATACGGCCAGGAGGGTCCATGGCATTCATCAGGGCGTGGGGGGAAAAAGGGGCTTCTATCTCGTCTCAAAAGAGACAAAGATAAATCCACTTTTTGTAGGCTGGAACTAATCCAGCTCTACCGTCAAATCTTCAGGACACCCTATTAAAGGTGTAGGGATGTCCCATGGGAAGGGAGGAGTAGAGTGACCCCTGTAGTCAAACTTACCTCAAGGTGCATCCCTCGCTTTATTCCTAAAGTCCGTCCTCGTGGCTTCCCTGGTGTCTAACACCACCTAAAACATTGGCATAATGTGCCTCTATATACATTAGAAATCAGACTTGTTAATAGGGTAGCTTCTTGTTGTGTGATACATGGGACATTCAATACCAGAATCCAAGATCATTTGAAGGGAAAATTGTGCGAGATGAAGCCACAACCTCGACCTATGGAGTACAAGGCTATTCATGCTTGGGAGAAAGTTGCGAGGGAACAAGAGAAGGAGAAATATCAGAGAAGGACAGGAAAATCAATGTGACAATATGCAAATACTCAATAGGATGAAGAACAGCGCAGATGGAGGAAGGGCATTATAGAAGGAACCAGATTATATCCCGTTCTTACCTCAGAAGGTGAGAAAAAGAGAAAGGGTACTGCTAGACAAAGAAGGGGATGAGTCAGATCTGATTCAGGAGACGCGATATTAGAACAGATGTTGTTGTCCTGACCACCACCAAGTGTTAGTTTCTCTGACCCAGGAGAGTTAAGTGCTAGTGCCTGTCAGACCATAGCTCCAGCACCAGTGGATTCAGATCCACTTCCAATTGAACGACCTTTACAGGTTTTACAAATTGCTACGCCAGTCATGAGACAACCCCCAGCTGTGGTCCTTACTGAGAACATTCCCGTTGCACCTAGAGTGGCTGCAACTCCACCACCCCAAATTGAGAGGAGGTCAGATGTTTTGATGACACCTGTTATTAGAAATGTACCAGCAACTCAAAACACACAGTTTGTTCTGTGGAGACCCCGGCAAAAGTTGCAGGCTATAGTAGATGGAGGAAGGACTTTAGTCTTCTTGACTCCCTTAGCTTCTAATGACTTAAGTGTAGGTGAAGAGGGATACTTACCAACATGGCTTGAAGAGATTACTAGAGAGAGAAGGGCAGAAGTCAAAGAGCCCCCAAAAGAAATAGCGACCAGAAAGGACAGATCATTGAACAGTCCAAGTTTGAAGATAGAATTGGAGGAGCTAAGCAAATGTTGTTTGGTGTTTGACCATTTGGATCAATACCAGAGGAATGAGTTAATCTACCTGTGTAGAGAGATTACTCGAAGTGCTGCTATGGAACTTGACATATTGTCAGGGAGAGCAAAGAAGTATGATGTGGTTCTTTCAACCATCATGGCTATAAGGTTGAATTGGATGATCAGGCAGTAGAAAACATGAGGCTTACAAGTATGCATTTGCACATTATCAAACTGACCAAATGGATTCGCAGATGGAAAGATGTGGAAAAGTTGGAACTTAGATGGGCAAAGAAACATGAAAAGAAAAAGAGAGAAGCAGAACATAAGATGAGCTAAATGAGGATAAGATAGCAGCCTATAAATTGAGGGAAATAGCTGGAGGAACTTATGTACACGTGCCATGGAATAGAGGTGATTTGACAGCATTTACGAACAATTTTCCAAAATTGAGACACAAGCCAAGTGGAAAGGTTTGCAAACATTTCTGAAGGATTTGGATATGTTTCTTGATATTGTGGTACCAGCTGACTTATGGGCAGAATGTGATGTAGCTGTACAATGGCCGAAAGGAGAATACCTAGAGAGAAAGAGACTGGTGCACCATCACCATTGGTGATGGAGAAATATGAGGCAGTTATGACCTTTTTGAAAGGTAAAATACCCCTGAAGGATACTGATTGGTTAAAGATTAAAAGAACCACACAAGATCCAAAGGAGACAGTGCATGAGTACTAGTAGAGGTTACTGCAGGTGTTCAAACAGCATAGTGGATGTGAGTATCCTGAAGAAAATGTTGTAGGGATTTTTGTTTCTCAGTTCGTATTAGGATTGAAACCTGAAATTAGTGCCCACATTACGCTAAGTGTGATCTTCTGGCAGACCAAGTCATTAGATGAAATTTTGCATTATGCAAAATACTTTAGTAATGAATTGGACATGAAGTAGAGAAAAATAAAGGAAAAATTCAAGTTGGCTCAGAATAGGTTGGCTTAGAAAGGTTTTCCAAACCCATCTTTTTCAGGAAATCAAGGAACGATGCAGGGAGTGGTTGCTCCTCAGGCTGGATTTATGGGTAACCAAGGTGTAATGTGTAGGAAAGTAGGATCTGCTTCTTATGGTTACCCCCACTTTTTGCTGATGTCTCACTGTTTTTGGACTAGTCTGACTGGGATCCTGCTATCCAGGACCCCAGTCTATCTGCTTTCTCCCTTAAATTGCTATGTATGTACTTTAGGTACACTCCAGATTGGATACAGGGGTACCCTTATCAGTCCCTAGTATATGGTACACCATGTACCCAGGGCATAGGTGCCCCAGAGGCCTCCCATGGGCTGAAGCATGTATTATGCCACCCGTGAGAGGCCATTCAAAATGACACAACAGGTCTGCTACAGCAGCCTGTGTAAGCTGGTGCTTGCACCACTTACTTAGATATAGGTTCACTATATCTATCTAAATCACTACACTTAAAAACCTATCAGTCACCCCTATGGCAGGCCTTATCAATCCTGAAGGCAGGGTGCTGGGTTTTACGTGAGAGGGTGCCCCTGCATGAGCAGAGCCCCTCTGCAGCCTTTGGAGACCATTCTCTGGGGTTGTCAGTGATGCAGCCAGACATATAGGTTAAGTTGCATTATAACCTCGCGGTAAATGCTAACTTTAAAACGGCTGCTAAGAAACATGTAGTGTTTGGTGTCAAACACCTTGGAATCATACCTCCACACCAGTAACTGGTGTGGGAGGTATGATTCCACCCTTCTGAAACCACTACTGTGGGTCACCGGTCTACCCGGTACCAGCTTTCTCGAACCGGGAAGCACAAAATGGACGCTGCCAGTCACAGACACGATTCTGCTCTCCTGCTACTGAGCCAAGCTCGAGCAGAGGAATGCATGACAATAGGCATCCTGTCACAGGGAGGTGTGATCACCTCCCAGACAGGGTTTAGTGTATTGGGTCTGGGTGGGTGCACTCTGAGAGTGCCAGAAAGTCTGCACTGGGGGCACATTTGGTGTCCCTGTGCATAGTCCAGCTCAAACCAGTTCTGGGAGCCATTGACTCCTGCTCTGGTGCGGAACTGGACAAAGGAGATGGGTGTAGCCACCCCTCTGTCCTGCCCCTCCCCTAGGGGGGTCCCCAGAATCTTTCCAACCCTCTCCCGTGGGTATAATGTGGGATACCTGGCTACAGGACTTTAGATTTTACCTGGACAAGATTCTGCTAAGAAGAGACCAAGTACTTCGACGGCCTGCACGACGATTGCACGACTGAAGAATCTCCCTTGGAGTAAAGGAGTTACTCCCCTGCAACAGCAGGCACCTAAGCGCATCTGACCAGCTTGCTTCTCCAGAGCTCCTGCGGACTACAAAAGTTTCAGCAACACAGGAGGTGGATTCCCAAAGGTCCCTGAGGTTGATCTGACCTCTCAGCGATTCTGAGACCAGTATCCCTCGTGCGGACCATGCAACCCGGACCCCTGTGCACAGAGTACATTTGCACGAGCATAGGCTTGGTGGCGATACCTGAGCTTGTGCTTTGGACTCCGTGTAGTCCTGACCCCGAGCAGCATTTGCGCCGAAGATATCTGGCCTCCACTCACCGAGTGCTCTGTGGGCTGCTGCTTTGTGAATTTGCTCGAGGTCTCCTTGCGATCCCTGGTCCGTTGGCCTGTGGGTCCTGGTGAGGGTCACCTTGTTTGTTCTTGGGCTTCCCTGGTTGCTCCAGATGCACCCTGACTCCCTATTGCTTGGAGAATTTCCTGGACCTTGCGGGACCATAACCTGTTTGTCCTTCCTGCGTGGGTTGCATTTACCAAGGCTTGTTGGTGCTCCAGCCGGACATCGACCCCTCAGCACTCGACATCCTTCGTGGGACAGCTCACCTCCGGGTCCTGGTTGTCCTCGACATCTTCTGCTCCTCCTGGCTGCAGAGTCAAGCACCCTTTCTTCACACCTGAAGCACCCGAAATCGGTGGGCATTCGTCTACCGAGCCCCTGGTCACCCCAAGTGACCCAGACTCTGTCCCCTCTGCTTTCAGGTTCCTCTCACCTTGAATCCACACTTGGATTCCACCGGACACTCTTCGCCTTCCTGGCAGCAGTACTTTTTTCGCATCCCTCCATTGAAAATGACGAAGGTTTCCGACACCACTTGACCCCTATGCACCCTGCTCCTCTGGGATAGGTAACACGGGTACCTCAGTACTCACTGGTGTGTTGGCTCTAGAACCTCTTATGTTCCAAAGGGTTTGCTCGAAGTCCTCGTCGAAGTGTCCTTAAACTGTAACTTTCCAACCGCGACTTTCCCATAGAGTTTTACGGAGCACGCGGTCGTGTTTCCTCACTGCACCTGTCCTCCGTGGGCTCCCTGTGTCACTGCCTTGGGTAGTTCCTTGGGGTCCCAGCGATTCTACATGCTCTAGGCACTGTGTCTAGTCAAGTCGTGATTGTTATACCATTTTTTTAGTATATGGTTCGGTCTCCCCCTGGAGCCCGCTGTGTATTGCGCTACTTACGACTGTTCTATTGATTCAGTATTGTGTGCTTTGTGTTCTAATCTTGTGTAGAGATTAGTAGAGAGTGTTATAATAATAAATACATATTTTTATATAACTACTGTGTGGTTCTCCCTTCATTTAGTCATTCAAGAGGTGATATTCTGGTAAAACAAGCTGCTTTACATTCCTTCAAGATTAAGCCTGAAGGCTGCTCTCCACAGCTACCACTAGGATAGCTTTCTAAAGGTTATCTTTGACCTCATACATCATAAGGGTCGTGTGGACTGGTACAAGGTGCCCACTTTAATTAGTGGACAGCATATACCAGGCCACCTTCTCACATTGGTGTGCAGCGGTTGGGATTCAAGCTTGCTATTGTTTTACCAGATTAATCTCATTGAGTGATTAACTGAAAACCACTAAGTATTAGGCACATATAATACATCAAGATTTGAATAAGTAAGTTCTACTGAACTTGGAGTTGGGTAAGTCAAGGGTCTAGCACACCCTTTCTCCAACTCAAGAGAGTTTAGTCTCCACTAGGTTAGGTAGGTGCCTACACCACATAACACTAGTATGTCTTCTAGAGGAGAAGCCAGTGGCTCTCTGCCAACTAGGTACAATGGCCTCACATTCCAGGAATTGAAAGTCATGTGTGTGTCTACGAAGTTGAGGACAGGGAGAGGTGCAAAAACCCAACGTCTCATTGAGATTTTGCTCTTGGATGACCTTACAAGGGTCTGATGAGGTAGATAGAGTGGGTGGGACAGGGAATGAGGAAGGGCCAGGAAGTGAAACCTTCTTTGACCTGGACTCAAACCCTGGCCAGGAGAATCAAGATGATTCTAACCTGGACAACATAGAGCTTCCTTCAGGTGGGGGAGAAGGCCCCAGTGGCCCTCTCTTTACTCCACCAGGAAGAGTACAGAGTTTACCTAGGAGATCTAGATCTCCCGCTGTAGAATCTCAGCACTCAGGAACTTCTGTAGGGACTTCCACATCAAATAAGAGGGAATCTTCTTATGAGAGACAGTGCCAACTTCTGGAGCTTGAGAAAATCAAGCTTAGGCTCAAGAAGGAGCAGTTGGCCCTAGACATGGAATCCCTAGAGCTCCAGAGAGCTACAAAGAGATTGGGACTAGAGTCCCATGGTGGCAGCAACAGTGTCCCTAGGGTTAAGGAGTATACTCATGATCATAGGAACCTGAACAAGATAGTCCCTGCTGCTGAGGATGCTGGGAGTGCCAATGGGTCCCACAGGATCTACTGGGATGATGGACTTCTATATTCAGAGGGTAGAGACCCCAAGCCTTGTGCTATCAGGAGGTTGGTTATACCTCTGAAGTTTAGAGGCTTCCTATTAACACTGGCGCATGACATTCCATTAGCAGGACACTTAGGCCAAAGCAAGAGCTGGGACAGTCTTGTTCCTCACTTTCACTGGCCTCACATGTCAGAAGACACAAAGGAGTTTTGTCGCTCCTGTATCACTTGCCAAGCCAGTGGTAAGGCAGGGGGTACTACAAAGGGTCCCCTGATACCACTACCTGTGGTGGGGGTTCCCTTTGAGAGGGTTGGGATTGACATTGTTGGTCCCATGGATCCTCCAACTGCAACTGGACACAGGTTCATACTAGTGGTGGTGGACCATGCCACTAGGTATCCAGAGGCAATACCCCTTAGGACCACCACAGCTCCTGCTGTGACCAGGGCCCTCCTGGGAATCTATTCCAGGGTGGGTTTCCCTAAGGAGGTAGCATCAGACAGAGATGCAAACTTTATGTCTGGTTATCTGACTGCTATGTGGAAGGAGTGTGGAGTGAATTACAAATTCACCACACCCTATCACCCACAATGCAATGGGTTAGTTGAGAGATTCAACAAAACCCTCAAGGGCATGATAAAAGGTCTCCCTGACAAGCTCAGGCGTAGATGGGATATCCTTTTGCCCTGCCTTCTCTTTGCCTACAGAGAGGTTCCTCAGAAGGGGGTTGGCTACAGCCCTTTTGAACTTCTGTTTGGACATCCAGTTAGGGGTCCATTATGTTTGGTTAAGGAGGGATGGGAGTTACCTCTCAAACCACCTAAACAGGACATAGTGGACTATGTACTTGGTCTCAGCTCCAGGATGGCTGAGTACATGAAGAAGGCATCCAAAAATCTTGAGGCTAGCCAGGAATTGCAAAAGGCCTGGCATGACCAAAAGGCTGTTTTGACTGTGTATCAGCCAGGACAGAAGGTGTGGGTGTTGGAGCCTGTGGCCCCAGCAGCTCTCCAAGACAAGTGGAGTGGGTCCCATACCATTCTTGAGCAGAAGGGAGAGGTTACCTACCTGGTGGACCTTGGAACTCCCAGGAGCCCCCACAGGGTGCTCCATGTGAACAGGCTCAAGCCATATGTGGACAGGGCAGACATGGACTTGCTCATGGCTACTAATGAGGGACAGGAGGAAGAGAGTGATCCACTCCCTGACCTCCTCTCACAGAACCCTGATGACGGTTCAGTTGATGGTGTAGCCTTGACAGGCAGCCTCACTGAACAGCAACAGACTGATTGTAGGAAGGTCCTCAATCAGTACAGACACATGTTTTCACTGACTCCAAGTCAGACTACCTGGTGTACCCATGAGGTGGACACAGGCGACAGTCTGCCTGTTAAAAATAAGATTTACAGGCAACCTGACCATGTCAGGGACTGTATCAGGACTGAAGTCCAGAAAATGTTGGAACTGGGAGTGATTGAGCCCTCAGATAGCCCTTGGGCGAGCCCAGTAGTCTTAGTACCAAAACCTCACACCCAGGGTGGTAAGAGAGAGATGAGGTTCTGTGTTGACTACAGGGGACTCAATGCAGTCACTAGGACTGATGCTCATCCAATTCCAAGGGCAGGTGAACTTATTGACACTTTGGTCTCTGCCAAGTTCTTAAGTAGCTTTGACCTGACAGCTGGTTACTGGCAAATCAGATTAGCTGAGGAAGCTAAACCAAAAACAGCATTCTCAACCCCTAGTGGGCACTACCAATTTGTGGTGATGCCTTTTGGCTTGAAGAATGCACCTGCCACATTTCAAAGGCTGGTGAATAAAGTTCTCCCAGGTCTGGAAGCCTATAGTGAAGCTTATCTTGATGATATTGCTGTCTTTAGCTCCACCTGGGAGGATCACCTGGTCCACCTGAGAAATGTTCTGGAGGTCCTGCAGAAAGCAGGCCTTACTATCAAGACCACCAAGTGCCAGATAGGGCAGAGTAAGGTTGTGTACCTGGGCCACCTTCTGGGTAGAGGCCAGGTTCAATCCTTGCACAGTAAAATCCAAACCATTATGGATTGGGTTGCTCCAACTACCCAGACTCAGGTCAGAGCTTTCTTTGCCCTGACTGGGTACTACAGGAGGTTTGTCAAAGGATATGGCTCCATAGTGACCCCTTTGAATGACTTAACTTCCAAAAGAATGCCTAAGAAAGTTCAGTGGACAGTTAGCTGTCAAAAGTCATTTGATGACCTGAAGCAGGCCATGTGCACTGCTCCCATTCTGCAAAGTCCTGATTATTCCAAGCAATTCATTGTTCAAACAGATGCATCTGAATTGGGGGTCGGGCTGTGTTATCACAATTGAATGAGGAGGGTCAGGATCAGCCAGTAGCTTTCATAAGCAGAAGGCTGACCCCCAGAGAGAAACGTTGGTCAGCTATTGAGAGGGAAGCCTTTGCTGTGGTTTGGGCTCTGAAGAAGCTGAGGCCATACCTGTTTGGCACTCACTTCATTGTTCAGACAGACCATAATCCCCTCTTATGGCTGAAACAGATAAAGGGTGAAAACCCCAAACTCTTGAGGTGGTCCATTTCCCTACAGGGGATGGACTATACAGTGGAACATAGACCTGGGAGTAACCATGCCAATGCAGATGGACTCTCTAGATATTTCCTCTTAGAACATGAAGACTCAACTGGTCAAGGCTAGTTTAATGTCCTTGCGTTTGGGGGGGGGGGTTGTGTAGGAAAGTAGGATCTGCTTCTTATGGTTACCCCCACTTTTTGCTGATGTCTCACTGTTTTTGGACTAGTCTGACTGGGATCCTGATATCCAGGATCCCAGTCTATATGCTTTCTCCCTTAAATTGCTATGTATGTACTTTAGGTACACTCCAGATTGGATACTGGGGTACCCTTATCAGTCCCTAGTATATGGTACACCATGTACCCAGGGCATAGGTGCCCCAGAGGCCTCCCATGGGCTGAAGCATGTATTATGCCACCCATGAGAGGCCATTCATCAAAATGACACAACAGGTCTGCTACAGTAGCCTGTGTAAGCTGGTGCTTGCACCACTTACTTAGATATAGGTTCACTATATCTATCTAAATCACTACACTTAAAAACCTATCAGTCACCCCTATGGCAGGCCTTATCAATCCTGAAGGCAGGTTGCTGGGTTTTACCTGAGAGGGTGCCCCTGCATGAGCAGAGCCCCTCTGCAGCCTTCGAAGACCATTCTCCGGGGTTGTCAGTGATGCAGCCAGACATATAGGTTAAGTTGCATTATAACCTCGCGGTAAATGCTAACTTTAAAACGGCTGCTTAGAAACATGTCGTATTTGGTGTCAAACACCTTGGAATCATACCTCCACACCAGTAAATGGTGTGGGAGGTATGATTCCACCCTTCTGAAACCACTACTGTGGGTCACCGGTCTACCCGGTACCAGCTTTCTCGACCCGGGCAGCACAAAATGGACACTGCCCGCCACAGACACGATTCAGCTCTCCTGCTGCTGAGCCAAGCTCGAGCAGAAGAAGGTATGACAATAGGCATCCTGTCACAGGGAGGTGTGACCACCTCCCAGACAGGGTTTAGTGTATTGGGGCTGGGTGGGTGCACTCTGAGAGGGCCAGAAAGTCTGCACTGGGGGCACATTTGGTGTCCCTGTGCATAGTCCAGCTCAAACCAGTTCTGGGAGCCATTGGCTCCTGCTCTGGCGCGAAACTGGACAAAGGACATGGGTGTAGCCACCCCTCTGTCTTCCCTCTCCCCTAGGAAGGTCCCCAGAATCTTTCCAACCCTCTCCCGTGGGTATAAAGTGGGATACCTGGCTACAGGACTTTACATTTTACCTGGACAAGATTCTGCTAAGAAGAAACCAAGTACTTCGATGGCCTGCACAACGATTGCACGACTGAAGAATCTCCCTTGGAGTAAAGGAGTTACTCCCCTGCAACAGCAGGCACCTAAGCGCATCTGACCGGCTTGCTTCTCCAGAGCTCCTGCGGACTCCAAAGATTTCAGCAACACAGGAGGTTGGTTCCAGAAGGTCCCTGAGGTTGATCTGACCTCTCAGCGATTCTGAGACCAGTGTCTCGTGGGGACCGTGCAACCCGAACCCCTGTGCACCGCGTACATTTGCATGAGCATATGCTTGTTGGTGATCCCTGAGCTTGTGCTTTGGCCTCCATGTAGACCTGACCCCGAGCAGCATTTGCACCGAAGATATCCGGCCTCCACTCACCGAGTGCTCTGTGGGCTGGTGCTTTGTGAATTCGTTCGAGGTCTCCTAGCGATCCCTGGTCCGTTGGCCTGTGGGTCCTGGCGAGGGTCACCTTGTTTGTTCTTGGGCTTCCCTGGTTGCTCCAGATGCGCCCTGACTCCCCATTGCTTGAAGGGTCCCCTGGACCTTGCTGGTCCACACCGTAACCTGTTTGTCCTTCGTGCGTGGGTTGCATTTGCCAAGGCTTCTTGGTGCTCCAGCCGGACATCGACCCTAAGCACTTGACATCCTTCGTCGGACAGCTCACCTCCAGGTCCTGGTCATCCTCGATGTCTCCTGGTCCTCGTGGCTGCAGAGTCAAGCATCCTTTCTTCACACCTGAAGCACCCAACATCGGTGGGCATTCATCTACCGAGCCCCTGGTCACCTAAAGTGACTCAGACTCTGTCGCTTCTACTTTCAGGTTCCTATCACCTAGAATCCAGGCTTGGATTCCACCGGACACTCTTCGCCTTCCTAGCAGCAGTACTTCTTCGCATTTCTCCATTGAAAACGGCGAAGGTTTCCGACACCACTTGACCCCTATGCACCCGGTTCCTCTGGGATAGGTAACACGGGTACCTCGGTACTCACTGGTGTGTTGGATCTAGAACCTCTTATGTTCCAAAGGGTTTGCTCGAAGTCCTCGTAGAAGTGTCCTTAAACTGTAACTTTCCAACCGCAACTTTCCCATAGAGTTGTACAAGGCACGCGGTCGTGTTTCCTCACTGCACCCGTCCTCCGTAGGCTCCCTGTGTCACTGCCTTGGGTGGTTCCTTGGGGTCCCAGCGATTCTACGTGCTCTAGGCACTGTGTCTAGTCAAGTCGTGATTGTTATACCATTTTTTTAGCATATGGCTCGGTCTCCCTCTGGAGCCCGCTGTGTATTGTGCTACTTATGACTGTTCTATTGATTCAGTATTGTGTGCTTTGTGTTCTAATCTCGTGTAGAGATTAGTAGAGAGTGTTATAATAATAAATACATATTTTTATATAACTACTGTGTGGTTCTCCTTTCATTTAGTCATTCAGGAGGTGATAATCTGGTAAAACAAGCTGTTTTACATTCCTTCAAGATTAAGCCTGAAGGCTGCTCTCCACAGCTACCACTAGGATAGCTTTCTAAAGGTTATCTTTGACCTCATACACCATAAGGGTCATGTGGACTGGTACAAGGTGCCCACTTTAATTAGTGGACAGCATATACCAGGCCACCCTGTCACATAATGAATAAGCCCCACGGCAGAGGTAGAGGTGTTCCTTTCGGTACAGGATCTGGACTGGATATTGTCGCAATGAAAAAGGTTACTGCCTGTCATGTCTGTCATAAGGTGGGGCATTGGAAATGAGAATGTCGATTTAATCCTGATAACGCAGGAGAATTAATTCACAACATACATGGTACACCAGTTCCAAGAATGTCTTTGCAGCAGATGCAAAACTCCATGCAAAATCAAGCCCAAATGATCTCCCCTGCTAATGCACAAATGGGGAATCCCAGGTTTAGTTTAAATCAAAATCAGTTTAAGAATGCTATGCCACAATTCCAGAATCAGAATTAGAATGGCCTAGGATAATACCCTTTATTTGAAGTGGATGAGTTTGTTTCTGATAATTCCCAATGACATTACCTGAGAGAGGAAGAAGATTGTATACTTGGCGCAGTCTTAGAGGTAGACCAGAGTGGCCCATATGTAGATGCAAATGTTTACGGTCACGACTTGTCATTTTTGATTGACACAGGAGCTACCCATTCTACTGTAAGAACAGTGGAAGTACCAGACTTGCCTCTTTCTGGGAAAATGATCCAAGTAATTGATGTTACAAATAAGCAAATGCAAAATCCATTTTCAGAAGAGGTCCCCGTGAATATTGGAACCTTCAAAGAGAAGCATCAATTTGTGGTCTGTGATACAAGTCTAGTAAATATGTTAGGGAGAGATCTGTTGTGTAAGTTAAATTGCACACTATACTGCACACCGGACGGTGTGGCATTCCAAACTCCTGATAAAGATGTGAAGTTTAAAATGATCAGGCAAAATGCTGAGGTGGGAATGTTTCCTTTATTGACAATTTCTGAGTTACCTGAAGATTTAAGAGACACTGTAAATGCCAAAGTATTGAATTTCACAGGAAAAGACATTGGACTTATAAAACGTGTAGAGCCAGTCCAAATCAAATTAAAACCAAATGCCGTTTACCCCGGAACACCACCCTTTCATTTGCCTCTAGAAATCATTGCAGGAATAAAACCAGTGATTAACAACATGCTTCAGAAAGGCATACTGACAAAGTTGATTGTGAGCCCATGTAATTCACATATTATGGGTTTACAAAAGACAAATGGCAAGCATAGAATTATCAAAGATTTGAGGGAGTTCACGAAATAGTAGTGCCTTGTTGTCCTGTGGTAATGAATCTTACCACTGCACTCTTCCAAATTCCCTGTGCTGCAGAATGGTTCACTGTCATTGTTTTATGTCAGGCTTTCTTCTCAATGCTTTTGCATGAGGATAGCCAATATCTATTTTCGTTAGTCTTCCAGCAAAAGACAATTACGTGAAGTTGCATCCCTCAAGGGTATACAGAGAGTGCTTCAATATTTACCCAGAGTTTTAAAAAAAATCTTGAGTCATTGCAAATGCCCTGTGAGTCTACCCTTGTCCAATACGTAGATGACCTGTTGGTTGCATCAGATACACGCGATGCTTGTATGTACGTCACCATTTCTCTCTTGAATCACCTGGCAGAGAATGAACACAAAGTGTCTCCAGGTAAACTGCCCTACTGTCAAAAAGAAGTTCAATATCTGGGACACATTATCATGAAGGAAGTTAGAACGGTGCCACCAGAGAGAGTGGAAGCCATCTTGCAGACTAATCTACCACAAACACAGAAAGAAATCAGGATGTTTTTGGGAATGTTAGGCTAATGTAGATAGTGGATACCAAACATTCCTTTGATGGCAAAGCCCCCCTGAGGCTGACACGCCAAGATGTGTCTGATCTGCTTCCATGGGATAACGAATGCACAAAAGTTTTCCGAGATCTGAAAGAAAAATTGTGTCATGCCCCAGCTCTAGGAATGCCTGATTACACAAAAGAACTTACTCTGTTTTTCAGCGAGAGAGATGGGTGCACACTTTCAGTTTTGACACAGACACATGGATGGGCCCGAAGACCTCTGACCTATTTTTCTACAGTGAGTGCTAGCTTGGAAAAGAGTGAGGACTTAGTGATGACACACCCTTTAACTGTCATGGTCCCACACTCTGTGGAGTTATTATTGACTAAAACGAAGACCCAGCATTTAACTCACAATAGGTTAACAAGATATGAGCAGAGACTTCTGGCTTCTGAGAATGTTGTGATAAAACGTTGCAATGTTTTGAATATATTAACCTTATTGCCTGTAATTGAATCAAGGGAAAATTGTGAAGAGTTTGATCATGATTGCCTAAGTGTCACTGAAATATGCACAAAACCCAGACCTGATATCAAGGATGAACCACTAAATGAGCCCCACCATGTCCTATTTGTGGATGTTTCATGCCTAAGAGGAAACAAAGGCGCACTAAGAGCAGCATATGCAGTGTGCACCATAAATGATGTGATAGAAGTTTCCTGGCTTCAGTCTGTTTTCTCCGCACAAGTTGTTAATTGCCCTTACCTGAGTTTGCAGTTTGACTGCTCAAATGAGAGTCATAATCTTTATTGACAGCCAGTATGGGTTTTCCCTGATCAATGCTACTGCAATGATCAATCCTCATTCACTGATATTGCTACTGCAGCTGTGGAGAACTCGGCTGAGTTTCCAGAACAACTCTTAATGGGTAGTTCTATCTATGCTCCAAAATCTAACTCTTTTCTGGAAAAGGAACTATTCATGGGGTTCTCAGCGTAGGGTAGATCAGGCTCCTAGCTAGTTTAGTGACCATCCTTTATGGAACACTCTGTATTGATTTATGCTGTAACTAATCAACCTTTTATTCGATATTTCTGTAAGCTTGATTAACCTGAATAAAGATGACAAAACCATACTAATCCTTTAAGATAAATAAAGATTTTGAAAACGGATCCAACCTCTCATCATTAACTGAACATTAAGGATCTGACAGTTGATGATATATGCATGATTAGTGTTTTCGTTCCAGCTCCATTCCAAACATGGTGGCAAAGGTCCATTGACCAGTCAAGCGCCATCAGGAATTCCAAAAGATGAAATCTGTAAGTTGGGGTGGTTAGTCTTTAATACTATTTGACCAGTCCTATTATATGCTAACCTAGTGAAGGATGCAAAATGGCTGCAAGCATAAGTGAAATTCAGAAAGCAATACAAGCACGCAACTCATTGCCAGGCAAAGACAGTCGCCCAAAAGGAGTCTTAAATACAACTCTACTAATCTCGATCTGGCAATGACACCTACCCAGGAAGTGAGTGTGCATGAGTTAAGCATTAGACTAGTGGTATAGATTTACAGCCTGTGCAGCCATACAGGCCTGTTTTCCAGTGCCTCCAGTCACAGTGTGCTTGGCTTCTGACACTGCAGGGGTTGCGCTCAGGGTCTAGCTGGAGACCCTGCCATGTGCCCAACAGCCGCAGCTGACCAATACTTGATGCACACAGTCTCTCACTTATTCTCTCACTTTCTCACTCACTCAGTCAGTCTCTCTCATGCACTCCCTCACACCCTTCTTCCCTGTCAGTGCTTCTAGGAATGTGGAGTATTATGTGTTATGGGGTTGGACGTAAATAACCAAAAGAAGTCCACTTGTGATTAGAGTGACCGTCCTATTGATGGTATAATTGATGGTTTAGAGAAAACGATGAACTACGGATAAGGGGATTATTTCGAGGGTGCCGCTTTGATAACTGTGTGACTACAAGCGCCCCTTCCTTCCCGTGCAGAGGTCATGGGGCCCTAAATAGTGAATAATTATGTCTTAACAGAAAGAGCATACCTAGTAGGTACTGTAAATGCATGAAATAGTATTTCATCAATGAAATGAAATTTGTAACCCAATAATTATTTAGACCTATCATGTTCATTTAGGAGTGGTACATGGGATCATTTTCTCTGGTCCTGACGAAAAGCCTTATGGGTTAGGCTTGAAACATGTAGACCAGGAGAATAACACCCATCATAGTGTGAGTCTCCATTCGCCCCTTTTTAGAAGTAACAGCTTCAGGACTTAATAAAAATTATCTCCACATAGCCAGGTACTGTTTAATAATACGTACTTGCTTGACCCTCCCACTCCCATCCCCTCATAGTCAACACCGTACAAAGTGCTCCCACGTCTCCGTCGGTCGTAGCACCCCCCGACCCGCAGCGGGGCGAGAAGAACCCGATGATGAAGCATGCCGCCATGGGTCACTTTGCTGGGTGAGGGTTATTTTAAGAAAACTCATTGTTTTCTCTAAACCATCAATTATACCATCGATAGGACGGTCACTCTAATCACAAGTGGACTTCTTTTGGTTATTTACGCAAGACAGGAGGCTGAGTCCACCTTGTACCTGACCTCTCTCTCCCCCCCTTTGTTTGGATTGATTATGGAGTTAGACCTCATCATGTAATGCTATCACAATACTCAAAAGATGATACCTAGATTCACACTAATACATCTTAGCTCTGTCCTGGTAGTGTGGCAACGAGTAGTCAGGCTTTACTGGAGGAGCATGTGTTAAGCATTTCAGAGTACCAAAATGGATGAAAAAGAAATTGACATGACTCGAGAGAAATCTGACACCAATTTATAAAAATAGAGAGTATTTTTATCTTAATTTAGATACCAAAATGAAATGAATAGCATGCATATAACCGGAGTTATAGATCTATGAAGCAATTTAAAATCAGTGCGAATAATACAGTGAAACTTTATCATTATGGTGAATGAGAAAAACAACTAGTGACAATTGGTCCCTTGAAGGTCGAGTTGCTTGGTACCCTTGCAAGGTAAAGATGATGTGGGTCCCAGGACCAAGCCACGACTGTCAATTCAATTTTACCTGGACATTGGAGCCCGGGTGCAGAGTTGGCCTAGCTGTCCCTAGTGCTAAACGAGATACGCAGGAGAGCTGCTTTTGCCACTGAAACAGTGCTTTGGGAGAAAAGGATGGAAAAAGACCACAACAGAGTGGTTGCTGATGTCGATCGAAGATGGGATGGAGTTCCCTCTTGTTGCAGCATCGAGTAAAGAGATCAGTTGGCAAACTGGTGACCAACAAGGCTTGGCAGTGGTAAGTAGAGCAGAAAGTAACTTCAACGTCCGGTGTCCAGTGGCCCAGTGGAACACGGTAGCTGCCTGTAACTTCGTGGAAGACAGGACTACAGTTCCATAATGAACTAGACCATCTGGATTTGGGCGATCCTTTGGAGGGCCCGATGGCCAGCGATTCTTCGGATCCAAGGCATTGTTTTACCTACAGTTTGCTGGGGACTAGTGCCACTAGTCCAGAGGAGCCTGAGGGTGCTTCAGGCTTCCACAGGGGTCCCTCTGTCTGGGGGAACCAAGAGATAGCCTAGGACGAGTCTTGATCAGGCAGTTCCAAGAGCAGTGCCACAGGTGCAGGGTATCCCTCTTTTGTTTTGTTCAAGTCTTGATGTCGCTGACACAAGTCTCTTCGGCGTCCTCTTTAATGCAGGTTGTTAAGAACTGAGGTTCTGGTGCAGGGGGTCCCCTAAATCCTAGTTTTAGAGGAGTTATGTGGTATGCTGCATGCTGCAGCATGCAGCTGGTTCTTTTGCTGATGTCATCCTGGTTTCCCAGGTGATGGAATGTATCAGTTCAAGTGACCAGGACTGTTGTCTTGACTGGATGTGGAGCTGTGGATGGGTTCTTCTTTAGAGAAATAAACCTGAATTTCTCCTGCATACCTGCCTCCTTGCGTGATCCTTTCGCCAATCTAGGATCTTACACTGGCATAGTCGGCTACAGGATACAGGATACAAATTTCTCCAAGGAAAGAAGAAAGAAGAACTCAACAAGCCCCCCAACTACATCTTCAAATCTAAATGATCTTCACATGGTAGTATGTCTACCTCAGGTACTGTTCTCTTATTTGTTTTAATATTGGACTGCAACTTAAGCGAGTAACTTGGTCTCATTGTCACTCAAAAGCCCAGGCATTTGATTTTTTTTATTGTCTGGATTACCTGCTTTGACACTAATGCGTACTGTGACTTTAGTGGAAAAATCCACATTGTTCTTTGGATGTGCGTGAGGGTGCCGCGCTGTCTGCCTTTGTGCTTCGCTTCCTGCTTTTCCCTGAAGGTGTCACTGACTTTATTGCGTTGGATTTCGTTTTAATCTTAGCTATTGAGGGGTTAAGAGCGCATTTGACCTGGCTGACTTCAGTCTAATGAAGAGTTGTCATTTTATGAGGCTTTTTGGCTTGTATTTGGACATTGTTACTTCTACATCATTCATATAACGAGCTTCCCTGCGCCTGCTTATTTTTAAAATAAGTCTTACCTCGCGCAGTTCTCTCGAGCGCCTCTCCTCATCTAAGCTTCTGGAATCCTCGTTTTGTGTTGGAATCACCTTCCTGCAGACCCTCTGCCTCCATTGTGTGTGTATCCACGGAATCCGTATGTGCGTCACAGAAAGCACGCAGTCACGTCTTTGACCCTGCGTGACCGCCATCTTGGATTCACCTCTTCCACCTATTGAAACGCGGCTTGCCACTTCTGTGACAAGCACACATTTGTATTGGTTTCACTTATGTGCACTAGTGTTTTGATGATCATTGATATACGCCATTCGTGAAGAACTTTGGTTGAGCGATGAACCTTCATTAGATGAAGTAATTCAAGTGGGAAAAAGGGCGGAACATTCCATCAAGTGTGTTGACACTATAAAGAAGGATAAACTAGATAAGCAAACTACTGTTCAACTGGTTAAGGATGAAGTAAAAGCCATGTCTAAACCTGATAGTGTCTCTAAAACTAAAAGGAAACCTGTTTTTTACAAATGTTTTAGATGTGATAAATTAAGACATTTAGCTAATGACAAAAAATGTCCTGCTTTAAATGTGATTTGTTCTAAATGTAAAAAAAAGGGGCATCTTTCTGTTGTTTGTAAAACCAAGATTCCCTCTTCTAATGTTAAAAGTGTGGAGGCTGAAATATCTGCGGAGGACTCTGTCTGTGGTCAGATAGTTGTTCAAGTAGATTCTGGTTTACAACATAAGTCTTGTCCTCTCGATGACATCATGGTTGGAGACGAACCCACCAGAGTTTTATTCGACTCTGGTGCCAAGATCACCATAGTTTCCAGAATTTTCTATCAGGACAAGTTGGCTCACAAAATTTCTCTTTTTAAGCCTGATATACGCCCCTTAGCATATGGTGGGGAAGCCATTCCATTGCGTGGATACTTCAATGGACTCATTGAGTACAAGGACAGGTACACTTCTGGCAAAATATATGTATCGGAAAAAGGGGACAGCATAATTAGCTGGTTCCACCAAGGAGATTTAGGCGTAATGTTGGATCCAGGCAGCAGTTGTCCCATAAAACTTAAGGAAAGGGTTAATGCGATTTATGAACAACCTGGTCTTGATATTGCAAATAAGGTCAAGCAAAGTTTTTTCACTGTTTTTAGAGATGAACTTGGGTGCCTCAAGGGGTTTAAACTTAACATACATCTACGTCCTGACTCTCAATCCTCTTGTTGCAAGGTGAGAAATGTACCGTTGTCGGTGAGAGATGAAATGAGAGATGAATTGGACAAACTTAAGAAGGGTGGTATTATTGAGGAAGTAGAGGGGACGGATTGGTTGGCTACGGTGGTCGCAGGCCGCAAGGCCAATGGATCTCTTCATCTATGTGTAGACTTGAGACAACTCAATAAATGTGTAGTGGTAGATCGTTATCCCCTACCTAATATTTCTGAGCTGTTGGTATTATTGGCAGGAGCTAAGGTTTTCAGCACCATTGATTTAGCTTCAGCTTATCACCAAATTGAACTTGATGAAGCTTCAAGAGACTATACAGCATTTATAACACCTTTTGGGACATTTAGGTTTGTTAGGATGCCGTTTGGTCTGGTGTCGGCGGTATCCGTCTTTCAGCGAGTTATGGACAAGCTTCTTAGAGATTGCAAAGGTGTATGTGTCTACCAAGACGATATCTTGGTGTTTGGGAACGATCATAAGGAACATGAGGATCGTCTGTTCAGCGTTTTGGGTAAATTGAGTGAAGCAAACCTCACTATTAAAGCAGAAAAGTGTCAATTTGGAACCTCCTCTATTCACTATTTAGGACATACAGTCTCAGGTGAGGGTATTGCCCCTAAGGCTAATCTTGTTGACACCATCACTCGCATGTCTGCTCCTACCTCTAGGGAGGAACTCATGAAGTTCTTTGGTATGATTGAATATTATAATACATTTATTGAGAACTTTGCCGAGAACAGTTTTTGTATGAGATCTCTCTTGAGGAAAGGGGTAGATTTCAAGTGGTCTAAAGAGTGTGGTCTTGAATTTGAGGCTCTTAAGAAAAACTCAGTAGTGCCCCTAAACTGAAAAGTTTTGATCCCTCTAAGACTTCTGTGATCACAACGGATGCCAGTCTTAAAGGTTTGGGTGCTGTTCTTCAGCAGGAAGGTGAGGGGGGAATGCAAACCATTATGTTTCTCTCTCATTGTCTCAAAGATGCTGCATCTCGCTATTCCGTTATCGAACGGGAGGCCTTGGCAGTATTCTGGGCTGTAAAGAAACTTAAAAAGATTTTGTGGGGTACTAAATTTTTGATAAGGACTGATCACAAGCCCCTCTGTGAAACCTTCAAGAAGAGGGGGATAGATATGGTGTCTAGCAGAATAACAAAGTGGTCATAGCTCTTCAGGAGTATGATTTTGACATAAAATACATTCCTGACATAGAGAATGGTATAGCTGACACCCTCTCTAGACTTGTAGAAAAGGTTGAAAATGACATACAAGATGAGGATTTTGATGATAATGATATTCAAGTTTGTGTTGTTGAGGATGGGATTATTGATGAACATCAGTGGCGTATAGAACTATCCACTGATCCTGTCCTTTCTGAGGTTGTGTCTCTCATTCAGAATGGTTGGCACTCTAAGAAGCAAGCATCTGGAGAGGCTAGCAAGTTTTGGGGTATTAAAGATGAGATGTCTGTGTGCGATGGGGTTCTTCTACGTGGTACAAAACTGGTTCCTCCATTTAAACTTCGTCAAACTTTAATTGACCTGGCACACAAGTCACATGCTGGGATGTCAAGAACTAAGGAAAGGCTTCGTTCTTCCTACTGGTGGCCAGGACTGGATTTACATGTTGAGAGAGTTATTAGGGATTGTATTGTGTGTTCCATGAGTGATAAGTCAAAGAGTACAAGAGTTCAACCTATGGTGGTAAGAGAACTTTCGTCTGGGCCCTGGAAGGATGTTGCATTGGATATACTTGGGCCGATTCACTCTAATGGTCAACAAATGTTTATTTTGTTTCTTATTGATCTTTTCTCTAGGTGGCCTGAAGTTCATTTTACTGTTAATATAGAGACTGGACAAGTTATCAAATTCTTAGAATCTCTCATGGCCAAAGAGGGTTATCCTGAAACCATTCTTACTGATAATGGTGTTCAATTAGTTTCACGTGAAATGGAAGCATTTCTTAAAAGTCGTGGGATCAGGCACAAGAGATGTTCTCTTTATCAGTTCAAGACAAATGGAATGGTAGAAAGGTTCAATAGGGTGTTGAAGGAAACTATCTCTTGGGCTAAGAGTGCTGGTCTTAATTGGAAGGAAGAAGTTCTTAAAAAAGTTGAAAATTATAGGCTGACACCACACAGCACTACTGGAAAGTCGCCTTTTGCTCTTTATAGAGGTAGGCCTCCCTGTACATTGGTTGAGCCCTCTTGGGTTAGACACCTTGAAGGTTCTGCCTCTCTCTCTTCATCTGAGAAAGTCATCCCTGACTGGCGCAAAAGAGAAGAAGCTAAATGCTTATCCAGAAAGTCATACTTTGACTCTAAGAAATCCACTAAAGAAACCAAGGTCTTGGTTGGTAATTTGGTTGTCATCAAGCAACCTGGTGCCAAGGTCAAGTTTTCCAAGCCCATACGAGTTATAAAGGTGTTCAAAAATGCTGTCAGAACTCAAGACCATAGGGTTTGGAATTTAAACAGAGTCTGTTTGTACAAAGGGGGAAAAGAATGTGGTGATCAATCTGTAATTTGTAAAGATGCTGGTACTGTTTCTGGTTCTCCACGCATCTCTTCTAGGAATGTTAGAAGGCCAAGCTATTTAAAAGATTTTGTATCTTGAATGTTACGTTCTTCTTTCTTTATTGTCCTTCTCTCTGGCTCTCTTTCTCTCTTTTCTTTTTTTTGTTAACGGGGGAAGGTGTGTGGTATGCTGCATGCTGCAGCATGCAGCTGGTTCTTTTGCTGATGTCATCCTGGTTTCCCAGGTGATGGAATGTATCAGTTCAAGTGACCAGGACTGTTGTCTTGACTGGATGTGGAGCTGTGGATGGGTTCTTCTTTAGAGAAATAAACCTGAATTTCTCCTGCATACCTGCCTCCTTGCGTGATCCTTTCGCCAATCTAGGATCTTACAAGTTAGGGGTGTGGGAGCTAGTCCCTACAGCTTGTCCGCCCCTGAGGTGACCGTATCCGTGTAGCCTTTGAATCTTCACTAGCCTTCTTGAGAGGAGGAAGGCATGACCTCCTTCCTGCCCAAGCCTTTGTTCCTTACACCTGGGAGTGATCACACTGCCTGGTCGGAGTTCAGAATCCTGTCTTGGCAGCAGAAATGTGGAAAGTGCGGACTGGCCAGCAAGAGCACAGAGAAGCTGGGGCAACCATGTGGATCACCTCTAAGCTAGCCACCTGGGTGTATGCCACATCACCCAAGATGCAAGGTTCATGTCAGGAGTTAGAATGCACGTTGTTTGATACTAAACATGACATATTTTAACGGTACCATAAAGGAGCTGCCAACCTTAAGAGTGCCTGCATGCCAGCCCATGTTATAATATGGACCGTTAATACTTATAGTAGTTTTCAATCGGGAACACCACTATAGAGACATATAGGCTTTCACCTATATGTCCTCACCTTTAATATAATACACCCTACCTCCTGGGGTCTGGAGGCCCTCCTTAGGGGTGCCTGAAATAGTGTATTGACTGTGCCACTCATGGTGAGGGCCAGTTCAGTTCGAGCAGTTTGCACTACTCCTGCAGTATGCAGTGGCAGGCCTGCTGTCAGTAGTTTACTTGGATCACTCAGTGTGGCACAAAACTGTACTGCAGCCCTGGGAACCCCTTTAACACCTATGCCCTGGGTACCCCTGGTACCATATACTATGGACTTATAAGGGGGTAAAGTATTTGCCAATTTGGGTTTACCAAGTTGAACATAACAGTTTTCGGAAAGAGCACAGGCACTGGGGTCTGGGCAGCAGAATCCAATGCACTATCACAGTCATAACCATCTGCATTTGGAGCAAAACTTGGGGGGGGGGGACCAAACAAAAAGGGCACTTTCCTACAGTGCTTGACCATCAATTCTCTGTTTTATGGATTTAGGCATTGAGGAGAGCTTACGACTTCCTTCAAAAAATGGCTGTAACTTTTCCAGAGGGCTTACAGCTATTCTAGCATGAAGAATACATGAACAAAACCGCAGCATTTTGGTGTAAAATTGTCATCTTTATAAAATGTGCTCTCTTTGTGAAGAAGTCTGTGTTTTACATTTATGAGAACATTGTCACAGAATCACTTCTACCATCAAACAATTATTTTGTTCTCTGCCTTCAAATAGTGCTATTTGTACATAGATATGTGCAACACATTGTCACATTCCTGGCTACAAACAGCAAAAAGAATATTCTGGAATTAAGTACCTTCATGTTTACCAAGATTTACAGTATAGTAAATAGTACCATTGCCCTTTACATGAGAAAGCGAAACTGTGCAACTGTAACGTTGAAAGCAAGAATCGTGCAACGCACATATTGCCAATCTGTATTTTACATATACTCATGAAATACTCTAACAACACCACCGTCTGTTTCATATGTCAAACATATTATAACCTTTTTAGCATGTGGTATTAATATCTCCGCATCCCTCTACCTAAGGTATTCATTTTATTGGGTAACTCGGAGGATGTTGCTTTTTTCTCTTCAAGCTCTGACAACATCTTGGATTCTTTGTTCAAATGTAGCATTTCTGTGACATGAAGCATTTATGTAAGCGCTTTGTGACTCACATCCTAATTGGTTTATGAAGAGGAGTTACTCATTAATTAGCACCGCTGTATTTATTAGGCACGATGGGGAAAATTCACAAACTGAATTTTGTAGCATGTTTTGCAGTACTACAAAACGTACTACAAAATGCTATTCACAAACCTACATGCGGAGTTTACGCCTCTGCCCCTCCTATCTTTTTCTGTGTGGAGATCTCCGTCCCGAGTGCAGAGTCTCTGTACCTGTAAGTATATGCTTTAATGGTAAATGTGGGAGGGACAGAGGGAAGAGGCTGGGAAATGGGGAATACTTACTTCTAAAGGGGAGAAGATTAGGAAGATTTAGGAGTGGGTATGGAGGGTAAGGTATGGAGGGGTTTCGGGAGGGTTGTGTAACCACCCACAAAAGAGTAAGCCCATTGCTATTCACAAGCTGCACTTCTAAAGTTACTAAAGCCAAAAAGGGACCCATCCCAGAGCTAGAGTAAGTCCAGCACCACACTTGGCCAATCACTGGTACTGCAAAACCCTATAGAAAATAATGGAGCTAGGGCACATTTATCAAGCTTTCACGCAGCGCAACACAGCAAGCCACCTTGCTGTGCTGTGTGAAAGGGAAAGTGCAGGAATGTGCTGTCTTTAACATTATACAGTGCATTCCTGTCCCAATGTGCTGCCTAGTGCCAACACAGGCACCCTTGTGTCCTGGTGCAAGGGTGCCTGCGCTGCAGGCAGGATTGTTTTTGTGCAGGAAGGGGCACCTTCCTGAACAAAAATAGCCCTTAGAGGCACTTTCCTCTTTCTATGCGTGCTGCAGAATGCAGCACACGTTAGAAAATGGAACAAATTAGGAGAAATAAAGATATTTCTCCTCGTTACACCTCACCTGGGGAGGCATAGCATTTTAACGCATTCACAGCTCTACCAGTAATGGTAAATCTGGAAATGCTCAAAAATCCATGAGTGGATGCATGGAAACACCAATGCTCCACACATGGAAACCTCCCTGGGGCAGAATAACGCAACGCAGTGTTTTGCGTTGCTTTAGATTTATCAAGCCATGGAGGGCCATGGAAGCTGGCCATTCGTGGCTTGATAAATCTGATTTAGTTGTTGCATTGCCCTTGCGCCCCTTGCGTGGCGCAAGGATGATGCAACTCAATGATAAAAAAGCCCACAAATACTGTTAAGTTAAATGAATGTAAATAGGTAAAAATATAAATAAATATAATTTAATGTAAAAAAAGATTAAAAAATAGTGCATTTTTTAAATGTAATTATAAAATGTTTTAATTACTTTTTTGCATTTAGCCATTATTTTAACAATAAATTCTAATAATATAGGCAAATTAATTCTATACATCACTTTTAATAATTGTTTATGAATAAAAAATATTTTTATAACTTTAGGTGGTAATTTATTTGTTAATTTAACCTTGTGAAAAATAATTTGATTGTAATATAATATAAATATTTTAATTTGTATTTAGAATGTAGTTAATTATACTGTATCATTTTCCTCTTAAGAACTACAATAAAAAATAAGCATATGAACTATTTTACATTAATATTTTATGTCAAATTATTTTAGCAAACTTTTTACATTTTGAATAAACTTTTTTCTTTTCTCTATATTTTACCATTTTAAGACTCCGTGGTCCGGGTGGACATATCTGTATATTAAAGTATAGGGAAAAGTTCCCTATACTTTACCATAGGGCTATAGGGAGATGACTGCAGTTTCGGGTGGAGATCTGAGGATGGTAAAGTATTTAGGAAAAATGCCTATACATCTCTGAAGAGAGAGCTCCAGCTCAGTAGCAGAGAATTGCATGGCAAATTAAAGGGAAAGTTAAATCCTTTTTTCAACTTGCAAAAAGTTTACAAATGTTTTTTATGATCAATATTAATGGAAAATATTTTTAAATACTTAGTTTAAATGTAGAACTAAAGAAAAAATGCTACATCACTATTAACTCCATTTTGAATTAGAAATTACATTATTTAAAATATATTAAATTGCAAAACAAATATTTCTCTCAAATTTAAATAAAAAAATTAATTACCCCCTGAAAGCAAATACATTTTTTATGTAATAATAATTATTAAACATGATGTATAGAATAGTTTTAAAGAAATTGACCTATATTTAATAAAAATGTATTGCTACATTTTCAAGTGCAAAAATGTTATAAAGATATTTTATAGTTAATCTAAAAATATGTACTATTTTTATAGTGTTTAACATCACATTATATTTATTATATTTTTAACTTTTGGAAACATTTTAGTTTAAGTTAACATTATTTCCTCTGGGGTTTACATTTAAATCCCTGCTGCCATTATTTTCCATGGTAGGGTGTTGCACTACCAGTTGTTGGCCATGCGTGATGCTAAACTTACTATTTTTTTAGTAGTAGTAACTTACACTTGTAAGTTTGGCTCCACCCCTTTTTAGGGGTGGAGATGTGTAAGCCAACACTTTTGAGTAACTTCACACTCTGATTTGGTGAATAGCTAAAAGCAATAAACTTACTTAAAAGTGTAAGAGTAAATTTACATGTGTAAACTACTCAGAAGTGTAACTTACCTTTGTGAATAACCTCAGACATGTTCATATGTGCAATTGTTATGCACCACATCCAAAGAAAAAATAATTGACTGGATTACATAGATTGCAACACTGCAATTGCGCAACAACTTTTTCTTTAACTGTTGGACTCCTGATGGGTGTAAAACGCTCTTTTTGTTTTTGGGCAATCAATGCAAATATTGGTTTTGCACTCATTTTAGCACCACTGCCCTTGGCGCTATGTATGTGCAAACAGACACTTGTTGCAGAACTGTAGTGGCATAATAGGCTCTATATGATTTAGAAATCTCAGGTAGAGGGGCAGTCTATACAATCCTGTCGCTGACATCTTGAACATGTGCTACGCCATCAACGCAACCTTTTAAAATGTTTTTTCAATTAATGGATATAAGATGAATTATAAAAAATATATTGTAAGTTGATCACACCACAAAAATGTGTTACAATGTATAAGAATTATTGAGTTGAAAAAGTATGGATTTGACAATGTAAAAATGCAAAAATGTCTAAACATGCCAATGTCAACACCAATTCAATAAAACATTCAAATTTCACAAGTATAAATTAATTACCTTGCTCTATGTAATTATAATAAACTTTCCACATTTTTAATATTTTTTAAGGATAATTAATGATAAAAATGCTCTAGGTTCCTAACACTGAAACACATATTTATTTATTTGTTTATTTAAAAATGTATAAGCGCACAGCTACCCAACAGGGTTTCCCCTGTTGGGTAGCTAGCAGTGTTTTTAGACACTAATGTCTAAAAACATGAGGTTCCTTTGGCTTCTTCTCTGCAGTAATTAGGGGACATGCAAAGAGCATTGCTATTAAAACAAATCCGTGTTCCCTGATTTCTGGCTCCGTAATTTGAGCATTAAATAAACTCAATAATTCAAATTTTGCTGAGGATTAAAAATTACTGAGAAATAGATTCATGAGTAAAGTTAACAACATCCTGGGGGCTCAAATTATGTTCTTGTAGATAGGCATATCAATTAGGTAATCGTACTTTGCTGGAATCCACATTAAAACAATCATTCACAATATTAGTTGCACCGGTAATATTAGGACCAGGTTAACCTTACTTACAGTGTCACTGTCTTCTTTACACAGGTAATGAAGTTGAAGCTTCCAATATAAAAACACAAATAAAATAAAAGTCAAGATTTTTCCTACTGATCAGCAACTGTGAGTTGATAAAGTTCTGTAATGTAAAATAAGTGAAAAAAACCTCATACTTTATATAGCTACAAAAAGTTCCAACATTGCTGCTGAAAGTTATCATTCAGCATGTCAAGAGAGATACAGTCTTGTAATGATTGTTCTGCATGAATATTCGGTATGTTTCAAAAATGAAACTATACCATACGTTGCTTAGTTAAAACCACCAGATATTAAAAACAAAGGGGGATATTTACAAGGATGTGGTAGAGAGAGGCGTTAGCCTTCCTGGCTTAACGCCTCTCTCCGCCACTTCTGAAACGCAAGGTTGCACCATATTTACAACAATATGGTGCAGCCTTGTGTTTCCCCCTGTGATGGCGCTACACTTAGCAGTGTAGCGCCAACGCAAGCACCCTTGCAGCATAGTGCAAGGGTGTCTGAGTGCAGGGGAGGATTGTTTATGTGTAGGAAGGTGTCCCTTCCTGCACATAAACAATCCTGAAATGCCATTTTGTCACTTTCAAGTGTGCTGCTTAATGCAGCACACATGAAAGTCACAAAATGTCATTTTTTTTTAAGATTGTTTATGTACAGGAAGGTGGGCCTTCCTGTACATAAAAATTCCATGGCATTTTGCTTTTTCCATGTGTGCTGCACAAGGCAGCACACATGGAAAAAGCAAAAACGAGGAGAAATAATGCATTTCTCCTCGTTTCACCAACTTAGGACCAGGTTTTCCCTGGTCTTAATTTTGGCGCTGCCTCCTATGTACGACATCCTTGTACATAGGGGGGAGCGTCAAAATCAATGGGTGTTGCGGTGGAACGCCCACCGCAACACCCACTGCCCACCCCTTTCACGCTAACCATAGCGTAAAAGGGGGCCTTATTTACAAGGCAGCATTAAGCCACGTTAAGTGTCTTAATGCTACCTTGTAAATAAGTCTAATCCCTATCGCCACCACAACGTCAGTAAAAGTGACGATGTGGTGGCGATAGGGGCTTGTACATATACCTCAAACTGTCTTTGGAAATCAAGGCATATGAATGAAATAAGGAAGAGTTGGTGATGGGAAAAATGACAACATGTTAATTAACTCATTGTCAAAGCAATTTGATCCTTCTTAATATATGAAGCATATAAGACGCAACAAAAAGGAGGTCAAGTAATGTGATTGAAGTTGGCCTTTTCTGTTTATGTATTCTAAGCATATAAAAGTGATTTGAGTAAATAAAACTAATCACCATACTAGCTATCTTGCAAAAAATATTAGAGTGTAGACAGAAAGGCATAGAACAATTCAACCAATTAGTGAAATGGGCATAGGGTCCCATTGATACAGCATATTCAATTTTTTGAACAAAGAGGAATAATTCAAGTTGTACACATCATCTAACTTTTAAGACAAATTGATTCTCAAATATATTTTGGGTTTTCAGTTACATTTTTAAAAGTATATTTTTAAAGTTTTCAGCAAATAAAGAGAAGATTTGATCATAATAAATATCTGCAGATTACAATGAAACAGATCAAGAAGGACTTTTAAAGAATAATAAACCTGCACTCTTCTCCCTTTCCAAAAAGATGTGTTTTCCATGTTAACTCTTACAACAGAGGGTATGAAGTTCCTTACAGGTGAAAAAGGAGAGGATATGAGGTCAGTCGCCAACTAGGGAAATAGACGGGGGTCCTCTTCCTTCGGAAAAGGAGCACTCACACAACCAGATGGGTGTCATGCTTCATCATAGGGCATGCTCCTTGTCAGGCCGATGCTGCACTGCCTGAGGGGCACCCACAAGGGGGCTATTTATCAGAGATCTTTTGTTCTAATGCCACATGTGAAGTGTGGGTGTAGGGCCGCTTGTGTAGATTGGTGTATTAGAGTATGTGTGTTTAGAAGTGCGTGTAAAATAGACTTAGGGGCCGATTCCGATTCAGGCCAGAAATCTCTCCGACCGAGCTGGACTCGGAGAGATTTCCGACTGAATCGGACCATAGCAGCCCGACCGAACGAGTACGATGCGCACGTATGCCATCGGACTCGATTCGGTCGGACTCCCATTGAAGTCAATGGGAGCCTGTCGTACAACGCGTACGCGGGCTCCCATTGAGTCAATGGGTGCGAGGCGAACAGGGGCGCCCCCTACAGCGTGTACGCAGCGAAGCGACTCGCGCCGTACATGCACAGGTAGGGGGGACCCATGGGTCCCCCTGTGTGCGACTCGCGCGGCTACGTGTACAGGGGGGTCCGACACGGACCCCCAAAGTACGGCTCCGACTGCTCCTTTGAGCCGGACGGCGCGAGTCGGTCGGACTGCTCGCGGCGCGCATCGTACTTGCCCGGCCGGGGAACATCTCCATTGCGCGGTGCGAGGCGTGTCCGAGCGGGTCGGTCGGAGCGGTCGGCTTTCGCGTACGAGTTGGTCGGTGCGGTTGGGTCTCGCGAACGAGTCGGTCGGAGTTTTCGCATCGTACTCGCTCGCCCAGACGCACATACGAATCGGTCGGGAAACAGGGCTCCGAATTGGATCCGGTAAAGCCGAATCCGATTAGGAGCCCTACCGGCCGAGATCGGAATAGGCCCCTTAGTAGTCCTCAAGATAAAAATTTTAATAGGTGGCTAAAACATTGAAAAAGGACCAATTGCCCACATATTTAATTTAAAGAAGCAGTATTTTAAATACTTTGGAGTTCTGGGTAAGTCTGTTGTTAAATTGATGGTGAGTACTCACTTGAATTCTTATAAAGGTAATTCCTTTGAAAATATAGTATTTTCATAATTTTCATTTACCATCAACATTTAATTCGTATGCTTTTGTAGTCACCTGGACCACAACATCCATAATGCTCCTTAAAAGCTAACGAACCCGCCCTAGGAACATGTGCATTTGATGAACACTCGCTAGAGTTGAAACGCGTTATGCCCTTTTGCCTAAAAAATAAAAGGATTTATGAAGCAATGTTGGTGTGGCCATTCGCATGTTACTGAACAGTGCGTGTGTTCTTATGGAATATATATGTATATATATGTATGTATGTATATATATATATATATATATATATATATATATATATATATATATATATATTCACTGAAAAAACCATAGGTTTTAGGGACAGTTATAGTTAGTTGGACATTGCACTCGTACAAAACCCGTGAAATTCCCCGTTATAGTTAGTTCAGCTAACTATAACTCGCGCCCCATAATGCACTGCTGATGACGTCACATATTACATCACTCATGACATGGTCAGTGACATCACTGATGACATCACTGATGACATCTCAAATGACATCACTGATGACATCATCCAGTGACTGTGTGTTTCTGTAAAGTTTAAATATTTTTTATATATATAGGGAAAGGCGTATTGAAGAATGAGTGGGTGTATAAGTGTCTGTATGGATGATTTAGTAGGTGCGTGACTAATTCTATAAGTGAGTGATTAAACGTATCTTACTGAATGCATGGGTTAGTGACTAAACTGGGTGAATGTCTGTATCTGTCTGTTGCTGTGTAAGTGGCTGCATGGGTTTGTGAATAGCTACATGAGTGTCTATAAGAGTTATTGATTTGTTGTCTGAGTATCTGTATGGGTGCCTGAGTGTTTGTGTGGATGGGGTGTGTGCGACTGTGCATAGATGTGTGAGTGGGTGATTCACTGGGTGGATGGTTTCAAGAGTGCATCTGTGATAGACTGTATGGGTGGGTAAGTGTGTGTAAGAGTGTGTTAGTGAGTGAATGTATGTCCCAGTGGTACATGTGTGAGTAACTACATATGTGAAAGGCAGTATATATGTGTGTTGGAGTATATAAATAGCTATAAGCGAGAGTGAGTGATTGTGATAGTGGCTGTATGGATGAGTGTGTGCTTGTATCAGTGATTGTATAAGAGCGTAACAATGTGCTAGTATTTGTATGATTAAGTGAGCTGGTGTGTGTATAACTGTATAGGTGAGTAAATGGCAGTGTGTTTAATTATTTGCATGACTGACTAGGTGTGTGAGTACCTCTATGGATGAGTGGCGGTGTTTGAGTGTCTATATAGGAGTAAGAGTGCATATGATAGTCCTGTATTGAGTGACCATAAGTATGAGTGACTGTACGGGTGAGTGAGTGGATGTGTGTGTGTAGACCTAAGAATCAGTGAGTGGGTATGTAGTTATTGGTGTTGGAGTGTCTATGGTTTTGCGAATGGCAGTCTGTAATTTAGATTGGGTGTATCAAAGGTTATATTAGGGTGTGAAGAGCTGCATCAGATTATCACGTGGATGATGTCATCAGTGATGTCATTTGAGATGTCATCAGTGATGTCATCAGTGATGTCACTGACCATGTCATGAGTGATGTAATATGTGACGTCATCAGCAGTGCATTGCGGGGCGCGAGTTATAGTTAGCTGAACTAACTATAACGGGGAATTTCACGGGTTTTGTACGAGTGCAATGTCCAACTAACTATAACTGTCCCTAAAACCTATGGTTTTTTCAGTGAATTTCAAAGGTTTTTTAAATGCTAATTTGTAACTATAACGTCCCTAAAACCTATGGTTTTTTCAGTGAATTTCAAAGGTTTTTAAATGCTAATTTGTAACTATAACATGTCTGAAACCTACGGTTTTTCAGTGAATTTCAAAGGTTTTGTAAATGACAATTTTTAAATGTATTAATTGTTATATACATTTTTTTCATACTGATTTCGAAATTTTTAGAAAACATTTTTTTACATATTTTATTTTTTAAATTACATTGTAATTATATTATACATTACAAAAAATACTTTCTCAGAATGAATTACTTTAGTTTAAATACTTTGCACATAGGCAATAGACTTTTAAGTACAGTAGTTACAGTTGTTGCAATGGGCAACACATTTTCAAACACAATGCAACATTCAGCTCAATGTGAATTTCTAGTTAAATGCAATTAGTTACTTTATGGATTACTTTTCTAACCACAGGACTGGATCCTAGATTCAGTCCTGGGACATCTCCTGTAAACAGTTGAGTAAAAGCGTTTTGGTTACAGTCGTGATTTTTAAGGAATATTATTGTACTTTAAAAGTTGACACTTAGAAACTTTTTCTCATAGAATGACCAATGTTATCCTATGGAAGGAAATTCACTTAGGAGGTAAAAACTGTTATCGTTACTTTTTGTTACTCAGTGTTGGATCCTGGATCCAGCACTGGTGCATCTCCTGTAAACAGTTGAAAGAATGCGTTTAAGTCATACAGGCGATTTTTAAGGAATATTTGTAGTTTGTGAAAATCGACACTTTGAAACTTTTCTGCTGAAAACCAGACAAAGGATTCCTACGGAAGAAAATATAAGTTACTGGTAAGTACGGTTAAAATTACTTTTCAGGGTCAGTGCTGGGCTAAAGATGCAGCACTGGGTTCTCTCCTGATAACAGGTGAGTAAATTGGAATTCGTACTTTGGTTGATTTTAGAGGAATATTATAAAGTTCCAAAACTCCACACTTAGAAGAATTTCCAAGTGAAACCAGTCAATGTTAGCCTATGAAGGAAATTCAAGTTACCGGTAAGTACGGTTAAAATTAATTTTGAGGATCAGTACTGGGCTGAAAGATGCAGCACTGAGGTCTCTCCTGATAACAGGTGAGTAAATCAGAATTCGGATTTCGGCTGATTTTAGAGGAATATTTTAAAGTTCCAAAAATCAACACTTAGAATCTTTTTCAGCAAAAAGCAGGCAATGATATCCTATGGAAGGAAATTCAAGTTACCGGTAAGTACGGTTAAAATTACTTTTGAGGATCAGTACTGGGCTGAAACATGCAGCACTGAGGTCTCTCCTGATAACAGGTGAGTAAATCGGAATTCGTATTTCGGCTGATTTTAGAGGAATATTTTAAAGTTCCAAAACTCCACACTTAGAAGAATTTCCAAGTGAAACCAGTCAATGTTAGCCTATGGAAGGAAATTCAAGTTACTGGTAAGTACGGTTAAAATTACTTTTCAGGACCAGTACTGGGCTGAAAGATGCAGCACTGAGGTCTCTCCTGATAACAGGTGAGTAAATCAGAATTCGGATTTCGGCTGATTTTAGAGGAATATTTGTATGTTTCAAAAATCAAAACTTAGAAGAATTTCCAAGTGAAACCAGTCAATGTTAGCCTATGAAGGAAATTCAAGTTACCGGTAAGTACGGTTAAAATTACTTTTCAGGATCAGTACTGGGCTGAAAGATGCAGCACTGAGGTCTCTCCTGATAACAGGTGAGTAAATCGGAATTCGTATTTCGGCTGATTTTAGAGGAATATTTTAAAGTTCCAAAACTCCACACTTAGAAGAATTTCCAAGTGAAACCAGTCAATGTTAGCCTATGAAGGAAATTCAAGTTACCGGTAAGTACGGTTAAAATTACTTTTCAGGACCAGTACTGGGCTGAAAGATGCATCACTGAGGTCTCTCCTGATAACAGGTGAGTAAATCGGAATTCGTATTTCGGCTGATTTTACAGGAATATTTTAAAGTTCCAAAACTCCACACTTAGAAGAATTTCCAATTGAAACCAGTCAATGTTAGCCTATGGAAGGAAATTCAAGTTACTGGTAAGTACGGTTAAAATTACTTTTCAGGACCAGTACTGGGCTGAAAGATACAGCACTGAGGTCTCTCCTTATAACAGGTGAGTAAATCGGAATTCGTATTTCGGCTGATTTTAGAGGAATATTTGCACAATGGTGAAGGGAGGGGCGGGGCCTGAGGTGACATCTGTGCAAACGCGCCCCGTGGCGCGTTTTAAGTTGGGGGATTAAGTCCCCTTGAATCCTGAGGGTCCCTAGGGGCCAACTAGCCCACCAGGAACCTCCAATATGCGCCAGGGGCTGCGTTGCAGAGACGTGTAGAGAGGCCACACCCCTTTTTACACCTCTCTGCAACGCAGCTCTGTGCCGCTTTCTGGATGTACCTGTTGGGCTAGTTGGCCCCCAGGGACCCTCAGGATTGAAGGGATTTAATTCCCCATCTTAAAACGCGCCACGGGGCCTGTTTGCACACATGTCACCTGAAGCCCCGCCCCTCCCTTCACCACTGTGCAAACGCGCCCCGTGGCGCGTTTTAAGTTGGGGGATTAAGTCCCCT
Source organism: Calotriton arnoldi (assembly GCA_963921515.1). Classification (NCBI taxonomy): domain Eukaryota; kingdom Metazoa; phylum Chordata; class Amphibia; order Caudata; family Salamandridae; genus Calotriton; species Calotriton arnoldi. Next base: position 716,494 of record CAWUFW010005112.1, read on the forward strand.
TGAATCCTGAGGGTCCCCGGAGTCCAACTAGCCCACCATATACCTCCAAAAGCGCCACAGAGCTGCGTTGCAGAGAGGTGTAAAAGGGGTGTGGCCTCTCTACACGTCTCTGCAAGGCAGCCCCCTGGCGCATACTGGAGGTTCCTGGTGGGCTAGTTGGCCCCAGGGACCCCCAGTATTCAAGGGGAATTTGTTCCCCCTCTGCAAACGCGCCAGGGGCGCGTTTGCAGAGTGGTGAAGGAAGGGGCGGGGCCTGCGGGCCCGATCGTTTTTTTTGTTTTTTTGTCCCCTGAAGGGGGCTGTGTAGCCCCCCTTCCTTTTTTCTCTTTTTGGGCCCTGGGGACCCCATCCCCCAGGGCCTTACCCCTTTTTTAATTTTTCAAAAAAAAAAAAAACAGGAAGGGGGCCGCGTGGCCCCCTTCCCTGGGCCTGTATTGGCCCCGGGGACCCCATCCCCTGGGGCATGGCCTCTATATTTATTATTTTGAGGGGGCAGCGTGGCCCCCTCCTCTGGCCATTTTAAGGCCCCGGGGACCCCATCCCCCGGGGCCGGCCTTTCCATTTTTTTTTAACATTTTTTTTTCTCTTTTTTGGAGAGGGGGCCGCGTGGCCCCCTCCCGAGCCACTACTTGCCCGGGGACCCCATCCCCCGGGGCTGGCCCTCTCCGTTGGGGACTGTGGGGGGTCCCCAATCCCCCACAGTCCCGCCGGCTCCCCACGTCCCTTGGGAGCCGGCATTGCTGTTCCACATGGGGAGCAGCTGACATGCTGCTCCCCATGTGGAAAAGCAATCGCTTTGGATATTGGAAGAGAGAGCAGGTTTCCCTGCTCTCTCTTCCAATATCCAAAGCAGTTTGCTATGGCAGGACGGGAGCCGCGAGGCTCCCGTCCTGCCATAGCAAACTACAGTGTCCCGGGGTAGGCACCCCGGGACACTGCAGTAGCCGGCCCTGGGGGTGGTGGTCCCCAGGGCCATCAAGGGCTCCAGGAGGGGGGCCGCGCCCCGGGGAGGTGGTGGTCCCCGGGGCTCTGGGGGTTTGTAACGGACCCCCATATTAAAATGTTTAGTGCCCCGGGGCGTGTGGGGGGGCTGGAGCCCCTCCTACACTGGTTTTATTTTTAATTAAAAAAAAGCCCCGGGGAGGTGGTGGTCCCCGGGGCTGCGGGAGGGCTCAGAGCCCTCCCGCACCATTTTTCAAAAAAGCCCCGGGGGTGGCGGTCCCGGGGCTTGGGGGCCCTTTGAGGCCCCCACACATTAAATTATCCCCCACCACCATGCCCCCGGGACTTGGGCCACCCGGGGCCAATTAACATCAAAGCGCGGGAGACCGCGCTTCGATTTTTTTTTTTTCGGCAGGATTCGCGCACCCTGAGCGCATCCTGCCAATTTTTAAAAATTTTTTTTTTTTTTTGCCCAGGGGGTCCTTGTGGGACCCCTGAGCAAACCTAGGGGTCAGGGTGTTTCTACCCTGCCCCCTTTGTGCGCTTTGCGCACTTGTTTCTGTCCCTCGGTTCTAACGAGGGACAAAATGGCTGCCAACATTTCCTGAATCGGAATGTTGACAGCCAGCTGACAGCCAATTAACATGCAGCTCGTGATCGGGACGGTGCGCGCAGGGTGCGCTGAGGGTACGCGGACCCTACTCGGCCATAGATATCACTAACTTTTTACTTTTCATTTTCTCAGCAACTACTGAACGGATTTACACCATTTAACAAAAAGGGTTCTTTCTGAACCAAGAACTACCTCTTTGCCAAATTTGGTGTAATTCCGTTCAGCAGTTCGAGCTGTAGCCGTGTCTAAAGTTTCCTATGGAAAAGTGCATGGGGAAAACGCGTTTTGGGACCCCCTTTTTCTCGGCCCCGCTTGACGAATCCCCCGAGACTTTCAGGGTAGGAGCGGACCGGAGCGGGCCACAAAGTTTGAAAATTTCGCGAAGATACGTCAACCGGCAAGAGAGTTATTTCAAATAGAATGTCGCGGATTTCCTATGGATAATAGGTTGTAACTATAACTATCTACTGGCGACCGCCAGTAGATAATATATATATATATATATATATCCACAACACTCCACGCCACCAGAAACCTCTCCAAGGACGAGAAAGCAGACCCAGATTTAGTGCAAAACGGGTTTATTTCAGGAATGCCCGCACCTCCGCCATTACGCGTTTCAGCCTCCTCTGAGGCCTTGATCACATGACGCGTTTGGAACCATTTTTTCATTTTTAAAGTGACAGTGCAATCAATCTCACGTGAAAAAAGCATAATAGACATAGAAGGTACAATTTGGTAATGCTGAACCTAGTGACTTAGAACATTTGAAAATTAATCCCCACTGTGGGAAATACAATAAATATGTGCAAAATAAGCAAACATTATAAATAGTCATAAAGTCAAATATTTAAGATATATAAAAAATACATGACAAGACTAAATAGACAAATTATTCGGTTAATATATTTATTTATATATATTTGTTATGATATGGGGGGCTGTAGGTCTCCCCTAGCTACATAAAAAAATAATAGTAAGTCTCCTGGGTCATTAAATCCATGACCTCAGGAGAGCTTACCATATTTTGGAGCACTAAGCTCTAAGCTCTTCAGCTGGAGTGCAGAGCCCCTTGTTGTTGGTTCTATGGCTGCACTTTGTAGCTTGAAAACTGTTAAAATAGACACAAAGACATTTTTTTTAAAATAAAACTTTCTATAACAATAATTTTTATTAATCACTGCACTGTGTGAATTAATGAAATATACATTTGATTATAATTAATGGTGACTTTTGACAAAGACAATAGGTGTCCTTCCTATATATTGATATGCGACTCCTTCTTAAAACCAATATGTCCAATATTTATATGTTGATATTTTCGCCTGTTGACAAAGTCAGTAGTTCTGCCTTACTTAAAATGACACCCTTTATAGTGCTACATCACATAGTCAGCCAGGTGCACCTGCTGGGGTTTAGGTGACAGGACCTGTGCCCAACCCCCCACCAGCAAGGGGGTCTATGTCCAACCCTCACCCTGTGCCCAACCCCACGATGTGCGCAGGTCATTGGACACCAGCGGGGGGTTAGACATAGAGCCTGGTCGCAGGCCAGGCCCTGCGGTCAACCCCACGTTGCTCACAGCCAAAGGCTGTGCATGACATGGAGTTGGCTGCCCATGGGTGCTTGGACACAGGGCTTGGCCTCAGGCCAGGTCCTGATGCCAATCCCACACCAAGCACAACCGGAGGGGATGGACGCAGGGCCTGGTCGTAGGCTGTGCTGGGTGTGCGGTTGACGTTACGTATGGTAATAAAATATTACTTTCCGTTGAAAACACCATAGGAATTCACAGGCAAAGAAAATTAAAGTGACATCATCGTTAGGCATGGCAATAACATCTTACTTTGCATTAAAAATAAAAAAAAACTGAAATTAGCTAGTTATAGTTATCTCAATTAACTATAACTTGTGACCTAAAGCAACTATAACTCATACCCTCCCGTGCAATAGATATGTCCTCACTTATTACAACACTCATGACATGTCATTTGACATCATTGGTGACATCAGTGCAACATCTGAAATGACATAATTCATTACAAAACTGAATTGCAGGGGCACGAGTTATAGTTACCTGAGACTGATAACTGGTGAATTTCTGTGGTTTTTGTTCATTTTACACGGTATGTTTTAACTGATATTTTCACCTAATTATATCATAAACATATACACACACATTCACACACTTATATTTATGTGTGTGTGTGTATATATATATATATATATATATATACTGAATAAAACAAAGGTTAAGGTAATGTTATATTTAGGTGAATATGTCAGTGACAACATTAGTGTTTTGAACTTAAAAAAACACAGAAATTCACCAGTTATAGCTAGCAGAGCTAATTATGACTTGCACCCCCGCCTTGCATTGCTTTTGACCTCACATATTACATCGCTCATGACATGTTCTATGACATTGTTTATGACATTACTCTTTGTGGTCCCATCCCCATTTTGAAAAGTTTGGACCCAGAAGGTAGGCTCCCCGGGGCCTGTTATGACTTGGGGAGGAGGGCAGCGCATCCCCCTCGCATATACAGTGTTTTCAGCCCTGGTGGTGGGCTCTCCGGAGCCTCTGATGCCCAGAGATGGGGGACGTATGTCACCTTTACCCATATACAATATTTTTGGCCCATGGGTGGGATTCTTGGGGCCTCTGATGGCTCAAGGAGGGGGGCACGTGTCTCTCCTCCCCATATATTTGACATCTGTAAAGGCTAGGGGAGGGGGGCATGCACCCCTCTCCCATTAATAAAACCAAGCGGCCCAGCTGTCAATTTTATTTTTACGATCTCACGCCTCATGGGGCCTAGGGGTCAGGGTATCCCTACTCTGCTCCCTTACATTTTTTCTATAAACATGTTCAGTACAGGGGACTAAGTCCCCTAGTCCTTTCATGTCTGCTAGCAACATTTTTCTCATATTGCTGGTGCTGAAATCTGACTACTTCGGGAGCAAGATGGCTGAGGGAAATAAAGCCTTCTGGCCCAATCAGAATGTTCTATTTTTAAATAGCCGTTCCCGCAAGAGTCTCTCGAGACTTTTGCGGACCCAACCATCCAGAGATACAATTATTTTTTCACTTTAATTTCTCCAAAACTACTGAACGGATTTATACTAAATTAGAAAAAGCACAATCTGCAGAGCAAGATCTAGCTTCCTGCCAAATTTGGTGTAATTCCGTTCAGCAGTTATTGCTGTAGCCTTATTTCATTGGAATTTTGTGTTTTAGGTCCCCCTTTTTTCTAGGCTCTGCTTGACGGATCATCCCAAAACCTTCCATGCATGAACTAGTCAAAAAGCAGCACCTACTCAGAAAGTTTTGTGGAGATTCATCATAGGGTGCCAAAGTTATTAGAAACACAAAAATGCTTTTCCTATGGAACAGCTGACCTAACTATAGCAGTAACACACACACATATATATATGTCGAAAAGAATCCTTCGCTCTTCCTCTTCCTCCACAGTGAGAATTCACGGCACCACAACAAAGGTACATTTTAAAAGTGTTTATTGCCACACCATAGTGCAAAACAAGGTTAAAAGGACGGCCTTTTTTAAATTTTTTTTATTTTATTTTACATTATAAAAGTGTTTATTGGCACACCATAGTGCAAAACAAGGTTAAAAGGACAGTCTACTCATTTCGGCTTCCCAGCCTTCTACTGGACCATAGAGTCCCATCGTCTAGAGCATCTCTTAAAGTGCACAAGTGCTAGATCCCTCTTAACATTATACTGCTGTTTGGCAGCTAGACTGTTCATCCCCACATACAAGTGATGGCGAATTTAATCACCCATTTTTACCATATTATTTGTGAAGTCCAAATTAATTTTTATCATATGCAAAATATATTCTTATTCAATTTTTTAGTTGTTTGCATTTTTGCAACGTTTTTTACCATTTTTTTCTCTTTCACACATCACTGTAAAGTGCATTTGATGCCTTCAACTGTCAGAAAGTGCAGGTGCGGACATTACGTGCAAACAAATCAGAATTCAAAACCATTATCAATCATAATCAATGCAAAATGTGCGAGATCAGCATAAGTGTCCCTTGATCTACTTTTAGAATTAAAATCAACGACGATTTATAAAAGTTGCTAATTTAGGATATATAGATTTAAAGTACATGGAGATGTTGTTATAAAGTGACTGGTGCATAAATACATAATGGGTTACAATCTATCTTAAGTAAAGTACATGTTAGATTTGAACACAATACGTAAGTGCATTTGTCTTTCATACAAGAAACAAGATCTCTAAAACAAGGGGAAAGAATATATGGATAAACTGTCTGTATATCCATTAAGTGTAGATGACATTAACCTTTCGTCTTTGCATCCCCTAAAAGGACCCAAGGTCAAAGCACTACAACCCACTGATAGTGAGTAGTATAGATCTTATGTATATGGGTAAATACATAGGAGTTTAGTTCTAGAAGTAAAGTGACCATGCAGGAGAATAATTACAGTAAAGTACTAATCTTAACCAATGGTCATATTTACATTTTAGGCATTTTCATTAAATCACAAAAACTCTAATAAGCGCTTCATTTGATTTCAAGTGGGTCCCAATCACTACGGGGCATATTAGCAAGACCCACGTTAAAATTATCGCCGTTTTAGCGGCAGGAAACTGCCGCTAAAACGGCGATAATGGGCTTGCTAATATGCGTTATGGAATTCCAATAGAAGCCCAGGTTAGACGTCCTGCACATCTAACCTGGGCTTCTATTGGAATTCTATAACGCATATTAGCAAGCCCATTATCGCCGTTTTAGCGGCAGTTTCCTGCCGCTAAAACGGCGATAATTTTAACGTGGGTCTTGCTAATATGCCCCAACATTCCTCTAGATGTTCATTTTATTCTAATATACAGTCATTGATTCCTGTGCCATTCCAAAACTGGACCAATTGTTGTTCAATTCATGAACCGGACGCTGCAGTATGAAGACTCTTATCTGGATTCTCCCGCACTAATTGCATTGAAAAACATATCTTAACTAATTTTCAGTAGGTTCTTCCTTCAAATAAATCAGAATATTAAAATACAGATACAGACATATAGCCATATTCCAGTTGTGGTTTGTCCCTTTTACATCACTTATGGCAGAAATGTGGTGCTGGGGCTGTCTGGAGCTCTACTTAGCAGTGAGAGTTGATGAGTCCGTTGCTATTACTAAGGGCCCGATTCACAAAAGTAATCTGAGACAAAATCCTAACTTTACGACTTTCGATATTCACAAAGGGCATTTAGGAGTAGTAAAGTTAGGATTTTGTCTCAGTTAAACTTAAGTTTTGGTCTTAAGTTTAACTTAAGTGAAACTTAAGTTTAACTGAGACAAAATACTAACTTTACTACTCCTAAATGCCCTTTGTGAATACCGAAAGTCGTAAAGTTAGGATTTTGTCTCAGTTAATTTAAGTTTTGGTCTTAAGTTTAACTTAAGACCAAAACTTAAGTTTAACTGAGCAAAATCCTAATTTACTACTCCTAAATGCAGCCATACTGCCATCACGAGATTGGCGTAGGTGGCCGCAAATGATGTCCCCATTGCTGTCCCCTGCCTTTGATGGAAGAAGTCACCCTTAAAGAGAGATATGTTGTGGTTGAGACAATATGTTAGCATGTCCAACAGCATCTCCGAGTATTATAGGTAACTTACAGTTCTCGTGTTCAGGAAGTGTTTAACAGCAGCAATTCCAACTGTGTGGACGATGAATGTATAGAGAGATGTAACATCTATTGTTGCCATGATGAAACCTTCTTTCCATTCAGTTTCATGAATTTTATTAAGGAAATCCATAGTATCTCTCAAATAAGAGGGTAAAGATATAACATAATTCATTAGAAAGATAATGAAGCGTGATGTGTTTTCAAGGAGTGAACCCTTAGAGCTAGCAATTGGTCTTCCCGGTGGATTGATGATCGACATATGAATTTTCGGTAGAAAGTAAATTGTTGGGACAATTGGATGGTCAATTTTGAGGTACATATATTCTTCGTAATCAATTAGACCCTGATCTTTCCAGCCCAGCAGCATGAGGTGGTATTCTCTGGTCCAGGTTTCCATTGGATTATCTTTTAATTTCTCATAGTGATCCTCATTACCCAGTTGTCTGTTGGCCTCATTCATATAGTGGTCAAGATTTTGTACCACTATGTTTCCACCTTTGTCAGCGGCTTTGATTATAATCTGAGGGTCATATCTTAGTTCTCTTAGGGCATTGTGTTCTCCAGGTGTTAGATTCCAACTTGGCTTATTTTTCTTGTTCTTGATTGTGGGGTTGTTAAGTATTGTACGGTTCATATCCTCCACCATGGTTTCTTGAAATAGATTAATTTTATTGCCAGGTGGGAGTTGTGGGCAAAAGATGGATTGTGCTCTTAACTAGGCCTGGGCGTAGTTCGCAAAGTTTTGCTACGCGGAACTCCGCGAAGTTACAAAAAAACTCTGCAAAGTTCCGCGAGTGGCGGAGTGCAGTGTGAACTGCAGTTTGTGCTGGTATTCCTGCCGCTCGGGTAGAAATTCTACCCGAGCGGCAGCTCGCACTCGCGAACTTACTGTTTGCGATCCGAACTTACCGTTCCCGATCGCGAGTGGGGAAAAAACTCTGCTACACATCGCGAAGCGGAGTTTTCTATACTCCGCGAGCTCCGCGAGCTCCGCGGAGTGCCGAGTGCAGAAAACTCTGCAAACTCCGCAAACGGAGCGAAGTTCACCGCCCAAGCCTACTCTTAACCCACTGTCACCTCCTTTCCCTGTGGCAATGCCCAAATGGGTGCAAAGTTGTCTATCTGAATCCAGGGATCATTGTAATTCAATGCCTCCGGGTTCCTGGTCCTTTTCCAATTCAATTAGAGTTCTTAAAGTGGGTATGTCCTTTTGACATGAGTGATGTTTCCATATTTGTCACCATTGCTGATGATTGAGTTAGTGTTCTATTTTCAAAGTGTTTTTTGAGTTTGAGTTTGCGACAAAACTTATATAGATCAATGCAGAAGTTTGGAATATCGATGTCATGGTTTGGGCAAAAAGTGAGACCTTTATTAAGCAGTGCGATCTGATCCGGACTTAAAATTTTATCTGAGATGTTGATGACTAGGTCCTTTTTGATCATAGTCTTATTTAATTTTACTTGTTCTTTCCTCTTCCTTTTTTGGATTTTACTACGTTTTCTGCTTCTTCTGATTGTGGTTTGCTTTGTCCTCTCCCCCGTATTGTTCCTCTTCCTCTTCCTCTTTGCCGCGTTATCATTTGGACCAGTCGCATCTCCCCCAAAATTCCAAATTGGATATTCTCGGTTCAACATCAGCTGAACTTATGTTGGAACCATCCACAGTTCCTGTTGTCTCATACCCAGCACATTTGTCCATTACTGCTCTGTTCCTATACAAATCATGCTTTCTAGCGAATGTATATATCTGCCCGTTAGCATAGTCTAATCGGTCTCTGTTGAATTTGCTAGCTTTTCTTTTTTCCACATCTGTTTCATGGTTGTTGATTTTTTTCTCCATTGTTTCAATCAGATCCTTCTTTTCATCATTTGAGGGGTATTTGTCTAATTCCTCCTCTAGTTCTCTAATTTTGGCAGTTAGTTTCTCCAGTTTCCTTTCTGCATGTATATTCAAAGTTCTCATTAATTTGAGGGAACAATCATTGGTGTCAAATTGCCATTGTTTGATCAGGTCTGTGTCCAGGTCATTCAGAGTAGGCATTATTAGGATTCTCAATCCTTTTTGTACTCTCTTAAATTCAATATATTTCTCTAGGGTGGCCTTCTCCCACCATTTGTTGACTTCAAAAATACGATTTTGTTGTAATTCCCTGATCACCACTGCAATTGTTCTCTTGGTTCCAACTCCATGGGTTACATTAGAATTGGTGCTAATTGATGGTGCTGTATCATCGTTTAATAATTCACTGACTCGTAATGTTCTGTTCCTGCTTCTCTCTGCCATGTTAAGAAAGAATGAGGATGTTGATAACAATTCCCTTTTGTTCCGCTAAGGTGTGCCCTTTAAATTAACTCTCTACCGGTGCAAGTTATACCCTTCTCTGTTGTTCTTTCAACACAGGTTGAAGGTTTGCAAGAGTCGAGGAAATGCTCGTTAGACCAATTACTGGCAGTATTCCTGAATATTTGTTATTCGTTGACTGAGAGGATGGGAATTACAAAGTCACCCAGACGGCTCAGTTCAGTCCGAGCGGTTTTCCTATGCGCGTGGTTCAGCAGTGAGCCGCCTCCCATGCACCGCCCCCGCAGTGTTTGGAATGCTGCTCACAGAGCCTCCCCACGCCTTCGTACTCACCACTGGGATTTTCACTGGCCGCCGCGCACCAAATTCCAGCTTCACCAGACGCGCGGTTAGTTTTCGTGTCAAGCAGAGGCGCTGGCAGGTTTAAATCTCCATGAATCATCAGCTGCAAAGTTTCCCAGCCGCTTTGCCTCACTCCTCGAGTGCTCGTGCTATGCAGCACAGCCACTGCATTAAATATGTCAAAAAAAATCCTTCACTCTTCCTCTTCCTCCACAGCAAGAATTCACGGCACCACAACAAAGGTAGTTTATAAAAGTGTTTATTGGCACACCATAGTGCAAAACAAGATTAAAAGGACGGTCAATATATATATATATATAAATTTTTTTTTTCCAAACGATTCAAATAATGACGCGCTCTCAGAGATATGGAGAAGTGTAGCGTTTAATCCTCAGTAGTTACGCGTTTCGACAAACAGTCTTGATCACACACTGTTTGCCGAAACGCACAACTACTGAGGATTAAACGCTACACTTCTCCATATCTCTGAGAGCGCGTCATTATTTGAATCGTTTGGAAAATTAACTGCCGGATTTTGCTCTGCCGGCATTTACGCGCCACCGGACTACGGGCGGGGATCCAGGAAAGAGCTTCTTGGTTTCTGCAATGTTTATATATATATATATATTTTCTCCAATTTCGCCGAAGCATCGCACTCACTATGGGTCAGTTTTCATTGCGCTTTTAATGTAAGGTTTTTGCCAAGCCCTACGCGTTTTGGTCCTAACACTCGGACCTTGATCACGGGATGCAAGGAGGAATATATATAATGGCTGACATCTGTGTTTGCTGGAAATAAATCTGCACTATAGCACAAATTCTGGGTCTGCGCTCGTTATTCTTGGAGGAATTATTGCGAGGTGATTGATATATATATATATATATATATATATATATATATATATATATATATATATATATATATATATATTATCTACTGGCGGTCGCCAGTAGATAGTTATAGTTAGGACCTATTATCCATAGGAAATCCGCGACATTCTATTTGCAATAATGTTGGCGCCGGTTGACGAATCTTCGCAAAGCTTCCAACTTGTTGGGGCGCTCCGGTCCGCTCCTACCCTGAAAGTCTCGGGGTGATACGTCAAGCGGGGGCCGAGAAAAAGGGGGTCCCAAAACTCGTTTTCCCCATTCATTTTTCCATAGGAACCTTTAGTCGCAGCTACAGCCTGAACTGCTGAACGGAATTACCCCAAATTTGGCAAAGAGGTAGCCCTTGGTTCAGACTGGTGCCTTTTGCTAAAATGGTGTAAATCCGTTCAGTAGTTCCTGAGAAATTCACAATTAAAATCACATATATATCTATGGGCGCGTCGGATCCGCGTACCCTCCCGATCACGAGCTGCATGCTAATTGGCTGTCAACACTCCAAATCAAGAAGTGTTGGCAGCCATTTTATCCTCGGTAGAACCGAGGGACAGAAACAAGTGCGCAAAGCGCAAAAGGGGGCAGGGTAGAAACACCCTGACCCCCTAGGTCTGCTCAGGGGTCCCACAAGGACCACCTGGGCAGAAAAAGATTTTTTTTTTTTTAAATCGGCGGGATGCGCTTAGGGTGCGCGGATCCCGCCGAGAAAAAAAGAAAGAAACAAGTGCACAAAACGCACAAAGGGGGCAGGGTAGAAACACCCTAACCCCTAGGCCTGCTCAGGGGTCCCACAAGGACCCCCTGGGCAAAAAGCATTTTTAAAAAAAAAAAATCGGCAGGATGCGCTCAGGGTGCGCGAATCCGGCCGAAAAAAAAAAAAAAATCGAAGCGCGGTGTCCCGCGCTTTGATGTTAATTGGCCCCCGGGTGGCCCAAGTCCCGGGGGCATGGTGGGGTGGGGATAATTTAATGTGTGGGGGCCTCAAGGGCCCCCAAGCCCGGGGACCGCCACCCCGGGGCTTTTAAAAATGGTGCGGGAGGGCTCTGAGCCCTCCCGCAGCCCGGGGACCACCACCTCCCGGGGCTTTTTTAAATTAATTTAACAACCTGTGTGGGGGGCTCCAGCCCCCACACGCCCGGGACCGCCACCTCCCCGGGGCACTAACAAATTAAAATGGGGGTCCGTTTTGGACCCCGAAGCCCCAGGGACCACCACCTCCCGGGGCTGTGCTGATGTAGGGAGGGGGCCGCGCGGCCCCCTCCTGGAGCCCTTGATGGCCCTGGGGACCGCCACCCCCAGGGCCGGCTCCTGCAGTGTCCCGGGTGCCTACCCCGGGACACTGTAGTTTGCTATGGCAGGACGGGAGCCTCGCGGCTCCCGTCCTGCCATAGCAAACTGCTTTGGATATTGGAAGAGAGAGCAGGAAACCTGCTCTCTCTTCCAATATCCAAAGCACATTGCTTTCCACATGGGGAGCAGCATGTCAGCTGCTCCCCATGTGGAAAGCAATGCCGGCTCCCAAGGGACGTGGGGAGCCGGCGGGACTGTGGGGGGATTGGGGACCCCCACAGTCCCCAACGGAGAGGGCCAGCCCCGGGGGATGGGGTCCCCAGGGCAAGTAGTGGCCCAGGAGGGGGCCACGTGGCCCCCTCCCCAAAAAAGAAAAATAAAAAAAAAAAAAAATGGAAAGGCCGGCCCCGAGGATGGGGTCCCCGGGGCCTTAAATGGCCAGAGGAGGGGGCCACGCAGCCCCCTCCAAAGAATAAAAATAAAAGGCCATGCCCGGGGGTGGGGTCCCCGGGGCCAATACAGGCCCAGGGAAGGGGGGCCACGCGGCCCCCTTCCAGTTTTTTAATTAAAAATTAAAAAAAAGGGGTAAGGCCCTGGGGGATGGGGTCCCCAGGGCATAAAAACAGGAAAAAGGAAGGGGGCCACACAGCCCCCTTCAGGGGACAAACATTTTTTTTTTTTTTAAACGATCGGGCCCGCAGGCCCCGCCCCTTCCTTCACCACTCTGCAAACGCGCCCCTGGCGCGTTTGCAGAGGAGGAACAATTCCCCTTGAATACTGGGGGTCCCTGGGGCCAACTAGCCCACCAGGAACCTCCAATATGCGCCAGGGGCTGCGTTGCAGAGACGTGTAGAGAGGCCACACTCCTTTTACACCTCTCTGCAACGCAGCTCTGTGGCGCTTTTGGAGGTATATGGTGGGCTAGTTGGACTCTGGGGACCCTCAGGATTCAAGGGGACTTAATCCCCAACCTAAAACGCGCCACGGGGCGCGTTTGCACAGTGGTGAAGGGAGGGCGGGGCTTCAGGTGACATGTGTGCAAACAGGCCCCGTGGCGCGTTTTAAGATGGGGAATTAAATCCTCTTCAATCCTGAGGGTCCTGGGGCCAACTAGCCCAACAGGTACATCCAGAAAGCGCCACAGAGCTGCGTTGCAGAGAGGTGTAAAAGGGGTGTGGCCTCTCTACACGTCTCTGCAACGCAGCCCCTGGCGCATATTGGAGGTTCCTGGTGGGCTAGTTGGCCCCTAGGGACCCTCAGGATTCAAGGGGACTTAATCCCCCAACTTAAAACGCGCCACGGGGCGCGTTTGCACAGATGTCACCTCAGGCCCCGCCCCCGCCCATCACCAATGTGCAAATATTCCTCTAAAATCAGCCGAAATACGAATTCCGATTTACTCACCTGTTATAAGGAGAGACCTCAGTGCTGTATCTTTCAGCCCAGTACTGGTCCTGAAAAGTAATTTTAACCGTACTTACCAGTAACTTGAATTTCCTTCCATAGGCTAACATTGACTGGTTTCACTTGGAAATTCTTCTAAGTGTGGAGTTTTGGAACTTTAAAATATTCCTCTAAAATCAGCCGAAATACGAATTCCGATTTACTCACCTGTTATCAGGAGAGACCTCAGTGCTGCATCTTTCAGCCCAGTACTGGTCCTGAAAAGTAATTTTAACCGTACTTACCGGTAACTTGAATTTCCTTCATAGGCTAAGATTGACTGGTTTTCAGCAAAAAGTTTCAGTGTTGATTTTCACAAACTACAAATATTCCTTAAAAATCGCCTGTATGACTTAAACGCATTCTTTCAACTGTTTACAGGAGATGCACCAGTGCTGGATCCAGGATCCAACACTGAGTAAGAAAAAGTAACAATAACAGTTTTTACCTGCTAAGTGAATTTCCTTCCATAGGATAACATTGGTGATTCTATGAGAAAAAGTTTCTAAGTGTCAACTTTTAAAATACAATAATATTCCTTAAAAATCACGACTGAAACCAAAACGCTTTTACTCAACTGTTTACAGGAGATGTACCAGGACTGAATCTAGGATCCAGTCCTGTGGTTACAAAAGTAATCTATAAAGTAACTAATTGCATTTAACTAGAAATTCACATTGAGCTGAATGTTGCATTGTGTTTGAAAATGTGTTGCCCATTGCAACAACTGTAACTACTGTACTTAAAAGTCTATTGCCTATCTGCAAAGTATTTAAACTAAAGTAATTCATTCTGAGAAAGTATTTTTTGTAATGTAATGTATAATGTAATTACAATGTAATTTAAAAATAAAATATGTAAAAAAAATTGTTTCTAAAAATGTAGTAAATCAGTATGAAAAAAATTAATATAACAATTAATACATTTAAAAATTGTCATTTACAAAACCTTTGAAATTCACTGAAAAAACCGTAGGTTTCAGGCACGTTATAGTTAGAAATTAGCATTTAAAAAACCTTTGAAATTCACTGAAAAAACCATAGGTTTCAGACACGTTATAGTTACAAATTAGCATTTAAAAACCTTTGAAATTCACTGAAAAAACCATAGGTTTCAGACACGTTATAGTTACAAATTAGCATTTAAAAACCTTTGAAATTCACTGAAAAAACCATAGGTTTTAGGGACAGTTATAGTTACTTGGACATTGCACTCGTACAAAACCCGTGAAATTCCCCCGTTATAGTTAGTTCAGCTAACTATAACTCGCGCCTCGCAATGCACTGCTGATGATGTCACATATTACATCACTCATGACATGGTCAGTGACATCACTGATGACATCACTGATGACATCTCAAATGACATCACTGATGACATCATCCACGTGATAATCTGATGCACCTCCTCACACCCTAATATAACCTTTGATACACCCACTCTAAATTACAGACTGCCATTCGCAAAACCATAGACACTCCAACACCAATAACTACATACCCACTCACTGATTCTTAGGTCTACACACACACATCCACTCACTCACCCGTACAGTCACTCATACTTACGGTCACTCAGTACAGGACTATCATATGCACTCTTACTCCTATATAGACACTCAAACAACGCCACTCATCCATAGAGATACTCACACACCTAGTCAGTCATGCAAATAATTAAACACACTGCCATTTACTCACCTATACAGTTATACACACACCAGCTCACTTACTCATACAAATAGTAGCACATTGTTACGCTCTTATACAATCACTGATACAAGCACACACTCATCCATACAGCCACTATCACAATCACTCACTCTTGCTTATAGCTATTTATATACTCCAACACACATATATACTGCCTTTCACATATGTAGTTACTCACACATGTACCACTGGGACATACATTCACTCACTAACACACTCTTACACACACTTACCCACCCATACAGTCTATCACAGATGCACTCTTGAAACCATCCACCCAGTGAATCACCCACTCACACATCTATGCACAGAGTTGCACACACCCCTCCCACACAAACACTCAGGCACCCATACAGATACTCAGACAAGCATTCAATAACTCATATAGACACTCATGTAGCTATTCACAAACACATGCAGCCACTTACACAGCAACAGACACACGGATACAGACATTCATCCAGTTTAGTCACTAACCCATGCATTCAGTAAGATACGTTAAATCACTCACTTATAGAGTCAGTCACGCACCTACTAAATCATCCATACAGACACTTACACACCCACTCATTCTTCAATACGTCTTTTCCTATATATATTAAAAATATTTAAACTTTACAGAAACACACAGTCACTGGATGATGTCATCAGTGATGTCATCAGTGATGTCATCAGTGATGTCATCAGTGATGTCATTTGAGATGTCATCAGTGATGTCATCAGTGATGTCACTGACCATGTCATGAGTGATGTAATATGTGACGTCATCAGCAGTGCATTGCGGGGCGCGAGTTATAGTTAGCTGAACTAACTATAACGGGGAATTTCACGGGTTTTGTACGAGTGCAATGTCCAAGTAACTATAACTGTCCCTAAAACCTATGGTTTTTTCAGTGAATTTCAAAGGTTTTTTAAATGCTAATTTGTAACTATAACGTGTCTGAAACCTATGGTTTTTTCAGTGAATATATATATATATATAACAGAGTGATAGTAGCTAGCGTAGCATAGTTATTGGTAGGATTCTGAGAGATAGGAATTCCTTAGAGTTTTGACAGTTAACAACTTTGCGTCTGTTTGATGAATCTCCATAAACCTTTACAGACCTATAGCTTTTACTACATTGGTGCACAGTTTTGTGGTGATTCGTCAAAGGGGCACAAAGAAAAGAAGGGGGTCCTAAAACACATATTTCTCCCAGTGCACATTCGATATAGAGTGAAAATGGACAGTCAGGTTTTCATGAAATTTGGCAGGATTATAGATTATGGTGTGCAGATGATCCTTTTTGGTACTATAGGTAATTAGGGTAAGCATTTTTTAAGTGATAAAGCATT
The DNA here is from genome assembly GCA_963921515.1 of Calotriton arnoldi. Classification (NCBI taxonomy): domain Eukaryota; kingdom Metazoa; phylum Chordata; class Amphibia; order Caudata; family Salamandridae; genus Calotriton; species Calotriton arnoldi. Next base: position 733,048 of record CAWUFW010005112.1, read on the forward strand.
TTAACTTAGTGCTATCTTTAAGCACTGCAGTTTCATGGAATTTCATGAAAGTACCGCTGTACATGCTGATAACAAGGCATTATGTGATTGGCTAATAACTGCCTTTACTAAAGTTAAGTTTTAGGTACACTTTGGCTGTGTTCTGGTTTAGGGCCTTAGATATAGCTAAATATTACGTTTTATGTTTTTTTCCCTACCTATTACCACTAAAGAGGTAATAGGTGTGGAAAATTATTTCTGAGTTTCTATGTAGTGTAGAAAAAAACATTACAGAGTTCCACAGTACTACCTAGAAAGTACCACTGTACTTAAAAAAATTAATGCTTAAAAAAACTTAAAAATATTATGTACTACACTATATTTCACAAATATATTGTACTACAGTGTGTATTTAATTATTTTTACATATTTAAATCTTTACATAGCAGTCTATGGAGTACTGCGGTAATACCTACGAAATTTTTAAACTACTTAATAATTTTTTAAATGAATACATTTATTTAAACATTATCAATACACTGTACTACACTATATTTCAATAATATAGTGCAGTAGTGTATTTTAAATTCTTACTATATAATTTCTTTTCTGTAACTGCTGCCGTACTTTGTAGGTAGTAGTCCGTTTCTCTATAATGTTTTAAAAATATATAGAAGAGGCATGGCCAATATGGCGAAGTGGTGAGACGCTCCTTGCCATCCCTCCCATTGGTGAGCCAAGTTCCAGGCCTGTTCAGTGCCCATGGGTAAGAACTAGGAAGATCCTGGGGATTGGGTGTGACGATCATTTCACCCCCAGCAGGCAGCACCGGATGAGTGCAGAGGGGAGACCCAGACTCCAGAGCCTGCCCTACAGGTGGCCATCGTCCCCATGGATGGGCCTCAGCGAGGGAGGATGCGGCCCGTCATTCCACTGCGAACTCTCAGCAGTGGTGTTATTCCCTGTCTGGGCTGGGAGCAGCTGAGAGCTGAGTTGAAATGCCCATTCGTGCTCTACTACCACTGCGGGTGCAGAGGAGCAGGCCGATGACTCAGAGCAGCTTAGCTCCGGCCTAGAGGGGGGAGAAGTAGAGAACTGGGGCATAATGGCTGGCAAATTTGGAGGAAATCCAACCCCTGAAGGGGGCCAAGTACCAGAGACCCAGTAGTCATGCTTCCCAATGTTGGCACTGTGAGGGAACCAGTCCTGCCATCCCAGTGCTTAGCATATGGGCTCTGAGAGAGAACGCCATATGGTCCAAGAGATCAGCTAGACCCTAGCATAAGTAACAAGGACCATGTTCATGTGGTAGACCCACCCCGGGGGTTGAAACATGGTTGAACTGCTGGCGGAGGGGCCTTTATTGCTGATATCTGAGTGAGAGGGGTGTAGCCTATCTTAGTGAAGTGGAGGGTTGGAGGAGACAGCGTGGGTAAGGTCCCCGATGGAAGGCTGAAATACTGCAGCTACCAGGAGCAATACTGCTAAATTACGGCTGCACTGCAGAGGAAACGAAATGTGCAGAATATAGCGATTAACGTGGCTTCCGCTATGCTCCCCAAAAGAAGAACTTGATATGTGGTGCCCTCATATTGTATTTGGAAACCCTTGGGCCGGAAGCGTTGGAGAACCGAGGTGCCACTCTACAACGCCGTAATGTAGTTCATTTCTAAAAAGGGGAACCTATATGCACCCTGCTACCACAAAATCACAATGTCCTTATTAAAATTGCAATCAAAAAGATCATTAAAACTTTTCTAGGAGTTCATAATACAATTCATAATATTCCTCCAGGCAGTAAAATATGTTAAAATTCACACTTAACCATGCAAAATGTGACAGATACTAAAGTGCAAGATAATATTAAAATATGTGTTACTTAGAAGATAAGCAAAACAAATAGCTAAAAGCCACCTGTACATTTGCAACGTTAGCCTCGGATGTGCAATGGGAACAGTGCAACAAATACATAAAGTGACTGTGCATAGTGCAAATAGATAATTAGGTTAGATACATCAAGTAAAGCAATCAGCTAGTAGACATAGGAATCTATAGCATTTAAAACTTTTAGTCTCTTGTACCACATCACTTGTAAAAATGTACTAACAGCAAATACTATTTTTAGCTATGTGTCACTTTTTAAAATCCTAAAAGCTTCCAGGTGACTGCTAGTAGCCAAGTCGCGGCAGATTGGAACTATCCATTTGCTGCGTATGGAATGATACTCCCTGCAGAAGAATAGTACATGTGTCTCATCTTGGTTACTCGAACCACATATAGGACACATTTTGAGATCTTGGTTAGTACACCATTTGCTTGTAAAAGACCTCAGTGGTAGGATCCCGTAACGGAATCTTATGTACAACTTCCTAGTTGAAAATGGATATATTAAATCAAGGAATTCTTCATACATGGGGGTAAACTTATGATCTAAAAAAGTGCTGATTACAGACCCATTATTGGTATTTGTAACATAACGGTCATTTATATAAGCCCAGTATCGATTTTTTAACAATTTGTTATCTGATTTTACAATGGAGCCAGGGTCATCCCACAAGTTCTGCAATCCAAGTTGAGGAAACCAGCCTGAGACGGCTTTAACCCATGGAATGTCCCTGGCTCCTTGAAGGTTCAATAGCTCTACCAGTGAGTCTTTAAAAACAAGCAACAGGTGTTTATGTTGAGGACTGCTGATTTGTGATTTCTGTAACTATCTTTAGCAGGCTGTGCAGGTTGCTCACCACAACTTGTTTTGGATAATGATGGTTTATACTACACTGCTGCTGTCATACCTAAAAATTCTAATAAATGTTTTGGAATAAAAAGATATAGAAAAATATAAATAGATTTCTCTACCTATTAACACTTTAATAAAGTGGCAATAGATAGGGAACATCAATAAAACCTACTACTTACCTATATCTAAGGCCCTAAACCAGAATGCAGCCAAAGTGTGCCGAAAACAACATGTCTGCATTTATGTTTTGTAAAGACAGCCATTAGTCAATTATATAGTGCCTTGTTGCCTTTTCATTGCCATGTGGCGTGGTATACCAAGGAAGTTACTGTGGTATACTGAGGCACAATATATAACTAAGTATTTTGACACTTAGAACTTTAACACTACTTAAATTATTTATACCTGCTACAAAAAATGACCATTTACACCTCAGAATCTATATTCCTGGCACATTCCATCGACATCCATTCACAACCTTTCATACTACGTTTGTTTAAACTACCACACTCTGCTCTATGCCACTCTACTAAACACCACTCCACTCTACGCTAATTTACTGTATGCCACTCGACTCTACCCCACTTTACTCTTCGCCACCCCACTCTACATCACTCTATTGTATGCTGTTACAATCCATGCCACTCCATTCAACAATTCCCAAGTCTATGCCACTCCACTGTACACCTCTCCACTGTACACCACTCGACTCCACGCTATTCACTGTACGCAACTCCACTCTTCACCACTACACTGTATACTATTCCACTCTATGCCACTCCACTCTACGACACTCCAGACTACACCACTCCAATGAACACTTTTCCACTGAATGCCACTCCACTGTAAGCCACTCCACTCTATGCCACTCCACTCTACAACACTCCACGGTACACTATTACAATCTACACTACTCCACAGCGCTCTGCTTTGCTCTATACCACTATATGACACTCTACTCCACTCTACACAACTCCCTCTATGCCCCTTCACCCACTTTACTATCCTCTACTCTACACACTACTCCCCCTACTCCACTACTGAACTCTATGCAATGCCACTGTATGTTACTCTATGCCACTTACTCTACAGCAGTTTATTCCACTCCACTATACCATACTGTACCGCACTCTACTTCAGTCCACTCCACTATACAACACTGTAATCCACTCTGTCACACTCCACTCTACTCCAGTCTGCAACACTTTCTGACACTCAACAAAACACCACAGTCCACTCCACTGTATGACACATCACTCGACTCTACAACACTTTACTCCACTGTATGGTATGCCAGTCTACTTTACTCCACTCCATGCCATTCTACTCTACAACATGCTACTCCAGTCTATGCTATGCCACTATACACAGGATTCCACTCCACTCAACTCCACTTCACTCTGCTCCACTGCATGACACTTTATCCCACTCTATGCCACTGTATGATACTCCACTGTACACCACTTCATTCTACAACAGTCTACTCTACCCTATGCAACCCACTGTGCAAGACCCTACTACACTCTGTGCCACTATGCCACACTGTACTCCCCTCTCTATGCCCCTACAGTCCACTGTACAACACTCTAATCCACTGTACAACACTTTCCAACACTCTACAATACACCATTTCACTGTCCTGTACAAGATGCATTTCCAATTTATGAAAGTTTACTCCAGTCTACTCTACGCCTCTCCACTCTACTGAACTCCATGCCATTGTACTGTATAACATGCCACTCCACTCTATGACACTTTACTCTACTCCACTCTACGACACTACACTCTAAGACACTTCACTGTATGACACTCTCCTATACTCTACTGCACGACACTCTACTTAATGACACTCCACTCAACAACCCTGGACTCTATGATCTAAAACACATTATCGGATAGAGACATCTAACTGCAGATTCCTCACTTCAGAATCCTCCCCCAGACTGGATCCAGAAATGTTTTCTCACAGCACATCTGCGCGTCAGAAGAGGGTGGCTCACAACTCCATATTGATGTCATCACGCAATGTGACATCGACAGAGTCCACATAACCCCCTCGCCGATGCGCTGACGTCAGTTCCTTCTTCTACGTGCTTGAAATGCGGATCCGGAGCAGTTAGGGGGCGTTTTCGCTCCATATCCACATTTTGTGTGAGAAACAGTGTGCTTTTTGTGATGCCTTCAGGGTTCAAACCTGTAGATCTTGTGACAGACAGATGTCGATCAGAGATCCTCATACCATATGTTATGGTGCCTTGGAGACCACAATGACTCGGAGGAGTGTGTTTCCTGTCAGCATCTTTAGCCGACTCTCCATCTGTCCATATACAGCCTGTTTCTGCTATTCCTTTGGCAATGCACAGTTTGGCAGACGAAGGGGAGAATATAGGGTGTCATAACCCTTTGGGCAATACTGTTCAGCCTCCCTTGGAGGAAAATTGGCTGACTGAACTGGGTGAGGCTAGTAGACTGGAGTCCTCCCCAGTTTCAGATTTACTTTTGCCACCTGGTATGGCAACAGAGGTGAGTTTCTCTTATGCTGTGTATTGAGGAGAGCAGCTGTTGTTTAAGAGTGTCTGCTTCCCTCAGTGGAATTATCCAGTGACCCTTTAGTGTTTGCTCTTCACCAGGGTAAGATGGAGTGGAGCCCTTACTCCCCTATAACTTTAAGTCTTTACACTACATATTGTTAGGGGCTTGGGCTTGGGCAAGACCAGTAACGGGAATGCCTGTAGGCCAGACCATATCCCATAGGCATCTGCTTGCCCCTGAGGATCCTGATTGTCTCTTCAAGCATCCCTCCAAAAAAGGTCTGGTTGTGCAAGAAGCCACAGCCTCAAATGTCCTCCCTCTGGTTCCACCAAGCATTAAGGCCAGATGGCTTGAAAGTGGTGGGAGGAATATTTTCTCTTCCGTTAGTGCATCATTACTGTCTTTGAACACTACATCTGTTCTTGGCAGGTTTTCCCATGCATTATAGGACTAAGTAGAGAGTTTGTTGCCTTTTCTTCCAGAGGAAGCCAAAAGTGAACTGCTATAGTAAGTGCAGAATGTCCGAGAGGCAGCAAAATTCACCATGAGATGTAGTATGGACACCGCTGATTCCATGAGTAGAGCAATGGCGCAGTCAGTTGCACTGCATGGACATGCATGGCTGCATCAATCTGGGTTTTCAGAGCCTGTACAGAATACCCTGAAAGATATGCTGTTTGATGGTGTACATTTATTTGGTGTACATGTTGATTCGGCGTTACAGCGCTATAGAGCTGCACAGTGTAGTAACAACACCTAGACATGTCTTTGCAAGATCTGGTTGGATCTTTCTTTCTTTCTGATTTGTGTGGACAGGAGTGGTTATACTTGTCTCAGTTGCAATGTATTTTCATTTAGTTGCAACCAGTGTGGTTATTGCAAGAGTTTATGGTTGTTTAGCTAACCTTGTGGTTCTTTACACGTGTTACTTGACCCTTACTTCCAGTCAGTTACGATTATAGTAGTACATTTATTATGCAGAATTCTTTTCAGTAAAGTTGTACTCTTTAAAGTATATTTCAGGATACATGACTTACTGGATTACAATTTACTGCTTGGCACAGTAATCATGTCTTTCTCCTTCAGCTCTGTTGATGACAATTTTTCAGGGGTTTGTTTATGTTGTTTTTTTGATTACCTGCTATACAGCTCTTTTGCTTTACTCTGCAGAAGAGCTCTAGCTAAAGAGTTTATACCTTCATGATATGTTCTGTAATCTATGTGGAGTATCTTTTGTATGCTATATCAACATTTCTAAATATGTATATGCTGAGTTGGGTTTCTCGGATTGTGCACTATTGCATCCTCATTTGGGGTGCAGAGTTCCACCCTCTGTGTTGAGTTATTTCTCTTGCACAATGTCATACATTTGTGAAGGTACCCCTTGCACAATGTCAAGGTACCCCTTGCACAATGTCATACATTTGTGAAGGTACCCCTTGTTAGGTAGTTTTGATTTTTGTACCTCCATGGGAGTCTCAGTATGTATAATCATAGGTGGCCTAAAGATTAACATCTTGTGAACCTAGCAACAATTGTGTTTTGCTCTGCAGGTCCGTCTTATAGCCATTGCTATTTGATTGGCTCTTCTACCCCTTCTTGTAGGCATGGTTGATTTGTACATGTTTCCTGGACATGATTGTTTCTTTTCCTTGGACTGTGTCATGCTATTATTGGTCTCCAGAGAGATAATGTCTCTCTGTTGATTCTATTCCTTCTATTATGAAGGGTACTTCATATTCTGGACTCTTTGGGGTTGTTATAACACTTTGCATCGTTTCTAAATGTTTCTAATTTCCCTCTAATAATGTACCTTTTCTTCTCTCTGAAGGTATTCATACACATGGCCATGAGGGGGCTACGCATTTGCCTCATAGCTTCTACTACCTGTAGATGTCTCTATTTGTTTCTTACTGCACCGTTACTGTTCTATGGGGCAACTCTATTCATAATTTACTGACTCTAGCTGTTGGTAATTTGGTTTGCACTTTGCAAAGTATGGTCACTAGATGACATATACATATTAATGTTTATTGTCTAGATCGATCAGATTCTTTTATTAGGAAATCCTTGAAATTTTCCTATTCCGGTATAAGGAACTTTTTTCTAGATCATCTGTAAATGGGTCTCTGTTCATAATGGAAGAACACTTATGAACCTTGGGTTTCCTTTTTATAATTTTTATCTTATTTACCTTATACTCTATTGCTTGCTGATGCTGTCTCAGGCATTTGGCATTTCGCTAACATTTTGGATGGCTGTTGCTTTCCTATGTGGTATAATGCTCACAATGGTTTCCATGCTGATATGTAAGACTTGTCTGACTGTTTATTCATTTTTACTTACATCTATATGGTATACTTTCTCCTGTCGGTACATAGGAGATTCTTTATTGACTCCTATGTCTGTGTATATGTTGGAGATATTGTCCCTATTCCAATTTTCTAGGGATATCACTGGTTCCATGCCACTACTTTCTATTTTCAGGCCTAGTGGCTTAGTGGACTAGACGTCCACTGTAGCAGCCTGTGTTTAACATTTTGGTCACAGGTTCATATTTCGGTGGGTCCACTCAGCCTTTTATACTTATGAGGTTGATAAAATCAGTACCATTGAGTGGGTTACAATACACATCTGTTATTCGCTGTCAAAATACCCTTTCTGGTAAATGTGTGCTTTATAAATACACTTTTTACGTTATGTTGTTCTCAACTCTTTTGTTATAGAGTCTTCATTATGCTTTACCATGGGTGAGGGATCTCTCTCTCTCTCTGTTATAGAGTGGATCTGGCTTGGAGAGAACTCTATATGGTACAGAGGGATTGCTCCATGGCATCACCTGCTCATCGGATTTTCACAAGTATTGAACACGCTATCCGAGTTGGGATATATGCACCAATAGATTTATATTATAGAGTAATTTTGTCAAATGGTCTTACTATCATGGAAAACGTTCTTTCCATGCTTTCTATGTCTTTATAACCTTTCTTACTGCGGTCACTTACACAGTGCTTATGCGGTGAGCGTGCAGGGTTCGATTTCCCTTAAGGGTGCAAATAGTTTTCTATTCATCTTGTTGGTTGGCTTCTACCACAGTTTCAATGCTAACATTGATCATTTTATTCCCATGCTTTTTAATGTCTTGTAACATTTCTTTTCTGTGGTTCCTCCACAGGTTTTTAAAATTGTAAAGCATGTTATTGCTCACCTGCATTATTATGAAGGTCCATTTTTTTTCTCTGGTTATAGACTGGTTTTGCTCTAATTAGAGGGTTTTTGTTGGTCTCAATTCACCGATCTTCCTCCAGGGATGGTATGCTTTGGTATTTGATTCTAAAGTAAGGAATCTGTGGCTAGATGTATCTATCAGATGAACAAGTTAGTTACCTTTGGTAACGCATTATCTGGTAGAGACAGGATCTAGCCGCAGATTCCTTGCGCCCCTTCTATCCTCCCCACTCTGAGAACTGAGTCCTCTTTGGTCTTATTGATTTTGTTATGAGACTTCACATACTGAATTAAGACCTTGGTGGTTGTTTGAGACTGAGTCCTCTTGGTCTCAATGGTTTAGCTCAACACATCCATCCACATACTGACTTAGAAGTTCAGTTATTGTTTAACACAAAGGTGTTTTTAATTTAGCACACTATTTCAATAGGCAGTTTCAATATGTGGCTCCACCTTTTGAGCGCAGAAAATAGGTACGGAAGAAACTGACGTCAGTGCATTGGCGAGGGGGTTATAGGGACTCCGTCGACGTCACATCGCGTGATGACATTGATACGGAGCCTTGCGGCCCCCTCTTCCAATGCGTGGATGTGGTGTCTGAAGAAAATGGATTCAACCAAATGAACATGATCAGAAGGGAAGAAATTAAAAAAACAACATCTGTAGATATCACAGTCAGTTCTCAAAAAGTTCCTTTTGTGTTGGACAGTGGTGCAACTTGCAATATAATGTGTGTCACTGCATATCAAAACATGGAGAAACCACCATCTCTAACTCCATCTCGTGTAAGTGTTTTTCAGTGGGGAGCAAAACATCCTGTTCGATGTTTAGGAAAATTTGAAGAAACTCCACAATATGGAGAGAAAGTTAACAGAGAAGAAATTCATTTCCTAGAAGGTGAAGTTCCTGGACCATGTTTGTTGAGCAACATCACAGCCCAAGTTATTGGTCTGCTAGCAATGACTTGCAATATTACAACGGATCATCTTATTTTAAAACAGTACACACAGTTATTTGCTGGTCTAGAAAAATTGAAAGATAAAACAATAACATTACATATTGATGAAACTGTAAAACCTGTTGCACAAACTCATAGGAGAGTCCCGGTTCATCTACAAATAAAAGTTGAGAAGGAAATAAAATTGCTTCTTCAACAAGATATTATTGAACCCATGTCTGGGCCAATGCCATGGCTATCTCCAATTCTAGTTGTCCCAAAAAAGGATACAGAAGACATAAGAATTTGTGTGGATATGAGAGTAGCCAACACAGCAATTGAAAAAGAGAGGCACCGGGTTCCACATTTGAATGACATGATAAGTGATATCGCTGGTGCTACTGTGTTCTCAAAGTTATAGTTGTATAAAGGATACCATCAGTTGGAAATAGATGAGCAATCTTGTTTCATAACAACGTTCTCTACGCATTTAGGTCTTTTTAGATACAAAAGATTGAATTTTGGCATATGCTCAACTGCTGAAATTTTTCAGGAAACTATAAAAAATATAATAAGACCAGTTAAAAATGCTATGAATTATAGTGACGATATTTGGATATTTGGGAAAAATCAAGAAGAGCATGATCAAGCTTTAAATGAAGTTTGTTAACAACTTGTAGCAGCTGGTTTAACACTCAACCTTGGAAAATGTGATATAAATAAGTCTGAATTAATGTTTTATTGTCACATATTCTCTCACAAAGGTATGAGACCTGATCCTAAAAAAGTGTCATCTTTAAACTTAATAGCTGTTCCTAAAGATATATCAGAACTGCATTCATTTTTGGGGATGGCAAGTTATTGTTCACGATATATAAAAGACTATGCTACCATAAGTGCTCCACTTAGGGAACTAACGAAGAAAGGAAAAACGTTCAAATGGGATCTGAACTGTGAACAAGCATTCAAGCAAATAAAACAGGACATATCAACTGCAGCTGATTTAAAATATTTTGATCCAGAGCTGTGCACAGAAGTAGTTGTTGATGCCAGTCCGGTAGGACTTGGTGCAATATTGGTGCAGCATAAACCTGGGAGAGAAACTCCTCGATATGTAATTTTGCATGCTAGTAAAAGTTTAACTGATGTGGAGCGAAGATATTCGCAACCGGAAAAAGAAAGTCTGGCAGTTGTATGGGCTTGTGAATATTATCATGATTTCCCATTTGCAAACCGTTTGTGATAATAACAGATCATCAAGCACTAATTGCAATTTATGGGAATTCAAAAATTAAAATGCCACCACGCATTGAGAGATGGGGAATGCGTTTAATGGATTACGATTTTACGATTATTCACAAGCCAGGAATTTTTTTTAACACTGCAGATTCTGTCTCGGCAACCTGTTGAAACACAGACAAAAGAACATTTGGAAGCAGGAAATATATATGTTTCATTATTAGGTCTACAGTACCAGGAATTATTTCAGAAAAAAGTTAGTTGAAATGATCAATAAAGATGAAACACTTGGAGAAGTGAAGAGAATTATCCTTGAAAATAAATGGAGATTAATTAACACTGCAACACGATTTCAAGTGAATATAAAAAGAAGTGATATTCTAGCATTTAAGAATATACATTCGAAATTAGCGATTGCTTCCTCAGGAGTACTTTTAAGAGAAAATAAGTTCACAATTCCGGAAAGTTCACAAAGACGTGTAATTGATTTGGCTCAGAAAGTCACAGAGGCATGTCGACAACAAAAAATCTAATGAGAAAAAATGTGGTTTCCACGATTAGATAGTAAAGTAGAGGAAGTAATAAAAACATGTCATTTATGTCAATGCATTACAAAGGAAAAAGTAATGGAAGAACTACATATGTCCAAATTGCCTGATGCTGTGTGGTCTAGTGTAGCAGCAGATTTCTATGGACCATTAGATTCAGGGCATTATTTGCTAGTATTGATTGATGAGTACTCTCGCTTCCCGATTGTAAAAGTAATATCGTAAACATCTACAACAAATGTGCTTCCTGTTCTTGATGACATTTTCTCGACTTGGGGGATACCAGACATGCTAAAAACAGACACAATGGACCACCATTCAATGCACATGAATTCAAGAAATTCATGGATTATTTAGGAATAACTCATAGAAGAATTACATCATTGTGGCCACAAGCAAATGGTATGGTAGAGAGATTGATGGCCACTATCAAAAAAGTTATACAAAGAGCAAAGCTGTCTCAGATTTCAATAAATCAAGCATTGTGACAAGTTTTACGAGACTATAGAAATACCCCTCATGGTTCTACTGGTAAATGTCCTTCTGAGTTAATGTTTGGTCAGTCGAGACAACCACGTTTGCCACATCTTCCATCTGTCTCTCCAAAAGACCATACTGAAATAATGGAAAAAGATGCAGAAGCAAAAAGGAGAACTAAATATTATGCTGAAAGCAAAACTAATTTTCCAAATGAGTATTATAACATAGGAGATCTGGTTTTAGTAAAACAACAACAAATTAGAAAGTCACAAAGCAAATTTTATCCATCTCCTTTGGAAATAACGCAAATTCATGGAACAGCAATTACAGCTAAGAATGACAGACGAGTAATAACAAGGAACAAGACATTTTTCAAAAAATGTAATTCAAGTTCTGAAGGACAAGGAAATATACAATTGGACAGTCAGCATTTGGAGCAATTGAATAGAAGATCTGAGAGAATTTCACGGAAACCAACTTGATTAATAGAACATTGCTAAATGACTGTTTAATTTATTTTATCTCATTTTCTTTCTTTTCCTTTTTTTCTCTTTTCTTTCTTCAAAAGGGGAGGGGAAAAATGTAAGGATGTAATGTGATGGAATGGGATGATGGAATTTAATGTGGGGAACGGGCGGTTGAGTAGGGGATTAGCGGTTGAGGAATGCCACTGCGCAGTTGAAGACGTCGCTGCGCTGTTAAAAGATAATAAACTTAAAGAGAAGCTTTGCCTGTCTACTGCGGTTTTTAAAAGATTACATATCAGACAATGCATCACCGAAGGTAAGTAACCTGTTGTTTATGAAGAAAAGAACCCATTAAAATTCAGTGAAAAAAACCAAAGGTTAAACCGTAGTTCAAGTTGGGAAAACTTTATTTACTAAACATAAATTACACAAAACTTAGACATTCTAATGTTATACTTATACCTTAAATTTATAATTTACGCAACTCCTTCAAATTTATTATAACCCGTGCACCTGCATACACAGCGTATTGAATTTGGTAGCCACACTACATTAACTATAACTCACCACTCTCCCATGCAGTTTTTATTCATTGAATATATATATATATATATATTCACTCAAAAAACCATAGGTTTCAGACACGTTATAGTTAGAAATTAGCATTTAAAAACCTTTGAAATTCACTGAAAAAACCATAGGTTTTAGGGACAGTTATAGTTAGTTGGACATTTCACTCGTACAAAACCCGTGAAATTCCCCCGTTATAGGTAGTTCAGCTAACTATAACTCGCGCCCCGCAATGCACTGCTGATGACGTCACATATTACATCACTCATGACATGGTCAGTGACATCACTGATGACATCATTGATGACATCTCAAATGACATCACTGATGACATCATGCAGTGACTGTGTGTTTCTGTAAAGTTTAAATATTTTTAATATATATAGGGAAAGGCGTATTGAAGAATGAGTGGGTGTATAAGTGTCTGTATGGATGATTTAGTAGGTGCGTGACTAACTCTATAAGTGAGTGATTAAACGTATCTTACTGAATGCATGGGTTAGTGACTAAACTGGGTGAATGTCTGTATCCGTCTGTCTGTTGCTGTGTAAGTGGCTGCATGGGTTTGTGAATAGCTTCATGAGTGTCTATATGAGTTATTGATTGGTTATCTGAGTATCTGTATGGGTGCCTGAGTGTTTGTGTGGGTGGGGTGTGTGCGACTCTGTGCATAGATGTGTGAGTGGGCGATTCACTGGGTGGATGGTTTCAAGAATGCATCGGTGATAGACTGTATGGGTGGGTAAGTGTGTGTAAGAGTGTGTTAGTGAGTGAATGTATGTCCCAGTGGTACATGTGTGAGTAACTACATATGTGAAAGGCAGTATATATGTGTGTTGGAGTATATAAATAGCTATAAGCGAGACTGTATGATTGTGAGAGTGACTGTATGGATAAGTGTGTGCTTGTATCAGTGATTGTATAAGAGCGTAAGAATGTGCTAGTATTTGTATGAGTAAGTGAGCTGGTGTGTGTATAACTGTATAGGTGAGTAAATGGCAGTGTGTTTAATTATTTGCATGACTGACTAGGTGTGTGAGTACCTCTATGGATGAGTGGCGGTGTTTCAGTGTCTATATAGGAGTATGAGTGCATATGATAGTCCTGTACTGATTGACCGTAAGTATGAGTGACTGTACGGGTGAGTGAGTGGATGTGTGTGTAGACCTAAGAATCAGTGAGTGGGTATGTAGTTATTGGTGTTGGAGTGTCTATGGTTTTGCGAATGGCAGTCTGCAATTTAGAGTGGGTGTATCAAAGGTTATATTAGGGTGTGAGGAGGTGCATCAGATTATCACGTGGATGATGTCATCAGTGATGTCATCAGTGATGTCATTTGAGATGTCATCAGTGATGTCATCAGTGATGTCACTGACCATGTCATGAGTGATGTAATATGTGTCGTCGTCAGCAGTGCATTGCGGGGGCGCAAGTTATAGTTAGCTGAACTTACTATAACGGGGGAATTTCACGGGTTTTGTACGAGTGAAATGTCCAACTAACTATAACTGTCCCTAAAACCTGTGGTTTTTTCAGTGAATATATATATATATATATATATATATATATATATCCAATTAAAAATCCTGTGTAGTACACTCTCAGGAAGAAACAGACAGAGCACAAGCTAGGTATCCAAGATTTAATCCACACAACGCGTTTCGGCAAAAGCCTTGATCACGTGTGAAAGTGCACAAAACCAGCCGTCATTGATAAAGTTTTTTGGCATACGATCATCAACAAAATCAACAAAGGACAACATATGCTTAATTACCACCAGTTTACATGGCCGCCATCTTTGACTGGCAAACGAAAATGTATATAAATGCATTGCAACTTAGAAATAACAGGTAATGTGATGCTTTGCCACAAAATGCTCTATAACATACGTTGTTGATAATTAAATGGATGCATCTTATCATAATTGTTGAGATCGATATCGAATTAGATTGAATCTCAGTATGCTACGCAACTGTATTTACAATATATTACAATATTAAAGCATCATGAAAAATAATATAATGCTAGTCAGTATAAATACCTAGCGACTTTGGAAGTAAATACCTTGCGACTTGGAAGTAACGGGCAATGTGATATTTTGCCTCATGATACTCATTAATAATTCAAGGTTGCCACTTAACAAGATATGTTAAAATCGATATCAAAAATAGATTAAATGTCTATTGTGGCACAAATATGATACAATATTAAAGCATCTATTTGATGACATAGTGCCACTGCGAAAGGAAGTGTAAAGTGGTAAATAAAATGCAAAGTGTACATTACCTCTGAATTACATGCCTGAGCGTGAACTAAGAAAGCGGACTTTCCTGGTGTGAGATATACCAGGCTTGTCCAAGCAACGTAATGCAGGAATCAAATGCCCACAAAGCTAATATACATAGTGTATTGTAGTGGGCTGTCGCTAGTAGAACAATGAATGTCCTGTTAAATACAAACCTAGTGCTCATCCAAGCTGTGATCAGGCAAAGAGGCAAAAGGAAGTGGATGATCGTGCATATAACAGTAACTGGCTGGTGCAAAGTGATTATACATGACAATGTGAACGGTGAGATGTCTGACTCTAGAGGAAAAGGGTAGGATGCCCGTGAAGATAATACCCTGTGAGAGGGCTCCTTCCTTTTCTCCTGCAAAAAAACATAAACAAAAAATCAAAATTAAAACAGTTGTAAATAAGCATTACAGTCCAACACCTAAGAATAAAATAAAAATTAAAAACATACAATTAAGTATAATCTGCCACACAGCATTGAAAGAGGAAGAACAGAAATATGCTAACATACATAAAAAGCAGATGAATTATTTATGACCCTTCTCTCAAGTGAACCGAAAGTTCCTCATCGAGGTTCAATCCCCGGGGCTTTTAGTTTGAAAATCGATAATGTATCTAGATTCACGTTGCCTAAGGGCCAATACTCTGTCTCCACCCCTAGGATTCTTGGGGATGTGTTCAAGGATCAGATAACTCAATTCTGCAACATTGGAAAAATGTCTCTCCTGGCAATGGCGCGCCACAGGGTATTTCGGGTCGTTGTTGGTGACAGCCCTTAAGTGTTCAAGGACCCGTTTTTTGGCTGTACAGGTCGTACTACCAATGTACCAGAGTTTACAGGTACATTCAATGGCATAGACTACAAAACTGGTGCTGCATGTTAAAAACTGTGTAATTTTTTTGGAGATCCCCCCATATTCTAACACAGCTCTGAACAAGCCTCTTTGCCTGATCACAGCTTGGATGAGCACTAGGTTTGTATTTAACAGGACATTCATTGTTCTACTAGCGACAGCCCACTACAATACACTATGTATATTAGCTTTGTGGGCATTTGATTCCTGCATTACGTTGCTTGGACAAGCCTGGTATATCTCACACCAGGAAAGTCCGCTTTCTTAGTTCACGCTCAGGCATGTAATTCAGAGGTAATGTACACTTTGCATTTTATTTACCACTTTACACTTCCTTTCGCAGTGGCACTATGTCATCAAATAGATGCTTTAATATTGTATCATATTTGTGCCACAATAGACATTTAATCTATTTTTGATATCGATTTTAACATATCTTGTTAAGTGGCAACCTTGAATTATTAATGAGTATCATGAGGCAAAATATCACATTGCCCGTTACTTCCAAGTCGCAAGGTATTTACTTCCAAAGTCGCTAGGTATTTATACTGACTAGCATTATATTATTTTTCATGATGCTTTAATATTGTAATATATTGTAAATACAGTTGCGTAGCATACTGAGATTCAATCTAATTCGATATCGATCTCAACAATTATGATAAGATGCATCCATTTAATTATCAACAACGTATGTTATAGAGCATTTTGTGGCAAAGCATCACATTACCTGTTATTTCTAAGTTGCAATGCATTTATATACATTTTCGTTTGCCAGTCAAAGATGGCGGCCATGTAAACTGGTGGTAATTAAGCATATGTTGTCCTTTGTTGATTTTGTTGATGATCGTATGCCAAAAAACTTTATCAATGACGGCTGGTTTTGTGCACTTTCACACGTGATCAAGGCTTTTGCCGAAACGCGTTGTGTGGATTAAATCTTGGATACCTAGCTTGTGCTCTGTCTGTTTCTTCCTGAGAGTGTACTACACAGGATTTTTAATTGGATATTGTTACGACCGGCGCGCTCCGCCGGAGGGTACACCACCCTTCTTGGGTTCCAGCATCTCGGAAGGAGCAACTTGGTTTTTTGTACGTTATTGAGAGGTGCAACTGAACCGGCCTTATGGAGCGATTCTGAACCGCTACACGACACGAGTGAGCACTGGTGGACCGCACACGGAGGTAAGTTTACCACCGCAATTTGTCCGTCCCTTGTGGGGGGTGCTGTGGTTGCGTATCGGCTGGTATGTTGCCACGGGAGCTTCCCCGGGGCAGCGGCATTTGAGGAGGTAACTGCCGAGTGTTGGTATTGACCGCTTTACCTGGTGTACACAGTGGTTGATCGAGCTGTGTACAATTATTTTAGCCAGCGCTACTTGACTACAACTGATTAGCAGCGTTCATTGGTGACACATACTAACCTGTTGTCTTACGAGGTACCGCGTATGGTATTCTTGTTTGTTTAGTTCATTAGGCAAAGGGAACTTTCCATACTAGGGAAGGGGAAGACAGACAGTAGCACATAGGCAATTGATCCAAGTTACGCACACGCAATGGAGGAGGAAGCGGAAAGGAGAGCGGCTGCTCTCACATTGTTTAGCAGGAAACCTGGGGCAGCTATACGCTTGGATGCAGCTGTGAAATCAGACCCCAAAACACAACCGCTAGAGGAGAAAATCAAGAAATTGGAAAAATTGAAACGCACTGAAACTTCTAAATGGTGGGAGGCGATCTCTCTACAAAATTACGTGGACCAGGCAATGGTACCTAGGGGATTAAGAATTTTTATTACTCCCACGTATGAGGCTCCCAACCCCAAAATGTTGGAGGAATGGTCGGAGCATTCTGCATCCAGTTCTAGGATCATGATGGAAATACTCATTAAATATGCCTGGCAGGATAGAGAGGACATACTGAAACAGATCAAGGAAATCATGATGGAACTCTCTCTAACTTCGGATTCCGAGACTATCAAAAAATTATTGGATCCCATGAAAGAACGCCTCAGCAAATATGAGGAAGATATCAAGGCTAGAAAACAGAGAAAGATGAATCGTGACTATGCTGACTATGAATGTGGTAGAATATTAACTTTCAGCAAAAAGTATGATCATTTATACAAAGCTCACATCACCACACCCATTCTCGCTAATACCACGAACCCAGTGACTGATAATTCTACAATCAGTGACACAGAATCAGACATATCGGGAGGTAACGCATCTGGTGAAGAACGCAACCCCAGACAAATCAATTTTTTAGACGAATTTCGGGTGATGAGAAAGGATCGACAGAAGGAGAGAGACAACCAACCACCGAAACCACGCGGCCGGGGACGGGGAAGAGGCAGAGGACAGGCAAACGCCGCAACAGAAAGAAAAGACTCAAACAACGCTGGGAATACAGGCAAAGGAAGGGGCGCTATGGGAAGTCGCAAAACGCGCTCCAACAGGAATTACTAATGGATATGAACATGGTAAATAGAACTGTAGTGAATTTATCCAAGAGACTCATTAGTGATGTGGAGAAAAGAACTTTATGCTTAGGTCTCTCTTTCTGCCCATCCTCCGTATTTAATTATACTGATACTAGAATTGATCTGTTCCGGTATGTACGCAAATTAAAATTGAAGAAGTGGCATAAACTCAAGAGATTGGGGCAGAATCACAACACTGTGATGAGCACAAGTACGAATGACAACAACTTAGTAATTGGTGACATAGATACACTGATCACCATGGCTGAATTAGCACAGGACAGTGAGTCTAGGGAAGGACACATTGATACCACACTCATGCTGGAACAAATGGAGTTAGAATTAGGGGCAGCAGCCAAAACAGATTTTAAGGTCAAATCTACTTTTGTCCCCCTTCTTCCACACGACAGCATAGATACTTTTCATGAGTGCACCAACAAGGGACTCCTGGAACTCAGACATAGGAGCAAGAAGCAGCACAGAGATATTCGAAACAATCTATCGTTTAAGCAAAGACAGGCACTCAAATCTCTACATGAAGACACCAATATTGTGATCCGTCCAGCTGACAAGGGAGGGAATGTAGTCATTTTGGATCGTGATGACTACATTAATGAGGCCTTACGCCAACTTAATGACACCAAATTTTATGTGCAGGTTACATTAACGATGTATAATCATAGTATCACTGACATTTGGGACAAATTGATCACATGGAGGGACAAGGGGGTTTTAACATGGGAAGAATATTGTTATCTGAAAAAGATCATCCAAAACTCCCCATATTGTATTTAATTCCCAAATTGCACAAGGATAGCATCAAACCTCCAGGGCGCCCCATAGTGTCGTCAATTGGCAGTGTGAGTGAACATATTTCCAAATATGTTGATCACTTCTTAAGGGACTCTGTGGTAACTCTGCCCAGTTATCTGAGGGACACGAAAGATTTCCTTTGCAGAATTGAAAATCTTGTTTGGAGCCCTGAGTATCTTTTTATCGTATTGGATGTGCACTCACTTTACACCATAATTGACCATCAACAAGGACTAGAAGCGTGTAAACATTTCCTCAAGAATAGGCCCTTACATTATCGTGACCACAGCCAGATGATCATAGATATGATCGAGTTCTGTCTCATAAATAACATCTTTGCTTTTAATGGCGCCCTCTATAGGCAGATCAATGGTACTGCAATGGGATCTTGCTTTGCTCCCAGTTTTGCGAATCTGTTCATGGGCTACTGGGAGCAAGAGATTTTCACCAGCGACACATTGAAAGGCGATCTCCAGAAAGTCGTCATGTGGCTACGCTACATAGACGATTTGTTCATCATCTGGAGGGGCCCGAGAAATGACGCTGTTGATTTTGTCAAGAAACTCAACACCAATACGTATAACATCGTACTCACTGGTAACATCACGGCTGATAAAATTGAGTATCTTGATGTTTGCTTGGAAATTAAACAGGGCAGAGTGTGTACCTCTCTCTTCCGGAAAGCCACTGCAGGTAACAGCGTCCTGCATGCCCTCAGCAGCCACCCAGAGGCACTGAAATGGAGTATACCATTTGGCGAACTGCTGAGGGCTAAAAGAAACTGTAACAACACTGAGGCATATACAGAGGAGAGAGATCGCATCATAGAGAGATTCCTCAGTCGGGGATACCCCAACTGGGTTCTCAAAAAAGCTAAGGACAGGGCAGAAGTGGTCGATAGAAAACACACTCTTGAGGTGAAACCCTGTGTGATCGGGGAGGATGACTGGGAAAACACACGTGTTATTCTCACCTACAATTCTGAGGCACACAAAGTGAAACGCATCATCACAAAAAATTGGGATATCCTCAAGTCCGATATTGTTTTGGGCACTAGTATAACAGACAGACCCAATGTGACATACAGACGGAACAAAAACATTCGCGATCTAGTGGTCAGAAATGACATTACCCTGTATCCTACAACTATCACACATGGTCTCATAGGATTCTATCCTTGTGGCCACTGCAAGGCGTGTAAATACAGCTTGTTCAGAGCTGTGTTAGAATATGGGGGATCTCCAAAAAAATTACACAGTTTTTAACATGCAGCACCAGTTTTGTAGTCTATGCCATTGAATGTACCTGTAAACTCTGGTACATTGGTAGTACGACCTGTACAGCCAAAAACGGGTCCTTGAACACTTAAGGGCTGTCACCAACAACGACCCGAAATACCCTGTGGCGCGCCATTGCCAGGAGAGACATTTTTCCAATGTTGCAGAATTGAGTTATCTGATCCTTGAACACATCCCCAAGAATCCTAGGGGTGGAGACAGAGTATTGGCCCTTAGGCAACGTGAATCTAGATACATTATCGATTTTCAAACTAAAAGTCCCGGGGGATTGAACCTCGATGAGGAACTTTCGGTTCACTTGAGAGAAGGGTCATAAATAATTCATCTGCTTTTTTATGTATGTTAGCATATTTCTGTTCTTCCTCTTTCAATGCTGTGTGGCAGATTATACTTAATTGTATGTTTTTAATTTTTATTTTATTCTTAGGTGTTGGACTGTAATGCTTATTTACAACTGTTTTAATTTTGATTTTTTGTTTATGTTTTTTTGCAGGAGAAAAGGAAGGAGCCCTCTCACAGGGTATTATCTTCACGGGCATCCTACCCTTTTCCTCTAGAGTCAGACATCTCACCGTTCACATTGTCATGTATAATCACTTTGCACCAGCCAGTTACTGTTATATGCACGATCATCCACTTCCTTTTGCCTCTTTGCCTGATCACAGCTTGGATGAGCACTAGGTTTGTATTTAACAGGACATTCATTGTTCTACTAGCGACAGCCCACTACAATACACTATGTATATTAGCTTTGTGGGCATTTGATTCCTGCATTACGTTGCTTGGACAAGCCTGGTATATCTCACACCAGGAAAGTCCGCTTTCTTAGTTCACGCTCAGGCATGTAATTCAGAGGTAATGTACACTTTGCATTTTATTTACCACTTTACACTTCCTTTCGCAGTGGCACTATGTCATCAAATAGATGTTTTAATATTGTATCATATTTGTGCCACAATAGACATTTAATCTATTTTTGATATCGATTTTAACATATCTTGTTAAGTGGCAACCTTGAATTATTAATGAGTATCATGAGGCAAAATATCACATTGCCCGTTACTTCCAAGTCGCAAGGTATTTACTTCCAAAGTCGCTAGGTATTTATACTGACTAGCATTATATTATTTTTCATGATGCTTTAATATTGTAATATATTGTAAATACAGTTGCGTAGCATACTGAGATTCAATCTAATTCGATATCGATCTCAACAATTATGATAAGATGCATCCATTTAATTATCAACAACGTATGTTATAGAGCATTTTGTGGCAAAGCATCACATTACCTGTTACTTCTAAGTTGCAATGCATTTATATACATTTTCGTTTGCCAGTCAAAGATGGCGGCCATGTAAACTGGTGGTAATTAAGCATATGTTGTCCTTTGTTGATTTTGTTGATGATCGTATGCCAAAAAAACTTGATCAATGACGGCTGGTTTTGTGCACTTTCACACGTGATCAAGGCTTTTGCCGAAACGCGTTGTGTGGATTAAATCTTGGATACCTAGCTTGTGCTCTGTCTGTTTCTTCCTGAGAGTGTACTACACAGGATTTTTAATTGGATATTGTTACGACCGGCGCGCTCCGCCGGAGTGTACACCACCCTTCTTGGGTTCCAGCATCTCGGAAGGAGCAACTTGGTTTTTTATATATATATATATATATATATATATATATATATATATATATATATATATATATATATATATATATATATATATATATATATATATATATATATAATCTACTGGCGGTCGCCAGTAGATAGTTATAGTTAGGACCACGTTTCCATAGGAAAAGCATTTTTTGATGTGCTTATACCTTTGGCGTCGTTTGACGAATGTTTACGAAATTTTCCAAAAAGTTCCTCTTTTCAGGTCAACTCCTATCCTGTAAGTTTGGGGGGGATTCGTCAAGTGGGGCCTAAGAAAAAAGGGGGGTCCCAAAACGTGTTTTCCCCATGCAATTTCCATAGGAAACTTTAGACAAGGCTACAGATCAAACTGCTGAACGGAATTACGCCAAATTTGGCAGGGAGAAAGGTCTTGGTCCAGAAAGCACGCTTTTGTTTAAGTGGGGTAAATCAGTTCAGTAGTTTTTTGAAATATAAAAATTTCCAGATATCGATATTTGAGAAATCTGACATCTGATTGGCTGAGGCGTTACGAGCACGAGCTTGCGGCTCATTGGCTGCGAACTGTTGAAACTAGGAAGTGTTGGCAGCCATTTTGTGATTCAGTCCGTCAGCTCGCATCTCTCCCTCTACAAGGTATCGGGTCTGTAGTTCTACCTCTGCAAGGCAACACTAAAAATAGATACCCCTTTCACGGTCCCTCTCCCCACATCACCAGCTCGCAGCTATGCCTTTAGAAGCCAGTCCGTCGGCTCACAGCTCTGCGACTGCGAGCTGTCAGCTATTTTGTGAGCCAGTCCGTCGGCTCGCAGCTCTGCGACTGTGAGCTGTCAGCCATTTTGTGACTCAGTCCGTCAGCTCGCATCTCTCCCTCTAAAAGCCATCGGGTCCGTAGGTCTACCTCTGCAAGGCAATACTGAAAATATCCCGCAGGTCTGTCTGTGCGAGATACCTCTATTACGCTCCCTCTCCCCACATATCCAGCTCGTGGCTATGCCTTTAGAAGCCTCTTTTACGCTCCCTCTCCCCACATATCCAGCTCGCGGCTATGCCTTTAGAAGCCAGTCTGTCGGCTCATAGCTGTGTCTGTGCTAGCAGGCCCGTCGGCCCGTTACTCTCCCTCTGCGAGTCAGCCCGTCGGGTCGCAGCTCGGCGGGCCCGCAGCTGTATCTCTGCGAGTCAGCCCGTTAGCTCATAGCTGTGTCTCTGCTAGCAGGCCTGTTGGCCCGTTGGTCTCCCTCTGCGAGTCAGACCACAGCTCAGTCCGTCGGCTCGCAGCTCTGCGACTGCGAGCTGTCAGCCATTTTGTGACTCAGTCCGTCGAAATTCACTGAAAAAACCATAGGTTTTACAGACGTTATAGTTAGAAATTAGCATTTAAAAACCTTTGAAATTCACTGAAAAAACCATAGGTTTTACAGACGTTATAGTTAGAAATTAGCATTAAAAACGTTTGAAATTCACTGAAAAAACCATAGGTTTCAGGGACGTTATAGTTAGCTGGACATTTCACTCGTACAAAACCATAGAAATTCCACCGTTATAGTTAGTTCAGCTAACTATAACTTGCGCACCCGCAATGCACTGCTCATGACGTCACATATTACATCATTCATGACATGGTCAGTGACATCACTGATGACATCACTGATGACATCTCAAATGACATCACTGATGACATCACTGATAACATCATCCTGTGACTGTTTGTTTCTGTAATTTTTAAATATGTTTTATATATATTCCTAGGTGTATTGAAGAATGAGTGGGTGTATAAGTGTCTGGATGGAGGATTTAGTAGGAGGGTGACTGACTGTATAAGTGAGTGATTAAATGTGTCTTACTGAATGCATGGGTTAGTGACTAAACTGTGTGAATGTCTGTATCAGTCTGTCTGTTGTTGTGCAAGCTGCTGCATGGGTTGGTCAGTAGCTATATGAGTGTCTATATAGGTTATTGATTGGTTGTTTGAGTATTTTTTGGGGGAGATTGAGTGTGTGTGTGGGTGGGTCTGAGGTGTGTGACTCTGTGCATAGATGTGTGAGTAGTTGATTCACTGGATGTATGGGTTCAACAGTGCATGTGGAAACACGTGTATGGGTGCGTGAGTGTGTGCATCGGTGTGTTGGTGAGTGAATGGATGTCTCAGTGGTACATGTCCAAGTAACTACATATGTAAAAGGCAGTGTATGTGAGAGTTGAAGTATATAAAGGACTCTACATGATAGTCGGTGATTTTGAGACTGGCTGTATAGATGAGTCTGTACTTGTATCACTGATTATATAATAGAGTAAGTATGCGTTTGTATCTGTATGAATAAGTGAGGTGGTGTGTGTATAATTGTATAGGTGAGTAAATGGGACTGTGATAGATTCTTTGCATGACTAAGTAGGTGTGTGAGTAACTGCATGGATGAGTGGCGGTGTGTGATTGTCTGTATAGGTGTATGAGTGCATATGATAGTGTTGTATTTATGAGTGACTGCATGTATGAGTGATTGTATGGATAAATGAGTAGATGTGTGTGTAGACCTAGCAATCAGTGAGTGCGTATGTAGTAACTGGTATTGGTGTGTTAATGATTTTGAAAATGGTTGTCTGTATTTTACAGTGGGTCTAATAAAGGCTTTTTTATTAGAGTGTGAGAAGATGCATCACTTTTTCACGTGGATGATGTCATCAGTGATGTCATCAGTGATGTCATTTGAGATGTCATCAGTGATGTCACTGACCATGTCATGAATGATGTAATATGTGACGTCATGAGCAGTGCATTGCGGGCGCGCAAGTTATAGTTAGCTGAACTAACTATAACGGTGGAATTTCTATGGTTTTGTACGAGTAAAATGTCCAGCTAACTATAACGTCCCTGAAACCTATGGTTTTTTCAGTGAATTTCAAACGTTTTTTAAATGCTAATTTCTAACTCTAACGTCTGTAAAACCTATGGTTTTTTCAGTGAATAGATATATATAGGGGTCAAGACCCGGTGAGTTAGCAGCCAGGGTTCGTTGGGACAGTAGTCCGACACAACGCAATCCAAGTTTGGATGATCGGATGATCAAAGTGCATTGTGGGCAATGGAGTTCCTGAAAGGCAGAGAGGCATCGGCAAGCCTAATCTTCAAAAAAACAACAACGGAAAACAGTCGAGAGAGAATGAATGCTTCCCAAGTGCCAACAACATCAAGCATCAAGCAAAAAGGCAACATGTTGGAAAAATTAAGGAGAAAGGAATTGAGCCGATGGTGGGAGGCGACCTCTCTCCAGAGTTACCTAGATGTCG
Source organism: Calotriton arnoldi (assembly GCA_963921515.1). Classification (NCBI taxonomy): domain Eukaryota; kingdom Metazoa; phylum Chordata; class Amphibia; order Caudata; family Salamandridae; genus Calotriton; species Calotriton arnoldi. Next base: position 758,427 of record CAWUFW010005112.1, read on the forward strand.
ACCGCATACCGAGAGGGCTCAGAATCTTCATAGTGCCGACGTTGAATAAACCTAAACAAGAGGTATTGAAAGCATGGATGGATATTACCACATCCTGTTCAAAAATAATGCTGAAAATTCTTATACAGAACGCAATAAAGAGCTGTTGGAACAGATACAAAATTTACTGGATGAGTTGGCGAAGGACCCTGACCAAAATGAAGTCAAGAAAGTCCTGACCACGGTGAATGACAAAATTATCACCTTTGAGAAGGAAATCATAAAACGAAAACAGAGGAAATTTGAGAGAGACGAGCGAGACTACAGATGCGGAAGAATTTTAACTTTCGCGAGAAAATTCGACAAACTCCACTCTAACCTCAACAAAGACCGAGCATTAGGAGCAGCTGATAGAGGGAGAAGGGAATCTGGCACCAGTCTGAGCTCAGATGTTGGTTCCATAGACAGTAGCAACTCGAACCCCTCCGAGATTGTTTCTTTTTCCGAGGAACTGCGCCTCTTGCAAGAACTGAACGAACAGTCAATAAGAGGGAGAACAAGGGGCAGAGGCAGAGGAGGGAAAACAAAAGCAAAAGAAGACGAGACCGCCGCAAGCAAAATCAACAACGCTGGCATGGGAACAAGGGGCCAGAATCAAAAGGAGAAATAATGGATGGACAAGAACTAACGGTAATGAATTTATCACAAAGACTTATAACTAAAACTGAAGAAGAGGTTCTTAAACTAGGCCTTACTTTTTGTCCAGACACACCCTTAGATTACTCGCAGACACGCATTGATCTTTATCTATTTGTACGCAAGCTCAAACTCTTTAAAATACACTATGCAAAAAAGAAAGGCTTGCATACTACACATGAGAGCAGACTTCCTACATCCCTTTGTATTGAAGATATTAATACACTTAGATCACTCCAAGAATTGGAAGATGTACCGGGGGTCCAGGGAACGCAAGAGGTGGATCCTTTTGATCCAGTCAATATTGCCATAATATCTAATCTGGAAATTGACCCAGTAGCACCTAACACAACGGGTTTTAGAGCTAAATCAAAGTACATGCCACAGATTGCTAAGGACAATATAGATATCTTTCATGAAGCTGTGAACCAAGATATCTTACAATTATTAAAGAAACCTGTGAATAGCTCTAACATAACCAGAGCTCAGAGGGAAGCTATATTGTCCTTGAAAAGTGACGAAAGTATTGTAATAAAACCCTCAGACAAGGGCGGCAATATTATCCTTTGGGATAAGGTAGATTACATACATGAGGCCATGAGGCAGCTTAACGACACGACCTGCTATGCTAGAGTAGGTAAATCCTATCTGACTGAACTACAGAAAATATTTTCTGATCTATTGAAGGGGTGGTCGGAAGATAATCTTCTCAATTGGGATGAGCAACAATTCCTTAAGAATAACACACCCACGGTACCTACTTTTTATCTGCTGCCCAAAGTGCACTAAGACCCATTACATCCACCTGGTCACCCAATAATCTCCTCAAAGAATAGCCTCTTTGAGAATGTCTCTATCTATGTCGACTATTTTTTGGCAGGCTATGTTAAAGATTTAACGTCATACATAAGGGATACTAAGGACTTTTTACAGAAGATTGAGAGCACACATTGGAGTAGAGAACATTGGTTAGTCTGTCTGGACGTTGAAAGCCTTTACACCAATATTAGACACAAAGATGGTCTCAAGGCTTGTGAACATTTCTTAAAAACCAGAAGCATTCATTTATTGGCACACACACATATGCTACTACAAATGATAGAAATCTGTTTAACGGAAAATGTGTTTGTGTTTAATGGTGTATTGTATAAACAGATACAGGGGACTTCAATGGGCACCTGCTTCGCCCCCAGCTATGCCAATCTCTTGGTAGGATGGTGGGAGAAGCAGGTGCTCTGAAGTGAGCCCTTTGAGCATTGGACCAGCAAAATCAATATATGGCTAAGATACATCGATGATGTCTTTTTTGTGTGGGAAGGCAGAGAGGATGACCTCTTGCACTTTGTAAATGAGTTGAATCGCAATACAGTCAATCTCAAATTTACTATGCACCATAGCCAACACACAGTGGATTTTTTAGACATTAGGCTTACTGTTAAGGACAACAAACTGGTAACAGATTTGTTCAGAAAAAGCACAGCAGGGAATTCTGTACTTCATTCAGCAAGTTGCCACCCACCTAATTTTAGGTGGAGTATTCCATTCAGCGAGTTCCTATGGGCTAAAAGAAATTGTAGCTCGGAAGATAACTACCAGAAGAATAAAAAAGAAATGATGGTCAGGTTTCAAGCTAGAGGGTATCCCCTCAAAATGCTAAAGTTGGGCGAAAGCAAAGCAGATTCCATCAAGAGAAGTGAGGCTCTCTATAAACTTCCCAAAACCAAGATAGCTGAGGAAAGATCTCCAATCAGATTGATTACAACATACAACACACAATCTGCGCAGTTTAGTAGAATCATCAAGAAAAGATGGGATATCCTTACGCAGGACCGTATGTTGAGAGAGAAATTGGGACAACATCCCTCGATAACCTATAGAAAGGGCCCTTCACTTAAGGATATGCTAGTTAGGAGCCACATGGAACAGCGCAAACCCAACTGGCTAGAGAGAGCTGGGGGATTCCACAAGTGTGTAAAGTGTAAAGCGTGTAGCAATAGTCAGAACGTGAGGGAAGTTAAGTTACAAAGAACTAACAGACAGTGGATCATTAAAAAGAATATTAGTTGTGGAACTGATTTTGTAATTTATGTGATCACTTGTCAATGTGGTACATTGGATCAACCACATTCCCAGTAAAGAAAAGAATTTTAGAGCACTGGCGAGCTATCACGAACAAGGATTTTAGTTACAGCACAGCAAGACATTTTAATCAGGCACACAATGGAGATTGGACATCTGCAAAATACTTTGCCCTTGATACCATCTACAAAAACCCAAGGGGGGGGACCGAGTCCAATCCCTGAGAAGGTCTGAATCTATGTTTATTCTACAAGCTGGGAGTGTTTTTCCGTTTGGAATGAATAACGATGAGGAGATGCATGTACATCTATAATTCTGCCTTATTCTTGATTTGATTTCAGGAACTGGAGTTTACAAATTTATTGTATTATTTGTTTGTATTGGAGAATTATGTGATATGGTTTGTTATTTACCTTTTATTTTTACTTTTCACTTTTTCTTTTCTTTTTGGTGCTTAAAGATTGGCATTTATACTGCTCTTTTTTAACTATCAACAGATAGCGGTTGGCTAATTATTGACATGTTTAATCTATAAATTCCTCAGATAGAATATGTAAATATTTAATTGTTTGATTTTCACTAACATTATGTCAACTTATTGTTTACAGATCCTCCAGATAGCTCCCAGCCACTTTCAACACAAACTAAAACATAGAAGCTAGGAGCACGTAAATGGGGTACTACATCCCATATTTGATTACTGATTACTGAGTAGTAAACCGTGATGGGAGCAATCCATAAGCACTGGGCACTTAACCTGTTCTGTCTCAATCAACACGGGGAGAATCTAAATGATATTATATAAACATATTATTTTATAATCTTCATTATGATGAATTACTGAATAAAATCAAAGGTATGATGGTTTGGGGGTACTAGACCCAAGATTTCATATATAACACCTGATCGGTTTGTTGTATTAATCATTTACATTAATTTGGAATTTGAGGTCCTTTGCCACTGCCTATTTAAAAATATTTAAAAATATTTAAGATTAAAATAATTAAGTTGAAATTCTATCATGATAAATTAAAAGAGTCGTATATATTTAATGCTATGCTGATCATACAATGTGAAATGAAATGTATTATTTATTTTTCTTATTCAAAAGTCACTTAAATATAATGTGTGTATTTTTTCACGTATGTAACATGGAACTTTAAATCTATTCACAGTCTTTCTTTTATGTCTGGCGTCGTGTGTGACGCAAATTATAAAAAAAGAGTAAACTCCGAGCAAAGGTCATGTGACCAAGAGCTGTTTAGCTCGAAACGCGTCGTTTGTGCCCGGAATAAACATCTAACTTGAAAACTTGGATTGGTGTGGCTCGTGCTTACTATATCGTGTAAGCTTGGTGGTGGATATATATATATATATGTATATATATATAAAAATATACATATAGAATTACCAGATGGTCTTGATGTCGGCAGTCATTTGGTTAGCAGATAACCTCTGAAGAAGGGCGCATGCCTGAAACGCGTCAGGTCTCTTGCTGGCGCTGGGTGACCTGGTTTCTTCCCTGACCTGATGCAAGCCGTTAGGAGAGTGTGCCTCGCTCTTTGGGCGCAGTGTGGACTTGAATTTTGAACGGCCGGCTCGGCCGTGGGGCACACCGCCTTAGACTCAAGCAGCTCTACTGCTGGTGTCATTATCAGCGGAGCGGAACCTACTGGCATATAGCTGAATGGCGGAAGATGTTAAAGGTACACCCGTGAAATTGGATTCATATTTTACCTTATTGACTGCTTACAGCTCACTTGAGTTTCATGGTACAGGACTACCGGTCCCAGAATTCATCACGATTGTGTATACTCACCTGAGTGTGATTTATCAAATCAAATAAAAGAAGGGAGAATTACCGGATGGTCTTGATGTCGGCAGTCATTTGGGTAGCAGATAACCTCTGAAGAAAGGCGCATGCCTGAAACACGTCAGGTCTCTGCTGGCGCTGGGTGACCTGGTTTCTTCCCTGACCTGATGCAAGCCATTAGGAGAGTGTGCCTCGCTCTTTGGGCGCAGTGTGGACTTGAATTTTGAACGGCCGGCTCGGCCGTGGACGCACCGCCGCAGACTCAAGCGGCTCCGCTGCTCATGTCATTATCAGCGGAGCAGAACCTACTGGCATATGGCTGAATGGGGGAAGATGTTAAAGGTACACCCGTGAAATTGGATTCATATTTTACCTTATTGACTGCTTACAGCTCACTTGAGTTTCATGGTACAGGACTACCAGTCCCAGAATTCATCACGATTGTGTATACTCACCTGATTGTGATTTATCAAATCAAATAAAAGAAGGGAGAATTACCAGATGGTCTTGATGTCGGCAGTCATTTGGGTAGCATATAACCTCTGAAGAAGGGCGCATGCCTGAAACGCGTCAGGTCTCTGCTGGCGCTGATTGACTTGGTTTCTTTCCTGACCTGATGCAAGCCGTTAGGAGAGTGTGCCTCGCTCTTTGGGCGCAGTGTGGACTTTAATTTTGAACGGCCGGCTCGTCCTTGGGGCGCACCGCCGCAGACTCAAGCGGCTCCGCTGCTGGTGTCATTATCAGCGGAGCGGAACCTACTGGCATATGGCTGAATGGGGGAAGATGTTAAACGTACACCCGCGAAATTGGATTCATATTTTACCTTATTGACTGCTTACAGCTCACTTGAGTTTCATGGTACAGGACTACCGGTCCCAGAATTCATCACGATTGTGTATACTCACCTGAGTGTTATTTATCAAATCAAATAAAAGAAGGGAGAATTACCGGATGGTCTTGATGTCAGCAGTCATTTGGGTAGCATATAACCTCTGAAGAAGGGCGCATGCCTGAAACGCGTCAGGTCTCTGCTGGCGCTGGGTGACCTGGTTTCTTCCCTGACCTAATGCAAGCTGAAAGGAGAGTGTGCCTTGTTCTTTGGGCGCAGTGTGGACTTGAATTTTGAACAGCCAGCTCGGCCGTGGGGCACACCGCCGCAGACTCAAGCGGCTCCGCTGCTGGTGTCATTATTAGCGGAGCAGAACCTACTGGCATATGGCTGAATGGGGGAAGATGCTAAAGGTACACCCGCGAAATTGGATTCATATTTTACCTTATTGACTGCTTACAGCTCACTTGAGTTTCATGGTACAGGACTACCGGTCCCAGAATTCATCACGAGTGTGTATACTCACCTCAGTGTGATTTATCAAATCAAATAAAAGAAGGGAGAATTACCGGATGGTCTTGATGTCGGCAGTCATTTGGGTAGCAGATAACCTCTGAAGAAGGGCGCATGCCTGAAACGCGTCAGGTCTCTGCTGGCGCTGGGTGACCTGGTTTCTTCCCTGACCTGATGCAAGCCGTTAGGAGAGTGTGCCTCGCTCTTTGGGCGCAGTGTGGACTTAAATTTTGAACGGCCGGCTCGGCAGTGGGACGCACCGCCGCAGACTCAAGCGGCTCTGCTGCTGGTGTCATTATCAGCGGAACGGAACCTACTGGCATATGGCTGAATGGGGGAAGATGTTAAAGGTACACCCACGAAATTGGATTAATATTTTACCTTATTGACTGCTTACAGCTCACTTGAATTTCATGGTACAGGACTACCGGTCCCAGAATTCATCACGATTGTGTATACTCACCTGAGTGTGATTTATCAAATCAAATAAAAGAAGGGAGATTTACCGGATGGTCTTGATGTCGGCAGTCATTTGGGGAGCAGATAACCTCTGAAGAAGGGCGCATGCCTGAAACGCGTCAGGTCTCTGCTGGCGCTGGGTGACCTGGTTTCTTCCCTGACCTGATGCAAGCCGTTAGGAGAGTGTGCCTCGCTCTTTGGGTGCAGTGTGGATTTGAATTTTGAACAGCCGGCTCGGCCGTGGGACGCACCGCCGCAGACTCAGGCGGCTCTGCTGCTGGTGTCATTATCAGCTGAACGGAACCTACTGGCATATGGCTGAATGGGGGAAGATGTTAAAGGTACACCCGCGAAATTGGATTCATATTTTACCTTATTGACTGCTTACAGCTCACTTGAGTTTCATGGTACAGGACTACCGGTCCCAGAATTCATCACGATTGTGTATACTCAGCTGAGTGTGATTTATCAAATCAAATAAAAGAAGGGAGATTTACCGGATGGTCTTTATGTCGGCAGTCATTTGGGTAGCAGATAACCTCTGAAGAACGGCGCATGCCTGAAACGCGTCAGGTCTCTGCTGGCGCTGGGTGACCTGGTTTCTTCCCTGACCTGATGCAAGCCGTTAGGAGAGTGTGCCTCGCTCTTTGGGCGCAGTGTGGATTTGAATTTTGAACAGCCGGCTCAGCCGTGGGACGCACCGCCGCAGACTCAAGCGGCTCTGCTGCTGGTGTCATTATCAGCGGAACGGAACCTACTGGCATATGGCTGAATGGGGGAAGATGTTAAAGGTACACCCGCGAAATTGGATTCATATTTTACCTTATTGACTGCTTACAGCTCACTTGAGTTTCATGGTACAGGACTACCGGTCCCAGAATTCATCACGATTGTGTATACTCACCTGAGTGTGATTTATCAAATAAAAGAAGGGAGATTTACCGGATGGTCTTGATGTCGGCAGTCATTTGGGTAGCAGATAACCTCTGAAGAACGGCGCATGCCTGAAACGCGTCAGGTCTCTGCTGACGCTGGGTGACCTGGTTTCTTCCCTGACCTGATGCAAGCCATTAGGAGAGTGTGCCTTGCTCTTTGGGCGCAGTGTAGATTTGAATTTTGAACGGCCGGCTCGGCCGTGGGGCGCACCACCGCAGACTCAAGCGGCTCCGCTGCTGGTGTCATTATCAGCGGAGTGGAACCTACTGGCATATGGCTGAATGGGGGAAGATGTTAAAGGTACACCCGTGAAATTGGATTCATATTTTACCTTATTGACTGCTTACAGCTCACTTGAGTTTCATGGTACAGGACTACCGGTCCCAGAATTCATCACGATTGTGTATACTCTCCTGAGTGTGATTTATCAAATCAAATAAAAGAAGGGAGAATTACCGGATGGTCTTGATGTCGGCAGTCATTTGGGTAGCAGATAACCTCTGAAGAAGGGCGCATGCCTGAAACTCGTCAAGTCTCTGCTGGCGCTGGGTGACCTGGTTTCTTCCCTGACCTAATGCAAGCCGTTAGGAGAGTGTGCCTCGCTCTTTGGGCGCAGTGTGGTCTTGAATATATATATATATATATATATATATATATATATATATATATATATATATATATATATATGTTACTGTCTCTCTTTATTTTCCTCTCATGTTCTGTTCAACTTAATTTTCTAAGAGAAGAAGTCCAGTATCTACCTATCTATCTATCTATCTATCTATCTATCTATCTATCTATCTATCTATCTATCTATCTATCTATCTATCTATCTAGCTCTCAATCTATCTACAAACATTCCTCCTTCTTGTCTGCTCCCAAGGATAATGCGCACTCCGGCAGTGTGTAATGAAAGAAAGTATTTAATTCATACAATCAGTCACCAAGTACAACAATTGGTAGGGAAACAAAACACCCTACAAGTTTCAGCGTACCTGACGCCTTGCGCACGGGTGAAGCACTCAAGTTTCTTGACACCTCATGCGGCACCAAGTGTAAACATAAATGAAGGACTTGCCGAAATAACGAATATATGCAGTACCATGGTGGCCATATTAGAATGACATTACATCATAAACTTACTTTTCCTATTCTATAAAGAAAGCAATGTACTCATGAAAACCATCACACATATACTTTTGATTAAGACAATTTTCTTGTGAGTGACACAAAATAACCTATGCCACTTATAGTGAAAACAAATCAATGCAGTGCCATACCGGCCATTTTGTAATGGTGTACCATACATCATAAACCCAAACATAATGATGCCCAAGAGGGCAGTAATACAACACTGGTGAGCATAGGCTGGTGTACATATAGTCCTAATACTGCTGTGGTACAGTATTCAATGATACACTGTATGATATTGTGGGATGCCTGGTAAATCCACATGCAGTTGATATTACTGGACTACTTCTCTTAGAAGATTGAGTTGAACAGAACATAAGAGAGGAAAATAAAGAGACACCCAAGTGGGCAAACTCATACATATTGCTTGTCCACTCCTCATGGCCATAGAGGATATGACTCCCACAAAACATCCATGTAGTGTACCTATACTTTCCAAATTACTGCATGTTAGAATTGAGTATGTTCTCATCATGCAGAACATTAGCAAATATTACAGACATCATGCCCAAGTGGGCAGAACCAGTTACATATACTGTAGTAAAAAGAGTAGTCTAATTCTTAGTTGAGTGGTCGCCCTAGAATGACAGGTTCTCATCTCCTGTATTCTGCAATACTGCAAGAAAAAGAAGAAAGAATATGAAAATTGAAAACAGTGATATTAAAAGAAAAAGGAAAGAAAAGCCATATATAATATACTCTACATAAAAACAGATAACAATTGTATACTGCAATTCTATACAATACTCCTGTGCAACAGGAGAAGAAAGCCATCAATCTTATTTGTACAATTTAGTAATTTAACCTACATTACAGAAACTATACCAAATAACTGTGCATCTCTTCATCCATCTTCAAGCCATTGGGGGTTTTGCATTGAGTTCCAGTATGTGTCTGGATTCTAGTTGTCTTAGTGTGCGTCCCCTCCTCTTTTCTGTACTGCTGCATGGTCAATTACAAAGAACTTCAGCTTTGAAGTATCCCTATTGTGAAAGGTGTCAAAATGGTGAGCAACAGGATGCTGTTGATCTACATGTTTGATTGTTCTTGCATATTCCAGTATCCTTTACTCAGTAGGATGTATAGTATGTATAGTGCTGCCTACATAGCTGGGTCCAAACCTACATGTCAATACATACATGGTAAAATCCGAGGTACATGTGAAATAATTATTTATTTTCTTGACCTGGCCAGTAAAGGGGGCAGATATTCTGTGACAATAGTACTGTGTTTGCAGGCTTTGCACTTGAGACAAGGGAAAAAGCCCTCAACAGTTTGTGTTTTTTGCCAAGTTTGATGGTGAAATCATTTTGACTATGTTTGCCTTTGAGTGTGGTCTCTTTTCTGAATGTTGCCCTGAGTTTCTCATCTATGCAGCCTTTAAGGGGATACTTTCGATAAGAGCTTTGGGATGGCTACTTGAGGCGTGTAGGAGAGTATTGCCTACAGTTACCTTTCTATGGAGTCTGGTGGTCAATTTCTTACCCACTACTTCCACTGTAATGTCTAGGAAATCAATACTTTTCCTGCTAATCTGAGTTGCTAAACTTATATTGATGGGATTAGTATTGAGTTTCATCGCAAAGTTTTTTGCATCTTTGCTGGTGCCCTTCCAGATTACAAAGAGGTTGTCTATTTAGCGAATCCATATGATTACTTTTGTATTGAAATCCTTCAGTGTCTCTGCTACATGCTGCTCCCACCATCCCATGAAGAGACTGGCATAATTGGGAGCAAAACAGGTCCCCATTGCTGTGTTGGGTTTCTGCCTGAACAGTTTATCCTCAAAGAAAATTATTCTCTAGGCAGAATGGAATCATGTCGAGTAACATTTTGGTGTGAAAAAACAGTGACAGTAACCTTGTCCTTAGGAAATGCCGATATGCTGCAATGCCATCTGAGTGTATAATGCTTGTATACAAGCTATTAACATCTAGAGTTAGTAGCAGAAAGTCCCCTTCCCACACCACATCCTCGATCCTATTAAGAAATTCCCTACTGTCCTGAATGTAAGAGGATAACAAAGAAACAAACGGACATATGAAAAAATCTATGTATCTAGATGTATCTTCTAAGGGGGAGTCTATAGATGACACAATGGGTCTCCCTGTTGGATCGGTGGGGTTCTGGTGTATTTTTGGAAGCAAATAGAGAATGGGTATTGTAGGATATTCACAGTGTAAACATTTGTATTCTTTCAAATCAATTAGCCCCCTCTCCCTCAATTCAATCATTTTATCTTTAAATACTGCATTGGAGTCACAAACACTCTTATGTCTAGTAACCTCATAGCAGGCATGGTCATTCAGTTGACGATAACCCTCTTTCAAATACTGGTCTCTAGATAAAACAACCACATTGCCCCCTTTGTCTGATTGCCTAATTGCAATGTTGTTGTCACTTTGAAGGGTCCTAAGTGCTATCCTTTCTGGTTTGGTCATATTGCCAAAATGTCAATGGTGATATCTTCAAGTCACATATCACCATGGCTTCAAAAGTGTCAAAGGCATCATGACGGGACTGGGAGTAAAAGTGGATCACACTTTCAAATTATTATCGCAGTTCATTTCAAGATCATTTCACATATCTGCTAGATTAAGGAACTTGTCACCTGTATATGTGGTTTCAGAGTCTAATTTTGCTAATGTGAATAAGGTATCAATGTCACTGATTGCCAGAATACTTAGTTTGTTCATATTAGAGATTGCAGGTTTTGAGTCCATCTTTAAAAAGAATCATGTCAATAATTTTAACTTTCTCACAACATGTGGGCCCTATTCACAAAGGTAAATTCGGTTATAAACGTAAATTTGTAACTGATTTTACCTCTTTTATGCCAGTCAGGAATTCACATAGAATTTCTTGGCAGTCATAAATCAATTTACAGGTGCAGCAATCTCTGCCACAAGTGTAAAAGTCATTCACTGGATGGTTAAGTGGGCTTTTAAAGCATATTAAGGTATGGTTAGAGTAGAAAGTTTGTTAAAAACAAAAGTGTGCGCCTTCACAGGGAATCAATTAATCATTCAATCAGGAGTTTGTATGTTATGTTATGTTAACTTCTACTTTTATAGCGCATAATCACCATCAGGTCTCTTAGCACTTTGAGAGAGGGGCTGCAGGGTATAGCAGGGTATAGCAGGGTATAGCAGGGTATAGCAGGGTATAGCGGGGTATAGCAGGGGTATAGCCTGGCTACTCGCCCATCAGGGTCTCAAGGCACTAGGGGGGGGGGCTGCTGATCCATCTGTGCATGGAGGGTCAGTCGAAGATCCAGGTCTTGAGATACTTCCTGAATTGGGTCAGCAACAGGGATTGCCTAAGATGAGGGGCAGGGTGTTCCAGGTCTTAGAGGCGAGGTAGGAGAAGGATCTCCCTCCGGTTCTGGTCTTGTGAATCCGTGGGGTGGCGGCCAGTGGAAGTTGGGCGGAGCAAAGTTGTCTGGCGGGTATGTGGAATGAGAGGCGGTGGTTCAGGTATGATGGTCATACATTGTGGAGAGCTTTGCAGGCATGTATAAGGAGCTTGAAGGTGATTCTCTTGGTGACTGGGAGCCAGTGGAGTTCTCGAAGGTGTTCTGTGATGTTGCTGCAGCAGGGGTTGTCAAGCACCAGTCTGGCTGTGACTTTTTGAATGTTTTGTAGTTTCCTGAGCTATTTATGGGTGACGCCGGCGTAGTGTGTGTTGCCATAATCGAGTCTGCTGGTGATGAATGAGTGGGTGACAGTCTTGCTAGATTCTGTAGGGATACATCTGAATCTCTTTTGAAGCAGGCGGAGTGTGTGGAAGCAGGTTGAGGATACGGCATTGATCTGCTGGTTAATTGTGAGCGAGGAGTCCAGTATGATGCCGAGGTTACGTGCGTGGTCTGTAGAGGTGAGATGGTTTCCCAGTGTGGCGGGCCACCAGGAGCCATCCCAGGCTGAGGGGGTGGGTCCCATGATGAGTACTTCCATCTTGTCCGAGTTGAGCTTGAGGCACCTGTCTTTCATCCAGGTGGCAACAGCCTTCATCCCGCTGTGAAAGTCGATTCTGGCGGCTGTGGGTTCGATGGTGAGGGAGAGGATCTGCTGGGTGTTGTCGGCGTAGGAGACAATGTTGAGTCTGTAGGTTCTGACGATGGCCGCAAGGGGGACCAAGTAGATGGTGAAGAGGGTGGGGCTCAGGGAGGAGCCCTGGGGCACTCCGCAGCTGATCTCTGTAGGTTCAAAGAGGATTGGAGGTAGTCTGACTCATTGTGTTTGGCTGGTAAGGAAGGAGTGGATCCAGTCCAGGGCTTTGTCATGGATGCCGGCGTCATGGAGTCTCGTGATTAGTTTGCGGTGGTAGACTGTATCAAAGGTGGCTGAGAGGTCCAGTAGGACGAGGGCTGCGATTTTGCATGATCAAGGAGGGAGCGTATGTCGTCGGTGGTGGCGAAGAGTGAGGTCTCGGTGCTTTGGTTACTTCGGAAGCAGGATTGAGAGATGTCCAGGACGTGGTTCCCTTCGATGAACTTGGAGAGTTGGACGTTGATGGCCTTCTCGATGACCTTGGCTGGGAAGGGGAGGAGGGAGAATCATATTTTCCCAGGGTTGCATGAGTTCTTCGATTTGAAAACCCCGCACAGCAGAAATATGATTTAGATCGGAAAGTGACACGATAGTCACAGGTATGACTGGAAAGGTAAACAGCCTTCACAACACATCATTTACCACGCAATAACTTTATCACGCATCCTTTACCATGCAATGCCTTTACCACCCAAGTCTTTACCACACATATGACTTTACCACATATGCCTTTACAACAAAATTGTTAGTATATATCAGGTAAGTGAAATGCAGGCGACATATATATATATATATATATATATATATATATATATATATATATATATATATATATATATATATATATATGAAATGACGTAGGACTTCCAGAGCTAGATAATGCTTAGTTTAATCTTCACACAACACTCCAGTGTTGTGTGAAGATTAAACTAAGCATTATCTAGCTCTGGAGTGCCGCGTCATTTCTAATACAAAATTGACTTTGGGCCAGGATCCGGCCCCCACGAAGAGCACCCGCTGAGGAGCGCGCTGAATTCACAAGGATCACTTTGGTGGAAATATATATATATATATGGCAAACCACAGTCCCGAAATCCAAATCCTTTGAACAAAACAGGTACGGACCACGATGTGCTCTTCAAAATAAAGTGCTTTATTGCATTGCAGTCAGCATGACGCGTTTCGGCCGTGTCTCCACGGCCTTGATCACATGACACGCTAGGGCACATGACAATACAATTTATAGTGACGTGAGTAAACCTTTAACCAATCAGCTTGTTTTGTGATGTCATGGGTCTAAACCACTTTAACTCTTTATAGGCAGGACAGTATATGAATTGACAACATAAGATATTTTATGTTTCATTCAGAAATAAATAAACATAAAAATATTTCCTTACATCATTGAATACCTTCAGGTTCCGAAATATTTGAATAAAATTTCCAAATTATTGAATGTAAAGAGGAACATCCATTTGTCAATTCTGCCTAAAAACCGGGAACATTAAAAAACTCACTGGACTTTTAAAATTATAGTTATTGCCATGACAAAACTGAGGTGCATGTAAACACCAGTTACGTGCTCATGTGGTTTTTAAAATTGGCTAGTACGCCTACCTATATCCGCTATTCAGATCATAATCGGATATGGATAATAAAAACAGTGTGAATTCATTAAGGAGGCCGTGGCAGAACACCCTATATGCTTTAAATTATTTACTGCTGTATTATGCTGTATTATGATGATGCTCATATGGATATTGCCAATAGCCTGTACAGTTAATATTCACAAAAACTACTGTAGAGCTTTACATGTGAATAAGTTTAATTGGATACTAAATATGAAGTGCTAATGCAATAAATCTTATCTATTTACCCATTTAATAACAATTATTTAGGGTAATAGATCATAGTAACATGGACGTATATCTAAACGAACATGCTTAATGGATCCAATGTAAACAGTATATAGTAAAGTGCAAGTGCAATAATACATAAGGTTTAGGAGCAAAAAAAAAAAACAGGCAGTACAAAATAAAGTGCAAGTGCACTAATGTATATAGTTTAGCAGCAAATCTTTTACAAGGGTTTTTAAAGTGCACATGTAAATTTCATATAGATTAAGAATTTATAGCTCTTTTCAACAACATAGAGACTACCGGACCAATTTCATCTTGTAACTCAAAGAACACAGGGGGAAATAAATATATATATAGATATAAAATCAAGGAGGCACTCCAAAGAGAATGTTAATTACATAGAATGTGATGTGAATTACTCATGCTTATATGTACTCAGAATTGTGTTTCACAAATACACTTATTTTTATATACATGCTCAAATGTCATACACTATTCAGTTATGCCACGTTATCTCCATTGACCTGCCCGCCAGTGGGCTAACTTGCCATCTTTGTATCATGGTAATACATTATTTTTAATCATTACTCTGCATTTTCACAAATATCATCTGAAATACAATTTTCAATTATACCATGTTATCTCCGTTAACCTACGCTCCAGTGGGGTACCTGTCAACTCTGTATCATGGTAATCCATTATTTCTATTCATTACTCTGCATGTTAACAAATGTAATCTGAAATACCTGCAAATTGTCATTTTAAACCACAACAATTATCTCACAAAAAATATTGTTCCATTCATACTACCTGATAAAGCCCAGTAGTGGACACATCTAAATCATAGTGAAAAATATTCACTTTTATTGATTCAAAAACTAATCTGTGGCAGCAAACCAACATAATTGTTGACAATCTTAGCAGCCTGGAGAATTAATTAAGGTACAGTGGAGTGGAGTGGTATGTTGTAGAGTGTTGGAAAGTGTTGTAGAGTGTTGTACAATGGAGAGTAGGGGCAAAGAGTGGAATAGAGTATTGTATAGTGTACTGTAGGGGCACAGAGTGGAGTACATTGTTGTATAGTGGCACAGAGTGTAGTGGAGTCTTGTGGGGGGGAGATATATACAGTGGAGTAGAGTGTGGTAGACTAGATTGGTGTTGAGTGCAGTGTTGTACAGTACCACAGAGTAGGGTAAAGTGTCATGCAGTGGAGTAGAGTGGAATGGAGACCAGTGGAGTGGCATAGCTTAGAGTGAAGTAGCATGTTTCACAGTAGAGCGCTGTTGAGTGGAGTAGAGTAGAGTGGAGTACCATACAGTGGAGTAAAGTGGAGTGGTGTTTGGTACAGTGGAGTGGACTGGCATGTTGTAGGGTGTCAGAAAGTGTCATACAGTGAAATAGAGTAGAGTGCCACAGAATGAATTACAGTGTTGTACAGTGAAGTGCATGGATTAGAGTAGAGTGTGGTACAGTATGGTACAGTGGGGTGGGATACACTGTTGTAGAGTTGAGTGGCAGAGCAACGTACAGTGAAGTGACGTAGTGTGCAGTAGTAGAGTACAGTTGAGGACTGTGAAGTAGTGTCTCATAGAGTATAATAAACTGCGATGGAACGGCATAGAGAGTTGTGAGCATGTTGTAGAGTGGTTTACAAAGTTGTAAAGTGGTATAGAGTAAAGTAGAGTGCTGTACATTGGCATTAACAGGAGTACATTGTTGTACAGTGTAGTGCTATAGAGTGGAGTATAGAATTGTTGAGCTTAGTACAGTGGAATGCCTTGGAGTGGAGTAGTGCACAGTGCAGTGGTGCAGTACGGAGTGGCGTACAGTGCAATAGAGTACAGTGGAGTGGCATACAGTGGAGTGGCATAGAGTGGAATAGCGTAGAGTGGATTGTGGCAGAGTGGGACTGTGTACAGTGGAATAGAAAGTACTACAGTGTTGTTGACTGGAGTGGCGTAAAGTGGAATAGCGTACAGTGGAATGACATAGAGTGGAGTGTGGTACAGTGGAGTGGCGTACTGTGGAATAGTGTACAGTGGAATGGCATACAGAGGAGTTGCATAGAATTATGTTTTGCTTCACCACTCACCTGAAAATTTCAGGGCTTCTGCAGTAATGAGGATAGTCCACCCATTCCCCACTGAACAACTCTCAATACACACTCAGAGTTGCAGGCATTGGCAGATGTTCACAAAGGAAAAGGGGATTGGGGACGAGAGAGAGAGAGAAAGAGATGGGACTTCTCTTTTGCGTCTAGGGGCTTCAGGCAAGTTATGCGTAGGAGAGTGTGTTGTCACTTTTCAACTCCATTTTCTAGTTTTGGAATGTTCCTGTACACAAGGAGCACAGCACCTGATTAACATTAAACACATATACAATGGTGTATAGGTCTTAAGTAAAGCTTACACTTCAGCTTTATTAAGCATATCTAAAATATTCCATTGCCTCTCACAGTAACTTTCAGTATGTAATGTTCATTCTTCAATGAAGAGTTGTTGCCCCACATCTCCGTTAGAATGTCTGTTAAACTAGATGCACTGTCTGCTAAGTTCAGGAAATCACAGCACTCCTTTGATAGTGTCCTAAGAGTGTTCTTAGGCAGAAGGAAGTCACCATCAAAAACTAGAATTTTCAAAGTGACAAGGAGGTTCTCAAAATAACACTCTCAGTGTACTTTGTACAAGTCTCAATCTTTTTCTGTGAATTTCCTCGAAATTATGGATTAGTTGTTAGTGCTTACTAACCTGGTATCTTTTGGTAATTCTTTCTCTTTGTAGTCTTTGACAAGATGCCGTACAGGACTCGGTTGCAGGGTGTTGCTGTCCAGTGATGCTCAGGTGCAGGTAAATTGATGTGGGCATGCAGGATTGAAGAGAGCTTGCGAGGAAGATCCTTCTTCCTTGAAGTGCAGGAAGCCAAGCACCAGCATAGAGAATGGGAGTGGTAGTTTTACTCTCCCCTTCAAAACGGCTGCCAGTCACAGGATCATGCTCAAAATCTCGATAGACTTCGAGCGTGTTCACAGAAGTGACCAGAGAGACTCAGGGGAGGCAGTAGAGCAATGTGGGAGCCACAACTGGTGGCCATCAGATTTAGGAACTGCTCTTGCCCCCAGTCAGGTTGTAAAAAACCTTGGTGTTAAGTTGGATCAATCTCTTGCAATGAAAGAGCATGTTATGTCTATAACAGGTACCTGCTTTTACATGTTGCGCTTACTAAGGAAAGCACTTCGTTTTCCTCCACTTGAGGCCAGGAAACCTCTGGTACAGGCTCTTGTTATTAGCAGGCTTGATTACGGTAATGCTCTTCTGGCTTCTGCCAATGAGACATTACTCTCTAAGCTTCAGGTCGTGCAAATCACTGCTGCACGGCTTATCTGTAGCTTGCCATCCAGATCTGCATCCTCTCCTCTTTTAAGAACATTACACTGGCTACCGGTCAGAAAGAGAATTACATTCAAGATTTGTTGCCTTACCCATAAAGCTTTAGTTGGGAAAGGACCAAGCTACCTACACCAGATGCTTAAACACCATCTTCCTCATAGGAATCTGCGAACAATTGATAAAGGACTACTTACCATTCCCCACATCCGATGCCTACGTTGCGGAGGCAGATCCTTTTCTTACTTGGCCCCTAGTTATTAGAATTGTTGCCCTTCCATATTTGCATCTGCACTGACTACACCAAATTCAAAAATTTATTAAAGACTTACTTATGCTAATTTTGCCCTTCAGTCTTGCTGCTTGTGTTTATCCGTAGCACCGAGATACCTCATTGGGGTGATTCTTGCTTGATATTAAGTTAAAATGACATAACTTAACATAACATAACATTAAGTATAAGTAAACCCAAATCAGAGGCCTCAAAAGGTATATGCAAATGGGGGCACAAAGCCATGGCTAAGTTGGGTAGAGTTGTGAAGGGCACATAGAGCACAGGCTTGAACTGTGGAGACAGTGAGGTCGCATACAGTGGAATAACGTACACTAGAGTAGCGTACACTGAAAACGTTTACAGTAGAGCAGCGCAGAGTGGAGTGGCATGGAGTGGAATGGCGTACAGTGGAGTGGCGTACAGTGGAGTCGCATAGATTGTAGTGGCGTACAGTGGAGTGGAGTGGCATAGAGTTGAATAGTGTAAAGTTAAGTGGTGTACAGTGTAGTTGCATACAGTGGAATAGCGTATAGTGGAGTGGTGTAGAGTGTAGTGGGGTACAGTGGGGTGGCATATAGTGGAGTGACATAGATTGGAATAGCGTACAGTGAAGTGATGAAGAGTAGAGTGGCATAGAGTGGAGTGAGGTACAGTGTAATAATGTACAATGGATTATTGTAGAGTGCAGTGGCGTACAGTGGAGCGGCAGACAGTGGAGTGAGGTAGAGTGGCGCGGAAGAGCATAGAGTGGAGTGGCATAGAGTTGCATTGAGTAGAATAGCATAGAGTGGATTAGCATAAAGTGGAGTGGCAAAAACTGAGGTTTCGTACATTGGAATAGCGTACAGTGGAGTGGCGTAGAATGAAGTGGAATAATGTATATTAGAATAGCATATACTGAAATAGTGTAGAGTTGAGTAGACAGTAGAATGGTGTGCAGTGGAGTGGCAAGCACTGGAGTGGAGTAGATTGGAGTAGACTGGAATAGCGTAGATTGGAGTTGCATAGAGTAGAGTGGTTACAGTGGAGTAGGGTAGAGTATATTGGGGTACAGTAGAGTGGTGTAGAGTGGAATAGTGTACAGTGGAGTGGTATACAGTGGAGCGGGGTAGAGTGGTGTGGCCTAGAGTCCAATAGCATAGAGTTGAGTTGCGTAGAGTGGAATGGCGTATAGTAGAAAGGGGTAGAGTAGAGTGGGGTACAGATGAGTGGCGTAGAGTGGAGTAGCGTAAAGTGGAGAGGCGTACAGTGGAAGAGTGTACAGTGGAGTGTTGTAGAGTGGAGTAGCATTAAGTACAGTGTACAGCGGAGTGGCAAAGAGTGGAGTGGCGTATAGGACTACAACTTATTTTTCATCATCAGACTTTGAGCAAGAGAAAGAAAGGCAGAAGATGGAAGAAAATGGATGGTGGAAAAGTGGAAAACAATGACAAAGGATGAAAAAGAATCTGCAAGAATGAGATAAAAAGGCAGGGGTGTAGAAAATGGAAGGAAGAGGCATGAGGTGAAATGAAGACTAGGCAGCCTCTTGTAAATGGGAACCCATGGCAGGCTCCTAAGAAACAAATTGGGCCTTACAACAAATTAACCACTATGTATTTATTATCATTATTTGCTGTGAAGAAATTAGCTTCCAATTAATTCATGAGTCTAATGTTGCCCCCACAGAATATAAACATGATGATCGTACTCTGGCTCTGGTATAAAACACAGACATGTCTAAAATCAAAAACAATGCTCATTCTGAAAAAAGGAAAAAATTGAAGAATGGCTGATGGATATGTTATTAGTAGCAAGATACAAAAAAATGATGCTCTGTAATCAAATGATTATGTACAAAAGCGTATTGTAGGAGTTCAATGAGTTACGTTTAGCATGTGTATGGTTTTATGTTAAAATGTTGAAATATTTATTTCACTTTCCTTATTGTCTGAGAATGTCTGTACAGAATCAGGAATCTCTTTTCAATACATTTGGAGGTGGAATTCGGGTTTTGATTTATTCTCAACGTTTACACTGTATTACAGTTTTATATGGCTTGATTTGTTTTGTTTTTAAAAGCTAATATGTTGTCCTTACATCAAAACACTTAAACTCTGCAATGACGATTAAACCTGGGTTTCACTGTTCACGCTGATTTCAGTCCAGCTCACACAGCTGGGTAGAAATTGAGGCCCATATTTATCATTTTTTCATGCAGCACAACACAGCAAGCCATCTTGCTGCGCTGCTTGAAAGGGAAAGGGCAGGAATGCGTTGTATTTAACATTATACAGTTCATTCCTGTCCTATCCTATCGCTGGCGAATCTTTTGCGACCTAGCACTAACTCAGGCCCCCTTGCGTCATGGTGTAAGAAAGAGTGTCTGCATTGTAGGTAGGATTGCATTTGTGCAGGAAGTGACACCTTCTTGCACAAAAATAATCCTGAGAGGCATTTTCCTCTTTTTATGAGTGCTGCAGAATGCAGTACACGTAAAAAGAGAAAAAAATAGAGGAGAAATAAAGATATTTCTCCTCGTTACACCACACCAGGGGAGGCATAGCTTTTTGATGCATTTCCATGTCTACCACTAATGGAAAAATCTGGGAATGCACCAAAATCAATTGGTGGATGCATATGAACACCCATGCTCCCCCCACTGAACACCTCTGTAGGGCAGAGTAGTGCAAGGCAGTGATTTGCGCTGCCTTGCGTTAGTCTAGATATACCAAGCCATGCAGGGGCACGCAAGGTGGCATTGCGTGGCTTGATAAATCTAACTTAGGTTTTACTTCGCCCTTGCAGCCCCTTGCAAGGGCGACGCAAAGCCTTGATAAATTTGGTTCTGATTTTCTAGTATGAGAAGAACACTAATTAAAAGAAACTGTAGGTTTAATTAGCGGTACACGCCTGAGTAATGTTTTCATCATAATGATAAAAGAAGCTATCTAAAATTTTGCCTGTAGCTTTACAAATCTGTACTTGAACAATCACGAGGATTTCAATAAATGAGACATTTTTCAAAACAATGGCTTAAAATTGGCCCTAGCTTTTTAATCAGTCTTGTTTAAAATGATTGCTTATTAATACAGCATTAATAAAACATTCTTTCAAAATGAGATTGAGTAAAATAGGTCGGGTTCATATAAGATACAGTACACAATTAGAAGTAAGCACCGAACAGGCTGCGAGACTGGATTAAACAATTAACATTGCGTTATCCATCATGCATAGCGGTGAAAAGAAAGCCCTATTTGCAAATCTTGCTGCATTCATTCTCTTTTATTATTCGACCCTGAAAAAAGGAAGCCTTATGCACCAGTACATCATTTTACTAACAAAGATTCTTAGAGAGTGCATACTTTAAGGCTTTAACACCTGTTTTCCTCTTGAGGGCCAAAGGTCGCTTCAAACTATGGGGCATATTAACAAGGCGGCGATATGAAATTATCGCCGCTTTTGCGTCCGTTTTCGGGCGAAAAGCGGCGATAATTTAATCGCCGTATCAGCAAAGACACGTTATCGAGTGTTTTCCTGACTTAGCGCTCCGTTCCCAGCATCGCCTAACTTTGCATCGCTAATGAGATGCAAAGTAGGCGTGGCTGTGGAACCAAACAGGGATAATATCGCGAAGGCAGCTCGCGATATTATCAAGGAGGGTTAGCGATTTTTTAAATCGCGTTAAGTATGCTTTAACGCAGGAATTTAACGTCTGTTAAATTCCTGACTAAGGCATACTTAACATGGGGGTGGATTCTGTGGCTAAGACCACAGGCCCTATCATCTAGGATATCGCCGTTTTCCACCATGGAAAACGGCGATATCCACGCTATCTCTGGAATTTTATCGCCTTGGCGATGCGCGTTGTTGATAACGCGCTAACCGGGCGATAAATTACAGAGATAGCCGGCGATAAATATGCATGCGCTAAGCGCTCTTTGCGATATTTATCGCCGGGCCTTGTTAATATGCCCCTTAGTTTCCTAAAATCTCCCAAAACTGATAGCATCTTTTACACAGCCTGGGGGTTTCGCTTAAAGATTCCTCACTTCTGGGGGCGGGGCAGGTGTTCTCTTTGAAGTGCTGTCCTTTTCAGCGTGAGCACTGCTCGAGTTTGTTTTCAGGGGACCGGCCAATGAATCCACACAGCATCTCTCAGAGTGGAAAGAGTCGCTATGTGCACCGTAAAGGAATTTTCGACATTCACTCAACGATGGCAAGGTGTTTGTTTATCGGAGGATATCTCTACATCTATTCTAACAATTACGAAAAACACATAACCAGCAAATTCGTCCCCAGTTTAAATAAACCAGCAAGAACATTACGCAATTTGAAACGCTACTTAGCAGATGTCTGAACAAAAATCTCCACAACTCGTGTGGAGGCGGAAGAATCTATTTCTCAAGCTGCCTTGAATAAACAAGCTCGTAGTTCTGCATGTCTCCATTATTGGCCAGAGCAGAAAATGAAGAATAAAAAGGTTGGACCAGATTTATGTTCACGCAACGCAGCAAGACAACTTGCAGTGCTGTACTGAGCTGTGTGAAAGGGAGAAGGACGTAATGCGCCATATTTACCAAAATATGGCACGTTCCTGCTCTCTGCCTGTGCTGGCGCACAATCTGCTGCCTAATGCTATTGCAGGAACCCTTGCATCATAATGCAAGGGTGCCTGCATTGCAGGCAGGATTGTTTTTGTTCAGAAAGGGACAGCTTCCTGCACAAAAGCATTCCTTAGAAGCAAAAACAATCCTCAGAGGCATTTTCCTTTTTCCTCAAAATGCGGCACACTTAGAAAGAGGAAACAACTTGGAGAAATAAAGATATTTCTCCTTGTTGCTCCCCCCCTGTTATGTTTAACACCCATAAACTCTTAAAAACACACTCACTTGATGTCATCATTGATGCCATTTGAGGTGTCATCAGTGATCTCATGAGTGATGTCACTGACAATGTCATGAGTGATGTAATATGTGAGGTCATAAGCAGTGCATTTCGGGGACGTAAGTTATAGGTAGCGCAGGTATCGATAACTGCTGAATTTCACTGGCTTTGTATGAGTGAAATCTAAGTCTAACTATGAGTGAAATGTAATCCTAATTATAACATCCCTGTAACCTTTGGGTTTTTTAAGTGAATTTTCAAGTTTTTTTTATTTTTATTTCCTAACGATAACGTCCCTGTAACCTTTTTTTTTTTCCCAGTAAATTTCTAAGGTTTTTCAAATTCTATTTCCTAGCTTTACCGCCCCTGTAACCTTTGGTTTTTTAAGTGAATTGCTATGGTTTTTAAAGTAGTAGTCATGTTTGCAGAGTGGTGGAGAAAGGGGTGGGCCTTCAACCAGCTTTCAGGAATCCTGCTCTGTCAGATGTACTGGAGGTAACAGGAGGGCTTGTTGGCCCCCATGAACCCTCAGCATCTAAGGGGACATCACCCCCTAACCCGAAGTGCTCCAGGAGGTGCTTTTGCAGAGTGATGGAGAAAAGGGCCATGGCCTCCGAAGACCTCTCCGCAGTCCCGCTGTGTGGGACTTACTGGAGGTAGCAGGAGGGCTTGTTGGCCCACAAGGATCCCGTGCAGCCAAGAGGACTTCATCCCCCAAACAGTGGTGCACCAGGAGGCGCATCTGCAGAGTAGTGGTGAAAGGGGGCGGGCCTCGAGGGACTTGCTGGTTAGTTTTTGTAATTTCTTTTTTATTTAATTGTGGAGGGGGCTGCGTAGCCCAATACCCCGAGCCATTTTCGGCCCCGGAAACCCTATCCTCTGGAGACCGGCATTAAAAAAAAATACATTAATTAAAGGCAGTGGGCCGAGCGGCCACCCTCCTGGGCCAATTTTGGCACCGGAAACCACATCCCCCTGGGCCTGGCCTTTTAATTAAAGAAAAAGAAATAAGGAAAAGAGGCCAAGCGGTCCCCCTCCTGGACCGATTCCGGCCCTGGGAACTCCATCCCCCGGGGCCTGACCTCTATTGTGGGTGCCTTGGTCCCACCCAGGACACCCACTCACCACTGATCGGGACTGCAGGGGCAGCCTGAAGGACCCTGCGCTCCCTGCCAGCTCCCCGCCTCCTGCAGGAGCCGGCATTGCTTTTACACATAGGGAGCTGCTCAACATGCAGCTCCCTCTGTGTACAAGCAATTTTGCTCTGCTTCCAGCAAGCAAGAGCATTTTTAATGCTCTTGCTTGCTAGAAATGGAGCATTTGCTATGGCTTGGCAGGAGTGGCAAAGATCCCACCAAGCCATAGCAAACAGCTATGTGCCAGGGCGGGCACCCTGGGACATAACAGGAGCCGGCCCTGTGGGTGGCAGTTCCCAGGGCTATCTACGGCTCCAGGAGGGGAGCTGCATGGCCCCCCTCCTTTCTAGAATTTTGTCATGGGGAGTGGTGGCCCTAGGGACTGCGGGGGGTCCGTGTGGCCGCCTCACATTTTTTCAGGTGAAGCCACAGAGCTTGTCATGAGTGATATAATATGTGAAGTCATAAGCAGTGCATTGCAGGGGCATACGTTATAGTTAGCTTAAGTAACTATAACTGCTAAATTTCAATGGTTTTGTACGAGTGAAATTTGAGCCTAATTATAACGTCCCTGTAACCTTTGTTTTTTTTCAGTGAATTTCGAAGGTTTCTTTAATTCTATTTCCTAACTATAACGTCCCTGTAACCTTTGTTTTTTTTACGTGAATTACTATAGTTTTTTAACTAGTAGTCGTGTTTGTAGAGTGTTGGACTAAAGGGGTAGGGCCTCTAACAACCTCTCAGCAAATCCGTAGTGTGGGACTTAGTGGAGGGGTTCATGGCCCCCAAGGAGCCTCAACATCCATGTGGACTTCATCCCCCAACCAGTAGTGCACCATGAGGCACGTTTGCAGAGTGGTGGAGAAAGGGGGCATGGCCTCCTATGACCTCTCAGCAATCCTGCTGTGTGGGACTTACTGGAGGTAACAGGAGGGGTTGTTGGCCCCTAAGGAACCTCAGCAGCCAAGGGGACTTCATCCCCCAACAAGTTGTGCGCCAGGAGTCCCCTTTGCAGAGTTGTTGATAAATGGGGTTGTGCCTCCGGCGACTTCCAACAGCCTTTTATTTTTGATTTGTTGTTTCATTATGGAAATGGGGCCATGTGGCCCCGTTCCCCCGGGCAGATTTTGGCTCGAGGACCCCATCCCCTGGGGCACAGCCTTTTTATCATTTTTTAAATGTGTAAATAGGGAACAGGGGCCATGCTGCCCCTCTTCCCGGGCTGATTTTGGCCCCAGGACATCATCCCCTGGGGCCCAGCCTATTTGTAGTAGGCGTTGGGGGCTGCATGGCCACCCTCCATGGGCCAATTTCGCTCCCGGGGGCTCCATCCCTTGCAGCCCAGCCTGTTCTATTTTATATTTTTTATTGGGGAGGAAGGCCACGTGGCCCCCTCCCCAGGATGATTTCAACCCTGGGGTCTCCATCCCCCGGAACCTGGCCTTTTTCAAAAGGAGGAGGGAGGCCATGAGGCTACCCTCCATGGGGCGATTTCGGCCCCGGGGACCCCATCCCCTGGGGCCTGCCCACGCGGCCCCCCTGCCCAGGCCTATTTCAGCCCTTGGTTCTCCATCCCCCTGGACCTGGCCTTTTTCAAAAGGAGGAGGGGGCATGCATCCCCCTCCATGGGCCAATATCGGCCCAGGGGACCCCATCCCCCAGGACCTGGCCATATTTCTGCGGGTGCTCCCAGGGCACACACT
Organism: Calotriton arnoldi; assembly: GCA_963921515.1. Classification (NCBI taxonomy): domain Eukaryota; kingdom Metazoa; phylum Chordata; class Amphibia; order Caudata; family Salamandridae; genus Calotriton; species Calotriton arnoldi. The sequence goes on from CAWUFW010005112.1 coordinate 784,195, forward strand.
CTCCACTGGGACCGTGGGGGGAGCCTGACAGCCCCTGCGGTCCCTGCTGGCTCCCTGCCTCCTGCAGTAGTCGGCATTGCTTTCAGACATCAGGAGCTGCTAAACATGTAGCTTCCTGTGTCTGAAAGCAATTCTGCTCTGCTTCCATCAAGCGACAGCATTTCTGAGCTCTCGCTTGCTGAAAGCGGAGCGTTTGCTATGACTTGGCGGGAGCGGTAAAGCTCCTGCCAAGCCACAGCCAGCAGTTATGCCCTGGGGTTGGGCACCCCGGGACAGATCAGTAGCCAGCTCTGGGGGGTGGGGGTCCCAAGGGCCATCTATTGCTCTAGGAGTGGGGCCTTGCTGCCCCCTCCTTTCTTGTCTGCAGGGCCTCGCACGGAGGAGGTGGTGGTCCCGGAGTCAAAAACAGCCCAGGAGGGGGGCCCCGCAGCTCCCCTCCCATTTAAAAAAAAGGAAGTTGGCCCCTGGGAGGTGGTGCTCCCCTGGACGCCCGGGGTCCCTGAGGCCCCACATTACAAATTGATTATAGCCCAGGAGAAGTGGTAGTTCCCAGGGGCTGGAGGGGGCCAAGTGGCCCTCCGCATAACATTGCATAAGCCCCCGGAAGATGGTGCTTCCCGGGGCATTTATAAGCCCCTGAAGGGGGGCCTGTGCGCCCCCTTCTTTATTTGCAAATGCACCCGGGACCTGGCCTGCCAGGAGAGGCTGATAAGTAAATAATAAGCGGAAGCCTGCACCTCATTTTTAAAAGACATTTTCAACGGGAGCCGTGGAACCAGCACGGCTCCCTCCAAAATAGTTTTTATAGAAACAGTTATTTTGTCCTGGCGGGGTACCTCTGGGACCCCCCTCAAGAGGCCTAGGGGTGAGGGTATTCCTACCCTGCCCTTTTTTCTTTTCTTTTTATGTTTTTTCCGGGACTTGTCCCAAGATGGCTGCCAACACTTCCTGGGTTGAAATGTTGGCAGCCAATCAGATCTCAGCGTGAGATCGGGAGGGTTTACGGAGCCTTCGCATCCCTATATATACAAATGTGGGTTTTCATTAATATTTCAAAAGCTACTATACGGATTTGCGGCAATTTACAAAAAGGCCGCTTTCTGTACCAACAGCTACCTTTCTGCCAAATTTGGTGTAATTCTGTTCAGCAGTTCGGGCTGAGGCTGTGTCTAAAATCTCTATGGGAATTAACATGGGGAAAATGCGTTTTGGGACCCCCCACTTTCTTGGCCCCTGCTTGACGGATCACCACGAAACTTTCAAAACAGCAGCATCAGTGAGCGTCATACTATATATATATTCACTTAAAAAACCATAGGTTTCAGGCACGTTATAGTTAAAAATTAGCATTTAAAAAACCTTAGAAATTCACTGAAAAAACCATAGGTTTTAGGGACAGTTATAGTTAGTTGGACATTTCGCTCGTACAAAACCAGAGAAATTCCCCCGTTATAGTTAGTTCAGCTAACTATAACTCGCGCCCCCGCAATGCACTACTGATGACGTCACATATTACATCACTCATGACATGGTCAGTGACATCACTGATGACATTACTGATGACATCTCAAAAGACATCACTGATGACATCATCCAGTGACTGTGTGTTTCTGTAAAGTTTAAATATGTTTAATATATATAGGGAAAGGCGTATTGAAGAATGAGTGGGTGTATAAGTGTCTGAATGGATGATTTAGTAGGTGCGTGACTGACTCTATAAGTGAGTGATTAAACATATCTTACTGAATGCATGGGTTAGTGACTAAACTGTGTGAATGTCTGTATCCGTCTGTTTGTTGGTGTGTAAGCAGCTGCATGGGTTTGCGAATAGCTACATGAGTGTCTATATGGGTTATTGATTGGTTGTCTGAGTATCTGTATGGGTGTCTGAGTGTTTGTGTGGGTGGGGTGTGTGTGACTCTGTGCATAGATGTGTGAGTGGGTGATTCACTGGGTGCATGGTTTCAAGAGTGCATCTGTGATGGACTGTATGGGTGGGTGAGTGTGTGTATGGGTGTGTTAGTGAGTGAATGTATATCTCAGTGGTACATGTGTGAGCAACTACATATGTGAAAGGCAGTATATATGTGTGTTGGAGTATATAAATGGCTATAAGTGAGAGCGTGTGATTGTGAGAGTGGCTGTATGGATGAGTGTGTGCTTGTATCAGTGATTGTATAAGAGTGTAAGAATGTGCTAGTATTTGTATGAGTAATTGAGCTGGTGTGTGTATAACTGTATAGGTGAGTAAATGGCAGTGTGATTAATTATTTGCATGACTGACTAGGTGTGTGAGTACCTCTATGGATGAGTGGCGGTGTGTGAGTGTCTATACAGGTGTATGAGTGCATATGATAGTCCTGTACTGAGTGACCATAAGTATGAGTTACTGTACGGGTGAGTGAGTGGATGTGTGTGTAAACCTAAGAATCAGTGAGTGGGTATGTAGTTATTGGTGTTGGAGTGTCTATGGTTTTGAGAATGGCAGTCTGTAATTTAGAGTGGGTGTATCAAAGGTTATATTAGGGTGTGAGAAGATGCATCAAATTATCACATGGATGATGTCATCAGTGATGTCATCAGTGATGTCATTTGAGATGTCATCAGTGATGTCACTGACCATGTCATGAGTTATGTAATATGTGACGTCATCAGCAGTGCATTGCGGGGCGCGAGTTATAGTTAGCTGAACTAACTATAACGGGGGAATTTCTCTGGTTTTGTACGAGTGAAATATCCAACTAACTATAACTGTCCCTAAAACCTATGGTTTTTTCAGTGAATTTCAAAGGTTTTTTAAATGCTAATTTCTAACTATAACATGCCTGAAACCTATGGTTTTTTCAGTGAATTTCAAAGGTTTTTTAAATGCTAATTTCTAACTATAACGTGCCTGAAACCTATGGTTTTTAAGTGAATTTCAAAGGTTTTTAAATGCTAGTTTCTAACTATGCCTACAGAGGTAGGACATGTGAAGAAAGAAGAAAAACGCACAGAAAGAAGCAAAAGAAATGCAGAAAGAAGCAACAGAAGTCCACAAAGACGAAGAAAAGTGCAGGAAGAAGCAAGACATGTGCAGAAAGAACCAACAGAGGAGCAGAAAGAGGCCTTGTTGCAAAATCATCCTGTGCCCACAACTTTTTCAGACGGGTACTGGTGGTAACTGACTCTGAGTAACTAGGCCTAGAGCCAGTGCTATGCTAAAAGACACTTAGAATACAGTGAAAACACCTACATACACTAGGGAACACTATGCGTTGGGGTACCCCTGTGATTAGCATGACCTCCTCTGTAAGGCCCTAGTACATAATAGGGCAGGGGATTAAAACTACCTCTTAAAATGCGCCATGGGGTGCGTTTGCACAGTGGTGAAGGGAGGGGGGTGCCTGAGGTGACATGTGTGCAAACACGCCCTGTGGCCTAGTTGGCCCCCAGGATTGAAGGGGTATTAATTCCCCAACTTAAAACGCACCACAGGGCGTGTTTCCACACGCCACCTCAGGCCCCGCCCCCTCCCTTCACCACTGTGCAAACGCGCCCTGTGGCACGTTTTAAGTTGGGGGATAAAGTCCCCTTGAATCCTGAGGGTCCCTGGGGTCCAACTAGCCCACGAGGTACCTCCAGTAAGTGCCACAGAGCTGCGTTGCAGAGAGGTGTAAAAAGGGGCGTGGCCTGGACCACCTCTCTGCAAAGCAGGCCTGTGGCGCTTACTGGAGATACCTGGTGGGCTAGTTGGCCCCCAGGTGCCCTCAGGATTGAAGGGGACTTAATTTCCCAACTTAAAACGCGCCACAGGGCGTGTTTGCACACATGTCACCTCAGGCCCCGCCCCCTCCCTTCACCACTGTGCAAACACGCCCGTGGCGCGTTTTAAGTTGGGGGATAAAGTCCCCTTGAATCCTTAGGGTCCCTGGGGTCCAACTAGCCCACCAGATACCTCCAGTAAGCGCCACAGAGCTGTGTTGCAGAGAGGTGTAAAAAGGGGCGTGGCCTGGACCACCTCTCTGCAACGCAGCCCTGTGGCGCTTACTGGAGGTACATGGTGGGCTAGTTGGCCCCCAGGGACCCCCAGTATTGAAGGGGAATTAATTCCCCAACTTAAAATATGCCACAGGGCACGTTTGCAGAGTGTTGCTGGGAGGGGGCGGGGCCTCCGGCACGATCGCGTCTTTTTTTTTTTTTTTTTTAAGAAGGGGGATGTATGGCCCCCCTTTCTTTCCTATTTTATGGGCCCTGGGGACCCCATCCCCCAGGGCCTGACCCCTATTTTTTTTTAAAATGGAAGGGGGCCGCGTGGCCCCCCTCCCGAGGCCATATTCGGCCCCGGGGACCCCATCCCCCGGGGCCGGCCTTTGCGTTTTTTTAAAAAATTAATTTTATTATGGGGGAGGGGGCCACGTGCCCCCCCTCCTGGCCACTACTGGCCCCGGGGACCCCATCCCCCGGGGCCTGGCCTCATCATTGGGGACCATCGGGGGAGCCCTAATGCCCCCACGGTCCCTGCCGGCTCCCCGCGTCCTGCGGGAGCCGGCATTGCTTTCCACATGGGGAGCTGCTGACATGCAGCTCCCCGTTTGGAAAAGCAATATGGATTTGGATTTTGGAAGAGAGAGCAGGTTTCCTGCCTCTCTTCCAAAACCCAAACCACAGTTTGCTATAACAGGGCGGGAGCCGCGAGGCTCCCGTCCTGCCATAGCAAACAGCAGTGTCCCGGGGGTGGGCACCCCGGGACACTGCAGGAGCCAGCCCTGGGGGGTGGCGGTCCCCAGGGCCATGGAGGGATCCAGGAGGGGGGCCGCGCGGCCCCCCTCCCATCACATGCACAGCCCCGGGGAGGTGGTGGTCCCCGAGGCTCGGCGGTCCTTAACAGACCACCAAATTAGCATTTTAGTGCCCCGGGGAGGTGGCGGTCCCCGGGGCATGTGGGGGGGCTCTAGCCCCCCCACGCAGGTATATATATTTTTTTTAAAAAGAAGCCCCGGGGGGTGGCGGTCCCCGGGGCTGCGGGGGGGCATTGTGCCCCCCGCAAATAATTAATGAAAGCCCCAGGGGGTGTCGGTCCCTGGGGCTTGGGGGGGCTTTGGAGGCCCCCCAAACCTTTAAAAAACAAGCCCCGGGGGGTGGCGGTCCCCGTGGCTGCGGGGGTCCCACTGGGTCCCCGTGGCTGCGGGGGTCCCACTGGGCCCCCGCAATTTTATTTCTGCATGCCCCCGGGACCTGGCCCACCCGGGGGCTTAATTAAACGACCGGGGGAGCCCGCGCTTCATTTTTTAAATTTTCGGCCGGATTCGCGCACCCAGCGCGAGGTCGATCTATTTTTTTAAAACAAAATGCTTTTTGGGCCCTGGGGGTCCTTGTGGGACCCCCTGAGCAGGCCTAGGGGGTCAGGGTGTTTCTACCCTGCGCCCTTTTCTTGTGTTTTGCGTTTGTTTCCCTGATTTCTTGTGCCTCGGTTACCGAGGCACAAGATGGCTGCCAACACTTCCTGGTTTGGAGTGTTGACAGCCAATTAGAATAAAGCTCGTGATCGGGAGGGTGCGCGGATCCACCACAGCCATAGATATCGAAACTTTTATTTTTTGATTTTCTCAGCAACTACTGAACGGATTTACACCATTTAAAAAAAAGGTCTCTTTCTGAACCAAGGCCTACCTTTTTGCCAAATTTGGTGTAATTCCGTTCAGCAGTTTCGGCTGTAACCGTGTCTAAAGTTTCCTATGGGAAATTGATTTTCCGACCTCTATTTTTTGAATTTCTCAGGAACTACTGAACGGATTTACACCATTTAAAAAAAAAGGTCTCTTTATGAACCAAGGGCTACCTTCTTGCCAAGTTTGGTGTAATTCCGTTCAGCAGTTCGGGCTGTAGCCGTGTCTAAAGTTTCCTATGGGAATTACCATGGAGAAAACACGTTTTGGGACCCCCCTTTTTTCTCGGCCACCGCTTGCCGAATCACCCCGAAACTTTCAAGACAGGAGCTGACCGGAGCGGGCTACGAGTTTTGAAAATTTCGCGAACATTCGTCAACCGGCGCCAAAGATATTGAGAAAACAAAAAATGAGTTTCCTATGGAAACTAGGTCCTAACTATAACTATCTACTGGCGACCGCCAGTAGATATATATATATATATATATATATATATATATATATATATATATATATATATATATATATATATATATATATATATATGAAAAACACGATTCCCACAACGAAGAACCGGAGGGACACAGCGGGGTTTCAGGAAAGGCATTTATTGCAGCAGAGTATGGCATGACGCGTTTCGACATGAATGTCTTTATCAAATGCCTGTAACAGAATTATTGTTGCCAATCCGCTTTAAAATTGTACAAGTCATTCTGCCATTGGTGGCAATCCAGGTGGGCCGGGTTAGTGTGAGGAAAACCGCTGCAGCTGCATCGGCAAACTGCAACTCCCAACATGCACCACTCCTGTAAAGTCGGGTAAGTTGCTCCCCCCTTTGCTCCACTGTATCTCATCTTGAGTGCTGGATTAGTACAAACGCAGGTAGGCGAAATGGTTATGTGGCTGCTGGAACAAGTTCCCTTCCCGGGTCCCCAAGACGCCCAAACCACAAGTGACTCTTCCAGCATGCCCTGAAGCCATGAATGCAGTGATCCTGGCTCCTCCATGAAGTCACAGACTGCTGCCTTGCTGTACGAGGATGCGGTGTGCCAGAGTGCTTCCAATACCTTGGATCCTGTTATACGTGCCGTAGCTGCCCTTGTGCCTCTGGCCACTTGAAAGGCGGGTCTCCTCCAGTGCGCCCGGGGCTAGCGCGCAATATATGAAAAACACGATTCCTACAACGAAGAACCGGAGGGACACAGCGGGGTTTCAGGAAAGGCATTTATTGCAGCAGAGTATGGCATGACGCGTTTCGACATGAATGTCTTTATCAAATGCCTGTAACAGAATTATTGCTGCCAATCCGCTTTAAAATTGTACAAGTCATTCTGCCATTGGTGGCAATCCAGGTGGGCCGGGTTAGTGTGAGGAAAACCGCTGCAGCTGCATCGGCAAACTGCAACTCCCAACATGCACCACTCCTGTAAAGTCGGGTAAGTTGCTCCCCCCTTTGCTCCACTGTATCTCATCTTGAGTGCTGGATTAGTACAAACGCAGGTAGGCGAAATGGTTATGTGGCTGCTGGAACAAGTTCCCTTCCCGGGTCCCCTAGACGCCCAAACCGCAAGTGACTCTTCCAGCATGCCCTGAAGCCATGAATGCAGTGATCCTGGCTCCTCCGTGAAGTCACAGACTGCTGCCTTGCTGTACGAGGATGCGGTGTGCCAGAGTGCTTCCAATACCTTGGATCCTGTTATACGTGCCGTAGCTGCCCTTGTGCCTCTGGCCACTTGAAAGGCGGGTCTCCTCCAGCGCGCCCGGGGCTAGCGCGCAATATATGAAAAACACGATTCCTACAACGAAGAACCGGAGGGACACAGCGGGGTTTCAGGAAAGGCATTTATTGCAGCAGAGTATGGCATGACGCGTTTCGACATGAATGTCTTTATCAAATGCCTGTAACAGAATTATTGCTGCCAATCCGCTTTATATATATATATATATATTCCCTTCTGGTGGTCGCCGGTAGGTACTTATAGTTAGGAGCTTGTTTCCAAAGGAAAAGCATCTTTTATTTTTCCCATAACTTTGGCGACACTTGACAAGTCTTTACGAAATTTTCTAAATTACTATGACAGTCCGTTCAGCTGCTGTCTTGAAAGGTTTGGGGTGATTTGTCAAGTGGGGGCCGAGAAAAAAAGGGGTTCCAAAACACGTTTTCCCCATGCAATTTCCCATAGAGATTTTAGACACAACTAAAGCCCGAGCCATGGTGCGAAATTACACCAAATTTGGCAGAAAGACAGCTGTTGGACCTTCTTGTAAATTGGTGTAAATCCATTCAATGGCTTGGGAAAAATCTAATTTGCATACCTAGGGACGCGAAGGCTCTGCGATCTCTCCCTACCTCGTCCTGAGATCTGATTGGCTGCCAACACTTCAACCAGGAAGTGTTGGCAGTCATCTTGGGACTCAACTTCAGTTGAATCTCTGAAAAAAGGTTGAAAAAAGAAAAGGGGCCAGGGTAGGAATATGCTAACCCCTTAGCTCTGGTGCTGGGGTCCCAGAGGGACCCCTAGGGCAAAAAAGCATTTTTTTAAAATGTTTGCAGAAAATCGTGGCGGAACCGCGAATCTAGCAGAAAAAACCAAGCACAGGCTACCGTGCTTGTTTTGTAAAAACCCCTCGGGTGGGCCGGGTCCCAGGGGCATTGTATAAATAAAGGAGGGGGCACATGGGCCCCCCTCCTGAGGCTCTTGGACCTCAGGGGGCCACCACCTCATGGCCACACCTGTGGCTTTATTCATACAAAAGGAGGAGGGTGCACAGGGCCCCCCTCCAGAGGCTTTATAAGACTGGGGACCACCACCTCCCTGGGCTAAAGAAACATTGATGGGGGCCTTGTGGACCCCCCTGGGGCTGCCACCTGCCCGGGGCTGAATAACACCAAATGGGGCCCTGCGGATCCCCAAAACATTGGGGATCACAGCCTCCCTGGGGCCAACGATTTTCTAAAGAATGGGATGGGAGCTGTGCGCCCTGCTCATGGGCCTCATATGGCCCCGGAGACCACCACCTCCATGGAGTGGCCCATGAACATGAAAGGAGGGAGGCCACATGGTCCCCCTCCTAGAGCCATAGATGGCCCTGTGGACCACCACCCACCAGGGATGGCTTTTGCTATGTACCAGGGTTCCCACCCCCAGGACATAGCGTTTTGCTTTTGGTTGGTGGGTGCTGACAGCTCCTGCTAAGCAAAAGCAAACACTCTGATTCCAGCAGACGGGAGCTGTCAACGTGCTCCCACCCGCTGGAAGCAGAGGTTTCACCTCTTTCCCTGTCCACAGATAAGTGGCCAGGGAAAGAGAAGAAACTTTTGCTCTTGCACACAGGGAGCTGCATTTGCATCAGCTCCCTGTGTGCAATAGCAATGCTGGCTCCCTCAGGAGGTGGGGAGCTGGCTGGGACAGCGGGGCCCTTGAGACTCCCCCCACACGGTCACCTGACTGCACACTAGGTGTCCTAGGTGAGCACAAAGGAACCCAGGAGACATCGCTGGTCTGCGGGTTTGGGGCCCTGTGGCCAGAATCGGCCTGGGAAAGGGGGCCATACGGCCTCCCTCCCCCATTTGTTTGAGGCCAGAACCCGGCCACACGGCCTGCTCCCAGCGAAAAAGAGAAAGCAGAAATACAGGGAAAAAAGACAAAACAGGTGGCAGAAAAACCAGCAGAAAATGCAAAACAGTGGGCAGAAAAACCAGCAGGTAAGGTAAAGCACAGCAGAAGAGGGCAGAAAGTGAGCACGAAAGGGAAAACAGAGGCAGAAAAACAAGCAGGAAAGGCAAAACAGAGGGCAGAAAAACTAGCAGACGCTTGCATCCATTCACAGACCCACACTGACACTCACACACCCATTCACAGACCTACTCAGAGACTCATGCATCCACTCACAGACCCACACAGATATTCACACACCCACTCACAGACTGAGTCAGAGACTCATGCACCCACTCACAGACCCACTCAGCCACTGATGCACTCACTCATAGACCCACTCACAAACTCACGCACCAACTCACAGACCCACGCAGAGACTAACACATCCACTCACAGACCTACACAAGCACTCAGTCACAGATCTACTCAGATACTCAAGCATCTACTCACAGACTCACTGAGACTCATGCACCCATTCACAGACCCACTCAGAGACTTATGCACCCACTCACAGACTCACTCAGACACTCACATAGCCACTCAAATACCTACTCAGAGACTCATGTACCCACTCATAGACCCTCTCAGACACTCACACACCCACTCAAATACCTACTCAGAGACTCATATACCCACACACAGACCCTCTCAGACACTCACACACCCACTCACAGATCAATTCAGGCACTCATGCACCCACTCACAGACCCACTCCGACTCATGCACCCACTCACAGGCCCATTTAGTGGCTAACACACCCTATCAAAGACCCACTAAGACACTCATGTACCCACTATCAGACCCACTCAGAGACTCACACAACCACTCCCAGACCCACTCAGATACTCATGCACCCACTCACAGACCCACTCAGACACTCACACATCCACTCACAGACCCACTCAGATACTCATGCACCCACTCACAGACCCAATCATCCACTTACTCACCCACTCAGAGACCAATTCATACACTTATGTTCCCATTCACAGACCCACTCAGACACTCATACACCCACTCAGAGACTCATGTACCTACTCACAGACCCACTCAGATACTTACTCACCCACTCAGAGACCCACTCAGACACTCATGTTCCCATTCACAGATCCACTTAGAGACTCATGCATCTATGCATCCACTCACTGACCCACTCGGAGACTTACACACCCACTCACTGATCCAATCAGACACTCACTCATCCACTCACTGACCCACTCGGAGACTTACACACCCACTCACTGATCCACTCAGACACTCACTCATCCACTCACAGACCAACTAAGAGACTCACACACCTGATCACAGACCCACTCAGACACTCATGCACCTACTCAAAGACCAATCAGAGACTCATGCACCCACTAACAGACGTACTCAGAGACTCACATACCCACTCATAGCCCCACTCAGAGACTCATGCACCCACTCAGATACTCACATGCCCACTCACAGACCCACTCAGACACCCACGCACCCACTCATAGATCCACACAGGCACTTATGCACCCACTCAGAGATTCACACACCTACTCAGACACTCCTGCACCTACTCACAGGCTCAGTTAGACACTCACACACCCACTCACAGACCCACTCAGAGACTCACATACCCACTCACAGACCCACACAGCCACTCACACACCCATTCACAGACCAACTCAAACACTCAAGCACCCATGCACATACCTACTCAGACACTGTTATCCACTCACAGACCCATTTAGACACTAACATACCCAGTCAGATGTACAGATTCACTTATTTAGTTGTGAATTTTAAATGTGCTGGTGTCTATTGAATGTCTGCTTTTGTTTTGTGAATTCACGGCGTTTTCACAAATATGAAAAATAACATAAAAAAAGAGATTTCAAAAGGAAATGCACCAGTGTTTGGGAAATAGGGTGGCTCTGAAAAGAGCCTTTGCGTTTATTTTGTGTAGATGATAACTACACATAAAACAGGAAGAAGTGTTTCAAGTTGTTGAAAAACACCTTGTTGCCTTTAACTGTGAAGTGAACTCCATCACATCTATAGATACCAACCATGTCAACGCGCAATCACATTGCACAATCATGAGGTCAGGGTGTTGGCAATCCGCAATGCTTTCAACTAACGACAGCAATTGATGCCACTTTAACCCTCTTTGGCCAATCCAAGTAATATCCACATTAGGCAAACCCAAGTCCCTGTCAATGCCACTCTTTCTATCATACTCTGTAACCCAAAACACAAAGCTGTGATCCACAATCCACACTCTAAACCATTTTGAAGGCAAAGAGGAGTAGTACAAAGGAGAAGGCTGGAGAAGAATTAGTCTGTTTTCAAAATGAAAGGCAGTTAAAATGGAGGTCAGGTCCTGCTTCAAAAAATACATATATAATTGGATGGTGTAAATATGCAGGTAGTTAAAATTAGGTAGTGATTTTTAAGGAAAAGTAAGTAGGTTTGTGATTGGTGCTGGTAAAATTAAAAAAATTAATGCAATCTTGGATACACTTTTAATTGCAAACAGTCAACCACACCTGCTGCAGTTGAGCTGGAGAGTAGTATATGCTTCTAGAATGTGTTGTGAACTTGTGACCTACTAATCAAAAGAGGGTGTTCTAAAGGGGGTTGCTAAGAGTATGGGGAAGGGTATTAAACAGACTGTAGTCTGTTTGTTACAATTAGAGTGGTTTAGACTCATTATTTGTTAACAAGGGTTTATTTTCTTACTCATATTGCATGTAATAAAGATTAGAGCAGTTGTAAAGTATTAAGAGTACATTGCTAAATACATTTTTGGACTCCTGTAGATATTCGCGAATCCGTTGTGAAGTTACACGGTTGGGCATGCTGAGGGTCACGACGAATTCGCAAATAGGCACAAAACCATTACCAGATTGGGCTTCTTTACTAAAGTGCAAAAGAAAGGGTTAAAAATACTGACCATTGAGAAGTACAATAACAAAAGTAAAATATGAAGGGGACGTTTTGATTTGCTAACTTTGACAGTATCACTGAGAGCAAAGTTGAAAAGGTTGTTGTTGGACCTGGTGCTTTTTTCAGGGTTATCTTCAAACATTTTTGCCTTCTTCCTCCTATTGTTTCTGGCTTGTTGTTTTTGTAGGCTTCAGGACTCTGGGCATTTTGCCAAGGCTAACCAGTGCTAAACTGCATATGCTCTCTGTCTAAATTGTATTGGTGATTGGTTTATCCATGATTGTCATACATGATTTGCTAGTAAGTCTCTAGTGAAGTGTGCCACGTGTGCCCAGGGCCCATACATCAAATGCTACTAGTGGGCCTGTAGCACTGGTTGTGCTACCCACATGAGTAGCCCTGCAAACATCTCTCAGACCTGCCACTGCAGTGTCTGTGTGTGCAGTTTCAAACTGCCATTTCGACCTAGCAAGTGCACCCACGTGCCAGGCCCAAAACGTTCCTTTTATTACATATAAGGCACCCCTAAGGTAGGCCAATGGTAGCCCCATGGGAAGGGTGCAGTGTTTTTAAAAGGGCATGTACTGGTGTGTTTTACATGTCCAAATAGGGAACTACTGCTCATTTAGTTTTTCACTATTGCAAGGGCTATCTCTTCATACATTAACATGGTGATAGCCTTGAAATACCCTTTAAGTTTAATTTCCCATTGGGAGCAAATAGAGATTTGGAGTTTGAGGTCTCTGACCTCACAATGTAAAAATACACCTTTTGGTGAAGTTGGTTTTTAAATTGCGTGTTTGATAATGCCACTTTTAGAAAGTGGGCATTTTCTTGCTTAAACATTCTGTGCCTCTGCCTGCCTGTAGAATACACGTCTGCGTTGGCTGACAGTTGGGCTCTTGCGCATTCACTCTAGACAGTCACACAAAGGGAGCCTAGGTGTGCCTTGCATATCCTGATGGGCCATCACTAGGCTGATAGGCCTTCCTGAGCTAGAGTGGTGGGAGGAGTTGTCACTGACACCTGAATAGGGCTGTGCCTGTCCTCACACAAAGCTGTGTCCAAGCCCCCCTGTACTGTGTCTGGAGCCAGGTCAGGGAAAGGCAGGGCCTTGAGCACTACAAAGACTTTCCTTTTAAGTTTGCCTAATTCAAAGGCAGAAACTGGTATAGTACTGGAGTTGTGACACCGTAACTTCAGAATACTTCTGAACTGAAGACATTATGCCAGGAAGAAGATCTGGATGCTGTAGGAGGGACTGCCACTCTGCCTGTTACTTTGTTGTGCTGGCCTGCTGCTTGCTGATTGCTGCTTCTGTCCTGGGGGTGAAAGGACTGGACTTTGCTTCTTACATCCTGCTTCCAAGGTTCTCCAAGGGCAAGTGCATGCTTGCCTCCTGTTAAGTCTCAGGGTCATCAAAGACTTCACCTACCAGTGCCTGGGCTCTTCTGCTGTGAGTCCTGACTTACCAAGTGGTGCCAAATCCTGTTCCTCGGTCCTTGAAAGTAGAATCTGGTGATCTTAAAGAGAAAATCCATGCATTGACTTCCAGCTCCTGTTTTCTAGATGCATTGATGCAGAAGATCGATGCATCGCTGCTGCCTGCTCCAAAGCGTGGTTCCTGATCGGCACATCAACCCTGTTTTTCACTGCAGGCCCCAGCTTGCCATTGCAGCGCATCAAAGCACTGCGTCACCGATGTCCGACTCTGACACAGCACCTACTTGTGGCTGAAGAATCGACGCAGCTCCTGCTTCAGCTAGAAAATTGATGCAGTGCCTGCTTCACTGTTGGCGCTACGATGCAACGCGTCTGGAGTTTTGACGTATTGTCCCTCAACAACGATACTTCATTGACACTGCACCCCAGTAAGGAACCCAGGCCGCATATCCGGAAGCTGACGAATAACCTCCCCTTTCAGTAAGGAACGGACGCATCACCTCTGCTGACAGTAAAGAACCGACCCATCACCTCCACTGGCAAGTAGTAAAGAACCAATGCATCACCTCCCCAGGCAGTAAGGAACTGATGCATTGCTTTGCTTTTACGGCTCCTCACCGCCTCTGTGCCTGGCATCGTCTTTCATTTTTGACGCATCCAAGGTACTTTGTGCTAAAACTAATGCATCCATTGATTTCTATGACTAAAATTGCTTAACCTTTTAAAAGTGATATTTTGACTTGTGTATGTTTGATCTTTGTTGTCTTGGTCTTGTTTTATTCAGATAAATATTGGCTATTCTTCTAAACTGGTGTTGTTTTCACTGTGTTACTGTGTACATATGCTTTACATATTGCCTCTCAGATAAGCCTGACTGCTCGTGCCAAGCTAACAAGGGGGTGAGCAGGGGTTATCTTAGCTGTGCGACTCTCTTACCCTGACTAAAGTGAGGGTCCATATGTGGACAGGGTACTAACCACTGCCAACTAGAGACTCCTTTTCTAACAGTTGCCATTAATGGCTGCTTTGCATGATAGTGTTGTACCATTCTTATGCTTAGTTTTCACATTTTCTCTGAGAGTACTGTCTAACTGACAATGTAAAAAAAAACATTCTAACCAACCAACTCAATTCACAGGTATGTGAATTAGAGTGTAGTTTAAAAAATGTAATTGAAAAGTTATGTGTGTTCATGAGGTTGATGAAAGTAGTTAGACCTCTGGATGAACCACCTCACCGCCTTCACCTGCTCCGCCCTCATTATTGACTCAGCTAAATCCCTCGGAATCACCCTCGACAAGCACTTGAACATGAAGACTCATATTAGCAATGTTTGCAAGGGAGCTAACCACCTGATGAGGACACTCAGGAATCTCAAACCTTTCCTCCCACAAGCTGACTTCAAGCAAGTGGTCCAAGCGCTGGTTTTGCCGAGGCTAGACTATGGCAGTGCTACGCTCTGTGGTCTCCCCAATTATACCTTGGCCCCACTAAGGGCCTCATTGAATGCGGCGGCCAGATTGGTCACGGGTACCAAAAGAAATGCGCACATCTCCCCAGTCTTAAAATCACTAAACTGGCTACCCTACGAAGCAAGAATACAGCTAGATTGCCTGCCTATCACACAAAGCCCTCCATTTCAAAACCCCCAGTTATCTATCGCAAAAGCTGGAACTATCCGGAGGGGGTAGACCCTCCAGGAGTGCTAACTCCCTCCTCCTGAAACCTCAGATCTTTCGCAAAAGGAGAACGTGTCACCGAGCTTTCTCCAGCTCTGCACCAAAGATCTGGAACTCTCTCCCACCAGAAATACGGAGAATCTCCTCCAAGGTTGCTTTCAAAGTGAAAGTAAAAAGATTTCTTATGAACAAGTTCTTACCTTAATAGGGTGCTGGATTGTTCTGCTCTAAGGCATTGGACTTACACCTTTAAGTCTGTAAGATAAAACTAATTTCCCTTGGAAATCACAATATATGGAGGAAACTCATTCATCCACTACTCACACTCTAGATCATTCAAATCACTCCCTGAACTTCAACCATGTACCAGGTCTTTCTGTAATAAACCCAAAATCTGATATAGCGTTGTTAAAATTTTATTTTGTATGATTCATAAAAAACAGATACATTTCATATAAAAATATTCGTAAAAAATATACATAAAAACATTCATATGGTGAATACAAATCACCCAAATTTTCATCACAGTAGATACTATCTAAAGAAAAAACTTCACCCTAAAACTATCTCAAAGAAAAAGTCAAAAACCCCAAGGAAGCACAATAATATACACTGTTGCTAGCATAGATCCAACTCTTTACTTCATAAACAGAAAAAACTGGTGAGAATCTTGATCTTATCCAGGTAAATCTGATTTGTTGGATTACTTAAAAAACTAGCGTCGACGCGTTTCGGTGGTATTAAAAATCCTATACAGAACCACCTTCTTCAGGACTCAACAATAATGTGGGTTTATTCTTGTAAACAGTAGATTATTATCTGCATAGATGAAAAAGAAAGAATATATATATGTATTGCATCATTGTATCATTGTTTCCTTTTCTATAATCTAATGCAGTTTTTAATGTAAATATGCTTATATCACACATGCTTTATACTTTGGAATCCTCCTATACATTGCAAAACTGATCATATTTGCCTTTAATAAACATATTATGAACATATTACAAACATACCAGCTAGTATGCTACATCACGATTTTGTTTTTACTCGGAAAGACCCCTAGTTTATCAAAAGGAGGAAACTCCATAATCCAACACTCCTATCACATTTTCTCCATCCACACTCTCTCAATGCTCACCTTAGCCAAGTTAAACTCATATTCTTCTCTTTAAAATCGGAAATATAATGGAAACGGCTTCGTTTATATAAATCTGCCGTTGCTCTTCATCCTGAGCGTATTTTCAGACCCTAAAAATATTGGTCATTGCTGTGTACCAAAAATAAAGGAACATAAGTAAGGGTAGAGGAAGGGTTTCTTGTACTTATTATGATATTATTCTAATATTTCTAAGAACCAGACCAATTTCACACACATAATTCTCCCCCCCCCAAACAAATTTTCCACTTTACCTTGTATATTACAAGGGATCCTGACTTCACTTTATAATTCTTGATCGTGATGTCGTTCCAGTATTCAATATAATTTCTTTTTCTCGTGGACCTTTGAAGATAATAAATCTTAATCATTACCTATTTTTCTGTTTAGAGCCTATATGGCTAGTTATTTATCTCCTTAAAATTGTCATGGCTTACCTCACTTTATAGAGGGTCTTCCCATAAATACTATTGGGCAAATTCTTTATATCGGGGTCCACGTTTCTTACAAAGTTATCCTCCCACAGGCCGTATGTCTATATTGCCTGTTTTTCAAACCGCCATACGCAGTCGGCTAAAAGTAGATCCTAAGGGATAAAATAATGACACTCACTTTACTGTTTATATTGCTCAAATTCATGGCGTAAATATAGCTGACCCTATCTAAGTCTTATTTACATTAGGCTTGTCCTACTAGTTTCCCTGTCTTTCATTAAGTTTATTTAAATGGCGTCGTTTCCTATGAGGTTTTAAAGCAAACCCAGTGTATACAAGGGTGTTCCCTTATACCATTGGTCCCTCTTTGATGTAGTAGGTCGGTCTAGGTTTATAATTAGAAGTAGCTGAGATATACGGGGACATATATTGGTCTATTAGTGCGACTTAAGTTGGCGCAGACAAGTGAGTGATAAACAGAAACACTATTATAATTACAACTAGATCCTGTAACTATATGTATTTCATTGAGTTTCGAGACTAACTTTTTAACACACTATAAGATGGCCACTAGTCATGCGCAATAGGAAGCTAACAGAGATTTAAAATGATGCCGTATTAATTAAAATTTAATTAGGAAGATTGGCCAAAGATATATATAATTTAGTAAGAGGGAGCTAATACATGAAGTAAGTGAGAATGCAGCTTTCTACCGTATTGATGTCAACAGAGTGAAGACACGACGGTATCATATGGCCAGAAAAAGAGTAGGATTAGTAAAAGAACCTTTGCACCCTATGTTCAAGCTATTTAAGGGCCATTGTGCCATATACAAGAGGGACCAATGGTATAAGGGAACACCCTTGTATACACTGGGTTTGCTTTAAAACCTCATAGGAAACGACGCCATTTAAATAAACTTAATGAAAGACAGGGAAACTAGTAGGACAAGCCTAATGTAAATAAGACTTAGATAGGGTCAGCTATATTTACGCCATGAATTTGAGTAATATAAACAGTAAAGTGAGTGTCATTATTTTATCCCTTAGGATCTACTTTTAGCCGACTGCGTATGGCGGTTTGAAAAAACAGGCAATATAGACATACGGCCTGTGGGAGGATAACTTTATAAGAAACGTGGACCCCCGATATAAAGAATTTGCCCAATAGTATTTATGGGAAGACCCTCTATAAAGTGAGGTAAGCCATGACAATTTTAAGGAGATAAATAACTAGCCATATAGGCTCTAAACAGAAAAATAGGTAATGATTAAGATTTATTATCTTCAAAGGTCCACGAGAAAAAGAAATTATATTGAATACTGGAACGACATCACGATCAAGAATTATAAAGTGAAGTCAGGATCCCTTGTAATATACAAGGTAAAGTGGAAAATTTGTTTGGGGGAGAGAATTATGTGTGTGAAATTGGTCTGGTTCTTAGAAATATTAGAATAATATCATAATAAGTACAAGAAACCCTTCCTCTACCCTTACTTATGTTCCTTTATTTTTGGTACACAGCAATGACCAATATTTTTAGGGTCTGAAAATACGCTCAGGATGAAGAGCAACGGCAGATTTATATAAACGAAGCCGTTTCCATTATATTTCCGATTTTAAAGAGAAGAATATGAGTTTAACTTGGCTAAGGTGAGCATTGAGAGAGTGTGGATGGAGAAAATGTGATAGGAGTGTTGGATTATGGAGTTTCCTCCTTTTGATAAACTAGGGGTCTTTCCGAGTAAAAACAAAATCGTGATGTAGCATACTAGCTGGTATGTTTGTAATATGTTCATAATATGTTTATTAAAGGCAAATATGATCAGTTTTGCAATGTTTAGGAGGATTCCAAAGTATAAAGCATGTGTGATATAAGCATATTTACATTAAAAACTGCATTAGATTATAGAAAAGGAAACAATGATACAATGATGCAATACATATATATATTCTTTCTTTTTCATCTATGCAGATAATAATCTACTGTTTACAAGAATAAACCCACATTATTGTTGAGTCCTGAAGAAGGTGGTTCTGTATAGGATTTTTAATACCACCGAAACGCGTTGACGCTAGTTTTTAAGGAATCCAACAAATCAGATTTACCTGGATAAGATCAAGATTCTCACCAGTTTTTTCTGTTTATGAAGTAAAGAGTTGGATCTATGCTAGCAACAGTGTATATTATTGTGCCTCCTTGGGGTTTTTGACTTTTTCTTTGAGATAGTTTTAGGGTGAAGTTTTTTCTTTAGATAGTATCTACTGTGATGAAAATTTGGGTGATTTGTATTCACCATATGAATGTTTTTATGTATATTTTTTACGAATATTTTTATATGAAATTTATCTGTTTTTTATGAATCATACAAAATAAAATTTTAACAACGCTATATCAGATTTTGGGTTTATTACAGAAAGACCTGGTACATGGTTGAAGTTCAGGGAGTGATTTGAATGATCTAGAGTGTGAGTAGTGGATGAATGAGTTTCCTCCATATATTGTGATTTCCAAGGAAATTAGTTTTATCTTACAGATTTTGAGTGCTCTGTTCCCTTGGATCTTAGAGCCACCTCTCTGGTTTTGTTTATACTTACACCTTTAAGCCCTGCGTTGGATGTAATTCTTGTTCTTTTTTTTTTTCCTTCTCAAATCATTTGCTCCCCTCCTATTTTGCTATGTACCAGTTATTATCTTACTCTTTGTCGACCTCTTGCATTTGTATCCGTTCTTGTTCTGTGAGTTCTATTTTGATATGTGCTCTGGTTGGTAGCCCGATTTGACACATGTACTGCAACTTTTACCTTCCTCTCCCAACTATTGTAAAGCGCTTTGATATCCCTCGGGATCATGTTCGCGCTATATAAAACTTTATAAATAAATGAATAAATACATAAATAAATAAATGATATTTAAAAAAGTATTGTGAGTGTAAGAGGGCATTTGCGAGTGGGTGTGTGAGTGTTTTTGTGGATTTATGAATGGATTTGTGGGTGTCTCTGTGGGTGTGAGGGTGAGAATGTGAGTGTCTGTGTGGTTCTGAGAGTAGGGCTGTGAGTAGTCCATTCATCAAGTGTTGCCCTGGACCTATAAGGCATGCGTTTGTAGTTTTACTGCATGGTCAAGGTGGCATTAAAAACTCCTTGCTAAGGGTTAAACTTCTATTATACTATGTACTAGTTACCCCTTAGGTAGGGTGTAGCTAAGTCACACGGCAGGGTGCTATGTGGTTAGTAGGTAAGACATGCAGTTTGAAGTCTCAGTCACTCACATGTGTACTTTGAGACCCCTAGACACAGTTAAATATCCAGTCTCCCACCCGTATTGCAACTTATATACATATTTGAAAAACAGAGTAACTCATCTAGCCAGTGAGAGAAAGACAGAGGCATGTAGCTATTCAGTGACAATCATATACAGCACTTATGTATCCAGCCGTAACAGAGCCAGTTGCACACAGAGTTAAAAAACAACAACACTCAGTAATAGAGGCATATATAAAGCCACTAACATGCATATATAGAGACCCATAGAGATACTAAGACAGCTAGTCATATAGCAACTTAGTTACTTACACATCCAGTGACACAGCCAGACAGGGACTGATACACTTATTTAGATGTGTACTGAAGTAGTGATACTCCCAGTGACTCATCCAGACTAGTAGTCCTTTAAACATGTGGTCTGCCTGCTACTGCAGATGTTGTGTGTGCAATTTTGCTGCCAGATCGAGTTGGCATTTAAAACTCCTTGCCAAGGCTTAATCTTCCATTCTACTACATATAAGTCACCCCTAACGTAGGGTGTACGTAGATCAGGGTAATATGTGCTTAGAAGGTAAGATGTACTTTAAAGTCTCAGTGAGTCACATGTGCTCTTCCAGATCGATATGTCCAGTTATACATTCAGTCTTCCACCCATACTGTGACTCACATACCTATTAACAAAAGCATAGAGGCACTCACCCACCCACTCATTCAGACAGAGACAGAAACACTTACACATTCAGTCACGTGCCCATACAGCACTTATGTTTTTAACAGTTGCACACTAAATTATAAACCCCAACACTCTAAACAGATAGCAAGACCGGTAGTCAGATGGCGAGTTAGTTACTTACATATCCAGTGACACACCCAGAGAGGGACTAAAGCACTTATTTGCATATGTACTCAAATGTTGACACTCCTAGTTACCCATCCAGAAAAGTAGACCTTTAAACATGTGTTAGGCCTTCTGCTGCAGTTTTACTGGCCAGGCGAGTTGGCATTTTAAACTACTTGCTAAGCTTTAATTTCCCTTCTATTACATATAAATCATCCCTAAGGTAGGCCGTAGGTAGGCCATAGGGCATGGTTCTTTGTGCTTAAAAAAGTAAAATATGTGCTTTTAACTTTTACTGAGTTACACACGCATTTACAGTCTCATACACCCAGTTATACATCCAGTCCTCCACCCATACTGCAAGTTGCATACGTATTTACAAAAGCATAGAGGCACTCACCCACCCAGTCAGACAGAGACGGAGACACTGACACATTCAGTCACATGTCCTTACTGCACTCATGTATCCAGTAGCAACAGAGTCAGTTGCACACACAGTTATATAGCCTAACACTTAGAAACAGAGCCAATAAGTAATATATAAACCAGTTATATGCACATATTCAGACCTATAGAGATACTAAGCCACCTAGTCATATAGCGACATAGTTACTTACACATCCAGTAACACACCCAGAGAGGTACTGATGCACTTATTCAGGTTCATACTCAGGTAGTGACTTTCTAAGTCACCTATCCAGACAAGCAGCTCTTTAAACATGTGTCGGGGCTGCTACTGCACAGCTTGTGTACACAGTTTTACTGCCAGGTTGAGTAGGCATTTAAAACCCCCTGCCAAGACTTAAACCTCTTTTTCTCTACATACAAGTGACCTTTAATGTAGGCCGTTGGTAGACTTACACTGATACACCTTTAATATAGGCCATAGGAAGACAATCTGGGACCTCCTAGACTCCGTTGCCCCCAGCTTCACCTTACTCATGGAAACCTGGACGAACCCTGGCTTGGGCCTGGACATCGCCATTGCCATTCCTGACGTATAAAAGATCACGCGCAAGGACCACACTGACTGACCCGTTGGAGGCATCGCCACCATCCACAAGAACTCTCTCTGCCTGACCACCCACCAGACGATCCCATGGCAACCATGGAACATCTCCACTTCCAGGTCCAGACCAACTCCACCACTACCCTCCATGGGACCCTCGTCTACAAACCTCCTGGCCCCCACTCACCCTTTACCGATGCCATCAACAACTTCATTGCACCCCAGGCTCCCACATCCACCGATTACATCCTACTCGGCGACCTCAACTTCCACCTGGGCAACCCCAATGACCAGAACATGGCATGCCTTCTGGAGAACCTCACCAACATCGGACTCAAGCAGCTAGTCACCTCTCTGACCCATGCAGCAGGACACACGCTCTACCCCATCTTCTCTGCCAGTGAAAACATCACCTACAGCCACACCTCTAAACTCCTCTGGACCTACCAGCACTGGGCCCACTTCGCCTTTACCAAACCCACCGCACACCAATGCACCCACCGACCCCCGCAACTGGAGCAAGGTCACTGAAGAACATCTCACTGCCTCCCTCAACACGACCATACTGCCGACATCCAAAAAAGCCAATACCTCAGCACGCAACCTCCACCGATGGATCACCAACTGCTCCGACGCACTGGCTCCCCTCAAGATAGCACCCGGCAAGCAAAAAGCCCAGACAGCCAGCTGGCTCACTCCCGCCATCCACGAGTCCAGACGTACCTGTAGACAGCTCAAGAAGAGATGGAGAAACAACAAAACCCCTGAAACCCGCGCAGCCTTCAAAGCTGCCACCTCCGAACAACACACCCTCCTCAGAACCCCAAAGAAAATGGCCTTTTAAGTCTGAATCAATGCACACAACAGCAAAGAAGTCTTTGCCATCATCAAGGAGTTTGCCAAACCCCAAAGCGAGACCACAGAAGTCCCACCCTCCAAAGACCTCTGCAACAAATTCGGCACCTACTTCCACCACAAAAGCAAGCAGATCTATGACAGCTTCGACACCCAAGACCCACCCATTACTCCTGCCACCACCTCTTGAGATGCCGCCACCCCTCAACAGACTCTGCTCAACTGGACCCCGCTCACCACAGACAACATTCTCAAGACCATGAAAAGCATTCACTCGGGAGCCCCGCGGACACCTGCCTGCATCAAATCTTCCACAGAGCCGCCACCACCATCGTTTCCAAACTACATCACACCATCAACTGCTCCATCGAAACTGACACAATCCCCGATGACAGGAAACACGCAGAGATCAACCCCCTGCTGAAGAACCATCAGCCAACCTAACAGACCTCAAGAACTTTAGTCCCATCTCCCTGCTTCCCTTCCCAGCGAAGACCATCGAGAAGGCCATCAACGCCCAACTCTCCGAGTTCATTGAAGTCAACCACGTCCTGGACTCTTCCCAATCCAGATTCCGAAGCAACCACAGCACCGAGACCGCCTTCCTCTCTGCCACTGATGACATCTGCTCTGTCCTCGACCTGGGAGAAACAGCAGCCCTCATCCTCCCGACCTCTCAACTGCCTTCGACACCGTCTATCACCGCACCCTTATCACAAGACTCCACGATGCCAGCATCAACGACAAAACCCTGGACTGGTTCCATTCCTTCCTCACCGGCAGAACACAGCGAGTCAGACTTTCCCTGTTCCTCCCGGAACCCACAGAGTTCAGCTGAGGAGTGCCTCATGGCTCCTCCCTGAGCCCCACATTTTTCAACATCTACATGGCCCCACTCAGAGCCATCATCAGGAGCCACGGACTCAACATCATTTCCTACGCTGATGACACCCATCTGATTCTCTCCCTCACCAACGAGCCCACCACAGCCAGAAACAACTTTCACAACGCCGTCGTCACCTGGATGAGAGACAGCTGCCTCAAGCTCAACTCGGACAAGACTGAAGTCCTCATCCTGGGGCCCAACACCTCCGTCTGGGATGACTCCAGGGGGCCCGCCAAGCTAGGAATCCCCCACACCCACTGACCATGCACAAAACCTCAGCGTCATACTGGAATCCTCGCTCACCATGAACCACCAGATCAACGCCATCCCCTCATAATGATTCCACACTCTTCGCCTGCTTTGGAAAACCTTCATATGGATGCCCACTGAGGCCAGGAAGACGGTCACCCATGCACTCATCAGCAGCAGACTCAACTACGGCAACGCACTCTATGCAAGCAATACCCAAATACTCCTCAGAAAACTTCAGAATGTGCAGAATGCTGCAGCCAGATTGGTCCACAATCTTCTCCACCGCAGCCACCTCTCCGAACACCTACGAAGACTCCACTGGCTCCCAGTCAACAAAAGAGTCACCCTCAAGCTCCCCACTCATGCCTACAAAGCCCTCAATGATGCCGGACCAGCATACCTGAACCACTGCCTCTTATTCCACGCACCCACTAGACACCTCCGCTCTGCCCAACTAGCCCTTGCCACCCTCCTTGGATCCGCATGACCAGGACCAGAGGAACATCCTTCCCCTATCTCACTGCCAAATCATGGAACGTCGTGCCTCTTTACCTTAGATTCTCTCCGTGCCTAACACACTTCAGGAAGGATCTCAAGACCTGGCTCTCCAAAAGAACCACAGAGCCCAGTAGTACCTGCTCCCCCCAGCGTCTTGAGACCCTCATGGGTGAGTAGCCACATTAAACAACCACTGATTTATTGATTGATTGATTTATACATACACAGACACACCCAAGCACCCACTTACTTATGCCTACACTAACACACCCAGGTGCAAACTGATGTGCATAGTGACACAGCCACACATACACTAATGCATACACTGATACACCCAGGCACACACTGATGCACACACTAACATACCCAGTCATAAACTGACCCATACAATAAGACACCCAGGCACACACCGATGCATACACTGATATGCCCAGGCACACACACATGCATACACTAACACACACAGGCACACACTTATGCATACAATGACACACCCAGATACACACTGAAGACTACACCGACCCACCCAGGAACACACTTATGCCTACACTACCACACCCAGTTACACTCTGATGCAAATAGTGATACAGCCATGAGCTGCTGATCAGCCGCCTCCTAAACATTGGAATTGGAGGAGCGGCTCTTGCCCTTTTAAAATCCTTTTTGCTGGGTCAAGAACAATTGGTGGCAGTTTATGAATTCACTTCTGAACCATTCTATTTCCCTTGTGGGGTTCCCTAGGGTTCTTTGTTATGCCCTACACTGTTTAACGTTTATGTCACAACCATGGTCATTCTCATCAGATCGTTCAGGTTTCCATTTGCCTCTTATGATGACGATACTCAGATCATGTTTTCCGTGACTAAGAATGAGTAGAACATGGGTACTCAATTCCATGAATGTATGAGGTAGTCAGCAACTGGATGGCAAAGAATTGCTTGAAATTAAACTCTGGCAAAACAGAGGTCATCCTGTTTGGTAACCAAGCTTCCTTCTGGTCCCCTTTGTGGTGGCTTCAGGAACTGGGTACCCTTCCGATCCCTGTTAGGAAAGTCTGCAACCTGGGAGTACTAGTTGATGACAAACTCCCTTTTGGGGCTCAGGCAAACACGGTTATATCCGCTTCTTTTTACACCCTTAGGGCCTTAAAGAAGAGCCTTCCCTACATCCCTTCAGATCTTCAGAAAACAGTAGTCACTTCCATGGTTCTGTCGAAAATCGACTACTATAATGGTCTCTACACAAACATGCAACAGCAACATATGAATAAATTGCAAACCCTGAAAAGCGCAGATGCACAACTGCTGCTAGGAATCCCTAGGTTTATATCTGCTTACATGACATTAAAAAGGTTGCATTGACTTCTAGTTAGACAAAAAATTACTTTTAAGGCCCTTTGTATCAATTTCAAAGCCCTTCAACAAATAGAACCAAATTATCTGAAAGGAAAATTCAAATGGTATTTACCACTTTGTACATTACATTCCTCCTAAGCTAAAAATGTTGCAGTTTCAAAAATTAGACTCACCTCCTGGGTGGAAGAAGTTTTGTGACTGGTGCATCAAAAATCTGGAACGCCTTACCCCTCCACATCAAATCAATGAATAAACTGCTCCCTTTTAGGAAAGCTCTCAAAACATGTTTTTTTTTGTCTCAGTGAGCATAACAGCTTAGGTTTCAGTTGAGCTAGCTCCAAGACACCTTCGGGTATACATGCGCTCTAGAAATAAATATAACATAACAGCCACACATACAGTAATACATACACTGACACCACAAGGCACACACTGATACACACTAACACACCCAATTACACTGACCCATACACTAAGACACCCAGGCACACACTGATCCATACATTGACACGACCAGGCAGACAGTGGTGCATATGTTGACACACTCATATACATTCTGGTGTATAGAGTAGCACTCCTACGCAGACAATGATATATAGACATATATGCCAAAGCAGACAGTCTTGGATGCACTGAGATATCCAGACAAACACTCATGCATACACTAACACACCAAATGACACACTGATGCATACACTGACACACTCAGTCACACACTGATCCATACACTTAGATACCCTAGCAGACACTTATAAATACAGTGATACACCCAGGTGCACACTGATACATATGCTGACACACTCATGCACACACTCATGCATATGCTGACACACACAGGCATACACTGATGCATATACAGACACACCCAGCCACACTCTCATAGATACATTTAGACAGCCAGGGACACACTGATACACACACTAACACATCCAGTGACTCACTGACCCATTCAATAAGAAACCCAGGTAGAGACTGATATAGATGCTGACAGACCCATTTGAACTCATGCGGTGGTACTCCCAGGTGCACAGTGATGTATACACATACACACCCAAGCAGGCAGTAAAGGATACACTGAGATATCCAGGCACACACTCATGAATGAATGAATGACAATTTGTTGAGCGCGATAGCTACCCTTAGGCGTCCTAGCGCTGCGGACAATACGGGCATGAAAGACACTTGGGGCTGTCCAGGTTTATTGAAACAGAAAAGTCTTGAGGAGCTTACGGAATGAGAGTATATTAGACTCTGATCGCAGATGCGGGGGGAGAGCATTCCATAGTTTGGTCGCGTTGTGCGAGAACGAGCGGCCACCACATCTAGTTCTTTTTATCCTGGGTACTTTGGCAAGAAGAGAGGAGGATGACCTAAGCTGTCTAATCGGCCGGTAGGGAGTGATCAACGGTTGATTTATGGCGGGGCCTGTCTTCCAGAAGGCACTGTGGGTGATACAGAGGGCCTTGAATTTAATTCTCTCCCGGACTGGGAGCCAATGTAGGCTTCTGAGGCCAGGACTAATAGGAGATCGACGGGGAGTCTGAAGAAGCGTTCGAGCGGCGCAGTTTTGAATGACCTGAAGCTTATTCAGAGTGGATTGCGGGGCTCCCAGATAGAGGGCATTTCCGAAGTCTAGGCATGACAGAATAAGGCCCTGGACCATGATCTGTCTCGCCTGGAATGGAAGTAAGGGGAGAACCTTCCAAAGCAGCCTCAGTAGACCATAGCAAGTGGCCGCGAGTTTGGATACTCATGCATACACTAATGCATACACTAATACTTAAAATGACACACTTATGCATACACTGACAGACCCAGTCACACACTTCTCCATACAGTACCCTGGCATGCATTGACACATACGCTTAGACACCCAGGGACACACTGATGCATATGGTGATTTACCCAGGAACACACTGTTGCATACACTGATACAGGCAGGGACACACAGATATAAACTTGAAAACTAATAGACTTAGGGGCAGATTTTCAAAAAAGTCATGCAATGCAGTGTAGCACCCAAAGAGGCTGCGCTGCAGTGCGTGACAGGGACGGAGCAGGAGAGCGCCATATCTTCAGAGATATGGCTCTCTCCTCCCATCTCCCTAGTGACTGCGCTGATTTCAGCTGCTGAGCGCCACGCACACACATTAGCGTCATAGTGCTAGGGTGTGTGCGTGAGTCTAGCATAGGTTTTGTACAGGAAGGTTACCCTTCCTGTACAAAATACCATGCCTAGACAAGTTTTAAAGATTTCCCACTTTGTATGTGTGCTGCACACTGCAGTATGCATGCAAAATCGGGAAAAAGGAGAAATGAAATGATTTCTCCTGATAGCGACTCCTCTGAAGTGGCCTTAACGTTTGGCGCTAAACCCTGTCTACAACTGTTTGTAGACAAAATTTGCATCAAAAGACATGGGTGGTCACATGGGAATGCCCATTTACCACCCATGTAACGCCCTCTTGGCGCTAAGTAACACAAACAAGTTTTGCGCTGGAAAGTAAATTCCCCCAAAACATTTTGTGCTGGCTAGCGTCACTTTTGTGATGCTAACCCAGCCAAAATGTTTGAAAATCTACCCCTTTGAGTGGTTATAATATAGTAACGTAGCTGTTTATGTTGGCAGTTAAATGCTTAAAATATGTAATTTATTAGTATATAATAAAAATCTAAATGTATTCGTTTGTTTTTTTTCAGACATCTACGTCTACTTAAAAACAGAGAGTTACTATGCCGAAAAAAACAGAAAGAAGAAAGAAACAGAAGAAAGGATACAATCTTCTTACAACAGAGAAATAAAAGGGACAGAATGTGGGTGCTGTGCTTAAAGAGAAAAGAGCGGCTGGTAAGAAAACTAGGAAATTTCTTAAAATAGTAGGTGGAAAACTGCAAAGTGAGCAAAAGCAAGTCAATAAATAGCAAAGTTTCAAATCAGCTAAGAAAGGACAAAAAGTAAGTGACATTAAGAATACTAAATCGTATAAGAAAACAGATAGTTTATAACGAAGACAGAGGCAGTTCAAGGAAAGAAGAGTCAGGATGTTTAATAGTAGTGTAATTCAGAATCTCATATGAACTATGAAGCAATGTAAAAAGAGAAGAGAAGCAGTCAAATAAAAGGAACGTGTTGCGGCTGAGGACGATAAGGCATTTGCCCTGAAAAGCAAGCTATTTATTTTGATTCTGAGCAGAATGAGAAGACTGGATAAAACAGTGTTATCTATGAAGAGAAGAAGCCAAAAGAAAAGACGAGTGAATAAAAGTATTTCCTGTAACATTTTCTGCTGGGAATGGAAGCATACTTCCAGTACTGAGCCTTTCTTTAATGAAGAAAACTACTTTCAAGAGCATACATTAGTGCATGCAGTTGAAACAACTGATTGATGTTATGAGGTGAATGATGGTACTCCCATTCCAAAAGAGGAGATGGTTCCTAGGAATGTTGAAGAAGTGATAGCTGAAGAGGTACATGGAATGCGTAGACAGGCCCCTGTATAAAATGGAACTGTAGCAGTATTTGCAGTGTTCAGCAGGAATCAATTGATATACTGAGAGCTTTCCTACGTATGTTTCCTTGCAGAAATCTGAAACCAAAAATCAGAATTTTACAAGGATTAGATCCATGCAAAGTAGGGAAGCATACTCATTAACACGGACATTCACTAGCATGTCTATCAAAGAAAGTATGCCAAAGCACCTTTCATCACTTCAGAATGTTGGCTGTTCATCACTCTAAAATGCAAAATGTAGTTAGGAGGCTTTACTATGTGAAAAGTCCTGCCTTATGTTTAGGAGAAATGAATAGAGCTCTATTGCATGGTACAGTAGCAAAGGTAGAACATTTTGTGAAGGTGTGCAGTTTCGTTTCTTTGGTCCTGAACAAGAGTCTATGGAAAATGAAGAGTTGGTTACTGGAGGTGTAAAGGAACAGGACGCAGGCATTAGTATTGATAACTTTACACAAGAGATTGCAAAGTTTAACACAGTTTCTTCAGAGAAACTGGACTTTTTGTATCTGTTATCAATGCACCCACTACAAAAGCGAAACTTCGCAATGTTGTTCTCTACTCAAAAACGGAACAAGAGAACAGAGATAAGTGGCAAGAACTTGCTGTATATTTATTTGTAGAGGAACACTTTAATTTGTCCACACGGGAAATTATATGAAAGTATTGCTATGATATGTTAGAGGATGAGAAAATGCCAGCCAGAGCACCACATAACAAGTTAGAATTAGTATCAATTTCAGAAGAACTTTGTGAATGAAATGTTTATGAAATAATTCTCATACAATGTATTCATCCTTTTAATGCAATAGTTTGTATGAAACCAAAGACAGGGAAGCTCCTACCAACTGAGCTACAGAAAGGCCTTAAGGAAGAGTTGTCTACTTAACTTTAAAATGTAAACGGAATATTGAAACTGTAGGGGTAGAGAGAGATATTGATGAACCACTTATCACTCTAGTAAATGGTGTGCCTAATAAGAACAAAAAAATCTGGCAAGAGTTAGTGGATGTTAGTAAAGTAAAAAGAGCAACATTATAGCTCATACAAAATAATATTTATTATACAAATGCTGATGTTGTTCCAGATGTAACATGTATGGGGGATGTAACATTGCAATCAAGTAGACAGCTTGAAAAAGTGGATCGATCCAGACAACAAGAAAGTTATGAACACTACAGAGTACATCCCCTGCATTCTGAAGAAGTTATTGGTGATGCTATTGATCTCTTTCAAATGAAACAAGCAAAAGGAGCTCCCATGGGTGTGTGGAAGAAAGGTTTATAGGCTTGCTGTTTTCCACAACTGTTTCCTACTGGAGCAGGTAGCTGCTGTGATGACCACCCCGTACAAATACCAGCAGTTGAATACCGTACCGATCAACCAGATTCTATTCTGAGGATCCTAGATTTTGCCAGTGTATTCCATATATATTCTATCTTCTGTTTTGAGAGTGACTTGCCTGGACTATCATATGCTGTAAACCATATACTGAGACAGGAGTTAATCTTCAAAATCTCTCTGCAAAGGAATTTGTTGACAAAGTTCATCAAAAGGATGAAAAGTTAGAATACAACTTGATTAATTTGATGGCATGCCAACGTGGCACCAGTGAGAATTGGAATCCTCGTTATGGAGAACTGAAATGTATGTTGAGAAACCTAGGTGCACCTACTTGGTTTCTGACAATCAGTTGTGCTGAGTACATGTAGGATGACCTGCTTGAACGTTTGAGAGAAGTAAACTCAAACATTATGGATATCAATGAGAAGACAGCAGGAGAACTTTGCTATTTGGATCCTGCTAATTTTTGTAGATATTTTAACCACAGGTTTCAAGCCAAGCTGTCTTCCATCTGCAACAAAACAAATCCTCCTCTTGGCGAAGTAACTGTTTTCTTTTGGTATAAAGAGTACCAAGCAAGAGGTGCTCCTCATATTCACATGCTGTTATGGATAAAAGATGCACTGAAATTTGAAATAGACAGTGATGAGTCTGTACTCTCTTTCATAGAACAGTATGTGCCATGCGCCATCCCGAAAGAGAGTGGTGAAAAAAGCTTGAGACACCAAGTTCCGCACTTTCAAACACATAGATGTGGGAAGCACTGTTGTCGAAAATACAGTTGCAATGCAAAATTTTACACAAGGTGTCGGTTTGGATTTCCGCAACCTGCCATTTCCAAAGGAAGAGTGAACAGCTTTTTATCTGCAGCCAGACATACATTAAGACGAAAATCACCGAAAGACACATACAACCTCAGAAGAAGAGAGGCCTCCAAGTATATTAATGACTATCACCCTGTGATTCTCAAAATGTGGAATACTAATATGGATATACAGTTTATTGCAGACAGCTCCATCGCTGTTGCTCATTACATCACTTCATATATTAAAAAATCAGAGAAGACAGAGATGAAGGAGATGTGGGAGGAGATTTCAGCAGAAACAACTCTAACCAAGAAATTGCACAGCTTCAGCTTGAAAATGCTTTCCCATAGAGAGATAGGGTCCTACGAGTGCTCTGATTGGTTGAGCTCAGCCAGTTTGTTCTCGAAGCCAAGGGTAATTGTTTGAGTAAGTCTGGGCATAGCAAGAATGCGAAATAGAGTGTTGAAGTCTTTCCCGGAAGTTCAGTACCTAGCAGAGTTAGACACGGAAAGTACAGTCATTATTAAATCAAATATGTTGGACACAGGCTATCCAAGAAGAAGTCCACATCTAGAAAACATGTGCCTTTATGAAGTACTTCAATGCTGCTGATATAGAAGCAATGTAACAGAAAACATAGAAGAAGGGAAATATGCAGTAGTTGGATGTGATTGTTGTTTGGTCAGACACACAAAAGGTAATCTAAATAACCACAGAAAACTGAGTTGCCAAACTCCAGACAAAAGAGAGTTTTTATTCAAGCCTTGTTCAGCTGATTCGGAATTACTCGGAGACCAAAGGGCCTCTTACGAGTCTGGCAGTCTTACTGCCATACTGCCACAGCGGCAGTCCCAAGAAGACTGTGGAGTCGGGCGTCATCTGCCCACCCTATTACGATTCATGCAGCCTGAACAACCGACCACGTCAACGGAGTGTGTCCCACCTACGACGTGGCTGTCTGCAATGTTGACGATGCATACTCCGTCGCCATTAGGGTGGTGGGTTCCCACCAAGCAAATTACCAAAATATAGTTGTACTGGCAGTCCCCTGGCGGTGGTTCCCCGATGGCAGTAGTCTGCTGCGGTATGCTCTCAGCAAAGCACCATAACAGAGGCCATTAGCTAGATACTAATACAACACACCTGATGTCCATTGGCCAAGTGGATACACCTGCAAATAACACTATAAAACACACCCCATTTCAGACCATGATCCTTTGCCACTCCACTGCAGCACAGCAAGACAGAGCCCAATTTTTGATGAGATAAGGCAACCCTTTTCCCCCATCTCTTTTACCACTCTTCACACACTTTTGTTGCACATTTTTTCTTACATTCATTGGTGTATTTTTTTCATTGCCACTTGCTTTCATTCAAACAAATCCATGTTTTTCAGAGGCAGAGTTGTCAGTCATGGTGGATGAAATCATAAGAGTACTGCCACAATTGTTTGGAACCTAAGTCCAACATACTACTTTCAGTAAGAAAAGGAAAATGTGGTCCAGAATAGTAGATAGAGAGAATGCTGTAGGTACCACCCTGCACACACAGGAGGAAATTCGGAAGAGGTGGAACGACCTGAGGGGGAAGGTACATTCCCTGGCCTCCAAGCAACACCTGGAGGCCCAGAGGACTGTTGGTGGTCCTCCCAGCACCCCAATACATCTGTTTCCTTGGGAGGAGAAGTTCTTGGCCATCCTACATTCTGGAGGCTTGACAGGAATACATGAAGAAGTGGAGTCTGGTAAGTTACGCCTAACTGTCACAATACCTCAATGACCTGTTTGCTCTCAACTTAGATTTTGCCATTGTGTTGTGTACCCAGTTTGCTAACATGCAATCCTCTAAGTATCAGAGATGATGGTTTGTCTTTTTAATGTATATTGTTGCATATAAGATCACATGTATCAATCTCCATTATATGCCACATGTTGGAATAGTGTCTGTAAGTACATTAGTATAAACATATCATTACAGGGCCCATGATATGTGTTAATATGTAAATGGGTGATCCATCCCAACTGCATTTTGACAACAGGTATGTTACACTAACCATTTTGCAAGTGTTAGCAAGTAGAGATTGAAATGACTACAACTACCATGAGGCCTTGTTTCTGTAACTCAAAACAAGATAAAATTGTGATTTTGCCCATTCTCACTCGCCTGACATATTGCAACTGATGTTCATGTCTAATGGAGTTAACCATTTTGCAAGGGTTGGCAAGTATAGATTGAAATGACTACAACTACCACAAGACCATGTTTCTGAAACTCAAAACAAGATGAACTTGTGATTTTGCCCATTCTCACTTGTCTGACATATTACAGCTTATGTTCATGTCTCATGGAGTTAACCATTTTGAAAGTGTTGGCAAGCATAGATTCAAATGTCTACAGCTACCATGAGGCCCTCTTTCTGTAACTAAAAACAAGATGAAATTGTGATTTTGCTTATTCTCACTTGTCAGAATCTTACAACTGATGTTCAGTTGTCATGGCTGGAGCAATCTACACACAATGCTTTTCTCAGAGACATTTCTGCCTACTTAGCTTTATGTTGTCCGGGTCCCCTCAACTGAAACTGTTGATGATGTTATGAGTGACACTATTCGAAGTGTATAGGTCAAATATTTGTAAGGCATGAAGGTAACTCAGCTGATTAGAAGTGGCAGGTGACCCATTGACTCCTCACTGCTCTCATGATGACTAATGCTAAATATACAACAGAGATGTCTGCGCACCTGTTTTGTACACAGCGAGGCCTTGGAATTGTCAAATACATGTTACCTCTTCAATGTGTCGGCTTAAATATTTGGGAGGTGTCATGATTATTCCTTAATCCAAAGTGCAACATCTCAGGATATCTAATGAGCTGCTTAATTCAAGTACATGCATTTAATGCCTTCAAATGTATTGTTAACAAGTAAGTTCAATACAACTGAAATAAATGACTATAGTAATCTTTACCTGTTTTGTTTTTCATAGGTTTCTACTTACTGTGTCACAAAACATTTCAATGTAGATACCACACTCCCACCAATAACAATGTTCTCTATTTCACAACAGGGTGATCTGGCAGAGCACCTGCCAGAGCTTGGCCACAGAAGAGACACCCACTCCACCCCAGGATCAAGCCCTCGGTGATGACAACACTCATGGAGATCTGGACGTGGATGATAGTGCTGGTCCATCTGGTCAGCCTTATAAGATGGCAATAGTGAGTTTCACTGGGCCCACAACAACACCTCCCACCCAAGCTGCAACACCTCAGGCAACCTCAGTCCCTACAACCTGTGTACCTAGCACAGTTTCAACCATCGTGTGCCCCCCATTTACCACCCCCGCTTGAGAGGATCCAGTGGGAGAGGGCACCCTGAGGCAAAAGAACAGGCTTGTGAGGGTAGGGGTCATGGGAGGGTAACTGTGGGCTGGCAGCGTGAGGCCACTGAGGCCACTCATACCCAGGCCACCATCGACCAAGTCTTGGGATCCTATGGAGTCCCAAGGCGTGATGAGCCAGGTACTCACTGAAATCTGGGAGATGAAGCAGCCTCAGAGGGGAATACACCATGAGATGCAGGCCCATAACACCAACATGGCCTGCCTAATTGGAGTGCTGCAGGACATTCACACACACCTGTGCAGGGCTTTTCCAGCACCATCTACCTCTTCCTGTGGTCCAACAACATCAGGCTCATCAGCATCTGTGGCAGCCACAGAAAAGGGAGGCCCTGCCATAGGAAGACGCACTTGCAGGCACCCCTGTCCCTGCACTTGTGGATCCCCCTGCATTGTCAAGGGGGGGACATCCACGCAAATTTCCAGGAGGTGCGGATGGCAAGACCTCTACCACTGCCAGCAAGAAACCTCATACCTAGGGCCAGAAGTACAACCCGACCAATTTGCAAATAGGAATGTACAACAGTGTCTCAGACACTGTTTGCTATTCCTAATGGGGTCGCAAATTGCCTGCCTCATTAATATTCATGAGGCAGGTGCAATTTGCAACCCCATTCGGAACGGCTAGCACTCCCAGGGATGGTGGCCTGCTGGGGTCAGCAGACCACCATGTTTCAACTGCTTTTTAAATAAAGCAGTTTTTTTTAAATGCAGCCCGTTTTCCTTAAAGGAAAATGGGATGCATTTAAAAAAAGAAAAATGAAACGTTTTTGTTTCATTTTTTAACAGTAGGCAGTGGCTCGCAAAAAATATTTTCAGTGCCAGTCACAAAGAAGAAGGGGTCCCGAGGGTTTGCGAGTGGCTTACCACCTACTTGAAGTAGGTGGTAAACTGCGAGTCGCAAAACCATCGTA
Organism: Calotriton arnoldi; assembly: GCA_963921515.1. Lineage (NCBI taxonomy): Eukaryota > Metazoa > Chordata > Amphibia > Caudata > Salamandridae > Calotriton > Calotriton arnoldi. The sequence continues at coordinate 820,074 of CAWUFW010005112.1, forward strand.
CATTGAAGTGCGACTCGCTATTATGAAGGGACGCCCTTGGCACGCCCCTTCCTAATAGCGAGTCGCAAACCCTATTTTGCGAGTCGGTAATAGGTTACAGACTTGCAAAACAGGGTTTGTACATGGGGCAGACCTATTTTGCGGTCGCAAACGGGCCAATTTCCCGTTTGTGACCGCAAAAAATGGTCATACGTCTGGCCCTTGGTTTCCCCCTGTGTGTGTAACACATTCACTCTTTAGACTATTTCTGGACACATTTACCTTTCTGATGGGAGTAGTATTTTGGTCATTGGACTTCAAACTATTTGGCAGTTACAACTATGGTTTCATTCACCATGACTGACTTCTTCACTTTTCTGTTTTCCTGTTTGGTTTTGCACAATGTTTATTTTCTCCATGTTCACTTCAATAAATCCACTAGTCTGAAGTTCATTGCCTGCTGTAGTATATCTCACATCCAGCAATGTATATATGTACTCCCATCTGAACTTTACAATACCAAAAATATCAACTTGTGTAAGCATGGATATGTTGCATGTACACAATATTTAGCTCAGGATCACAACAATGTCTCACCAACACATACCTACAATTGTGTTCTGATATACCATATTTATTCCACTGTACCAACAATAGGCTGGCATTATTTCAGAAACATAGCAAATCATACATGACTCAGATATTCTGTGCCAGTGATCACATTTTCAGTTGCAGACCTTAACAACGTGGAAGGAGGAGATACATAAGACAATTTGAATAGGCAAAATAAAATTGGTCAATGTCATCAGCTGGAGCCATATAGTCTAGCTCACTAAAGGATTCCCACATCAATAACACCAATAGACAAATACATGATACTACTACATTTTCTGTTCACAGGATCTTTCCAATACATTGCTGCAGTATCTGGTGGAATGTCACAACCAAATTTCAGTGGTGTGCCACAAACACTTTAGCCTACAATGAGGAGACACATCAACAGCTACACACACTTTACACACAATGGGGCTTATTTATGAGCCCGTGCGTCACTTTTACGCTGCGTCACTTTTTGTGACGCACCAGCAGTGTAAAAAATGCGCCATGGTGCGTCATATTTACAAAGTGACGATTCTAGGTAGATGCGTCACTTTGTAAACCCCTGCGCTACATTATACCTGCGCCAGGTATAATGTATGCAGGGGGGGGCGTTCTGACGCAAGAAAGGGTCGTAGAAGTGACGCAGTGAAATCTATCAGATTTCACTACGCCATTTCCTTGACCCTAATGCGTCAATATCTTACGCCTGCCTCACAGCAGGCGTAAGACTGACGCAGGCCCTTTCACATGGGGCTTGCCCCATGTGAAAGGACACATTGCTGGAGTTGCGTCACTTTTGTGACACACTTCAGCAATGCGTCATTTTGCGCCTACAGATACGTCAGAAATACTGACGTATCTGTAACTCCTTGCGACATGATGCGTCATACTGTAAATATGACGCATCATTGGTGTCACAAGGAGGGCGCAATGAAAAGTGACGTATCGCTGTTTTCACGCAGCATTGCGTCACTTTTCATAAATGAGGCCCAATGAGTATTTAGCCAATGTGAAGGGAGAATAGCATGATTTGGCCCCACAACAACATTTTGTTGGAACACATGATGGCACACATATAGCATTAGGACCACCACACAACAATGAACAAGTCCAATGGATCCCTCATAATCCTATCACTGTGCATGCAGTCTTGGCACAGGATTTGTACACGCAAAGTCCGTGACAGTTATTCACAGGAACAACCCATGTCCCCTTTTGAATTTCCAAATAGCATTATATACCCTCAAATGTCACAACTCTGAAATGTCCAAATGAAGATGCCAAGGTAAAGACACCTAAAACAGACCAAAACAAAGATATTAGCTATCAAACCATACATATACAACAATTCACATTGTCAACTTCTGGAGAACACAGTCTCTGACAAAAATCAAAGGAAGACAAAGCAACACAAACAAAATGACCATGTGTCTAAACATTACACAACAAATAGCTTTCATCTAGATTTCCTAGAACTTGACCTTCTAATAATTTACCTTAACATACTCCTCTCATCATCACCACAACAGTTGCTGTAACAGTCAAAGTCATGACATATCACAAAATACTTACACTAATGAGAAGAAGTTGTTGATGAACTCTTGACGCAAGTCAGCTCCTTCCTCTTCACCACTATCTTCATCGTTTGGGATTTCAGGATCCTTACTCGGTGGCAGTTCATGGTCTCCATCCTTTGCGCTCTAAGGAATGTTCAGTCACAGGGCGATATTGTGGAGCATGCAGCACGCCACAGTGATTTGACACACCTTCCCGGGTGAGTAGAGGAGGGCTCCCCAGTCTTGTCCACACATCTAAATCTGGCCTTCAGGACCAAAAATCCTGCTCCACTGGCCACTCTGTCCTTCCATGGGCCTCATTGAAGTGGACTTACCCTGGTGTTGTTGGATTCCTCAGCAGTGGCAACAACCATGGATGGTTGGGGCACACTGAGTCTCCTAGATGGAAGACGGACATAACTATAACAATAACTTACACACTTTCTGATTGTACTATCTGACATTAACCCCACAAAGTTAGGACCAATCATACTTATCAACAAGCCAGCCCCTCTCCGGTAGTAGTTGTGACATGAGCTGGGGTATGGTGCTGTTCCGCAGTACAAAGGAATCATGGGCTGATCCTGGGAACGGGGCACAGATGTTTGAGGTATACAAATCCGGTAAGCTGACAACTTGCACGTTAGGAAGTGCTTGGTGTTATGGTAAACTTGCTCCTTGACTTGTGGTGGTACTAATGTAATATGGATGCCATCAATGGCTCCAACCACATGAGTGACCGTAAGTATGAGTGACTGTACGGGTGAGTGAGTGGATGTGTGTGTAGACCTAAGAATCAGTGAGTGGGTATGTAGTTATTGGTGTTGGAGTGTCTATGGTTTTGCGAATGGCAGTCTGTAATTTAGAGTGGGTGTATCAAAGGTTATATTAGGGTGTGAGGAGGCGCATCAGATTATCATGTGGATGATGTCATCAGTGATGTCATCAGTGATGTCATTTGAGATGTCATCAGTGATGTCATCAGTGATGTCACTGACCATGTCATGAGTGATGTAATATGTGACGTCATCAGCAGTGCATTGCGGGGCGCGAGTTATAGTTAGCTGAACTAACTATAACGGGGGAATTTCACGGGTTTTGTACGAGTGCAATGTCCAACTAACTATAACTGTCCCTAAAACCTATGTTTTTTTCAGTGAATTTGTAAGGTTTTTTAAATGCTAATTTCTAACTATAACGTGCCTGAAACCTATGGTTTTTTCAGTGATTTTCAAAGGTTTTTTAAATGCTAATTCCTAACTATAACATGTCTGAAACCTATGGTTTTTTTCAGTGATTTTCAAAGGTTTTGTAAATGACAATTTTTAAATGTATTAATTGTTATATTTATTTTTTTGATACTGATTTACTACATTTTTTAAACTATTTATTTTTACATATTTTATTTTTAAATTACATTGTAATTACATTATACATTACATTACAAAATATACTTTCTCAGAATGAATTACTTTAGTTTAAATACTTTGCAAATAGGCAATAGACTTTTAAGTACAGTAGTTACAGTTGTTGCAATGGACAACACAATTTCAAACACAATGCAACATTGAGCTCAATGTGAATTTCTAGTTAAATGCAATTAGTTACTTTATGGATTACTTTTCTAACCACAGGACTGGATCCTAGATTCAGTCCTGGGACATCTCCTGTAAACATTTGAGTAAAAGCGTTTTGGTTACAGTAGTGATTTTTAAGGAATATTATTGTATTTTAAAAGTTGACACTTAGAAACTTTTTCACATAGAATCACCAATGTTATCCTACGGGAGGAAATTCACTTAGCAGGTAAGTAGTGTTATTGTTACTTTTTCTTACTCAGTGGTGGATCCTGGATCCAGCACTGGTGCATCTCCTGTAAACAGTTCAAAGAATGCGTTTAAGTCATACAGGCGATTTTTAAGGAATATTTGTAGTTTGTGAAAATCGACACTTTGAAACTTTTCTGCTGAAAACCAGACAATGGATTCCAATGGAAGGAAATACAAGTTACTGGTAAGTACGGTTAGAATTACTTTTCAGGGTCAGTGCTGGGCTAAAAGATGCAGCACTGGGTTCTCTCCTGATAACAGGTGAGTAAATCGGATTCGTAGTTCGGCTGATTTTAGAGGAATATTATAAAGTTCCAAAACTCCACACACACAAGAATTTCCAAGTGAAACCAGTCAATGTTAGCCTATGGAAGGAAATTCAAGTTACTGGTAAGTACGGTTAAAATTACTTTTCAGGATCAGTACTGGGCTCAAAGATGCAGCACTGAGGTCTCTCCTGATAACCGGTGAGTAAATCGGAATTCGTAGTTCGGCTGATTTTAGAGGAATATTTGTATGTTTCAAAAATCGACAAACTTTTTCTGCAAAAAGCAGGCAATGATATCCTATGGAAGGAAATTCAAGTTACTGGTAAGTACAGTTAAAATTACTTTTCAGGATCAGTACTGGGCTCAAAGATGCAGCACTGAGGTCTCTCCTGATAACCGGTGAGTAAATCGGAATTCGTAGTTCGGCTGATTTTAGAGGAATATTATAAAGTTCCAAAACTCCACACACAGAAGAATTTCCAAGTGAAAAAAGTCAATGTTAGCCTATGGAAGGAAATTCAAGTTACTGGTAAGTACGGTTAAAATTACTTTTCAGGATCAGTACTGGGCTCAAAGATGCAGCACTGAGGTCTCTCCTGATAACCGGTGAGTAAATTGGAATTCGTAGTTCGGCTGATTTTAGAGGAATATTTGTATGTTTCAAAAATCGACACTTAGAAACTTTTTCAGCAAAAAGCAGGCAATGATATCCTATGGAAGGTAATTCAAGTTACTGGTAAGTACGGTTAAAATTACTTTTCAGGATCAGTACTGGGCTCAAAGATGCAGCACTGAGGTCTCTCCTGATAACAGGTGAGTAAATCGGAATTCGTAGTTCGGCTGATTTTAGAGGAATATTATAAAGTTCCAAAACTCCACACTTAGAAGAATTTCCAAGTGAAACCAGTCAATGTTAGCCTATGGAACGAAATTCAAGTTACTGGTAAGTACGGTTAAAATTACTTTTCAGGATCAGTACTGGGCTCAAAGATGCAGCACTGAGGTCTCTCCTGATAACCGGTGAGTAAATCGGAATTCGTAGTTCGGCTGATTTTAGAGGAATATTTGTATGTTTCAAAAATCGACACAACTTTTTCAGAAAAAAGCAGGCAATGATATCCTATGGAAGGAAATTCAAGTTACTGGTAAGTACGGTTAAAATTACTTTTCAGGATCAGTACTGTGCTCAAAGATGCAGCACTGAGGTCTCTCCTGATAACAGGTGAGTAAATCGGAATTCGTAGTTCGGCTGATTTTAGAGGAATATTATAAAGTTCCAAAACTCCACACACAGAAGAATTTCCAAGTGAAACCAGTCAATGATATCCTATGGAAGGAAATTCAAGTTACTGGTAAGTACGGTTAAAATTACTTTTCAGGATCAGTACTGGGCTCAAAGATGCAGCACTGAGGTCTCTCCTGATAACCGGTGAGTAAATCGGAATTCGTAGTTCGGCTGATTTTAGAGGAATATTTGTATGTTTCAAAAATCGACACAAACTTTTTCAGCAAAAAGCAGGCAATGATATCCTATGGAAAGAAATTCAAGTTACTGGTAAGTACGGTTAAAATTACTTTTCAGGATCAGTACTGGGCTCAAAGATGCAGCACCGAGGTCTCTCCTGATAACAGGTGAGTAAATCGGAATTCGTAGTTCGGCTGATTTTAGAGGAATATTATAAAGTTCCAAAACTCCACACTTAGAAGAATTTCCAAGTGAAACCAGTCAATGTTAGCCTATGGAAGGAAATTCAAGTTACTGGTAAGTACGGTTAAAATTACTTTTCAGGATCAGTACTGGGCTCAAAGATGCAGCACTGAGGTCTCTCCTGATAACAGGTGAGTAAATCGGAATTCGTAGTTCGGCTGATTTTAGAGGAATATTTGCACAATGGTGAAGGAAGGGGGTGGGGCTTGAAGTGACATGTCTGCAAACACGCCCTGTGGCGTGTTTTAAGTTGGAGAATTAATTCCTCCTCAATCCCGAGGGTCCCTAGGGGCCAACTGGCCCACCAGATACCTCCAGTATGCGCCAGAGAGCTGCGTTGCAGAGAGGTGTTCAGAGGCCACACCCCTTTTACAACACTCTGCAACGCAGCTCCGTGGCGCTTACTGGAGGTACCTGGTGGGCTAGTTGGCCCCCAGGGACCCTCAGGATTGAAGAGGATTTAATTCCCCATCTTAAAACGCGCCACATGTCACCTGAAGCCACACCCCCTCCCTTCACCACTGTGCAAACGCGCCCCGTGGCGCATTTTAAGTTGGGGGATTAAGTCCCCTTGAATACTGTGGGTCCCTGGAGTCCAACTAGCCCACCATGTACCTCCAAAAAGCGCCACAGAGCTGCGATGCAGAGAGGTGTAAAAAGGGGCGTGGCCTCTGTACACCTCTCTGCAACGCAGCCCCTGGCACATACCGGAGGTTCCTGGTGGGCTAGTTGGCCCCAGGACCCCCAGTATTCAAGGGGAATACTTCCCTTCTTAAAACGCGCCAGGGGCGCGTTTGCAGACTGCTGCAGGGAGGGTGCGGGGCCTCCGGCACGATGCCGGTCTTTTTTTGTTTTTTTGTTGCTTTTTTCTGCCCAGGGGGTCCTTGTGGGACCCCTGAGCAGACCTAGGGGTCAGGGTGTTTCTACCCTGCCCCCTTTGTGTGTTTTGCACACTTGTTTCTTGTGTTTTTTTTTAATCGGCGGGATCCGCGCACCCTAAGTGCATCCCGCCGATTTTTAAAAACAAAAATGCTTTTTTCTGCCCAGGGGGTCCTTGTGGGACCCCCTGAGCAGACCTAGGGGGTCAGGGTGTTTCTACCCTGCCCCCTTTTTTGCGTTTTGCGCACTTGTTTTACTACTTTCTTGTTCCTTGGTTCTACCGAGGAACAAGATGGCTGCCAACACTTCCTGGTTTGGAGTGTTGACAGCCAATTAGCATGCAGCTCGTGGTCGGGAGGGTGCGCGGATCCACCACGGCCATAGATATCGAAACTTTTATTTTGGATTTTCTCAGCAACTACTGAACGGATTTACACCATTATTAAAAAGGGTGCTTTCTGAACCAAGCACTACCTTTTTGCCAAGTTTGGTGTAATTCCGTTCAGCAGTTTTTGCTGTAGCCTTGCATAAAGTTTCCTATAGGAAATTGATTTTTTCACTCTTATTTTTTGAATTTCTCCGCAACTACTGAACGGATTTACACCATTTAAAAAAAGGTCGCTTTCTGAACCAAGCGCTACCTTTTTGCCAAATTTGGTGTAATTCCGTTCAGCAGTTCGGGCTGTAGCCGTGGCTAAAATTTCCTATAGGAATTAACATGGAGAAAACACGTTTTGGGACCCCCCTTTTTTCTCGGCCCCCGCTTGATGAATCACCCCGAAACTTTCAAGACAGGAGCGGACCGGAGCGCCCCACTAGTTTTGTAAATTTCGCGATGATTCATCAAACGACGCCAAAGTTATTGGGAATAGAATGTTACGGATTTCCTAAGGATAATAGGTCCTAACTATAACTATCTACTGGCGACCGCCAGTAGATAATATATATATATATATATATATATATATATATATATATATATATATATATATATATATCCAAAAACAATCCACCCATCCGTGGATAAACTTGGAGGCACTTGGAGGCACTTGGAGGAGCGTACCCGGGACGCGAGGTGCGGCATCTGGTGAACTTTTGTTTATGCTATATATATATATATATATATATATATATATATCTTCAGTCTCCGCTCTTTCCTCACACCATATCCTTTTGTTGAAAGCAGGCGCGGACCACAAGTTAGTGCAAATAATCCTTGTTTATTTGTCGGCCATAACACGTTTCGGTCCAGCCGGACCTTGATCACATGACAACGCTGCCTTGTTTTTTCACCCCTTTTAAAGTGACATGTGCATATTGTGAATAGTGCTTAGTCATAGACATGGAAGAGATATCGCACAGATTTAACCCAGATTGGAGGTATTAGTTGACCATACATTTAAAAGATTGGCTGTCAACCATCATTTGTCATCTGTTTTTGTAAGATACCTGCCGTCTCCATATATCAATATATAAATATATTAAGAATTTATACATAGCTAGACAATCATATGTTTACACACTTCTAAATACATTCAATTAAATAAATATTCAACGAGTAAGATCTGTGAGAACAATAAATATTGTAAAAACAGTTGCCCGTATTTTCATCGACAGTGTGATATTTAAGCACATCATTGGATAATGCATCGTTATTCCTATGTACATAGTCCCACTAGTATCCGCTCTAAACCAGATTTAAGTGCTGGCCATTTCATACCTCTCTGGTGGTGTTAAATTGCTCCTGTCTCTCGTCCTTAAACTAAAACGTAAAGTGCTCGTGCAAATATGATCAGTGCTGCACATTATGTTCCCTGGTTGTGACCCGTGTGTTTTTAAAGTGCAAATGTGCTAAACTTCATTAAACAAACACTATTTTCGTGGTTCAGGTCGGTTTGGCAGCCTCCTTTGATATCTGTAAAATACATCTATAGTAGTAGTGGTGTTTAACAATTCAAATAAGTGTCTCTCAAATGGAATGAATATCACTAGCGTAACAGATTGCTTTTTCAGGGGGGGGTGGATCTACTAGTTTTACTGTAGGCAGGTGAATAAATCCTCCATCGTATTGAGACCCCCTGGGGTTTTACAGTCGAGGTTCAAGATATATCTGGTCTCTAATTTTCTAAGAGTTCCCTCTCTGTCCCCTCCTCTTCTGTTTATGGGTACCGCATCTATTAAATAATATGTCAAATGATTTAGATTATTTTCATCTGTCTCTCTGAAATGGCGTGCCACTGGGTATGTTGGGGCCTGGTAAGTGATAGCTCTTATGTGTTGTAAAATACTTTTATTGGCTGGCAGTTTCGTGCTTCCCACATATTTTAAATTGCAGGAACATTCCAGCACATATATGGCATGGTCAGTTTTACAGTGTAAAGGTTTAGTTATTTGAATTTCTTTTTCACTGAATGGAGTTTTATATGTTTTTTGTTTATTCCATACTGACATGCCTTGCAGCTCTTACATTTTACAAAACCATTTCGTTGTGTCAACCAGTTAGGTTGATCCATGGTCTCTGGGCTCCTCTTAACCAGGCTAGTGCTCATTGATGGGGCTCTCCTATACGTGATCCCCAAGTTGTGTGGTAATGTGGCCCCTATAACTGGGTCACTTTGTACAATTGGCCATTTCGTCGTATGATGTTCCTAATCGTTTTTTCTTGTGTGTTATAGGCCAAAATGAGTCTTAGTTTCATAGGGTTTTCTTTTTTGGCTAGATTCTTTGTCTTTTTTTGCCAACAAATTGCATCTAACTAAACCTTGGGTTTTGTTAATGGCAGCGTCAATTGTCTTTGTGGAATATCCTCGAGACAGAAATCTCCTTTTGCTCGCCTGCTGTGCTGTTGCTAAGTCTTTAGGATTACTACATACTCTTTTTAGTCTGAGCATTTCCCCGTAGGGAATGCTTTCAACTAAATGCCTAGGATGGAAGCTGGATGAGTGGAGTACTGAATTGCCTGTCGTTTCTTTCCTGTACACTCTGGTCTCCATTCTATTGTGCTCTAGGTATACCTCTACATCAAGGAAGTGAATCTTTTTATCGCTAATCACTGATGTAAATTTTAAGTTGATATTATTTCTGTTAATGGCTGTAACAAAATCAGTAGCTTCCACAGTCGTACCATCCCACACAATGAACAAGTCATCAATAAAGCGTAACAACAGTTTAACATTCTTTTCCATGTAGCTTTTGTGTGTGCTTCCCAGGACCAGCTCCTCCCACCAGTCCATGTGTAAACAGGCATAGCTGGGGGAGAAGCTGGCCCCCATGGCAACACCACGCATCTGCTGGTAGTATTTCTTATCAAACATGAAAATGTTGTTGTTCAGGCAAAAGCTGACCATGTAGCTTTGTTTTTCACCAAGTAGTGCTCAAGTGCTCGTATTCCATCCTGATGATTTATACTGGTTTAAAGAGACACCACATCTAGAGTCATTAATAGATATCCCTTTTTCCATGCAAAGTCTTTCACTTTGGAAATAAAATCACTGGTGTCTCGTATATAGGATGGCAGCCTCTGTACACAGTCTTGAAGAAAGTAGTCAATGTATTGTGAGGCATTTTCCAGTAGGCTATTTTGTGCCGAAATTATCGGTCTCCCCGGTGGCTTTTGTGCATTTTTGTGGATCTTAGGAATAAAATAGATTTTGGGGACCGTAGGATTTTCTTTTCTGATAAATTTGTATTCATCCATAGTTATCAGTCCCGCACTTTTCCATGCCACTAGTTTGCCGTAAAAGTCTTTGTAAATTGCTCTTAGCGCCAATACATTACTTATTCGATAACAAGTTCTGTCATTAAGTTGAGACAGGGCTTCTTCAACATAGTCTTTTTTTGCCCACAAGACTATGTTTCCCCCCTTGTCTGAATTTCTGATGATGATTTGGTTGTTTTTTTGCAATTTTGTCATCAACTGGTTATATTGTAGATTTCTTGTGTTTATTTTTGGTTTGGCATTGTGTGTTTTGAAGTTCAATTTCTTTATTTGAGCTGTCACGTGTTCACTAAAAATGTCGATAGCGTCCCTAGGTGCTATCGGGTTGAATGTCGACCTTTTTTTAAAAGGTGTCTTTTTTCTAGCAGTATCTGGTGTCTCTATTTCATAGTTGTTTTCTTGATATTGTTCCCCTGTAACTTGTGAGTTAACTTGACTATTGATGTTACCGTTTTCCTCTTGCAGTTCAATAAGGGTTTCCAATAAACTCATGTCTGGCGTTGTCACATTCCCTTGAGGATAACCAATCTGGCCTTGATGCTCTATTCTTAGATTTGTTTTTTGTTGTTGTAAGGCAATTTTAATTTTTGGACAAAGCGATAGACATCCATTCTGGTGTTGGCATAGTTAAAGTTAGACTCCGGGCAGTAAGAGAGGCCCAATGCTAGTCGTTGTTTTTCCGCATTGTTTAGATTGATGTCTGTTAAGTTGATTACTGTTTTCGTAATTTCATCCTCATCTACTGTTTGCGGTTCCACCATCCTCTCCCGCGTCTCTTGTTGGTGACTGGTTTTTCTTCCCGCTTTTTGCCTCTGCCTGCGCCTTTGGTTTTGCCTCTTCCTGTGTTGCTCCTTTGAGTCCTCGGGCGGAGTGTCTGCCGCCGCTCCTGACACAAAAAATCCAACTCTTTGGCTGGAGATAGTTTAGATTGTGCCCCACTTATGTTTGTTTGTCTGATGTCTTGTTCTACGTCACTTTTGATCGCCGAGCTTAGGTCCTAGTTGGACGTGTTGCTGTAGCCTTCTCTGTTTGTGGGGGCCTTTGGTGCTAGCTCACTTCTCATTTTTGTTTTGGATATTTTCATGATGTCATACTTTTTGGAAAATGTAAATATGCGTCTCATAATCCACTCTGTCTCTGTGGAACTTGAACGCCTTGCGTTCTTTTATTTTGTCTTCTTCTTTGCGGAGTCTTACGGTCATCTCTGCACGAAGTTTGGTAATTTCATCATTCTCACCCAGTTTGTTTATTTCTTCATTTAATTTCTCTATTTGCTCCTGCAGGTTTGCCCTGTTCGATTCTGCATACTTTACAAGGATTTCCACTAGTTTTCTGGAAGAATCGAGGTTGCATTGAGCCCAGTCACGCATCATGTGTGGGTTAGGTTGTTCATAGCTGGGCGCTATGAGAATCCTCAGGCCCCTCGGAATCCTCCCTACATCAAGGTATCTCTGCAGAGACCTGAATTCCCTCCATTTTCCTTATATATATTTATACATATATATAATATATGTGTGTGTTTATATATATATATATATATATGTATATATTATATATATATATATATATTCACTGATAAAGCCAAAGTTTACAGGGATGTTATAGTTAGGAATCAGCATTTATTAAACCTTAGAAATTCACTGAAAAAACCACAGGTTTCAGCGACGTTATAGTTAGGAATTAGCATTTAAAAAAACCTTAGAAATTACTAAAAAAAACACCGGTTTCAGGGACGTTATAGTTAGAAAACTGAATTTTTTTTAAACGTAGAAATTCACGGAAAAAACTAAAGGTTACAGAGACGTTATAGTTAGGCTGACATTTCACTCATACGAAACTAGAGAAATTCAGCCGTTATAGTTAGCTGAGTTAACTATAACTCGTGCCCCTGCAATGCACTGCTGATGACTTCACATATTACATCACTCATGACATGGTCAGTGACATCACTCATGACATCTCAAATGATATCACTGATCACATCAGTGATGACATCATCTAGTGACTGTGAGTGTTTTTAAAAAGTTTACGAGTGTTAAATATATATACCAAGGTGTATTGGTGAATCAGTGGGTGTATGAGTGACTGTATGGATGACTCAGTGGGTGCCTGACTGACTGTATAAGTGGGTGATTGGGTATCTCAGTGAATGTATGGATGAGTGACTGGTTATGTGAATGTGTGTATCTGTCTGTCAGTTGATGTCTAAGTGGGTGTGTTAGTGGGTACGTGAATGGCTATATGGGTGATTGATTGGTTGTCTGACTACCTCTATGGTTGTCTGGGTGTCTTTGTTTGTGGGTGAGGAGGTGTGTGACTGCTTATATATATATGAGTCAGTGGGTGAGTCAGTGGCTGTATGGGGTACTGTTGCGTGTGTGCGAAGTTGTATGGGTGAGTGTCTGTATGGCTGTGTTGGTGATTGAGTGCATGTGTCAGTATGGGTGAGCAACTGAGTTTGTGAAAGGCAATATACATGAGTGACGGGGTATATGAGTGACTGTATGTGTGAGTGAGTGAATGTGAGAGTGCTTATATGGATGAGTGCATGCTTATGTCAGTGACTGTGTAGCTGAGTGAGAATGTGTGACTATTCGTAGGAGTAAGTAAGTGGGTGGGTGTGTAACTGTTTGGGTGAGTAAGTGACTGTGTGATTGACTGTATGGGTGAGTGTCTAGGTATGTGAGTAGTTCTATGGTGACTCACTCAGTGTGTGAGGTCCTGAATGGATGTATGAGTGGATATATCAATGGCTGTAATAGTGAGTGAGTGGGTCTATGAGTGGCAGTATGGGTGAGCGAGTGGATGTGTGTGTAGATCAATGAATCAGTGAGTGGGCGTGTAAGTACTTATGGCTCTGTGAATGGGTTTGTGAATGGTTGTGTGGGAGTGGCAGTGGGTGTATAAAAGATGAGTGGGTGCATCAGATATGCTGTGGATGATGTCATCAATGATGTCATTTGAGATTTCATCAGTGATGTCATGAGTGATGTCACTGACAATGTCATGAGTAAGGTTTTTTAAATGCTAATTCCTAACTATAACGTCCCTGTAACCTTTGGTTTTTTCAGTGAATTTCAATGTTTTTTTAAATTCCATTTCCTAACTATAACGTCCCTTTAACTTTTTTTTTTTTTTTTTGTTGAATTTCTAAGGTTTTTTAACTAGCAGTCACGTTTGCAGAGTGGTGGAGAAAGGGGGCTGGACCTGCGACCAGCTCTCAGGAATTCCGTTGTGTAGGACTTACAGGAAGTACCAGGAGGGCTTCTTGGCCCCCAAGGTCCCTAAGAGGTAAGTTGGACTTCCTCCCCCAACCAGTGGTGCACCGGGAGGTGCGTTTGCAGAGTGGTGGAGAAAGGGGGCGTGGCCTCCGAAGAACTCTTAGCAATCCCAATGTGTGGAACTTACTGGAGGTAACAGGAGGGGTAGTTCGTACCCAAGGATGTCCTTGGGGGCCAAATACCCCTCCTATTACCTCCAGTAAGTCCCACACAGCAGGATTGCTGAGTTCTGATAGCAGGCCACATCCTATTTCTCCACCACTCTGTAAACGCACCTCCTGGTGCACTACAATTTGGGAGATGAAGTCCCTTTGCCTTTTGAGGGTCCCTGGGGGCCAACTAGCCCTCCTGTTACCTCCAGTAAGCCCCACACAGCTGGATTGCTGAGAGGTGATGAGAGGCCATGCCCCCTTTCTCCACCACTCTGCCAACACGCCTCCTGGCGCACTACTATTTGGGGGATGAAGTCCCCTTGCCTCTTGAGGGTCCCTGGGGGCCAACTAGCCCTCCTGTTACTTCCAGTAAGCCCCACACAGCTGGATTGTTGAGAGGTGGTCAGAGGCCACGCCCCCTTTCTCCAACACTCTGCAAACGCGCCTCTTGGTACGCTGCTGCTTGGGGAATGAAGTCCACTTTAGTCCTGAGGCCCTCAGGATGCAAGGGGACCTCATCGCCCCACCAGCAGTGTGGCGAGAGGTGCGTTTGCAGAGTGGTGAAAAAAGGGGCGTGGCCTCCGACCACCTCTCAGCAATCCCACTGTGTGGGGCTTACTGGAGGTAACGGGTGGCCTACTTTGCCCGAAGGACCCTCAGGAGCAAAGGGGACTTCATCCCCCAACCAAGAGCACGCCAGGAGGCGCGTTTGCAGAGTAGTAAAGAAAGGGGGCAGGACCTCTGGCAAGTTGCCGGCTTCCTTTCTTTTTTGTATTTAAGGAAGGTGGGCTGTGTGGCCCCCCTTCCTTTTCAACCCATCCCCGGGGGCCTGACCCTTTTTTTAGTTTATTAAATTAAAAAGGGAGGTAGGCCACGTGGCCCCACTCCCAAGGCCGATATTGGCCCCAGGGACCCCATCCCCCGAGGCCTGGCCAATATATATTTTTTTTTTAAGGGAGGGGGTGCAGAGCAGCCCCCCTCCTCCAGTGCCATTTTCAGCCCCGAGGACCCCATCCCCGGGGCTTGGCCAGGTCGTTGGGGACTGCGGGGGAGCCTCAAGCCCCCACAGTCCCTGCCGGCCTCCCACCTCTTGCGGGAGTTGTCATTGCTTTCGGACAGAGGGAGCTGCAAACATGCAGCTCCCTCTGCCCAAAAGCAATTCTGTTCCGCTTTCATTTTTTGGGAGCCTACGCTTCATTTTTTAAATTTATTTTCAGACTCCCTGAACAGGCCTAGGAGGTCAGGGAGTTTCTACCCTGCCACCTTTTCTTATTTTTTCACGTTTGTTTTGTGACTTGATTCAACCGAGTCACAAGATGGCTGCCAACACTTCCTGGTTTGAAAGGATGGCAGCCAATCAGATCTCAGGCATGAGATCAGGATGGTTTGCGGATCCACCGCGGCCACAGTTATATATCTGAGAAATCCTTAATTTTCTCAAAAACTACTGATTTGGATTTACACCATTTAGCAAAAAGAGTGCGCTCTGGATCAAGAGCTACCTTTCTGCCAAATTTGGTGTAATTCCGTTCAGCAGTTCGGGCTGTAGCTGCATCAACAGTTTCCTATGGAAATTAACATGCAGAAAAAGTGTTTTGGGACCCCTTTTTTGTCTCAGCCCCTGCTTGACAGTTCACTCTGAAATTTTCAAGACAGCAGCTGGCGTGACCGCCCCATTAGTTTTGAAAACTTCGCGAAGATTTGTCAAACGGCGCCAAAGTTGTTGGTAAATCAAAAAATGCTTTTCCTATGGAAAATAGATTCTAACTATAACTACCTACTGGCGACTGCCAGTAGGTAATGTGTGTGTGTGTGTATATATATATATATATATATATTTAAGAAAGAAGTGACTCAAACAGATAGATTCGCCCAAAAACAAAAATATATTTCCACTGCAACGTTTCAGCTTCCGCCTTCCTCAGGTAGTACAAGATGGTTTGCTCAGTGGCTGCACAGATGACACAGCTGAATTTTCAAAAAGCATCATGAGTCAAGATTCCATTTGGAATGTGGAATCAATGCAGTCCTGAGAGCTCTTGAGATATGCAGTAATCAGGTTGTATTATCAGTAATGTTCAGTCCATCTGGATGCAGTGATTTTAAACGGTACATCCAGAAGTTTTCTCTGGAGTCCAGTAGTTCTTCCTTTGAGACATGTTCCACGGGGAAAATCTTCAAATCTGATAGTAAATGATCCACAAGGTTAAAATGATTGGCTACAGGCTGGTCAATTTTCTTATTAATTATTGCCGATTTGTGGTTCCTGAATCGTGTACGGAGGTCATTCACTGTTTGGCCTACATATTGTTTTTTACAGCTTTGAATCACATAAATAATGCATGTTGAGCGACATGTAAGATGCTGTCTTATTCCATAGGTCCTTCTCATAACAGAACTAGTTACTGATGATGTTTGTAAAAGGTATTCACACGTGATGCACCTTTTAGAGTCACAGCAATGAACCCCTGCATTTGTTACAACTTGCTTGAGTTCAGCTCTCACAATAAGAGATCGTAAATTTGGAGCTCTGCGGTAAGCAATGACTGGCGGTTTTGGAAAAACCTTTTGCAATTTTTCACAAGTAGACAGTAAGGGAAATGTTTTTTGCATTATATTTCTGTAGTTGGGAGCTGATGGATGATAGTCAACCACAAATGGAGTTCTGTCACTTTTGTTTCTGCCGTTGGTATTCCAAATAAGTGCTTCTCTGGGTAACTGCAAAGACTTGTCAATTTGTTGCTGTATGATATGCAGAGGATAGCCTCGCCTTTTAAATAATGTAGCAAGCTCCTGTAGATGGTCTTTACAGGTTTCCTCATTGCTGCAGATGCGTCTTATTCTGAGTGCTTGGCTGTAGATGATGCTCAGTTTAGTGTGGTGTGGGTGACATGAAGTCCAGTTTAGATACAAATGAGCATCTGTAGGCTTGTGGTACAGATCAGTTGTAATTTTTTGTTCATGAATGGTGAGTAGCACATCCAGAAAAGGAGATGATGCTTCTGTTTAGTATTGCTGCTGGTAAATTTGATGGTAGGATGGATATTGTTGATATAAGCTGTAAATTGTTCTAATGCTCTACTTCCTGCATTCCATATTATAAATATGTCATCAATGTATCTTAGCCATACCAAATCTCCAAAAACAGAATTATTTAGGAAGTGGTGAGTTGGAAGAGGATGGATCCATCCTATGCAAATATCTTCATGGGCAAACTAGAGAACTGTATACTTGCTACTTATAGCATCAAACCACTGGTATGGCTAAGATACATTGATGACATATTTATAATATGGAATGCAGGAAGTAGAGCATTGGAATAATTTACAGCTTATATCAACAATATCCATCCTACCATCAAATTTACCAGCAGCAATACTAAACAGAAGCATCATCTCCCTTTTCTGGATGTGCTACTCACCATTCATGAACAAAAAATTACAACTGATCTGTACCACAAGCCTACAGATGCTCATTTGTATCTAAACTGGACTTCATGTCACCCACACCACACTAAACTGAGCATCATCTACAGCCAAGCACTCAGAATAAGACGCATCTGCAGCAATGAGGAAACCTGTAAAGACCATCTACAGGAGCTTGCTACATTATTTAAAAGGCGAGGCTATCCTCTGCATATCATACAGCAACAAATTGACAAGTCTTTGCAGTTACCCAGAGAAGCACTTATTTGGAATACCAACGGCAGAAACAAAAGTGACAGAACTCCATTTGTGGTTGACTATCATCCATCAGCTCCCAACTACAGAAATATAATGCAAAAACATTTCCCTTACTGTCTACTTGTGAAAAATTGCAAAAGGTTTTTCCAAAACCGCCAGTCATTGCTTACCGCAGAGATCCAAATTTACGATCTTTTATTGTGAGAGCTGAACTCAAGCAAGTTGTAACAAATGCAGGGGTTCATTGCTGTGACTCTAAAAGGTGCATCACGTGTGAATACCTTATACAAACATCATCAGTAACTAGTTCTGTTACGAGAAGGACCTATGGAATAAGACAGCATCTTACATGTCGCTCAACATGCATTATTTATGTGATTCAGTGCCAACGGCAAAGCTGTAAAAAACAATATGTAGGCCAAACAGTGAATGACCTCCGTACACGATTCAGGAACCACAAATCGGCAATAATTAATAAGAAAATTGACCAGCCTGTAGCCAATCATTTTAACCTTGTGGATCATTTACTATCAGATTTGAAGATTTTCCCCGTGGAACATGTCTCAAAGGAAGAACTACTGGACTCCAGAGAAAACTTCTGGATGTACCGTTTAAAATCACTGCATCCAGAGAGGCACGCGCACCGCGACCTAAAATGGCCGCCTAGCGTCGGAGCTCCGTTTCGCACCGGACTTTTGCCGCATTTTCGGAGTGGTTTCACTGCTCGTTTTGCCACCAAAATGGCATAATCTTGAATCGGAGGGTTGGCGCTTTCCAGGGATGCCTTTTACAGAGATGGTCAATAATTTGCTGAAATAATTCTATACAGGTGACTGCTTTGCACTATCAACGGCCGCCATTTTGTTTCTACTTATGCGGGATTTCTCCTCATTCTTCCTTCATTACGCCCTTTTTTCTTGACATTTCTACAAATTTTATGCATTTTCTCCCCCTACCTGACTATCACTATCCGGGGAAATTGCTTTTCGTCGATTTGGGTGTATCCTTTGGAATACTGTTTCTCCAGTGTAACGTCATCATTTTTCTGCGTTCTCCTTACCTCACTTCATGGGCAGGAGTAGACGTTTACTTCATAACACAAGAACAGTGGAAGTACATGACCCTAACTCTTTTGGAGTCAACGTTTCTACTTCCAATAAGTTCTCTTGTTTATCTGGACTTTCGTCTCAGGAGACTTGCTCTACTCTCACAAAAAATTCCATCAGTATGGCATCTAAAGCATCGTTGCCTTCAACCACCGGCAAGAGGCTTAAGCAAGATCCTCCTTCACCACCTAAATCTTCTTCTCCGGTGTCATTGGACATGGTCTGGGAGGAGTTACGCGCTCTCCATCCTTTTATGGAGGAAACAACCGGTCGTTTACAGTCATTGGACGACAAATGGTCTTCTATGGAGTCCCGTATGACTGTGGTGGAACATCATCTCACTGAAGTACAGGCCTCATCTTCTAAAATATCCTCGATGGAGAAGGAAATCTTACATCTGAAGAGGGCGACTGAGGATTTGGAAAATAGGAACCGTCGCAACAACCTACGCATTTATGGCCTTCCCGAGGGCCTTGAAGGGGATGACCCCGTTACGTACTTTGCATCTTTTCTACCGCAGTTTCTGGGCCTCCCTGCTACCACCAAATTGAACCTACAACGAGCCCATAGATTGGGTCCTCGTCTTTCTTCCTCATCTGCCCCTGCCAACCCTCGTGGAATAATTATCTTATTTTTACAATTCACTGATCTTCTGTTGGTTCTTAATGCTGCCAAAGCCAAAAAGAACCTATCCTGGCACGGCACCAAGGTGTTCATCTCCCAAGATCTCTCTTCAGTGACTGCCAAACGTCGAAAGGAATTTCTGGATCTTCGCCCTGCTCTCCGCTCCTTGGGTGCAAGATATGGTTTGTTTCATCCCTGTCTATTTAAAGTTACCTTCCTTAACAAAACTTCCACGTTTGAGGACCCAGCTGATCTCCGCAGATTCATCCAGTCCCATTCTTCTGCATCAATGGAAACTACCCCTTCTTCCTCTGGATCTTGACTTTTATATTTTTTCTCATTGTGATATTATATTGAAGTTGTTATTCTAATTATTTATTGCCTCCTCCTCTCCCCTACTGGTACTATGCATTAACATCTATTTCCTTTACAGGTACATTATTGACTTTATCCTATCCTACTCTCTCTCATATTCTCCATTTTTTTATTTTCTGTGATTATTAAACACTTTACTATACTACCTGCTCCCCTTGCTGTTCATACTATTATTCTCTCTGTCCTTCATCATCTTATTCTTTATTTGTTTTATCACCTTCCTAAATATTCCTACTTCTACTTCCTCTTCTTCTTATTCTATTTCTGGTCCGTAATGGCTTAATTAATTTCATTATCTGTTCCCCTTTTTCTTATATATATTTTTATTTATATTTACAGGTTCACCGTAATCTCTAGTTTTTATCCCTACTTCATACCCCCGCTCCTGATCGAGTTTATTGTATAGATGTCCTGGTGTGGTGTGTTGCCCCCTGTTGGGTGTGCTGTTTCCGTTGTCCCTTGCCGCATCTCGTTTTTGTCTCTTGTTCCTTAAGGTACGTATTACAGTCGTCGTTTTGACATGTGCTGTCTTCTTTTATTTTTCTTCTCTCCTTCCTTCCTTTCCCCCTTCCTATTGTTTCTAATCCTCTTTCTCCCTCTTTGGTCTTACACTTCCCATTTTCCTATTGGTTATCTTGTTTCCCTCCCTTCCTTATCTTTCATGCCTTTGGTGATGCATATTTTGTGTTTTATGTCCGTTCAAGGTTTTTGCATTCAGAGTTATCTCCTGGAATGTGAAAGGTTTTGTTAATCCGATTAAAAGACAGAGAATACTCTCTCATTTGGCCTCTTATAACCCGGATTTAGCTCTTTTACAGGAGACCCATCTTACAGACATTGAGGCGTTAAAATTAAAAAGAGGTTGGGTGGGTTCAGTTTTATTCTCACCTACCACTAATAAGAAAAACGGTGTTATATTACTATGCCATAAGAATTTGAATTGTAAGATTATTTCACAAGAAACTGATACAGAGGGCAGATGGTTGTTGGTTAAAATGTTGATCAATAATGTTCCTCTAACTGTTTTTAATATATATGGTCCTACACAGCCTGATTGCACTTTTTGGCCTCTGGTTACTCAGAAATGTATACAGTTCAGAGATGATCTCTTTATATTAGGAGGCGATTGCAATCAAATAGTCGATCCCTTCCTTGACCGC
Source organism: Calotriton arnoldi (assembly GCA_963921515.1). Taxonomy (NCBI): domain Eukaryota; kingdom Metazoa; phylum Chordata; class Amphibia; order Caudata; family Salamandridae; genus Calotriton; species Calotriton arnoldi. The sequence goes on from CAWUFW010005112.1 coordinate 840,993, forward strand.
CAATCTCAAGTTCGCTTCACTCCCCACAAAACTCATAAACATTTTCTTAACACTATCTCTCAGACACACCTCGTTGACTCTTGGAGACTCTCCCATCCTGATACTTTAGACTTTTCTTTTTCTCTCCTCCTCATAACTCTCTTTCCCGTCTAGACTATATATTTCTTTCTCAATCTCTCTCTCAAAATCTAATATCCTCCTCTATCGAACCTATTGTCATCTCTGATCATGCCCCAATTGTGACAGATCTCAACTTGCTCCCTCCGCGTCCCAGGTCCTCCCGTTGGCGTTTTAATAATCACCTTCTTTCTGACCCCTTTTTCTCTTCCTCTTTTCATTCTTTTACCAAGGAATTTTTGACCTTAACAGTGACCCTGATACCCTCCTCATATTCTATGGGATTCCTTTAAAGCTACTGCGAGAGGCTTTATTATAGATTTTGTATCCAAAAAAAGAAACGGTTCCTTCAACAACAAAAAGTCTCCTTAGCTCATATTAAGGATTTAGAACATAAATGTTATACTTCTTCTATGGATACTATACCAACAGATTTGATACGAGCCAAGTTAGCGTTCAATAAATCTTCGACTGATAATGCATCCTCAATACTTCTCCGCAGTAGCGCTCGCTACTATGGTGGTCGTAATAAGGCAGGAAAACTTCTTGCGAATTATCTGAAAATACGCAAAGATCGTACTCTGATCGAATCTATCTCCTCCTTAGATGGTTCTCTCATCTACAAAAACCAGGATATTCTTAATGAGTTTAAACGTTTTTATGAAGACCTTTACACTCCAGAATCTCCTCCATCTTCCTCCCTTATCCAAACATATCTTAATAATCTTCCAATTCCGTCTAATTCTCGTCTAAATCTCTCGAACCTTGAGTCAGATTTATCCTTTAATGAATTATCCAATGCCTTACACTCTCTAAAGAAGGGTAAGACTCCTGGTCCAGATGGATTCTCTGTTGAATTTTACCTCCAGTTCTCTAACCTATTACTTCCTAAACTCTTTAATCTTTTCCATTCATTTGTTTTAGCTGGTAAAATGGAAGGCACTTTTCAGGAAGCCACAATCTGTCTTATACATAAAGAAGGTCGAGATCCTATATTTTGTAAAAATTACCGCCCAATCTCACTAGTTAATGTTGATTATAAACTGTTTGCCAAAACACTTGCGTTACGCCTAGACCCTCTTATGCCCCAATTGATTGGTAAGGAGCAGTGCGGCTTTGTCAAGGGTAGATTGACTTCAGATAATTCTCGTCTTTTTCTTAATGTCTTGAACAAAATCTCCTTCCTTTCCGAATCTTTGGCGGCCATTTCTGTCGATGCCGAAAAAGCTTTCGACAGAGTTGATTGGTCCTTTTTGTTTGCATCTTTGAAATGGCACGGCTTTGGCCTCAAGTTAATTTCTCTTATTTCATTATTATATTCTGCCCCTAGAGCTTCAGTATTAGTCAATGGCCATACTTCTTCTTATTTTTCTCTTCAACGCGGTGTCCATCAAGGTTGCCCCCTCTCTCCTCTTCTCTTTGTCTTGGCTCTTGAGCCGTTCCTATCTTCAATTCGTAATAACGATTCCATTTCAGGATTCTCTTATGGGGATCATCACCTGAAACTTTCCGCCTATGCGGATGATATTCTACTCTTCATTTCTGCACCTGAAACTTCTATTCCTTCTTTATTACATGAATTTACTTCCTTTTCCCTTGTGTCTGGCTATAAAATTAATTCAGACAAAACTGAAATTCTTCCTCTTACTAAATTTTGCCTACCCCACTCTTTTTCTTCTACTGGTTTTGCATGGAATAACTCAAAAATCAAATATTTAGGTATGACGTTCTCCAATTCTATCGCGACTTCTGTTAAATTAAATATGTCTGCCGTTATATCTCGAATTGACAAATTACTTTCCTCTTGGAACCCCCTTTTTCTCTCTTGGTGGGGTCGTTTAGACTCAATCAAAATGATGGTTACCCCATACTGATTTATACTCTTTCTATGCTCCCCGTCCACATTCCCTCCTATTATTTTAAGCAAATCGACTCTTGTCTCTCTAAGTTTCTCTGGAAGAACAAGAAGGCTAGGATTTCTTTATCTTCTCTCCGCACGCCAAAGTCAATGGGGGTGTAAACTTTCCTGACTTTCGTCTATATCATAAGTCATTTTCTCTGCGGCAGGCATCGAAGTGGCTCCTTTCCAAAATCTCCCCCTTCACCCCCCTCTGGCTATCTATTGAACAAACTTTATCATTACCCTTCTCTCTTAAAGAAGTTATGGTTTTTCGGCCAAAAATCCCTTTACCTCCCTTCCCCTGTTTAAACACACTTGTTCCCTTTTGAAACCCTTGCTACATTCTAACCCCGTCTCTAGAGAATCTTTTCTAGAGTCTCCATTATGGCACAATTCCCTTATTCTCATTAACAACAGGACCATTTTTGGGAAATCTTGGAGATTGAAGGGTATAATTTGGGTTAAAGACCTATTTGATGGGTTATCTCCCTGTTCCTTCCCTCAATTCCAACTCTTATTTCATTGCCCTCGATCCTTCTTACAGAAATTCATTACTCTTACCACAATTATTCTAGACACTTACTATTCTCTCCCCTCCTCATCTTTTCCTGTAGTTCAAAATTCTCTTCTTAAGATACTCCTTTATCTACCTAAAGCATCCCTTATCTATAAATATTTTTCCGCTCCTAATTTAGAACGCACAAAAAATAAATTGGAACTTTCTTGGGAATCGGACCTGGGGTGCGAATGGACCATCTCCTTTTGGGACAAACTTTGGTCCCGTTCTCTTAAAATCTCACGCTCTGCCTCTCTTACTCAATCTATGTTTTTCTTTATCATAAACTTTATCTCACCCCTGTCTCTATCGCTAAATTTTCTCACTCCACTGTCTCTAACTGTTGGACCTGTGGCTCTTCAACGGCTGATCTTATTCACCTTTTCTTTCTCTGTCCCTCGGTTTCTGCTTTTTGGAAGAAAGTCTGGTCCTACATTTCTCGTCTGTTCCATCTTTCTATCCCTTATTCCATTCCTCTTCTCTTCTCTGGCAGTTTATCTGATTCTTTAGACATTCCCTCTCATAGTCATGGTCTTTTTGACCTTATGATTTCTCTAGCTTTCCAACACATTTCTCTGAACTGGAAAAACCTTACAAACCTCTCGATCCAACACTGGTGGAATAGTCTTTGTCATTTTCATCGACTTGACATTGCTTTCGCCTCCTCATGTAAATCAATGGTTAATAGAGACCTTTTCTGGTTGCCTCTTACGATTCATTTAGATAATTTGACTTTGGCTGATAAACCCCGTTTACATTCTGAAAATTTTAAACCTCCGTGAATGTTTATTTCCTCTATTCTCTGCTTTTACCATAGTTGGCTTATCGCTTCTATTTATTAATTGAAATTCTAATCACATTCCACTGTAAATATGCATTATCTCATTATAACAATGTGTAAGACTTTCCCCCCCTCTTCCCCATGCCCTTAAAAAGAGAAAAAAATTTAAAAAGAGCTTTTGTTGCTTTTCATATACTAGCAACTTCCTCTATCGTGTTTATTTGTACTATGTTTCAATCTGTTTGCTGGTTTTGTATTTCTTGCCCTTTTTAAAAATAAAGCTTTTTCAAACACAAAAAAAAAAATCACTGCATCCAGATGGACTGAACATTACTGATAATACAACCTGATTACTGCATATCTCAAGAGCTCTCAGGACTGCATTGATTCCACATTCCAAATGGAATCTTGACTCATGATGCTTTTTGAAAATTCAGCTGTGTCATCTGTGCAGCCACTGAGCAAACCATCTTGTACTACCTGAGGAAGGTGGAAGCTGAAACGTTGTAGTGGAAATATATTTTTGTTCTTTGGTGAATCTATCTGTTTGAGTCACTTCTTTCTTGGATATTTTATTTCTTTGTGACTCATTGTATCCTTTGGGATCCAGATTTTTGCCCTGGCTGGCTGTTGTTTTCTTGTGATCCTTCATCTTCAAGTATATATATATATTTATATATATATATATTTTACGCTGTGTAACTCCCTCTTTGCCATTGCCACAGGCTACAATGTGCCCCTGAGTTCCAGATTTAGGTCTATTATGGGTAGTATCATTTGCTGGTCCCTTCATAGGACACTCATGCTCGGGATTGTTGAGCACTATACATTGTGATTGTAACATCACCATTGGGATGTGTATTGTGTGTAAAGCCGTAGATTCTTCTTGGTGTGTATGTAGCCAGTCGGTCAGTCAAAACCACTTTATTCGGTTAATAAAAACCATAAAAGTACACAACATATATCACAATATACAACACCATATAATGTATAAAAATCATTTAAAATCCGAATACTCAGTACATGGGGCGACATAAAAAGACATACAATCCACAAAATCAGATTTCTTAAAAATACTTAAAAACACTGACAAGCAGTAATTCATATTTAGCAGTGTCAAATCTGTAAACATCAATAACATATTAAAAACTCATTCGGTATTAAGTATGCTATGGCATTTTTTCCTAAGACATACAGCTTCAACTAAAAAACTTGCGATGTTAAAAATCTCCCATTGGTCATTCAACAGTTGCAGATAAAAAAGAACGGGTTTAACCTGTATAAAACCTTTTCCCCTCAGAATTGAAACTAAAAACCTCCTTCGAATGACACTATAATGCTCACAGAACATTATAAAATGCATAGTACCTGGGTTGAAAAATTGTCACAGGTACAGGGACCTAAATCACACGCCCTTCTCCAGCCTTGCGAGTTTCCTAAAAAGTATGAATTAAGTTAAGACGAAACCTAGTTAAAAGCTGGCGGTGATAGGGCTTTGTGACAATTTTCAGGTATGGTTCAATCACAGTTACGGTTTTTAGCAGGAAATAGGCTTTTACTGAGGATTTCTTTAACTCCGTCTCCTCCCTCTCGACCGCCATCAGATTCAAAAACTGTGTTCTGACCCATGTCACATCCTCTTTTCTTATTTGATCTGGGAGGGTAAATAAGTCAGGGCGCCCTAGTTTACTTAAAATATTCTTTACATAATGTAGCCAAGGGATGCTGCGAGCTTTATCCAAGGCCACACAATCCCTGATAATCTGATGATTAAGTGTTAACTCAGGGTTAAGCCAGGTCTTTAACCAGCAGCTCACTGGGGCCAACCTCAGCAAGTCTGACACATATCTTACCCCAACCTCTTGATGTATTATAAATGTAGAGGTGGACTGTGGAACAGACAGGAGGGAGCGTAAAATTTATTTTCAACTATCTGTACCCCCTCTCCTGACTTATAGCCCCAGAGATCAGAGCCATACAGGGCAATGGCCATGCATTTGGACCTGTAAATGTTGAGCATGGCTTCAATTGGCTTGGCCCCCAGCCGTTGAGCAAAGCCATAAACAGCAGCCGTTGATCTTGCCATCAAATTCTTTTTAACTATTTGTTGTTCTCATCAAATAAAACCCCCAAGTAGTTAAAAGAGGACACCCTAGACAGCTCAACACCTTCACAGTAAAAAGATTTAACTTTTTTGTTTTTATGACCCATAGACATTGTTTGGGATTTTGCTATATTCACTACTAGGTCCAAAGATTTCATATAAGCCCCGAATGAGTCAAGCAACCTCTGGAGCCCTATTGCTGCGCGGGCTAATAAGACAGCGTCATCCGCGTATAGGAGCACAGGAACTCCCATGTCCCCTATTCGCGGAATATCCTGGCCAGCATTTTCAAGAGATTTAGCTAAGTTATTAATGTACAATGTAAAAAGTAGTGGCGCTAAGATGCAGCCCTGTCGCACACCTCTACTAGATTTAAAGTGCCTTGTGCATTTTCCTTCTTGGTTGATCCTTATACTGGCATGAAGGTCCCTATGCAGCAGATAGACCAGATTTGGATCAATTCCCATGTCTAGCAGGATCAACCACAACTTCGACCTATTGACCAAGTCAAAGGCCGAACTGAGATCCATAAATGCCAAATGTAATGACCCCATTTTGGCTATTGTATATTTCCCAGCTAATAAATGTAAATTTAAGCATTGATCCAGGGTGCTCCTCCCTCTTCTGAAACCGTATTGAAAATTAGTTAAAACCTCTTTCTCGTTCAGCCAGTCCATTACTTTAGTTAAAATAACTCTCCCTAAAACTTTTACTGCGGAGTCAATTAATGATATTGGCCTGTAACATCGTGGATCCCCTCTTGAACCTTTTCTAAAAATTGGAATGATCGTAGAGAGCGACCACGATGGAGGGAAACCCTGAACGCTAGTTACATTATAGACATTAGTCAGGATTTTAGCCCAGAAAGCCGGATATTGTTTATATAAATCGGCCGGTACACCATCAGGGCCGGGGGCCTTATTACTAGTAGTCATTTGCATTATAGCCTGTTGTACATCTCCTTCATTAAAAACAATACCTCGGGAATCCCTACCTCGCTCATGATTACCAAGCAAAACTGGTGTCGGAATGGCCTCACATATGGTTTCAAAATGAGAGAGCCACTGAGCCTCAGTGATGTTACAATCTAGTGGGCTATTCTCTATTCCTGAAAAGAATGGTTTATTAACAATAGCCCAGAATCTGGAACTATTTTTTAAAACCTCCACTGATAAAAGCGCCTCCCATGCCTCTTCCTTAATTTCCTTTTTATGATTAACCATTACCAACTTATACTGCTTCCTTAACATGGCTATTTGTATTTTATCTCGTGGGACCGATTTCAGGGCTGCGATTAATTTGCGATGCGCCACGGAACATTTGTTGTCAAACCACCTTTCGCCACTGCTTGTTCTAGGAGAAGTTTCCACAGTGAGATCTAATGCTGCCTGCACACATATCCCTTCAAAAGCTGTTAGTACCTCCGCCCCACGACTAAAATTACCAAGGCAGATTTCTACCTCGTCCTCCACCTTCGCACAAAGTTCTTTAAAAAAGAGATCCGGAATTATCTTAGCCCATTTTAGCCTGCGACCCTGGTGTGTATGTAGCCATCTATGCATTCATGTATTTCGTTGTACCTGTGATGTTGATACAACTCTGATAATGCTAAATACGAAGACAGTTGTATAGCCTTTACATCATGAGCCGTGAATGTACTCTGCTGGAGCAGATGAGGATGCTGTTAGCTATGTGTACAGTCCTGCATATCACTCTCCCAAAATAAGGACTCTCTAAACAGATGTCTGGGAGCTAGCAGTAGCTCACAGACCCCTTCCAAGTGCCACACAACCTTGAGGTCACTTATTGGATGGCCCCAAGCTGATCTTTTTCATTTACAAATGTTGGAAATGTGCTGGTCATGTGACATAAGTATGCTCAGCCTTCAGAGAGCAAGGCCTGAAAATAAGCTGTGCTCAGTCAGAACCATGTCCCAGGCTGGGGTTGAGCCTCTGTGGCAATACAACTGATGCACAGAGTTACATCCCTGTTGAGCTTTAGGTCCTTAACTGCTCACAAATTGAGTTGCCACAAACAATTCTCTCCCAGATTGTTGTCACATGGGCTACATTTGGAATGATGATTTCAGTTACCACTTGACCTGATACTTTTGTCAATAGTTCTACATTTCCCAGGTGTGTGATTTCCTAACAACAGGCCCCTTACATTCACAGGTCTGTTCTCACTTTTCCATGACTATTGCTTGCACTGTACAGCCCTATCTCACATGTGACACATTAACAGTGCAGATAGTTGGTTACTTCATAAGAGGTGTTGTATAGGTGAATCACCAGCTTTTTTTATATTTAACCAATCCAACTGGACATACAATGGTATGTTGATGTCGTCCCTGTTAACAGTGCCCAATATGACTACATGTATGTCCCGTGATGCTAGTACATGCCACATATACTCTATCATCCATAGTATGATATCCCATCTATGAGTACACATTTCCACACATCCCCAGAAAGCAAGCTCTCCCTAAAACACATGGCAGCCCTTTCCTAGTGACCTCAGACATAGAATGTAGTCTATACTAGGGTACCAGGCTCTATGGACCATAGCCATCAGAGCAATGGGCCTGGCTGTAAAGGTGTCAGTACAGTAATGCAAAAGTTGCTTAGCCTTCAAAGGCCACATTGTTTTCTCCAGTGTCATAGTACCTCACATCACAATGCATGTAAGACGGTCCTAGCCTTCATGATGTTTGCGGTCTGTCTTAGTCAGTTTGGGACATGACCAAGTATGAGAATAGTCAGAATATTCATACAAATGTGTGTATCCATGTATTAGTAGTGGTCAGCATGTGAAAACTACACAAGTTGTATATTCACTTTTGAGTGATGAGTCTGCTAAATTTATTCGCAATGCATCACATCACAACTGATATACGAAAAGTTTAATTTACATTCTGGTTTTTCCTCTCTTGTATCCATATATGTCACCGCCCATCAGAAGGGGGACATATGGAAGGGCATTTCCAGGAAGGTGCAGAGCCTGAGGGTCTACAAGCGGTGCAGCGTCCATTGCTAAAAGAGGTAGGAGGACCTGAGGTGCTGGACCCGGACGATTGCATAGTTCCAGCTGGGGAAGTCCTCCCAACATAAGTGGGGCATGCACCACACTCTAACCCCCCCAATGGCCCTCATGCTGGCAGTGGCTAATCCTGAGCTGCATGGGCAGTTGAAAGCCCAACAGCAGCTACAAGAGGGTAAGTCCTGACCAGAAATCTACATGTTACATTGGCATTTTTTTTCTAACAGGCACTCATTTCCCTATCAACATTGATGGTGACTCATGTCCAATGCACTAAAAGAGTAGTTGAATGTGTAGGTCTTGTAGTAGGTGCATGATGATGTGCTTTGCCTATTGTCCGTATGTTATGTTATGTTACACAGTATTTCTAAAGCGCGTTTACACCAAAAAGGTTGCATGGCTCTGGGGCAGAAGAGGCAAGGGACTCAGAGCTTATCCATAAGCCTGTCTAAAGAGCCATGTTTTTTGCGAGGTCCTAAAGCTCGTATAGGAAGTTGTGGCTCTAATGTATGGGGGAAGAGAATTCCATATGATTGGGGCAGTCACTGCAAACCTTGTGCCATCCAGTCTCTTTTTATTGTACTTGGGAACCACAAACAGATTTTGATGAGCTGATCTAAGGTTATGTTTGGGGATATAGTTCTGGATTCTGGAAGTCACAAAGGTAGGATTTTTGCCGTGACAAGATTTAAAAATAATGCACCCAGTATTAAATTAGGTTCTCTGGGCAACTGGCAGCCAGTGTAATTTTGCCATCAGAGGTTTAGTGTGGCAGCCTGGTTTCGAACCAGCTGCAACTTCTGACTCAGTCTCTTAGGAAGTCCCAGATAGAGTGAATTTGCATAGTCGATGTGGGACATGACCAAGGCAATTATAATCTGAGTAATAGCCTCAAAAGTGAAATATTTCCAGATTCTTTTGATTTTCCAGAGATAAAAAAAAACAAGATGAGGATACTGCACTTATCTGAGGCTTCATAGATAGATCTTCATCTCTGATGACCCCAAGGCTTTTGACCGTTTTTTTTTTGTGGGAGGAGCAGCACCCATTTCCACTGACCAAATGGAATGGTATGACCAGGAACACAGCAGAGTCCAGTCCACTACCAATTTACTGTCTTGAGCAGACACATGCCTGAGTAAAGTAATTAATCACCTCATGTTTTATGATGTTCTGGGTGACAGTTGTACCAAGAAGGTGTCAGGCGTGATGCTCCCTCACTATTGTGTCTCATGTGATGGTAGCCCTACAACATGTGAGATGGCATACAGTGCAGTGACTGGACAACACTTCCCATTGATGAGTTAGGATTCAACAGTAACATGAGTGCGCAAATATCACTGGTGTCATCAGCATTCGTGCCTTTCCCTCTTATTGTTCTATTTGCAATACTGTTTCAATATTCATTCACTGACTGGTGACATGCATCAGGGAGTGAGATATGGAAATTAAGAGTTCATATGTGAGTGTCTACACTCAGTCTTAAAAGGCAATTTGGGTTTGCTATGCCAAACAGATGTGGTGATGTGCCATCCCATTAGGACTAAAGTGATACCACCTCTTCATGCCATAGATATTCATTGACACACAACAACCTTCAAAGGTGTATTGGCTTGTAGGAATGCAATCTAAGAATGGTGTTGTCACCAGTACCAAGCAGGATTGTGGATGTTCACAGGGCTATATGAACTCTTATGCTGTGTGCATTTGGAGCATCTATCTCCCAATACTTTGGCCCTCAAGGTCTCCAGGCTATTTTTCTATACCACTTGTGATGATTAGCAAAACTGCTTAAGTACAGCTTTTATTTGACTCTTTTGAAAGTAGACATCTGATGAAGTTTCAAGTAAAAAGTGACATCAGTGTGAAATGGCATTTGCATTTCTGATGTTGCACATATTGCTTCTACATTGCTGTATAACTTGACCTTCATAACATCAAGATGTTGTTTAAGATGAATGAGGATTTGCTCAGAGAACCACGGAATGGCGTATACAGCGTACTCGCTGTAACGGATACCCTTACTTGATATCTGACTCTCCGGGCTACACTCGGGCACTATAATTAGTATAGCGCGTTGATTATACACAGGACGGATCACGCTCATCAGAAGCTACTACTTCTAGCTCCAGTCGATGTCCCTTACCAGGACTACAACTTTAGAATATCCACTTTCTTCACGTCAGCCGGGACGGAAGTACAACCAGCAGAGAGATTTCGAACTCCTCTTGCTTTGCCAGAAGCCCTGAAGAAGTCGTGGGGTACCTACCCAGACGAAACACGTGTTGGCTGGGCAACCGTTCTGGAATAAAAGAAAGAAAAATACAACTTATGCTTATTCATCTTTGTTGTCATCGTATTCATGTGTGATTGTGCATTTACTTTATGACCAGATACAACATAGAAAATTGAGTTATAGATACTGTTTTACGTGTGCACAGGCTTGCTGTTAGGATTTGCTGTAATCTGGGGCTTGTGTGACCAGTGTGGAAATGTATATTTAATAGCCATCATATTTGGTGACATCAGTTTGCTATGCTATTTGACAAGGGTCAAAGTATACAAGGTGATCAAATATCCTAGTATAGATATAAGGATGAAGTGTACACAAGTCCATTGATGGTATTGGAGCTGTCTGGGGTTATGACATCACTGTGACCAACTGTTTCAAGGTAATGTAGCATGCATGCATGTGCTCATGCTAATGTTAAAGCCTATATAGCAAACCATGAAGCTGGTGTAATCTGTGCACTTTAGAAATGTTTTGTGTTGAAATCTGATGGTTAGATGTCTTAACAAAGTTGCATTAAACCAATTTAATATGCCATTTCAGATCCATCCCAGGCAAGCAAAGGAGAAAGGGCTAACATCATTGGGGATGCAGCTGATCACAGTGGTTGTGGTCGTGACAGTATGGACATGGAGGGACCCTACAGGATTTGTTCTAACTTCATCCTTGTCCATCACCCCCAGTTCTATCTCCACTCTCCTTGTTGCTCCCCAACCAGTTGGCCGGGCCCGCTCCCCTAAGAGGAGAGCCATCTCCTTTGCTCCAGCCACCTCAGCCCCTGCCCCTGTCCCCCCCACTGCGTAGAGTGAGAAGGCTATTGACCTCCTGAGAAACATCTCTGTGGGTCAGACTGCACTACTGAATGTCATTCAGGGGCAAGGCAGCAATCTGCAACAGATGGTGATCTACCTGGAAGGCATTCACAGTGCAATGTCTGGCCTACAGAGACATTTTCAGGCTCTTGTCTCTTACTTCAGTGCAGCCTCCTACCCCCGAAACCAGTCACGGTTGGCATGGTTCGCGGGTGGCGGGGGGGCGTGATGTCGCTCAGGAGGGAGGGGGTATCGGAAATAAAAAAATAAAAAACTTACCTTGAGGCCAGGTCCCGTCTCTTCTCTGCTCCTGCACTCCTGCCACCGACAGGAACAGCAAGTAGGCTGCCAGGCTCCCTCCCCTAAGCCAATCACCATGCTGCAATGCAGCATGGTGATTGGTCTGAGCATCATAACATGTTGCTCAGCCAGGGGATGGAGGGGTGGGCATGGTCTTAATGCAGGCTGTAATGCAGCCTGCATGGAGAACAGGGAAGTGTGCATGACTGGTTTGGGTGGCCCGAGAGCACCGACCAAACATTCATTGCGCACTTAGGAGTGGGCAAACTACTCCTCCCCTGCCCTGCTTGGAGAGCAGAGCAGCCCCGCCCACCCGCCCGCCGCAAAGCAGCAGGACACGACACATAAAATGACAATAACTCTAAGTTATTGTCATTTTATGTTTCTCACTGCTTAAAAGCAGTGGGGGGATGCTCCTCCGCTATAGCGAAGGAGCGGCCCCTGCCCCCAACCTTGTATCCCTCCCCACCCCTATACCCATACTAATACCCTATTGTAAAACCAAACCCAAGCACACGCAAACATTTGCACCTACCCACTCATACAAACCCAAGCAGCACATCTAAACATAAGCAAAAACGTCACAAAAAAAATAGTCAAGCATCCAAACAGACAGACACCTTACCCCCATCACAACCACAGGCACCCCCACCACCACAGCCACAGCACAAACAACACCCCCCAACCACAATCACTTCCATACCCACAGCACACAAAACCACACCCACCACATCAGGATCCACAACACCCACACTAGCACTTTCACTGCCGCAACATCCACAGATACACCAGTCACATTCTACACACCTAAGAAATATAGACGCACACAATCAAGCACCCAACAGACACCACAAAAGCAAGACACACCCCTATTTGCTGCACATACACCTGACACACATGCACCTGCACCCGCAACAGACTCAAGCACATCACGTGCAGTCATTTCCTCTACTTCCAAGACCCAACTCCTTACCATTCCCACTACTAAGTACTAAGCCTGGGCGTAGTTCGCGAAGTAATGCTTCGCGAAGCTACGCAAAGTGCAGTTCGCACTACGCAAGCTTCGCGTAGCACTACGCGAACTGCGTAGCGCACTGTTCGCAATGATTGCACAGTGCCGGATGCTTGTCCGCACTGTGCAATCATTGAAAACAGTAACTTGCACAGTGCGAGCTGTCTTTTACTGCCGCTCGAGTAGATTTTTACTCGAGCGGCAGCTTTCTCAACGCGGACTGGTAGTTTCTCATCGCGAGCGGTCGCGAGCATACGCGACCACTCGTAATGAGAAACCTGACCTCCCCGCGTTGAGAATCTCGCCGGGAGGTTTATTTTCCACGCTCGCGATCGGCAACTTGATGTTGCTGATCGCGAACGAGGAAAAAGTCTTGCCGGGATGTCATTTTGCTTGCTCGCGGTCGCCAACTTGACGTTGAGGACCGCGAGCAAGCAAAAAATTACCGCGGCACTACGCTACGCTACGCGTGTTTGCACTGTGCTACGTGCAATTCGCGTTGTGCGAAGTAGCGCAAACTTCGCAAACTACGCGAGCGTAGCGTAGCACTTCGCCCAGGGTTACTAAGTACCCTATCGAAGATCCCTCATTTTCCCTTGCCATCTCCCCTGCCAAACCTCGAAGCACCACTTCCAAGAACCTTAATACCCCTCCCACACCCAAGACCACCCCTTCCATCTCCATATCCAAATCCACCCCACTTTTTGACCCATCCACCCTTCCACTCCCCAAGGCACCCCTGCCAAACATTCGTCTTAACATTCCCAACCCCCCAAACGTAAGTCCATCCTTTCCTCTTCCAAAATCACTACTTCCCCACCTTGAGGACCGCCCTCCCAAAACCAAACATACCCATCCCAAATATCATCTTAGAGGTATCTGCCCTGCCCAATGGATGCCCCTTTGTGAGGAGGTTATCCTAGCAGTGTCAGTCAGGGCACGTTTTGTGGCACTGCAATGTGATAAGCCACACCATTTAACTTACTTTGGACTTGCCATTGTCCTTTTGTTATGTTTTGTCCCTGTTGTTTATTTGGACTAATTCAAATCTGCTCTGTTTTTTTAACACATTAACCCTGGCATTACTTTTCCCTAGCTAAATTTGGTAACCTAGCAAATTTGCAGAGAATAAATTTGTGACACAATTTATTGTTTGTACACATTATGGCAGGTTACACTACAAATATTTTTAGAGTGTACTTTGTTATGTTAATACACAATTTGATATGGTATGTGATTACTTTTTATGGGCAGGAATTCATCACAGTGTTGACCACTTGCGCCAATTAATTGATGTGATTTGATACATTGGAATGTGTGACTACAGGTATGTTTGTTTCACCCTGATTGGTGACCAATATGAACAGGTTTATATATGTACTGCTTGGAACCAGTGCAGGAGTCACACAGGACAAGGGGAAATGTTCCATGGATGGATATGTGGAATGATTCCAAATTGGGTCAGACATTGATTGGGGTGGTATTTCACATGGTAAAGGTTTCTGCTTGGTTTGAACAATTTCTACATCACTTTGCTTTCACTTCTCCTTATGATGTATGTTGGATATGTTTTCAATGTATGCAAGTGAGTTATTTGTTTATCCACACCTAGAGTCTGGTTAGTTGTTATACCCATTTTGTGTTATGTTTTTGGACATGTGCCCATTTTTTGGGTGCACCTTAAACCTACTTTAGTTATATGAGAAGAATGCTGTTACTGATGCTTTTTTTTTATAGCTTGCACTTACACATTACATACATATGCATGCCACTTAGTGTTACAATTGGTTATCCCTGGTATACTTGAAGCCAGGAGGCTTATTCATAGAGATGTTTAGATGCATTGGCAAAGTGGGCTCTGGCCAGGAAGCCAGACTTTCAGGGTGCCCCATGATTGAGCTAACCCTGTTCTACAGACAGTCTTGCCATGATGACCTTGAAATACTTCTTCACAGATTGGTTTGATTAACATTTTCCAAAAACTACTTTTTGAATGTGGGTGATGTGTCAGTGTCTATTACAGAAATTTTGCAGAGAAGGTGTTCATACTTGAGTTTATTTCATGTCAAAACGGGATCTAGCATGTGAGAAATAGGAGGGTGTCACAAAGCTTATTTGATGTAATGTTAGCGAGCAGCTGCTGTTTTGTTACAGTATTAAACACACACATCACTATCCATGAATATTAGATGGAAACACATTTGGAATTTGATAGGGTATGTCTGTGCTGTGTCAGTGACCTGGCCTAAATGGGCATCAAAGAGGGGTATTTTGTTCATGCATTCAAAGCTGTTCTGAACAGGAACCCGGTACCCACAAAATAGGTTTGGGTCAGGCACCCAAACACCTTAAGATGTCCCTGCCTGTGCATCTTTTAACTGGGAAGTCAATGGAAATGGGATATATTGTGACTTACTGCCAGTTGCGTCCATGACGGTGCCAGTTTTGGACGAATCCAAGCAGAAGCAACAGTGGTAGTACATGTACGATCAGCTCCATGGCAGCACCGGACGTGTGAAGCTGAGTACAGGTGAGTTTCAACCTTATTTTTATCCCTTTCTGCCAGCTCAGGTGGGGCAGAATGATCACCACAGTCACGTTGGTGGGAAGGCACATTGTGATTGGTCCTGTGGAAACACTGGCGGTCTGCCATATGACAGACACATTTACCTATCCCGCCATGGCCGAGATTTCCTGGCGGTGTTACCACGGCGGTCTTTCGTCTATGGAACATCATGCATTGTAATAGGGCGGGCAGACCGCCAACTGGGCAGCAGGGAATCCAATGCCATTTTGACGGTGGTACCCTTACCGCCAAACTTGTAATCAGGCCCTATGACTGCTATGAAGATTCTTTCAATGTTGCAAAAATCAGTATTCAGTGTTCAGTCTTTCCAAACTATTTGCAAATGTTAAACAATGAGATTGAACAGGAAGAAACAATTGCTGCTGATATTGTTAAGGAGACTTCACAAAGAAGCCAAAGTTCTGGACCACTAAGTTAAGATCCTCTTGGACAACCAATTATTGAAAATGAAGTTGCAATAGCCATGAGTCAGGTGGAAAGTGCAATGGAACAAATGAGACAGGAAAGTGTTGATCTGGAACAGTTAGTTGGGCAAGCAAACAACGAACAGAAAGAAATGTATATGGAGGTAAAAGAAAAAATAGAGCATGGATTCCTCCATGAGAAGTAAAAATTTAAATGCTCATCATTTAAGCCAATACTATTGCACATCAGAGGTCAAGCTGGCACCGGGAAAAGCTTATTAATTAAAGTTCTCACTGTGTACCTACAGAGGGCTACAGACTGAATTTTATCATGTGTAGTAACAGCCCCAACTTGATTAGCTAAACTCAACATTGAAGGAATTACTTTACATTGAATACTTATGCTACATGTTGAGCATGGCAATAAACTGGAATACCAGAAGTAATCCAGTGAAGCTTGTCATGAAGTCTCATGAGTACTGAAGAAACTGAAGTTTTAAATCATCGATGAGGTGAGCATTGTCTCAAACTTAAAGCTTGTCTTTGTACACTTAAGAATGCAACAAATTTTAAAAACAGAGAATGATGTGCTGCTTGGAGGAAAGCATTTATTTTGTCTTAGGTGACCCACTGCAACTTACTCCTGTCAAAGGACAACTTGTTTTCAAGACACTTCTCCATGGTGAAACTTTGAATTCTTTGGGAAGTATTGGCAATTTAAACATTTGTCTAAACTTCCAATACAAGGAACTACTTAAAAATATGCATCAAGCATCTGACGTGGAATACGGAAATCTTCTGAAAGAAATTAGAGTAGGAGTTCTGACAAAGGAGGGGAAACGTTCCTTAGAAGGTCATCTTGTCAAGAAACTATTTTCCTCCAACAACACAGCAGCATAACTAATGTTTATTTTCATTGAAGAAGGTAAATCCATTCTCTGTTTAATGCCTACACTTCAAGAGTGCTCCAATTTTTGTGAAGATTTATTAAAACTGGAAAAAGAACCAATTTTGGAAATTACAGCAATCAACAAAATGGAACACCTGGGGGTGACAGTACTGCTAAGTGGAAAATTACAAGCAAAATTGCAATCATTGGAGAAATCTGTAGCCAAGACTGCAGGATTAGAAAAGCATTTATGTGTATGCAAAAACTGTAGAGTAATTTTGCGGCGTCATTCAAATGTTGAGAAGGACCTGTAAATGGTGCAATGGATAAAGTGATTGATTTCATTTTCCACATAAGGATGAGGTTGAACACTAAGCCATAACATTTGATCAGATTGAAGGTATGAAGCAGATTGGCCGACATGTTGTATGTTTTTTGCTTGTAAAGGACTTATATGTCCGGAGGCAGCAGTTCCCACTCTCTCTAATATATGCTGTAACTATCCATAAATGCAAAAACAACAATTGATGGACAGAATGCAGAACAATGTCATACATTCACCCCAGTACAGAGATCTGGGCCTAAATCCATGGTTTTTGCTCACCATGCCATTCCAGTTTGGACCCAGCCATATGCAAATCAGTCTTGACCCTGCACCCAATGGGAACAGTCCAGCCCGAACTGCCAGGCCAGGTCCTCCCTGGACTGGAAACAAGCATCCTAGGACCGGTTTCGGGCTTTCAGCCCTCATCAGCCAAGATAGCTTGACTCCGGTGGCATGGAGAGCACGGGACCCACGTCTGGGAAGCCCGTCCCACTCGGGGTGACAAATGCAAAAACAACAATTGATGGACAGAATGCAGAACAATGTCATACATTCACCCCAGTACAGAGATCTGGGCCTAAATCCATCGTTTTTTTGCTCACCAACCGGTCCTAGGATGCTTGTTTCCGGTCCAGGGAGGACCTGGCTTGGCAGTTCGGGCTGGACTGTTCCCATGAGGCACAGGGTCAAGACTGATTTGCATATGGCCAGGTCTAAACTGGGGTGGCATGGTGAGCAAAAGAATGATGGATTTAACCCAGATCTCTTGACTGGGGGTGAATGTTCTGATTTGTTCTGCATTCCGTCCATCAATTGTATGTCTTTTGCTTTCTTGCCCTAAGTGTGCCAGGTATGCCCAGACGTGGGTCCTGGGCTCACTGTGCCACTGGAATCAAGCTGTCCTGGCTGATGAGGGGTGAAACCCCGAAATCAGTCCTAGGATGCTTGTTTCCGGTCCAGGGAGGACCTGGCTTGGCAGTTCAGGCTGGACTGTTCCCATGAGCCACAGGGTCAAGACTGATTTGCATATGGCCAGATCTAAACTGGGGTGGCATGGTGAGCAAAAGAATGATGGATTTAACCCAGCTCTCTTGACTGGGGGTGAATGTTTTGATTTGTTCTGCATTCCGTCTATCAATTGTATGTCTTTTGCTTTCTCACCCTAAGTGCGCCAGGTATGCCCAGACGTGGGTCCTGGGCTCACTGTGCCACTGGAATCAAGCTATCCTGGCTGATGAGGGGTGAAACCCCGAAACCGGTCCTAGGATGCTTGTTTCCAGTCCAGGGAGGACCTGGCTTGGCAGTTCGGGCTGGACTGTTCCCATGAGGCACAGGGTCAAGACTGATTTCAATATGGCCAGGTCTAAACTGGGGTGGCATGGTGAGCAAAAGAATGATGGATTTAACCCAGATCTCTTGACTGGGGGTGAATGTTTTGATTTGTTCTGCATTCCGTCCATCAATTGTATGTCTTTTGGTAACTATCCATAAAGCACAAGGTTTAAGTGTAGATACAGCTTTTATTAATATTGGTGTACTGTATTTAAAGAAGGTATGTCATATGTAGCATTATATCAAGTAAGAACATTGTCTGGTTTGTTTTTGGTTGATTTTGATTACAGGAAAGTTAGTGCCGATGCAAGTTGTGTCAGAAAATGCAATCGGTTAAGAAGTGTATATGCTGCTCATTTAGGACAGTATCTCATTTATGAAAAAACGGATACACTATCCAAAGCAGAAGCTTACAAAAGAATTGATGGATGTTGTGGCAAAGAATGAAAAGAAGGAGAACAAGGAAGGTGTTATGAATAAAAAACTGGAGAATAAGGAAGATATTGTAGGTTAACGGTTGTCAAATCCTTTTGGTGTCAACTGCTATGCTAATGTTGTTCTCAGTGTACTCTTTCATATACCATATCTTAGAAGCAATAGAGCAGAAACCACAGAAGAGATTATGTTCTGCACTATGTGGTTTGCTGCAACGTTTTAATAGTGGTAGGACTGTAATGCATTGTGTTCGGGCACTCAAGATCTAGTAGATATAAGTAGTACATCAGTAGGGTCGCAAATAGACCCAAACTTCGGGGGGGCTAACAGGGGTGGCCAGCATGGCTTGTGGATGGCGGGGGGGTTGTGCAGGGGGTGGGGTGTATTGTGCGGGAGGGTCACGTGCAGGGGGAGTCATGCGGGGGTCACGTATGGGGGTCATGCACAGGGGGGTAATTTGGGGGTGGGTCGCATGGGGTGGCACTCACGGGGGTGGGTTATGCAGAGGGGTGGGTCACGAGGGAAGGGTGGGTCGCATGGTGGGTTGGTCACGTGGGGGGTGGGTCACATAGGGGGTGGGTAGCATGGGATGTGGGTCACACTGGGGTGGGTTATGCAGGGTGGGTCACATGGGAGTGGGTCATGCATGTGGGGTGGGTCGTGTGGGGGTGGTTCACACGGGGGTGGGTCATGCGGGGTGGGTCATGTGGGGGGGTGGGTCGCATGGGGGAGTCATGCCATGACACGGCGCTCAGCCAGGGGCAGTAGGGGTGGGCATGTTCTCCATGCAGGCTATAATGCAACCTGCATGGAGAAGGGGAGAGTGCGCATGACTGGTTCAGCCGACCAAACAGTCATTGCACACTTGGGAGTGGGCATACCACTCCTCCCCTCCCCTCCCCTGCTCCCTGAGCAGAGCAGCACCGCCATCCCACCCGCCCACCCACAAAGGAAACATAAAATAATAATAACTTCAAGTTATTATCATTTTATATTTCCTTTCCACTGCTTGAAAGCAGTTGGGTGACGCTCCTCTGCCATAGCGGAGGAGCCGCCACTAATGGCTAACACTCCCAGTCAGTGCTGGCCCTAGCACGGGTCGTACAAGGTGCAACAGTCTGTTTTGGTGCCCCCTCCCCCATTTCCTCCTCCATAAATTCCCTCAGTACCACTCACCGACAATGCGCCTCATCTCTCTATAGCACCTTTCTGAAAAACATTTCATTTTTTTATAGTGCTACTCTTAGTTTACTCACACTCAGTTCTGTGATTTGCATGGTACACGTTCTTTGTACCAGGCACTTTAACCCTCTGCGCTGTGTGGGTGTCAAGAGTGCCCATGTGAATGCACAGTGAGCGATGCAACAGTGTGAGAGTAGGGTAAGCGTAGTGACTGCAGGGTAAGTGAGGTGACCATATGAATTTGGGTTTGGATGTAATTACAGAGTGGGACGATCGAATGCATGGTTAGTGATGGGCTTGCAGATTGAGCAGTGAGGGGGACATGTGAGTGAAGTGTCATATGAGTGCAGGGTGAGTAGTATGCTTGTGTTACTGCAGAGTGAGGTACAGGATGAACAGCACAAGTGCATTGTGAGTGCAGAGTGATCACTGTGAGAGCAGGGTGAGCGGGTGAATGGTGTGAGTGCATGGTGATCAGTGTGAGTGTATTGTGATCGCTGTGAGTGCAGGGTGAGCATGAAAGTGAAGGGCAAGAATGAGGAGTGAGTTGTCTGAATGCAGGGTGCATCCCCTGACACTTGAAGTAACTCAGCCTGTTATTGATGGCAGCATAGGGTTTCAGATATAAGTTAAACTATTGCTATTCTGGCATTAATCAGGGATCGAGTGTGGAGGAAATAAATAATGTGCTGATCCTGCAACAAACTTCCAGTCTTATGATTAGGGTTGCCAGCTCATTATTTTGATGTCCCAGATGGTACAAAAATAAACAGTCACCTCAAGTCGTATTTTCAGCACTTATCTGTGCATACTTCTAACAGCAAATATAAATAAAAATCACTTATAATTGTGTTCTAGGGCTGCCTGAATGATCCATGACTGATAATTAAAGGGAACAAAGACAGAAAAATCACATTACGAATGAATACATACTTTTTTTCATTTATACCCTATTTAGTGTCAAGACGAGGTCTTTGCATGCTCTTTAAACAACACCTGGCTGGCATTTTTCTTTTGGCAACCCTACTTTATATTCATTTTCATGAAATGCATTCTCACACTACGGCACTGAAAGTAAAATCGAAATGTAAGGAATAGGCAGAGTGGGGGCCCAGGGGGTACTGGAACATGAAAAAAAACCTAAGCCTCGGTAACCAGACGACAAAGGTATGTAAATATGCAAATGGTCTTTTAAGACCTGTGAAAAAATCGGACGTACCTGGGAGAAGACTCCAGACATTGCCTAGCTGAGCCCACAGCAGCAGCCCGGGCTGAGAAACACGACCGGAGGGGCTGAAGCCCTTTCAGCCCAATGGGCGTTGCGCACCTGTTCATCAGTAGTACTTGCTCACAACCGTCAACAAGATGTTCAGGAATTTATAATGGTCATCCTTGGTGTTTTAGAAGAAGAAGAAGTAAGTATTGATGACTTATTTGGACTGAATTACACATGGAAACATGAGTGTGGAGATTTCTATTTTTCATCTACCACTTAAATCAATTCTGAGAGATTTCTGTACTTAACACTGCCAGATTCCAAAAGTGTGTATTTTGACAGAGTGATCAAAAAGGCTGACCAAAATATGACACTCATTAATTGTACATCAGATGGTATGTCTACATTGCATATACGAATAAGTGGGAAAAACATTATATTAATGCTACAATGATGCAGAGCAGATGGATCTAAATTGAAAACTGAAATTAGAAGCTTCACAGCTGGACAAATTTCAATTGCTGGAAGAACTTATACTACTTTGGCTTTCATCTTTCACGAAGGACTTGATGTAACATCTGGACACTCTACTGTCTATTTAAAGAGTGAAACTGGATGGACAGAATGCAATGAGAGCAACCTTAAATTCAAACAAAAACTGCCTTCCAAACTTCCAAATTCTTACCTCTTGTTTCTTCAACCAAAGTTGTAAGTTGGATTTCTGATTTTAAAAAAGTGGTGTATGGTATTTCTTCTACGTGGATTGTCACTGTTTAAGACATCATTCGGCCTACCAGGGGTGATGTTTTCTAAAGGATCACCAAAATCCAAGTGTGCTTTATATCTATTAGTAGTATTGTACCAGTTATAATAATAAAACAGTTAATTTTAACATATGTTGTTTTAGATTAGTTCTGTAACTATAGGTAAAACAATTGATTAAATAATTATAGTGAGTGCTATGGATAGTGCACTTATTTGTAGTGATATACTGTGCAGTTTTTTTTCTACAATCTATGCAATTGTTTTTTCCCCACTGTTCAAAGATGAATCTTTATACAGTACAATGTTTATGATGTACAAGTATAAAAGCTGAGAACAGAAAAAAGGGAAAATTAAATATTTCATAATAATGTGATATATTGTTACAGCATAAGCATTATGTACTGTGGGGCAGATTTACGAGCCCCTTGCGCCACTTTTGCGCCGCCGTTTCGTCACTTATGTGACGCAGCAGCGACGCAAAACATGCGCCACGCTGCGCAATATTTACAACGTGACGCATCTAGGGAGATGCGTCACGTTGTAAACCCCTGCGCCACATGAAACCTGCGTCAGGTTTCATGTGGGCGTTCCGGTGCAGGGTGGGCGTTCCCTCACAGGTACGCCTCGTAAAAGTGACGCAGTGAAATCTACAAGATTTCACTGAGTCACTTTTACGCCCATGCTGCGTCAAAACCCTGCGCCTGCTTGAAGCAGGTGTAAGGATTGACGCAGCATGTTAGGCATAGGGCACCCCCAAGCCTTGCTGGAGCCGCGTCGCGCTTGCGACGCGACTCCAGCAATGCGCCGCCTTTCCGTTGGGGGATGCGACACGCATCTGCCTATCCGTGCGCCACGGCGCGCCGCATTTTAAATGCGGCGCATCGGCGGTGGCGCAAGGGCAAACTTGCGTGACGCATCTTCCCTGGCGCATCCCTGCTGATTTGCAGGGATGCGCCAGGAACGTAAATATGCCCTGTGTTTCTAGAATTTTGTTAATATAATACTAACTTATATTAATGTTCTTTTCAACAGAGGTTGCAGTTATATGTCTTTAGATGTCTCAACATACTCGTAGTGCCACACAAATATTTCTAAGACATACCCCTGGAGAGGGTCTTGATGCATAAAGAGTGCTTCAAATGCTTTGCCACCACGTTGTTTTGCCCAGAACGGATGAGAAAAACTCCAATGCAATTAATTGCCGCTTTGCCGAAGAACTGTGTTCAACAGGGTGTTTCTGCTGATCCTCTCTGCCACCAAATCCCATTCGATTTCCAAATGATTAAAAAAACACCACATTTTAATTTAGAAGAAGGAAACAGGAGTTTCTGAACAGAGAACAGTGGTTTTTTCCACAATCTTTTTGATTGTTTTTCCCACTGTTCAAGGATGAATATTTATTAACCCTGGGCGTAGTACTACGCTACGCTCACGAAGCATGCGTAGTTTGTACTACTACGCAAATTGCATGTAGCACAGTGCAAAAACTGTGCTAAAACACGTACCATAGCAGCAAAATCATCAACACCTACAAATGCTTTGATAAAATAATTTTACATGCTAAAAAGCATATAACCAATTCACAATAGTGAACTTTGACAATGAAAATATTAGGCAATGAGAGAGGTGATGATTTTGGGGTCCCCCTAACCTAGGGGAGGACCAAGCAGATGCCTTGAACACAAAGAGCATATCATGCTGAACGATTCAGTGGTGGTCCCTTCCTCCTAGGACCACCCCAAGCACAGTTATGGGCAAAAATACAATCCCAACCAAAGGCCCTGCAAAGCATTATGGGACGAGATTAGCAGTGGGCAGTGAATATTATAGTGTCCAATATCAAAATAATTCTACAAAGAGCTGCAGTTCAACTAGTCGTTACTTGATGTCCCTCACGAGTCAAATGCAAAAACATTGAAATTATTATTACATCAAGCTGCAGTTCCACTAGTCGTTACTAGATGTCCCTCACGAGTCAAATGCAAAAGCATTGAAACCTTTTCATGAAGCTTTTGCATTTGACTCGTGAGGGACATCTAGTAATGACGAGTGGAACTGCAGCTTGATGTAATAATAATTTCAATGCTTTGCATTTGACTCGTGAGGGACATCTAGTAACGACTGGTTGAACTGCAGCTCTTTGTAGAATTATTTTGATATTGGATACTATAATTTTCACTGCCCACTGCTAATCTCGTCCCATAATGCTTTGCAGGCCTTTGGTTGGGATTGTATTTTGCCAATAACTATGCTTGGAGGTGGTCCTAAGAGGATGGGACCACCACCGAATCGCTCAACAAGATGTGCTTTTTGTTTTCAAGGCATCTGCTTGGTTCTCTCCCTAGGTTAGGGAGGATCCCAAAATCATCACCTCTCTCACTGCTTATTAATTCATCGTTTTCACTTTTGTGAAATGACTATATGCATTTTTGCATGTAAAGACAGAGATACTTATTTTATCA
The DNA here is from genome assembly GCA_963921515.1 of Calotriton arnoldi. Lineage (NCBI taxonomy): Eukaryota > Metazoa > Chordata > Amphibia > Caudata > Salamandridae > Calotriton > Calotriton arnoldi. Next base: position 865,501 of record CAWUFW010005112.1, read on the forward strand.
TAACTTGCACTGTGCAAGATGCCGTTTGCAATTATTGCACAGTGCAGACAAGCACACAGCTATGCACTACGCAATTAGCGTAATTTGCGTAGTTCAAAGTGTACTTCGCGTAGCTACGTGTAGTGCTACTACGCAAACTACGCCCAGGGTTAATCTTTATACAGTACATTATTTATGAAGTACAAGTACAAAAGCTGACAACAGTAAAAAAGGGAAAATTATATGCTTTACTACAATGTGAAATACTACTACTGCATAAAAAGTCTACTGTTTTGTGTATAATATGAATTTATGCATTGCTGAAACTGAAATTTGATAGTGGAATTTTGTAAAATGTAATACTAACTTATATTTATGTTCTTTTTCTTTTTAAGCAGATAAATTATGCCATCTACTTGAGTAAAGTAATTTCCTAATTACTTTTTTCTGTGTAGTTCAACAAACTTACTTTGTCAAGGTACACACCAAGGGAGAGCCTGATACAGCCACTTAGACATCAGACACACACCTATACAATCACTGACATACCCAGTCACCCTCCATGTAACCACTGACATGCTTAATCACTCACCCACACAGTTATAAACACTTCCACTCACTCACCCAAGCAGACACTCATATACCCAGTTAGTTACTAATAGAGCTACCAACACAACCAGTTAGTCATCCATACAACTAGTGGCACACACGCTCAGTCTCTCATATGGTAACCGACACAGTCACTCATTCACTTGTGCAGTCACTCACTCACCTATACATATACTCACAACCAACACACTTGCCCATATAGTCACTCATACGTCCACTCAGTCACCTATACATTCACTAACATAACCAGACACTCTCCCATGTAACCACTGACACACCTAATGACACACAAGTACATTTACTAACACATCCACTCACTCACCCAAACAGTTGTTCATACACCCACTCAGCCACCTACATAGCTCTTTACACAGCCAGTCCATCACCAATATAGCTAGTGACACCCACACTCAGTCTCTCATCTAGTCACTGACTCACTCATCCATATAGGTACTCACATACCCAGTCACTCACCCATACTGACACTCATGTACCCACTCACTTACACATGCAGTCACTTTTACATCCAATCAGTTACCCATACAATCACTAACACACCCATTCACTCACTCATACAGTTACAAACACATCCACTCACTCTCTCACCCAGTCACTCATATACCCACTCAGTCACCTATACAGCTACTAACACAGCCAGTCAGTCGCCAATACAGCTAGTGACACACACTCTCAGTCTCTCATACAGTCAGTAGCTTATGCACTCGATCACCCATATAGGCACTAACACACCCACTCACTCACACAGACACTGACACACCCACTCAATCCCCCATACAGTCCCTCAGACATCCACTTATTCATCTATGCAATCACTAACACACCCAGTCATGCTCCCATGTAAACACTGACAAACCCAATCACTCACCCATACAGCTAATACCACACCCACTCACTCATTCATACAGCCACTCATATACCCACTCAGTCACCCATACAAACACTAGCACACACAGTCACTCTCCCATGTAAACACTGACACACCCAATCACTCACCCATAAAGACACTCACACAACCATTCACTCACCCACTTATGCACCCTCTCATTCACCATTTACAGCCACTCATATACTCACTCACTTAACTATACACTCACACACTCATTCACAAACCCATAAAGCCACTCACACAACTATTCAGACACTCATACATCCACTCATACACCTACTCAATCACCCATATAGCAGCTAATGCAGCCACTCACTCACCAATACAGGCACTCACACACCTATTTACCTACCTACACAAACACTCACATGCTCATTCATGGACCCATACAGCCACAGCTACACCCACTCACTCACACGCTCACCCACTTACTCAAACACTTACACATCCAGTTGCTCACTCATCCACCCACTCACTCACTAGTACAGAAACTCATTCACTAATATGCGTTCTTATGCATACACATATATACAGTTTATCTTTTTTAAACCAAGAAAGGTGGTTCTAACGAGAACCTTTGTTTTTTAGTTTTGTAACATTTTGTATTTTAGTTTTTTTTTACAAATAAAATGGCAACTGCTAAATGTATTAACTGAGAATACTCAAAACTGGGGATTCAAGTGTCATTGTAGAAAAAGAAATAACACATGGTGTTTTGCTGCCTCCCAAACTGTTGCAACCGATCGTCTCCCTACAGTGAGGACTTTTTTGCAGTCCAAGCAAAATGTCCTGATTCTTAGCAGCTCTGGGGACTGCTAAAGGAGACGTTGCCCAACCTCGATAGGTATAGGGTGCCCTGGTGCAATGGGTGTTGCACCTGATGTTGATGCATCTGCTGCACTGTGCTCTTTCTGGGCTCTGGTCAAGTGCTTGGAAAGGCATGTATTCAGGTGGGTCAGCATACTCGTTGTGCCACACAAATATTTCTTTGACATACCCCTGGAGAGGGTCTTCTCACACAAAGAGCACTCCACGTGCCTTGCCAGCATTTTCTTTTCTTCGGAAGTAATGGTGAAAAATTCCCTCGCAATTGATTGGTGCTTCACCGGGGGTTCCTTCTCTGATAAATTCTCCTCCACAGGATGTGGCTCCTGTTCTCCACTGCCACCAGATACCATTTATTTTTAAAAAGAAAGCCAAAAAACTCCAATATGATTTTCCAATATTGGTAAACAGCAGTTGCGGGAATATGAACCTCCAATCTGAGCACTGAAATGAAAACTGGGTGGGGACTTACATTCTAGAATAATGAAAAGTGTCTTGTCCAATGAAATCCCTTTCTTCTGTAGTCATGTGATATTTACAAATGCCAACGTCATCACGAACGCCGACGTATTCACGAAAAGAAGAAATGTTATAAACAGTGTTGAACCATAAAATTACTTATGAAAATCTCACTTTATATGTTATATTAGTAAACGATTGACCACAAACATTAATTACAATATGTGCATATATGTTTTTCATACTTTCTAAAAATCACGCTGATTTCAATTACCGCGGTACTGAAATATACATATCAGAACTTCTCATGATGAACTCGCAAATAATAAAAAAAAAAAAAGAAATAAAAATAAAAGCCTTCTAGAAACATTGGTTTCTTCCAAGATAGAATATTTCAGTAACATTTAACTGATTCTAACTTATTGGGTTTGGTGATGGCAAAGTAAGTGTGTATCAAAAAAAGGGGGGAATGAGAGGATATGCTAGGTGCGTCCTCCACAACAAGTCCTACATCACAAAATAAGATCCCAGCTATGTTAAGGAGACTAACCCTCCACTGGAGAAAACAGAGTTTTCTTGTAAAACCCTCACCCACCAGGGTTACCTTTTGGTGTCATGCTTCATCATCGAGTCCTTCCCGTTCCACTACAGAGTGGGTGTGCTTTGACCTACAGACTATGCAGGAGCGATTAAGTAACTATGCAACGATAAAGGAGATGGTGTTAAAAAATAGGCGTGCACGAGTGGGTGGGGGTTCTGTGCTGGAGTATATCTAAAAAAGGCTAGTAGGAGTATCCTATTTATTCTGGCCTCCAGTCGGCATGTGATGTGTTTTTTCATATTATATGTGTTTGTCTAAAGAGCTTTTGAAATTATATTCTGAGACCACAGATTGTTTGATTATAAAGCTCCATTTGAGCTACATTAAATGTGTCCACCCACAATATGATTTTATCTCACTTTTTTTTCATCACTTGGAGGTGCTCACTACGACAAGATTGATATTGCTGAACATAAAGGAAGGTACATGCATACAGCAAGAGGGCTGTAAAGTCTAACTCTCCATTTATATCTCTACAGAAATGCAGACAGTGATTGCAAAATAGGTGGTAAATGTATATGCATTGTTTTCTTTAGCATGCAATGAGTGTGCGTACAGTGTAAAACAGCAGGAGTGGTAACAGGGAGTTAGTTTCCCTAGGTCCTGATGAAAAGCCAATAGGGGAATGGCTTGAAACAAGTTGACCTTTTAGGAAAGCAGGTAAAAAACATCCTCATCTTCTATTGCCCCCTTTTTAATCATACTGACTAGAGGCCAGAATAAATGTGTTACACCTAACAGCCAGGAGTTTTTAAGATATACTCTGGCACAGAGCCCCCCACTCCAATTTTTTAATAACACCATCTCCTTTATCATTGCATAGTCACTTAAGTGCTCCTGTGTAGTCCGTATGTCGCAGCACGCCCCGCTTCGTAGCTGAACGGAAAGGACCCAATGATGAAGCACGCCACCATGGGGTAACCCTGGTGGGTGAGGGTTGTACAAGAAAACTCTGTTTTCTCCAGTGGAGGGTTAGTCTCCTTAACATAGCTGAGTTCTCATGTTGTGATGTTATGCAAAAATTCCACATTAAAAAATTATTCCAAATGGTAGGATCAATGCGAATACATCATTGATATATGAGTGCAAATTTTAGTGACTGTGACAAGTGCATTGTTTCTTTTCCTCTTCAGTGAGAGGAGAATAACTGGTTCACCTTTAATATTTTTACAGGTATGCACATATTGAAAAACACAGAAGGTATCGGCCGTTTGGCCATGCTCTATCTCCCTTAGTAGCAAGGAAACCTCTTCCCACTTTTTCCCAGGATAACATACAACTAAACAAACAGCTGCTGAGCACATTTTCTTTTTTTCTATGTGCATTTGATGCTGAAGAATATGATGACATCTCCATCGAACAAAGATGCCCTTAGTTTATGTAGTTAAGATGATGTACCCTTATTTGAGAGCAAAACACCTCGTTGTACTCTTGTTGTCTTCTCTGTAGAAAAATGTATTTTATCACATGATTCAGTAAAAAGATGCATGAAGTAAAATCACATTGCTGAAATGCAAAACCAGGTCATTGGGGACATTTCATCCTGAACCATTACACAGCTGTACTGTAGAATATGCACTACACATTTACCTAGCCAGATTAACCAGTCGAAAGTACTCCAGTTGGGTACATATTTTGTGCAAAAGTGTAGACTCTCCTTGAATAAAGGAACAGGTAAGCTTTCATTCTCCTCCAATCACTCACAGAGCTACAAATACACCCACTCAAACATTGAGGCAACCACATATACACCCATTCTCCCACTGTAACATCCACTCACAGATCCACACAGCTACTCATAAATTCATTCAGCTGCCCATACAGCCACTCTCAAATGTTACAGTCTATAGTTAGTAACTAAAAATTCAAAAAAACTTCTAAAAAATCAAACGTTAGAAATTCACTGAAATAAACAGAGGTTACAGGGACATTATAGTTAGGAAATAGGAAAAAAAACATAGAAATTCACTGAAAAAAGCAAGATTTACAGGGACATTATAGTTAGGATGTAGAATAAAAAAATCATAGAAATTCACTGAAAAAACAAAGGTTATAGCTGTATGGGTGAGAGTGTGGCTGTGTGAGTGGCTCTAGGGGTTTACAAGTGGGTGTGTGAGTAGTTGTATAGGTGAGTGACTGGTTGTGTGAGAGGCTGTATGAGTGAGTGAATGGGTATGTGAGAGCATCTATGAATGAGCGAGTGGGTGTGTGCGTACTTGTATGGGTCTGTGAATGGGTATGTGAGTGGTTGTGTGGGTATGTGAGTGGGTGTATGAGAGGTTGTATGGGGTGTGAGTGGTTCTTTGGATGATGTGATCAGTGATGTAATTTAAGATGTCATCAGTTCTGTCACTGACCGTGTCATGAGTGAAGTAATTTGTGACGTCATAAGCAGTGCATTGTTCGTAAATCACCACTGTTTCATTCAAAATGTTCTGGTGTAATTGGCTGGCCGCAACCTGAGGAGAGAGTTGTGTCTACCATTTTATCAGACAGGAGATGGTTCCCGGGGGCTTAAAATAAAACTGTAAAGAGGTATAAGGGGTCAGAGTAAACATACCCTGACCCCTTGGGTGGAATATAGCGATGTTTGTGGGTACCACACCTTGATTTTTTTCCACAAGTGATATTTGAGAATACATTGTGACTGTCAGCACAGCCCCCCATGTAAAGTCAGGACGAATTCACGAAAATCAACGAAAAATTAAATAAAAGAAATCATACACTCAATGAGACACTAATGCACTCACTCACAGACCTACAGAAACACTCAGGCACCCATTCCTATACCCAGTGAGGCACTCTTGCACATATTCACAGATCCACTCAGACACTCACGCACCCACTCACAGACCCACTGAAAGACTCGCACACTCACTCACAGACCCAGCCAGACACTCATGCGCCCACTTACAGATCCACTCAAACAGTCACTGACCCACTCAGAGACCCAATAATACACTCACACACCCACTCAGTGACCCTTCACACACTTACACACCCACTCACAGACCCACTGAGACACATGCAGCCACACACAGACCCACTCAAACACTCACAATTCCACTCACCTGTCTACTCAGAGACTTATGCACCTACTCACAGACCCACTCAAACACTCATGCTCCCACTCAAACCCAATGAGACACTCATGTACCCACTCAAAGATCCACTCTGACAGTCACGCACCTACTCATAGACCCACTCATCGACTCTCACACAACCACTCACAGACCCACTCAGGCACTCATGCACCCAATCACACACCCACTCAGACATTCATGCACCCACTCAGACACTCACGTGCCCACTCACAGACCCACTCAGACACTCATGCACCCAAGCACAGACCCACACAGACACTCACACAACCAATGAGACACTCATGCACTCACTTACACACTCATTCTCAAAGGTTGCAGGTTACACTTAGGAAATAAAATTTAAAAAACCTTTAAAATTCACTTAAAAAACCAAAGGTTACACAGACATTATAATTATTAAATAACACTTAAAAAACCATAGAAATGTACTGAAAAAAACCAAAGGTTACAGGGATGTTAGGCTCAAATTTCATTCGTACAAAACCAGTGAAATTCAGCAGTTATAGTTACCTGAGCTAACTATAACTTTTTCCCCTGCAATTGCGTTCTAATGTTAAAGTACATTTTACAAGTTTATGAAATCTATATTTTGATTGACTTTTTTTTTCCTTGATTGTATAACATAGATCACAATTATCACTGGCAGTTGCACACAGATATATTTAACTTTTGTGCGTGTACATTTCTCTGCTCCGTGCCTTTTGATGTTCCACTCTAGCACCAGTGGGTCCTTCTGGTTCATCTGTTACATTGGGCCAGAGTCACAAACAAGAGGCTGCATATTTGCAAAGGGCAAAACACCTGTAACAAAAATGTATGGCCTCATTTTATTTGCTTCCTGGCCCGCATTCACCTTGTGTGATCTGTGTGATTGCGTGATCTGTGGGCAGGAGGCCCAGCAGACAGAGCAGATTCTGCTCTCTCATTTCTTACCTGTCTTCAATGCACAATAGAGCAGTGGGCACAAGTCCATTGCTCTGTTAAGCAGTCTACTTCCATGAGCCAAATAATACTCATGGTGAAAGCTTGCTGAGATGAGCATAGTTCCAGCCTCCTTTTTCGCATGACCAGCGAGAGAGCACTGGCATGTACTGGCCTAAAAGGGCCAATATATGTTATTGTTGACACAATCTGCAGTGCATGCATTCCATTGGCCGTGGAGTAAGAGGTCTGGAGAGAAAATATGAGGCATTTTCTGTCACCACACATGTGAAGGGCTGCAGCAGGGCAAGTGGAGCAGCAGCAGGTGCAAATTTAAGCACATCTCTTTGTGAAAAAGGGATGCAGTCAGTCAAAAAATCTTTATTTCGGCCACTAGGGCCATAAAAGCACATATAAAATAAGTACAAAACATTACATACAAATTGTTGGCAGTATCCTTTAGGCTATATAAAACCAGATAGTACTTTGGGGAAAATCTACGTTTCCTACTTGGGAACTTGAGTTGGCGAAGTCAACTCCTCTTATCGCCATCTTAGAAGGGATTGTACAATATGCACACAGTATATGGTCTTTACATTAGCCGCAAGATAAAAACAATAAAGTGCATATGCGTAAACGATAGAGTGGTTTTAAGAGGAAGATCAATTTCATTCAGATGTAGTATCTTAAAGAGGCGCAAAAAGAATACATTTATGTAACAAGGTATCAAATTATGATATATAAAAGAGACAATTTCATTAAAAAGACAATAACAAAGTCAGGATAAAAATGTGGGCATAAAAATTTAAAAGAAATCCATTAAAATACTGATTATTTAAAATAGTGCTAGACCTAGGGATCAGCAATTAAGATCATTCATTTTAAGAGGGAAAATACAGGTCCAGTATGACATGATAAGTAGTGGTGAGCTGGGGTTGGCCTATGAGCTCTTCTTTATGATGGCACTACGAGTACACCACATAGAATACAAAAAGCACGAGATAGAAAACACAATGGGCATATCGGTGTCGTACTTAAGTAACCTATACACCTCGAAGCAGTGTCTAGACCCCAGGTTCCTGCACAACTGTAGCAGCCAGCGAGACCTTGACCTGCTATAACCAGGGCAGAAAAATAGCACATGAATTTCAGTTTCCTCTGCTTTCTCGCACGCTGGACAATCCAGACTGGGGGCACCCGTCCACTTGTTGGTAAATGATCGGAGCCGGAGCACCCCATGTCTGAATTGGAGGAATAACTTCTTCGCAAGGAGCGGCTGGATATCGTCTAGCACCGATTCTAGCCTGTATTGGGCTTTTACTTCCAGAAACCTGAGAGTTAGACGACCAGGCGTAGACCCCCTCCATAGCTGGGCCACTTTGCATTCTCTATAGGTCTCTAAGAGTACCTTTCTAGGGGTCACAAGCAATGTTCCCTCTAATTTTTTTCCTCTGTGTGCGGCAGTGTGAGGTCTCTGTGCGCTCCAGCCACGGCAATGTGCGCCAAGGACCCAACCGCGTGTGTGGGTGCAGCGACAGGGGTTCTGACACTGGGGTTCCTGCTTGATTGTGCAGATAAATGACCTAGGTACTGGAACGGAGGAGGCCTGTTTGATGGGGCAGGCAGGGCCGGACTGGGAACCCAAAGTAGCCCTGGCAATTTTGCTGCACCGGCTCCCACCCACCAGGGTTGGGGTGGAGGGGGCAGGCAAGTGTCAAGCACTACTGCTGAAAGCTGGTCCCCAGCACTGGTGCTTTTGTTACTGAGGGCCCATATTGCAGCATCGCTGCAAAACTGCCCCAGTAACAAAACTGGCCCCCACTGCTCCAAAACTGACCCCCACCCTTCCAGCCTCGCAGGCAAACGCCTGATGCCTGCTAAGGCCAGTCCAGCCAGGGGGTGGTCTTCGTGTTGGTGACTGCCGTGCCTAACAAAAAATAAAAAATGTGCCCTCATGTAATGCAACTGGTGCTATGTAAAGCGCTCTGATACCCGATTCGGGTCAAGTTCGCGCTTAATAAAACTCTGTAAAATAAAATAATGGTTGTGTCATGTTCGAAATGAGAAAGTGCAGAGCATCTGCAACCACAACAAAGCTACACAATCTTCCCGCAGCCACGCTCTATTAACAAAAGGCATGCAGAAAGTCCAGAAGCAGGACGTGTGCTTTCAGAATCACTAGCATATATTAGTGATTGTAAAAGCACACGTTAATTTTAGGCTTGCTGCATGCCTTTTGTTAATAGAGGCGGCAGAGTGCGTGCCTTTTTGAAAGTTATCATGTTAATTGCAGAGCCCGACATACTAATACACGGGGCTGCATTTAACATGAAAACTTTCAAAAGGCACACAATCTGCTGCGCTCTATTAACAAAAGGCGTGCAGCAAGCCTAAAAGCACGACGTGTGCTTTACACGTCGTTCTTTTTTATTGTATTGTATTATAATTGCATTTATCTAGCGCTTACTACCCCTGACGAGGCGTCTAAGCGCGTTTCGGCGAGTAGCACGCTACTCCGGGACCCATAAAGGAATTTGTGTTGAATTAGTATAGTGCAATATGAAAGTAATTTAAGTGGTGGATAGGTTAGTCAGTTATTTGGATTCAGAAGGATAGCAGAAGGATAGAAGAGGAAAAAAGGTTTGTATTTATATAGCGCTTGTTACCCCTGATGGGGTATTGAAGAGCTTTTTCTTGCGAGTAGCACGCTACTCCGGAAACCCATAAAGGATTAGTGGTGAATTAGTATAGTGAAATATGAAAGTAGTTTGAGTGGTGGATATGTTATTCAGTTATTTGGATTGAGAAGGGTTGGGAGGGGTTGAAAGGGAAAAAGGTTTGCATTTATATAGCGCTTGTAACCCTGATGGGTGTTGAAGTGATTTATTGGCGAGTAGCCCGCTACTCTGGAACCCATAAAGGATTAGTGGTGAATTAGTATAGTGGAATATGAAATTTGAATGGATGAAGAGGGCCGGATTAATGAGGCCCCTACAACTAAATACATTATCTATCTTGTAGTGCATTAAACACATAGTATTAAAAACAAATGGTCTTGGCAAACAGCAGACACAAAAATAATTATTTCATGGTAAATCTTGTACGGCTGTAACTGAGAAACCCATGGCTTCCTACCATCAGTGTTTGCCAGGTGCGGCATTACCAGTTAAAATAGTGAAACGCTCACAATGAGGCCCTAAACGCTTGAATGCGATTACAAGCCTCTCTCCTATCCTTTCGCTAACAGCCCACATGTTGAAGCTCCACAGCAAGAGAATGGAAGGAAGCGTCATACCCAAAAATGAATAACATAACTTAGACTAATGTCTCTCTAGTAATTGATGCTGCCTCCCTTGATAGTACGTACTGGGAGGAACATCCTGCCATCCTTCCTCTATGGTGGCAGCATTATGCACCCTAGTCAAGTGACACGTCAGAAAACCCCCTCCCCCTTAACTTTGAGTTTGGCTTTATAAGGAAGGATTCTTACAATCTCGCAAATGCACATTTTTGTGGAAGCCAAGTAACTCTTGCTGTGGTTATCTACCGTCCTCTTCACTTCTTCTGTCCACCAGATCTCCTCCATACACCCTCACCTCACTTCCTTACCTATTCCTCTTCGGAAATCTCTCTCCACTCTCCAAAATCTATACCGTCTTTAATGCTCCTGTTAAGACTTCCTCTCTTCCTACCACTCATCTATTTATCCTCCACTTAGCGCCCCCGTCCTCATCCCAGTGTCAAACGCTTAACACAATCCGCTCACCATCCCCACTAAGGCCACTAGGGCTTTATGCTCAAATCTCCGCTTTCTCGTAACTCAACTTTCTTGCTGACATCCATTTTTTCAGACGCCTGCAGTCGACACTGCTCCACCTGTTACCCCGTCTTTTATAATCTCTTCTTAATTTTCCTCCTCCTTACCCACCTGCTATACTCTTTCAGTGCTTCCTTTAAGGGCCACCCTTGCCTCCCTTCTGGCTCCTTCCCCACGGTACACTTTTCTTCCTCTCCGAGCTACCTTACGTCTTTCCCTACATACCACTGAGCTCATTCCCCTCCAATGCCCATTGTCCAGCTCCCCAGCCACAACATGTTAACGTGTCCCTTTACGTTCACGCCTCTTACGAGTTTCTCTACTGTCCCTTCTATTCCATGTTTCTACGTCCAAAGCAACACCAACTAAAAGTCATCCAAAGCGAGTTCCAATGAGGCGACCTAGAACTACAGCTCCCAGAAACCACCTGGTGGTGAAATGAAATGACCACAGCTGCCCTAGAGACAAATAATCACCCGGATTCTGCCGTCCCTCTGGATCATCTCCCCTCCTCCTTTCCATCGCTCATGCTTGTGCTTGCTGCATTTATTTTCTTAATGGAGCACGCTGCGGGCTGATTGTGGGCCATTGTGAAAATATTTATGTTAATTGCAGCACCGTCATGCGCTGCAATTAACATAAATAGTTTCACAATGGCTCACAATCAGCCCGCAGCCGTGCTCCATTAAAAAGACATGCATCAAGTCCAAAAAACGACGTGTAAAGCACATGTCGTGCTTTTGGACTTGCTGCATTTCTTCTCTTAAAGGAGCACGGCTGCGGGCTGATTGTGGGCCATTGTGAAAATATTTGTTAATTGCAGCGCATGACGGTGCTGCAATTAACAAATATTTTCACAAAGGCCCACCAACAGCCCCCAGCCGTGCTTCAGTAAGGAGGAAATACAGCAAGTGCAGGAGCCACAGCAACCAGGAAATTACAATTTTTCGCGCCGCTCGCGTTATAAAAGCGGCGGCGCGAATGCTCTCCCGGGATGTGCTGTGGGTGCGCGCTCCACACGCAGCACTGCGCGCTCGGGGGAACAGATGTGCGCGCGCGCGCGGGCGCGCACGTTACTGGGAACACTGGTCACAAGGCAGGTTTCTTCAGCAGTATTTCACAAATTGCCCCTCCCCAAAGCCTGGCAGATGTTCCTAATATGTGCCAACCATGGGACTTTTCCCGCACATTGAAGGCCCATAACTTCCCTCTGCTCGTCCCTATACGGGGCCAATTCAGGAGTGCTCCAAAGGCGTCGCCAAAATAGAAGAGGTCTAAGAGCTACTTCATCTGCAATAGGACCAATTCCTAGGTCCATTCTAAGGGGTGTAAGTGGGGAACTAGAGGGGAGGCCCAGGAGTTGCCTAGCAAAGGAGTTTTCTATGTGTGATAAGGAGGCAGTTGAACAATGACCCCATAATTCTGCTCCATAGAGCGCAGCGCCCCTAGCCTCTACCTTATAGAGTTCTGCCGCAGGGCCTACCACTTTGTGGGTGCAGCTCTTATATGCCTTTGAGATACCCCCCGCTGACTGGGCTAGCTTCAAACTAGCTTTCTTTATTTGTGCCCCCAATCCATTTTCTCAGTTAGCGTGATCCCCAAGTACTCGAAGATAGATACCCTCTCTAGAGCCCTTCCATCTACGCTGGGGTTTGGGCGAATGCTGTTATTCGCATTAATGACCATATACTTTGTTTTTTGAAGGTTGATCTCCAGACCCCTGTTTCTACGAAAAACACTAAAAGTATCAAGAGTCCTTTGTATGCCCATGGGGGATTTCGACAGCAAGAGGGTGTCATCTGCGAACATCATGGCAGATATTTTGCGGTTCGCTAGCCTAGGGGCATCGATATCCTTTCCGGCTGCCAATGACTCGATTAGGCCATTAATAAAAAGGGAGAAAAGGGTCGGAGCCAAGACGCAGCCTTGGCGTACACCTCTCTCTACTGGGAAGGGAGCTGAGAGTTCTCCGTTTTTGCCATACCTAAAAAGGGATGCACCACAATCTGATACTGACACCTCATCTGCATGTTCCAGTATGCATGTTTTGCGTTCAAGCCAGATACCTTCATACAATGCAAATTGCGCGCACATCTCATTTTTTTGCATCCATAAATTTGTTGTGTGCTTGTACTTGTGCAAAATATGCATTTTTTCTCATTCTACATCACCTCAGATCAGGGAAAATCATTTTGTGCATCTTGCGCTTTGTGGGCAAATGAACTGACTGATGAAAGTTAGAGATGTGGGGGTGACATTTTTTGTGTCTGCAATATTGACACAAATATACCCTCATAAAATAATGGTCCTTAAAGTATTAAACGATAGCGGTCACAAAGAGGATTCAGAAAAAAAAGGGGATAAAAGATATGAAGTTAAAATTATCCAGGTACACTTATTCAATTAAAATTGCAGGAAAAGGTCAGTGTACATGTTAAGTCGGCATTAGGGCAGAACTCATGTCTTCCCCAACCATTAATGTAACCTTTACATGACTATGTTTTCGAAAATTAAAGAGAAACCAAGGTTACAACAGTAAGGTAACCTCTACCATAACCTAACAGTGTTTCTTTTCTTCAATTAAGCATTTGAATTCCCTAGCCTGTTCCTCATTTTGAGCCCTGATTGAGAAGTGGAATACACTTTTCATGGCAGCACCATTAAATGATTTGTTTTGGTGTGGAATCAGAATTTTAGTATTTATAACAAAGCTTGCTCCTTCTTTTAAACAGCATAAATACACTTAAGTCCGAAGGCAACTAATTTGTGTTTCGATTAACCCTCACCCAGCTCAACAGGAGCGTGGGGGTAGATATGTTAAAGAACAATATTTTTGGATTTTCCGATACAAACATATTGTTGCAACATGTTTTCTTTGTTGGTAGTTATAGGATACGGATACAGTGATGAATTTTGGACACACAAATATTTTCATGTATATGTCATATAGTGTGTATTAGGATGAAGCTCTTCTAAGGATGCATGTTTCGAGCAGTGGCGGCCAGTAATTAGTGCATGGTGGGGGCAGGGACATCACTCACTTACTCCCATGCATTTACGCACACAAGCACATATACATCCAGTCACATCACACACCCACATATACACATACATTCATACATACTAGCACACACACACTAAATATTAAATAAAGGTGGAGGTATGGCCCCTCCGCCCTTAAGAATGTGCAGCTGAAGATCTGACTCCCCACCATGTTCCTGCTTTGTCTTCACTCAATGTAAAATGGATATGTGTGGTACTGTTTGGTTCTTTCGTCATTAGGGGCCAGATGTAGGTGGCGAAATACCGGTCGGTAACGCCGAAATTCGGAGAATTTCAGCGTTACCGACCGGTATTTGGCTGAGTGCAATGTAGGTGAGTTCATACCTACATGCAAAATAAGGAATCGCAAAATAGCGATTCCTTATTTTGCTCTTGCATTTAAGGAATCGGAAATACCGATTCCTTAAATGCAATGTACGTAGCACTAAAAATAGTGCACTTGAGCCTTAAGGAATCGCTAATTACCACCAACTTCAAGTTGGTGGTAAGTAGCGATTTCCTTTAAAAAAGCACTTTTTTGCTTTTTCAAATGTGCCATGTGGCACACATCCATGCCCTTAGGGCATGTATGTGCGCCACATGTGCACACATGCACATTTCAGGGGTGCAACAGGGTGTCCTTTGGACACCCTGGCACCCTTGAAATACCTCCCGCTATTAGCGATTCGGTAATACCGAATCGCTAATAGTGAATATCTTCCCATTCATTCCTATGGGCCTCCTAGCCCATAGGAATGAATAGCTAGGTATTCCTTAATAACGAATCTCAATTACCGATTCGTTATTAAGGAATGTTAAGGAATCGCTAATATTTTAGCGATTCCTACCTACATTCCATTTAGCGAGTCCTTAATAGCGATTCGGTAAAAATCGCTATTAAGGACTCGCTAAATTGAAGTTACCTACATCTGGCCCTAGATCTTTTTACAACATATTTAAATGTTCCTAAATATCGCTATTTTTATAGAAGTGGACATTTTTCCAGCCTCTTTTAATTTAAGGTCTGTGTAGTTATCCTGAAAAAAGCAGGATTAGAAGTTGGGCCATTGGGCATCTTGGGTCTGTGGCATATATATTACCATGAGCAAGAGGTGTACTTCAGTTTTTGGCATGAATAATCATTCCACGAGTTCAGGAAATGACTAGGAACCAAAGCAGCCCAACTCTCACCCCCTCTTTTCCCGCTCTCTCTTTCCATCCAGCCATTCCCTGCGTATATCATTTCTTTCCCTCACTCTCTATCTCTGCTCTATTTCCCGAACATTTACCTACCCACCTTCCTTCCTTCCTTCCTTCCTTCCTTCCTTCCTTCCTTCCTTCCTTCCTGCCTTCCTTCCTTCCTTCCTCCCTCCCTTCCTTCTTTTTCTCTTTCTTTCTTCCTCTCTCTTTTTCTGCTTATACCCCCTCTGTGCAAGCTGCAAAAAAAAAAAAACACTGGGGAGAGTGACATAGGCAGCTGTTGGCCTCGAAAGACCAACCTCCAACGACCCCAGCCCACAATGAAATGCAAACTGATATAAATTGCCAGTCAGGCCCTTCACAGGTTTTGACAGATTTCATCATGTGGTGCTGGTCTAGCACCTATGAAAGCTGCCTAGTATTGAGAGCTTGCAATGTGATAATTTACTAGTGTCTTCCAAGGAGTAATCCAACAGATGTCAATGCAGTCCCTTAAGTGCTTTGTTATGCTGGCCCTTCATGGGATCTCCAAGGGACCTGAGCTATCAACCATTTGCATCAATGTCTCTGTGAGATACTAGGAAGATGTCATCTGGTGGCACAGTCATAAGTGTTATCAATTTACTGATGACACACAAATCTATGCCTTGTTCCAAGGCAGCCCTGCGACAGCATCTCAATCCAGAGGTCATTTTCAGTTAAGGTAATCTCCTGAAAGGAGAAATAAGTTTAAAGCAAACCAGGCAGACATTATTACTGTGGATCCTGAGCATCACTAAAGAATGAGACAGGTTGGGTTACTGCGTGTTCAAAATGAGGTCTCTAGTTGGCAGAGGTATGCACCCTGTCCAAGTAGGGACCACCACTCTAGTCAGGGTAAGTCAGATACACACCTTAAATTAACCTGTGCTCACCCTCTTGTAGCTTGGCACAGAGCAGTCAGGCTGAACTTAAGAGGCAATTTGTCAAGTATTTGTGCAACACTTATGGTAAAACAGTGAAAAACACCATGCAAAAATACTCCACACCAAGTTAGACAAATAGAGCTTAATTTATTTAACAAAGCAAGACCAAAAAGACAAAAATCCAAAAAGCAGAACCGGAGTTATGAATTTTTGAATATTAAATTGAAATATAGTGCTTAAAAGTCAATAGTGCTTAGGGGATACTTGAGGTCGCGCTGGACCGGATCAAATCTGAAAAGTCAAACCGACCGAGATGGAGCACGGGTAGTGTTAGACCTAGCATCCTTGGCGTGTGTCTCCCTTCCATTTTTTCGGAATGCCTCCACTGTTGCCGATATGTTTTTGCTGGACTAGATGCTCATGGGCACTTTGCCGCTGCTAATCAGTGCCAAAGTGCAAGTGCTCCCTATTGTAAATTGATGTATGTATTAGTGACTCCATGATTGGATGATTGGTTTACTTGTCAGTCCCTAGTACCGTGCACTGAGTGTGCCCAGGGCTTGTAAATCCAATGCTGCTGGTGGGCTTGCAGCACGGGTTGTGCCACCCACAGAAGCAGCTTGTAAAGTGTATCTCAGGCCTGCCATAGCAGAGCCTGTGTGCAGCCTAGGGCTGCCATGTCGACCTGGTGAGTGCACTCATTACCAGTCCCTAAACCTTCCCTTTACTGCATGTTGGTCACCCCTAAAGTAGGCCCTAGGGCAGGGTGCATTGTAAGTATAGGGTAGGACATGCCCTGGTATGTGTGGCATGTCCTAATAGTGAATTACAGCCATTTTCGTTTTTCACTATTGCAAGGCTACCTGTTCCCCATAGGCCAGAATGGGCGGTTTCGATTATTACACCTTATAATCCTAACTGACCCAGGGAACATGGCAGAAAAACGAATTTAGTATGCCTGAACTCAGGATGATAAAATACATCTTTTAGTGAAGTTGATTTTAACATTCGGTGTTTGAAAATACCACTTTTAGAAAGTAGGTATTTTCTTGCCTAACTATCCAGCCTGCCTCTGCCAGCTTGTGTATTGTGTGTCTGGTTTTTGCGTGACCAGGGCTGGGGGTGGCTACAGGAGACAGGGTGAGTCAGCACAGGGCTGAATAGAGAGATCTGCATCCCGAGTGGAGGGAGGAGTTGCACCTGGGTCTGAATAGGGCTGTGCCTGCCTTCCACAATGCTGGCTCCACCTCCTGCCGGGCGTCTGAGTACCCTGCCCCACATTCTGAAAGGAAAAGAAGGAGACATGTACACAGAGTGCTCCAAAGCTGCACGGAACTGGTTTTAACTAGGCAAAGGCCTCTCTGCCTCCAAAGAACAAAGAGAAAAGGTGTATAAAAAGGGAGCCCAGTCCCCATGAAATTAGATCACTTTTGGGAACAAGAAGAAACCTTTGCTGAGGAGCGGAACCAAGAAGAAACTGAGGAGAGACTATCCCTAAGCCTGAAGTGCTGCTTGGGGGATTGGCCTGCAGTGGTTTGCCTGACTGCCAAAGAAAGGAGAAAGGAACTTTTGCTTTACTGTGACTTTCATCAACTTGTGAAGGATCTCCAAGGGCTTGGAAGAGAGCTTGCCCCCTGATCGAAGTCCCAGGACCATTGGACTTCACCCCCTTTGTGAATTGCTGCTGGAAACTCTGTTTCAGTGGCTACAGAGGTAG
Source organism: Calotriton arnoldi (assembly GCA_963921515.1). NCBI lineage: Eukaryota > Metazoa > Chordata > Amphibia > Caudata > Salamandridae > Calotriton > Calotriton arnoldi. The sequence goes on from CAWUFW010005112.1 coordinate 883,587, forward strand.
GGAGCTGTGACCGACTCTCACGACCGACTCGGTGTCCTGTAAGCACCGCATCGAAGCACCGTCTCGCCCTGCACCGCACGGCCCTGATCTCACCGACTCCGTCAACGAGCCGCTGCCTGCACCGCATCGAGGGACAACGCGTCCTGCAACGCTTCGCTACGCCAAATCGAACTGGACGGACCGACGCGGTCACTGCTGCTGAGTTCGAGTCCTGTGACCGCACCGGAGTTGGGCACCGCTCGCACGCTTTGCGACGCACCACCCGACTCGCACCGCTGTCCGGACTGATCGACGCCAGCTCCTGAATCCGGAACCGTCGCCGCACCGCAACCTGCCAGCACCGCCTTGAAGCACCGTCTCGCCCTGCAACGCACGGCCTTGGTCTCACCGACTCCGTCCTGACGACGTCAACGAGCCGCTGCCTGCACCGCATCGAGGGACAACGCGTCCTGCAACGCTTCCATCTTGCATCGCGATCGCGACGTACAGCCATCCGGCTCGCACGCCCGTGCCTGCCGCTTCAAGTAAAAGGTACTGTGACCGAGTCTGTCTACGCTGTGTTGGCCCGTCTCGACGCGGTCAGCTGGATTTGTTAGACTCTGTTTGTTCTAGACATCACCGTAGCCGGAGGAGGCTACCGACTCGCACAGAACCTTGAATTAAGCCTTTTTGATCAGAACTAAGCACTCTTGACAGTATTGTGGATTATTTTTGTCGTTTATGGTCTTGTGATAAATCTATATAAAGTATACCTATTTTTATAAATATATAACCTGTGTGGTGTCCATTTGTAGTGTTGTCACTTGATTACTGTATGTGTTCACAAATGCTTTACACACTGCCTCTGAACTAAGCCTGTCTGCTCGTGCCAAGCTACCCAGAGGGTGAGCAGGGGTTCTTTCAGGAGTGTACCTACTTTCCCTGACTAGACTCAAGGGTCCCTATTTGGACAAAGGTACCTACCTCTGCCAACTAGAGACCCCCAAATCTAACAGGTAGCATACAGAAGCCATGCAGGCCCTGCTGAAAGCAGTACTTTCCAGATGTGTCGACATCAAAGAACAACTGTGTCAGTTACGATTCACGACGTCGTCGAGCCCCAATACTATGAAGGCACTGCATCATCGACGAGCCTCACACTCAGATCCTGCATCATCGATGAACCCCTTATGATGAAGACACTGCATTATCGTTGAGCCTCACAGTTGGGTCCTGGGTCGTCATCGAACCCCTTACGATGAAGGTGCTGCATCAAGCCTTGCTGTCAATGATGTGGGGTCTCTGAAGCGGCACTGCACCGGCATTGAAGGCAAATGTGTCAGTTCCAACCGGTGCAAAGCAGTCGATATGTGGATTTTGGCAGAAAACATCTGCAGAACCCCTCTTGAAGGCCCATGAATGAATTGACACCTCTTGCAGGGCAGGACTCACAGTTGGCAAGGTCCAACAGCTGAAGCAGAGTTGAATGAAGTCCTTGATGTCCCTGAGATTTCAGAACAGGAGGCAAGTCAGCAAGCCCTTGGAGTCACTTGGTTCTGGGGCTGTAGAGAGTTAGGTCCAGTCCGTCTCACCACTAGGCAAGGGGGCAGCAGGCAGCAGAGCTTGAACAGCAGAACAGGAGTCCAGCAAATACAGCAGAGTCCAGCAGAGTGACAGTCCTTTCAGCAGAACAGCAATCCTTCTTCCTGGCAGAGTGTCCTCAGGTCCAGAGTGTACTGACTTGGTGATGTCAGGGGTCTAGTAGTTATTCCTAGCTGTGCCTTTGAAGTGGGAGAGACTTCAAAGAGGACTTTGAAGAACACAAGGTCCCTGCCCTTCCTGCCCTGGCTCCAGACTCACTACAGGGGGCTATGCAGCTCTTTGTGTGGGGACAGGCACATCCCTATTCAGGTGCAAGTGTTAACTCCTCCCCCCATCTAGCCCAGGAAGACCCAGCAGCTTGGTGATGGGTCATCAGTATGTGACTGTCTCATTTCCCTTTGTGTGTGACTGTCTAGAGGGAATGCACAAAGCTCAGCTGTCACCCACCATAGACTTGTATTCAGAGACATGCAGAGGCACCAAATGGTTAAATTAAGAAAATGCCAACTTTCTATAAGTGGCAGACTTACAATTTAAAATCCAACTTCACCATCAGTTATGATTTTAAATTGTGAGTCCAGAGACACCAAACTAAAAATTTCTATCTTGTCCCAATTAGAAATTATACTCATTAGATGGCATAAGGTAATTCCAATGCTAACCTATGGGCAAGATAAGCCTTGCAGTAGTGAAAAACGAATTTAAGAGTTTTCACTACCTAGACATGTAAAGCTTAAAAGTACATGTCCAACTTTTTAAATACACTGCACCCTGCCCTTGGGGATGTCTAGGACCTACCTTAGGGGTGACATATTTATTAAAAAGGAAGGTTTGGGCCTGGCAAGTGGGTTATCTTGTCGGGTCAACATGGCAGTCTAAACTGCACACTCAGGCTCTACAACGGCAGGCATGAGACATGTTTTAAAGGGCTACTGAAGTGGGTGGCCCAATCAGTGCTGCAGGTGCACTAGTAGCATTTAATGTACAGGCCCTGGGCACATGTAGTACACTTTACTAGGGATGTATAAGTAAATTAAATATGCCAATTATGGATAAGCCAATGCTACATTGTTCTAGGGACATAGCACCTGCACTTTAGCACTGGTTAGCTGTGGTAAGGTGCCCAGAACCCTAAAGCCAGCAAAAATGAAATCAGCAAAACAGGAGGTCAGGAAGCAAAAAGGTCAGTGGAAACCACGCCAAGGTTGTCAGGTCTAACAATGAGCATTACTAAAGAATGACACAGGTTGTGTGGCAGCTATGTATCTCCCTTCCTTATCACAGAATGGGGGAGACTAAAGTCTAGTATACAGACAACTGGGAAAGCCCTTTAAATGTAATAAAACATTTGTAGCCCCCCCCATTTGCCAAGAGACATAAACATTTGAAATCTCTTCAAGATATCATGTTTGTATATTTCCATAATGTAGAACATGTAGTGGCTAAAGTATATTTTATAATGTGGAACATGAGGTGGTTAACATTCTACCTAACCCGTTCTTTTATTTTCACAGTTTCCACTTTGTTTTGAAGTACTGTGTTGCATGGTTCTGTTCCTGTAATTATCGTATGGTCACATCCAACATCCAAATTGGTAGTCATTGGTTATCAGAACAGACCCTGACTTGCAGGGTGATATCTTGGATGTATGGCTTTCCCTTTGGGCTGCTATAACCTTATTGTGCCTGTTGAAAGTAGCATTACTGTTCAGGATTATATACTAGCACCAGGTTTTCAGTCAAGGGCAGGAAAGACTATGCTGTTTAAAGTGTCTATTAATTTTCGCACCTCCCAAAACCTCTTCGTGGAGCTTATCTTTTCATTGGGGTTATGGGGATACAGCTCATGGAGAGTTAAAGGCCAAAACTCTTGTACATTGCTAAAGGCCTAAACCTAGTGCAAAAACAGATCAGTGGCTTTCCATGTTGATTCACTGCCCTATCCTATGTTTTTGGAAAAGTACTCCTTCTTTGATAACAGGGTGAGTTGCATCTACCAAAACCAAAAGTGCTTGTGTTGGGAGAGCTAAGAAACTGGGTTAGAGTCCTCTGGGACACTAGGCATAGACAAGGCAACCTTATAGGTCTCAAACCCCTCTATGTCATCCCCTACCACAAAGCTAGGCACCAGGCCTTTATTATTAATATTATTATTATTATTATTAGAAGCTTCTATAGCACTCAGCTACCCACATGAGGTTTCCCGGCAGATATGGACTTCTTTACCTCCTCTAGGCACCTATATTCCACAGCCCACATTGTCACTGGACCTCCTGGCTTTCAGATCCATTATTTCCTGCCTCATCTCACGTGCCAGCAGAATTTTCTTCTCCAGAGCTAGCCTTTGTTGCTCCAAGGCTCTCTCAGCTTCTGCATGTTGTTCCTTCTCGGCCCAGGCATGCCATTCTTTCTTCCATGCCCAGCCTTTTTTCCATAGCCAGAGTGTCCAGTTGCAGCCTCAGTTCTCAGCTTACCTGTCCTCCAACTCTTCAGGGGTCAGGTTGTGGGCAGGCACACTGCTTCTGGCAGGGAACCTCACTCATGTGGGCCCCCTTCTCTCCTCTGAGGCCATCATCAGGAGGTTTCCTCACTCCTCCTCTATCTCATTCTCTTCTTCTGCACCATCAGTGGAGCTTTCAATGTTGTTTACACCCACATCCACTCTTGCAAATATCACAGTTGCAAAATATGGGGATAGGAGTGATATTTAGAAAATAAACAAAAAATTGCTCGATTAAAATTAAAGGAGAATTTTAAAAAATCACAAATTGATTTTGATGTCAGTTTATACAAAGGGACTTTTGATTGTACACAAATAACTGAGTAGCACTGCACAAACACAAGTACTGAATTCCACTGCAGAACACAAATGTAAGCCATTATTGTATTGGTTGAGGGGATGAGAACCTCAAATAGTAATCACAGTCCTTGTCAGGGTGAACCATCAAAGTTGCAAAATAAACCTGTGCTTAACCCTCGGGTAGATTTGCCCCAAAACTAACTGAGAAGAAATGTGTAAAGTATTTATGCAGACTCAAACAGTAATAAAGTAGAAACACAACACAAGAAAACCTTGAAACCACTTTAGAAAAATAGAGACAACTTTAATAAATAAAATGACACCAAAACATTAAAAATCCAATAAGTAGAATCAGATATATGAATTTTTAAAGAATGAAATAAAAATAGCTTCATAAAGCACAAGGTGACAACTACAGTTATTTGGTTGTGCTAGACCAGGTCAAAGTTAAAAGTTAAGGCCCACCGGCTCGGTGACAGGGACTAAGCTCAGCCCAGTGGCAACTTTACCTTCTGACATGGAAACTTTTATGGAAAAAAGTGGTCATTAATGAACTGTCAATGGGGCAAGCTGGATCCAAAATGGGGCTCGATGATGGCAGGTTGCTGATGAGTGGGGTCCTTATATGGTCGTTGAGGAAGGCGGGCAAGTTCCGAGCATGCAAATTTCAAAATCTGTGCCCAGGAATGCCTGGAAGTTGACAGATTGCTGCTCGGCATCAGTCCTGATTAAGCCGTCTACATTCGGACTTTAGAAACTTTTCTGGAAGTCAGATCTACTTCAGTGGGGCAAATCAGCAAACTAATGCCAACCTTCGACTCAATGTTGATGGCTGTGGCTTCCACTGCAGTCCCTCTCTCCAACAGTCCTCCAGGCAGAAAGCTGGCAAAAACTTTCAAAGTCCCATGTCTGGATGTTTGGGGACAGGAGGAGTACACTCCAACACCAGATATGGGTCCATTACCCGGGGGCACCTCTTGGGGGTTAGGACTCACTACATCACGGGCCAGCAGCAGGGTCCAGGGCAGGTCCAGTTGGTGCTGGTCAGCTGGACAGTTGCAAGGAAAGGACCTCTGGAAGCATAAAATATTCCTGTAGCTCAAACAGGAGGCCAGCAACTGACACTGCAGGGGTTTTGGGTTCAAGGCAAGCATGTTCAGTCTGCCTTCAGGCCTTAGACAGCAGGGCAAATTTTATATTATTACTATTAATTGTTATCATAGTGAGTATGTATTGCCCTGTTTGAGATGCCTTGATTCATCAAACTATTGTGCAAAATTATAATACAATGCATAAAAGATTAAATCATAGAGATATGGAAATTTTGATGGAAATACTTAGGCAAATCCTATAAATGAATATTAGCTAGTTATGAATATATCAAATTGTTATGTTTGAACTTACTTGCCTTGTTCTGTTTCTGAAGGTATTACAAATATACATTTCCTCTTTCCTATGGTATTTCTTCTAGTGTTTATGTTTATGTTTTGTTAGGACAAGACTTCTTCGAGGAGTTCAAGGACGATTATAATCTTAGTATAGAAAACTGGTTGTAGTTGAAAATTTAGATGTTACTAATAAACATTATAGCTAAAAAACCTAATAGCAGTGATGAGAGAAATGTGTGTAAACTAACGGATGTAGAGCATAATTTTATTAAAGAAAATAATGAGAAGAGATTGAGAGTTGCTACAAATGGTGCTGGAGCAATGGGAATACAGTTAAAAGAGGAAGCTGAGGCTAATCTGAGAAATTCACAGGTGCCTCCTAGAATTATGATTTCATTGGAGAAGAAAGGAGTTGAGTTTATGATGTGAGAAAAACATGATAGAATAAATGCTTCAGTTATGGATGGAAGTGTGTGAGTGTAGTTATAATATAGTTGATAGAGGTTTTATGTTAGGTAATTATCCCATTTTTAGAGATATTTATCGATTTAGGGGTAACATGACTTATTTTAGTAATCCAAGTAGCTGGGTAGGTGAGTCTTATCTAGCATCACTGTCCCCCAAAATATATCATAGTAGTGAGTTGAGTGGAATGAGTGAAGTGAGTTTTGAGAGAGTGAAACGTGAATTTAGTCAAGTGTTTATAGATGCGTTAGGTATGTCGATTCCTCCTATTGATATGGCTTTGAATGATGTGCAGATTAGAGCAAATATGCTTGCTATTCAGGCAAAGGAAGATGAAGTGTGCCATGTAATTAAGCTGTGTTGTACGTTTGTGCTTAATAACAGCATGGAAATTAATACATATATTACTAATATAACTAATATTGCCAGTGAAGCTAAAACCTTGTGAGGCACTAATATATGGGAAAGAGCTGGTTCATGAATCGGTACGATTAGAAGGGGAATTGAAAAGATTGGTGAATGGTTGGAGATGTAGATGGTGACATACTAAAGAAGATATTAACACCATTAAACACAATTGGTCTAATTCCAATAATAATATTTTAAGAAGTACTTTGTTTTAAGAGAGGTTTGAAATATGATTGTGAAAAGAAGAAGAACACAACCAGAAAAATAAAAAAGATATCAAACATGATGACCTGAAAGCCAGAGTTTATGATGAAGTAAAGGCCTTGGAGAAGACAAAATCAAAGATCCTGAGAATGAGTGATGAAGTATTATAGCATAGTGGAGAGTAGTTTGGTGATGATTCAGAAATCATCATAGGAGTAAATGTCAACATGTTTTTTATTAATAGAAAATAATGTTTAATTTAAATGTGCTTTACTTAGCATAACCAGGTTTCATTTGCCATGTCACTAGGCCACTAGGCCTGGTCAACCTACTTTGATGTTCCTTTCATAGTGACAGAAAGAAAATGTGCTTTTAAATTTATGTGAACGTGTTTTCTACGTACATGATTTTCTTCTGTGTATTTCATTTCAGAAACTAAGTGAGAGTTCATTTCTTGATAATGTTTACTTGTCGAGCTGAAACATTAATTTGTGTTCCTTTGCAAGGAAGCAATGTGCATAATGTTTCTGTATTTGTAACAAATTCAAGGGTATTTTCCTGAGTCTGCTCTAACCAGTTGTACTGTCTATTGTTGTTATATGTTGCACAAATGTCATGTTATTTCCTTCATTTCCTATGTACTCATTATTATGCATGAAAGTAGATGTTCCTTAATATTTCTTATTTGATGTATCATATTTTCAAGAAAAGCTATTGGTTTATGGGAAAGTAACTTTTTTCACATAGACCTATGATGTTAGATCTCACCATGTCGAGTATTGCCATTTCACTGCCTGAAAACTCTAAAATGTGCCTTTTTTGAGATTTGTGCCAGACTTTTTTATATTTATTTTTAAACAACAAGGGGACCCAAGTAAAGTCAGCCAGGGACCTCGGGAATCAATTATTTTACACTACAATGGTCCCTAGGAAGGTAGGGATAAGCGTACAAAAATGAATACAGACCCAATCAGTACTGTATTGGTTAAACTTGTCCAGCCGGACAGAGGTCTAATATTTAATTTTGACAATTCTTTGACATATATACAAACGAAGATACTGAGAGTGGGACAGAAGCCTGCATCCTACTACAGAAACAAAAAACAGACAGTTAGAGAACATTTAAGGGAGGCTCAGGCAACGCTCATGGTTTGTTTTTAGAAAAAATTCTCAATAGGGTAAACAAATCGCAAGGAACACCTCTACATAGTCAATAGTAACATAACGGTCATTGTATGAGGTATTTTTAGGGTGTCGACGGCGTTTCGATCCATGTAAAAGGTGCGTGGATCATCATCAGGACATTAAATAAGCATGCCTGTATGTTAGTGCCTTAGATTACAGCAGTTGCGGGGGTTGAGAAAATACTGTGGATGACACACTCGGGTGGTCACAGGATCGCCCGGTGGCGGGATTTACTTCGGTAGTGTTGGAGCCACCGACGTGTACTCCGATGGTGCAATGGCCTACAAAAGGTAGAATCCTTTTGACGTATTGAGGTAAAGTTCAGGGTTGGGAGCCACAGGTGTGTGCTCAACCGGCGTAGTGGCCTATTTCCGATGTCTACGCCGCGCTGCACGGGGGGTAAGAACATGAACCATACCCACTGGTAAAAAAATGCAAAAGTTTATCTTGTATAGGCCAGAAGGTGAGACAAATGCAAAACAGCAGAGAAAAGAGAGCTATACCTTACCAAATTCCTCAATTGTAGTTGAGTGAAACAAAAGGCTAAAACTTCCAAAATATATTTGAGTTCCTATTCAAAGGATATTGAATAGGCAGATATATGCAGGATATTCAATTCAATTCAATTCAATATAAGCTTTATTCGGTATGTTCAACCATAAAAGCAGTTACAAATTTAAAAATAGAGTACTCGAGAAATTTTTTTTTTACAGTCATGCATAAGATATTCCATATCAAAGTATTTGTTAATCAATTTTCAGAGGACAATACCTTTCCTTACATTAATTGCTTTTAAAATATATGATGCAACATAAAAACACATCCCAGGATCATTAAGGGCAACAAGCAAATTCATAGCAGCATGGTGTGATCTCACATTATATTTTATAAAAAGCGGTTTCAAGTAAAAATGCCTAAAATACAGATAAAAATTACAAAAGAGCATAAAGTGCGTTGTGCTTTGCTTAGAATGCTTGTCGGAGGGGCAGGGAGTAGAATCTAGGGGACACATTTTCATTGCAGGGAAAGCGACTAAATGGTGTACTATACCTAGTATCAATCTAGTCAATACAAAACGGTGTGAAGGTTTAGTCACTATAGTTAGATAATCTTGTATTCCCCTTCTAGATTCAATTGTTTGATAAAATATAAAAGTGGATTGCTTCACTACTACTCTCATACGTCATTCTGTTTTATAGGCCAAGAATGAATCCTTAATCTCCTGTTTAGTTAAAGTTGTCACATATCCCAGGTTTACATGAATGTGTAGTTTAAATAATTTACAATATATGCAGGATATATACTTCTAATCCTGGAGACATAATATCCAAAAATGACATTAAGACTCCCCAACTCATAAGGACCAGTCCACCCTCACCAATTAGCCCTAAATCATAAATTAGATCCAAATTTAACATGGCAGTATTCCAATTGGCCTTTATTTGCACTATATATATCACCAATAGTTTTGAAATGTAAAGCGTATTACTGTGGAATTCCCCAAGTACCTCCTTACCAATTGTATCCAATTAATACAGCAGCATCCATTTAGTCCATACAATCAAGATCCATCTATAGGCTCCCAAACGATCTATTTTGAGCTAAACCAATACAAGAGAAAATACCCTAATCAGATTGAATCAACATACAATATGCAAATCTATACTCCACCACAGTCAAAGTTAAGGCAACAAATTAACTGAACTCGCCCCATGTAGTCTGATCTGGTGGGAGATTGGTACTTTAAAATGATACCTGGATATTGGTTGGATCCCTAGAGGATTACGCATTAATATCTTTCCAGTCGTAGAAGATATAGATATAGAGTAGGCTGACAAATGGGAGTAAATACTTACAGCTACATCAAATGAAACTATGTTGATGTCGATAGAACAAGTGGAGACTAAGATGAGTCTTCTGAGAAAAGAAATTGAAGAAACCAAATCATCTATTGCAGAACTTAAACTTGAGGAGGGGACCATGAAAAACTATGAAATACTAGATGGAATCTTAGAAAAATACCAGGAGGAAATTAAAGAAAAACAGAAAACTGAGTTTTTACGTGATGAAAGAGATTACAACTCTGGTCATATCTATGCATACGCAAGAAAATTTGATGCTGGATTCAAGAGAGAAATTCCAGTCAATACTACTTTGCAGAAAAGTGTATCTTTATCAGATTCTTCAAGTGCTTATTCCAGAAGCTCTAATACTGAACCTAACACAACTCTAATCTTAGATCTAACAATTATTTAGACAAATTGCATAAAATGAGACTCACAGAAACCTCTTGGAATTGAGAAAGGAAACAACAGCAGGAGAGAATCCAAAGAGAAGAAGGCAGGAGAGAGCAGAAATGCAAATGGAGGTCAATTAAATACAGGAGTACGAACACGATCCATGACCAAAGAAGGGATGAGAATCCTGAATCCTCTTTAATTGTAAATTTATCTTCCAGACGGCTCATCCAGGAGGAGATTGTTTTGGAAAAAGGTCTTTCTTTTACTCCAACTTATCATTTTGATAAGTTTCAAATCAAAACAGATTCATTTAAGTTTGTGATGCTTCTCAAAATTTCTTTCCTCAATAGACCTGAAAGACACAAACCAGTTGAGCTGGAACTGAATATTTCCAGACTAACGATACAAGATCTGTTCAACACCTATCTACTCATGGGTTTATATGATTCAGGTACACCTGATATAGAGGATTTAGCCAAAGATTTTTGTATAGAGGATCATAACCTACAGGTCAGCGTAGTAGCTAGGAAATCCACTTTTGTTCCCCTCTCCCAAAAGAGAATATGATTGACGACACTTTTTATGATTTGACAATGAATGACTTTGATATGATGCATAAATTGCTAAATAACACTAATGTTGCTAATAAAGAGATTTTGGCTATGAAAATCTTAACACAGGACTGTAATGTGATCACACGTGAAGCTGGCAAAGGGGGGAATGTTTTCCTCATGGCCTTTGTGAACTATGAGAAGGAAGCCCTTCAGCAACTTATTGTTGTAATAGATTATGTGAGATATACACGTGATGCTTACATTAAAGCTATACAGAAGTGTCACAAATTGCTGTCCGAATGGTTTAAAGAGGGTTACTTTGATGTTGAAGAATATAGATACCTAGTTGTAAATGAACCCGGCAATATCTATCATTTACTTTGTTCCCAAAATACATAAAGGCGGAGCCAATCCACCATGCAAATCGATTATATTTGGCATAGGTTCCTGCTCTGAAAAAATGTCAGAATATGTCGACATCCATTTGGCACCTTTAGTCAATGTGTTACCATCGTATCTTCAGGATACCAAAGACCTGCTAGGAAAGCTTATCTGAATTCCATGGGAAAATACCTATTTGTTATTTTTTATGGATGTTAAGAGCTTATACACCATTATTTCCCACACAGATGGGCTCAAAGCACTTCAATATTTCTTCTATCTCCAGGCTGCATTAAATACCTGTGTCAATATTTTAACCCAGGATGCCTTGTCATCAAAAGGGGCTGGGAACCCCTAGGGGCCAGGCACCTTGTTCTTGGCTATAGAGGCAATAGCTGCCTCAGACTCCGCCTCTGTAAAGTAGGCAAAAATATCCTGTCTGGAAGTACCTACAAATTTGTTCTGAGCTACATCCCCCAGTCTTTCATAAATCCCTGTAAAGTGTTTTACCCACAATTCCTCAGTACTTGTGCAATCTATAACTCTAAAAAAAGTGATTAATGATTTCTATAACTCTAAAAAAAGCGATTAATGATTTCCCAGTATATAGCACTATTACTTATTATATTGATTTTGCTAGTAATCATGGGCCTGATCAGATTTGTCACTTCTTATTTATAGGTATTGATCATTTACACATATACCATAGAGGAAGTGACAGAGACCTTAAGCTACATCTCAAAGAGAGCTGGTTAAATAATTGTTTACAAACTGTACAATATGGGTTAAATGTATACCACTTTGGAATGTTAATCATGCCAATACTATGACTTCATGATTCTGTCTGAATCTAATAATGTAACATTTAGGGGTCGATTCCGATTCGGGCCGGAAAAAGCACCGACCGACTCGGATCCGGAAATAATACCGACCGACACGTACCTGTGGCGCCCGACACGACAAGTACGATGCAAGGCGTGAAAAATCCGACCGACACGTACCGAAACCAAGTCGACCGACCGAGCCGCACGGAAAACAGCAATCCGGCCGGAAAAACCCGCGAATCGAACCGACCGACACGCACCCGGAACAAATCCGACCGAAACGTACACGCGAACTCCAAACCGCAAAGTACGATGCAAGGCGCGAAAACCACGAGCGAGTCGGACGGAGGCCAAGCCGCACGACCGACACGCATACAAAACCGAGCCGAAGCAACACAAAACACCGCGACCGACGCGTACGCAGCATAGAAAACTGCACAAACACAGCGTGAACGAAACGGAGAAGACCGTACGAGACAAATGCAGGGTCCGACTCGGTCACAAGAACGTTTCCAACATACACAGACAGTACAAAGGAAAAATCACCCAAAAAAGGCCAAACAAGCAATTACCAAGCCAATAAATACTGGGGGGGTGGGGACAGAGAACAAAGACACACCCACAACTCCACCTATATAAAGGACACAAATCACAACCATGAGCCTTTGCAAATGCCATTCCACTGCCAGCACCCAAGAGAAAGCAACCACACACCCACAGCTCATCCCTCACACAAGCCACACACCATCAGCACACCAACAAATACCTACCTCACATACACCCAGCAAAACACACACTCACACACCCTCACCTGCACACCAACACACACATCACACACCATCACCACCCATCACCATGCCCCCCAAGAAGAATCCCAAGTTCCTAGATAGTGAATTGGAAGTCATGGTAGACGAGATCCTCAGGGTAGAGCCACAGCTGTTTGGCACACTGGTCCAACAGACCCCCATCTCCCAGAAAACCAAGATGTGGGAGAGGATCATCAACAGGGTGAACGCACAATCACCATGTCGGCGCACAAAGAGCGACATCCAGAACAGGTGGTATGACGTGCGCAGGAGGGTACGGGACCTGCTCAAAAAGACTACATCAACAGCCAACTCACCGGCAGTGGCCCTCCTGCCAAGCCAATATACCTCAGGCCCTGGGAGGAGAAGGTGCGGGCCATCCTTCCGCCAGTGAGCGTATATGGACTAGAGGACATCCCAGAGCCTGGTGAGTACACAACAAATGTACACAATATACTGCCACAAAACACACACACATCACTGTCAAGGGGAGAGTCAAACCATGCACTCATAGCAATTACACAGCAACCAGAACAGAATCATCCCAAAATGTGTATGTCAGTCAGATAAACACAACACATGCCATCAAAAAAGTCACATCCAACTGTGCCATCACATGTACAAACAACTACAACTACAGCTAGGCAGTGGCACAAATAGAACTAACAAACACATCCAGACATGTAGCCACCACAACAACACCAACACACAGTGAAGAACACTCAAAGGAAGGAATTCTGTGTATGCTGGCCAAGTCAGTGTAGCCAATAGCATCATGGGAGTCGCAGTCACACATATTGCCCCCCCCACAACTGCCCCATCAACACCACCCTGAACCATGCTCACATCACAGGGAGTGGAGAAGGACTCACAAGATGGCTGACACTGGCTACTGCTGTGGGGAGCACAAGGCCCTGCTGGGAACTGTGCACCAACAAACAGCAGGACACCACTGACTGACATCCTGAGAGACAACTCCCACTGCCTGCAATGCAAGCACGTTCCATGGTGGGATATCTGGCTAGCTGGGTGGGAAGGAGGACTTGCAGCACTGACCATAGTCACAAGCACCTCCCCTCACACACACCCCAACACAAACTCCACAGAACCCACCTGGTAGAATGCAATGCCCCCCATCCTAACACAAGATCCCACAAAGAACCACCACCCTGGGTTATGTTGTGTGAAGCACAGGGACACTCTTGGGACTTTTAGCCAAACAACTGCCAGGACAACACTCCCAGCCATCCTGTCAGCACAGCCAGCCCACCCCACAGGGAAGCAGATTCAAAAGGAAGGAAGCATGGGCATGCTGGGAAGGGGGTGGAGGCAATAGCATGATGAGAGTCGTAGTCACTGATATTGGTCACCCCCACAACTGTCCCATCAACACCACCCTGAACCATGCTCACATCACAGGAAGTGGAGAAGGACTCACAAGATGGCTGACACTGGCTACTGCTGTGGGGAGCACAAGGCCCTGCTGGGAACTGTGCACCAACAAACAGCAGGACACCACTGACTGACATCCTGAGAGACAACTTACACTCCCTGCAATGCAAGCACGTTCCATGGTGGGATATCTGGCTAGCTGGGTGGGAAGGAGGACTTGCAGCACTGACCATAGTCACAAGCACCTCCCCTCGCACACACCCCAACACAAACTCCACAGAACCCACCTGGTAGAATGCAATGCCCCCCATCCTAACACAAGATCCCACAAAGAACCACCACCCTGGGTTATGTTGTGTGAAGCACAGGGACACTCTTGGGACTTTTAGCCAAACAACTGCCAGGACAACACTCCCAGCCATCCTGTCAGCACAGCCAGCCCACCCCACAGGGAAGCAGAGTCAAAAGGAAGGAAGCATGGGCATGCTGGGAAGGGGGGTGGAGGCAATAGCATGATGGGAGTCGTAGTCACTGATATTGGTCACCCCCACAACTGTCCCATCAACACCACCCTGAACCATGCTCACACCACAGGAAGTGGAGAATGACTCACAAGATGGCTGACACTGGCTACTGCTGTGGGGAGCACAAGGCCCTGCTGGCAACTGTGCACCAACAAACAGCAGGACACCACTGACTGACATCCTGAGAGACAACTTACACTCCCTGCAATGCAAGCACGTTCCATGGTGGGATATCTGGCTAGCTGGGTGGGAAGGAGGACTTGCAGCACTGACCATAGTCACAAGCACCTCCCTCACACACACCCCAAAACAAACTCCACAGAACCCACCTGGTAGAATGCAATGCCCCCATCCTAACACAAGATCCCACAAAGAACCACCACCCTGGGTTATGTGGTGTGAAGCACAGGGACACACTTGGGACTTTTAGCCAAACAACTGCCAGGACAACACTCCCAGCCATCCTGTCAGCACAGCCAGCCCACCCCACAGGGAAGCAGAGTCAAAAGGAAGGAAGCATGGGCATGCTGGGAAGGGGGGAGGAGGCAATAGCATGATGGGAGTCGTAGTCACAGCTCTACATCCCCCACCACATGGCCCAGCAAGCTCACACTCACGCATGCACATCCCACAGAGAGTGGAAAGGCCCATCAAAGATGTCTGACACTGTTGCTGTGTCGTGGGGAGCACAAGGGCATGCTGGGTACTGCACACCAACCAACAGCAGGACACCACTGTCAGCCATCTTGCCATTGCTCTCACACCCACACACACTGAACTCCCCACAAAAGCAAGTAAGTATGGGAATGCTGGCAAGTGGGGTGGAGGCAATAGCATGATGGGAGTCGTAGTCACAGACATAGCTCACCCCCACAACTGTCCCATCAACACCACCCTGAACCATGCTCACATCACAGAGAGTGGAGAAGGACTCACAAGATGGCTGACACTGGCTACTGCTGTGGGGAGCACAAGGCCCTGCTGCCAACTGTGCACCAACAAACAGCAGGACACCACTGACTGACATCCTGAGAGACAACTTCCACTCCCTGCAATGCAAGCACGTTCCATGGTGGGATATCTGGCTAGCTGGGTGGGAAGGAGGACTTGCAGCACTGACCATAGTCACAAGCACCTCCCCTCACACACACCCCAACACAAACTCCACAGAACCCACCTGGTAGAATGCAATGCCCCCATCCTAACACAAGATCCCACAAAGAACCACCACCCTGGGTTATGTTGTGTGAAGCACAGGGCCACTCTTGGGACTTCTAGCCAAACAACTGCCAGGACAACATTCCCAGCCATCCTGTCAGCACAGCCAGCCCACCCCACAGGGAAGCAGAGTCAAAAGGAAGGAAGCATGGGCATGCTGGGAAGGGGGTGGAGGCAATAGCATGATGGGAGTCGTAGTCACAGACATAGCTCACCCCCACAACTGTCCCATCAACACCACCCTGAACCATGCTCACATCACAGGGAGTGGAGAAGGACTCACAAGATGGCTGACACTGGCTACTGCTGTGGGGAGCACAAGGCCCTGCTGCCAACTGTGCACCAACAAACAGCAGGACACCACTGACTGACATCCTGAGAGACAACTTCCACTCCCTGCAACGCAAGCACGTTCCATGGTGGGATAACTGACTGGCTGGGTGGGTGGGAAGGAGGGCCGGCTGTCAACCAAACACAACCAATGCAGACCATGTTCACACCCCAAAAAATACATAGAAATGCCCAAATAATGCAGGACAATGTGCCACACCAATATCAACCCCTGACTGTGATGACTTAGGACAATGAAATGTACAGGCCCGCACCCAGAGGCACAGTCACAACTGTCATGTGTGTCAACCATTGATGCCTGCAGAAACATAACATACATTGTTTGTGTCTCCCAAAAACAGGTGATGATGGGGACACAGCAGCAGACGCTGAGGAGTCCCAGTCCCAGGCTCAAGAGGATGCGGAGCTCACTGGCGTCGTACAGCCTCTGTCCTCCTCGGACGATGAAGACCAACCTGGCACATCCGGTGCAAGTCAACATGCAGCACCAGCAGGACCACCAGCTGCAGCACCAGCAGGACCACCAGCTGCACCCCCTGCACCCACCCCTCCAACGACTGTCACCACAAATACCATCCCTGCCGACATGGACAGAACAAGGAGCAACACCAGCACAGGGACCCTGGACCAACCTGGGGCCATGGACACCACCACCACCACCAACCCCCAAGGTGGACCAGGGTTATCTGTGCGTGCCACTGCACACACGGCACATGTCAGCAGGGGTGGTGGGAGGGGTGGGAGACAGAGGTCGCTGCTTGCAGACGTTGCTGGTGTGCATGATGACCCACAACTGGTACGCATAGCTGATGCGTACCAGTCCAGCACCGGAGACCTCAGCCAGGTAGTGGGGCTCCTCAGAGACATGAAACAGCAGCAGGCTGCCCATCATGCCCGCTTGGACTCCCACATGTCCCACGTGGAGTCACACATGTCCCGCGTGGACTCACACATGTCCCGCGTGGAGTCCAAGTGGGATGCACTGCATGAGATGACGGCGGTGCACAGGGACATTTTACAATGCCTCCGCCAGATGAACAGCAACCAGTCCACACCTCCCTGTGTGCCAACAACATCTGTAGCCGAACAAACTGCGACTGCCACAGGGAGGGAGGAGGACTCTGGCGGAGAGTCCCCTGCACCGCAGCAGCCTGTACTTGAGGGCCCCCCCCCCCAAGAAGAGGGGTCGTCCAAGGAGGGGAAAAGTGAGAGGCCGATGGCCAAGCGCAACTCCCAGGAAGCCTGAACCTGTTCTGGATGTTCGCCTTTGTGCACAGACTGTTCACCCTGTTGACGGCAACACTACTCCCACACATTGCATGGGGAGTACAAGTTGGACCAATGTGTCAGACAACTGTGGCCCCGATACTGGGGATCCTGTCTACCAGGACTTTCAATTCACCTAGGAACTTCGGATTGCAAGATTTATGTACAGCACTACCCATCCTATGCACTATTAACACAAATGTATCACAATAAAAACACTAATACACCATACTTGCCTCTGTCGTGATTCCAACGTGGGTGCTGTTATGGGGATGATGAACTGCAAAATTACACTGTGTATGCGAACTGCAACAGCAAGGACAACACAGGCATGTGAGTAAAGGCAACGTGACACATATGAGGGAGACACACCACCAGGGCTACACAACACATACACACCTAGGCCATCTGACTCATTGCCTACACTGATGTTGCCAGGGAAGACGGTGCAATGCACAGACACCACACCCATTCCCAGTTGTAGTCAAGTAGCCCACAGGTGCAGTAAGCAAATGGCAGTCAAATGTGTGACCACAGACAACGCACATCACAAAGTGAAGCACAGGTTTATTACACAGTTGCAACATGTCGTAACCACTACAGATGCAAGGTAATCCCACCTGGCAGCGGGCACACAGTCAACAACTGTAGACGGAAGGAAGTCCATGGGTGTGGCGCACATCACCTGTAGGGACACAACAGCTACCAACCTGGATGTGCAATCACGTCGTCGGTGGACACAGTTGACCAAACAAATCTGAAAGTACCTTGTGAAGGACAGAAATGACACACAGTCAAAAGCAATGGAGTACAGGACAGAACAGCAAAACTCATGCACAATACATGTTACAAGATACCCACCCAGAACCAAGTTAGCATGTCAACACTGTTGGGGAGTACAGCCCACCTGTTAGCACACATCGCAACACACATCCAGTCAAGTAGCCCATGGACACACTCCAACAGCACCAGAGCACCACCCACACATCATGCCAACTCACATCATTGATATGACACCTCAGGATACTCACATTCAGCTAAAGAAGTTGGTGATGAGCTGTGTGCGGACATCACCATCATCATCATCATCATCATCGTCACTGGCATCGTGGTCCAGGCCAGGATCCTCCACAGGTGGCGGATGTTGGTCATTGTCATCCTGGATGAGAGGCAACTCCTTCCGCACTGCCAGGTTGTGGAGCATGCAGCAGACGATGATAATCTTGCACACTTTCGCAGGGGCATATGGGAGGGACCCTCCGGTCTTGTCCAGGCAGTGGAAGCGGCTCTTCAGGAGACCAAAGGTCCGCTCAATCACTCTCCTGGTCCGACCATGTGCCTCATTGTAGCGCATCTGGGCTGGT
The DNA here is from genome assembly GCA_963921515.1 of Calotriton arnoldi. Lineage (NCBI taxonomy): Eukaryota > Metazoa > Chordata > Amphibia > Caudata > Salamandridae > Calotriton > Calotriton arnoldi. The sequence goes on from CAWUFW010005112.1 coordinate 902,537, forward strand.
GTCACAGGGTTCCTGAGGGGTGTCAGCAACCACGGCATGTTGGGGTATCCCGAGTCACCTACGGACGGACAAGTGCACATTAGCTGACTTGGAAAAGTGGGCGGAATACTACAGATCAGATCACACACAATGGCACAAAGTCAGTACACACCGACAAGCCAGGCATGCTGGTTCTGCATCTGTGCCATCATCCTGGGGATGCGACTACTCCTCATCACAAAGGCATCGTGTGCTGAACCAGGGAAACGGGCACACACGTGTGTGATGGTCATGTCTGCAAGACACACCACCAGTGCATTGACCGAGTGGTAGTGTTTGCGGTTCCTGTAGGCCTGCTCCTGGGCCTGTGGTGGTACCAAAGCCACATGTGTCCCATCAATGGAGCCAATGACATGCGGCATCCTCCCCAGGGCATAAAAGTCACTCTTCACGTCAGTGAGTCGTCGCAGTCTAGGGAAATAGATGTACCGGTTCAGGAATAGCAACATTGCCGCCAAAACATCGCGGAGCACACGGCTCAACATGGTCTGTGACATCCCACCAGCAGTCGCCACAGTATGTTGGAAGGTACCGGTGGCAAAGAAGTGTAGGGCTGCCATCACCTTCACCTTGGGGGTCAGCGCTGTAGGATACGGCTGGCCAGGCTGCAAATGTGGGGCCAACTGCACTGCCAAATCCTCAATAAGCTGCCTGGTGAAGCGGTACCGTCGGATGCTGTCCCGTTCCACCATCGTTGCCAGGTCTGGGAATGGTCGATGGACAGCAGGAGCCCTGCAGTGCAGAGGAGAAGTAAGCAAGATTGTCAGTCACCCCACATATGCGGCATTGAACACACTCAAGATCCCAACATACATCATTATGAGGCACAACTACATGAAGTGTGCAGTTCCGGAAGGACATGTATGGTACATACATGGCCAACATCTGTCAACACGGTCCAACAGGTGGCATCAATTAGTCCCAGGTTGGCCCATTGGATATCATGAGGCCGTGTCACAGTTCCCATCTCCTGCTGCCGTGTCACAATAACCCCCCACAGTGACATGTGAGGACAGATGTGCCCCAGGCACCACAGCTCAACGACAGGTACATTCCCAGGGACTCTGTATTGCCACATGGACACTGGCATTACATGGAGTATCATGTATACACCACAGCAAAACAACCATGACCCCCACAGGTAGTGGCCCCACTTGCCACGGCAGGACAGACATGGACATCTGTGACACACACACGCACAGCATCAAAGTCCATGCACACACAACCTGGATGTGGAGACTGTCTCCCATTGTGCACATGAAATCAGAGACATTGTAAACACTACATGCACAAAGACTGTGGAGGACCATCACTATTGTGCCACTGGGACACCCTGGCTCAAACATACCGTCCCACATGGGACTCACGGGGTATGTGACATGACATACACATACACCACCGTGAAATGTGACCATGGCACATGCACAGATATGAACAGTTGCACATCACAGTGGTCATGTACACGTAACACCCAGGATCCTGTCCCCATGAACACGTGCACAGCCTGGGGGTGGCTGCCCACAGGTGACACCCACAGGACAACATGTACACCAACATACACACAATAGGAAATGCAGCCTTACATGCCTTATGATAAAGTTTGGACAGGCTGTCGTGATGTAGGTGTGCCCCTCACTCCCTGGGAGCTATCTGTGGCTGGCATATGTCCATCTGAGACAGGCATGCTGACATATGCCAGTCACATGTACAGTGATGCGTTGTACTGCAATGGACCGATCGGTGCCCCCGGCCGGCCCATTGCATTCAATGTGTGCGGTGCACGCGTTGTACCCCTGTACGCGTTGTACTGCAATGGACCGATCGGTGCCTCCGGCCGGCCCATTGCATTCAATGTGTGCGGGTACGCGTTGTACCCCTGTACGTGTTGAACTGCAATGGACCGATCGGTGCCTCCGGCCAGCCCATTGCATTCAATGTGTGCGGGTACGCGTTGTACCCCTGTACGCGTTGTACCCCTGTACGCGTTGAACTGCAATGGACCGATCGGTGCCTCCGGCCCATTGCATTCAATGTGTGCGGGTACGCGTTGTACCCCTGTACGCGTTGAACTGCAATGGACCGATCGGTGCCTCCGGCCGGCCCATTGCATTCAATGTGTGCGGGTACGCGTTGTACCCCTGTACGCGTTGTACCCCTGTACGCGTTGAACTGCAATGGACCGATCGGTGCCTCCGGCCGGCCCATTGCATTCAATGTGTGCGGGTACGCGTTGTACCCCTGTACGCGTTGAACTGCAATGGACCGATCGGTGCCTCCGGCCGGCCCATTGCATTCAATGTGTGCGGGTACGCGTTGTACCCCTGTACGCGTTGTACTGCAATGGACCGATCGGTGCCTCCGGCCGGCCCATTGCATTCAATGTGTGCGGGTACGCGTTGTACCCCTGTACGCGTTGAACTGCAATGGACCGATCGGTGCCTCCGGCCGGCCCATTGCATTCAATGTGTGCGGGTGCAGCGTTGTACCCCTGTACGCGTTGTACCCCTGTACGCGTTGAACTGCAATGGACCGATCGGTGCCTCCGGCCGGCCCATTGCATTCAATGTGTGCGGGTACGCGTTGTACCCCTGTACGCGTTGTACCGCAATGGACCGATCGGTGCCTCCGGCCGGCCCATTGCATTCAATGTGTGCGGGTACGCGTTGTACCCCTGTACGCGTTGTACCGCAATGGACCGATCGGTTCGCACCCATTGACAATGGGCTTGCCTGGCAACGGACGCGTTTTCGAATTTCGAACGAGTCGGTTGCTGGAAAATCAGTTGGTCACCCACAACAATGTTGCAAAATCATGTATGTCATGAAGTTGAAGATTTGAAGGATGCTGTGGGCGTGTTTTGGTGCTGCTATTCCATGGATTGGCCAGATTCAGAAGATGCAAACGACTTGGACCTATCACTTTGGACACAAGGGACAGTATCTGCCTCTCCAGCACATATATATTGCTGGCTGTTCCCCTGAGAGCTCACTTGCCTGCACTACATGCTCCAGGACGACATCTGCCACTGCACTGCTGCTGTCTCTGCCCCTCTGGACCCTGCAATGGCACGTACTGTGGAGAGAGCCCCAGCCTTCAGCCTTGAAGAGAACCAGGCCCTGCTGGACAGCCTACTTCCACAGTACAGCAAGCTGTATGGGACACCAGGGGAGCAGGTCAGTGTTCTGTGCACTGCCTTTCTGAATGTGCATTTTGTCTGACTAGCAAGGCTGGAAGTCTGCACGCCACTGGCTAGCAGGCTCACTGAGTAGTTGTCACCCCCCATAGTGTGTAGTGACATGCACTGGACAGGTATGGTGCAGCTGACAGTGCATTTGAACAAGGTTTTACTTCCCATGCAATGATACCATGTAGTGACGTCTGGCAAACTGTCCATGGGCAGCTTTGCACTGCCTGTGTACATCATGTGCCCCTGTGATTGAGACATGTATATACAACTGTGTCATGCACGGATATGTTGCATGTGTGGTAATGGCCTTTTCACTTTGTCATCCTGACAGGTTAATGCCCATCGGAAGCAGGAGATCTGGAAGCACATCGTCCGGGCCGTCCGGTCCGTGAGGGTCTACAAGCGCCGGATCCGCAACTGCCAGAAGAGGTGGCAGGACCTTCGGGGCTGGACCCGGAGGATTGCACGGGTCCAGCTGAAGCTGTCGCCTCCTCGCAGGAGGGGCGGAACACGGACCCTGACCCCCACATGCTCCAGATCCTGGCGGTGGTGTTTCCAGACCTGGATGGGCAGCTGAAGGCCAGACAGCAGCAAGGAGGGGGTGAGTCAAAGACTGCACTGTGAACTCTGTATTACATGCTTTGTGCCCTCCTCTGGCCTGGTTCAACTGCCACAGTGCAGCAGTCATGTTGTCCAGGAGCCATGTCCCTCTATTGTGCACTGCCCACTGCTCATCTGATACCCAGGTGTGGCCCTTACATTCAGGGAATTGTGTCACTTGGGACTGTGTCCTTGCAGTTTGCTTCACTAAAGGTGGGGGACAGCATCTGTTTCCCTAACTCTGTTGTGGGCATCATGGGTGGGTCCATTGTTCACACTACGCCTGTGTTTGGACATGTGATCTGCGTGTTGCTTTGATATGCGGTCCACTTGCTGAGCTGAGCCACCACATGTGCCTGGGGTATGTGGCACACGCCCATGCAGCGGGTGGGAACAATGTTTGGGCCCCAGGAGTGTGCAGATTACTTGTATGTCACACATACATAGCCAGCTATCCACTGTCCAGGGCACATCCCTCATTCATGTGGAGCAGGACAGTCATGCCTACTCCAGGCCATGCAATGCACTCTGTACTCCCACTCCCGTGTATCAGCTGACACATTGTGCACAGTGATTTGAGCCCTCAGGTGTCTGCCTCTGTGTCAGTGTGCTGTGGATTAGTTGCCAGGACTGCTGGGGTGTTTCTTGGTAGGGGCTCAGCATGCCCCTGGAGATGTGACCATAGGAGACGATACTTGTGTGTCACATAGGTGTTTGATCAGCTGCCCGTGCAGACTGGGGTATGCGAATGTGAAGTTCAGGCAGCTGTTCCCCATTCACAGCAAATTGTGAGGGGCTCAGGTTCAGAGGGTAGTGTCACAGGTCTCCCATATGTCCAATAGGTATGACCTGGACAGATGAGGGTTAAGATGATGTGTTGTGTGGGGGATGTACATGTGCACTTGTGCAGCTCCAGGACTTGCATTCCCCATGACCTACTATTGTGACACAGTGCATAGTGTTGTTGTCTGGCTGCCAAGTCATACATCACTGAGACAGTGATGTATGACTTAGCAGTCATGCCTCTGCCATGGCATGTGTCAACTTATTGGTGGTCCTGCAGGGGAGTGACATGTGCTACATGCACACCATTGTGGCGATGGCTATCAGGACATGGGTGCATCATGGTGTCTGTCGCTGGTATGCATCACATGCATTTCCTATTTGACTCTGGGCATCCCTTTCATCCGGAAACCTGTACTGACTCAGTGGCAAGAGCTGTGATGTGTGCATGTCCACATGCCACACCGTGTCCTCTGCACTGTCCAACTACTATGTACTTGGTGCATGTGTCCACAATGGGGTGTTGCAATCCAACAGACACCAGACAGATGGGTGCAAGGCCATGTGGGATGTGAGTGCCATGCTTGGCATCAGACTGACAATTGGCTTCTCCTGTTCAGTTAGGGCACTTTTAGCAATGTACAACTAATGATGCCAGGGCTTGCTCTGTAATGTGCTGTGCTCACAGTGGTGTGTGCGTTTGGTGCAGGTGACTGATGTCTGTCTGTTTCCCCATTGTTTGCAGATACATCCACGGCCACGGAAGGGGACAGCTCCACGGACCAGGAGGAGCCAGAGAGCCAGACTGGGTCAGCAGCCGAGGAGTGGTCGGAGGGACCCAGTGGCACGGAGGGCGAGGGGAGCCACACCGAGGAGTCCTCAGCACCATCCACCTCAGCTGAGGACCAGAGCAACTCGGAGGATGACTCCCTTGTGGAGGCGGGTGTCAGCAGCCACCACACCCCAGCTAGTGTTGCTGTCCCCGCCCCCACCAGCACCACCACCGCCCTCCCATCGGCTCCCATTCCCCAGGTCCGTGGAGGCTCCCATGTTCGGGAGCGTGTCTCCTTTGGGCCAGGCACCGCACCCCCTGCCCCTGTGTCCCCTGCTGCCCTGAGTGAGGAGTCTGTGTACCTCCTTCGCCAGCTCCATGTAGGGCAGACAGCCATGCTGAGTGTCCTCCATGCGCACACCGCACTGTTGACTCAGCTGGTGTCGTTCATGGAGGGCATCTCATCGGGCATGTCTGACCTACAGAGGGGCAATAGGTCCATGGACTCCTCCCTGACGGCAGCAGTGTCCCTCCTCAGACAGTCCCTCACCCCTCCTGCCTCTGCTCCATCCACACTCCCCAGCACCTTACCCGTCCCAAGCACACACACACACCGGCACAGGCACACACCAGCACACACACGTCCAGCACACAGACACACACGCCACAAACAAAACGCACACGCACGCACAGTCAGGGGACTGAAACCAGACTCACAGGGGATGGGGCCCTGGTACACACACACGCATCCTCAGTTGCCTCTCCCTCCAAAGCACCCTCCCTTGCCTCACCTGCAACCCCAAAGACCCAGCGCCTCTTCCTCAGTGACCTCGGCCTCTTCCCCTCTGATTCAGCTGCTCCAGCATCCAGGGTGAAGAGGAAGCCCCCCCACATGGAGCAGAGTGCCCCTCGCCCCCGGACACCCTCCCCCAGGCGCAGACAGACTGAGGCCCCCACCCGCAAGTCCCCCCGGAGTGCTAAGAGCAAGACCCCGCCGCCGCCCTGCAGCTCAAGCACCAGGTCTCCTTCCTCCATCCCTCAGGCCCCCACTCCACAGGTGCCCCCACCACACCCTGCCCCAGGTTCCCCCACCCACAGATATACCATCCCCAAGAGGCTCCGGCATTCTCCCCCTGGCACTTGCTCTCCCGGCACCACACCCCCCGTGTGCCACTGATGTGGTGAGGGTGTCCTCCCCCTCTGTCCAGCCCACCTTGCCTGTTCCCCATTCTCCTCCCCTGGTGGTAGGCACTGCAGTGGAGTCCACTACCACCCTGTCTGACTTGGGCACTGCAGTGGCGGACCTGTCCACTCCATCTGCAGGGTCCACTGCAGTCGTGCCGGCACCCACAACATCTGAGCCATGCCCCCAGTTGTGCCGGCACACACCATGTCAGACACCTCCACTGCAGTTGTCAGTGGCTCTCCAGCACCCACCACCCCTTCCCTGCTTCCTCCTGGTGAGCCCTGATCCTGTCCCTGCTGTGCCTGGCCTACCCCCCGGTTGCCCCTCCTAGTGCATTGTCCCTGGTTTTGTGCAGGCATGTGTAGGGTGGCATCTGCCACTGTCACCCACTTGTGACTTTGTTGATGGACTGGCCATTGGCCTTTGTTTATGTTCTACCGGACTTCTACTTTTAATGCCACATATGCTGAATAAAGCAACCTTCTGTTCTCTAGTGCTTTTGCTTCTGATGTACATGATGTTGATGATGCTAACCATGCCCTTGCTGCAGTGATGGTGATATTTGGTCTCATGATAATGAAGTGTTACTGTGCAGGAACCCATGTGGTCCAGGGGGAATGTGTCCTATCCTGTGGTGTATCCATGTCATCCATAGCAGCATCTGAGGGTGTCATGTGTTCAGTATTTGGCAATGGGATTTCCTACTTAGATTGGCTATTTCACATCTGTGGCTTCCACCCCTGCACATCTGTTGTGCATGCCATTGTTCAATTCGTCTACTTCCCTGACCGTGTGGCCATCTCCAGTGGACATGCAGGTTTGGGCATCAATGGGGAAGGACTCATCTGTGTTGTCAGTGCAACATTGCTATACAAGTGTGTTGGATCTGTGCTGATGATTCCGTTGGCACTTCCATGACCAGGCTGATGTGACGGGAGCCCTCATTTGGTGCTAATTGTTGATTGTGTGACCAAGTGCTCAGCTGACATGATGGGGCCCTACTGAGGCAACATATGGCACAGCTTTCCTCACACAGGAGTGGAGTCCCCTCATGGCAGTGTGTACTCCTGTGACATTGCCTGCGCCCAAGGTGTGTGTTGTATGTGCATGTCTGTGTGTTCACTTCCGTTTAGCTGTGCATGCTGTGATCCCTAGTGTTGTACCTGTTTGTGATGCTAGCTGAGTTGAGCTATGTTCCCCCAAAGTCTTCTCCCTGGGTTCTCTGTGATGTGGGTGCATGGCACATTACTGGTCATCAGGGTGTCACCCATAGGTGTGCTTGCTGTCAGGGCTGAGTTTGTGTGCAGACGCAGATGGGTCACAGTCAGGTTTCCCCTTGGCACTTGTTGTTTGCCCCTGTCATGTGATTTCCAGTTTGTGTTATCTTTCAGTGATTGTGACACGTTGTGTGTGTGACTGCTGGCACTCCTCAGGGTCCGGGCTGCAATGTTGGTTGTTGTCTATGTGTGTTCTTTGTGGGTGACCTTGGCTTATTTATTGGTGTGTGACTGTGGCTGGGATCCCATTGGTTGGTGTGGTATTGACGTCATGTCCATGTACAGCGTAGTGTGCAGTGTGTCAGACATTCAGGAGTCTTGTTGAGTGTCCATGTGTGATGTGTTTCTGCACCTTGGTTCCCACCCACCACCCTGGAATAGTCATGGGTGCATGTGCAATGTCACCAGTGCATGTGTGCTTCACTGCTGCACATTGTTGGAGGTCGAGGGGTGTGGTGTTGAGTGTGTGCAGATGAGAGTTGTTGCCTGGCTAGGCCCCTGCCTCCATGTTGGCCTTGGCTTACTGGCCATGCTGTTTGATTTGTGCTTGTGTAGGTGTGATGGTAGTTAGTTGCTCAGTACACATGACTGTGGTTCACAGTGTGAACCACATTTAGCTTTGTCATCACAGTGGGATTGTAATGCAGCCCAGGGTCACCACATTGTGGGGGCCCTGGGGGTGGTGCTGTGGTGTGTCTGTGTCTTGCTGTGTCAGTTGCTGTCCCTACGTGCCTGTGTGACATGTGTGATTTGTGCTCCCTCTCATCTGACAATGCCTGCTTGCCCACATAGGGGATTTGGATCCATGAGTTACCTTTGTGTGGCACTGTATGCACATCTGTATGATTGGTATTCAGGTCTCCTCATGTGTTGTGTGGTTGCCTGGGGACACTGGCACCCCCTCACCTGTTGTGTATGATGTGCAGTGTGGGTCTGCCTGTTTGTGTTTGTGCATCTGCACCACTGCATTGGCATATCTTGGGTGTGCCATTGGCTGTATGTAGTTTGGTGGGTTTCCCCAGCTGTCCCTGGGACTCCTAGGTCATCGGTCAGCACAATGATCATGGTTTGTGTGTCCCATTGCTGCCATGGTATGGTATCTGTTCACCTCACATCTGCAGTCTCCACAGGGTATCTGCATGTGTGTGCCCATTGGTGCAAATATGTGGGTCTGCATTCTGATGGTCACTTCTGTCATTGTGTCATTGATGATTGTTGACGGTGTCAGCCCCCATGGGTGTTGTTTGTCTGCACATGGCCAAAGGTATGTCTTATTTGCACTGCAGGATTTGGCTCCCCCAATTTATGTTGCAATGGGACACATACACTACTTTGCCACTGATGTGTTTGTTGTTCTGTGACCAGGAATCATCCATGCAGTTTGGCAGTTGCACCTCTTTCTTTGTCAACACTTACCTTTTGGTCACTGTGATGATGGGGGTTTGGACCCCATTGCCACAATGTTCGAAATGTGCTTCAGCTATGGACCCCACACTTACATTTTGGTCACTGTGATGATGGGGGTTTGGACCCCATTGCCACAATGTTCAAAATGTGCTTCAGCTATGGACCCCACACTTACATTTTGGTCACTGTGATGATGGGGGTTTGGACCCCATTGCCACAATGTTCAAAATGTGCTTCAGCTATGGACCCCACACTTACCTTTTGGTCACTGTGATGATGGGGGTTTGGACCCCATTGCCACATTGTTCAAAGTGTGCTTCAGCTATGGACCCCACACTTACCTTTTGGTCACTGTGATGATGGGGGTTTGGACCCCATTGCCACATTGTTCAAAGTGTGCTTCAGCTATGGACCCCACACTTACATTTTGGTCACTGTGATGATGGGGGTTTGGACCCCATTGCCACATTGTTCAAAGTGTGCTTCAGCTATGGACCCCACACTTACATTTTGGTCACTGTGATGATGGGGGTTTGGACCCCATTGCCACAATGTTCAAAATGTGCTTCAGCTATGGACCCCACACTTACATTTTGGTCACTGTGATGATGGGGGTTTGGACCCCATTGCCACAATGTTCAAAATGTGCTTCAGCTATGGACCCCACACTTACCTTTTGGTCACTGTGATGATGGGGGTTTGGACCCCATTGCCACATTGTTCAAAGTGTGCTTCAGCTATGGACCCCACACTTACATTTTGGTCACTGTGATGATGGGGGTTTGGACCCCATTGCCACAATGGTCATGGCCTGCTTGCATTGTGGGTGCCACACACATATATGTGTGGCACATGTGCTAGGGGGTCACATTGTATGTTCAAAGTCATGTTCGGTGTTGTAGGCATTTGACACAGTCTACACACGCTTGTCATGGTGTTGGGGGATGTCTTCTTCTTGCATTCCCTAGGTTGTGGTGTGCTGGTTGTGTCATGCATTGTCCATCCTATGAGTGGGGGTGGTAGTAGTGGTAGGCATCCAGCCCCCCTGGGTGAGGGTGGTAGTAGTGGTAGGCATCCAGCCCCCTGGCTAAGGGTGGTGGTAGGCATCCAGCCCCCCTGGGTGAGGGTGGTAGTAGTGGTAGGCATCCTGCCCCCCCTGGCTAAGGGTGGTAGTAGTGGTAGGCATCCTGCCCCCCCGGGTAAGGGTGGTAGTAGTGGTAGGCATCCTGCCCACCCTGGGTGAGGGTGGTAGTAGTGGTAGGCATCCTGCCCCCCCTGGCTAAGGGTGGTAGTAGTGGTAGGCATCCTGGCCCCCCTGGGTAAGGGTGGTAGTAGTGGTAGGCATCCTGCCCCCCTGGGTGAGGGTGGTAGTAGTGGTAGGCATCCTGCGCCCCCTGGCTAAGGGTGGTAGTAGTGGTAGGCATCCAGCCACCCCTGGGTGAGGGTGGTAGTAGTGGTAGGCATCCTGCCCCCCCTGGGTAAGGGTGGTAGTAGTGGTAGGCATCCTGCCCACCCTGGGTGAGGGTGGTAGTAGTGGTAGGCATCCTGCCCCCCCTGGGTAAGGGTGGTAGTAGTGGTAGGCATCCTGCCCACCCTGGCTAAGGGTGGTGGTAGGCATCCAGCCCCCCCTGGGTGAGGGTGGTAGTAGTGGTAGGCATCCTGCCCACCCTGGCTAAGGGTGGTAGTAGTGGTAGGCATCCTGCCCACCCTGGCTAAGGGCGGTGGTAGGCATCCAGCCCCCCCTGGGTAACGGTGGTGGTAGGCATCCTGCCCCCCCTGGGTAAGGGTGGTAGTAGTGGTAGGCATCCTGCCCCCCCTGGGTAAGGGTGGTAGTAGTGGTAGGCATCCTGCCCTCCTGGGTAAGGGTGGTAGTAGTGGTAGGCATCCTGCCCACCCTGGCTAAGGGTGGTAGTAGTGGTAGGCATCCTGCCCACCCTGGCTAAGGGTGGTGGTAGGCATCCAGCACCCCCTGGGTAAGGGTGGTGGTAGGCATCCTGCCCCCCCTGGGTAAGGGTGGTAGTAGTGGTAGGCATCCTGCCCCCCCTGGGTAAGGGTGGTAGTAGTGGTAGGCATCCTGCCCACCCTGGCTAAGGGTGGTAGTAGTGGTAGGCATCCTGCCCCCCCTGGGTAAGGGTGGTAGTAGTGGTAGGCATCCTGCCCACCCTGGCTAAGGGTGGTAGTAGTGGTAGGCATCCTGCCCACCCTGGCTAAGGGTGGTGGTAGGCATCCAGCCCCCCCTGGGTAAGGGTGGTGGTAGGCATCCTGCCCCCCCTGGGTGAGGGTGGTAGTAGTGGTAGGCATCCAGCCCCCCCTGGGTAAGGGTGGTAGTAGTGGTAGGCATCCTGCCCACCCTGGCTAAGGGTGGTGGTAGGCATCCAGCCCCCCTGGGTGAGGGTGGTAGTAGTGGTAGGCATCCAGCCCCCCCCTGGCTAAGGGTGGTAGTAGTGGTAGGCATCCTGCCCCCCCTGGGTGAGGGTGGTAGTAGTGGTAGGCATCCTGCCCCCCCTGGGTGAGGGTGGTAGTAGTGGTAGGCATCCTGCCCACCCTGGCTAAGGGTGGTGGTAGGCATCCTGCCCACCCTGGCTAAGTGTGGTGGTAGGCATCCAGCCCCCCCTGGTTGAGGGTGGTAGTAGTGGTAGGCATCCAGCCCCCCCTGGGTGAGGGTGGTAGTAGTGGTAGGCATCCTGCCCCCCCTGGGTGAGGGTGGTAGTAGTGTTAGGCATCCTGCCCACCCTGGCTAAGGGTGGTGGTAGGCATCCTGCCCCCCCTGGGTAAGGGTGGTAGTAGTGGTAGGCATCCTGCCCCCCTGGCTAAGGGTGGTAGTAGTGGTAGGCATCCAGCCCCCCCTGGGTGAGGGTGGTAGTAGTGGTAGGCATCCTGCCACCCCTGGGTGAGGGTGGTAGTAGTGGTAGGCATCCTGCCCACCCTGGCTAAGGGTGGTGGTAGGCATCCTGCCCCCTCTGGGTAAGGGTGGTAGTAGTGGTAGGCATCCAGCCCCCCCTGGCTAAGGGTGGTAGTAGTGGTAGGCATCCTGCCCACCCTGGCTAAGGGTGGTAGTAGTGGTAGGCATCCAGCCCCCCCTGGGTAAGGGTGGTAGTAGTGGTAGGCATCCTGCCCACCCTGGCTAAGGGTGGTGGTAGGCATCCAGCCCCCCCTGGGTGAGGGTGGTAGTAGTGGTAGGCATCCTGCCCCCCCTGGGTAGGGGTGGTGGTGCGCATTCAGGCCCCTGTGTGCATATGTGGCATTGGTGGTGGGCATCCCGCCCCTATGGTGCTGCTGTTGCTGGTGTAAGTATATTCTGCATCCCTCTGTGTGTGTGTGATGTGTCGTGTACGTGTTGTATGTGTTTTGTGGTTGGTGTCTGGCTTACCTTCTGCGCCGTACGCGTCCGTGCCTGTTCCGGTAGTAAATGTAGAATATTGGTAGGATCGGGACGAAGGGATTCATGGTTGGTTCGTGTCGTTCGTCCTTCTCGTTGCTTCGCGTCGTCCTCGTCGCTTCGCCTCGTCCTCATCGCTTCGCGTCGTCCTCGTCGCTGGCGTGTTCGTCTCGGAGCCGTGGATCATGTTGTGGCGTGAATCGGAGCTTATGTGCGCCTCTCCCGGATGCTTTGACGTGCCGTGCGTAGCGACGGGTTCGGCGAGTACGGAAAGCGCATCGTACTTGTTCGGCCGGACGGAGCTGCATTTTGGCTTCCGTGCGACTCGATTCAGCGTTTCCGGATTCGCCTCGGTCGGGGAACAGGACCTGGTTTGGGTGAGTACGGCTCGGCCGGATTCTTTGCTGTTGTGCGCATCGTACTTACTCGTTCGGTGTGCTGTACGGATCGGTCGGGAAACAGGCTTTCGCATGGCTTTTTTCCCGACCGAATGGTGTTGGGTGCGCCTCCGACCGAGATCGGAATCGGCCCCTTAGTATATGTTTTAATGCGGACTCTGAAATGGAAACTATTATGGAGTATTGGTTTTTCAGAAGTATACTTATACCTAAACAAGTAACATTCTACTTTATAGGCTGTGTTAGTAGGCTACATTAAGGAACACTATGTTCTGCTTCACTTTGCTAAGCAAGCTTTCCAATGCTTTCTTACTTTTTATGTGTGACTGAATCCTTTTATTATGAACTTCACTTTCTGACATTTCCTGTACATTCATGGTTCTAAAGTGGGGAGCAGTGGTGATTTGAGGCTCATCCGCATAGCGTTGCGTCCCTCACCCTTCTTGTTGCGTTATTTTGTGCTTATGTTTGACTTTATCAATACTTGTGATTTAGGAAATAGGATTAAATGGCTGAGGTTTCTGGCCTATGATGCTGCAGTGATTTATCTTGTCTCTTTAAAGGGCAAATTGGGATGAGCTTTTTCTGCTTATGTGACTAAGAAACTAAAATAGCCAACTATAATTATCCAACATTATGTTTTTATAAATACAGGAGATTTAGCTTATTGGCGAGGCACACTCATGTATACAAGGGGACATCTGGGTTTTCGTGTCCCATTAGTTTTGGTGGTTGGCAGTGTTTAGTTACCTTTATCTGAGATTCAGTTCTTTTGTGAGATTAATTTTGTTGAGATGTATCCATCATGTGTAATAATTTCAAGTTTGCCTCCTCATGGATCAGACCCTGTACTTCTGGACTTTATCCTTGAAGTGAATCGTGCAGCAGTTGGTGTGTTTGCAATTATGTGATTAGCTTGGAGCATCGGTCGGGTAGCTATTAATGAGATGATTTTTTCTAATGATAACCTGGTTAATTATGAATGACAATATAGTTTGTTTCTCCCTGACTCATAATATTAAATTCCCCCATTCACTCTTTTAACAATGGACATAGCTATCTCACATCATTCCATTTGTCATTATGTAGAAGGTTTCGCATAGTGGCAGCTATACTACTACATAGACAGATCCAGTAGGTTTTCGAAACCCTCTCTTTTTAGTTTTGTGTCTTGATCAGGCTACTGCTTAATTGTACACAGGACTTGTGCCTACAACTTGCAATTTTTATTATTCATCTTTTATATTTTTTGCACACAATTTTTGTCTGCTGTGTTTGTTCTGTAAACTTTTTAGTACATCGGTGGTCATGTTGGAGACACAACATATTGGTGTGGTACACCATCGTATGGATGGACCCCATGTGGGTGTTCGAGCCCCTCTCTTTCTTCGGGCTATCTTGTGACTTGATTGGAGCATTGCATCATTGTAAAATTATTTATTCGTCTCAAGCTTGAAACTCGTTTTCTTTGTTTTATCCTGTTTTGGTCAATACATTCCTAACGTTTTTTTTATTTTATGTGTATTTCTTAATTCTACTTGAGGGAATTGTTAGTGTCTTTGCTTCTTTTTCGTTTATAATTAGCTGCACATACAGGCCAGCTCCTTTCATCATTTTTTCACATTCTCCGGTCCGGGTTCTCATGATATGGGAGAAGAGGATTGGATGATTTTGAATTTGTATTCACGGATAATAGGCTGAGCGATCAGGTGCTGAGAATCAGTAAGGGTAATTACTAACATCTGCAACACACTATTTAACTCCCTTACTAGTGCACGTAGACTCTTGGCTGTTCAAGAAGAATGTTTAAGCAGGAACGCACTGTTTTTTGTGAGTATTAAATGTGAGGGGTTGAAAAGGATTATGATGAGCCTTTGGTTGAATGATTATTATGGCTGTATTTTGAGTAGGTGGTGCTTATATGTTGTTTTTTTGCTTTCTCTATTTTCTTGCTTCACGCTATTTCCAGCTATTTGCCTGTGTAGTGACTGTTAACATAAAATCTAAGTACCGATCTTCTTATTGTTTGACAGGAGATTTCATTCTCCACAGCATGGGTGTCTATTGTTATAGAATTATGGGGTTGCCTTTAGTTTAATTTATGCCGCTATCTCTGTAGCGGGTTGTGAGGTCAGATGATCTGTCCTATCAAGGATCAGACTACATGGGGGAGTTCATTTAATTCATTGCCTTAACCTTATCTGTGGCGGGTATTGGATTCACATAATCTATGTTGATTCAATCTAGTTATGGTATTTTCTCTTGTATTGATTTAGTTCAACATAGATCGTTCTGTGGCCTATGGATGGATCTTGAGTGTATGGACTATACAGATTTTGCTATATTAATTGGATACAATTGGCAAGGATATATTTGGGGATTTCCACAGTAATACACTTTACCTTTCAAAAATATTGGTGACATATAGGGCAAATAAAGGCCAATTGGAATATTGCCATGTCAAATTCGGGCTTAATTTATGATTTTGGACTAATTGGTGAGGGTAGAACTAGCCCCTATGAGATGGGGAGTCCTAATGTCATTTTTGGATAATATATCTCCAGGATTGGAAGTATATATGCTGCATACATCTACCTATTCGAAACAAAAAAACAGTCCCTAATGTGGTTGTCGGATCATGTGTTGTATCAAAAAACTCCAGTAGCATAACTCATTACATATATACACATTCAATCAATACAAAATCCACACCAATAAAATGAGTAAAATTCAAGATATCCAATTTATTCAAAATTTAAATAAAATGGATATCTTGAATTTTACTCATTTTATTGGTGTGGATTTTGTATTGATTGAATGTGTATATATGTAATGAGTTATGCTACTGGAGTTTTTTGATACAACACATGATCCGGTCAACCACATTAGGGACTGTTTTTGTTTCTTATGAGTTACCCCGTCCCTATTATCATACTTACAGGGTTTCTCCCTTTCTTGTGTCTACATCTACCTATTCAACATCTTTTGAATAGGACCTCAAATATTTTTGGGAAGTTTGAGCCTTTTGTTTCACTCAACTTCAATTGTGGAATTTGGTAAGGTATAGCTCTCTTTTCTCTGATTGTTTTGCATTTTTCTCACCTTCTGGCCTATATCAGATAAACTCTTGTACTTTTTCACCACTGGGTATGGTTCATGTTCTTATTTCTATTCTGTTTCTGCCAATTCTATATTGATCTATATTTGGAGCCCTATGCTATTGGTGCTATTGGTCACCCCAAATGCCTTCTCTCTATTTCCTTCATTCTTCTGATTTTCCCTACTATAGACTGCCATTTATGAGCGATTGTGTTGAGTCACTTTTGGGGCATGCTGTTGATCCCTGTTTTTTTTAGGTTCAGATTTTGTTTGTAATAAATATGTGCACTAGTATTACGTCTAACATTATTGGACAATCATTTATCATTTATTTCCATATATGGATTTTTATTTTTTATTTTTATTTTTCTCACATATATATTTCGTTCTAGTGGAAGACAGAGTCTAATATGAACAGTACTAGTGGCTACTCCCTAACCCCCTTTTGTGTTATTGCATTTTTGCACTTTGTGATTTATGTTTTCTTTTACTTCGTTTTTTTCTTTTGTTTTTTCCAGCCCTGAAGCAGCAGAGACAAGATTCTGCGAAACACGTGCTGGCAACTTCAGTGTTACAACTATACGCTATTTTTTGTGTTATGGTTACTTTAGTGACATAATCGCTATGAATTACTAATGTACTAATTTGATTGCGGTTATTCTAAATTCTGTGCTAATCTGTTGATAAACAATTTTCAGTGCTGTCAATTTTATGATTTGTATGTGCCAACTAATGTTTACAAACCTTAATACATTGATTGTATGTTCAAACAACAAAATATATTAATATCAGATCAACAAACTTCTCTTTGAAGTTCATATTTATATTGTATTCAGATGTTAACTCCCCACCACCCCTATTGTATTTAACAAATTTTTTGTCAGATGGATAAAATAACATGAGTGAGTGAGTGTGCAGGTCTAGTTCTCTGTTTATCCAGTTTTCTTTATGTGAGTTTACATCAGGTATGCTTTTACTTCGCATCATTACAGGTAAAGCAACCTCTTCAGAGCAAGTTGATGAAAGATGAATTTGGGCTCTGACTTAAGAGGACAGAACCTCTCCTCCCATAACAATACAACGCCTGCATCCTTCTCCAGTAGCAGTAGAATACCTCAGGGTATGGTCTTCATGCCTAAAAGATACTCAGCTCCCTGTACATGGGTGTGCAGATCTTCCAAAAGTGTATGTTTGCCTCTGTGAATCAGGCCATCAATGTTCTGTAATAGCCTGTTAAAGCCATAGTATATACATCCCTGGGGGTAACTGGCTCAACCCAACTGACCAGTTAGGTTCGAAAGACGTGTCATGATCCGCAGCCTGCACTCAGCTGTATATACCAGGCAGGTACGAAGAGGCACTCCCCTAACATTCTTCAGTACTTGAGCCTTTCATATAGCACAAGAGGTCAGCAGTGCCCACAGAGTATAGGCACTGCTTAATGTGAGGCTTTGTGATGCTCGTACTACATAAAATGCACAAGTGGAATCAAGACAGACTACATGTCCGAGAGCGTCGTGGTATTCTCATAAGACTTGCAAGGTGGTGCAAATCTTAGAATCATAGGGGCATATTTATGACTTGCTGCACTGCCCTGCGTTACAGGCAAAGGGCAGGAATGCACTGTATTTATCCAACATGGCACATTCCTGTACTTTCCTTTGCGCTGGTGCCGTTTTAGCATCCTAGCGCCAATGCAGGCACCCTTGCACCATGGTGCAAGGGTGCCTGCATAGCATTTAGGATTGTTTTTGTGCATGAAGGGACATCTTCCTGCACAACATTTTTTTCCTCTTTTTATGTGTGATAGAGAATGTAGCACACATAGAAAGAGGAAGTAACGAGGAGAAATAAAGATATTTCTCATTGTTTCACCTCTCCTGGGAAGCATATCTTTTTGGCACATTGCCAGGTTTACAAGGTCTTGTAAATCTGGGAATGCGTCAAAAACCATGGGAGTTTTGTGGGAGTACCCACACAACGCCCATGGAATGCTTCCACAGGGCAAAGTAATGCAACGCAGTGATTTGCACTGGATTGTGTTACCCCAGATTTTTGAGGCAGAGTGGCTTTACGTGGCTTCAAAAATCAGACTTAAGGTTTGCGTTGCTTTTGCGCCATGTTGCATGGTGTACGAGCGGTGCAAACCACGTCAAAAATATGGCCCATAGTGTATACGTTCCTCATGTTTCAGAGTAGTCCTTGCCAAGTTATCGAGATACTTTGCTGTCACAGCTGGACCAATGTTGTCAGAGATTGAAACTCAATACGTTATATCTGGAGTTACAAAACACTTACCAGATACAGAAAAGTATTCTGGGGTAATTCTATAGATCAAAGATTTAGACTTTGTTTCTTTGTACATTATTACTAGAAATCATCCAAGAATTATGAACTCTAAAATAGCAATTATTCTTTATTGAGACGAGCAAGAGGAGTTTCAGGCTGTACAGACTGTGTTATAGTTCTTCTTTTGAGTCATGTAGGGTAATTAAGTTTTGACATTGGTTTGGAAGTAACTGTTTGTTGTCAAGAGCAAAAGTATGATACTAATTGGTCTTTATTATGTTAGAGCTGATTAGCCTGATAAATTGAGAATCACACAGATCACAAACTTAATGTACAAATCAGGAAAGATAGTTGTTAGATTTGGGGGTCTCTAGTTGGCAGAGGTAGGTACCTTTGACCAAATAGGGACCCTTGCGTCTAGTCAGGGTAAGGGGGTACACTCCTAAAATAACCCATGCTCACCCCCTTGGTTGCTTGGCACGAGCAGACAGGCTTATCTCAGAGGCAGTGTGTAAAGCATTTGTGAACACATACAGTAACCCAGTGACAACACTACAGATGGACACCACACAGGTTGTATATTAAAAATAAGTATCTTTTATTTAGATTTAACACAAGACCACAAACGACAAAAATCCACAATACTGTACTTAAAAATGGTAGAAATAGCTTAGTTCTTTTTAGATGGTAAATGCGACACTTTGAGTTCAATGTACCTTTGGATGCGTAACGCTATACAATGAAAGTGTTGCAGGGAAGGTGAGGCGTCGGTTCCTTACACGCAAGAACGGTGATGCATCGGGTCCCTACTGATGCGTAGGGGATGCGTCGGTTCTTCTCGGCGTGGGGAGGTGATGCGTTGGTTTCTTACTGTGCTTCCGTGGTGATGCGACCAGCAACGCCGTGATGCGATGAAGATCCGGTGCAATGAAACAAAGTTGGCGTCTTCTTCTTGATGCGACACGATGCGTGCACGCCCGATGGCCGTGTGTCGACTCAACGATTCTTCTCAGCTGTGACAGGCCCTGCGACATGCTTCTTGGTGATGCGGCGGCGTCTGATGCGACGTCGGTCCTCTTCTCCGGCGATGCGAGGCGCTTCGGCGATGCGATGCGACAGCTGCAGCGGCGACACCCTTCTTCAGCGATGCGACGACAGCGGCTGCGGCGATGACACGCTTCTCTGATGATGCGGCGGCGTCTGATGCGACGTCGATCCTCTTCTCCGGCGATGCGAGGCGCTTCTGTGTTGCGAAGCGGCAGTGGCGACACGCTTCCTCAGCGATGTGACGACAGCGGCTGCGGCGGCGACACGCTTCTTCTTCGTGAGTCACGCTTCCAGCTCCTTGCGACACGCAGTCCCTCAGAAGGCCCAACCCAACAGCAGGCACTTCAAAAGAACTCTTGGGGAGCTGGTGGGTGAAGTCTGTTGTCCCTGAGACTTCAGCAGGAGGCAAGCTCTCTCTCAAGCCCTTGGAGATCCTTTACAAGTTGAATGAAAAGTAGCACAAAGTCCTTTCTCCTTTCTTTGGCAGTCAGGCAACCACTGCAGGCCAATCCCCCAAACAGCACTCAGCATAGGGATAGTCTCCTCCTGCAGTCTCTCTCTGGTTCCTCTCCTCAGCAAAGGTTCTTCTTGTTTCCCAAAGTGATCTAAAGTTCTGGGGTTTGGGTCCCCTCTTTTATACTCATTTTCCCTTTGTTCTCTGAAGGCAGAGAGGCCTTTGCCTAGTCCAAACCAGTTCTGGTCAGTCCTGGAGCACTTTGTTGACAAGACTCCTTCTTTCCTTTCACAGTGTAGGCCAAGGACATCAGACGCACCACAGGAGGTGGAGCCAGCATTGTGGAGGGAAGGCACAGCCCTATTCAGGTCCCAGGTGCAACTCCTCCCACCCATCTACATGCAGATCTCTCTATACAGCCCTGGGCTGACTCACCCTGTCTCCTGGAATCCCCCAGCCCCTGTCACTCACAAACCAGACATGGAATACACAACCTAGCAGAGGCAGGCTTGGACAGTTAGGCAAGAAAATACCTACTTTCTAAAAGTGGTATTTTCAAACACAGAATGTTAAAACCAACTTCACTAAAAGATGTATTTTATCATTCTGAGTTCAGGCATACTAAATCTACCATGTTCCCTGGGTCAGTTAGGATTATAAGATGTAATAATCAAACTGCCCATTCTGGCCTATGGGGAACAGGTCTATAACCAGCAAAAACACATGAGGCAACAGCGAAAAATGGAAGGGAGACCCACGCCAAGAGTGCCAGGTCTAACACGTGTCCCCTCCAGCTGAAATGTGGGGAGAACTACCCTACCTCCTGGGAGTTCTCTTCACTAAGGCGGAAAATTCTGGACAGACCATCAGCATTGGCGTGTTCTGTACCAGGGCGGTGTTCCACAGTGAAATCCATCCCCTGTAAGGAAATGGACCACCTCAACAGCTTTGGATTTTCACCCCTCATCTGCATCAACCATCTGAGGGGCCTGTGGTCTGTCTGAACCCGGAAGTGAGTCCCAAACAGGTATGGTCTCAACTTCTTCAGTGCCCAGACCACAGCAAATGCCTCACGCTCAATTGCACTCCACCTCTGTTCCCGTGGAAGTAACCTCCTACTGATGAAGGCTACGGGTTAATCTAGGCCCTCCTCATTTATCTGTGACAAAACAGCCCCCACACCATGCTCTGAAGCGTCTGTCTGAACGATAAACTCTTTTGAGAAGTTGGGTGCCAGGAGCACAGGCGCCGTGCCCATGGCAGTTTTCAGGGCCTCAAAAGCTTTCTGACAGGTGTCAGTCCAAATCACTTTCTAGGGCTGCTTCCTGGAAGTCAGCTCTGTCAAGGATGCAACGATGCTGCCATACCCCTTGACAAACCTCCTGTAATACCCGGTGAGTCCTAAAAAGGCTCTCACCTCTGTCTGGGTCTTGGGGGGCTCCCAAGCCAGTATGGTCTCAATCTTGGGCTGTAGGGGCGCCACCTGGCCGCTCCCAACCTGGTGTCCCAAGTACACCACAGAACCCTGCCCGATCTGGCACTTACTCGCCTTAATCGTGAGGCCTGCCCTCCGCAGCGCCATCAACACTTCCCAGAGGTGGCGCAGATGTTCTTCCCAACTGGCGCTGAACACTGCAGTGTCATCCAGGTAGGCAGCACTGAACTCTTCCAGTCCAGCTAACTCCTGGTTGACCAACCTCTGAAAGGTGGCAGGGGCATTCTTCATCCCAAAGGGCATAACCCGGAACTGGTAGTGCCCATCTGGTGTGGAGAATGCTGACCTCTCTCTTGCCCCATCAGTCAAGGCGATCTGCCAGTACCCAGACGTTGGATCAAACATGCTGAGGTACCGGGCAGCCCCTAACCGATCGATGAGCTCATCAGCTCTGGGGATGGGGTGCGCGTCAGTCCTCGTGACTGAATTGAGCTCTCGGTAGTCCACACAGAACCGGAGTTCTGGCGTGGCACCCGGTGCGGCAGCCTTTGGGACCAAGACCACTGGGCTGGCCCAAGGTCTGTTAGAGGACTCAATCACCCCTAACGCAAGCATCTTGGAGACCTCCTCCTTGATGCAAGCTCTCACCCTGTCAGTTACCCTGTAAGTTTTGTGCTTAACAGGAGGACTGTCTCCAGTGTCCACATCATGGACGCACCAATCAGTGACACTGGGAATCCGGGAGAACAGATCAGAAAACTGCCCCAGCAACTGGTGACAGTCATTCTGTTCCTCAGGGGTCAGGGTGGAAGAGAGGTTCACACCATCCACTGACCCATCTCGCTCTGTCGCCGACAGGAGGTCAGGAAGAGGCTCGGTCTCCTCCTCCATTCCAGCATCTGTCCCTAAGAGCATGCCCACTTCGGACCTCTCCAAGTGGGGCTTCAGGCGGTTGACATGCAGGACCCGCAAGGGGGTCCTGGGAGACCGCAAATCCACCAAGTAGGTAACAGGACTCTTGCGCTCCACCACCTCAAATGGTATGGTCCACTTATCCTGGAGCGCACAAGGCTCCACTGGGGCCATGACCCACACTTTCTGACCAGGCTGAAGCTCTACCAGAGTGGCATTCTGGTCGTACCACCGCTTCATCTCCTCCTGACTGGCTTCCAGATTCGCCTCAGCGAGTTGCCTGAAATGCCTAGTCTGGTTCCTGATGGCCAGCATGTATCTATATACATCCTGGGGAGGTTTCCTGGGAGATTGGTCCCAGCCTTCCTTGACCAGACTCAGAGGTCCTCTCACTGGGTGACCATAGAGAAGCTCAAAGGGGCTGAACCCTAGAGATTTCTGTGGCACCTCACGGTATGCAAAGAGCAGGCATGGTAAGAGGACATCCCACTTACGCCTCATAGGTTCTTCAAGACCCATAATCATGCCTTTTAGGGTCCGATTAAATCTCTCTACCAACCCATTTCCTTGGGGGTGGTAAGGAGTGGTGAACTTATAAGTTACCCCACACTCCTGCCACAGGGACTTCATATACTTGGAAATGAAGTTTGTACCTCAGACAGACACCACCTCTCTAGGGAACCCCACACGGGAGAAAATTCCCATCAGTGCCCGTCCCACCACGGGGGCTGTCACTGTCCTGAGAGGGATGGCTTCCGGGTACCGGGTGGCATGGTCCACCAAGACCAGGATGAACCTGTTGCCCATGGCCGTCTTGGGGTCCAGTGGCCCCACAATGTCAATACCCACCCGTTCAAAAGGGGTGCTGACCACAGGGAATGGCTGGAGAGGAGCCTGTTGCTTCCTCCCACTCTTTCCACTTGCCTGGCAGGTCTGACAGGTCCTGCAGTGAGTATCTGAACTCCTGCGCATTTGGGGCCAATAAAAGTGGGTGACAAGCCTCTCAAAGGTCTTGTCCTGCCCCAAATGTCCTGCTAACGGCACATCATGAGCCAGCCCCAGTAAAATGTAAGTCCGTTTTTATATAGCGCAGCTACTCACCCTTACGGGTCTCAAGGCGCTGGGGGCCGGAGTGGAAATTAAGTGAGCTATTGCCCAGAGTCACATGGTGCTGATCTGAGCTGCCGCCGGAGCCATGGATCGAACCGTGAACCCTGTGCTCCGGAGTCAGCTGCCCTGGCCGCTGCACCACACCTCTCCACTCCTCTTCCAGTAGGAAGGCTCTGAAGCGCTGGGGTACCACCAGCACACGGGCTGACCCAGGCTCAGCAACCTTAGGCTCAGTATACAGGAGACCATTCTCCCAGTAGATCCAATGTGATCCAGACTGATCACCTGCTGCCTGGTCTGAAGCCTGCTGCCGCAAACCCACAAGAGAAGGGCACTTGTTCTGCTCCTCACAGAACTCCTCCCTGGAGGGTCCTCCTTCCTGCTGCCAATGGGTCAGCTCAGGCAGGTCCCCCAGTTCAGCTACCTGTTCCCCTGTAGACTCCAGGGCATCCCCCTCAGGGTCTACCTCCTCCTGGACCGTGGGAACTTCGGGGGCCGGTTTCCCGCACCCCCTGCCTCTTCTCTTTAAGGCAGGCACCTGGGCCCCCCTCTCAGGCTCCAGGTCCTCTTGAACACCCTTTCTAGCTGTCATGGACCGTGTGGTCACACACGCCCAGTCAGGCAGACCCAACATCTCCAAATGAGCACTTCGCTCCACCTTAGCCCAAGGTGAGCTCTCCAAATCGTTCCCCAACAAACAGTCAACAGGCATGGCTGGCCTCACAGCTACTTGAAGAGTACCAGAGACCCCCCCCCACTCAAAGGGAACCTGAGCCACCTTGCAGTGGCTCTCTGTGTTGTCAGTGGCAACAACTGGGTAAAATGCATTGGGGACAACCTGCTCTTCAGACACCAAGTGACACTTGACAGCTGTCACACTGGCTCCTGTGTCTCGAAGAGCCTCCACTCTATGGCCATTGATGGTCACCCACTGCCTGTACTTTTTAGTGTTATCAGGCAGTTGGGTCCTGGGGACCAGTTCACAGTCCCCTAAGGAGACAAGGGACATCTCTGCGGGACCCCACCCACCTTGGGCACCCATCTCCTCCCCCAGGGCTACACTAGCCAACTGCTGGGGTGCTGCACCAGTGGGTGCTGCCTTCCCAAACTGGGGACATTGGGGATCCCATGAACCGTGACCCACTAGGCCACACTTAAAAAGGGTCAGGGGCCTTCTTTAAACAGGTTTACCTGTCGGGCTCCTTGCTTCTTCTCAGGGGGAGGCTGGGAACCTTTCCCTCGGTTCCCTTGGGATTTACTTTGGGGCCCTCTCTGGAACTCCCTCTGTTTACCCTTGTCCCCCCCACTCTTCTGCTGGGGACCCTGCCCACCTTTGGGGGAGTCTCCCACGTGACCCTTGTGGACCCGGGTGCTCACCCAGCGGTCTGCCTCCTTAGCAAGCTTCCTAGGGTTAGTCAGCCTACTATCAATCAGGTGCTGGCGTAGCTCTGGAAAACAATTACTTGACAAGTGCTCCCATGCAATTAAATCAAAGAGCGCCTCAAAATCATTTACTTTGCTACCCTTCACCCAACCATCCAGTGCTCTGCAGAAAAAAGTGACATATTCTACCCAGGTACTGCCCTCTATCTTCTTGCAATTCCTGAACCTCTGCCTATACAGTTCAGGAGTCAACCCATACCTGGACATCAATGCATCTTTCATGTGGTTATAAGAATGATGGTCTCCAGAGGGCAAGTCTAACAGTGTATCCCGCCCCTCACTAAGGAACCGCCCCCACAACCCTGCTCCCCAATCCTTCTTAGGGACCCGGTGGGAGGACATGGCTACCTCATAGGCCTTGAACCGCTGCCCAATGTCATCATTTTTGAAAAACTCTTTTACCACATCTTTAGGGATATACACTCTTGCTTCTACAGGCATGGACGGTGTGCTGCCACCAGAGGGAGTAATCTCTAAGCTCCTCGCTTTCAATTCCAACTCCCTCAAACTTCTCTCATGCTCCAGTTGCATCTTCTTTTCTTCCAGGGCCAATTTCTTAATTTCTAACTGCCCACTCATTTTGGCTAGCTCCAACTCATGCATCCTACTCCTCTCCCTGTCCTCCAACTCCTCTGTGGACAGGCCTTTGGCAGAAACACTGCTACCCGCTGGGGAGGTTGCTCTCCTCCCCCCTGGACCCAATGGCCCATCCAGCTGCTCCTCTGCATTCTCAACCCCTCCCTCACTCTCAGGGGTACTCCTTGCTTCGACCCAGGACCTCAGCGCCTTTTGGAACTCATCCTTCTTGGTGAGACCGGTCATTGCAACTTTAAATTTCCTGCAGAAGTGCTTTAGCTGTTTTACATTGTAGCATTCCAGTTTCTCCTCTTCCCACTCATAATTAACAGATGCTATGGATGCTGCTTTATCCATGGTGGTTAAACTTGGCAGTTCTTTGCAAAAATAGAAAATCCCAGGAAAAACTATCTACCAAAAGTATGTGGTCGCGTTTTGGTCTGCACTCACTAGTAGTGTTCACCAATCACTGTACATGAGTCACAAATGCAAGTCCAGAATCCTCACCGCTGACCACCAATTTTAGATTTGGGGGTCTCTAGTTGGCAGAGGTAGGTACCTTAGACCAAATAGGGACCCTTGCGTCTAGTCAGGGTAAGGGGGTACACTCCTAAAATAACCCCTGCTCACCCCCTTGGTAGCTTGGCACGAGCAGACAGGCTTATCTCAGAGGCAGTGTGTAAAGCATTTGTGAACACATACAGTAACCCAGTGACAACACTACAGATGGACACCACACAGGTTGTATATTAAAAATAAGTATCTTTTATATAGATTTAACACAAGACCACAAACGACAAAAATCCACAATACTGTACTTAAAAATGGTAGAAATAGCTTAGTTCTCTTTAGATGGTAAATGTGACACTTTGAGTTCAATGTACCTTTGGATGCGTAACGCTATACAACGAAAGTGTTGCAGGGAAGGTGAGGCGTCGGTTCCTTACACGCAAGAACGGTGATGCGTCGGGTCCCTACTGATGCATAGGGGATGCATCGGTTCTTCTCGGCGTGGGGAGGTGATGCGTCGGTTTCTTACTGCGCTTCCGTGACGATGCGACCAACAACGCCGTGATGCGATGAAGATCCGGTGCAATGAAACAAAGATGCCGACTTCTTCTTGATGCGACACGATGCGTGCACGCCCGACGGCCGTGCGGCGACTCAACGATTCTTCTGAGCCGCGACAGGCCCTGCGACACGCTTCCCGGTGATGTGGTGGCGTCTGATGCGACGTTGATCCTCTTCTCCGGCGATGCGAGGCGCTTCGGCGATGCGATGCGACAGCTGCAGCGGCGACACCCTTCTTCAGCGATGCGATGACAGCGGCTGAGGCGGCGACACGCTTCTCCGATGATGCAGCGGCGTCTGATGCGACATCGATCCTCTTCTCCGGCGATGCAAGGAGCTTCTGTGTTGCTAAGCGGCAGCGGCGACATGCTTCCTCAGCGATGCGACGACAGCGGCGGCGACACGCTTCTTCTTCGTGAGTCGCGCTTCCAGCTCCTTGCGACACGCAGTCCCTCAGAAGGCCCAACCCAACAGCAGGCACTTCAAAAGAACTCTTGGGGAGCTGGTGGGTGAAGTCTGTTGTCCCTGAGACTTCAGCAGGAGGCACGCTCTCTCTCAAGCCCTTGGAGATCCTTTACAAGTTGAATGAAAAGTAGCACAAAGTCCTTTCTCCTTTCTTTGGCAGTCAGGCAACCACTGCAGGCCAATCCCCCAAACAGCACTCAGCATAGGGATAGTCTCCTCCTGCAGTCTCTCTCTCTGGTTCCTCTCCTCAGCAAAGGTTCTTCTTGTTTCCCAAAGTGATCTAAAGTTCTGGGGTTTGGGTCCCCTCTTTTATACTCATTTTCCCTTTGTTCTCTGAAGGCAGAGAGGCCTTTGCCTAGTCCAAACCAGTTTTGGTCAGTCTTGGAGCACTTTGTTGACAAGACTCCTTCTTTCCTTTCACAGTGTAGGCCAGGGACATCAGACGCACCACAGGAGGTGGAGCCAGCATTGTGGAGGGAAGACACAGCCCTATTCAGGTCCCAGGTGCAACTCCTCCCACCCGTCTACATGCAGATCTCTCTATTCAGCCCTGGGCTGACTCCTGGAATCCCCCAGCCCCTGTCACTCACAAACCAGACATGGAATACACAACCTAGCAGAGGCAGGCTTGGATAGTTAGGCAAGAAAATACCTACTTTCTAAAAGTGGTATTTTCAAACACAGAATGTTAAAACCAACTTCACTAAAAGATGTATTTTATCATTCTGAGTTCAGGCATACTAAATTCGTTTTTCTACCATGTTCCCTGGGTCCGTTAGGATTATAAGATGTAATAATCAAACTGCCCATTCTGGTCTATGGGGAACAAGTAGCCTTGCAATAGTGAAAAACAAAAAACTATTGGGGCATGCCACACACACCAGGGCATGTCCTACCTTATACTTACAATGCACCCTGCCCTTGGGCCTACCATAGGGGTGACTAATATGCAGAAAAGGGAAGGTTTAAGGACTGGCAAGTGGGTGTACTTGCCCAGTCAACATGGCAGTCCTAGACTGCACACAAGCTCTGCAATGGCAGACCTGAGACACACTTTTACAGGCTGCTTCTGTGGGTGGCACAACCAGTTCTGCAAACCCACCAGCAGCATTTGGTTTACAAGCCCTGGGCACACTCAGTGCACTGTACTAGGGTCTGACAAGTAAACCAAACCAGCCAATCATGGAGTCACTAATCCATACATCAATTTACCATAGGGAGCACTTGCACTGTGGCACTGAATAGCAGTGGCACAGTGCCCAAAGCATCTATAACCAGCAAAAACACATGAGGCAACAGCAAAAAATGGAAGGGAGACCCACGCCAATAGTGCCAGGTCTAACAGTAGTGATCTATATAGAAACATGCATTATAGTGCAGGTTACTTCTAAAATCTGTTATAGGAGTTATATTTGCATTAAAGCTCTAGGAGAGCAATGAGATTCAACCAACTAAAGAAAATTCTAAATACAGACACTGTTACAACGTATATCAAATGCCATATTAGCAATAGTGATTTGGAATTCAAAGGATGAAATACTAAAAGAGCTATTTCTTGTCTTAAACATCAACAGTTCTGCTCTGCTGTAAGAACGGGCAAAGCCAAGACATCTTGGGCCAGTTGCATCAACAATCCATTTTGCGATTTCCTAATTGCGAATTCTTGCGATTCGCAATTAGAAAATAGCAAAAAAGGAATGCATGAAAGTGTGTTTAACACTTTCTGCGATTCCTAGGGGATCGCAAATGACCTACCTCATGAATATTAATGAGGTAGGTCGCAATTTGCGACCCCCTAGGAATCACAAAAATCACGGGGATGGTGGCCTGCTGGGGTCTGCAGACCACCATCTCCGTGATTGCTTTTAAATAAAGCAATCTTTTTTTTGTAAAGCAGCCCGTTTTCCTTAAAGGGAAACAGGATGCTTTACAAAGAGAAAATGAAAACTTTTCCTTTCATTTTCTAAGAGCAGGCAGTGGTCCGTGGGACCACTGCCTGCTCTTAGAAAATGCATTTACAGACATTCACAAAGGGGAAGGGGTCACTTGGGGACCCCTTCCCATTTGCGAATTGGTTACCACCTACTTGAAGTAAGTGGTAAAATGCGAATGTTTTGCGACCGCATTTCGGTCACAAAACATTCATGCATACCGATGCGATTCGGTATTAGGAAGGGACGCCCTAAACACGCCCCTTCCTAATAGCGAATCGCAAACCCATTTTGCGATTCGGTAACAGGTTACCGAATCGCAAAATATGGTTTGCTGCATCAGAAGAGTATTTTTTTGCATTCGCAAATGGCCAATTCTGCAAATCGGCCGTTTGCTAAGGCAAAAAATGCTTGATGCATCTGGCCCCTAGTTTCCTGTTTCTCTCTGGTGCCCCATTCCTCTTTCCTAGGTTCACTACTGATCAGCATAGTATCCTTTGTGTGCTTGACAGAGGGTTCAGGGAAATGTCTAGATTAGCATCACTTCTGTTGGATCCAGATTGCCAAGTTTGTGCTTATTTGACAGTCCGTCCCAAACATTTTGGGGAGTCTAAGAATGAATGTGCATTTTCCTTTCAGTATTCCAAATATCTTTGGCAACCAGCTATAGGTAAACCTATCCTCTTGATTGTGTGTCTTGCAGCTCAATAGCTATAAGCACAGAATGTATTAGTAGTCAGGCAACTCTACCTCACTGCGAGAGATGTGGAGGCTAGCTGTGCCTTTTAGTAATGTTTTAGTGTTGGTGTTATTCATGCCAGGTCACATGCTAGTCTGCTGGAAATGGTTTAGCCGGCCAACTACAGTGAAGGAAAAAGAATTTGTTTTAATGCTGATAATTCTTTTAAGTCCTGCTCATCAGCCCTGAATACTATTTATTCATTCATGTTTTTGTTTTTTCTTTACTTTATTTATTCTTTAATTCCCTTTAAAAAAACAGCTAACCATGCAGGGCTATTTCGGATGCAAAACCTGAATTAACGTGTAAATTCCTTTCTGCCTGCGAACTCCCAAGACAAAAAATTTGCAAATAATATGTTTTTTGTCCTGTGCCTCTTGTGGGGGATCCTCACACTTCTCCTGCTACTGTACATTGCAGGATCCTCACATATCTCCTGCCATGGTATATTGCACTAGATCTCAATGTGGTAATGTGCTATCTGGAAACTTGAAAGGCTTTCGCCCCAAGCATTCCACAGAATCGGCTCTCCTGGAAATAACTTTGACATATGTATTAGATCCAGAAAATTACACTTCACTCTACAAAACATTCTGGAGTCAGAGGGAAATGAAGAGGGGCAAGGGAAATGCAGGAAAGGGAAGACTGTATCCTTTTACTAATACTAACTGTATGGAACACCTTATAGCCCCAGGAGTTCCATATATAAAGGAGGGACCACAACAGAACTACCCTACCGTACATGATCTCAAGCATTGTCATACATGTTACACATTTATCAGGGTTCAGTGATGACCCACTTACCAGGGAGATCCAGTACACATATTCCCAAACTAAAAGTCCTGTACCCAACTGCTATAATCAGATTCCAGCAACTGTTGTTAATGTTGCAAATTGGCCCTGGTGGAAGTAGCCACCCTGTTATAAGGAGTTCAATTTTAGGTGGACACAAATCACCCGACAAAGTCTAGCACTCTGTTCTCTAGCTACCCTCCATAATCATGTAGAACATTCATCTGGAGACTTGTGATACGAAAACTTGGAGCCCGTCACAACATTAAAACGAGTAGCAGATTGTCTCATGGGCACTGCACCATGGACTTTTAACCGCATACTGTTCATGCTGTACGTATATATTTATATTGGTATGTATTTATATTTTATTTGTAAAGCACAAACCTAGCAACACATTTTTTTCAGGTCAACTTGTAAATATGCCCAGCCAGACTTACAGAGGTGCTCTGGCAAGCACAGGTTTGGAGCAACTTCCTATTTGAACCAGGAAGACTGACACGCCGTGACCCATTCATCTTCCATGGCTTACCTGGAGATAATGTGTATCAAGTAACAAGCAATCCCATCACAGGTATCCAGGAACACATTTATATATTGGGCTCTGGAATACCTTTCCCCAAAAGATGGGCACAACCAAGAAATCCATACTATATATTTTGAAAAGTCTTTATTAATTATTAAAGCCTGATTTTAGTGCACATCATGTGAATGAACTTTATTGCTGATACAAAAACAATGGTGTAAATAATAAACGTAATACATTAAAAAGCAATGAAAATTGAATCATATTAGATGCCAATCATTAGATCAAATCAAAGATGGAAGCAATCTTTTTTTTGGACTACTTCCCTTCTTAGCCCCTGGCTAATGCGTTTGTTACAAGTTTCCTTGATGTCTTTGGCGCACATACCTTTTGCTCATAGTTAGTTGATGCTTTCTCAGTCTGCAGCAGCCTTGCTTTGAGAAACGAGGTAAGTCTTTGTCGTGGTTATACCATACTCTTCTAGAGAAGGAGGTAGAAAGTACCAGCTTGGTGCAGACTGTAATTGCAATTCTTCCTTGAATAGCTGAAGCTTTTTTCTACTCTAATGTGCCCGTTTGTCCATCTTATATTCTACTTCCCAACATTAATTTGAGAAAAACTAATCTTGTTTCTTGCGATGGAAGGTGCGAAGAGGAACATAAGAATTGAATGTATATTTCTGTAAAGATATTGTTTCTTTCTATAAATCATACTGCACAAAAACATCACATTTTAATTACTGATGCATTATTAACTTATATCAAAGCATCAATTTGCTCTAAAAACGTGCTTTTCAGAATATATATGTAATAATAGTGAATAAATGAATACAAATGGGGTTCAAAAAGCAAGAACAGGGCAAAACACATGACACTAGCCAAATGGAAGTGGAGCTCTGTACAGGTAAAGGGGAGGCATGCAGTTCTATGGTGCAGATGGTGGGCCTTCCCAGAACAATGGTTGATGGGGCATAGTTGTCATCTGTTTCAGCAAAGCAGGTATTCAACATCTGTGCTGGGGTCAAGGCAGGTGGCCAAAAATATCAGACTGTCAAGGAATGCATCTGTAAGGAAGTTCTTATAAGGGGGCTCATTGGCATTGCTATCTTTGGTTCACATCAGTGGGTTGTAGATGGGTGGTTCACTACAAAAAATGATGACATGGTCAATTAAATTATTATGATGTTATAGGTTGCAGGTGAGTTATATCATGGCAGTGCAGGTGTGGGCCACAAAGGACCCCTTAGATATGCAGGCCTTGTGACTATTTGTGCAATTTGGGTGATCGACAGCAGTTAACGAAGAACATCATTTATGGTTTTGGCTGATGCAACCTGGGAAATTGAAGTCGATGGGGAACGTTTTGTTCATGTATCTGGTGTAGGAAGTTGTGATGGGGGCTGGCAAATCAAAGCTGAATAAGGGTCAATGGTCGGTTGGTAAAGTGACACATTCTGAGGAAGTTCTGTGCAATCCTATTTTCATCAAATGGCTATAACATTTGGTCGATTCTTATTAGCAACACAGCGCAGAGCAATCGTGACAGGAGGGATGGGCCAGATATTTTTGGGCTCAACCTGAGAAGGACTGTATAGTTGTCTGCTCTTAGCAGTTTAATGTGATCTTGGCAAGAGGCCAAACATAAATGTAATGTAATGTAATGTAAGTTGGTATTTGTAAAGCGCTAACTGCCACTCCGAAAGGAGCATCCTGGCGCTGGTTGGATGGAGGTGAGAGGGGGGCCCCAGGGATATTAAAAGAGAGAAAGGCATAATTCGTCTGAGGTGCTAAATACCCAAGTTTTCAGAGCCTTCCTGAAATGTGTTTCTGTTTTTTGCAGTCTTAGGTGGGTTGGTAGAAGGTTCCAGGCTTTAGTCCCCAAGGCGGCCACTGTTTTTCCTCCTTTTGTTTTACATCTGAAAATGGGTGGTTTAA
This sequence comes from Calotriton arnoldi, assembly GCA_963921515.1. Classification (NCBI taxonomy): domain Eukaryota; kingdom Metazoa; phylum Chordata; class Amphibia; order Caudata; family Salamandridae; genus Calotriton; species Calotriton arnoldi. The sequence goes on from CAWUFW010005112.1 coordinate 935,388, forward strand.
GGAGGTTGGCTGATGAGGACCTGAGAGTCCTAGTTGTGATGTAGGGAGTGAACCGTGCTGAAAGGTACTTAGGTCCCAATTTAAGCTTGGCTCTATAGGTGATTAGGAGGATTTTAAAGAGAATTCTCTTGTGTAGCGGAAGCCAATGAAGGACTTTTAGTGCCGCAGATGCCGAGGATCTTCGTGGAAGTTTTAAAACTAGACGTGCCGCAGCGTGTTGGACCACTTGTAGTTTCTTTAGTGTAGATTTGTTAGCACCTGCCAAAAGGCTGTTGCAGTAGTCAAGTCGTGAGAGAATCAAGGCTACTGCCACTGATTTCCTTGCGGCAAGTGGAATCAAATCAAATAATTTTTTTAATGATTTAATGAGGCTAAAGCAGGTCCCTGCTACAGCTGTTGCGTGTGGGAGGAAGGAAAGAGCAGTATCGAACTGTACTCCTAAATTTTTGGCTACCTTGACCATGTCAGGCGGGGGTGTTGTTCCCTCAGGCCACCATTTACAAGGCTGGAATAAGACATCTTTCCCTATGGGGAGGATTTCAGTTTTTTCGGTGTTGCATCTAAGGTGGTTGTCCCTCATCCACTGGATGACTTCAGATAGGCAGCGTTTAAAGTTAAGTTCGGCGTCTGTAGAATTGTTATCCAGAGAAAGGATCATTTGGGTATCGTCTGCGTAGGACGTAACTTCAATCCCAAAGGATCATATCAAAGAGATGAGCAGGGTCATATAAATGTTGAATAACAGTGGGCTCAATGATGAGCCCTGTGGGACTCCTGTTGTTATGTTGCGTTCCACCGAGAGGAAAGTGCCAAGGGTAACCGCTTGTCTGCGGTTGGTGAGAAATGATTTTATCCATTCCAGAGCGGTACCTGAGATGCCGCTGCGTTCGAGTCGCTTCAGGAGGATACTGTGTGAGATGGTATCGAACGCGGCAGACAAGTCGAGTAGGATCAGAACCGCTTTCTGCTTTTGTCGGCTATAGTTTTAGTGTGTCAGTTATTTCCAGGAGAGCCGATTCTGTGGAATGCTTAGGGCGAAAGCCTTTCAAGTTTCCAGATAGCACATTACCACATTGAGATCTAGTGCAATATACCATGGCAGGAGAAATGTGAGGATCCTGCAATGTACAGGAGAAGTGTGAGGATCCCCCACAAGAGGCACAGGACAAAAAACATATTATTTGCAAATTTTTTGTCTTGGGAGTTCGCAGGCAGAAAGGAATTTACACGTTAATTCAGGTTTTGCATCCGAAATAGTCCTGCATGGTTAGCTGTTTTTTTAAAGGGAATTAAAGAATAAATAAAGTAAAGAAAAAACAAAAACATGAATGAATAAATAGTATTCAGGGCTGATGAGCAGGACTTAAAAGAATTATCAGCATTAAAACAAATTCATTTGTGCCATGTCGAGTTCTGCATTTTTGTTAAGCAGTAGAAGACCTGTTGTCCCACACTACCCTTGCTGAGCATGACGAAGAATACGGCATAATCCGCACACTTTTTGAAACCTATGTTGATTTTGTTAACGGTTTTCCCTTTCAGCTCAAGATAGATAATGAAAGAGATTGGAGACAGGACATATTGTTGGGGTACACCACACCAGATGTTTGTGACTTTTGAAAGCATGAAAGTTTCCTCTGGTGCTCTGGCCCCTAGCGAAGGACATAGAGGGTTCCACTGTCATCTTCCCTTCAGTCTGGGCTGAGGAACATAGCAGGATGGATGGAAGCCAACCTGCTCAAACTCAATGGTGAAAAGACGGAGGTGCTGATTTTGGGTAAGAACAAAGACCTATGGGGACCTCAACACTGGCCGCCTGAAATGGGTGCTCTGCCCCAGCCTAATCATCAGGTCCGGAATTTAGGTGTTATAATCGATGACCAGTTATCAATGAAGCAACAAGCGGTGAAAGTGTCTTCAATCTGCTTCACTATCATTAAATGGCTCAGGAAAATCCTATGGATGCTGCCTTTGTCTACGCAACTTACCGTGGTCCAGGCTCTTGTCATTTCTAGACTGGACTACGGAAACATTTTGTATCTAGGAGCCAATAAGGATGTGTTACGTAAACTGCAGATGGTGCAGAATGCGGCGGCTAGGCTACTTTGTAAGGTTCCTAAAACAGTTTCCATCTCAGGTTCTCTTAGGGATCTACATTGGCTCAGGGTTGAGAATCGTATTAAATTCAAAGCCCTGAGCTATATGTTCAAAATCAAAGTTGGTAAGGCACCCCAATACTTAAATGCTTTAGTTCATCCTTACCTCCCACCACGTCTCTTACGTTCCGCCACTCAGGCAAAAAATACGGTGCCTAGGACCAGATTGTCGCGTATGGGCGGCCGGTCCTTCTCTTGTTGAGGTCCCTCTTTATGGAACTCCCTCCCTACGTCACTACGGACTGAAACTATTTACGAGAATTTTCATAAGTGTTTAAAAATCTGGTTGTTCAATATGTAGAGCACTTTCTTTTTTCTTTTGTTCCTATCAGGCGGCGCCGGGAAACCCTTGGGTAGCTGTGCGCCTTATAAGATTGAAATAACATAACATAACACTGTCTTCACTTTCCATCTTCAGCCCTCACAGGAGTAGGTTGTGGGCAATACTGGTAACAGTGGCGTAGCTGGGGGGGGGGGCGGTCCGCCCCGGGCGGCAATGTGTTTGGGATCGGCAGAGTTGAGCAAGTTGTGACTGTCGACTATCAACATTCCTCTGCCCCCCACGAACAAGTAGTCCATCGGCCACCAGACCCCTCCCCCCCCTTTCCACCCTCCAGAACAAGTTGTCTGTCGCCCCCGCTCTTACCTGCACTGGGTGGCAAACGTAGGGTCCGCCCCGGGTGGCAGTCGGTCTAGCTACCCCACTGGCTGGTAAGGGCCAAGGGAGAAGGGAGCCTAATACGATTATGGATCCTTCTTGGCCTTTGCCCATTGGGGCAAGCAGCAAATCCATGATCCTTAGGAGCGTCTTTTCCTCTCAGCAGAGCTGGCAAAAGCCCAACTGGAAAAAGTTAATGATAAGAACATTGTATTCCAGGTGGGGCTGAGCGGGCTTTATTTACTATTTTGCCAGCCTTTACCTTGCATGCTGGACTATATATTTCGTTGTAATTCATCAAAATTGTTGTGTACTGAAGATGGAAATGTCCTTTTTGTTCCAGAAGAATGATGATGATGTTTTGATATAGATTACTCCGGAGATGCAGATGGGAGAGAATTTGTGGAGGATGCATACTGGTTAACTTTTAGTTTCTTGCGTCTTGTTGTTGTACTTTCATAGGTGATAAAACACGTCATTGGCATGAGTGTGAACCCGGTGTGACTTGAATAGCAGCACTCTGTAGTTCCAGTGAGCTGGATCACCATCCCTCTGCTAAGAGGCACGCGTTTTCGCGAGCCCAAGTTACTCTTCTCACATCCGGCGGGCCTTACCTTCCCCAGGAAGAGTTACAACGCGTGGACAATTCTGCACCATCTCTGTCTTCTTTTCAATAGAAATCTCAGGCCTGCCGTCATCGCCATCCAGGCGCGGGTCAAGCTCATTATTCTCGTGCTCTGTTATGGCTTGTTATGTGTCAGCTTGTCGGCTGACGGGCTGCCGTGTGGTTTGGGCATCGCAGTGGCTCCCTGTGCTGGCAGTGTTAACAGGTTAACTGTCAGGCCGCCCCCCTTATGCCCTGTGATGACGCCAAGGCTTGTCCTGCGAATCAGGAAGGAGTTGCACGGATGCTTATGTACGGAATGTTACAATACCAATTCCTAGAAATGACAGCACTAAATAAAAAAATGTATAGTTTTCATTTTAGAATCCCGCTTGCAAATTCTAATGTATGTAATTCAAGAGAAAAATAATTGCACATGTAAACCTTCGGGGTTATGACATGGCTTTAATATCAAGTAATATATCACAGCTCACATTTGAAGATATAATCACTGAGCACAAAAAGTCTCAGAAAAGGAAATAATGATGCAGATGCCAGATTGCCCTTTTGGAATTCCAATTTAATCAAGGATCACGTGTAACTGTCAGGCCACCTCCTTTATGCCCTGAGATGATGCCAAGATTTACACTGTGAATTAGAAATGAGCTACAGGGGTGTTTGTGTACTGAATGTTACAGTACCATTGCCTCGAAAATTATGGCATTAAACTAAAAATGTATAATTCTCATTTTAGAATCACGTTTGAAAATTCGAATGCATGTAATTCAACTGGACAATAATTGCAAACTTTATTTTCAGTTTTGTGGTATGGCTTTATTATCATGTAATCTTATGTAGTGGTATATCACAGCTCGCATCTGAAGATGTAACCACTCAAAAACAAATTGGTATTTCTACTCAGAAAGGAACATTTCCAATACCTGTAGTCATCATGTGTAGGCCATTATTCGAAAATCTTTAGGTCACAACTGGGACCACTGGCGGAATGGAATTTTTCACAAAGATGGAGCTGTGACAACATTTTTAAAGAAGTGTATATCGTTTTGTAAATGTATTTAAGGGCTAATTATCATCAAAAGCCGCACTTATGGTCACTGTCGATTTCATAAAATGACGTAATGTACCATAGTTTTAAAAAACGTGGCCGTGTAACCTAACAATAACATAGCATAGCATTTACTTTTGATTGTTATGTTTTGCTCAAAAAACTATAATATAATTAAAACGAATCTCAACATGATTATACAACATATTTCAATTGCCATAGAATACTAGGCACTGCAGTCGTATTAACAATAATTATGCCTCAGCTCATGTTTTTACCTTCTGTGTCATTCAGAACTATTTTCAGAACATTTTGTTTGCTACAAAAGTCCACATTCATCAGGAGTGGAATAACGAAACAAAACAGACATCAGGCAGATTTTATAAGGGAGTTAAATTGGATTTATTTTGTGTTTTATAGAGGGCATTCGGGCATTCTTTGCAACAGGAGAATGAGAAAGTTGTACATTGCAATGAAAGGGAGTTAACATTGTACAAAGGACAACAAGGAAAAGCATTCATACAATATCAGTAGAAGACATCCTCAGAAGATTGTGCTAGACAGCTAGCACAAGGCAAAGTAGAAAAGGGACAAAAGTGTCAGAGTAGAAAAAAGCAGTTTATTGTGATTTTACCAACATATGTTGAATCCAATAGATGGCCACTAACACTGCAAGTGTCGTGGGAATAGAGACATATAAGCTGTTCGACAGGTAACAGCTATGAAATGATTGGTAGTTGTTCGCTACCACGTCACCGCTATGAAGAGCAGCTCCAACAATCAACCAAAGCAATACAACATACCTGGACATACGTATCAAAATTGAAATTTTACAATCAAAGCAAAAACCTGGAGGAAAGCAAATAGAAGAAAAGTACATTTTAGGAACTCCACTATCATAAACCGACACCATGCAGTTCATCATAGGCAGTTACAAGTATGAAATCAATGCGCTTCAGGATAAACAAAATGTATATAGATAAAAAATAAAGGCAAGGTAAATATAAACCTTACTCGTTTATAACAGCAAGCTGATCACACAGTATCAATGACTTCAGTACAACCACAAAACATCATGACATGAAAACACCAAAACACAACCACTATAACGATCCAAGTTACACCGTTCACATCCAGCATTAAATGTACACATGCAGATGGAAGCAAACAAGATACAACTTCAGATGCAAGTCTAAAACGTGCTCATGGATGTTACTCAGGTATCAGTCATGCACACAACATTACTAAATTCAACTGAAGGCCTTGTGGACACAACAGTGACCAGTTATGTCTGTGTAGGATTGAAATACCTCTGCGGCTTTTGCACCCTTTACTGTTGCATGACCACTACAGTGCAGTGGGCTCTAAGACAGCTATATGGTATTAAGGCAATCGTTCGATAAAAATACTGATGGCAGAGAAGGTAACTTTTCAACATACCCCATTAGATAGTATTTTCAGAAATGATAAAAGCTAAAGCCTACATTCACATGTCCACCAAGAAACCACAGAAACAACCATTCTAATATAAATTGGACACACTACACAAGCCTCCCATTAACTGGTTTATGATGAGAAGTTCTAATTAAGTGAATACTCTAATGGTTCCGGGATGCTGGCATTTTGGCCATACTGGAAACCTGTTGAGTAGTCAGCTACATATGGAAAGTAATTAGACAATTATGTAATGATTACTATCAAATATTAGATTTGATCCTATAAGAAATGTATTCTGTTTTTAATTAGTAACATTACAGACATTGAATTTCATTGTTTTTAGAGACATTTTGTAAAAATAAAGAATGTTTATTTTTTATTTCTTGTGTATTCTTGGCCTTTGTATTAATATATACAAAATTGTGAAGTAAAGGGTTAGTTGCCTAGGGATATGTTCGTACAATTGTGTTTTCCCTGCCCTGGTAACTGTTAGCAGTAGCAAGGGTCCTGATATAAATATTGTGCATCTTTGTTAAAATCAATCTTAGTTGTTCAATCAAGCAGATTTTTACCCATTCACCTGATACATTGGCCTTAAAGATTTCATCAAGTCCAGACTTGAAATTTCTTTTAATGGATGTATACACTAGAAATAGCAGGAACTCTGCAGACTACCAAACACTTCAAGCACTTTCTGATTTTCTAGATTCGCAGAGTGAGGATTAGCACATGGTTATGGGGGTGATTGTAACACAACGTTTGAACCATCATCGCTACTCAGGGATTTGGCTAGGGATGAGGATGCATACTGGGGTGTTCCTCAAGTAACAGCTACCCCTAGAGAAACCCTAGAAAGCATCTTACCATATCCTCTCTACAATTAGTAGGGCAGTTCCTGCTCAGACACAAGGAGCATCACTACCATTAAAAGGGGAGCAATAGGAGTAATATTGATTGCATATTACTAGATATGTAGTTATGTGGTAAATTGTTGGATATGGCTGCTATCCCAAGGCTCAAAAGCGACCATTGTCCTCTGACTTTGTACCTGAATGGTACTACTATTAGGGACCTATCTGAGCCAGGGAAAAAGAGAGAGGATGTCATATTCATTATTAATAACACAAGGAATGTAAAAAGTGTGAAAATGTCATACAACATCCACCTAACTTGACTTCATTATATAATAGTACAATTCCAATACTTCTCTTTTTTAGCTAGAACCTGGGAAATAGACAGCTTTGACTTGAGTCATGTTCTTGTCACAATGAAGTGATCAGACCAGTGTAGTACCTTTTCCCACGTTTTCACTTTAGATGATATCTATTCTGCTATAAGCATCCAGAGAAAAAGGAAGGCTCCTGGGTTAGACAACATTTAAGCTGATCTGTATCGCTCAGAGGCCACTGTATAGGCTCCATATGTTAACACCCTCTCTGTTGCTATAGCTGCTGGAGCCCCAGTTCCATTATCATGGAAAGGGGCAGAGATAATTCCCATTTATAAGAAAGGCCAATGCCATATCCCTAGTAATTATCACCCAATCAGTCTTATTGATAACATCCAAACAATCTTTTGTAAGCAAGTCCTCTACCCATGGTCGCCACTACTCCTGCTGCCTGCTGATGTAACCTGGCCCTCCACCCACTCAGCCTCAGTTTGAGCCCCTGCATCACTTTGAGTGAGTTGAGTGCATCTGACCTCGTAAAATGTTGTTGATATTTGTGCCAGCCTGAGTGTTCTTTATCACTGTCTGTGCCCCGTTGCCCATGCAAATTAGTAATTTTCCCTTTTTGCTTTCTGTGTCTGTAATTAGTTACTGCCACCTTGTCTTTATGTTCTTGTAAGTGCCTAAGTAGCAAATTAGTTGTTGTCAGCATTTTTTTTCTGTACCCCTGAAAAAGTATTGTTGAGTGTGCCTGACCCATTCTGTTGACTTTGTTTTTTGCCCGTGTATCACCCATCCGGTTTGGATAGGCCACACTGGCACCTTCTTTTACTGCTGACTCCCTACAGCCCCTCCCACCTTCCAGGGCTACTTAATATGACTAATGACTTAATTGAGGCCACAGTGCGGTTGCGCAGGCGATGCACCACTGGCACGCCAAAGGCAAGCCTGTCTGTGCCTGTCCGCGCCTGGAATGCACCCAGAACCACCAACGCTGGTCCACCACTATCTTACAGGTACTCCACAGCAGAGCTCCGTGCCGTGGACCCTTCAGGCAACAACAACTGCTGCATCGTCTCACCATGCAACCCACGGGACCATTCACCTGCATCCACTGCCACCTCTGCACAACCAACACCCCGCTGAACCACACCACACCCACCATAGACGATGACCCCCCCTGGTTCAACTCAACTGCCTCCTGGTCAATGCCAGATCACTCACAAGCATGCCACCGAGGTATGGGACACCATCTCCACCCTCGTCCCAAATTGTCACCTTCATCACCCAAAAATTGCTCACCCCCACGTCAGCCATCACAACCTTCGCCGGATACAAAATGAAACACAGAGACCGCACCAACAAACACGGCAGAGGCATCACCATCGTACACAAGGAATCCATCACCTGCTCTATCACCAACAACAACGACATGCCCATCATGGAGCACATGAATTTCATGCTCCATGCAGACGCCAGAAGCACCATTAGAGGAACCATCGCAAACAGACCACCAGGACCACAAACCGGCATCAGCCACGCCATCGCTGAACTCATCATCCCCCTCGCGGTCAAATCCAAACAGTGCACTTTCACTTTGACGACCAACACAAACACCACCAACCACCTGGAAAGACTAGACAACATCAGCCCCAAACAGATCATCACTGACCCATTCACAAAGCGGGACACATGCTAGACCCCATATCCATTTCCAGCGACAGACTCAGATATACCCACACATCAGAACTCACCTGGATGGACCATGCCATTGTACACTTCACCCTCATCGGACTACTGCACACCACTCTCATCCAACCTAGTGCTCCCCACTGCAGCTGGACCACCGTAACTCAGCAACAATAGACTAACACCATCAGCCCCACCCAGCCCAACATCATGGCAAACCCAGACCAAACAGTAGAGAATTTCAACACCTGAATCACCAACGCTGCCAACCATGTCATCCTGTCCAAACCACCCAAGACACACAGAGCCACCAAACGAGCCAGCTGATACACACTGGAACTCAACACAGCAAAACACGAATGCAAACAGCGAGAAAGAAGATGGAGGGTCAGCAAGAATAGCATCGACCAAACCACATGCAAAACCACCCTCAATAACTACCATTGCCAACTCAAAGCAGCAAAAAAATAAGCCCTTGGATAACGCATCGAAACCAGCACCAACCTAACCAAGAAATTATTTACCATTGTCAGAGAATTCTCCTGCCCCTCAGTGACTGAAAACGTGATCTCGCCCTCCCAAGAACTCTGCTATTCCCTCACTGAACCCTTCCACAACAAGATAGTGAACATATACACAAACTTCAAGCCCCAACCCTACGACATCCTCAGCAACCCATCCACAACAACCTCCAACCATGCCATCGCCTCTTGGAACAACTCAGCACACCAACAATCACCACCATGATGAAGTCCATCCATCCAGGGGCCCCCACCAACTCCTGCCCCCACCGGGTCTTCAACCTCAGAAGCAACAAGATGAGCCAACTCACCACCATTCTCAAGGCCTCCATAATCACAACAACTTTCCCCGGCGTGTGGAAGCACATAGAGGTCAGTCCCCTCCTCAAGAAACCATCAGTGGACCCCAAAGATCCACAGAACTACAGTCCAATCTCCCTCCTCCCTCCTCCCTTTCCCTGCCAAAGTCCTGGAAAAGGCCATCAACATCTAACTCACCAAACATCTGAAAAGATATGATCTACTGGACACATACCAATAGGGCTTCAGGATCAACCACAGCACTGACACAGCCCTCATCACAGCAACAGATGTCATCCGAGCCCTAATGGATGGAGATCAAACAGCCGCTCTCATCCTCCTGGACCTCTCCGCAACCTTCAACACAATGTCACACCACACACTAATCCAGCGACTTTGCCAGATTGGAATCACAGACGACGTATTCAGATGGATGGCGTCCTTCTTCACAGGATGCACCCACACAGTCTGCCTCCCCTCCTTCTCCTACCACCCCAAACCCACCATCTGATGAGTACTTCAAGGCTCATTTCTCAGCCCAAAATCTACATGACTTCACTCGCAGACATCTTCAGATCTCACAACATTAACATCATCTCCTCCTCCGACGACACCCAACTCGTCCTCTCACTCTCAGGGATCCCCATCCAGACAAAAAAAAACTTCCACAACTGCATGAAGAACCTAGCTACATGGATGAAAGACAACTGCCTCAAGTTGAACATGGAGAAGATGGAAGTCCTCATCTTTGACAGACAACCTGCCTTCTGGAACAACTCCTGGTGGCCACCGGAGCTTGGACCCTTAAAGACCATGCCCGTAACCTCAGCATTATACAAGACAGCGAACTCTCCATGAAATGCCAAGTCAACTCCTTCGCATCTGTCTGCTTCATTACCATCCGTATGCTCTGAAAAATCTTCAGATGGCTCCCCAACAGCACCAGGAAAACAGTTACTCATACCCACATCACCAGCCAACTCGACTCCAGCATTGCACTCTATGCCGGCATAAACTCTGAACTCGTGCAAAGACTCCAGTCAATACAAAACGCAGCAGCCAGACTCATCCTCAACCTGCCCTAGAGAACACACATCACCCAATATCTCAAAGACCTCCACTGACTCCCTATCCACAATAGATGCCAGTTAAAGCTCCTGACACATGAGTACAAAGCCCTCCACAACATCGGACCACACTACATGAACCACAGCCTGACCTTCCACCAACCACCAGAGCCCTGCATTCTGCACACCTCGCCTTCGCACAGATAACACAGATCCGCCGCAGCCGCACCGGAGGACGCTCATTCTGTTACCTCGCCACCAAAGCATGCAACACCCTCCCTCTCCACCTTTGCACCTCACCCTCGCTCAACCAGTTCAGGAACAAACTAAGGACCTGGCTCTTTGACTGAGACCCAGCACAGAACCTGGATACCCCCGGGGTGATAAGTACCACTTTACACATACTGCTTGATTGATTGATTGATTGATTGATTGATTGATAAACTGACAGCCTGGATTGTAGCTAATGAGACTCACATCCACGCAAAGTGGAGCAAGTTTTCCAGTTTCTCACGATTAAGTGGAAAGAAGTAGACATTAACAGTCTTTTGCTGATCTTAAGGCTGCCTTTGACATGGTGCCAAGTGAGATGCTATGGAAACCCTTAAGCGGATGGATGTTCCACTTGTTTTTCTGGATGTAATAATAATCTTTTCTTCAAATAACTTTGCCCAAGTCAACTGGGACCCAACTGTTGAACTGGCTGAGCCTATTGCTATCCATTAATGAGTGTGACATGGCTGTGCCTTACCCCATACCTTTTTCCTTTCATTTACAAATTGCTGTGTTAGCTATTTAACCCACATTGAGAATGATTCACCTACTATAGCTCATTGTTTAGGGACAGGACAGAGCATATTCAGGTATAAGTGAGGCTGGGTCAAGCTCCTCCCTCCCATCCTGCGAGGGTGGCCTATCAAATCACACCTAAACCCCCAATGTGTATGGCTGTCTAGGGGGAATACACAAAGCCCAACCGTCACCCACCCCAGACATGTGATCTGAAACAGGCAGCAGGTACCAAATGACTAAAAGAAGACAATGCCAGCTTTCTAAAAGTGGCACTTTCCAAATTGCTATTTAAAATCTGACTTCACCATAAGTTTGGATTTTAAATTGTGATCCCAGAGACACCAAACTTGAAAAGTCCATCTTGTCACAATTGGGAATTACACTTACACTTAGATAATGGAATAAGGTAATCCCAATGTTATCCTATGGGATAGATAGCCTTGCAGTAGTGAAAAATTACTTTGAGAGTTTTTCATTACCAGGAAATGTAAAAAGGGCATGTCCTGCCTTTTAAATACATTGCACTCAGCCCTTTGGGCTGTCCAGGGCTTACCTTAGGGGTGATATATAAGTATGAAAAGGGAAGGTTTGGGCCTGGCAAGAGGTTTATTTTGCCAGGTCAAGATGGCAATGTAAACTACAGACACAGGCCTGAGACATGGTTAGAGGGCTACTTAAGTGCATGGCACAAGCAGAGCTGCAGTCCCGCTAGTAGTATTTAATTTACAGGCCCCAGGCACATGTAGTGCACTATACTAGGGACTTATAAGTACATTAAATATGTCAATTGGGTATGAGCCAATATTGCCATGTTTAGAGGGTGAGCACATGCACTTTACCACTTGTTAGCAGTTGTAAAATGCTCAAAGTCCTAAGACCAACAAAAATGAGGTCAGAAAAAGTGGAGGGGGAAGACAAAAGGTTTGGGGTGACCCTGAAGAGAGGGCAGTTTTCAAACAGCGATTCTTAATTGGCTTCATACTTGTACTACCAAAGAGTTAGAACATTATGGGGCGGGCCTAAGAGACATTTCACACAGATCATGAGTACCTAATATCTCACTGATGGGACACATTAAGTCTTCTTTGAACCTTATTGGTTTGAGTGATTACAAGCATAACACTGCTTCTATTACACCTGCTTTGAACATTTTCATTAGAGAACGATTTGGCATTGCATATTAGTTGGCTAAAAACTAAATGTATGGCAATTAACCCCATAAGAACTTCAGGGGCAAATTGCATTGCTGGAAAAAGTAAAACAGATCATGGAAAGACAGAGGTGAAGCAGTGCTGATACTAGAAGCCAATGCCATAAAGGTTTAGACATAGAGAAGCTAGTAGCTAAAATATACATGCAGGAGATTATGTCAGTTACTGGCCAATAAATCTGATAATGCAGCTCAAACGTGATTGTTACAAAGTCACTATGAAAACAGGTAGGAGAGTTTGCTCACAAAGAGTCACAAAGGCATGTGAGCCACCAAAAACTATTAAGAGAGAAGGTCTGGTATGGCATATGCCCTTTATCTGTAAATAACAATCATGTGAAATGACTGTACTTGCGTTAAAGGGGAAGACGTGTGGCAAAACATCAAGAGTTATGATTGGTATGGCACACGATATAGACCCTGTTGAGGGGCAGAATCTGGAACTGGACACTTTGTTGTCCATGATCATGTAACCCTGAGATGTTGTAGGGGGTGGTGGCAGAAGATGGCGCCTGGCCACAGATGAAAGATCTATATTACTCTAGTTAGTGCCTTAAAGACATAAAATATAGTGATAACCTGCTGCATCCTGACATTGATGTTATGTTATGTTATGTTATATGACTTTTGTATAGCGCAAATCACCTTCAGGTCTCTAAGCAAAGTACCTCTCTATGAGGTCATTCTGTGTCTTAGTAGTGTAATAATTCTGCCCAGCTGGCCCTCCTGCAGCATTGCCACACCAATAAGGTTTTGCCTAATTTACATTTTCAAATGCACCCTCCTCCTGCATCTCAGGAGCAGGCCCAGTCTCACCAGCTCGGTAAATGCTCTTCAACCCTTGAAGCCATATGTGTCCCAGGTCTTGCCGTCAGCAATGTTACCTTTTGCCTTGTTGCCAAACAAGGCAGGTGGTGTCCACTGTGCAGATAGTGGTGGTTATGGCACAGGGGGATGACATTGGCCTAATGGTGGTGGTTGTAGAAGAAGGCAGGACACCAATGTATGCAGTAGTGTTGATGGCACCTGGAAGACGCATTGAGGTTGCTCAGACAAACCTGATGGTCCTGGTGTTTCATCTTGGAATCTTCTGAGGCAGGAGGCCTGCTGCTCCCACTGAAGGCATGTGAAGTCCCTCCTGCAGATAGTGTGGACAGTAGTATGGACTCTTTACCCTGGGACATTCATTTGCCCCTATAAAGGATAGCTGAAGATGAGTATTGTTATGTTATTTCATTGTTAGGAATAACTTTGCTTTTTCACCTTATAAACATCTATTTTTAACTAAGTTTGTTATATATTTTTAAATACTCTGTTTAGTACATGCATAAGACTTTTTAGATAATAATAGGATTTATGTAAAAAAGTGGGATGGGGACAGGGTTCTCTGTTTCAAATGTGAACAATGAGCCATATACCATATAATAGGTATACTACTTTATTGTGCACTTGATTTTCCTGCCATTTCTAGATTTGTGGAATTATGTACAATATTATAAAATTTAGGATATTTTGATGCTGTGCTGATGTCTTGGCTGGATATAGCATTTACATGGGTGTGAAAATTCGAATCATTAATATCACTGATGCTTGTGAGAATATTAACTGCACAGTGTATGACAATATGTTAAGTTGTTCCCTTCTTCTGCTTTATGTTGATGAGGCAATCATATTATGTGTGGCATAAGACAGAATTATTTTACTTCTTAGGAAACGTTTATGATAAGTATGACGTAGTTACCTGTGGCACTGCAATTGATATAATATTGTGCAATTCAGAAATAAAAATATATATATCCTTTGAAATTATTTGTGCAATTTAGCATGTCTATTATTCCTAAAAAAATAATTAAGTACTGTTCAATTTTCAATTTATTTTTAGGTATAAAGTAAAGAGACCGCCTCACTTCAATTAAGTTTCTACATTTCTGTCAGTCCTGATTTTCCGTGATTTACCAACAATATTATGGTTGTAGTTTTATTCATTTAAGGTTTATTTATTATATCAGCACACATCAAAGCAGAGGTTTGCTGGTTCTAACTTCATTACTAGAGCCACATGGTGTTATTTTAAGTTTGGCAAGAGTGCATCAGATGATCGCTTGAAGCACCAAAGATAGCTCCCATGCCAGTAAGTCTCTTTCAACACGGCAGGCAACATTCGTCCATTGGCACTCGGCACTGCCTCACCTGGGGCTGGAGACCCGATGCCCCTGCGAGAGAGTGAGCAGCCCTTCACTGCATTTCCTAACTATCAACAGAGTAGCAGGGTCAGATGCACTTCTCCCGACATTACGAATAGGCCTCGTGCCGCAGAACCGTTTTGAGATCATCCCGATATAGGGACAAAATGGCTTCCCTTTGTCCATTCGGTGCTGGCAGCTCATTATCCATGAAAGTAAATATGCAGATGGCAGTGTGGGGGGCCCCACTTTCATGCCACGCTTCCACACCAGTAAATGAGCTCCCCTGAGTCAATGTGCACAGGCGCTATATGTGCCTTAGGGCACAGGGCCAGCAAAACTGTCAACACATAAAATAAAGCAACAATCCCTTCTTGCATCGGTTGTTGTGTGTAGCACGAATTAAGCAATGGGGACTCAAGATCCATGCACTGCACACCCACAAGCCTGAAATAACTTGATCTAAGCAGACGTTAGTTCACAAACATGAAGGGATTATTTTTCAGAGGGATATGTTGGGATACGGAGATGTATTTTTAATCAAAATGGTAAGGCTAATTTGAAGAAAAAATATGATTTTGATAGTAGAACAGGCCTGCATTTCCAAGTATGCTATAATTTTCAGGAGTCCAGAACATAATGAACAGGTTAAAACATTATTAGTCGCACTTTGCAACTAGCAATACATGAAAAGTAATGAGAAGAGAAATGGTGTTAATGAGGTAGTTAATGGAAACCGCCAAAATCATTACCCAGTCCAGATCAATACCAGGACAGGGGGATAAAGCGAAGCCGACTGTATGCAATGGTTGTGTCCGAAGTCAAGGGCATCTTTCTAACGCAATATATGCTTCTGACTGCATACATCCACAGGGATGGGAGCAGCGGCGTTAATGACATTTAATATAGCAAATGATGACAGTTATAACGGTTTAAAAATGAAGCCAGCCCGGATCCGGTAATGGGACACGCAAAAGATTAATAGTCTCCAGACAAGCACTAAAAGAAAATTAAAGAGCTCGAAAATTGTGACACCAGCAAAGGTACTGGCATTAAAGAATAATGAAGCCATTAAAAAAATGCAAGGCTGAGAAATTAATGGTACTGTGAAATATTTTGGAAAGCAGCAACGAAAACACAAAATTCGTTATTTCTACAAAAAAAAGGGGTAATATGAGGAGTGTAAAAATAATGTGAGTCGTGCTCTGAAGAACCTGAACCCCATGGTGAACAGGTGATTCATAGTCCCTGAGTAGCTATCCCTCGGTGCACTGAAGTAACCGCAACAAAGAAGGGACTGTGATGTGTGTACAAAGGCATTTGGGAGTATGCAAAGCAGTACTCCTGAAGTTCTCTTTTATATACTCTTACGGGCCTTTGTGAATTGGCTTCAAAACATCTAAAATGCTTAACAAATGTGGAAGTTCAGAGAGTATTCCCATACAAACAGTACAAATGAATGTTCCCTATTTCCACTTTTGCTAATAGGGAATTGAACGTTTGATTTGGAGGCTGATTCACAAAGGTATGTAAGAGTGTGTACAAGAGTACTCCTATAGTATTAGTCCCTGTGCTCATAAATGCTTTTGTGACTCATTCCCATTGTTTAATATATTCAAATGGGTCTTCTCTCCACAAAAACAGATGACCGATGTGAGATTAATGTGATTATGATTCAAGATACATGAACATTAAAATGAAAACTAGTGGTAACTAGGAAGATTGGTGTAGAATTCTGAGCTAGAGGGTGGGCAGCGTGTGGGATTCCAGCTTGCTATTGTTTTACCAGAAAATCTCTATTTGAATTACTAACTGAAAACCACTATAGGTACTTAAGGTACATATAAAGTCAAGCTTAGTATCGATAAGTTCTACTGAAGTCTTGAAGGAATGTAAAGCAGCTTGTTTTACCACACAATCTCTTGAATCACCAAATGAAAAGACACCACACAGGTATATATATCAAATATATATATATGTATTTATTAATAAACACTCTCTACTAATCTCTTTATGAGATTAGAAGTCAGGAACATATGTACAAGTCAAATATTATCAGGATAAGTTTAGCACAATTGAATATTACAATCTTAGTTTGCTAGACCTAGGTCTAGGGCATCTAGAATCGAGGGACCCCCAAGAACCACCCCAAGTAGTTGTAGGAGACCCACAGGGGACGGACGCGGTGACCTGGCACCGATGCGAATCCTGTACGAGTCTATGCACTCAGACGCGATTGAAATATCAATGTTAAAGGTCCCTTGCGTGTTCGAGGCGAACACACCGATCGGTCCTTGTACGAGTCGAAGGACGCGGTTACAGATGGTATTGCAAGGGAGTTGGACGCGTTGTGTCTAACACAGATGCGAACCTTGTGCGAGTCAATGCAATGGCGATCTCAGAGTTACAGGCCCTTTGTGTGTTCGAGGCGAACACCGATCGGACTCAGTACGAGTCGAAGGATACAGTTTTAGATAGTGTTACAAAGGAGATGGACGCGGTGTGTCTAACACAGAGGCGAACCCTGTACGAGTCAGCGCAATTGTCGCACTTGGAAAGTTAGAGTTTTAGGACACTTCTAGGGAAGCTACAAGCAAGTCACTTACAGGGTAAGTAGTTCTAGGGCCCACACCCACAGGAGCACCATAGTGCTGAAGTTACCTCACCCAGGGGAGCCGGATGCATAGGTGTTCTTTGGTGTCGGGTCGCGGCGTCGTTTTCAATGGGAGCCAGTGAAGACTTGCTGCTTGCGGCGACAGGAGAAGTGTCCGGAGGAATCCAAGCCTGGATTCGGAAGATGGAAGACCTGAAAGCAGAGGGGACAGTGTTCAAAGTCACTTGGCAGTGACTCGGGGCGAGGAAGATGGATGCCCACCGTCGTCGCAAGATTCAGGTCGTCCGCGGTTGCCTTGACTCTTCAGCCACGAGGTCCAGGAGGCGTTGTCGACGACCAGGAGCTGGATTCGGCGTGTCCCACGATGTCTGCAGCTTACGGCGGTGTCGGCAACTCGATTGGAGCCACCAAGCCTTGGTAACAGCAAGTCTCAGGGAAAGTGTGAAGAGACAATGGCACAGACCAGCAAGGTCTGTTGGACTCACCCAGCAAGGGTAAGTCAGGGCAAGCCTGGAGCAACTAGGGGAGCCCTTCGGTTTCTTTATAGAGTCTTCTGGGGACCCACAAGCCGGCTGGCAAGGGATCGCGAAGACGCCTCGGGAGGATTCTCTCACAGGGGCCCACGGTCACTCGGGATGTGGTAGGCCTCTGATCTTAGGAGGGTTTCCTGCTGGAGGCTGGGACCATACGTGGTCCAAAGCACAAGTTCGTGGAACGTTGTGAGGGGTTGCACTCAACAATAGTGCACAGTACCCAGGGGTCGCGGTTCCTCGTTACTCTTGGGGTCCACTGGCCTGAACTTCGCTGGGGACTCACGATGGCCTTTGAGAAGTCAGGAAATCCACTTCTTGGGCTGCAGGGACTTCGGACTCCGGCGGGAGCGGCGTAGTTTGCGACCGTTGTTTGTAGTTTTGGTGCCTGCAAAGCAGGGGAGTCACTCCTTGACTCCAAGGTAGATTCTTCAGTCTTCCAGAGGTAGTGGAACGTCGAAGGTCCGGGATTCTTCTTGTAGAGCGTCGTCCAGGGAAATCTAGGGTGCAATGCACAGGTTCCCCCTCTTATACCAAAAGAAGGGGAGGGACTAGCTCTATGACCCTACCTATGGGAGGGTCAGGGGAGTGGGTGGCTACACCCACTTCCCTTTGTCCAGTTTCGCGCCAGGGCAGGGACAGGTAGCCCCTGAGCCGGTTTGAACTGGCATATGCACAGAGGAGCCTTCTGCTCCCCCAGTGCAGGACTTCAAAGCACTCTAAGAGTGCACCCACCCAGCCCCAATACACTAAACCCTGTCTGGGAGGTGGGCACACCCCCTTGGGACAGGATATCTATTGTTGGGCTTCCTCCACTGCAAGTGTTGGTCATCAGCAGGAGGGCAGCCCAGTGTCTGTGACTGGTGGCATCCATTTTGCGATGCCAGGGCTCTGCAGGATTCTACCGCGTTTCCACAGTAGGTACATGTCTATCCCTCTAGAAGGGTGGAATGCTACCCCCGCCGCCAGGACTGGCGGGGGGGTAGTATTCCAAGGTGTTTGACACCAAACACGACATGTTTCGATGCAGCCATTCCAAAGTTAGCATTTTACCGCGAGGATATAATGCACTTAAAAGTATATGGTTTTAACCGCATCCACAAACAGCACCAGAGAATGGACTCTGAGAGCTGCAGAGGGGCCCTGCTCAGGCAGAGGCACCCCCTCACATAAAGCCAAGCACCCTGCCCTCAGGATTGATAGGGCCTGCCTTAGGGGTGACTGATATGGTTATATGTGTGTGTAGGAGAGATATAGGGAACCTATATCTCAGTGAGGGGTGCTAGCACTTCCTCACTCAGGCTGCAGTAGGAGGCCTGTGGTGTCAGATTTAGTCTGCTTCCCAGGGGTGGCATAATACATGCTGCAGCCCCTGGTAGGCCTGTGAAGTACCTATGCCCTTGGTCCCTAAGGTACCATATACTAGGGACTCATAAGGTACCACAGTATCCAATCACTAGTGCACGTAGAGTGCACTCCAAATCGTTTAGAGAGAACAGAGAGGCTGGGGCCCTGATTAGCAGGGGCCCAGCCAGACTATAGCCAGAAACCAGTGTAAACATCAGAAAAAAGTGGGGGCAACATAAGAGGCAGATCCTACTCTCCTACACAACCCCCCAAACGCAGGGACACTAAACTAACCTTGACCAGTTGAGCCTTCGTGTTCAAAGTGGAAATACCTTGAGAGTCCATCTGCATTGGCATGTTGGGTCCCAGGTCTATGTTCCACTGTATAGTCCATCCCCTGTAGGGAAATGGACCACCTCAAAAGTTTTGGGTTTTCTCCTTTCATTTGTTTAAGACATAGGAGGGGCTTGTGGTCTGTCTGAACTATGAAGTGAGTACCAAACAAGTATGGCCTCAGCTTCTTCAGGGCCCATACCACAGCAAAGGCCTCCCTCTCTATAGCTGACCAACGTTTCTCTCTAGGGGTCAGCCGTCTGCTAATAAAAGCTACTGGCTGGTCTTGACCTTCATCATTCAGTTGAGACAGTACAGCTCCCACACCCAGCTCAGAAGCATCTGTTTGGACAATTAACTTTTTGGTGTAGTCTGGACTCTGTAAGATGGGGGCAGTGCACATGGCCTGCTTTAGGTCTTCAAATGCCTTTTGACAGCTAGCTGTCCACTGAACCTTTTTTGGCATTTTCTTTGAGGTCAGATCATTCAAGGGGGTCACTATAGATCCATATCCCTTGACAAACCTCCTATAGTACCCAGATAGGCCTAAGAAGGCTCTCACCTGTGTCTGGGTGGTTGGAGCAACCCATTCCATTATGGTCTGGATCTTGCTCTGTAAAGGCTGAACCTGGCCTCCACCTACAAGGTGGCCCAGGTACACAACCTGACTCTGCCCTATCTTGGACTTTAGTGGCCTTGATAGTGAGGCCTGCCTTTTGCAGGGCCTCCAAAACATTCCTGAGGTGGACCAGGTGATCCTGCCAGGAGGAACTAAAGACAGCAATATCATCTAGATAAGCTGAGCAATAAGTTTCCATCCCTGTCAGAACTTTATTCACCAACCTCTGGAAAGTGGCAGGTGCATTTTTCAATCCAAAGGGCATCACCACAAAGTGGTAGTGCCCACCAGGGGTCGAAAATGCTGTCTTGGCTTTTGCATCATCAGCTAATCTGATCTGCCAGTAGCCAGCTGTTAGGTCAAACGTGCTTAGATACTTGGCTGAGGCCAAAGTATCAATCAGCTCATCTGCCCTCGGTATGGGATAGGCATCAGTCCTAGTGACTGCATTGAGGCCTCTGTAGTCTACACAAAACCTCATTTCATTCTTACCACCCTGGGTATGAGGCTTGGGTACCAGGACTACTGGACTAGCCCAAGGGCTATCTGAAGGCTCAATTACACCTAGCTCCAACATTTTCTGGACTTCAGTCCTGATACAGTCCCTGACATGGTCAGGTTGCCTGTAGATTTTATTCTTGACAGGCAGACTGTTTCCAGTGTCCACCTCGTGGGTGCACCAGGAAGTCTGACTAGGGGTCAGGCTAAACATATGTCTAAACTGTTGCAGAACTTGTCTGCACTCAGTTTGCTGATGGTCAGTGAGGCTGCTTGCCAAAGCAACACCATCTACTGACCCATCATCAGGGTTCTGAGAGAGCAGGTCGGGGAGAGGGTCACTCTCCTCCTCCTGGTCCTCATCAGTTGCCATGAGCAAGCCCATGTCAGCCCTGTCAACATATGGCTTTAATCTGTTGACATGGAGCACCCTCAGGGGGCTCCTGGGAGTTCCAAGATTCACCAGATAGGTGACTTCTCCCTTCTGTTCAACTATTGTATGGGGGCCACTCCACTTGTCCTGGAGGGCTGCTGGGGCCACAGGCTCCAACACCCACACTTTCTGTCCTGGCTGGTATACAGTCAGTACAGCCTTTGATCATGCCAAGCTTTTTGTAATTCTTGGCTGGCCTACAGGTTTTGGTTGCCTTTTTCATGTACTCAGCCATCCGGGAGCGGAGACAAAGTACATAGTCCATCACATCTTGTTTGGGGGCTTGAGAGGTAACTCCCAGCCCTCTTTTACCAAACACAGTGGACCTCTCACAGGATGCCCAAACAGAAGCTCAAATGGGCTGTAGCCAACCCCCTTCTGTGGAACCTCTCTGTAGGCAAACAACAGGCAAGGAAGAAGAAGGTCCCATTTCCGCCTAAGCTTCTCTGGGAGTCCTTTAATCATTCCTTTCAAGGTTTTGTTGAAGCGTTCAACTAAACCATTGCATTGTGGGTGATAGGGGTGGTGAACTTGTAAGTTACACCACACTCCTTCCACATTGCTTTTAGATACCCTGACATGAAGTTGGTACCTCTGTCAGAAATGACCTCCTTTGGAAAACCCACTCTGGAGAAGACTCCAATGAGGGCTCTTGCCACCACAGGGGCTGTGGTGGTCCTCAGAGGAATTGCTTCTGGGTACCTGGTGGCATGATCCACTACCACCAGGATAAACCTGTGCCCAGATGCAGTTTGAGGATCAAGGGGACCAACAATGTCAATCCCTACCCTTTCAAAGGGTACCCCCACCACCGGTAGTGGTATCAGGGGGGCCTTTGTTGTGCCACCTGCCTTACCACTGGCTTGGCAGGTGACACAGGAGCGACAAAACTCCTTTGTGTCCTCTGACATATGTGGCCAATGAAAATGTGGAACAAGCCTGTCCCAGGTCTTGTTTTGGCCCAAGTGTCCTGCTAAAGGGACGTCGTGTGCTAGGGTCAAGAGGAACCCCCTAAACTTCTGAGGTATTACCAACCTCCTGGTGGCTCCAGGGGCTGGGTCTCTACCCTCAGAATATAGGAGTCCCTCATCCCAATAAACTTTATGGGACCCACTAGCACTCCCAGCAGCCTCAGCAGCAGCCTGCTGTCTGAGGGGTTCAAGAGAGGGCAGCACTGTTGCTCCTTCCTCAGATCTTCCCTAGAAGGGCCCCCTGCCCCCAAGAACTCAACCTGATCAGGCTCAAGTCCCCCTGGGGCAGTTCCTTCTTCAGGATCTGCTTCACCTCCCTCTGTGGGTGAATCTGTGATCTGAGACAGAGGGGAAGGCACTGCCTTTACCCTACTGCTCCTCCTCTTGGGAAGCATCTGGTCCATTGTTCCAGGATCCAGAGCTGGTTCAGTGTCATGCATTCTTGCTTGTGACCTGGTCACAGCAAATACCTCTGCAGGGATGCCCAACATCTCAGCATGAGTCCATAACTCTACTTCAGACCAGGCTGAAGTCTCTAGATCATTGCCCTATAGACATTCGACAGGGAGGTCTGCACTGACTACAACCTTCTTGAGGCCAGTTACCCCTCCCCAGGAGAAATTCACAACTGCCAGACTATGGTTGGTCTTGGCGTTGCTTGCATTGGTCACCTGGTACATTTCGCCCAGGATGATCTGTCCAGGGTCCACAAGATCCTCTGCCACCATGGTGACACTAGAACCTGTGTCCCTAAATGCCAAAGCCTGTTTGCCATTTATTACACGCTGCTGTTTGTATTTGCCCAGATTACTGGGACTCACTAGGAAGGACATATTAAGGTCTCCCTCACAAATCAGCATTGCCTGAGTGGGCACTCTGACTAGGTCAGAGTCCACTTCAGAACCCAGGGTCAACCCTACTACACCCTTATTCTGTGTACCACCTCCACCAGTAGCTGAACTAGGGGGAACAGTTGCCTTAGGGGCAGGAGTGGTGGTGGTTTGGTCTTTGGACTTGTTACAGTCAGATGTCCAGTGCCCTTTCTGTTTACAGAATTTGCACCAGGGCTTCTTTTGGCCTTTTCCCTTGTTGGATTGTGACTCCCCACCAGATGCAGATTTTTGGGGCCCTTGTGAAGACTTCTGGTCTTTTGACTTATCCCCACCTTTCTCAGAGCCCTTAGGATCTTGCTTCTTGGTGTCACCCCCTTGGTTCTGGGGTTTCTGCCTCACCCTGGTTCTGACCCACTTGTCTGCCTTCTTTCCCAATTCTTGGGGAGAGGTCAGATCCGAGTCCACCAGGTACTGATGCAACAACTGGTTCTGGCAATTATTAAGGATCTGTTCTCTCATCATCAGATTAAACAATCCCTTGAAATCAGTAACCCTACTGCCAACCAGCCAACCCTCCAGAGCCTTGGTTGCACAATCAACAAAGTCAGTCCAGTCCTGAGTCTGTGCCTTCTGGGTGTCTCTGAACTTTAACCTGTACTGTTCAGTGGTTAAGCCAAACCCATCTATCAGTGCACTCTTCAGGACTTCATAATCATCAGCATCCTCTTCTCTAACAGTGAGGAGCTTGTCTCTACCTTTATCTGAAAAGGAGAGCCACAAGATTGCTGCCCACTGCTTCTGGGGGACCTGCTGTACTCTACAGGCCCTCTCCATAGCAGTTATCCACTTGTGGATATCATCCCCACTCTGGTAGGGAGGAACAACCTTGCTCAGGTTCCTATGATCTGGAATAGATTCTCTGCCTCTAGGGACACTGTTGCTGCCACCAAGGGGTTCTAACCCCTCTCGTCGAGAAGCTCTCTGGATCTCCAGGGCTTCTCTATCCAGTGCCAACTGCTTGGTTCTGAGGGCAACTCTTGCTTCCTCATACTGCAGCAGTTTGCACATTCTTTCAGAGGAGGTCTCTCTTATGGGAAAGTATGAGTTCCTTTGGTGGACAAATTCTCTGCCAGAGTGATAAGAGTGCTCAGATTCCCTGGAAGGGGACCTATGCCTCTCATCCACTCTGTCAGTTCTCTTAGGGAGAATTCCTCTGTCCTTTTCAGGCCCCTTGAGGCCTGGCCCTTCAATCACAGAGTCCTGGTCATTCGGATTTTCATCGTCTGACCCAGATACTGTAATTGACCCACCCACTGATTCAGACCCATTGGCTCCTAGAGCCAATCTAAGATCATCTGCTGTCAGCAGATCTATCAGGTGCAGGGTTGAGGGACTCTGTCCTAGTCTCAGGTGTCTTTCAACACACATGGCTCTCAAGTCAGAGAACGCCATGTCCTTATACTGAGGCTGAGTGGATCCAATGGTTCCACCCTTTAAGGACATTCTAGTGTTGTGCAGTGTTGTACTACCTACACTAGTTTGTGGCCTACTGATCCTAGCTTGAGCTGTAGAAAGGGTGTGCTATCCCTTGGCACACAGCTCTAAGTTCAGTAGAACTTATCGATACTAAGCTTGACTTTATATGTACCTTAAGCACCTATAGTGGTTTTCAGTTAGTAATTCAAATAGAGATTTTCTGGTAAAACAATAGCAAGCTGGAATCCCACACGCTGCCCACCAATGTGAGAAGTTGGCCTGGTATATGCTGTTCACTAATTAAAGTGGACACCTTGCACCAGAACAATTCGACTCTTATGGTAGATAGGTTTAAGACAACCTTTATAGAAAGCTATCCTAGTGGTAGCTGTGGAGAGCAGCCTTCAGGCTAAGTCTTGAAGGAATGTAAAGCAGCTTGTTTTACCACACAATCTCTTGAATCACCAAATGAAAAGACACCACACAGGTATATATATCAAATATATATGTATTTATTAATAAACACTCTCTACTAATCTCTTTATGAGATTAGAAGTCAGGAACATATGTACAAGTCAAATATTATCAGGATAAGTTTAGCACAATTGAATATTACAATCTTAGTTTGCTAGACCTAGGTCTAGGGCATCTAGAATCGAGGGACCCCAAAGAACCACCCCAAGTAGTTGTAGGAGACCCACAGGGGACGGACGCGGTGACCTGGCACCGATGCGAATCCTGTACGAGTCTATGCACTCAGACGCGATTGAAATATCAATGTTAAAGGTCCCTTGCGTGTTCGAGGCGAACACACCGATCGGTCCTTGTACGAGTCGAAGGACGCGGTTACAGAAAGTATTGCAAGTGAGTTGGACGCGTTGTGTCTAACACAGACGCGAACCTTGTGCGAGTCAATGCAATGGAGATCTCAGAGTTACAGGCCCTTTGTGTGTTCGAGGCGAACACCGATCGGACTCAGTACGAGTCGAAGGATACAGTTTTAGATAGTGTTACAAAGGAGATGGACGCGGTGTGTCTAACACAGAGGCGAACCCTGTACGAGTCAGCGCAATTGTCGCACTTGGAAAGTTAGAGTTTTAGGACACTTCTAGGGAAGCTACAAGCAAGTCACTTACAGGGTAAGTAGTTCTAGGGCCCACACCCACAGGAGCACCGTAGTGCTGAAGTTACCTCACCCAGGGGAGCCGGGTGCATAGGTGTTCTTTGGTGTCGGGTCGCGGCGTCGTTTTCAATGGGAGCCAGTGAAGACTTGCAGCTTGCGGCGACAGGAGAAGTGTCCGGAGGAATCCAAGCCTGGATTCGGAAGATGGAAGACCTGAAAGCAGAGGGGACAGTGTTCAAAGTCACTTGGCAGTGACTCGGGGCGAGGAAGCTGGATGCCCACCGTCGTCGCAAGATTCAGGTCATCCGCGGTTGCCTTGACTCTTCAGCCACGAGGTCCAGGAGGCGTCGTCGATGACCAGGAGCTGGATTCGGCGTGTCCCACGATGTCTGCAGCTTACGGCGGTGTCAGCGACTCGATTGGAGCCACCAAGCCTTGGTAACAGCAAGTCTCAGGGAAAGTGTGAAGAGACAATGGCACAGACCAGCAAGGTCTGTTGGACTCACCCAGCGAGGGTAAGTCAGGGCAGGCCTGGAGCAACCAGGGGAGCCCTTCGGTTTCTTTATAGAGTCTTCTGGGGACCCACAAGCCAGCTGGCAAGGGATCGCAAAGACGCCTTGGGAGGATTCTCTCACAGGGGCCCATGGTCACTCGGGACGTGGTAGGCCTCTGATCTTAAGAGGGATTCCTGCTGGAGGCTGGGACCACACGTGGTCCAAAGCACAAGTTCGTGGAACGTTGTGAGGGGTTGCACTCGACAATAGTGCACGGTACCCAGGGGTCGCGGTTCCTCGTTACTCTTGGTGTCCACTGGCCTCAGCTTCGCTGGGGACTCACGATGGCCTTTGAGAAGTCAGGAAATCCACTTCTTGGGCTGCAAGGACTTCGGACTCCGGCGGGAGCGGCGTAGTTTGCGACTGTCGTTTGTAGTTTTGGTGCCTGCCAAGCAGGGGAGTCACTCCTTGACTCCAAGGGAGATTCTTCAGTCTTCCAGAGGTAGTGGAACATCGAAGGTCCGGGATTCTTCTTGTAGAGCATCGTCCAGGGAAATCTAGGGTGCAATGCACAGGTTCCCCCTCTTATACCAAAAGAAGGGGAGGGACTAGCTCTATGACCCTACCTATGGGAGGGTCAGGGGAGTGGGTGGCTACACCCACTTCCCTTTGTCCAGTTTCACACCAGAGCAGGGACAGGTAGCCCCTGAGCCGGTTTGAACTGGCATATGCACAGAGGAGCCTTCTGCTCCCCCAGTGCAGGACTTCAAAGCACTCTAATAGTGCACCCACCCAGCCCCAATACACTAAACCCTGTCTGGGAGGTGGTCACACCCCTTGGGACAGGATATCTATTGTTGGGCTTCCTCCACTGCGAGTGTTGGTCATCAGCAGGAGGGCAGCCCAGTGTCTGTGACTGGTGGCATCCATTTTGCGATGCCAGGGCTCTGCAGGATTCTACCGCGTTTCCACAGTAGGTACATGTCTATCCCTCTAGAAGGGTGGAATGCTACCCCGCTGCCAGGACTGGCGGGGGGTAGTATTCCAAGGTGTTTGACACCAAACACGACATGTTTCGATGCAGCCATTCCAAAGTTAGCATTTTACCGCGAGGATATAATGCACTTAAAAGTATATGGTTTTAACCGCATCCACAAACAGCACCAGAGAATGGACTCTGAGAGCTGCAGAGGGGCCCTGCTCAGGCAGAGGCACCCCCTCACATAGAAGCCAAGCACCCTGCCCTCAGGATTGATAGGGCCTGCCTTAGGGGTGACTGATAGGGTTATATGTGTGTGTAGGAGAGATATAGGGAACCTATATCTCAGTGAGAGTGCTAGCACTTCCTCACTCAGGCTGCAGTAGCAGGCCTGTGGTGTCAGATTTAGTCTGCTTCCCAGGGGTGGCATAATACATGCTGCAGCCCCTGGTAGGCCTGTGAAGTACCTATGCCCTTGGTACCTAAGGTACCATATACTAGGGACTCATAAGGTACCACAGTATCCAATCACTAGTGCACCTAGAGTGCACTCCAAATCGTTTAGAGAGAACAGAGAGGCTGGGGCCTGATTAGCAGGGGCCCAGCCAGACTATAGCCAGAAACCAGTGTAAACATCAGAAAAAAAGTGGGGGCAACATAAGAGGCAGATCCTACTCTCCTACACTTAACAAATGTGGAAGTTCAGAGAGTATTCCCATACAAACAGTACAAATGAATGTTCCCTATTTCCACTTTTGCTAATAGGGAATTGAACGTTTGATTTGGAGGCTGATTCACAAAGGTATGTAAGAGTGTGTACAAGAGTACTCCTATAGTATTAGTCCCTGTGCTCATAAATGCTTTTGTGACTCATTCCCATTGTTTAATATATTCAAATGGGTCTTCTCTCCACAAAAACAGACGACCGATGTGAGATTAATGTGATTATGATTCAAGATACATGAACATTAAAATGAAAACTAGTGGTAACTAGGAAGATTGGTGTAGAATTCTGAGCTAGAGGGTGCAAGGGACAAAATAATTCTGTCAGTATGTATTATATATATAAAAGTAGTCCCTTCAAAGTCTTTCAAGATCATTAGAGAAGAAGCACAGCGGAATAACAGCTATCCTATCATTTAAATGGTGGGCTCAGGTAGGACAAATCAATGACAGTAGCCCTGGACTAAGTAGGTTTGGACTTCGGATGCTGTGACCTGGTGACTCTGTGTGTGGCTTTCTGATCACTGAGTCAAGAGCCCAATAGTTCAACCCCCTTTAAATGGGATGTGGAACCACAAGTTTGTCTGGGTGGGAGGACTGCTGATGACACAAGTTCTCCTTTTTAACCATCTATTAATTGCCTCTTAGATCTTTCTATTTAGTAAGTGCCTCTTACCGCCTCGTTCTTCTTCGTTGTTATAGTCCTTCCTTGATGAAGATGTCTCCTCATTAGGTAGACAGACAGCTTCCTTAGTCCCCAGCAAAAGAAAGTTCTTCCCCTGGAACCTTAAGAAACCTGGGGGGCAGATTTACTAAGACTTTGCACCGGTGCAATGTCACAGAAAGTCATGAAAAGAAGTGCAAAGTCTGGCAAAGCTATTTTGTGTTGGAATGGTGCCCTTTTCTCAGTGCAAATTGTGCTTTGCTCTGCTTTTCACCCCTTTTCTTCAAGAGGGAGTTACATTGGTGGTACTTGGGCAGATCAGCACGAGTACCCATTGTTTTTGACACAAAATTTGATCTAGAAAGATAGTTAGACCAGGCTTTTCATAAAAATATAATGCTACCATAAAGCAGGCGCAAAGTTAGAGAAATCTTTTTATGTTTCCAAATGTTTCACACAATGAGTGTGTGCAGCACATTTCTAATGTGTGGAATATTATAGAAATTGTCGAGGCAGGAATTTATTCAGGAATGGTATGCTACTAGTACAAAACCTATGCTAGGGAGCACTCACTCACACCTTTTTTACCATGGTGCAAAGGTTATGCATGGCACTTGGCAGCCTGTTTGCGCACTAGTGCACAAGAAGACAGCATCAGCAGGCAATTTTAGTAAATATGCTTTACTTTCTCTGGGCTTGCTCAACACATCAGCACAGTGCAACCACCTTGGTTATTAAGCTATATTGAGCTAGAGATCATTGAATATGCCCCCTTGTTCTCAATAATATTATATTTCACCCTTATAGTTACAAAAAGACCAGAGCTTCTGCTGGTGCCTCTTTCACTCTTCCCAGCTTCCCAAGATTAATTAAAGCAGACACAAGTGGTCTTCAAGAGAAAGAGAGAGAGAAAGAGAGGGGGAGAGAAGGAGCGAGAGATCAGTGAGCGAGAAGAGCGAGAGGAGAGTGGGAGTGGTGGTGGGTGTGGTGGCTGTGGATGTGCTGGTGGTGGTTCTGGGTGTGGTGGTGGGGATGGTGTCTGTGGGTGTGCTGGTGCTGGTTTTGAGTGTGGTGGTGGGTGTTGATGTGGTTGTGGGTGTGGGGTTGGGGTGGTGTCTGTATGTTGTGTTGGTGTGTGCCTTGGGTTCTTGGTGTATTTGTGTTTATGTGTGGGTGTGCTGCTTGTGTGTGTTGGAATGGGTGAGTGCAAAAGAGTGATTGTGCTTAGGACAGGTCTGGCAATAGGGAATTGGGGTGGGGAAGGGGCCTAAATTGAGGCACAAGATTGGGCTAGTTGGGGGGCTGTGGTCAGTCAGGAGGCCTGGCCTGTAAATGCTCTCTGCAGGCCAGACATAGCACTGTGAATGCCTTCCAAGTAAGCTACAGTTTGTTGCATATGGCAACTAAGCCCCTGGGTGGCATTCAGGAGTGCAGTCTAGCTTACAGAGATGTTCCGTAGGAGGTCAGTAGCCTCTTCACTCAGTGCAGCCGCGGGGACAGGGGCAGGGAATGAGGTGCCTGCTGCGAAGGTGATGCCACCCCTTTTAGGGGGGGATTTGGCCAACTGGGGGGAGCAAGAGGGAGGGTGGAGATGGTTCTCTGGGTGGTGGACAAGGATGCAGTTAGTAGAGTTCCTGTAGGGTCTGCCATCAATAGGGAGTGTTCACTTGTGGAGGCCTCCGAAGATGATGATGTTGAGATGGCGGTCCATGTTGAACTCCCCTCACCCTCCGTGCCCACTGGGGTTTCAGCACCCGAACCACAGTGGCCAGCTTCTTCCACGCCTACATGGCCAATGTCTCCTCTGCCTGCTCCTGTTGATGCTGAAATGACAAATACAATAGTTTTATTGAATCTGTGTTAACAGAACTGATTTTGAACTTTGACCACAAAACATTTTTCAAGTTTTCATATGTCACCTTCTTCAATGCTCTCAAACTTTGGTTCAACATTAGCATAAGCTCATGCGGGGCAGGGGCTGCTTGCTCGAAGGAGATCTGTGACTTGAGCTTAGCTGCCAGGTCTCCCTGCTGACGGGAGGAAGGAAGATGGCAGGTTGATACCGCGAGCTCCAATCTGCTCCGTGTTTCCCCACTCTCCACCACCACCCCAAGGCCAGTGATCCCAGGATCTCAGGAGCAATGCAGTGCGCTGAACGCTGCCTCTGCTATGGCGTTCTCAGGCCGACACATACCCTCACAAGTGGGACGCCCTATCCTAAAACTATTCAAAACAAGCATTGGCATAGCCAATAGGTCTCGCTTTTGGGACCTTATAAGTATTTAGTTATGCAGCACAATATCCTTGGTGCAACAACATCAACTGTTGCATGGCTAAACACTTAATAGGTCCCAAAGGCGAGACCTATTAACTATGCCAATGCTTGTTTACTGTTGATTTCCTGATATTACCATAAACATTGCCTGCATCAAACTGTAAACACACATACATGCAGTCTCACAAGCCTTGCAAGACACAGTGTGACTTTATTAGCTCAAAACTGGCTTGATTTGCAAATATTTTTTTCAGCTATCTGGTTCGCTAACTGTTGCCCGGGGCTGTTTTTTGTCCCTGTCGGGCCCTGCTGTACACCATTCCTCATCTCAATGGTACTCATTTTATTAACCTCAGATGGGTGAAGGGCAGAGTCCATTCCACTGGAACCGTAACCATTGACCAACAGGTTACAAGCAAAGCTTTGTAGCAGATGCATTAACCAGCAGAGCTGCCATGTCACCCATAGAAGTACGATGGTGCTTTTTTTTTTTAACACGTTTTGTATTCAGTAGGCCTGTTTTCAGAATATGCCTGGCTTGCATTCCACGTGGCGCTTGCTGCCAGGGTTGTATACGTTTGTAACACATTAGTAGAAGGTGCTACCTCAATGGTATTCTGTTAATCGGCCTCGAAAGGATGAAGCACTGACCCAGACCTGTGATGTGCAGATATATGAAGTGAACGCAAATGCACTAACCTACCCTACCCCACTACTGGCAGCCATGGCAGACTCGTCAGGCACAACTCGGAGCCGTGTTGTGAACAGCTATTGTGAGCTCAACTCTGAATTACACAATTGCTGTCACGTGACTTAATTTCCAAATGCATAACATGGAAAATGGAGCGCAAAAAGTGTGTTTGCCTGAGGAGCTATACAGTGAAAAAATGACCCATACGGTTTTTCCTAGATAACTGCTTCGGCGCTGTGGAAGTGTACATGTGGATAGATGCCCCTTTACATATTTATGTAGTACCTATGTGAAAGTGTGTGTGTGTTTTAAATAAGCACTAATGGCTGCTATTCAGTCTCTCAGCATTCACAATTTTCTGATGAGGGAAATAGAGCAGTGCGGATAAAGTGGTGTGCACACAGAAGCTGGGATTACAGCTGGAGTCCTGTTATCACACAGGCATCAGTATAGCTACCAGTTCGCATCTCGGCGCTATATAACTCAAAAGTAGTGAGGCACGTGCATTCACCTACGCCGCGCTGCTTATTACGCGTCGTGTCACACAAGGTCGCGTGTCAGGGTCACTCACAAGACGTCCCGGGCTGCCGTCTTGTAGACGATGCGCAGGAAGCGCCAGCCGCCGCTGCCGATGTAGACCCCCCAGGGTGGCGGCGAGGCTCTACGACCAGGGCAGTCCCATGAGGCGCATGAGACCCAGGGAGCCGAGGAAGGCCGTGCTGGCGCCCATCGCCAGCATCCTGGAACCGAAGGGAGAGGCGGCAAAGTTTAGTGCCAGTGTTCGTCGCGCCCTCGGAGCTCCCTGAGAGAGAGGGGCTGCCTACAGCCAAGCACCGGAAGGAGGGGCGCTTCTGCTGCCAAGGGAGCCCAGCACGGCCAGCCTGGAATGCGGGCCCTGGTGCCCCCCTCTCAGTGCTCCAGTGTTCACCGCCTTTCCTGGTGAGGCAGGCACTCTTGCAACTAATCACTCTCTGGGCTGTCTGAGAAGAACAGCTACCAGCTCCCCATTTCATGTTTTTTCTCGCCCAGAACCAACCATATGTAAAGTCGTCTTGGCCGCCCTATAAGAGGCTGTTTAGCTCGAACGGTTGGATACACCCTTGGGAAGAGCAACACAAGCAAGTCAGATACAGCAGGCATAAGAGACGGATGCGACCAACGTGGTTAAATGTAGCCTTCCCTCAGAGGCCACATGTATCTCCTTACACTGGAAGCTGCGCCAGGGGCTTGCAGCGATGTGTGATTCTGCATTACACTCACCCACTGATCCTGCCCGTGCTCCAGAGAGCGCCACTGTGCAATTGTGAGCACACACAGCCTCTGAGGGAGCCTTGTTCCACGAAGCACAAGACTAGTGTAAGTCACACCTAGACGTGGAAGAGACTCAAGACCCGGCTTTTCGACTGAGCCCAGCAACAATAGCGCCGGGACACCTTTGCGGTGAATAGCGGCGCTCTACAAACACATATCGATTGATTCATTGAGATGTTGGCCAGGCCTGCCCTCATGTATGCACTAAACTAAGGGGAAGATTTACAAGCCTCTGACACGCCACTTTTGCGTCACTTTTCCCCTGTTAACGGACAAGGGTGTTTATGGCAGTCTCACTCTCGGGTGGGCAACCAATGGGTTTGAGAGGTTGTATGACTGCCCAACCCCCTCTCTTTCCCTCTTTATGCTTCTGATGTATGCGCCTCACGACTCCACCACAGGGAGTATGTCTCGCACCTGGACGCACAGTCTCACTCGTGCCCGCCTCAGCAGTCTCATTGGACATCTAAACCTTCCAGATAAAAGGTGAATTGATCGTTTTTGAATCCCGCTCCCGGGGAGCCTTGGACCACGCAGCCCATGGCCCCGTTTCTGAACAACAGAGAGCTGCCCTTTCTGGCATCACGTTTATAATTTTACAAATAGGTGTTCACCGCCCTGGTCGATATAAGAGAGCTTTGCTGCAGGAAAGGGTCAGCAGGGAACCCATGGACCATGCATCAGCCGTTCACGCCTCCCCGATGTCTCTCCTTGACAAGCTGCACACGGCATGCCCCGCTGGTCTGAGCAAGGAATGCGGGGCTTAGCTCTGCTAAGACCATCACAGACATTTGTGCTTGTGGGCATCTGAGGGGCAGGTCAAAGGTGAGGTGAAACTGAGCTGCCCTCACCCCGCAGAGGAGATCACAAGTGCCGGAAGGCCAAGGATCACACAGCTGGGAAAGCCTGCGCCACCAACACCCCGCTTTCCCAGGGGGGGATAATTAAGGCAGAACTGTCCTGTAGGTCCTAGAAGCACCTCCTCCCACCAAAACTGGCCCCATGTCATGTGAGTCGTCTTCAACTGACCCTTGCTTCTTTACCCAATTGTATTTGGGAGTCTTGGATTGTAAGTAGGAGCCTCGAACCCCAACATGGCACGTGATGTTGCCTGGAAGGGAAACAAGCGCGCGCGCCTCGCGCAAGTAGGGGGTGGGGGGAGTGCGGCTGAGAGCAGGGACGCGCAGCATTTACCTTGCGGGAGCGAGCGCGATAATTCCTAACACATGGCGCCGCTCGCTCCCGCAAGGGAATCGCCAAACGTGCACGCGTTGCCATTGAAGGCAATGCAACGCGTGCACGTTTTTGCCCGAAAAAGCAAATCAATTCCAAGAGGTCTCTTCCTACTGCAGCGCATGCGCGCTGCGTAGGCGAGACCTAAAAAGGCAGCACTGGACTTGATTGAGACCGCATCTAAGGAATTGACCCCGGGAGGAGTATCCCACCTGGCAGAAACCCTGATGGTGGCAGCGGTTGTAAGTACACCGGCAAGTACACCCTCACCATCATTACTCCATGAACAGGGCCAGGGTCAGGACTTGGACCAAGACCTGGAGCAGAATCATGTGTATGACCACAGCAGTGTTAATCCCATCTTGAACCCTGTGCAACCCTCTAGCCCTGGCTCCTTGGTTCCTCTTCAAACAGGGGTTTTACCTGCGGACGGCAGAGCACCAGCTGTGCAAGTAGCCTCACCAGATGCTACACAGTCAGTGCATGTAAGTACTAGTACTCTTCAGCAGTCTGGGAGGGATATGCGTGATGATGTTCAGTTGTGCCATGTTACAGGAGAAGATATTGAGCATGAGGAGGGCTTATTATCTGGAGGGAGTCGGGGTGCGTTACAGTGTCATTCTCAGGCAAGGGCAGAGGCGGATTTAAAAAAACCTGCTGAAAGTGAAAGTAACCATCAACCTGCTTCAGCATCAGCGAGCTCAGAGGTCCCAATACTGCAGTCAGAGAAGGGCATGTTGCATGTTCAACAAGCAGAGGTCGCTTCTACCCAAGGGGGTGTGCATCTCAACAAACAGAATACAGTGGGGCAGCTCAAGCAGGGAAAATCTATCGATCAAGCTATGGCTCACCCTCTGGCAAAATCTGCAGAGCATCGGCAGCCCGGCAAGGCTAGTGATCAGGGTGCAAAGTGTGGCCCACTTAGGAAGTGGGTGACCTCTAAGGGGATAGTTAAATCAACTATTAATCAACTATCTTCCCCATTTCTAGGCTCGGTTGGCGAACCACCACTCTCCGAGCCACAAGCACAATGCCCCCAGCAAATACACTCCACCCCAAACATAGGTTCTCCCTCAGATATGTCCTCTGGGACATTATCAGATCATGCTCCTCTGTTTATGACTAAGGAGCTGATGAGCGAGATGGAAGAGGCTGCGCAGGAACCAGCTTTAAGATCTATTTTGGTAGCCTTACAGACGCAGCGGGCCGAGGCGCAGGCCTACTATAATTAGGCAAGATCAGACAATGCGCAGATGCAAAAATCGTTGGAGGTGTTCTCTGGGCAGATAAGTAATCTTATGACGGATGTGACTGATTTGCAGCATAGCGTGGCTGGTAATGAGGAGATGGTGGCGAAAACAACTAAGTCTGTAGAGAGCCAAGAGAGACAGCTCAAATTCCTTCAGTCGAAGATGGAGGATATTGAAAATGGGAGTAGGAGAAACAATCTGAGGGTTTTTGGGATACCGGACGGTAAAGGAAGGCGCTGATCCTCGGCAGTATATGGTGCAATTATTCAGAAGGGCTTTCCCGGATCTGAGTGACTGGGACTAGGATTCACAGATACAGCGTGCTCATCGGCTCCCCCTCAACCGTAGTGCCCCTAATGCACAGGGGGTACAGCCTCAGCCTATGCTGATATACATTGGGAATTTTCTTTTAAGAAAAGCCATCTCTCTTACTGCCCGGCCAACATCCAGTCTTAGTCGACAGCATGTCAATTGTTGCCTGGTCAGATTTATGTAGGTCTACAATGGACCGGAGATGGAAGCTGCGACAGTTCATAGATCCATTGAAGGCTGCTGGTGCGCAAATGTTTCTACAGGAACCTGCTCGCCTTAAAATTATTAAGGACGGGTGCTCCCAGATGTGCTTTTCTGAAGAAGATGCTGCATAGGCTCTTGCTCGTATCAAGGGGACAAATAAGCATACTTGAGATGAATTATACATGGAAATAGGTTGGATTCTCGGTGTGTTCTCTGGATGTTGATGTCATGTAAGGGGGATGGATGACAAGCTGGAATACTATTTCCCTTCTTCTTCCTTCCTTTTTCTTCATGTCTTATGACTCTCGTGCTTCTGTCTGGTCTCTGCTTTATCTCTTTTCTTCTATTTTTTTTGTTGGTGGTGGGTTGGTCGGCGGGGATTCAGGGGGTGGGTGGGCTGGGGGCTCTCTTGTGGGCCGCTTTTCATCAACGGCACCAGATTGGGGTGATTTCTTCCTTAGTGCATGGGGGGTTGGTGTGGTTTTGGGGTGTTGGGTGGTCTGCAGGGGAGGGCCAAGTCGGATATCAATGAGGTTTTTTTGCTGTCAGGTTGGCTCATCTATAGAGGGGTTGGGGTGTAGGTGTGGGTGGGGGTGGGAGAAATTGGTCATAGACAAGTGTTTCATACAGGATGTATGCTAAGTTTTTTACTCAATATGAAAAGTCTTACTGGACTGTCAAGATGGGGGAATTTAGACTCTTTCTATACTGTATAGATGGATAAGATGGCTCAGATTCGATGTATGTGCTGGAATGTGTCAGGGATTAATGCATGGCCTAAGCGACAATTGGTCCGAGAGCAGATTGGATACTATAAACCCCGGGGCAGATTTACAAGCCCCCTGCGCCACCAATACGTCACTTTTTGTGACGTACTGGTGGCGCAGGGGGCTGCTCCATATTTACAAGGAGAGGAAAAGCCACCCTGCGTGACTTTTCCTCTCCTTGTAAATACGGCCCATTCACACGCAGCACTTTGCGGTGAAGGGGCGTTCCATGGGTGTTGCTGTGGGTGTTCCCACGCAACACCCATGGAACAAGACACATCTCCAGAATTACGAGAAATCGTAACTCTGGAGATGCGTCTGAAAGCTACGCCACCCTAGAGGTGGCGTAGCGAGCCACACCGAGGAGAAATGTTTTCATTTCTCCTCGTTTTTTCCTCTTTCAATGCGTGCTGCATTCTGCAGCACGCATTGAAAGAGGAAAATGGTTGTAGTGATTGTTTTTGTGCAGGAAGGTTCCCTTCCTGCACAAAAACAATCTCCCCACGACGCAGGCATCCTTGCACCATGGTGCAAGGGTGCCTGCGCCGGCGGATGGCTGCAGTTTGTGCGCCAGCGCAGGGGGAAGCACAAGGATGCAACATATTCTTGTAAATATGTCGCATCCCTGTGTTTTCCAAACTAACGCAGCATGGCGCAGCAAAATGACTTGCTGCGCCGTGCTGCGTTAGTTAATTGTAAATCTGCCCCCCCATTTGGTAGCTTTGACTGAGACACATCTGGCATATAAGGATAGGGCCTTACTCAGACAGCTGGATTATGATATTGTTGCTTGCACATCCCAGACTACATCGATTCTGGGGGTGGCTGTCCTTTCTTCAGAAAAATTCCAGGGTCAGGTATTAAAAACTGCGGCTGACCCTAGGGGTAGATGGGTATTGGTACAATTGATCTTACATTCAATTAAATATGTTGATTATGGACCAAATGTTGACGACTCCAAAATATTTGATACACTTTCATTTGAATTATTGGATTGGGCAGGTGAACTGATTCTTATGGGTGATTTTAACTATGTAATGAATTATAGCATTGATTCTACTAACCGTAGGGCTACCTCTTGTAAACCTAGAACTAGGGCCTCCCTTGATGATCTGATTAAGCTTTATGGTTTATGTGACGCTTGGCAGACTCTCTACCCTCTTGACCCTGGTTATACATATTATTCTCACCCAGACAAGCAGTATTCAAGAATTGACATGGTTTTTTCTTAGCGTATGCTGGTAGATAATATGGAAATGATTGTATGCCCAAGGGTAGTTTCAGATCACAACCCCATCTATTTCCACTTTTTACCGGACCTGAGGTGGGATAAGCCCAATAGCCCTAGGTTCCCTTTCCCTTGCCATTTATTGACCAATAGTGAGTATATACAGTCTACCTCTGGCTTACTTAGGGAATGTTTTATTATTAGTAGAGGATCAACCCTTCCCACAATAGTATGGGATGCTATGAAAGCATATGTTCGCAGCATAACGCTATAATATGTGACTAAGCGAAATAGAGTTGCTACTGAAGAAGTTTATACTCTGCGTCAAAATGTTCGCTAACTCGAGTTATTGCACGCCATTAAAATTACACACGGTGCTAATGATGAATGCCAAGTATTTGGACAACTGCCAGAAATGCGATCTCGTGCTGAGCACAGATTGAAGGAACAGGTGGCGGCTAGATTTGTGAAGTATAAGAAGCTTCAGAATGAATGTGGGGAGAGGGTCGGCCATGTATTGTCATACCAAATTGCAGAACAACAAATGAAGGGTAGAATTCAGGCCATTAAGGGATTAGACGGTAGGCTTTATACTAATCCTGAACTCATCTTGGAACAGTTCTCTCAGTTTTACGGTAGGCTATATAGCCAGTCACAAGTGTTTGATATTGACAAGTGTAGGGAGTATATCCTACAGTGCCATTTACCCTCTCTTACAGAGGAGCAGGCATGCGATCTGCACACATAAATCTCACAACTGGAAACTGAGACTGCACTTATAGCCCTGCCATTGGGTAAGGCTGCTGGGGAGGACGCGCCCCCTATGGAGTTTTATAAAACATTTAGAGAAATACTCAGTGCCAAATTTTATCATGTTATACAAGTTATTCAGACTGGAGGGACCATTCCAGATAGCTGGATATAACTAATATTGTGGTTTTCTTAAAAAAGGACAAACCGGCTGATGACGTGGGTTCATATAGACCTATCTCAATGATAAATACAGATACTAAATGGTTTGCAAAAACTTTAGCTTGTCTCCTCGCTCCATTGAACTCGGTGTTAGTATCCCCACAGCAGCATGGATTTGTCCCTGGTAGGGGCACCACAGAGCATATTAATACAGTAATTGCCGCATTTGATATTGCGGGAGAATCCAACATGAACATGGGCATGATATTACTTGATGCGGAGAAGGCATTCAATTGTGTTGCTTGGGATTGCCTATGGGTTACGATGCCTGCTTTCGGTATACGGGAGGTCTTTGTTAAACTGATTCAGGCACATTAAAAGAGCCCTCGTGCCCGAGCTGCGTATGCTAGGAGCTATTCCGAGTTTTTCCGTATTTATAATGGGACAAGGCAGGGGTGCCCACTTTCACCCCTCCATTTCGCTCTGTATAGAGAGCCATATCTGCAGTCCCTTCTTCGGACTATAGGGATCCAGCAATGGGTATTTGAAGGTCAATAACTCAAACTGAATGCATACGCCGATGATGTGGCAATTTTTTCCACTAACCCGGCAACAGCTATTACCTAGATCTTTCAGGAAGCACGTACGTTTGGTGAATTTTCTGGCTACAAATTGAATCTAGGTACAACACAGGGTCTTTTAAATTTCACCCCTAATTCGCCAATTCTAGGTACTACTATGTCAATGGTTTACTTAGGTATTAGGTTGTGCTCCGCGGTTTTCAATATCGTAAAATTAAATTATGAAATTTTGTTTTCAGCAACAGTCATTAAATTAAAATCATGGAATAAGCTGCCACTCACCATTATCGGTTACATGAATATTATTAAAATTAATATTCTGCCTAAATTTCTTTATCTATTCAGGGCAATCCCGCTGAGGGTCCTGTATTCCTTTTTTAGGCGATTGGAAGGCGCTATTAGTAGCTTCATCTGGGGTTACAGATGGGCTAGGCGTACTAGCCGACTTCTGAAATCCTCTTATGGAATGGGAGGGCTGTCACTCTCTGACTTAAAACTGTATTTTTGGGCCGCTTTTACTAGTCCCTTGTGTAGTCTATTGATATATTGTGAGCTAAATCAAACACCACTTTGCTGTCAGCTTGCCTTGGGAGCAGAAGCTAGGCTTTTTTTTAACCCCGGGCGGAGACCTCCGCTCCACCCGCGGAGTGTGCAGAGATTTGCTTTCTCCGCGTTCCGCGGAGAACGCGGAGAAGGCAAATCTCCGCAAACTCCACAGCGGAGCGGAGTTGGCAAGCCCCAGCCTACACCCCCCTATTAAGAAGTAAGTTTACAGGAATTAAAAATAAACTTAAAACCACTTACCTCTTTACTGCGGCGTCCCCGGGCTGCCCTCCTCCTCTTCCTTGCCGTACCGGTAATGCTTAAGAAAACTGCCATTTCGCGCGCCCGCACATGCGCATTTCTCGCAAGAACGCCCGGGGACGCCGCAGTAAAGAGGTAAGTGGTTTTAAGTTTATTTTTAATTCCTGTAAACGTACTTCTTAATAGGGGGGTGGAGGCGTGCGGCGTAGCGGAGCTCCACAGACTTCCACGGAGTTCCACAGAGTTTGTTTGCAACTCTGTGGACCTCCGCGTAGCCCCGCTACGCCCACTATGCCCAGGGTTACTTTTTTTCTATCGACTAGATGATCCTAAGTACTTCAAGAGGGTACGTTTTAAGTACTTAAGGATATCATCTTTATCTGGAGGGGGATTTGCAAGAAATATGTGATCGGTTTTATCAATAAGGAGACCCCCATATGGGATAATCCTGCCTTCTCCTGTATCTCCAGAGATCTAACCTGTTGGGCTTGGGCAGACTGTGGCATTACAAATATGGTCCAACTATTTGATTCAAATGGTTTTAGATCCTTTTCTGACCTACGGGAAGCTTATCAATTGCCTCATCACTCTTTCTTTAAATACCTTCAGCTGAGGGACTATATGCGAACGGTTCATGGACGCATGGAGGCCATTGACAGCTCAGAGGTTTCCTCATATTATTTTAAGGATGGTATTAAAACTACTATAAGCATGATGTATCAGCTATTCTCACAATCTGTTATAGATGATACCCCGCTATTAGCTGCAAAATGGAGTAGACTTCTCTTATCAGAGATCTCAGCCGGAGAGACTCAGAGACTCAGATGGCCTTAAACTTACTAGATCGTTCAGTGCACTCCTTTAATCTCAAGCTGCAACAGTGGCGCACACTGTGCTTTCTATACTATACCCCAGATGTAATTTTAAAATGGGGAATATCACCCACTGTAGACAGGAGAGATATCCTAAATGTAGGCTTCTGGTTGTCGATGTCCTTCACATGTTTGTACTCTGTCCCCATTTACAACAAGCATTGGCATAGCCAATAGGTCTCGCCTTTGGTACCTTATAAGTGTTTAGTTATCCAGCACAATATCCTTGGTGCAACAACATCAACTGTTGCATGGCTAAACACTTATAAGGTCCCAAAGGCGAGACCTATTGGCTATGCCAATGCTTGTTTTGAAGTTGCAACTAGTGATTTTTGAAAAGTGGTGGGCCGTAATACTTACCCACAATTGTAGCGAGTAAACAGCCTGACATCCTGAGTAGTGGCGGGGCTCATCGCGCTACATCTACCCTTCACTCAGTGTAGAATGAGTTTCTCAAAGGAGTGAGTGATCCTGCCATGTGATGTACAAGGTACCAATTGACCATTTCCACCGTGTCTGATGGCCTGGCTCCCTTGTGCTGACACAATGGCATCTTCCTTTCACCTTGTCCTATTGTTCACGCTCGCTTACTCATTCAGTGTCTTTTGCTTACTGTGATGTTTTCTAAAATATATTATTTTAGCTGTGATGGCTTCAATTATTTTACACTCGCACACAATTCAGAGTTTCCACGCCCTCTAGCTGTTGAGAAGAAAAGGAACTGCTGATCTGAGCTCTATCATAGTTGGCTTGGTTAATTCTCTTTTGTGGTTGAATTAAGGATATGCATTATGGCAAGTGTTAAGGTGTTGTTTAATGGGAGAAAAAGAAAGAATAAGGTGTGTACAACTAAAACTGAACCGTAATTATTGTTCAACTATGCAAGTATAAAGCAGGAGGTAAAGAGTATACTTATATCAAATCACCGCATTGTGTGCACTGCGTACATTAATTACCACGGAAGCTTACTTGTGGTTCAAAGGAAAAACTGAAAAATAGATGAAACTGGCCTTTGTGCATTTAGTTTAAAGGAAGCCTGATTCTTAATAATATACTACAAAGGAACGTGAAAAACAGCATTTGACAGTTTGAAATTTCTATTGCACGGAAAACTCAAAATGCCTTTGTTCTAGTTTTTTTCTTTGAAACGCTGCATGTTATTACAACAATAGCAGAATGTGCATCTTTGAGAAACATATGACGTCACACAGGGATGGCGCAAGTTATTTTAATCACCGACCTTGTTTAAAGTACATTAAAAAAATCGGTACGTGCAAATAAAAATAACAAGCTTAAATCAAAGCAAGCAAGACGTGCGGCCGCGAGACGCGCTCTGTGGTGGGGAGGGGGAGGAGCGTTGAAGCGCGCGCTTGGGAGAGCAAGTGAGAGGAAAGCCAGATGGCGCCTGATCGAGCGATGCTTGGAATGCACGTTAATGTGCGCGTAACCGCACGCTCTAGGCCACACAAAAAGCTGTGGTCGGCTTTTTAAAGCCCACTCACTAAATGTCTCGCCAGAGCAGCGCATGCGCTGGCTCAGGCGAGACCTAAAAATTCTGGGAAGGTGTAAATAATGGTATGCCACTAAACCTTGGTTTTCTGTACAACTATCGGTTAAAGAGAAAATGATGGGTGGTAAAAATGAATTGGTAGGAGGTCTACAGAAGTTAACTATGATTATGCTGGTATCTGCCCGACTTTGTATAGCTCAAGCATGGATTTCAGACACGGAATGGTGCTCCCTTCTTTATCAAATATTTGAATCAGAGCTCGCTTTGGCTAAAGCAAGAGGCTCCCTCCTGCTGCTAAAGTTTGATAGGATCTGGAAGAATTTTAGATGGGATTTTATCACTGCTGGTAATGATTAACTGAATAAATCAAATGGTGTAATTTATTAGGCAAGCAAGCTCTTGTTATATATTATAATCCCTTAGTTAGCATATTGACCTATCTATGTGCCAGAAATGAATTAATGATGGAAATTAATTGATTTTATTTTCCCTGTTTGATTGCTCTTTTCTGATGTTTTATCCTGTATGAATTGTACCTGTTTATCGATTTTGTACTATGACCTAAGAAAATGTAATAAAAAAATAAATTATTTAAAAAAGCATAAGCTCATGTATGTAGGCAACATTTTCAAAAATACCTTTGGTCACAGTTTTGCAATCCACCTGATAGCTCCTATATTATGTATGGTCTTGTCTCTTATCCATTTTTATTTCTCTACAGGAACTGTTTAACACCTCTGAAGGGTTGGGCTTTGTTGTTTAGAATAGTGGACTTAAGTCCCCAAAAAGGATATAACCCAAAAATGCCTTTGTACAGTGTGTTTACAAATTCGGCATCATTTTCACTCCCAAGAAGTAAATTATGAATCAATGTGTGTCAAATACTGCAATGTTGTACCAATATGTGTATAAACTGAAAGCCTATTTCCTTTGTTTGGGCATTTCACAACGGTATTACTTACTTCAAGTAACTAAAGTATATTTCAAATGTAAACAAATATTATATGGATTCTGTACTGAAGTAGCTTATCAATGTATCATGCACTATGTCGATACATATGTTGTTAAAGAAATTAAGAAATATTTTTTGGGGTTGATTGACAAATGACTTCTACAGCATAAGTAAATACAAAAGCCTTGATACATTTCTAATCCACTTCCGGACAGAGCAAAACCATTTTCATATTTGACTCCTAAATATCTCTAGTTATTTGAAGTCTGTTTCACAATTGTGAAATTGTTTTACAAAATATGCTGGCTTTCATTTTAGGCACAAAATTGGTACAACATCACAATAAATATTACATACACTGATTCATATATAATTTTTCATCAAAGATTTAAATGCAATTCACAATATGCTACAGATTACACCTTGATACATTATATTTTCCAAATGAGTCATGACTTGGGCATGATATTGAGTTTTCCAGATGAGATACTCCAACATATATGTGATGGAACATTCCATCTGCAAAAGTCGCTTTAAGTAACCCATTTTTCTCCATCAATGATTTTTCATTTGGACATAACAAAGGACACTGTAAAATATTTTTGGGTATGTGGTACTCCGTCACCAATGTGTACGCATTCCTGTCTGTTTTGTACCAATAATTGTATGCCTATCACAATTATTTAAAAACAGACGTACTTGCATGCACATTTGTGATGGAGTAAGACATCATGAAAATCTGTTACTTTTAACATGAATGAAATAGAGTAGTATTTTTGATTTTAAACGCATTTGGGATATGTTTTGAATAAAAATTTAGCCATTTAATCTGATGTTACTAGTCATTTTGGCTCACATGCTTACTCTTGTTTGTGTATAAAACCAACTTATCAGTGTGATGTTTGGAACATCTACTGTATGATAATAACATTTTATGCTTTGTCACCTGTTATAGGGCTAACGTAACATCCTTCGCAATAGTGAAGGAGCATCAGACTTGACTAGTGGTCTGTTTGGTACAATTGTCACTTATAACATCAAACTAGCTGACCACCTGATGACATCTTGGTCTAGCATCGCATGTCCTTCCACCTCTTACAACAGTGAATGCTGCACCGCTTGTAGACTCCCAGGGTCCGCAATTTCTTGGCGATGGCCTTCCATAGCTCCTTTTTTGATGAGTGTTGACCTGTATGGATACAAGAAATGAAAGAAAAAATAATTGTTTTGTGACTTGTTGTTTGTCTGTATTGATGTAACACAATTTTACTACATCAATCTCAAGTGTTAGTCAAGAGTTACTACACAATATATATGTCTTTAATTTTGACAAAATATGACAACAAATAATACTTTTGTTGTAACCTGTTGAGTATCCTTATCTCTTGTCATTCCCTAAATTCAATAATTCAGGCCAGTTACATCAACTAGGCCAGGGGCTCCAACATTTTTTGTAATGAGAGCTAGTTCTCATCAGTGAATATCATTGTGAAATACTGAAGGCTAAACAACTTGTACATTGTAATCAGACACTCCCACAGCCAGCTACATTGACTTGAAGACTAATGTCCATGGAGCCAGATACAATGATTTGAAT
The DNA here is from genome assembly GCA_963921515.1 of Calotriton arnoldi. Classification (NCBI taxonomy): domain Eukaryota; kingdom Metazoa; phylum Chordata; class Amphibia; order Caudata; family Salamandridae; genus Calotriton; species Calotriton arnoldi. The sequence goes on from CAWUFW010005112.1 coordinate 980,375, forward strand.
GAAATACCATGACTAAGAGCACTATGAAAGGGCATCCATGTGTGTCAGTGAGAGCATGCTCTTTGGGGATGTATGAACATGTGTGCGTATGAAGGGGATATATTTGTATGAGTGACTGAGAGCCTGTGAAATTCAAGATGTTTGTGTAATTGATTACTCCCCATTTCATTTTTCATCCACTTAAAAGTAGTCAAAAGCATCATTTTGTTCACCACTCCAATTTAGAGTTGAGAAGGGATGTTTTCTAAGAGTCCAATACCTCAGTGCTTCTGTTGTTCACCTTTGTGGCTCAGTCCTAGCCAGGCCCACAAAACTGACTGAACACTGCTCATTGTAAAGCCCTGCTATCTGCAACCTGATGATCACAATACCGCTTGGCTTGAAATGAAAATATGACCTTGTGCTTATTTGAAAATGAACTCAAGGGTGTGAGTGACCAGAAGGTGTCTGGAAGCTACTGGTAGCTCCCAAACGACTGATTGGAGACACCTGATATAGGCTGAGTGATATGTGGGATAATACACATAGCAAACATCATTTTAATTTGATATGTAAAAAAGTATATATGTTGACAGTTGTAAATGAGATATAATGTGTTTTCTATTTTTACATGATGTGAAATTTCAACAGCCTGTTTTCATAATATTTTCAACCTTATATATGCTTGAGGGAATAATAGTATTGGTACATGTGAGGTCACTTTAAGATAGTAATGGAGGATTTTGTTTCTGTTTACTATTAGTAAAATATTTAAGTTGCATAAAAATGGTGCTTTTCAGGTTGGCAAAGGCTAGGCTTCCAGCCAAAACGCGTTCCTGATATTCCGTTGTTGCCTCAAATAAAATTGGAACTTACCACTTTTCCAGAGTGTCATACCTCTCTTATTTGGAGTGAGGAGAGTGTTTCTGTTTTGGCGCAAGCGGTAGCGTCATTGACGGCACCACCAGTGGTTTGGTTGCAGGCCAGCAAAACAGCAAACCTGTGTTTTGGATTTATGGTCGGCGTGCCCCCAAAAACTGTGTTTTCAAGATGGGATGAGAGGCTGGAGCAGGTTAGTAGTGCACCAGGAGGTACGTTTGCACAGTGGTGGAGAAAGGGGGCGTGGCCTCCGACAACCTCTCAGCAATCCTACTGTATGGGACTTACTGGAGTAACAGGAGGGGCAGTTGGCCCCCAAGGACATCGTTGGGGACCAACTACCCCTCCTGTATCCTAGAGTAAGTCCCACACAGTGGGATTGCTCAGAGGTTTTCGGAGGCCACGTCCCTCTTCTTCACCACTCTGCAAACATGGCTCGTGGTGCCCTACTGGTTGGGGGATGAAGTCCACTTTATTCCTGAGGGACCCTCAGTTCCAAGAAGCAATCCTGGTAACTCCTGTAAGTCCTACACAGCAGGATTCCTGAGAGCTGGTCGGAGGCCCAGCCCCCTTGCTCCACCACTCTGCAAATGCGATCACTAGTTAAAAAAAACATAGAAATTCGCTGAAAAAATTAAAGGTTACAGGGACGTTATAGTTTGCAAATAAAATTAAAAAAACCTTAGAAATGCACTGAAAAAAAAGGTTACAGAGACGTTATAGTTATGGTCAGATTTCACTCGTACATAACCAGTGAAATTTGGCAGTTACAGTTACCTGATCTAACAATAACTTACACCCCTGCAATGCACTGCTTATGACCTCACATATTACATCACTCATGACATGGTCAGTGACATCACTGATGACATCACTGATGACATCTCAAATGTCATCACTGATGACATCACTGATGACACAATCTACAGAACCATGCACACACCTACTCACACCCCTATACAACCTCTTGTATGCCCACTCACTCACCAGTACAACCACTGACATATCCATTCACAGACCTATACTAGTACTCAGACTCCTCCATAGAGCCACTTACACACCCACTCACTCACTCATACACCCACTCACACAACCATTCACTCACCCATACAGCCACTCATACAACCAGTTACTCACCCATACAGCCAGCCACATAACCACACATTCACCCATATAGCTACTCACACACCCACTTATTCACCTACAAAGTCACACACCCACTTACTCACCCAATCCGCCTCTCAACACAGCCACTCGCTCACCCATAGAAAACCCTCATACACTCACTCACGCAACCACTTACATACTCATTCACACATCCATACAAGCACTCACACATTCCTGTACTCACCATGCAGCCATTTACTGTCCAATACAATCACTCACACACGTGGTCACTTAACGAAGTAAACACCTACTCATACTACTTTAAGTTTTGTAGTACCCTAGTACATATGTTTAACAATCATAAACACTTACAAAATACTTAAACTCACTGGATGGAGTCATCAGTGAAACTCATTTGAGATGTCATCAGTGATGTAACTGACCATGTCATGAGTGATGTAATATGTTAGGTCATAAGCAGTGCATTGCGGGGGTATAAGTTATAGTTAGCTCAGTTAACTATAACTGCCAAATTTCACTGGTTTTGTATGAGTGAAATCTGACCCTAACTATAACGTTTCTGTAACCTTTGTTTTTTTCAGTGAATATATATATGTATGTATATATATCAAAATACACACCAAATAAAATGTAGGCCTTAAAACACACACCACATACTAATGTTATTTTTTTCTCTAATCATTAAGAGCATAAAAATCCCCATCATCATTTCTTTATATAATGAAAAAAATGAATTACACTTCACTTCAATCACTACACTTCACTCAGGACCTCAGAGGGACATTCTAGCCTGTGTATTAAAAAAACAGTTAGACAGATTTACAAATACATTTTAAATATGTACCTGATCCTCTGATGAGCCATTGAGCTGGCTGTACAGGGACAGAACCTCAGTTGCCAGCAACTCCAGCTCCTCTGTTCAGGAGGCTGGGGCCCTGTCATCTGCTCTTACTGGCATCCATGCACTCAGAGGTCGGAAACAGCAGCAAAAGTTGAGGAGGTCTTGTTGGCTGCAGTGTTAGGAGGCAACTGAGCTTTTCTTGAAATGCCGCGTACATGTACACGACGTATGTGATCATCAATGGTGATGGACACATCCACTGGCTGTTGTACGTTGCTTTCACACATGTTAGCCTATGCTGTGTCCATCATTGAGTTTCACACCCACTAGGCAGTCAACTTCCACCACGGTCGACTAATTCCAAATGTCCTGATGGTGAGGTCAGGCGGCCACCAGTTTAGATGGTCAAATAGTGTGTTTGTGAATGTTTAGTGCGTCACCACCACTCAAAATGGTGGCTACTTTGTTTACACATACAAAACGCTAATGTTACTCATTAATTGAAAAAAACATTTATATGTAGTGCATTACTGTGGTTTAATGCAACAGTTGTGTGATGTTGTTTACCCTTCCGTTGATGGTATTTAGTTAGAAATAAAAAAAAAAAAATATGTGTAAATACATTTAAAATGTATTATTTACACATTTCTTTTCAATCAATTGACATGCTAAAAAGTATAATTGTTGAAAATTACATGTTGTGTTAAGATACGTTAAGAAACTATATATATTTTTTGCAAAACATGACATTTGTGTCATTTACCCCAAAAAAATTAGTAAATGATTTTCAAATGTTGTCAATTTTTTATGCAGACATATGAACCCAGTGAGAGTGAGGAGACGGCAGCCTCAAGTGTTACGACCATTTCTAGACCTTGCTACCATGGAAGAACGGGATATTTTCAAAAAATTCAGATTGAATAGGCAAACTATACCAATTTTATGTCATCATTTGGAACCAGGTCTTCTGCCTCACAATAGAAATCCCACACCTATTACACCAATTGTCAAACTCATGGCAGTACTTAATTTGGTGGCCACAGGATCATTCCAATACCATGTGGCAGTATCTGGTGGACTGTCACAACCAACTTTCAGTGGTGTGCTACAAGAAGTTCTTTCTTCAATGATGAGACACATCAACAGCTTCATCCAGTTTCCACGACATGAGAATTTTGCCAATGTGAAGGGCGATTTTTATGGTCTGGGTCACCTACCACATGTGGTTGGAGCAATTGATGGTACACATATTCCCTTAGTGCCACCACACGTCAGAGAACAAGTCTACTGGAATCTGAAGAACTTCTATTCAATCAGTGTGCAAGTTGTCTGCTTACGTGATTTGTACATTACAAGTGTCTGTATGCATTTCCCTAGATCAACCCATGACTCCTTTGTACTACGAAACAGCAGCATACCCCTAAAAATGTCACAACTTGGACCTGAGAGAGCCTGGATTGTTGGTAAGTACAATTTGACATCATATTGTTTGGGAAATTTCAAAGTGAATAATCTGAAATTGTGTTACATATTTTGTTTTTTTTTCAATTTAGGAGACTCAGCTTATCCAGCCATGGTTGTTGTCACCGCTGAGGAATCCAACAACACCAAGAGAATTCTGCTTCAATGAGGCCCATGGAAGAACATAAAGGCCAGCAGACCGGGCTTACGGGTTCCTAATGGCCAGATTTTGCTGTCTGGACAAGACTGATGGAGCCCTCCTCTACTCACGAGATAAGGTGTGCCAAATCACCATGACCTGCTGCGTGTTGCACAAAATTGCCCTGCAACGGAACACCCCGTACATCGCAGAGGATGGAGAGCATGAAGAGCCCCAGGGTAAGGATGTTGAAATGGCAAATGAAGATGATAGTGGTGAAGAGGAAGGAATTGACATGTCAAGATGTTATAGACAATTTATGCACCTGAGTGTAAGTATACTTTTACATATTATGACATTAAGGTTAAACCAACTTTTAATCTAATGAGGAGAACAGTCTGTGCTGGACATTTTTCAGAAAGGGCTTGTTGATGAAATCCAGGCCAAAGAAGTTTGTTGATCAAAGTCTTGACACATAGACTGCTGGGTTCATTTAAAATGTTTAACTTTGATTGCTCTTAAAAAATGTGTCCTCAAAAGTACTAATTTGTAATGTGTCTAATGTGTAATGTAATTAAATGATTCATTTTATTTTGGTCTATTTTAGGATCCTTCACCATATCATCTTCATTTGGACATTTCAACGCTGTGACCTTCACAGTTATTTGTTGTTGTTGCAAAGTACGAATGGAACATGGGTCGATCCTGTGGAAGACACACACAGACTTTGGTGTACATATTTTGTAATGAGACAACTTGCACAGTGATTGAATGTGTGGCATTCCCCCAGATACTGCAACAGTGTATTAGTAGAATCTTGTGGCCACCAAATTGAGTACTGCCAGTATTTGAGATTCTTGGGGGGAGATTTTCAAAAAAGTCGCCCAGCGCAGCCCCCCGCGAGGCTGCGTCGCGTTGCGCGACAGGGAGGGAGCAGGAGAGTGCCATATCTTCAGAGATATGGCTCTCTCCTCTCCTTTCCCTTGCGCCGGCACTGATTTCAGCTGCTGTGCGCCATGCACACACCTTAGCGCTGCAGCGCTAGGGTGTGTGCATGAGTGTAGCATAGGTTTTGTACAGGAAGGGTACCCTTCCTGAACAAAATACTATGCAAAGCTTTTCCCACTTTGCATACGTGCTGCACAGTGCAGCACGCATGGAAAGTCTGAAAAGCATGGCGAAATGAAAGCATTTCTCCTGTTAGCGCCTCCTTTGAAGGGGCGATAACTTTTGGCGTGAAGCCATGCTTACAAATATTTGTAAATATGGTTTTGCGTCAAAAGGCATGGGTGGTTGTATGGGAACGCACTTATACCACCCATGTAACACCCCCTCGGCGTAAAGTAATGCAAAGCAGTGCTTTCGCTGCTTTGCGCTACTTAAAGAGTACTTTCCAGCGCAAAACAAGTTTTGCGCTGGAAAGAATATAGCAAACAAAAAATTTGCACTGGTTTGCATCACTTTTGTGACGCTAAACCAGCGCAAAAGTTTTGAAAATCTCCCCCTTGGTGTTATGGTTGTGCAATTCCTATTGTGAGGCAGAAGATCTGTCTTCAGCTGATGACATCACTCAACAATATTTTGCCCATTGAATCTGATTGTTTTGATTATATACCCTTCTTCCATGGTGGCAAGGTGTGGAACTGGATATGTAAAAATGCCACTGAGTATTTGTGTTATGTATGTGTTGTTAAGTTTAGGAAACATTTGACAGACCAATCTTTTTCATATATAATAAACAACTAGTTGATGAGTTTTTGGTATTTGTATTTTGTTGTCATGGTTGAAATTTATGAGAAACATTACCTACATGCAATTCAACCATAAGTAATCATTTGATTGTTTTCATTTTAAAATGTATGTTGGATGGAAAAAAATGAATGAATACAGAAAAGGACTACAACATCAGCCGTTGACTTTGTTAATTTTGCTTTTATTAAACAATACCAAATAAACTAAAACAAGATGTAAACCAAAAAGCAAATAAAAAAATGAAAAGTTAGTCCTGGTGAATTAAACCATTATAGAAGAGCCAAAACTGTTAGATGTCCAATGTTCAAAATGCAACTGGAATCAAAAAGGTAAATGTGTCCAGTAAATAATCCACAGAGTGAATGGTAGACACACACTGGAGAAAATTAGGTTCTGTGTCTGTTGGTGGCGGTCCTCTTGCTATCCTCTCCTGGTGGTCCGGATGAATTTGTGCTCCTGCGGGAAGTTGGTGGCTCCTCAGTTCAGGGACTGAGGTGGGTGCAAGTGTTGCCTCTTGCAGCAGAACCTCCATTTCTTTGGCTGAGGCAGATGTAGTTGGCCCAGATGTTGTTAGACCACAGAAAGGGGAAGATGGTACTGGAAAAGCCCTGCACATATGGGTGTAAATGTCCTGGAGCACCCCAGCCAGGGAGCCCAAATTAGAGTTCAGATTCTCCATCTGTACATTCTGCTCCCTCTGCAACTGCTTCATGTCTCGCAGCTGTGTCAGGACCTGGCCCATCATGTCTTGGGACTGATGGAGCGATCTCAAGAATTGGTTGAGGATGGCTTGGGTGACAGTCAACCCAGTGGCCTCACTTTGCTGGCCCACAGATTCCCTCCCATGACCCCTACCCCCACTACCCTGTGCCCTTGACCTTGTGTGCCACATCCAACTGGTTCCTGGCTGAACTGTAGGTGGTGGTGTCTCAACAGCATCCAGAACTAGGGGGGGCACAAGATCGGTGTGGTGTTGGTTAGGACACAGGAAGGGGAGGTATCCATAGGCTGAGGTGTGATAACAGCTGGGGTGGGTGGTATATGTGTGGGCTGAGTGAGAATCACTGGAGCCGTCTGCCCAGGCAGACCAGATGGACCAGGCCCCTTCTCTTCATCCAGACATTCAGGAGTGGAGTCCTCCAGGGAGGCTTGATCCAGGGCTGGAGTGGAGGTTTCCTCAGTGCCAGTTGTTTGGCTATGTGTCCTGGCTGCTGGACCTACTATGAATGTGAAAAAATTAATACATTGTAAAAGTGTGGATTACTCATCCTATGAATTGTAAGAAAAAAATGTAGCTACCTAAAAGGGAAAAGGAAATCAATATCATGATTATACCTTTCAGTGGTATTGTAATTATTTAATCAAGCAGTTTAAATTTCATACAAAGCAACTTCAAATAAACAGGTAAGAAGATGTCCTACGATGTAACAAACATTTTGTAACTATTTATAAAATGTACCAACCATTCAACACAACACAGTAGAGAGGAGAAATGTGAAATTAACCATTCCAAGGCCTAGCAGGCTAAAAAACAGACATTTATAAAACTTAGAAGGATGTTTAGCGTTAGTCATCACATTAACAGTGCAGACTAAATTATTCACATAATCCACTTATATTCAGCATACAAATTTACATACCTTAAATGTTTTTGGTCAACAAACTTTGATTTGTGCAACTAATGACATCAATTCAGTTACATTGCAAGAAAAGGACAACATACAAAAGTTCAACAAAAACAAATTTCTAAAGAGAGCATTACATAGAGATTAATCAATAAATGACACTTTACCTTATGTAAAAAAATTATTGCAAAGGGAGAATGAGCAAATTTACATCACAATATGATTTTCACAAAACAGAAACAAGGCATCAAGGTAGTTTCAATGATGCATTCATAGCACTTGCAAAATTGTAAGTTGAATGTACCTATTGAAAATCAGCAGTAAACAGAGAACAGACATTCACTATATGAAACACATATATGTTTTTGTTATTTGACATGACAGCATGTTAAATGTAATGGAGATTGAAACCTGTTATCTTACATACTACACAATACATTCAAAAAAACACGCCAAAGAAGATGTTACTGATATATTTAAGTTTGAATGTTAAAGAAAATTTGCAAAACACATTAGCAACATCTGACTTCAAAGCAAACAGGACATTTAGGTTTAGTGACACCCTGAAAAGTGTAAATTAACAGTCTCCACTCCACCAGGGATTCCTGTCAAGCCTTCAGGATGTAGGATCTGCAAGACCTTCTACTCCCAGGGAAAAAGTTGTAAGGGGGGGGCTGGGAGAACCACCACCAGTCCTCTGGGCCTCCAGGTGATGCTTGGAGGCAGGGCAACGCACTATCCTGCGCAGGTCATTCCACCACTTCCTAATTTTCTCGTGTGTGCTCAGGTTGCTTGCTACAGCATTCTCTCTGTCAACTTTTCTGGACCACATTTGCCTTTTCGAGATATAATTGTATTTTGTACTTGGGCTCCAAACAATTGTGGCTCTACTCTAATAATTTTATCTACCATGACAGCCAATTCTACCTCAGTAACACATGGATTTCTCTTCAATGCCATTCTGAGATAATAAACATAAATTAATTAAATAACCCACAAGATAATAAGGAAAAAAGAGTAAATGAACAAGAAACAGAGAGCAAAAAAAGAAAAAAAACCTGATCAGTGATAAAGTGCTCTAGTCCAAAGTTCTGCTGTGCTGGAATGGCAAAGGATCATGGCCTAAAATAGAGTGTTTTACAGTGTGGTTTGCAGGTGAAAACAATTAGCCAAATCACATCAGGTGTGTGATGCTAGCATCCATCCTACAGCCGCAGTAATAATTCAATTTTTACTGCGTCCTGTGACGAAAGCACTCCATTGGAACAACTGCGGCTAGAACACCACCAGCACAAGTGTGAAATCCAAATAGGCTTAACGCAGCCCCGCCACGCTGACAGCGATGGAGTGCTATTCACCAGCATAGGTGTCTGCCGTGTCGGCAGCAATGAGCCGCGTACGCCACAGTGAACACTCTGTTGACGCGGATGGAGATCAGCCTGCATTCATCTAAATAAGGTGGGCGGGATACCGTCAGCTTGTCGGAGTACTTGGATACTCCATCGCGGAGTGATGACGGTAGTCCAGCCATAGATCAGGACCAAAGTGAGGGGCTTCCCTATTTTTGTTCATTATAACCAGCTACTTGTGGTGATCTGAAGGATACTGGCTGAATAGTCCCTGCAACAAGAGGGTAAATATGAGGATTAGGAGAGATTGTAATATATTGCAAGTCCACTGCTTATTTTATGATAGGCACCCAGGACTCCTCTGTGCTTCCTATTGTGTGTTTGTTTTTACCAACAGCAAGCAGGCTACTGGCTACTGGAGCCATAGGTAGAGTTGAGAATGAGATAGGGCACAGGCATGCTAGCTCATGGAATATGGATCACTGACAGAATATAGAATGCCAAAATATAGACCTGCCAAAATATCGTGGATAAAATATAGAATGCCAAAATATCGAATTCCTATCTACAAACAGGTAAGTACAAAAATATCGAATCCAAAATATCGTTGTAAATAATATAGGGGCCCATTACGATACCCGGCGTAAAAAAATCCGCCAGGCATGAAAGCGGCAAAAATCCACCCGCACACACCGTCTGAACACCGACCACGCCATTACGATGACACAAACCGAAAACCGCCATCGGCTGAAAAATCACACAAGATACCGCCCGCCATCGTCCGAGTCAGAGTCAAACCGCCCGCCACGGACGGAAACACGCACGACAACACAAAACCGCCCGCCCTCACGGCTGACACACCGCACGTGAGATTACGATCGCACCGCCATGAGCGCGGGAAAACTACAAATATACCGCCCGCCAGCGCAAACAACGCCGATGAGAATCGACACGGCAGAAGCCATGGCGCCCACGTCCCTGCACAGAAACCATCCGCTGACAAAAACAATCGCACACAACATGGCCAACAAGTCCACACAGCAAGGCACGCACAAATACACAAGCACAGTACACATCCCGAAAACACCCCCCTGGACAAACAAAAACTACAAAGGCCAGAACCCCAGACACAACACACCTGAAAACAACAGACCATGAGGACACACCCACATAGGTAAGTACAAAAGCAGCACTCCCACAGACCACAACCCCTTGCAACATTGCAAACTAGAGAGGAGAGAAGAGGACACAGTGACACAGCAAGGACAGCAGCACACCACAGAAACGCACACATCACAACCACCACCACCACCACCACCACCAAACACCGGCACCACAAACCCCTGCACATTACACAACACACACCGCACCAGCACCACAAACACCATGGCACCACAAAGAATGCCCAAGTTCACGCCCATGGAGCTGACGGTCATGGTCGACGAGATTATCAAGGTGCACCCACAAATCTATGGGAACCTGGTCCAGCACACACCACTAGCCACCAGAAAGAGAATGTGGAACCGGATCGTAGACCAGGTCAATGCAGTCGGGACCCTGCCCAGGAACAGAGTTGAAATCAACAAACGGTGGAATGACGTCAAGAGCCTGGTCAAGAAGAAGGAGAGCAAGAACAGAGAGCTGGCTGCCGTCACTGGCGGAGGGAATCCCGCGCTCTTCAAGACCTTCAAAGCGTGGGAGGAGAAGGTGCGAGTCATTATACATCCGGAGATCCTCGCCGGATTACCAGGGGAGTGGAGGCTGGTAAGTACAAACTAATGTATACCAGCACACCGCTATGTACTCACATGCACTACCACCATGCCACAGCTCCCAGGGACAAACACCCCCATGTCCAGCACACAATACACAACACATCACACACACATGCAACAGACACCACCACACACAGCCCAAACCGAACAACTGTAAGATACGTGGGGACATGTGTACACTCAGCCAGCCACGTAACCACCAACAGGTCCCCAAGTATGCCAGAAGCGCCACAACGAGCACCCACCACACCCATGTGTCCGCCATAGCTGCACTAACCGACAAGTAACAGGTAAGTGGCAGGAACACAAAGTGCAGTGGGTGGGAGGGTGGACAGCCCAAGTACAACACACACCAGGCCCCTAGTCCCACAGCACAGCAAGGAGGAGCATCCCCCACACCCCACAGCCACGTGTCAGCCACCGCAGTGCACACCGACAGCCGAAAGGTAGACATCACGGTCCACAACAATCGGTGTCAGTGGGTGTCCAGCCACCACCACGACCCACAACACCCCCCACCCCCACAGACCTGCAACATGGAGCACCCCCGCTTAGAACCATGTGGCATCCAGTACAGTGCACGCCCGAACAACCTGCAGGTGGGAAACTGGACAGGGCTGGATTACTGGAGGCATGAGGACCGTAACACGACCAACACATGGGACATGTCACGTAGCAGACGAACACGCAGCACCGCCCACCATCACGAACAAGTGAACAATGTGCACACGGACATGAACCACAGACTCACACCTCACATGACCCATCACAGACACAGCAACACCCAAGGAGCCACGTCTGCATGCACAAGCCACACTGAATATAGTACCACACGGCAGCCACTGTGCAACCCATCACACACAACCGAAACACCATTGAAGTCCTGTCCATGTAGCCCCTACTGCCTGTCAACCACACACCCCACAACTACGCCTATGTAAGACAAACAACACTAGACGCAATAGAGCGGAACAACATAAATGCACACGAACACCACTGAACCCATCAAACACACAGACACACCATGCACATACAACATACCATCCATCCCATCCGTCAGCCCCAGTCTCATGAAAGGCATGTCATCCGCACAGCTGCCACACATACAGCAGTCACGCTAAGATACATGCCCATGACCAACCATGTGCCAGAAGTCAATGAAGCGCACGCCACACTGTGAGCAACAACACACAACATGGGCCACACCCCCGAGCACTGCAGTGATGCACATGGCACAGGGCAGCACGCACACCAAGGAGATGGGACAACTGCAATACGTTGGCTGGCACACAACCATCACTCACTCATAACGATGCGTCCAATGTCATGTCCAGTAATCACAACAGACAGCAAATATGCAGGCCATGTCAGGCATGCACACACCTCAGACCATGCACTGTCATGCTGCCACAACACATGTCACGTTCGGCACCCATGGCTCACAGCATGTACCCCAAAAGCATATTCCATCCCAAATGCGAATCTGGGGCATGGCCCCCATGTTGCCATATGCGTTCCTAAGCGTCCCATTTGAACACCAAAAGCAAAGTACAAACCAGACCCAGGATGGGCCAGGAGCCCGCATACACCAGAGTCACAATAAGTAGGGGCACAGCAACACACCCATCGGCATGGCCAATCCGTCCCATGCCACATGTGCACAGCACACAGTCCCATTGCCAAGCACACACAACTACAAATGGTACAGCCACACACACGCCTCCGGGAAACCCATGTACGAGATTGCACGAACTGTTAATGTCAGACGACAAATACATACTTCGCCAGGTGCAACACAATAACAAATCTCATTCTCTCCACAGGTGACGAACTGCTGGATGCTGGGGATGGAGACAGCAGCCAGCACAGCCAGCCTACAAGCCCCCAACGAGGACACACGGATGTGGAGGATCTGTCCTCCTCTTCGGACACGGACCACCAAGCAGGCCCATCTGGTGTGGCAGGGCCCAGCCGCTCCCCAGGACCCCTCCTACCCACCAACCCATCATCCAGGGCTGCTGAACATTCCCAGCCCCCTGCTGCCACTGTCGTTGCGGCCACACCCACGGTCATTGCGGCCACACCCACGGTCATTGCGGCCACACCCACGGTCATTGCGGCCACTACCACTGCCGCAACCGCCACCATCGCCGCACCGACCACCACCGCCGCCACCACCACCACGTCTTCGCTGGCACCAGCCCCAGCGCAGGTGGTGGCCCGGCCGACTGGATCCACCCTGGGAGCCAGGGCGAGGACCGTGGTGGGCAATGTGGCTAGTGGGCAGGCCGGTGGCAGCAGTACTGGTAGGAGGAGCAGGGTCAGGGAAACGCCAGTCTCCCCTGGGAGCCATGCCCTGCCTCAAATGGCCAGAGTCCTTGGGGCCTATGAAGAGGCCCAAGGACAATGGGCCAGGTCTGCTTCAGACACGCGGGAGGTGCTGGGGGTGCTGAGGTCCATGGACGCCCGTATGGGCCAACTCGTGGACCTCATGGGCCAGCTGGTGGTGAGGTCACAGCCAGGGACAGCAGCTCCACCACCGCCACCACCTGCCGGGGCGCAGGGTCGAGCAGCAGTGTCCAGTTCCCCTGCGTCCACAGCCAGTGAGCACACCTCACCCCCCACCAGCAGGTCGCCACCACACACCCCCTCCCAAACGTGGAAGGGGCCGTCCGAAGTACAAACAGATCTCCCGGGAGGACTACGCACGCTCCAGACGCAAGTGAGGCAGCCAGCCAGCCTTCCTTGACCACCCACTGCATTGACTTGGACTACGATCCCACTCCACACAGCCATCTGGATGGCATGTGTCTGTTGGACCATGGACATGGAACAAGTGGGTACACCCTGAGCATCACGCAGCGGTGAACGACAGCTCATTGTCACTGCACGCACCACTTTTGTCATCACCTCGCACACAATCACATGTCACAGTTTGAAATAAATGCACCTCTTACACAAACTGCTGTTTGTGCCCTGTGTTTTATTTGTACGGAATACAACGGCCACCTTGGGCGGAAAGGCACCTGATGCGTGGCATGGCAATGGAACCGGAGGGCCTGTAGGGACCTAGGGGTGGGAGACAGAACAGGAGCACATTCAATGAGTGTGTCACACACCCATCACACAGTACATGTCAACAACTACAAGCAATGTACACACATCGCACAGAGCAATAGGGCACAATGCCACAGCCACCAACAGTGGCATACTACCCTGGCCATGGAGCGTTGACACACAGCACGCAGTGAACAAACGGCCACCCTGACACAGCACACACACACCTGCACAGATACAGCCACATCAGCCGTCGTACATGGAAACTCACCGTCAAGTGAAGTAGCGGGCGATGAGCTGCTGCCGCACATTACCAGCTTCCTCCTCTCCGCTGTCCTCCTCACTCGAGCTGTCCTGGTCTGCGGGCTGGGGCCCTGGTTGATCTCCGTCATCCACGATGAGGGGGATCTGCTTCCGAATGGCCAGATTGTGCAGCATGCAGCACGCCACCACTATCTGGCACACCTTCTGTGGGGAGTACGCCAGCGCACCCCGGTGCGGTCCAGGCACCTGAACCTGGACTTGAGGAGGCCAAAGGTACGCTCGACCACACGTCTGGTCCTCCCATGTGCCTCATTGTAGCGATCGTCTGCTGGGGTGCGAGGATTCCTCAATGGACTGAGCAGCCATGCCCCATTCGGGTACGCAGAGTCACCTGGGTGTGAGGGACACAGAGAACCGTTGCTAATCCAACTGGACAGGGGACAGCATCGCACAGCCAGCACGCTACACCACTCCACATACTCACCGACAATACAGCCACGATCCTGTTGCAGATTGGACATCAGTCGTGGCAAGATGCTGTTGCGCATGACGTGTGCGTCATGGGCCGAGCCTGGGAACTTTGCACACACGTGGGTTATCACCATGTCCGCAAGGCACACCACTTGCACATTCAGGGAGTGCGTGTGCTTCCTGTTGCGGTACAGGTGCTCAGTGGCCTGTGGTGGAACAAGGCCAACATGTGTGCAGTCAATGGCTCCAACGACGTGTGGGATCCTGCCAAGGGCATAGAATGCACCCTTCACTGCCGCCAATTCACGAGCCCTGGGGAAGCGGATGTACCTGTTTCGGTACAGCATCATGGCTGCCAGTACATCCCTCAGCACCTTGCTGAACATGGGCTGGGACATCCCTCCTCCACTGCCCACTGTGTGCTGGAATGACCCAGTGGCGAAGAAATGCATGGCGGCCATCACCTTAGCCGTGGGGGTGACTGCTGTCGGATACACCCTGCGGGGACGGAGATGGGGTTCCAACATGGCACACAGTCGATGCAGGGTTGGCCTGTCCAGCCGAAACTTCCTAATGACCTCAGTATCGTCCATGTCCGCCAGCAATTGGTATGGGCGGTCAATGTTCGGTCTCCGCCTAGGGAAAATGGCAGTGGACACATGTCAAAGCAACACGACACATAGCAATTCCGCATACACATCACTGACATGACTGAGCAAGCACATGAGTCACAGCCCAGCTGTCAAGCAGGGACGGCATGGCCACAATACACTTACACAGGTCTCCCACCAATGGCAATGGCTAGTGATACAAACCACTGCCATGTGCATGCACATGGGGATCTAGGCCCCAATGACTTGCAGGGCGTGCTGATGGGGACTGACTGCATATTCGTCAAGCGGCAACGCCACGGCAACATGAATGTCTGCTGAGCATGGCACTGCTTCCGAGGCTGGATGAGTATGGCACACGACGACGACGATGTGGGCACAGGCTGAGCGGCCAAAACAAGTGGGACCTGTGGCACGAGGGGATATGAGACAGTAGTAGGTGTCAGCACTGCACCCTATGTACAGCACTGTACGGATCACACCTCCCGAAACATTGACAGGTGTCCACATTGACAGCCCCATGCCAAGACGGCTGTGTGCTTGCAGTCACACGTCACAGGTGAGAGGTTACATTGCACGTGCCAGGTGGCAGACGTACATAGTGGGAACTTGCATGTGTGTGCATGTGTCTCCTGTTCAGGATCCACCAGATGGGCGCTGACTCTGTACTGACCATTGGACACAGCATGTTCCGTGGAAGGCTTGTGTGTGTGGGATGGTGGCACTGGATGTGCCTCCGTTGGGTGGGGGGCCATGCACAGGGCGGGTACGTCGATGATTGCGCATTGTTGGTCACGGTGGGTGCACCAACTAAGATGTGTTGCCCTGTGTTCAATTCCTATGTCCGCATGATGATGGACTGTAGATGTGGGCAGACTACACATTGGTCGATGTGCTGTCTATATGCATGTGCCTTCACACCAGGCACAGCTGCCCCTGCACATGTGACCCCTGCTGGACTCGCTGCTGGGTCTGTGGAGCTGATGCACCTTCTGTGCGTGGGGCGGACAGCTCTCCTCACTTCCCTCATTGCGCATGTCATGACTTTGCCGCAGGTGACATGGATCATGGAGGGCCCACATGTACGCGTGGGTAGGCTACACATGATTGTTCACTGGTCGCCACCCCCAGTCAGTGTTTCGAATGGGAAGGTTGTCGTGCTGGTGGCATATTCGATGTGGCGGATGGGCGGGCCTAGGTGCGGGCTTACATTCCGGACATGGGGGGTAGTTGGATTGGCGACTAGTTGCAGTACACACGGGACACGTCTCTTCCTTTCCACATCTGGGTCATCCCTTGTACTAACTGACAGTGATACAGTCATCTTCGCCCCAGCCCTCATGTCCTCCCCTCGCTCCCCCAATATGCATGTGCACCTGCGAGGCTAGCGCTTGCACAGGCAGCCCCAAGCTCGCACCAGAGAGGGCAAGGAGTGTATGTGTGGGTCCAGTTGCACGAGTGGGCTGTCTCAGGGTATGATGTGTGGCGGGACACCGTCCACCTGCGTGGTGCCCCAAATGGAGACCCGGCCTGCATGGACTATGCATCACAGTCTTCGCCTTCCGGATCCGCCACCTGCGACACCCAGTGGCTGTGGCTGCCCTTGCGGCCATGCCGCGTCCGTCTGTGGCTGATGGCCCACACATTCACTCTTTTGCCTCTCTGGGGAGGGCTCGGGGGTGGTGGCGCACGCGCTTGCACTTAGTCGCAATGGCATGTGGCGTGGTTGGTATGATGGGCAATGGATGGGATGGTGCGAGCCACCTCCCGTGACGTCAGTGCTGCTCGTGCTGTGGTGCGTCCCCCTACACTTCCATTTGACTTGTGCCATGCTACACGTTGAGGTTCTATTGCCTGCGTGATATGACCAGGAGGAGCGCGAGGAGACCTCTCACACACCATGCTCCACTGCCATCCCGTGCCCTGTATCGCCTGTGCGGATTGACTATGTTGGGGTTACACCTGGTCGACTGGGGCTGTGTGTGCCTTGTCAAGGGGCATGGCGTGCGCACAACAGGATCCAGCTTGTCCACGGAGGGTGGGCTGACGTGTGCGCCTGGTACCGCATTGTTCGTGTGCCCGGCTGCTGTGCACACACGTGTTCACTCCCCCGACAGGTGTCCTCTCACAATGCCCAGGGAAGCGGTGGTGTACTGTTCATGACCCCTCCCAACACGGCGTGCTCCAACTTGGCATGTGCGCATCTACCCGTCACACCCACCCACCTGAGCACTGCGTCCATACGACTTCACACGACACATGTGTGTCTTCCACAGTTGTGCTACTCATTTGCGTTGACATCCAATACCAGTGGACTACATGGTCATGTCACGACTGCCGTGTACTTCACATACTCTCATCCTCTCTCATTCGTACTTGTGAAATGAGTCAGCGGAGACAGTTTTGGTTTCAAACATTATATTGAGTCTTCTGTCCTCTGTGATGCAGTATAGTGGACACTACTGGCAGCGGAATACATGTTGAGGATATACTGAGCATGATTACAAATGGGATAGGGTGTGGGGTTACATGTGATTGGCTGTTGCATGTGGGATGTGGGCTTCAGAGTTACATCTGCTTGGCCAAGGCTGTGCTAATGTACATTTACGTATAGCTGCGGAGCTGCGGACTTTGACACAGACGGTATACATGTAGCCTACCAGACCGCTTGGCATCATGGGCACAGTCCATCTCAGTTCCATGTGACAGGTTTGCTGCGGTTGTTCCTCATGCACGCGTGCATGTGAGATGACATCAGGGCATGTGCTTGCGTGCATGCAGCGGCGTGCCACTTGTTGTTGCAATGTGGTGGTTACTGGACATGTCACAGTCACTGGGGTCGTGTTGTTGTTGTATGCACTTGTCGTCCATGCAAAGGTCCTGGTATGGGATTCCCGGGGCGGGGGTGGAGGGGTGCAGCACCCACAGACTCCAGGCGACCTATTCATGTCCACTGAGCGGTGTGTGTGTCCATGGGCGCTGGATCCATGTCGTGTCCTGGTTGTTCGTGCAGTTCCGTCCATGTGGGTGCGATACACAGACCCCATGCCACTGCCTCCCACGATGCATGCGGTGTTCCTGGATGTGATGGGGAACAGTGTGCATGTCCCGGTCATATCCGATGTCATGGCGATGTCGTTGATGGTGTGGTAACAGTTGCCGGTCGTTTGGTATGGCTGTTGTGGTGGTGACTGGCCAGTCCGTGCGGAAGCTAAGCATGGGTGCGGGGTTGGACATCATAGGTCAATCGGGGAACCTGCGTTGTGGTCCGACGAATTTACAGGTTGTCAGGTATGCGATGCCGTCCAGCAGGGCTTCCATGTCATTGGTGGTGTACATGTTTGCCAGCCAATGTAGCGGATGGTGGCTGTCAAGGTGTTGTTCGTAAGTTGTCCCTTGGAGGACCATGATGGGGCATGCTGGGTGACATTCGATGTAGCTGTTCTCGATGATCCGTCGTGTGGAGGCACAGTGGTCCCATTTCAGTGCGGGTGCGATGTTGGCCACATACGCCATGCCCCCATAGGCAGAGCAGGCCCTGTCGTGTGCGTCCAGAGGGAGGAGTAGTGGTAGCAGGTCCGCCTTTAGACATGCCGGGTTGGAGAGGCACATCTCCACGGGATGCTGGTAGGGACACCTCCGACAGTAGAAGACGGGCATGACGCAGCTGAACAATGTGATGCGGTAAGTCAGTCGGTAACTTACGTTCAGCAGGGACAGGAGATCGCATCCCAATATATGTATCAGGTTGGTTTTGTACAGCTTGACCTGTCCGGCGTAGTTGGGTAGGTGTGTTGCGGTTGCCATTTTGCAGCGGTGCGTTGTGGTGGCGTGCTCCGGCTGTGTGTGCAGTCTGCAATGTGCACGCTCCGAGGTTGCTGTGAGCTCTGTGTAGTCGTAGGGAGACAGGACTTGTGTTCTGTTGGCTTGTGCGGAGGACACGGGCCCTCATCCCACATGCTTCTCAGACAGTTCAAGGTCAGTGATGTGTGACTCCTTCCAATTAACTTGCATGTGGCCGACATGGGGGAGTGTTTTCTTTTTTCTTTCCCGTCCGTTGTGTTCTTCTGTGATATGCGCTATCTGCCCTGTGGTCGGTCTCCTCGGCATGCCTGTGTTGGTCTTTTCTTGGACAATGGCTGTATTCACCGGCTTCTTTCGTAGGGCTGTGGTTTCGGAGTTGGAATGGAAGGTCATTCAGTGCTGTCTGCTCTCCCTTGTGTGGGCGGCAGGCTGCCTTTCCGCTCTGCGTTGGGCCTTGTGTGTGAATGTTATTCTTGGGCCACCTGTTGTCGGTCCCCGGGCTCTTTGGTGTTCCGTTTTATATGTCTTGTTCATATGTGCAGGGTGGTATGGGTGTTTCAGTGTGGTACTGGCGTTCCTCTTCCCGAAGGGGCCCTGCTTCTCCTAGTTGGTGTTGCCGCCGCTGTGTGCTACGCCATGTTTGTTACACTGGGGTGTGTCCTGCTGTTGCGTGACTTCACTGACATGTGTGCGTCGGTTGTGTGGCGTTGGGTGTTGTCCGTGAATTGGGCGTTGGGGACATGTCTGTGGCAGGCCTGTCACGTGTCATGTGCGTTCGGGGTGGGGCTGATGTATGTGCTGCTTGGTTGTGTCCCTGTGTCTGTGTGCGACGCATGCATGCGCTGCGGTTGGCCTCTGCGTTGTGCGCATGTGTGGCGGCGTCATCGCCGCTTTGGGGCCGTGACGGGGTCGTTGGTTCCTAGTCCCAGGTGGTGTGTACACATGTGTTACGAGATGTTACGATTTGGCCTGTGTGTCATATGTGGATGCAATGGTGGATGTGTAGTGTACACGCGGGGGTGGGGGTTGTCCGCTTTTTCCGCCCTTGCACTGTGTGCGCTGTTTGCGTGCACTTGTTGTGTGTGTGCCTACCTGCGTCTCCGCGGTACGTTGCGTCCTTGGTGGTGCATCAGCAAGAGCATGGGGAGGGCCTGCAGTGCTGGATTCATGCTCGGGGAGCCGCTTCTTCGGTGTCCGTGCTCGGCGTCCGTGTTACCGCTTCGGTTTGTCGTACGGTGTCTCTTAGACGTGGGAGCCGTTTGTTTGCGGCATCGTAATTTGTACGCCGGGCGGGACGTGATTTCGTCGGACGGTGTGTGTCAACTGTGCTGCGCCGCTACGTGTACGGACGCACTTTGATGGCGGACGGTGTCGCTGGCTTGCCGGCGGTGTTTGGCCGACTTTTCGCATCGTAATAGGGCGGGCGTGTGGACTGCTGCGTGCCGGCGGTAACTGGTGGTTTTTGCATCCGCCAGCACGGCGGTTGTGCTTCCGCCCGCCATCGTAATGACCCTCATAGTTTGTTAAAATATCGAATTTTTTAAATGTCTTAAAAGTAATGTAAAATTAATGAAATAATAAATATAATTAACTAAAACATACTTAAAAATACTTAAATAACCTTAAAATTAATAAATAATTAATGTAAGTTATAAAAAAAAACATACAGTTTTATTTTTTAATACATATATATATTAACTTAATATTAATAAAAAATATTCAATATTTTTAGCGTAGGATAGCGGGAGGGTAAAATGTACTATTATCACTCCAGAGAGTGCAACAGTAGGGAAAGCGTTGGATAGCGGGAGGGTAAAAATTACTATTCCCACTCCAGTGAGTGCAACAGTAGGGAAAGCGTTGGATAGCGGGAGGGTAAAAATTACTATTCCCACTCCAGTAAGTGCAACAGTAGGGAAAGCATTGGATAGCGTAGGGGTAAAAATTACTATTCCCACTCCAGAGAGTGCAACAGTAGGGAAAGCGTTGGATAGCGTAGGGGTAAAAATTACTATTCCCACTCCAGTGAGTGCAACAGTAGGGAAAGCGTTGGATAGCGTAGGGGTAAAAATTACTATTCCCACTCCAGAGAGTGCAACAGTAAGGAAAGCGTTGGATAGCGGGAGGATAAAAATTACTATTCCCACTCCAGTGAGTGCAACAGTAGGGAAAGCGTTGGATAGCGGGAGGGTAAAAATTACTATTCCCACTCCAGTGAGTGCAACAGTAGGGAAAGCGTTGGATAGCGTTGGGGTAAAAATTACTATTCCCACTCCAGTGAGTGCAACAGTAGGGAAAGCATTGGATAGCGTAGGGGTAAAAATTACTATTCCCACTCCAGTGAGTGCAACAGTAGGGAAAGCGTTGGATAGCGTAGGTGTAAAAATTACTATTCCCACTCCAGTGAGTGCAACAGTAGCGAAAGTAATGATTTAATATTTAAATAAAAATAAATTAATTATCAATAACAATAAAAAATTATTTAAAATTAATTACCAATTACAAAATATTTAATAATTAATTAATTATAAATACCAATAAATATTATTTATTAAAAATTAATTACCTATTAATAATTAACAACCAATTAATTTTTAATACCAAAAATATAACAAGTAATAAAAAAATTACCAATTAATATTTAATTAACAATAAATTAATTATCAATACACAAAAATAATTTCATTAATTACTTAATTACAATTAAATTACTTCCCACCCTATTCCCCTATAAACCCACAACCCGCTCCGAATAATAAATTAATACAATTAACATAATTATCAATTTATCAATTAATAAAAATTAATTACCAATTAATAAAAATGAATTACCAATTAATAATTAATTAACAATAAATTAATTATCAATACAAATAAATTAAAATAAATATTTACTTAATTACAATTAAAATACTTCCCACCCTATTCCCCTATAAACCCACAACCCGCTACAGAACTAAAACGCAAAATTAAATTAAAAATAATTAATAATTCCTAAAAATTAATATTTAATTTACTATAATTAAATTACTTCCCACCCTATTCCCCTATAAACCCACAACCCGCTCTGAATAATAAATTAATACAATTAACATAATTATCAATTTATCAATTAATAAAAATTAATTACCAATTAATAAAAATTAATTACCAATTAATAATTAATTAACAATAAATTAATTATCAATACAAATAAATTAAAATAAATATTTACTTAATTACAATTAAAATACTTCCCAACCTATTCCCCTATAAACCCACAACCCGCTACTGAACTAAAACGCAAAATTAAATTAAAAATAATTCATAATTCCTAAAAATTAATATTTAATTTACTATAATTAAATGACTTCCCACCCTATTCCCCTATAAACCCACAACCCGCTACGGAATTAAATTACGCAAAAATTAAATAACATAAAATTTATTATTTAAAAAAATTAAACATACATTACAAAAATAATATACACTTTTAACACATATACTAACATAGTAAACACTTAAAAAAATTCGATATTATTAAAAATTCAATATATTTTAATGCCTATATTATGTACTTCGATATTTTGACAGTCGATATTACTTACCTGCATTTCGATATTTTTAACCACTATATTATGTCCATTTGATATTATGTCCATTCTATATTTTTACTTTGATATTCTGTCCATTCTATATTTTGACCGATATTTTGTCTAGTTACCATGGAATATATCATCCCACGAGGAGTGAAAGGAGTTAAGAAGTGCCCTCTGATAGACCCCACTAGGATAACAGCAATCGATGTTGTTAAAACTAGGATGTCCACCATTATAAATTTCATTTGGAACAAAATGCTTTGTGCATGTGGTTAACTGATTGATTCAGTACCTATGGTATGCACACTGTAATGCAACTCCTTGTTTTCTGGTCATCTTGGCACTAGAGGTATGGTGGAAGACAATTAAGCCTGGTACCTTTTTGTAAACTAGGGTGTATAACAAGGAAGATGTGGAAAAAAGAAATTACATGATTAATGATCAGTGATCTCCATTACTATGAGTGAAAGTCTGCTTCGTAACACTCCTCCATCCTGCCCTGCCCACCTTGTTCACAGTCCTCTTGCCATGCAAAGTCTAGCATGGCACTTCACAAACTGATGGAGGAGGGCTTCTTACATTTGTGTAGCCTTTGCAGGGGGTGCATGACATTAATTCATTTAAAAATGTTGCTTGGAATTCTTGGAGAACTGAGGGAAGAGCTTATTTTTCAGTGGGGTGTGGGGTGGCAAAGGAGTTGCCTGGATCCAGGTGACACCTCACCCTTATGTTTTCCTTCTACCGTTTCTTCTGTTTCTGAACACCCTTTTCATTCAATTGTTTCACTTCTCACTCCATGAATTTATCTTCAGTATTAAAAGAAACATTGTAGTTTCATTATATCATTAAATAGAAAGATTCACAGCTTATTTATGGTTTTGTACATAGAGTGTAAACAATGCCTTGTCATTAAACATGAGCAATTTGTGTAGTGATGTTATGAGAACAAACGCATGATATTTTATAGTACATTTTTATTATTGTTGCGAAGGTAAGTAACTTGGGAATTCTGAGACCGCACAATAGAGATGAAAAAGAGGGAGTATAAGGCATAGAGGAGGTCAGAATTATGGAGGAAGCAGCATACAGAATGAATGGTCTAGTGACAAAAACAAAAAGAGAGGAGCAGATATAAATAAGCTTTGGCAAAGCCAATAGGTCTCGCCTATGTCAGATCTATTGGCTTTGCCATTGTTTTTTTTTTAAGTGTATGTACAGCACTACAGCTGCTGTGCAGTATGGCATAAAGTAAACAAAAAAGTGATCTGACACAGTAAATGCTGGCTGCATCATAGTGTTTTATTTACAACACGGCTAAAAAACATTGACAAAGTAAAATAGCTCTTGGGCATACAAGAGCTATTTGTCTTTGTCAAGGCTTTTTTGGGGGTGGGACAGAGGGGCAAGCAGTGTGGGATGGGACAGGAAGGTAAGAGGGGCAAGCAACAATGGAGCAGGGTGATGTAGGTTAATTAAAATTAAAAGAAATAAAGTTAGGGGATAAAAAAGCTTCATGATGCAGCCAGCGCTGGCTGCATCATAGTATGTTTTTGTTATGGCAGGTGGGGGAGGGCAAGCATGGACAGTGAGGGGAAGTAGGGAGGAGACAAGCACCACGAGGGATGGCAGGAGGATGGTGGGCGGAGCTAGGATAACCACAGACAGCAGGAGGAGCCAGGCAACACTGTGGACAGAGGGAAGCTCCAGTCGGAGGACAAATGCACGAAGAGGAAGTGAAGCTAGCACGTGCAGATTAAAGAGAAGCAAGGAAATGAGAGTAAAGATGAAGCCATCCAATGGTAAGCAAAGCGGGCTTTAAGCCACCAGTCAGCTAACAAATTATTTTGCAGGCGAGAGCACATGCTCTGTCTCAGGCAAGACATAAATTATCAATTTGCAAGACTTAGAGAAAGGCTGGAGAAATTGTGAGTTCTGGGGAGGTCAAACTCTCTGTTAAAGTAGCATAAGAAGACGGACTATCTCAAATGCATTTTTCTGTCCACGGGATGAGTCGCCACCATGATACGTGTTCCTTCCCTATGAAAGACAGGAGAGTCCTGTTAACTTGCATTATTTTAAGATTAAATCATAAGCAAAGATGGCTAAATGCAGCTGTGGAGGCAGACTATGTGCACATGCAGGGTTTCCTTACTCACATGTATTGTGAGGTGGGGACCAAAAGCACGTCAGCTGGAAAGCATTCAGGAGCAGAATTAAGCCAGCAGGTCAATCTTTTGGAAGCGTAAATAAACACACACACATCTTAACTTTATTACACACATTTGCACCTTTTTAATGGTATTTCATCCTGGGAGGCTCATGTTTTGGAGAACACAGTGGAAGAAGCACCCAGTTGCTCAAGATCAAAAAGGGAATGTTTGCCCGAAGTTGGGCTTGCAACCAGAAGCTGCTAATGCTGTTAGGCGGTTTTACCCACTAGTCCAATGATCTTCTCGTTCCTAAAGCTTCTATGTGACATCACAGGGAGGGGGTTGAGAGGAACCACAGCCCTTCACCCTGTGCTATATCTTCACACGTCACGCAAAGAGTTGTAAAGGCTCGTTCGAAAAACAAGCTAGCCCTGCCAACAGAATGTAAGTGATTGTATTAAAAAACAACCGTGAAATGTCACTTCTCTGGCTGAGTGGCTTTTGGTAGCCACTCCAGCACCAGTTTGCACAGGTATACATTGAAAAACAATGGGAATGGAGTTGTAATACACACACAGCTAATTCCCTGCAGTGACTTGGTGTGGTGCATGTGTGATAAATCGAAAGAAGGTGAAACCCAAATCATCCCAAAGCTGCCTGGAGCGAGAATGGCAAAATGCAACCAGCTGCTGCTGACCAATGGAAAAAAAAATAAGAGTGACAATGAACCCAACCAATGGTAAGTAATGGGCGGGCTCAAAGCCCCTTTTGTTAAGTTTTAGTTAACCGAAGATCTCGCAAGTGACAGCACATGCCCTGTCTCAGGTGAGACCTAAAAAGGATGGTGGATGGGGAGACTGCACTAGCATAAAGTAGATATTGAGGTCACCCAATGAGAAAAAAAAGTAGTTTCAGCTGTACAGGTTAGAAGACACAACGGTGGGAAAATTCACAACTACTAACAAACATAAAGAAGGTATCAGAGGTGGGAAGTTTGGAATACGGCTAAATACAGACCATCCGTAATATAAAAATAAAAGAAAATAACTGCCAGATTAAATACTCAAACTAAAGAAAATCATGAAAGAAAACCAACCTAATTCATAAACAGTTGCACTCATCCAGTTGATCTTTTTGATATTTGTCACAAAGGTTACTTTTGAACAATTGCATTACTCTCTCATTTCTTTTTTTTTTTTAGTTCAAGAAAAAGTTTATTGACAAAAAGTCATCAAACATCGCTATTTCAAACAATTAAAGTATTAGAGCAATTCAACAAATATAAAGGACTGATTCATATAAGCTATAAGATAAAAAGGCAATAAGAAAAAAGGAGAGAGGACATAAAATATTCTGAATAATCAATTGCATAAAACAACAAGAAAAAATATAATAACAATATGATGTCAGCAATAAGGAAGTCAAGGAGGTTGGGCAACTTCTTGTATCAGAGGAGCGGGAGCAAAAGATCTTTTTGCACTTTTGTCAGAAAACTGTGTAATAGGAGACCATAATTGTAATCGTTTTTCAACAAGAGAAATAGGGAACACAAATGAGGTATCCAGTCTATGATTATAGCAGACACCATTCCACCATGCCAAATAAGACAACTTAGCCATATCTTTCCAATTTTTTGTTATCTGTTGAAAAGCCACAGCTAACAACAAGTCTATAATCTATAAGCTCAAATGACTTTTAGGCCAATCGATTACCAAACTACCTAAGAAAATATTTGTGAATGAAAAAGGAACTGAGCAATGAAAAATAATGTTAATCTGAGACCACACTTGTTCCCAGAATTTAAGTACAAAGGGACATGTAAATAATAAATGTTTTAGATCAGCGTGTTCAAGAGAACATGACCAAAAAGTATCAGAAGTTTCTGTATGAATTTTGTGTAATGTCATGGGAGTCAATAAAAGTTTATTATAAACAAAGAAAAGAGCCGTCTATCGCGGGAAAATAACTCTGTGTCAACGTCGTATTCCCAACACGGCGGTAACATGCGATAGTTTCCCGATAACGCCTCAAATGTCCGCGATACAACTACCGCGACGGCGATAAAAAAGGAAACCCGAACGTGAAAAAAGTTGCGATGGGCCCAACTGCGATAAAAATCCAGCGAAAAGCTGCGCCAGGCCCGCAAGTCCCACAAGTAAGGCGGGAACAATCACTATAAAAGCGGCAAAAATGAAATACAAATAAAACACAAACAACTGCGAAGCACCATGGAGGTAGCCGGAGCAAGCACAGAGGACAACCCGAACCCTACAAGCCCCACGGAGGACCAGCCTGGGACCTCGGGGTCAGGGAAGGGCAAGGAGAAGAAGAAGAGGAAGACGCGGTTCAGTCCGCAGGAAAACAGGATCCTGATTACGGAGGTGACAGAACACAATCAACAACTGTTCATCACCTCCACTGTGTCATTGGTAACAAAAAATGGAATATGGCAGTCCATCGTGGACAAGGAGAATGCAGTCGGAGTGCTGAGGAGGACAATGGAAGAGGTCAATAGGCGCTGGAATGATGTGAAGCGCAAAACCAAGCTGAAACTCGCCAACAACCGCAAAGCAGCAATGCAGACTGGGGGTGGGAGTCCTGCGCCACAGGAGGAGCTGGATGAGATGGAGGAAATGGTGTCCACAGTCATCAGTGAGGAGACGGTGGCAGGAGTCGGAGGACCGGACACTGCTCAACATGACCTGACACAACAGCAACAGGGTGAGTAGCCACCAGGGACTGGGGGGACAGGGGGAGATGGGCACAATGGCACACATGCACAAGTAAGTACAGCACATCTGCGGACAAACCATGCCCAAGAGTCACAACTCCGACCAAGAGCCCAATTTACCCAAGTCTGCAACAGCTCAGCACTGTATAAGCACAGAAGTGAAAGGCACACCGCCTGAAAGGGATAAGTGCCAGCCAAATCAGAGCTGAAGGGGCAAATCACCCACAATGCAGCACACACACATAACACTCATTTACAACAAAGTGGACCAAACTGCAACACTTTCACAACAGAACAGAGGACACAACTGCTGCCGCTTGTGTTTAGAAAATGGCCATTCGCATTTGGCATAGCAGGAAACTGTGAGATGATAATGGACAAATACAACCTCACATCCGTGATGGTGGCGAAATGTCAACTGTCCAGCATTAAATAGGCATCTCCAAACGAACAGTCACAATGTACATTGACATGCAGTCTGTTTGTAAACTTGGCCAATGCGTCAACATACATGTGAACAAAATGTCAAACTGCATCTCCCCTTGACATTGCAGAGGGAGAATCATCACCTCCTGCAGAGCAGACCATACTCCTCATCACCGATGATGAAGAGGACCTACACACCATTGACCCCGATGCCCTCCAACAGCTCATGGACACCCTCAGCACCCGACCACCAGGAGCAGGGCAGCCCAGCTGCATAGAGGCAAACCCACCCCTGCACAGACCACACAGCAGGAAGCACCCACCATGGCCGTCTCCCAGGATCCCCACGAGCAACACATGGCATTCCAACGCCGTGTGTCGCAGGGCCAGAAGGGGACGGCAGAGCAGGTGTGGGTGGGGTTCGACCTCATGGCAGCCAAACTAGATGCCATACGTGGGTGTCCAAGTCCCATCAGAGACCACCTACAGGCCCTAACGGACACCCACAGTCCGCTCCTTGGTCTCCAACAATCCATGGCTGACATCGCCGGAGTCATGACTCGTAGACAAGAACAACTGTTTAGTCAGAGTGGCTCCAGCGATCTCAGCCGTGAGTTGGCCAACATGGGGGGGAACATGGAGAACATGGAGCGGATGCAGGCGGGAAGAATGGCTTCCACGGCTGCACACCAGCGAGATGTAGCAGGGATCTACCATGCCCTGCAGATCCTCATCATGGCAGTGCTGCCACAATGCCTGGCACAGATGAATGCTGCTGTCACTACTCCCTCCACATCACTGCCCCTTGATGTGTCAGTGCCTCACAGTGCGGCTGACAATCCACCTCCGGCCCCTTATGTGTCACTGCCGCATAGTGCCGCAGACAAAACACCACCACCCACATGTGAGGCACATCACACATAGGAGGACGATGATGAGGATGAATCTGCCGTTGGGCTAAGTAGGAAGCGGTAGCATTCATCTCCGCCATATGGCCTCTTTCTGCTTGGTTCTGCCCTCTGCATCATGCCCAGGAATAACACCCTCCACTGTCCCCCTTAACACTCTGCGACACTCACCTTGGCCCCCGACATGGACTGCTACATTTGTTTAGGCAACCAATGACACAGAAATCAGACTGCGGACTGAACTCCCTCTCCTACGATGTACTTTTCCCTCCCCAAAGGACCCTGGCTGGCCCTCCACGGGGCAACATTGTAAAGTAGCGTGTGCACGGCCAGGTACTGGTCCACCTTCACCACTCCACCGAATGTGATTAAGACATTCAAATTCACACAGATGAGTCATGTCCATGATCAAGCAAGTATGAAAGTATGGATGTATGTAGGGGCAGTGATTCCAAACAACGGTGCTCCCTGGGAACTGATTTCAATGCGCATGTATGTCCATGACCCAGATAGGCAGTGAGATGACTGGGAATGTGTGAACTAGCTGTGGCCTCATTGCTCCAAAACAACAATCTCGCTATTTCCAAACTTAGCCCCACGTCAATGTATGAAATAGGGCTGTGTGTCACAAAGGCAAAGTCAAAGTTATGTGGAAGCCACAGCTCAGAGCAATGATTGGTTTTAGCGTGGAGCGCTTGGACTCCTGGCATGGTCGGTGCGTAAGTGTGAAGGTTATACCATGCAAGTGAACTACGAGCAAGGACTCCTATGTGTCGGGTGTGTATACGTTGGTCTCTGGTTAGCGCTGTGCGTAGTGTGGGAGCTGTCAGTAGCTGCTATGGTATCGCTCAGGGGGTGCCGGGCGCATGCATTCCCAAGGTCGGAGGTGCAGATGTGCTACCGCCTTCTAGTTCAGACAGAGGGGCTGTCATCCACAATGGTAGTTTGTCATCTGCTTGCATTCTGGAAATGTGATGTGGATTGGGTGGGGGGGATGTCACTGCTTCGCCTTTCAGCATGGTTGAACCCTTACCAGCCATGTTCGTGCCCTCACGGTCAGTATTGCATGCTCTGATGTAGCAGTGTTGTTCAGCTGCAGTCTGACAGTGATGGGTGCAGGTAGCTGTGAGGAGGCGGTTGACCACTCACCTTGCACCTATTAGCTGGCACTGATCACTACTCTTGATGGATGACGTCCATGTACACATGTGACCTGTACATGGCACATTTGACCAGGGGACACCTTGGTGTGTTCCACGCAAGGTGGACCTGCTGGCTTCTAGGCTGGTGTGCATCTCCCAATGTTGCTGAGGTGTCCACTGTGCCCACATCCCCCTTACGGCCATGTTGTACATGTTGTGGGACTCGACACACAGGGTGTATATTTGCATCAGGCAGGTACATCTCTGACCACAAATGGCACCCTGTTGTCTTTTCCTGAACACCAATGACGGCCTTCATGTCATGTTCATGTACACGTGGGACGCTGATGAGTGGCATGACGTACTACATGTGACACCCTGATATGGCATATCGAATACGTGACGCCCTAAACAGCCTCTCGGTACAGAGGTGACAAACACACCATCTCTTCTTGCAACTTATGCAAATGTTAGCACTCAATGTTGCACTTACACCCGTCAGAGTAATGTGCTAATGCAGAGGACTGACATGCACACGGGGAATGTGTGTTGCTAAGATTTTATTTGCACATGCTGGTCATGTGGTCATCTTGTACTGTGCCATGATTGCTGTGGACAGTCACAATGTGACGTGCTCATGCGAAGAAATTGTTGATGATTGTGTTCCTTCGGGCTATTCCTGCTGCGGCTGCAGTAGGGTGTGGTCCACCTGCATCATCTTCCTCATCATCGTCCAGTGCTTCTGGGACTTGGATCCATGGGGCATTGGTGCGTACACATAGGTTGTGCAATACACAACATGCAGTGATCATCTTGCACACTATTTCTGGGCTGTACAAGAGTCTTCCACCGGTGATGTCCAGGCACCTGAAACATGATTTCAACATGGCCAAACGTGTGTTCAACAATGCCCCTGGTGCGTTTGTGGGCCACATTGTACTGCCTCTGGGCTGGGGTGTTCGGGTCTTGGAGGGGTGTCATCATCCACGGGCAGAGTGCATATCCTTGATCACCTGTGAGAGGTAAGTGAGGTCAGGGTTAACTGGTGGTTCTGCATGCTGTATTAGCAGACATACAAGTTTCGTGGTGTGTGATTTGCGCGACCTTGGGATTCATTTTAGCCATGTATTGCTGCTGGCAAATGTGGTAGGACAATGTGTATTACATAGCCTCACAGCTGCTCCTCCCTCCCACCGAGCCTATTTACTTGTGTGTGCTGCGCGGTTGCATCACTTGCACTCCTACGGCACACCATTGTCATGCCTGTCTGCGCATGTCCGCAGGACTGACAGCAAGACTGTAATGTTGGCCGTTGAAGGTGGGTGGCCACATGTGTGGAGGCCTATGGTAAGGATAGGGCGGACACAGATGTGGAGTTCTGGCCTGGCTGAACTTGCGCTGATATTGAGGCTAGGCCTTCGGTTCAGGCTGCGGCAATGTAGATACACACACGACAGTTGGCATGTATGAGCCGAGACTCCGAGCGGTCTCGCGCTCCTTTATTAATCCATTCGGGCGAGGCCGCCCTTCTGGTGCATGCTACATTGCAACATTGTCGATTACAGGCCGGGTGGCGCAGACACTACTACGGAGACACACGCCATAGTCACTTTTGTGGCCAGGCCGGAACTGGACCACGCCCAGAGCCCAGAACTAAACCACGCCCAGAGCCCCAGGCCATTTCTCTGCACTCCTCACACGTGTGCGCCGCGGTGCTGGAATGTCGTGCGCTTCAGAGTACGTCTCCAGACGATCTACCCAGGCTTACCGGCGGCCTGCCTGGGACAGGGGTGGCCCCGTGACTGTGAAGGGCTCCAGTGGCGTTACCGAGGACATGCTGTTGGCTACTGGAGGCGGACTTGTGGGGTAGCCCCTCGGGACAATGACTTGCGGTGCACTGAGTTCGGCCCACCGGAAGAGCTGAGCGGGTGTGCATCATGGTATAATGCTGGAGGCTGGACGGTGACTTGTGGTGCACAGAGTTCGGCCCACCGGAAGAGCTGAGCGGGTGTGCAGCCTGCGATGATGCAGCAGGCCTGGAGGGGTGGACTGGAAAGGATGTGTCTGTTACTTGCTGTACCGCAGTGTGGTCAGAAGGCAGCAGTAGCCAACTTGCAACTCCGCGGTGCAGTGCCGCTGGGTGCGCTGAGTGCGCTGGGGGCCTGTTGCGCAGAAGCCATCGATTGGCTGAGGAGGCTGCCAAGCTCGCGGAGCCCGGCCTTGGAGATTGCACCGGCACGTGGTGGGCCCTCTTAGAGAGACTCCGGTGGCGGCAGGTGAGCGGTGAGGCCTGAGTGCGCAGGGGCGGGCATTCACCGCTGGGCGCAGGTCGGGTCTGTGGATCAGCGGGCTGGGTTGCGGCAGGCGCACAGGATCACGCAGGCACCACCGGTCATGATGGCGGCCTCGTGGCAGGGTGAGGGACGCCGCCCTGGTAGACTTGCCACTGCAGGCGATGACGAGATGTGCGCCGGGTGGTGTGGGACGTAGCCACCTCGTCGCCGGTGTGACTTTGCCCATTGAAGGTGGTTGGCCACGTGTGTGTAGGCCTATGGCCAGGATATGGCGGACACAGAGCCACACGCAGTAGTTACTTTGGTGGCCGTCCCGGATGTGAACCACTCCCTGAGCCCCGCCCTATTTAGTCACTCCCCTACGCTAGACTGGGGTGCGCCGGCACTGCCCACCATGCTTACGCTTACAGGGGGGCCAACATGGCTACTTGTCCAAGGTGTTCCCCACTGCCTGTGATGACATGGTTGTGTCCACTGTCAACGAGACTACAGACTCCAGCAGTATGTGTCCATATGGACATGTCTGTGCTCTGCATACTCAAGACTGTCCAGCACATCACCGCCACACTTGGCATTGTGTACAGTGTTATTCATAGGTCCATTGCCTCCTTCACACAATCATGGTTCCCACCTCTCCCCACATTCTGCAAATGTGTGGCAGAGGGGATATGCCCCTCTTACCACGGTTACTTGTGTTGTCGTGTCTGGCAGGTGTGCATGTTGGTTGGCATGTTGAATGTGATTTTGTTACGTGTCCATTCCCACAGTTGTGCGTTGTGTGATTGTGGAATTGAGGTGTGTGGTGTGTTCCGTTGGTACTTACCAACGAGCAGTCCATTTCCATAGGTGCCATCCTGGAAATGCTGGTTGATGATGGACTGTCGGAAGATGTATGAATCATGCACACTGCCTGGGAAGTTGGTGACGACATTGGTGAACAGTCCCCGGTGGTCCACTATTGCCTGCACATTGATGGAATGCGTGTGCTTCCTGTTGCGGTAATTGTGTGCAGTGTCGGCAGGGGGCACAAGTAGGACATGTGTGCAGTCGATTGCCCCCAACACGTGCGGGAATCCAGCTATGGCGGAGAAGCCTTGCTTGGTCTCCAGTTGTTCCTGCGCAGTGTGGGGAAAGTGAAGGTGCTGGGGTATGAAACTGATGATGGCATCCAGGACAGGTGTGATGGCCTTTGATAGGGCTGGCTGTGAGACTCCTCCGACTCTGGCAGTTGTTGGTTGGAAGGTACCAGAGGCCAACAGGTGCAGCACTGCCAGCAGCTTTGTCTGCGGAGGGATGTTGGTTGTCCACTGTGTTGGTACCGTCAGCCTGTGGGCAATGTGGGTCAGGATGCGGAGGATGGTTGTCCTTTTGAGCCTGTAGTGGGCAATGACATCCTCTGGCGTTAAATCTGTGAGGCTGATGCGTTTTCGGAAGGTCCGCTGTCTTGTTCTGCGCTGCCTCGGTGGTGGTATGGGGGGGTGGTCCTGTGGGTGGGGGTGGTCCTGGGGGGGGGGTGGCGGGGGGTGTTGTGGCCCTCTTGGGTCTCCAAGCTGCATGATTGGTAGCTCCATGGCATCTGTTGGTCTTCAGATGTGGCTCTGGCCTGGGCTCCCTTTGTACTGCAGGTTTTTGTCCTACTTAAGACCAGTAAAAAGCAGGTGTTAAGTCCCTGCTGCTAACTTTTATTTTATTTTTTATTTATAAAGTTTTATAAAGCGCGAACATGACCAAAATGTTGGTGTCAGAGCGCTGTACAACCTAATAAATAGCATTAAATATACAAGGAGCAAAATATAGACAATACAGCATGAAAAGATAATACAAAGAGACATAGTGAAAACACCAGCAAAGAAATCAAATTGGCATGGATAGTCGCCTCAGATAGGAAGGACATTATTCAGCAGTCTCATTTTTACTTTGTTTTTTAAAAGAACGAATGAAGGGATGGTCCTGATCTCTGGGGGAAGAGAGTTCCAAATTCTTGGGGCAATTCCAGAGAAAGATCTCTTATAGGTTTTCTTTTTGTGAAATTTTGGGGGTTTCAGCAGTAGGGAGCATGTACTACGAGAAGCTCTATTCCTTCCGGATAGCACCAGTTTCTGAGCCAGGTAGCGAGGAGTGTTGTGGTGGATGGCTTTGTATGTCATGCATGCTATTTTTAGGTAGATTCTAGATTCGTAAGGTAGCCAGTTCAGAGAGTGGAGGGCTGGGGTGATGTGATCATTTTTCTTTACGCCTGTGATGAGCCGTGCAGCAGCATGGAGGGTAGCCCTCAACGGTGCTAGTTTTATTTTCGGTAGGCCAACAAGGGTAGCATTCCCATAGTCAAGTTTGGAGATCACAAGAGCCTGAACCGCCATCTTGAGATCTGCATTGGGCAGGAAAGGCTTTAGTTTTCTTAAGATGTAGAGATGGAAATTGGCCGCTCTGGTTGTGGAGCTGATGTGATTCATCATGGAGAGGTTGTTGTCTAGCGTTATTCCTAGGGATTTTGCTGAATCAACAATATGTGGGGTACAGTTCAAGGCGGTGAGTAGTGGGAGCCAGTCTTTGATGTTAGAGGTGGTGTTGGGAGGCGAGATTAATAGGAATTCAGTTTTGAGGGCGTTAAGTTTGAGGTGGTTAAGTGTTAACCAGTGTTGAGTTTTGTTCAAGATGTTATTGAGAGTGCTGATGTCGTTAGGAGAGGTAATCTTCATGTACAATTGCGTATCATCAGCGTACATATGGTAGGAGATGTTGGAGTGTTTGAGGATTTCAGTTAGGGGTTCCATGTAAAGATTAAACAGGGTGGGCGAAAGTGAAGAACCTTGGGGAACGCCGATAGTGACCGGTGTCTGATCGGATAAGTCATGATTGATTAGGACTCGTTGAGATCTGTTTTGTAGGAATGAGCAGAACCATTTTAAGACAGTGCCAGAGAGACCCATCCTAAGTTCTAAGAGGTTCAGGAGGGTTTCATGTTTGACTGTGTCAAACGCTGATGATAGGTCAAGAAGGATTAAAAGACAGGATTCATTATGATCGAGAAAGCGTAAAGCATCGTCGACAATGTGGACCATGGCGGTTTCAGTACTGTGACCTGGTCTGAAACCAGATTGGCAGTGGTCGAGGAGTTGGTGCTGGTCAATGTGATTGCAGAGTTGTTGATGAACACATTTTTCCAGGAGCTTGGCTAAGGTTGGGATGCTCGAAATAGGGCGAAAATTGTTGGGATCAGAGAGGTTCGCGTCTGGCTTTTTTAGTATAGGTGTGACTTGTCCACTTTTTAGACATTCCGGCATGGTGCCTTGCATAAGAGAGGCATTGATAATTCTGGTCCATAGGGGTATCAGGAGGTGTGAAGTTTCCTTGAGGAATTTGGAGGGGAGAGGGTCATTAAAGTGGTTGGAAAGTTTAGTGGAAGACAGTAGTTTTGAGATGTCAGTGTCCTCAAATGTCTGAAAGATGGACCACGAGGCATTGTTTTTAGGTTTAAAGAGAAGGTGGCTAGGACAAATTTCCTGTGAGGTGGAGATGCATTGTGACTGGGTTTCAGGCGGTAAACAATTCACAGCAATGCGGAGCTCATTGTCAATTGACTTAGTTTTATCAGAAAAAAAGGAGGTAAATGATTGACAATTAGGTACTGTTGTAGTGTCAGATGTGGAGGATTTACGCTTTCCATTAGTTTGTTGTTTCACTAGTTCAAAGAATTTTTGGGGACGGTTGAAGGCTGTGTCCAGTTGCTGACGGAAAAATGATGATTTGGCACTTCTGATGCACCTATTGTAGTTCCTTCTTTTTTTACGCAACAGTTTAAGGTTTGAAAGAGATGGGGTCTGTCTCCACACTCTTTCTGCAAGTCTAAGGGCACGGCATTCCTCATTAAGGCTACAGTTGAACCAGGTATTGGTTTTACTTATCGGGACTCTCTTTAGTTGTTTGGGGGCAATGGAGTCCATGATGTTAGACATAGAGCTAAGGTAGTGCTTAGTGAGGTCTTGAGCATCAACCATATCAGTGGGAGGAGACAGGAGGTTAAGGCTGGTGGCAGATATCATGTCTGGATTGAGATTGAGGGTGTTTCTGATCCAATGTTTAGCTTTCACAGGCTGGCCTTTGTGGATGGTTGCCTTTACAACAATGGAGAAGGTGATGCAGTGATGATCGGTCCAGTCGCAGGGTGAAATAGAATCCAATAGTATGGTATTTTCCTTGGCTATGATTAAGTCTAAGATGGCCCCTTTTATATGAGTAGGACGATTACAGACTTGGGTCAGGTTGAGGTCCTGGAGGAAAGCCTTAAAGCAATTCACTAGTGGATCCTTAGTGTCATTCCAGTGAATGTTGAAGTCACCTAGGAAAATCTGGTTGTTGTATGGGGTAAGGTTGGTGGAGATGATCTCCATGATTTGTTCAATGAAGGTAAGATTATCACCTGGGGGATGGTAGAAAGTGTGCAGAGTGCAGGTGGAGTTGTCTTTGGTAGAGATATTGATCATCATATATTCACAGCCAGATGTTGGAGAGGAAAGTGATTGTTTGACAAAGAGGTTTGATCGATAAATACAAGCAATACCGCCCCCAAGACAGATAGCGCGATCTTGACGGATGATAGAGTAACTGGGTGGAACCAGGATGTCTAGTATAGTAGAAGAGGAATCATTTAGCCAAGTTTCAGTGAGAATTAGTAGATCCAGGTCCAAGTTGAGTAATAAGTCCTGTATGTCGGCCGCGTGTTTCACTGCTGATCTGCAGTTGAGTAGTGAGCATTTTAGGTTGGTTTTGGTAATGGTAGTGGAAGAGTGTGAGATGGGAACAAGTTTGAGGTTAGATTTATTGATGAGTCTGGGTTTGGTATATGGTAACCTTTGCGGTTGGGTGATAATGGTTTGAATCCTAACTGGAGGTGGGACTTGGTGGGTGGGATCATAAAGCAAGAGAAGGGAAAGGATATCTGTGGTCGAAAGGTATTCGACAAGCCTGTTGGGTCGGGTGGAGTGGTCTAGATTAGGTTTGCATCTCCATCTAGGTTGAGATCTGGAGTATGCACCATTAACTGTGGGAGGGCGAGTGGGAGAGGGAAGATTACAGTGCTGGTGGTAGATCGAAAGGTTTGACATATTGAGTTCTAGATTAGAGGTGATGCGTAGAAGACTAAGGATATCAGCCCACAACAACTGTATATCAGATTGTATAGTATCCAGCGTAGAATAGAGTAATGGGGTATTATTGTGGGTGGTGTTACGGCAGAGAAGTGATGGGGGAGGGGAGTTATCTAAAATATTGTATGTGACGGAGGGGTTCTTTGGTTTGGAGCAATAGTTAGTAGTCTTAGAAGTATCCCTACCTAAGGTGATGGGATTATGGTCAGACACCATAATGTGATGAGTGAGGGGATGCGAAGAGGAGAGGTCGTGGAGACAAGAGGTGGAGAGAATGTTGAGAGGCTGCTGTTCAGAAGTATTGATGTCAGAGAAGGAGCATGTAAAGGCTGAGGAAGTAGGAGACATATGGTTTGTGGAAGCCCCTGCATGTGTAGTGATAGTGGTTCGCTGACTGGGGGAGCTGTGTTTCCCAAGCTGAGAGGGAGCCGTGTTGTGAATTATTTCGTTATTAGGTTGGATATGAGGGTTGACTAGGTGAGTGTTGGAGGAATGGTCGGCGCCAATCCGAGTGGGGGTACTGTTCTGAGATGATGAGATATCAGGTATGGTAGTGTGGGCAACAGTCCGGGGCGAGCAGTAGGAGGACGAGTGGATAGGAATGGATGGGCAGTGTATGTTATTGGGAGGGGGATCCGTAGGTAGTTGGGATAGGTGGGGTGAGGTAAAGTCAGTGTTGAGTTTGTCCTTGAGGAAAGGGAAGACATTGTCAAAAAGTTCCAGGTTGCGGTTAGAAGACTGAATGAGCACTATGCCAGTATTATAGATGGAGATAGTCGCTTCTGCCTTGTAAAAAGGGGAGGGTGAAATATTTAGTTTGTGACCGTGAGGTATTTTCTTGGTGGTGGTGGGTTTGAGAACTGAGGATAGGGCCTTTCTCCACTGAGCACGACGAAAGGTGAAGAAGATAAGGTCATTAATTAATGTACCCTTGTTAATGCAAAAATAGTAATCGAGAAAGAGAGTTTCAGGATGAGATTTGAGAGCTTTGTGCTTGAAGGTTTTTGTCGCGTTTTTGGAAAGATTGGGGGGAAAGTCGAAATTAAACGAATTGCGACCAGCGAAGGACAGTGAGTGGTTCTGTCTAGCATCCTGTGGAGGTTCCATGATGCCGGGCAAAAAGAGGAGGAGCAAGGGAGAGAAGGCTGAGTATGGGAATAATAGTCAGATACCACACCGGGAGAGAATGGACGAGTATGGGAGCAGGAGACTGGAACCACACAGCTGGCTGACGAGACGCAAGCAGGAATGTGGGAAAAAATTAAAAGGGGTCCTATTTCAAATGTAAAGCTGGTGTGGTGGAAGAAGGCCTTATGTTGTTAACACAAAGTGGAAAGTGAGGGAAAATGTAGGGAGAGAGAAGGGCCATTAAGCTATCTTGCGAGGAATCAGGTAGGTGAGAGGAGGAGGGGGAAGGATATGTCTAGCACCAAAGAATAACGCGCCTTATCGCCTGTTTTTGTCCGGCATCGCAGATCTGGCTGGTCTTTGAGAATATCGCGAAGTGGTGTTTTCGTGTGTTTTTACACGGGAACGCCTATTCTGCATATCATTAGCGTTAATTGTCGCTCTCATCCGTGGCGATGTGTTTTGCGGCAGCTATCGCAGGAAAACTAGCGATGGTGGCAGTTTGCACCAGCTTGTGAATAGGGAGATAAGTCTATCGCCACTTTTGCGGCGCTAAAGTGCCGATAAATCGGCGATGTCTCCTTGAAAATATGCCCCATTGTGTGGTGTTTGCTGCCCGAGAGGACTTCCTAATTTTTGTCCAGATCTTGTTCCATAAGATAATGGACCAATTTATGTCTAAATCAGCTTCCCAAGAGAGTTCTATTTTTGCTTTGTCTCTATTAGTGGAAGAAAGAGTTAAGTGGGAATATATACTAGTAGCTTTAGGATGTAAACGAAGATAATTATACCAAGTAGTGTCTTTCAGAGGGGAAGAAGGACAAAGGGGAAGAAAGCGAGTTTGTGCTTCCTGAACCGCAGAGCATAGGACTGTAAATTTTCGTTGAAAGGAAGGGGGTAGTTGGAAAAGAGAATTTGCCTGCGAAAATATAAGGAACTTGTCAATTACAAATAATTGATGAACCCATATAAGACCCTTGTTTCTCCAAGTTTTCCAGAAAAAGGGTTTATTTTTAATTAGTATAAATTTGTTATGCCATATGGTGGAGTTAAGAAAGGAGTCAAGATCGTTCGGAATAAATTGAAGTGTAGAGTTCAATTATTTGCAAGAGTGTTTAAGAACTGGCGTAGACAATTTTTGAGGTTTGCGTGTAAAAGATAAATATTCTTGAAATGTAAAAGGGTAGAGGCATGATCTCTCTAAATCAAGCCAAAGTGGTGATTCTAATGATGAGTAGGAGACCCACTGAGATAGTTGTCTTAATTGAAATGCCTTGTGATGTTTAGGAAAATCCGGGAAATTTACACCACCTTCCATTTTTGGACGTGATAGTTTTAGTAATGACATTCTGGTTTTTCTTGTTCCATATGAAAGATATGAGAATGGAGTTAATCTTATTAAATAAATTATCTGGTATATTTACAGGGATGTTGGAAATAGGATAATGGGAGTCAACATCATCTTGATGGTGTCTAATCGACCCCACCAGGATAGATGAAGTGGATGCCATTTTGATGTGAGTGTGGATAATTTATTTATGCATTTGTCTAGGTTCAGAGTAATTGATGTTTTAATATTAGAGGTGAACCATAAGCCGAGGTATTTGATATGCTGAGGACTCCATGTACAGTTAGAAGTCCTCTTTAAAGGTGTATTTGGTCAAAGGT
This sequence comes from Calotriton arnoldi, assembly GCA_963921515.1. Lineage (NCBI taxonomy): Eukaryota > Metazoa > Chordata > Amphibia > Caudata > Salamandridae > Calotriton > Calotriton arnoldi. The sequence continues at coordinate 1,020,682 of CAWUFW010005112.1, forward strand.
AAGATTTCACATTTTGTGTTGTTTAATTTATAACCGGATACTTTGTTATAGCATATAACTTCTGACAGAAATGCAGGAAGTGCAGCCTGTGGTCATGATAAAAATAAAAGTACATCATCTGCATAGGCTGCTAGCTTAATGTGCTGAGTATCAGAAATGGAATGATTTTGACGAATTTTGGATAAAAAAGGTTCTAATGCTAAATTAAAAAGAAATGGAGAGAGTGGACAGCCTTGACGCACCCCTCTACGCAATGTGAAGTACTGGAAGGTAAGGCCGTTAGCAAAAATAGCAGCTTTGGGATCAGTATAAAGTAAGGAAATTAAAGAGACGATTTTTGGACCAAATCAGAACCATTTAAGTGTATGGAAGATAAAAGGCCAGTATACTCTATCGCGTCTAAGGCAATCGCTGCAAGTGGTTCTGAGAGATATGAAGACTTCGATAGAATATCAAAAAACAAGCGGGTGTAATCAGTGATATAACGTCCTTTGACGAAGCCCGATTGTTCCTTACCAAGTATTTGAGGGAGAAATGATTCAAGTGCAAGAGCTTTGGAAAATATTTTGTAGTCTACATTAACTAGGGAGATAGGTCTATAGTTTTGGCAGTAACGTACATCTTTTCCCTCCTTCGGAATAAGACAAACTAAGGCTTCTAAAAATGAACCAGAAGATTTATGCAACTCAGCAAAAGAAGAAATGAGGGTAAGCAATTTCGGGACGAGAAATTGGGAAAAATATAAATAAAATTCAGCCGTAAAACCATCTGGTCCTGAAGCCTTATCCTTCCGAAGAACCTTCAAAGCACTAAGTAATTGCGCTTGTGTAATATCGGTTTCAAGTAGTTCGAAATTTAATGTGGGGTCTACAGTTCTCTGAATAGTAGAAAGATACTGAGAAATGTCCAAATCTAAAAGTGTGTTCTCCGGTTGTATAAAGTAATTTATAAAACTGCACGAACTCATGTAATATTTCAGAGTCTTTGTATTTTGAAATATGATTATCTCCAATAATGGATTCAATCTGGGCTTTGTTTTGTTTGAGTTTGAGGTAAATAGCTAGCAATTTACCTGCTTTGTTTTGTCCACCATAGAATTTTGCACTAGTCTTTAGTAAATATAAAGACGCATTTTCTGTGGAGTCTTTATTGAATTGAATCTTCGTTTTAATGAGTTCTGATAGACAATCTTTAGATTTAGAAGTATAAAAGGAGTGCTCCAATCTCTTTATTTTAGAGAGGAGTTCTGCATTGAGGTTTTTAGATTTTTTCTTTTTGGTAGAGGTATAACCGATGATAAAACCCCGAGCGCCAGCTTTAAATGCATCCCACACCGTGTGAAAGGGGATATTGGATGTCTGATTATATCTGAAGTAGTCATGAAAAAATTGACAAATAAGGAATTAAAAGCAGGACCTAGGAGTAATGAATTATTGAAACGCCACCTTTTAGGATGAGTGGGCTGGGATAATATATCTAATTGAATCCAAACAGGGGCATGGTCAGATAGAAGAATGGGTCCTATTTCTGCTGTGCGTAGGGATTGAGAGACATTATGTGATATAAAAATGTGATCAATTCTAGATTGGGTTTCATGAGGCGGGGAAAAATAGGAATATTCCTGTAATGAGGGATTACACAATCTCCAGGCATCTATTAATTTTCGTTGTTTTATGGTCTGTAGGAAAGATTTATGAGCTTTGTTTGAGGAGAAAAAAACTTTGGATTTGCGATCTAAAAAAGGGTCTACCACCTGATTACAATCACCAGCAAAAATCAAGTTATCAGCTGGATGATTAACAAGAAACTGGGAAATTTGGGACCAGAAGGAAGCATCACCATTTCTAGGTGCATACACATTAAACAAAGAAATTGGAGTCCCTCCTATCAATAAATTAGTAAGCAACCACCTGCCAACGTGGTCGGATTCTTGGGAAACAAGCTTAACATTCAAAGCCTTATGACAAAGAGTTATGATTCCATTTCTCTTGCCATCTCCAGGAGGAAAAAAACATCACCTACCCAATTTTTTTTTAGTTTTAGTGATTCAGATTCCGTGAGATGAGATTCTTGTAGCAAGGCTATATTAACATCAAGTTTAGATAAATAAGACAGAATTCGCTGTCTCCTAATAGGGGTATTTAAACCTCTGACATTCCACGTTACAATTTTCAATGACATAGCATGTTTACTCTATAATGATATTGAAATGAACCAGCAATGACGTAAATGAAAACAATTTTAGACCATAAAATAAGCATGCACAATGTAAGCACAAAATTCAAAAAATTGAAATGAAAAGGAAGAGAAAGGAAGAAGAAAAAAGACCAGAACTGAGAGAAAGGATAGAAAAGAAGACATCTGATAGGAGAAAACAGGTAAGAATTTTCCAGAGTAAAGCTTGATGACTGCCATAAAAACAGAACAAAAAACATACCTACATATATTCCGAAAAACATAAGGGTGGGGGGGTGAGGCCACATGGACAAGATGGCACGCCCAGACTCCAGAAGGGAAGGCGGGAGACCCAACGAACAGATGACATGAAAAAGGGAAGGCTTTATGACATGAAGACGAAACCTGCAGAGAAAGAGCAAAAACATTATCAACTAACAACTTTTACCTACTATAAGCAATTACGCATCTTCAGATATGAAACAACATTAGAATGACTTTTACATTCGAAGGAAGACAGCCATGCAAGCTAAATAGTACTTCCTGATGAAGTATCCATAGTGACTGTTGTACAAGAGTTAAGAAAACTTTTCAGTGTAATAGGATCCTCGTATGTAGTAGTCTTATTATTATAAGTTACTTTGAATAAACAGGGATGAAAAAGGCCAAAGCGTGCATTAATAGATCGAAGAGCTGGTCTCAAGGCAAGGAACTCTCTGCGTCTGTCAGCCGTACTCTTTGTGTAATCCTGTAAGAAAAATATAGGGTTACCTGACCATAATACTCATCTGATAGATCTAGCTGCCGACAAGACTTTGAGAAGATCAGAATATTCAAAGAAATACATTATTACTCCTCTTGGTTTCTTTCCATTGGAAGCATTGACTCGCAAAGGACCCAGCCTATGGGCACGTTGAATGTTAAGAAGAGTTCCTTCTGGCAAGTTTAGAATTTTCGGAAGGAAGGATTTGAGGAAGGTTATGGGATCCGAACCTTCCGTTCCTTCAGGCAAACCATATAAACGAAGATTATTTCTTCTGTTTCTGTTTTCTAAATTCTCCATTTGTTTCAGAAGAGAAGCACCTTGGGACTGAAGAGCGCTAATCCCAGTAATGGATGAATCCATAGAATCAATCTTCTGTTCTGCCATTGTAAGCCTTTCTTCACTACATGACCAGTTGTCTGCGAGGGCTTGTAGTTTAGAGTTAGTCTCCTCCACGAATGGACGTAGAGCACAAATCTCTTCCAGAAAGAGATCCATGTAAACTGTAGAAACTTGTTTTGGAGGAGACGGTGGGTCTTTCTTCAGACGCGTGGTGGATGCCATATTTGAAATAGAAGGCATACTAATGTTGGATGAGGATGTGCCCCTAGGCAGGGAGGTCGTAGATTCATCCATTAGGGTGCCACGAGTGAGGAAAGATGCTCTAAATATGCGCTTATGAACAGATGTCGTTTGCAGAGGCTTCTGTTTTTTCAATCTTCCCATATGAGGAGACAATATATCAGCTGTAATATTGGTCGAAGGTAAGACCCGTGAGCTGACATATAATAGTGCTCAAATGAACTGAATAGCCAAATAAGATAAATAAAAATATAAAAATGTGGGTATCATGACGAGGCGAATTTTAAAATGGTAGTTAAGGTGAGGTTACGCATATTACCAATCATGGCATCAAATAAATAACCTTTAAGTTCAGCTGATATTGAGCCCAACACTCTCAAAGAAAGTCAATGAACACACATATTTTCTTATTATATGCAGAAGTTCCAAGATTATCCAGAAGAGGGAGATCTCCTCTCAAACATTCTCACATCAACTTCTGGTGGAGTACAAATTATACATAAAAAGCCCAAAAAGGAAGCGGAGCAGACAAAAAAGCCTTATCTTGAAGACATTGGTGTGGTACTACACTCTCCGGTACATTTAAATGAGCCTCCTCTCCGATGCGGTAAAATTTCCTCAACCGCTTATCTCCAGTCAGAAGGCATTACGCAGGTTGTAAATATGGTGGGCGTCTCCTCACGGGGAGGCGCTGTACCAAGGAAAGCAGAATTAAGTGGATGCGGGTTACAAAGCCGAAAGGGACTTACTGCATCGAGTTCCGCTTCATTTCCAAAGCCCGCGACCCGATTCTAAGCGGACTTCAAACCCTGCAGGAGTTGTCACTGCCGGCGGGTCCCGCGTCATCCCGAGAGAGCTACTCGGACGCCGCCATTATCCTCGGGCGCTAGCCACGCCCGCCTACTCTCTCATTTCTACCAGTTTCCTTTGCACTCATTCATATAATTGTCAAGATTGCATACATTCAACAACACAATGCAATCTTCACTACAAAACACAATGCAACACAACAAAATCTTACTATTGTATTTTATGCATGCATTACTGCAAGAGGCAATTCTACCTGAAACACAAAACAACATCTCATGTAAGGGTAACACAAGCTCACCTTTGGAACAGTGATTTCTTTTTCGTTTTTACTTTACAGTGCAGCCTTGTGTAAGATATATTGATGTATTGGTATGTTTTCAAACTACACATAGAGTGGGCGCCTGCACAGCTGAGAGAAGTATTACTCTCTCACCTCATACTATCTTTTTGTTATAAGTGCATTATGTACAGAAAGCTGTCATTTTTGTATTGATACTGCAGTAGGCTTTATAGTGCTTTTGTCAGAACTTGAGTGGAAGCAGGCCCATAAAATGCCTCCCTAATTGATTTTTTTCAATTTCACAGTTCAGGGGCGTCTAAACTGGCCAGCCCGACTATCACATCTTGGCTCCAGTCCACCCCCACCCACTTTGTTACCATAGCTCTTTTACTGTTGGGTTCCTGCACACACTGTCAGCTCGTCAAGCAGCTCCCATGATGCTGCCCTATTGTGCTCCACCACAGAGTGCCCGCCAGGCACATAGTTGTACACATCTCAGCACCTGGCCCGGTGACTCTTCTGAGAAGCTGCATAGTGGCTCATGAGTGGTGTCTCTCCTCCTGACTGGCACTCCTGTTTGTTCTCTAACTCTGGCCCCGTTGGCTGCTACAAAATTATCACCAGCACCACCTCCCGCTCACCCTGCCCCCTACACCTCTCATCACATTCTTCTCTCCATAATCAGTCAATGTATTTTCCTTTCAAAATGATTTGGTAATATTGGCCGTATGTAAGTAAAAATGCCTCATTTATGTTTTAAAATTAAAGTCCCACTTTTCTATCCTCTTAAAATTGTGCTGGTCACTCATATTAATAGAACTGTAAAGATAGTTTATGCTGGTACATATTTTCATCAATTAATGTTCATATCTGACAATGTTTTTTTTCCTGGTAGTTTTCTCTCCATATGTAGAAAGAGCCAGGGCTCATTTTAGACCTGTTCCCTGCCCATTGCATTGAGTAAACCATTAACAAGACATGCTAACATGATGTGAGATGAGAGGTAATAGATCGTAATTGGATCAAGTAATTGGAACCCAATCCATAGACAAGCGTTAACTGGGTTTCCACTCCAGGAATTGATAACTGATTCTCTGCAAAGCTTCTATCCTGTATATTTGTGAATGAGCAATAAAATGGTTTTCTACCAAAGAATGTAACATTTTCTTGTTGTGCTGTTGTGCATAATTACACCTTTTCTTTTAAAAAGATTTACTTGTGCATTTATTTCAATTCTTTTCTATCGGAAAGAGCTCTTTTTAAACAACAATTTAGAGACTGGAAATTTTCTGCATTGTGTATATTTCTTAGGAAAGATCGTATTTCAAAATTGAGGTTATAGTTCACAGTATAATAAAAAACATGAAGTCTTCTCTTCTAAAGATGTAGTACAGTGTACAAGTCATGGCTCTCTATACTTCCCGTTATAACAGAACATGGGCCAGATGTATCAATATTGGGAATAGCGATTACCTAATTAGGTAATCGCTATTCCTAATGTATAGTTTCATTTAGTGATTCCTAGTGGGTCGCAAATCAACCTACCTCATGAATATTAATGAGGTAGGTCGCAATTTGCGACTTATTAGGAATCGCTAAAATCACAGGGATGGTGGCCTGCTGGGTTCAGCAGACCGCCATGTCCGTGATTGCTTTTAAATAAACCAATCATTATTTTTAAATGCAGCCCATATTCCTTAAAGGAAAACAGGTTGCATTTAAAAAAGAAAAATGAAAAGTTTTCTTTTCATTTTTTAAGAGCAGGCAGTAGTCCGTGGGACTACTGCATGCTCTGAAATTTTTTTTTTGCTTCCATTCCCAAAGTGGAAGGAGTCTGTTGGGGACCCCTTCCCATTCAAATGGGTTGCCACCTACTTGAAGTAGGTGATAAAGTGTGAATGTTTTGCGACTGCATTTTGGTCGCAAAACATTCTTACATACTGCTGCGATTTGGTATTAGGAAGGAGCGCCCTAAACACGCCCCTTCCTAATAACGAATCGGTATGGATTCGCAATTCCAAATTGCGATTTGGTAACATTACCGAATCGTAAATTGGAATTCATAAATACCAAATGCATTTTACCATTCGCAAACGCCCCGATTCTCCGAATAAGGCTGTTTGCGACCAGTAAAATGCATGATACATATAGCCCCATATCTACGCTGAACTACTGAAATGCCGCCTACTGTGATCTACCAGCTAAACTATCAGCAAATTGAAAAGGGTTTATAATCATGCCGCTTAACTCATACTGATTATATGCCAAATTGAGCACATCACCACAGTACTGAAAGCTCTACACTATATATAAAACCATGAGCACAGTTCAAAATCATGTGCATTGCACACAAGGCCTTGGATGGAAAGACACCAAACTAGTTCCCTGAACCTGCCTGCTATTCAACCAGATACATTCTTGCAGCTTTGAAGGAGATATATCCACTGTCAAAGCTTTACCCTCTTAAACTCTCTCTGCTCCACCTAGAATTTGAACAGGATTTCCTGAATTTCAGAAAAGATTAGAAAACTTACTTGTTCCTGAAGATGTTCTTCTGCAGCATACAATGATGTGTTTATGACAAGCATTACAATGCACCTACAGCATCACTGTGCTTAGATTCAAACACAGTAGACATCTTTCTTAATGCTTTGTAGAAAACATTCCCTTCATTTACACTTTCTGTGGTCAGAAACAAATGGAAAGTGGTATTGAGTCCCATACAAAAAAATAAGCATTTTCAAACCCAATAGGTGTGGAGTTGGACACCAAACTTTTGGCTTTGTCAATGCTTATCTTATTATAGTTTGTGCAAAATAGCCCTCATAAATAAAAAAAAATATTGGCTAAAAGGAAAAAAAATGTTTTGCTTTAAAAAGAACACATTGCCATAGTATTCCCTGCACTTAAGGGAACTACTTTGTATATGGATGTGCACCTTGTAAATACCCAGAATGCCATCCCTTACAGTAAAGTTAGCTGATGGCTGAGTTGACTGACCTATTGCCCCATGCTGTATGCTCTAGAGGGTAAAAGAAAAATATGAATGATGCAATAAAGACCAATGGATGAAGAGGGCTGACTGAAAGGCCCTATAAGTATGTTGCGCATATAATTTTAGCACAATCAAAGGGTCTTGGCTATTGCTAGACCAGAAAATAGGTACAGTTTCATAAAGATGCACAGTGGAACGTATAACCAGTTGAACCTGTACACATTGTCAGCTGACTGCCCAGGAATATCACTGGTAACTAATCAAGAAAACCACAGAAACCTTGTGATAGCCAGCCAGGAATACTTTTGGAAACTGCATCAGCCACATAGGATATTCCCTTACCATCAATCAGATAACCCCCACCCTTCACAAACCTAAAAATCACATTCGAATTGTCCAAGAACAAAGCAAAACTTGAGCATCATTCCCATGCTGGTTTACATTCTGTTTCCATGTCTCAATATTTTTTGGCGGCACGTAATGTAATTTACAATGGAACTTCTTTCCATATGCTAAATGAGGATTGCCTACCTCATTTATATATTCATTAAAAACTCATTTCTGTGATGATTGAATTAATTATGGATTTGTGGTTGTATAGTTTAATTTTGAAAAGTATATGTATGCTCCACATTGATTGTTCGTTGTCTTTTGCACCACCTTTGTATGCGTTTAAAAAAAGAAATCCGAAGGCATTTACTGATAGCTATTTATCTAGCACTCAAATTTGTACCAGATTATTTGTTGAATATTTTGAATTGTGCTCTACAACGGTGATGGGTGATGCCTGTGGTTTGTTTTTGGACTCTACTATAGAATTTACTTTTATTATTGTCTTTTATTGTGCCGAATATCAATACCTGGTGGCCAGTGCCAGCGGGAGCTCAAGATGGGCTCTAGTGGCAGTTTGGTACCTGACCATGGTCCCTTTAAGCAGAGTCCCCTGTTTGAGTACCCTGGGTACTGAGGACTGTAACTGAGTATCCCGGTGTGAAAAACTAATGAATGTCAATTAGGGATCTCCAGAGGTTGCAAATGCGACCCTCCAAGGCTACCCGTTGTGACCCCTGCCATCTTGTTTGTGACTCTTCAGCAAGCATAATCATCACTCACTTCTCACCCTTGTTTTCAGCCTCCTGGGGCCAGCCAGCCAGTGCTTACATGGACTCAATGGTTATTTAAAAAAAAAAAAAAATGAACACCACATAACCACCCCTTAGTGGTGTGTTTGAGCACCATGTGACCACCCCAGTGATGTATTTGCTCACAGGGCCATCAATCTGTAGTAGCGCATGAAAGCAATACCAATGAAGGCCCTTGTATAATATCACACCAATCATATCACTATGTCCTGCCCTCGTGCTCTCCACTCACCTCCCTCACCTCATCACACACCACAGCCTCTCCTCCTTCTGAGTCATCAGAAGACCTTGTGGTAGTGCTATCTCTCTGAGGCTGTGCAATGCATGTGCATTGTGCAGATGCCCCCTGCCCAGGCCAGCAGTCTAGCCAAGCCCGGGCCCAGGTAGAATCCGAAAGCAACCAATCGCCAGTGGTAGTAATTGATGGGCCTGGCTGCCTCGCATAATTATTTGTTCTGCCCTGCCTGGCCCCTCACATTCATCCCTCTCCTCCTGCGTTAGTTTCCCTCACTTTGGCCAACATCACATGTCAGATGAACAGTGTTGAGTGAAGGTTAGAAACAGTTCCCCATAAACAGTTGTCCCTGACACCCAGGGTCGGATTGGTAAACTGGTCATTCGGGCAACGGGCGGAGGGCCAGTGCCTGAGGCCAAGTTGTGTGCTGTTTTTTTTATCCAGTGGTGAGCCCATTTTAAAAGGTTTCATGGTGAGCTATCCTGTATTGTCTGGCGTTGCCAGAAGCTATGTGGTGCATAAGCATGCTCTCTCAAAACTTTCAGCAGGAACAGACAAAATCTTGTAATCTCCCCACCTGTTAGATGGGCTGGCAGCTTCCTTACATGTCCACTGCTGGGCCGTCCCATTTGTGTATGGGGCTGGCTTCGGCCACCCATGGACACAATAATATGTGCAGATTGATGCTGGCGAAGGGAGGGAAATGAGTAGGACCAGCATCGCTGAAGCCCATCTTCGAAGAGACTATAGACTGATTTACACATGCATGATTCATTGGCTCTGTATTGTGGGTGACGTAAAGTGCTCTGACACCCGACACCACTGGTATGAGTTGCACTATAAAACAATGAAATGCAAGTGAGAGAGGGGCCAACAAAGATTGTTGCACTGGGTGCCACAAGCGCTAAAGCCGGCCAAGCCTCAAACACCATGCACGTTACACATACATTTATAAGTCAATTATGCATATACTATCAAGGAGACCAAAGGAAATAACACCTCTTTTGAATAATTATTTTTTAATGTATGTTAAGTTGCTGTGCTTCCCTTGAATACACCCAGGTGGTGCTGGTGAGAGATGCGGTAGCGAGAAGCCACAAAAACATTTTTGACATACAACATCTCTTTTGGCTTAAAACTCTCACCACACCCATCTGCGGCCCATATCTTTTAATTAGAACTGGTTTAGCTAAAACATATATATTTTTTATTTTCAAAACATTTAATATTAAAAACACCCAAACATTCCACATTTTAAAGTCTGTGCAAGATGTCTCCTATTAGTGTGTTTCAGTAGAAACATGTGCCCTTCCACCAGGTTTCAAAGAAGCATTCGATTAAGAAGAAAAAGCTGCAAAGAGCCATTTTCACCCTATTCCTCACTATATGAGGCTGGCAATATCGTTCATGTGACCCCTCCCCTGCCCCACCAGCACATGATAGACGTGGGTTGGGATCCTGAGCAGCATCGCTGGAGCCCAGGTGTGGTGGGTCATTTTACAATTTCATCTCCTTGCTGGATCCGGCTTTATGTTGCCCTTGTCCCTGACCCATCAGGCTCTCTGCACATGTCCTGCAACAGTGCTGTTTCTGCAAGCCCACGGACCCAACCTTAGGAGTACTTGAGGAGGAGCAAAGAGGGAGAAATAGGAGAAAACTTAAAAAGTGAGGCAGCAAAGAAAGGGTAGAGGAGAATTGGAGAAGAAGAGATAGAGCAGGGAAGGTATGTAATACGAGAGAGAAATAGACAGAGATAGGACTATGAAAAGAGTATGAAGCACAGAAAGACGCGAAGATTCGAAAGAAAGTGCTAGATGGAAAGAGTACAACTGCGGTAAAGGAGCGGGCAAGAGAAAGGAGTACCATAAATGAGTGGAAGAGAAATCTAGAAAATACAAACAGTGAAAAAGTGAACAGAAAGAAAGAGAAGTAGTGAGAGCAATGGTGGTGAAAAGGTGAGAAGTAGAGAATTTTGTGTGAGCACATGCAAGGAAGAGGGAGAGTGAGAAATAAGAGAAAGAGGAGTGAGGCTATGTGCCTCACTAGCTGTGCTTACTGGGGGTGTGCAACTGGTCTGCTTCAATTGTTGGTGATTCAAGTTTTGCTGCTGGGACTAGACTTGATACTCTTACCTGTTTATCTGTAGTGTGTATTTGTAGAGGATGGCCAAGTGCTTTCATATAGCACTTCACTTTGTATTTTTGTAAGCACTGTCTGTAGAAGTGTCACTTTCACCAAATTGAAAAGTACTCAATATTCCAACCTCAGAAGGATGCTTTAGTTTTGCCTTTATTAGAACACTTAACCTGCAGGTCACAGCAGATGCCATCAGCAGTTGCAACTCATTGAACACTCTTGCAGTAGCACGCCACTTGTAAGAGAGTCAACGTATTCTTGGAGCCTTCGTGGGTCTACACCGACTGCTGCTTATGTCCTAGAGTTCAGCAGTCCATGATGAAACTGTTCAATTACATACCCCTTTGATACATTATACTTTTGTTCTCAGAGGAAACACCCTGTTACCCCATTTTTCACCGTCTCCTAGATTTGCTTGGATTTTTAACCCCTTCCTCTGCAAATGCCAGTCCAGTCAACTCTCATGCTTTGTTTGCCTCCTCCCTTTGTGCGCCTGTTTCATATTCTATTTTTGCTAAGCATCACACAGCAACCCATATGTATTCATGCTTTTCCTTAGTTTCCACTCCACACTCCCACAACCCTGTCCCTCGCTCTCCCATTTAACATTCCAGCACAGCCACTGTCCTTGTAGCACTGCTTTTGATGGTTACGTAGCCCAAATGTAGGGATTTCTTCTGTGCACACTTCTCTATCCCTCCCACTCCCTATGTTAATCTCACTTCCTCTTCCTTACAATCCCATTAAGTTCAGGAGTTTAAAAACTGTTGGAAGCTAAGCCCATTTTTTTCTCAACCATTACCCAGGATTCAATTCCAGGTCCAGTGATTTACTTAAATCAATTTTCACATAAATATGTTAATTTTAGTCTAAGAGGAATGTCTTCAATTTTTAAGTTGAAGCCTACCAGTCTGGCTTGCTAAAGACATCTTGGGAACATTTAGGAAGCTTGCCTGGGAATGCAGTACACCTGTTGCTTATTGTTGGCTTTGTTGTTTGTAACTCACATTTTCAGACTTTCTATGTGCTGGCTTTATTTGTTTTAGGCTTTCCAGGTTCATTTTGTCCCTCCCCAGGAGCAACGCTTTTTCACACTACTTCTCCTTGTATTCTTCCAGGAGTGCTCCTTTCTGTAAACAGGCCAGTAAATCTTGTTCTTATCTTGTCACATTTGCTGTACATTCAAAGACAGAGATCAAATGTCAGACTCTGTCATCCAAGGAGCTTGGTGTTTACTTTTCTCACTCTGACTTCAAAGTGAGAGGATTTATGTGGCAATCTTGCGGGATACTGGGGTTAGAAGAAAGGCCACTGCACTCCACACAAATGCACCCAATGCAAATACACTCTACCCTACTCTGCATGACTGCACTTTATGACACTCTACTCTGTAACACTGCATTCTCCACCACTGAACTCTCTGCCACTCTACTCTGCACTACTGCGCTCTACGCTACTGTGCTCTGCAGCACTTGACTCTACGCCAATGCTCTGTGTGGCACTCCACTCTATGCCACTATGCTCTATTCTTCACCACTCTGTGCCACATTACTCTACCCTACTCTACTCTACACCACTGCACTCTACACCACTGTACGCTACGCCACTGCACTCTATGCCATTGTACTCTGCACCACTCCACTCTGCACAACTGCACCCTATGACACAGCACTCTACTATGCACCTCTCTAATTAATGCCACTGCCTTTTACAATGCTGCATTGTACCCCACCGAAATCTATGCCACTATACTCTGCAACACTCTATGCAAATGCACTCTACACCAGTCCACTCTACTCTACGCCACTCCACCCCACTATACTCCACTCTATGCCACGTCACTCTACGCTACTGCGCTCTACACTGCACCACTGTACTCAAAACCACTGCACTCTATGCCATTCTAGCCTGCACTACTCCACTCTAAGCCACTTCACTCTACTGTGCACTACTCAACTCTAGGCCACTTCATTCTACTCTGAAACAATATAATCTACGCCATTTAAATCTACTCCACTCTACTCAACGCCACTCAACTCTATGATACTGCATTCTGTGCCACTGCACTCTAAGCCACTCTACTCTACTCTACCACACTCTATTCTATGTCACTGCACTCTATGCAACTGCACTCTATGCCACTGCACTATTTTCTGCACCACTGTAGTCTATGCCACTGCTCTCTATGCCACTCTACTCTACATCACTGCACTCTAAGCCAATTTAATCTATGCTGCTCTATACCACTGCACTTTATGACACTCTACTCTGTAACACTGCACTCTCCGACACTGAACTCTCCATCACTCTACTCTGCACTACTGCAATCTATGCCACTGCGCTCTGCAGCACTCTATTCTATGCCACTGCACTCTACATCACTCCACTCTATGCCACTGCACTCTACATCACTCCACTCTACCCCACTGTACTCTACTCTGTACCACTCTAAGCCACTGCACTCTGCGCCACATTACTCTGCACCACTCTACACCACTGCACTCTATGCCACTCTACTCTACTCCACTCAACCCTACTCTGCACCACTGTATTCTGTACCACTGAACTCTATGCCACTCAACTCTGCACCACTTCACTCTGCACTTCTGCACTCTACACTTCTGCACTCTACGCCACTTCCCTCTACTGCACCAATCTACAACACTGCATTGTATGCCACTGAATTATATGCAGCTGCACTCTAAATCACTAGACTCTGCAACACTCTACATCAATGCGCTCTACACCAGTCCACTCTACTATACACCACTCCACCTCACTGTACTCCACTCTACACTCTACACCACTGCACTCTACTCTGCACCACTGCACTCGACACCACTGCAATCTGTGCTACTCTACTCTATACCACTCTACTCTACGCCACTGACCTCTCTGCAGATGCACTCTACGCAATTGCACTCTACCACACTCTACACTACTGCACTCTATGACACTCTACTCTGGAACACTGCACTTTACATCACTGAACTCTACGCCACTCCACTCTGTACTACTGCCTTCTATGATGCCAATGCAGTCTACACCACTCTAGTTTGCATCACGCCACTCTGCACCACTGCACCCTATGCCACTGCACTCTACAGCACTATATTCTACTCTGCACCACTCTATGCCACTCTACTCTGCACCACTCTAGACCACTATACTCTGCACCACTATATGTCACTCTACTCTGCACCACTCTATGCCACTGCAATGTATGCCCTTCTTCTCTACTCTGCACAACTGCACTCTACACCATTGTAACCTACACCACTGCGCTCTATGCCACTGCACTCCCCTATGCAACACTCTAATCTATGCCACTGTACTCTATGCCACTATATTCTGCAACACTCTAAGCAAATGCACTCCACACCAGTCTACTCTACTCTACTCTACACCACTCCACTGTATGGCGCTCTACCAGTCGTTGTCTGTGCAGGTAAGAGAGGTGGGGCGGTGGGGCCGAGTGGGGGGGATTTCGACAGACGATGATGAGGGACAATTAATTATTTATTTAATGTCCCCTCATCATCGTCCATTGAAATCCCCCCCACTCGGCCCCACCACCCCACCACTCTTACCCGCACGGGCCACGGCTGCACTCTATGCAAATCCTCTCTATGCCACTCCAATACAGGACACTCTAAGCAACTTCACTCTATGACACCCTAGTCCACTGTTCGCCATTCCACTCCACGACACTCCAAGGCTCTCGTATCTACACCACTAACTTTTAGCCATGCTAAACAGCAGCCACACTGGTGTACAACATGGCTAAAACACATTTGAAAAGCCAGTAGCTCTTGCATAGGCAAGACCTATTGGCTTTGCCAATGCTTTTGACATTTATGGTTCTCCAACTCAATTTTCTGACAGAAACATGGTGATGTTTCTGATGTCTTGTAACATTTGCTTACTTTTAGTATTTTATCCGAAGTTAACTGTCCAAAAATATGTGTTCAGGCTTAGAGCTGAATTCCTTCTTACAACATCATAATTCTCCAATAACCTGTGGTCATCATTTTGGTAGAGCACCTCTACTTGCAATGGTTACCTTGAAAAGATGATGGGTAAATACCTGAGCTTAGGAACGCGAAATGGGGGTTGTCTTACCTAAAGGGGTTGGAAATCACAAATCTTTTCAATGGATGTTTCCTGAAGCCTCTGGCCTACATCTGATGGAGAATGAACTTACATTCAGGAAGCACCTAAAAGCCTGGCTGAATTTAGCTTAGTCTTTATCCGAGAAGGATGCACTGATGAGCGTTGATTGTCAGCAGTGTTGTGGATGCTAGAGCTGGGAAGCCTCTGGGTAGCCATGCACTTTATAAATCCCAATAGAATAGAATAGAATAGAAATAAACAAGAACCTGTAACTACTCTACCTTGTACTGGCAACCCTCACTCGCAGTTATCAAACCAGACAGAAACAAAGCTTTAATCCCACTGAACCGTATCTCTTTATTAACCCATCCGTGGGTCCAAAGTTAAAGAGTCTGAAGGGGCTGTGGCTACTTCCAGCATACATGGACCTGAAACTAGCCCTAAGTCCACATGTGTACACTCCCATGTCTATTTGGTGAGTTGAGCAGCTGTAATTATAACTGCAGCTGAATACCCAGCTGTATCTTTAAAACAATTTTAGTTATTGTGAAGCAAATGGGGGAGGGGGTAACGGGTCTCCCCTTTTTGGGGCAACTGACAGGCACATTACTTCTGTACTTGTTTCCTTGTCTCTTGGTAACGGCCCTTTCTTACTAACTAAGGAAAGTCTGACAAGCGCCCTAACATACTCTTTCAATCAATATCGCATTTACAATATATTCTACAAAATATTAATCCAAAGAAATGTCTTACCCATTGCAATCTTATTTTCGTTTAATAAATACGTGTTCAATATGTGTCATCCGTTGTACTCAACATTAGCTAGATTGAGCTATTAGTGTTTGGAATTTGATGGAAAGCACCAAGAGATACTGTTTAAAGAACAATTTCCTGTTACCATGAGGGCACCATTTTCTCATTGAGACAAAGGCAGCAAAGATGATTTATAATTTTGCTTATTTCATCATCTTTCATTGGTTTTAATCTCCATAGTCAGACGTACTGTTAAGCCAATATCAAGGTTTCACAGATCCAATTGTTTTATGTGGTGCCCAGCTACCCTTTGTGTGTATATCTTACCATCTTCGACTAAGAGGATACAAGAAGCATGATGCTTCTATCACAACATGTCAGTGCAATTCATCAGATCGCACCCCCGTTTGATTATCTTGTACAACTATTTTGTGAAAGAAATGTATAGGGTGGTAAACTCTGATCTCATTGAAAGCCAAAAGGTACATTCTAGCCACCTCTGTAACGCACACAGGGCCACCTAACGCAGCAGCTGCTGGTCTTGATAGCAGGCTACTGTTGTTCTTTCCGCCAATTGCTGGGTCCTGACAAATATTCGGCAAGCTTTCGAAAAGGTGCAAGTTTGCTAATAAACTTTTGTTTTTCATCACAATGGAATGACATTTTACCGATTTAGTCTTTCTTTATACTAGAGTTTTGCTGTTGCGAGTTTCACAGTATTATACCAAAAGACGGTATCTGGTAGATAGAAGTAACATGTGCCTCCCATCATGCGCGTCTCCAAATTTACTAAATTCCCCTTTGTGGCATATCTTTCCAAATGTGGTATGTGGGAGTGTTAATGTAGACCGCCGGAGTCCCAAATCTTTGAGAGTAACAGATGGCTTATTGAAGGAATTTCTCAAGTGAGATACGCCATGCTGATGCTCCGTACACTGTTCTGACTTGCTTGACACATTTTGACAGAATACTGTGTGTGTTTTACCATCATTGATGGCTGAGTGGCATCGCGTGACATTATTTGACAGTAGACTAGATAGTCATTAGGTTTTCTTTTATTTTTAACAAAACAAAAAAGGTATTTTATTCTTTCACTTCCTCAGATGGAACACATTTAATTCCTGTTTCCTGGCAAGCTGGTGTGTTTATTCACTACACCTATTGGCAGTTTGTTTGTGGTAGACTAGGCTTTCAGCATTTGGCAGCAGTGGCAAGTTAATCAAGAAGCTGTTAATAAGTCACGGTTGAGACAACAATCACTGACACATTCCCTTTTTGGCTTCATCTGAGAATCCGTGTAGTCATTTTAAAATGCCCAAACCAGATCTTCTCGATTACCATCTTATTTACGGTGTTAGAGGACACAATTTATGAACTTGCAAGTACAGCTTGTTGATACAATTATGTGTATTACAGAAGAGATCAATTGAGTGTGCTCTTCATTCATGTTATTTTATTGGTTGTTTTTGTATAACACTTACTGTCAGACCCTTCTACTGGGCCTCAACAAATGGGGCCGGTGGGGGGTGTGTGGGGGTGGGGGTCGGGGTAGGGTTCAAGTCATTTCCCTCTGATGACCCAGAGTTCATCCTACTATGGATCTGCAAACTAGGCCAAATACAACCCTTCAGCACTTGACTATCATTTGTAGCGATGATGATGGTGAGCACTCACAGGCTTCTTAGGGAGGAAGAGTGGGTGTGCTTGGGATCAAGACTCAATAAACACACATTAGCATCATAATTGACTGTCCAACCCAGTGCCTGACTTTAAAAAAGAAAAGTACTCTAATGCACACTAAAACTAATACTACTTACACAAGAATGCACAATTTTCAGTCCTACCCTGGTGCTGGAGTAGGCCTACGCCTATACCCACTATTGGCCTGAGTCCCCCCCTTATGGTCCTGGTGGTTCCCTCCCTGTGTGAATATGTACTGTAATTACACTCAGGTGCAGATTACTCTAATTAATGCACTTAGGGCCTGATTATGAGCTAAGGCCTTATTTACCATCTCTGATAAATAACAATACCACGGGGTACGTTATTTATTGAAAGAGATAAATAACACCTATTTTGAGTTCGTGGGGGAATAAAATGCGGATTTTGGTGCTTAATGCGCCAAAATCTGCATGATACTTTATGTACCTTGTTTCCTCTGTTAATTTTCGGCAGGTTTGACCTGCCAAAATGTATTATTGATGGTTGGGTTATTTAACACATCTGATAATTATCGGATGCGTTAAGTACCTTCAAACTCATAATTCTGACCCATGCGTAACTGTAGTTTACACATGGGTCGGAATATTACGAGGAACCCGTAATCAGGCCAACTGTCTCTTAACTCACTGGTTCCCACTCAACTAGTCTCTGAGTGCACTGTCTCTCACCCAGCATATCTTTCAGTCTGCACTAAGTCAGCACTTCCAAGTGGCTGCCTTGATCCTTCTTGGTTCGAACACTTCTCCTCTTCTGGGCTGAGTGCAAGCCAGAAGTTCTTGCCAGTCTCCTTGGCAGTTGTGTCTCTTGATGGTGTGGCTGCTCAAGCAGTCAGTGCTGGATATCTTTGGGGTACTTTGTGCAGCCCTTCTTGGGCCGATCAGGTTCCAATTGATGCTGCCATGCCCAGATCAGCTCAAGCAGGAGGTAAGACTCTGAACAGGACTTACATGTAGGCTGGGGACCATGGATGAGTTAACCCCGCTGTCTCAGGTCAGGCCATGATTCCCAGCTCAGCCACAGTGTTTCAGGTCATGCTGCAGCTTCACAGTTTGAGCGTAGCAGCTCAGACAATGCCGCAGCTTCACAATTTGGGTGCAGCTGGTCAGGTCATGCCATAACATTGCACTTCAGGCACAGTAACTCAGGTCATGCAACAAGTTTGTGACTCCCACTACAGGTGAGCATAACTTGCATAGTTTGCTGTAGTAAAATTAGGGCCTAATTACAGCAAAATTACATAAGATTATGCAGAAATATGTGAGGGGCTTAACCCAACATTTACCATTTAGGCCCAAATAGACCAGAGGAAGCATTTTGTGCTTAGAGAATAGCACTAAATGCAACAGAACACGCGCAGCAGCAGTCAGCAGCCCCTCGCTACGTTTGTAGTTCTTGGGCTCCTGCTGTAGGATTTTTGGGCCAAATTACTCATAATTGTGTGAGCGTGCATAATCGAATAATGTTGTGTAATTTCATGTCAAAATAGTTACACAAAATTACTGAAAGTACTCTGGCATAATTAAAATTTTGCCCAGGCCTAATTCCCACCTGGAATCGCAATGGAGACCCACCGATGCAGTTCATGCAGATCGCTTTCCATAGTGTTCCACGCCTGCATACCAGGGTCATGCTGCACCTTGTATGTGTGGGACAGTTAATCCTCCAGCAGGGTTGGCAGCCTCCTTCTCTCTCTCAGCAGGCAGGCTCTGTGCACGTGAACAGCTTGTCTGCAAGGACTAGACTGATGTGATGTCCCCTCATCTCTAGTAAACTGGCTGTCAGGCAGACACTAGCTCTGGTTTGCAGTACTTTTCAGAACTCTCACATTCTCGATCATAGAAAGCTTGCAATCGGAACAGCAAATGGGTCTGTGGGTCCCACTTTTATACACTAAAAGCAGACAGTAGATGTGTGTCCACTGTCTGCACTTTCTGACCTGGCTTGAAGTGGTTCTGTGTTTAAGTGCCCCTTCCAGGTTGCACCCCAGCTTATCCTTCTTTGTTGAGTGAGGTCTCTCATAGCAGGATAAACTCCATCCTGGAGAACCCACAAAAGATTCACAAAGAAGATTGCGCTTACCGCGCCCATTGTAGTCATCCAAATTTAATGAGTGTGTTCAAGGAAAGACAAAAGTCCGTCTCACCTAAGGGGTCATCTTCACCTTGCACATCAGAATCTGCATTTATACCCTTGACTCCCACCATCTACCAAATAGAAGCAGTTCAGTAAGACTATAATCAGCAGCTCCATGCTCAGGAGAGGGCTAGCCACCTTGTTTCCTCTCCCCTCACTTCACTGTCTAGGTCTTCTCCCTCTAGCTTCAGGAATGGAATGTCAGCAGTATGCTTCCACTATCTGTGGAAACAACCTTATCTCTATCTTCTGAAAAAGGCTAGGCAAGGACATCCAAAATTGATTCCTCCAATGGGCCTCCTTTACTCTGGTACACTACCAAACATCATGCATTTTCCACGAAGGCCACATACACAGAACATTCACACATACTCTTAGGATGTTAGTGCTAGGACCTTGGTAAGCGCATTGAAGCTGAACTTTACACGAGTGGGGTTGTAGGCGTCCACTCTAGTGACACATTTGAAAAGGTCTGTTCACAACTATGAATTCAGAAAACACTGTAGACTGCCACTCTATTTGCTAAATCCATGCCAGAGAGAGTAGTCCAATAAGGGCACACTTGGTACGACCCTTCAGCTCACAGGCAGTCCCAGAACATCACTTAGATCAAAGGAAAGACATAGGCCTCTGAGCACACATCAGATTAGTGTGAGGCTAGGGCCAAAATCAAAACCCAGACAGCCAGATACATGCAGTTGATACTAAGGGTAGGTGTTGGAAGCCGGAGTCCCAGTCCCGCACCACTGTCACCAAATGCGAGACCCGGGACTCCTCACTCAACGTTAGGCCAAGTAAGGACACCGTTTGAGATAGCCCTGCTCACCCCCTTAGTAGCTTGGCACGAGCAGCCAGGCCTATCTCCAAGGCACGAGTGTACAGTATGTGCAACCACACTCACAGCAACCCACTGGTGACACCACAAATGGACTCCACACGAGTTTGATAAAACAAGTATAAACTTTATATAAAAAGATATACGATCAGACCACACAATACAAAAGCCAACATATACTAAAGGGTAATATTCGTTCCGGCTGGTTGGTAGGTTCAAATCCCAACCACCGCTTTCAAAATGCTATGCTGGTCACAATGCTAGAATCACACACGTTGCAATGGACAAACA
Organism: Calotriton arnoldi; assembly: GCA_963921515.1. Lineage (NCBI taxonomy): Eukaryota > Metazoa > Chordata > Amphibia > Caudata > Salamandridae > Calotriton > Calotriton arnoldi. The sequence goes on from CAWUFW010005112.1 coordinate 1,041,647, forward strand.
ATAGTGCGCTGCGTAATGATACAATCCTGTGCTGGGCAAAGGAGAAATAATACAATGCGTAACGATACACCCCGGTACCTTGCAATGGGGGAAATAATGCAATGCGTACCGCTACAATCATGTACTGCGCAATGAAGGAATAATGCAATGCGTCACACCCCAATCACGTACTTTGCAATGAAGAAATAATGCAATGCGCACCGCTACAATCATGTACTTTGCAATTCAGGAATAATGCAATGCGTAGCTACAATCATGTACTTTGCAATGAAGAAATAATACAATGCGGGCCGCTACAAGCCTGTACTTTGCAATGGTGAAATAATGCAATGCGTAGCGCTACAATCGTGTACTTCGTTATGCAGAAATAATGTCAGGCGTCATAAGAAAGTCTGGCAGTTCGTTAGCAGCAATATTGGCAATGTGTATTACAACAGTCAGCCTCTTCGATAACAGTTGCCCCCCACACGTATCAACGATGACATAAAGTACAGCTTCTCACTCTGGCACCTGTACTGCCACTCCTTTGGTCAGTACGGGCCCCAATCTGAGCCGAAGCAAAGGCTCGCGTCGCCAGAAGGACTGAGAGGCCGAGAGAGTGTCCCTCCGAGCCCGCACCCTGCCCAAGCAGTGATCCACGTTACCTGGGGGCGCGACCCCACTCTCCTCTCCTCCTTCAGCGAACTGGGCCTTCCGTGCAGAACTTTCTCAATCGGCCTCAGCGGCTCGGCCTGGCAGCTCAGCTCCTCCGGGGCTGCCGGTCCCCGGGCCGCGATTGTTAGGAAGGTCTCAGGCGGCCGCAGGGCACACGTACCCCAAGCCTCTGAGATTACGTTACTCCGGGTGCACGTTCACCACAGCACCCTCCGGGTCCCCTCTGGCACGAAGCCACACACACAACGCTGATGGGACTTCACGTCGACTCAGAGTGCACGTTCACAAGGCACTCCTTCCTGCGGTCTCAGTTGGCACCAAGACATGCACACCGCACTGCAGAGACTCACTTTCTTCCGGTACACATGATGATCAGTCGATCACCTCCACAGTCCCAGGTTGCACCAAAAGCACGCACACTGCTTCACTGAGACTTACTCCAACTCCGGTGCCCCAATATCCAGGCGCTCTTCACCAACGCCTTTGGCCGCACCCCGACACGCTCACCGTGACCGAGCCTCACTTCTCCTCCGGTGCACTCGATGACCAGGCGCTCTTCACCAGCGCCTCTGGTGCACCCCGACACGCACCCTGCGCGTCCGAGCCTCACTCCACTTCCGATGCACACGTTGACCAGGCGCTCCTCACCAATGCCTCCTGTGCACCGCAACACGCACCCTGTACGTCCGAGACTCCCTTTACCTCCGATGCACCCGCTGACCAGGTGCTCTTCACCAGCGCCTGCGGTGCACCACGACACGCAACCTGTGCGTCCGAGTCTCACATCACCTACGATGCACACGCTGACCAGGCGATCTTCACCAACACCTGCGGTGCACCACGACACACACCCAGCACGTCCGAGACTCACTTCACCTTCGGTGCACACGTTGACCAGGTGCTCTTCACCAACACCTCCTGTGCACCACGACACGCACCCAGCGCGTCCGAGTCTCACTTCTCCTCCGTGTGTCCAAGATCACAGGGCACACCTTCCGAGGGTCTCAAGCTGCCACAACACGCGCCCACCGCGTCGCTTGAAAGTTCTCCGGAAACGTTTATGTTTCTGTGTTTCCAAACAGGGAGCCAGCTCACCTCGGGCCCTTGGGGTAACAAGACACATCACAAAGCACAGTCTTCTTCAAGCAGGGGGACCCAGCGCACAAAGCACAGTCCCAACAGCCTCTTCCTTGGTTAAAACAGCTAAATGCAGACCAGCCCCAGATCACGAAGCAAGGGTCGGTCCTTCCCAGCAGTCTCTTCAGTTGTTCCTCTTGACCACGAAATGGGTCCAAGCCTTTTCAGTCTCAATCCATTTCTATTCCAACGCGCAGGGGTCTCAGCTCTCATAGTTATTCCCCTAAATGTCTTTGATGTTTGTTGTGCTCAGGGGTCCCTGACCCCTGCCTAAATCAGTTCTGGGTGTCTCCCTCCCAGTGTCACTTTTCTCCCTTTGATACTGGGGGTCTGGATCCTTAATCACTCAGCCGGAGATGGGCCAATTGTTTTATAGCCGCAACCCAGGACTCTTCACCTCCCGGGGCTTCTCCTCTGCCTACTCTCCAGATGCAGGTCAGCGTGGTGCCATCTCAACCCCTCCCTGAGTCAAGACCTCCCCCAGCTCCTCTCCCCTCTCAGATCCAGACAGTCAATCCACATTCAGCAGAGACACACAGAAATGCTTAAAGCACAAAACTCAGCCACTTTCTAAAAGAGTGGTTTCTGAACACACAGTCACAAAACCACTTTCATAGAAAGATGTGTTATGACACTGTGAGTTCATACATACTAAACTTCACCTCTCCATTTTAAACTTATGGGAACTAGGCTAACAAACACAATACCCAGCCTCCCCCATTCTGTCCTATGGGCAGGATGGCCTTTCACCAGTGAAAAACGAAATGGAGTGTTTTCCACTGTCAGGACATAACACACACCTCAGTATATGTCCTGCCTTTTACTTAAACTGCACCCTGCCCAGGGGCTACCCGGGACCTACCACAGGGGTGCCCAGTGTGTACGCAAAAGGGAAAGTAAGGCCTGACAAGTGGTTGCACTTGTCAGGACAACATGCCAACTTAGCAAACTGCGCACAGGCCCTACACTGCAGGCCTGAGTTCCCTTCTCCGCGCACCTTTGCATTACTAACCCTGACACACACAGTGCACCTCACTAGGGACTTTACTAGTAAGGCAAACATACCAATCATGGCCAACCAATTACCATTACACTTTAGACAGGGAACACTTGTACTTTGACACTGATCAGAAGTGGCAAAGTACCCAAAGCATCTAAATTGGCAACTCTATGTCAGGAAAACTGTCTAGGGGGAAAGCAAAAAGTTTAGGGAATTTTAGCCAAAAAGGCCAAGTCCTACACAACCCCCTCCCAGCCAAAAGCCAGGGTAGACCAATTGTTACCTTGATGGACTTCCTGGCTTCGGGCGATAGAACCAGGATGCAGGCCCTCTACCACAGGGACACCCTCCTGTTCCACACCTTCCTGACCCCACGGGGTCTTCTTGATCTCTACTCCCTGAGCCAACAATGCTGTTCCATGGATCCCCCCGGCCAGGGGGACCCCTCCAGGGGTGCTGTTCCCATGCCAACCCCAACCTGGAGTGGTACCCTGGGAAGGCCATTGGTCAGGATACTACCTCCAGTCATCCTGCCCTCCAGGTTAAAAGTGGGTTTACCCTGGTCACTTCTAGGGGACCCAGCCCCACTGGCTGGACACTGTCCCACGGGTGTTCCCACTGGGGAACACAACCCTCTTTTATCCTTCCATTTATTTTTCTGGGCCTGCCACTTAGGAATGGCACCCACAAACTTCAGGATGGCAGGAGCTCTGGCTACAGACTCCCCACGCCCTCCTGACGCTAGGTGTCCTTCCTCCACCTCTGGCAAGTAGGCACTAGGCCTCCATCCGGGGGCTCTCCTACGGCCCCCCCAGTTTCCTGGGTGGTGCTGCTGATCCCTGGGGGTGCTGCTTACTCTTCCTCCCCCTCTTGTGAGACAAGGGGCTAGCCAGCAACCCCTCCTCACTACTCTGGGATCTACTTGCGCCACTTGGCCCTTTTCCCTCTCTGGGGCCTTTTCAGGCCCCTGGACCCATGACCAGGAGTCCGGTTCTCATGCAGGCTCCCGGGAATCAAGGAGTCCACACCTTAACCCGGGGTGGCGCAATCCTGGAAAATAATTTCTGAGCCTAGGCTCCCCTGGGGCCAAATTGGACAACCCCTCCAAATCATTTACCATGCTAACCACTACCCAATCTACCAGTGCACACTTGTACTCATCCACACTTGGCACTGGCTGTGCGCTGCCACCATTCGAGTTGGACTCTGCTTGTTTACCCTTAAAGTCCAGTTCCCTCATGCTTAACTCATGAGCGAAGAGAATCCGTTTCTCTTCCAACGCGAGAGCGTTCCTGCTCTCCTCTGCTTGAGTTTTAAGTTTTAACACCTCCAACTCATGCAGTCTGACCCTTTTGTTTTCCTCCAACTCCTCTGGTGAAAAACTCCTCCCTGAATGGCTACTACCAGCCCCTGCGGCTGGTCCCTCCACTGGCAACTCCTGTGGACCAAATCCATTCCCTGGGTCATCCTCATCCACCTCAACATCACCCGCTCATGAGCCTCTTTGGCTTCCCACCAGGCCCTTAAGGCCACTTGCAGCTCCTCCTTCTTGGTGCTACCCTTCATGGGACATCCCAAAGCTCTGCAGAATTTCTTCAACTGATCAACCTTGTAGGTAAACAATGCCTCAATGTTAAACTATAATTCTGCAGCCGCAGCCTCACCGGCTATCTGGCTCCCCTCCTGAGACATGATGTGTGGTTTAAAGGTTACTCAACAATAGAACCAACAATTCAAAACAATATGTTGTTGCGTCGTGGTCTGCAATCAATTTATGATGTACACCAATTACTGTGAGTGGTTTTGCACACATGCTTTTCAATTACGTTAGGATCGTATCCCACCACTCTGCTGCCAAATGTTGGAAGCCGGAGTCCCCGACCCGCACCACTGTCACCAAATGCAAGAAGACCCAGGACTCCCCACTCAATGTTAGGCCAAGTAAGGACACCGTTTGAGATAGCCCTGCTCACCCCCTTAGTAGCTTGGCACGAGCAGCCAGGCCTATCTCCAAGGCACGAATGTACAGTATGTGCAACCACACTCACAGCAACCCACTGGTGACACCACAAATGGACTCCACACGAGTTTGATGAAACGAGTATAAACTTTATATAAAAATGTAGGACTTGGCCTTTTTGGCTAAAGTTCCCTAAACTTTTTGCTTTCCCCCTAGACCGTTTTCCTGACATAGAGTTGCCAATTTAGATGCTTTGGGTACTTTGCCACTGCTGATCAGTGTCAAAGTACAAGCGTTCCCTGTGTAAAGTGTAATGGTAATTGGTTGGCCATGATTGGTATGTTGCCTTACTAGTAAAGTCCCTAGTGATGTGCACTGTGTGTGCCAGGGCTAGTAATGCCAAGGTGCGTGGAGAAGGGAACTCAGGCCTGCAGTGTAGGGCCTGCGCACAGTTTGCTAAGTTAGCATGTTGTCCTGACAAGTGTAACCACTTGTCAGGCCTTACTTTCCCTTTTGCGTACACACTGGGCACCCCTGGGGTAGGTCCCGGGTAGCCCCTGGGCAGGGCGCAGTGTAGGTAAAAAGCAGGACATATACTGAGGTGTGGGTTATGTCCTGACAGTGGAAAACGCTCCATTTCGTTTTTCACTGGTGAAAGGCCATTCTGCCCATAGGACAGAATGGGGGAGGCTGGGTATTGTGTTTGTTAGCCTAGTTTCCCATCAGTTTAAAATGGAGAGGTGAAGTTTAGTATGTATGAACTCACAGTGTCATAACACATCTTTCTATGAAAGTGGTTTTGTCACTGTGTGTTCAGAAGCCACACTTTTAGAAAGTGGCTGAGTTTTGTGCTTTAAGCATTTCTGTGTGTCTCTGCTGAATGTGGATAGACTCTCTGGATCTGAGAGGGGAGAGGAGCCTGGGGAGGTCTTGACCCAGCGAGGGGTTGAGATGGCACCAGGCTGACCTGCAGCTGGAGAGCAAGCGAGGAAAAGCACCGGGAGGTGTAGAGGCCTGGGTTGCAGCTATAAAACAATTGACCCATCTCCTGCTGAGTGATTAAGGATCCAGACCCCCAGTAAGAAAGGGAGAAAGGTGACACTGGGAGGGAGACACCCAGAACTACAACGAACTTCAAAGATGTTTAGGGGCATAACTAGGGGAGCTGAAACCCCTGAACGGGGGGAATGGAATAGAAATGGCTTGAGAATGAAAAGGCTTGGACCCATTTCGTGGTCAAGAGGAACCTCTGCTAAGGAAGGAACAACTGAAGAGACTGCTGGGGAAGGACCAACCCTTGCTTCGTGATCTGGGGCTGGTCTGCAGTTTGCTGTTCTAACCAAGGAAGAGGCTGTTGGGACTGTGCTGTGTGCGCTGGGTCCCCCTGCTTGAAGAAGCCTGTGCTTTGTGCTGTGTCTTGTTACCCCCCAAGGGCCCGAGGTGAGCTGGCTCCCTGTTTGGAAACACAGGAACATAAAAGTTTCCGGAGAAGTTTCAAGTGACGCGGTGGGCGTGTGTTGTGGCAGCTTGAGACCCTCGGAAGGTGTGCCCTGTGATCTTGGACACACGGAGGAGGAGTGAGTCTCAGACGTGCTGGGTGCGTGTCGTGGTGCACAGCAGGCATTGGTGAAGAGCGCCTGGTCAGTGTGTGCATCAGACGTGACGTGAGACTCGGATGCGCAGGGTGCGTGTCGTGGTGCACAGCAGGCGTTGGTGGAGAGCGCCTCGTCGGCGTGTGCATCGAAGGTGACGTGAGACTCGGACACGCAGGGTGCGTGTCGTGGTGCACCGCAGGCGCTGGTGAAGAGCGTCTGGTCGGCGGGTGCATCGGAGTTGAAGTGAGTCTCGGACGCGCAAGGTGCGTGTCGTGGTGCACAGGAGGCGTTGGTGAGGAGCGCCTGGTCAACGCATGCATCAGAAGTGGAGTGAGCCTCGGACGCGCAGGGTGCGTGTCGTGGTGCACCGGAGGCGCAGGTGAAGAGTGCCTGGTCGTCGAGTGCACCGGAGGAGAAGTGAGGCTCGGACACGGTGAGCGTGCCGGGGTGCGGCCGAAGGCGTTGGTGAAGAGCGCCTGGATATCGGGGCACTGGAGTTGGAGTAAGTCTCAGTGAAGCAGTGTGCGTTCTTTGGTGCAACCTGGGACTGTGGAGGTGATCGGCTGATCATTGTGTGCACCGGAAAAAAGTGAGTCTCTGCAACGTGGTGTGCGGGTCTTGGTGCCAACTGAGACTGCAGGAAGGAGTGCCTGGTGAACGTGCACTCAGAGTCGATGTGAAGTCCCATCAGTGTTGTGTGTGTGGCTTTGTGCCAGAGGAGACCAGGAGGGTGCTGTGGTGAAGTGCACCCGGATTAACGTAATCTCAGGGGCGTGGGGTACGTGTGCCCTGCGGCCGCCTGAGACCTTCTTAACAGTCGCGGCCCGGACCGGCAGCCCGGAGGAGCTGAGCTGCCAGGCCGAGCCGCTGAGGCCCATTGAGAAATTTCTACACGGAAGGCCCAGTTCGCTGAAGGAGGAGAGGAGAGTGGGGTCGCACCCCCAGGTAACGTGGATCACTGCCTGGGCGGGGCGCAGGCTCAGAGGGACACTCTCTCGGCCTCCCAGACCTTCTGGCGGCGTGAGCCTTTGCTTCGGCTCAGAGTGGGGCCCGTACTGCATTCAGGAGTGGCAGTACTGGGGCCAGAGTGGGAAGCTGTACTTTGTGTCATCGTCAATACTTGTGGGGAAGCAACTGTTATCGAAGAGGCTGACTGTCGTAATACACATTGCCGATATTGCTGCTAACGAACTGTCGGACTGTCTTAGGACACCTGACACTATTTCTGCATAACGAAGTGCACGATTGTAGCGCTACGCATTGCATTATTTCTCCCTTGCAAAGTACAGGATTGTAGCGGCCCGCATTGCATTATTTCTTCATTGCAAAGTACATGATTGCAGCTACACATTGCATTATTCCTTCATTGCAAAGTACATGATTGTAGCGGGGCGCATTGCATTATTTCTTCATTGCAAAGTACGTGATTGGGGTGTGACGCATTGCATTATTCCTTCATTGCGCAGTACATGATTGTAGCGGTACGCATTGCATTATTTCTCCCATTGCAGGTACCGGGGTGTATCGTTACGCATTGTATTATTTCTCCTGTGCCCAGCACAGGATTGTATCGTTACGCAGCGCACTATTGTTTGTGTGATTCTAGCATTACGACCAGCATAGCATTTTGAAAGCGGTGGTTGGGATTTGAACCTACCAACCAGCCGGAAGGAATATTACCCTTTATTATATGTTGGCTTATGTATCGTGTGGTCTGATCGTATATCTTTTTACTTAAAGTTTATACTCGTTTTATCAAACTCGTGTGGAATCCATTTGTGGTGTCACCAGTGGGTTGCTGTGAGCGTGGTTGCACATACTGTATACTCGTGCCTTGGAGATAGGCCTGGCTGCTCGTGCCAAGCTACTAAGGGGGGAGCAGGGCTATCTCAAACGGTGTCCTTACTTGGCCTAACTTTGAGTGGGGAGTCCCGGGTCTCGCATTTGTGACAGTGGCGCGGGACGGGGACTCCGGCTTCCAACATTTGGCGGCAGAGTGGTGGGATACGATCATAACGTAACTGAAACGCATGTGTGCAAAACCACTCACAGTAATTGGTGTTCATCACAAATTGATCGCAGACCACGACGCAACAACATATTGCTTTGAATTGTTGGTTCTATTGTTGAGTAACCTTTAAACCACACATCATGTCTCAGGAGGGGAGCCAGATAGCCGGTGAGGCTGGGGCTGCAGAATTAGAGTTTGACATTGAGGTATTGTCTACCTACAAGGTTGATCAGTTGAGGAAATTCTGCAGAGCTTTGGGATGTCCCATGAAGGGTAGCGCCAAGAAGGAGGAGATGCAAGTGGCCTTGAGGGCCTGGTGGGAAGCCAAAGAGGCTCAGGAGATGGGTGATGTTGAGGTGGATGAGGATGACCCAGGGAATGGATTTGGTCCACAGGATTTGCCAGTGGAGGGACCAGCCGCAGGGGCTGGTAGTAGCCATTCAGGGAGGAGTTTTTCACCAGAGGAGTTGGAGGAAAACCAAATAGTCAGACTGCGTGAGTTGGAGGTGTTAAAACTTAAAACTCAAGCAGAGGAGAGCAGGAACGCTCTCGCGTTGGAAGAGAAACGGGTTCTCTTCGCTCATGAGTTAAGCATGAGGGAACTGGACATTAAGGGTAAACAAGTAGAGTCCAGTTCGAATGGTGTCAGCGCACAGCCAGTGCCAAGTGTGCATGAGTACAAGTGTGCACTGGAAGATTGGGTAGTGGTTAGCATGGTAAATGATTTGGAGGGGTTGTCCAATTTGGCCCCAGGGGAGCCTAGGCTCTGAAATTATTTTCCAGGATTGCGCCACCCTGGGTTAAGGTGTGGGCTCCTTGATTCCCGGGAGCCTGCACGAGAACCGGACCCCTGGTCATGGGTCCAGGGGCATGAAAAGGCCCCAGAGAGGGAAGAAGGGCCAAGTGGCGCAAGGAGATCCCAGAGTAGTGAGGAGGGGTTGTTGGCCAGCCCCTTGTCTCAAAAGAGGGGAAGGAAGAGTAAGCAGTACCCCCAGGGATCAGCAGCACCACCCAGGAAACTGGGGGGGGCCGTAGCAGAGCCCCCGGGTTGAGGCCTAGTGCCTAATTGCCAGAGGTGTGAGAAAGGACACCTAGCGTCAGGAGGGCATGGGGAGTCTGTAGCCAGAGCTCCTGCCGTCCTGAAGTTTGTGGGTGCCATTCCTAAGTGGCAGGCCCAGAAAAATAAATGGAAGGATAAAAGAGGGTTGTGTTTCCCAGTGGGAACACCCGTGGGACAGTGTCCAGCCAGTGGGGCTGGGTCCCCTAGAAGTGACCAGGGTAAACCCACTTTTAGCCTGGAGGGCAGGATGACTGGAGGTAGTATCCTGACCGATGGGCCTTCCCAGGGTACCACTCCAGGTTGGGGTTGGCATGGGTCCAGCACCCCTGGAGGGGTCCCCCTGGCCGGGAGGGATCCATGGAACAGCATTGTTGGCTCAGGGAGTAGTGATCAAGAAGACCCCCTAGGGTCAGGAAGGCGTGGAACAGGAGAGTGTCCCTGTGGTAGAGGGTCTGCGTCCTGGTTCTATCGCCTGAAGCCGGGAAGTCCATCAAGGTAATAATTGGTCTACCCTGGCTGTTGGCTGGGAGGGGGTTGTGTAGGACTTGGCCTTTTCGGCTAAAGTTCCCTAAACTTTTTGCTTTCCCCCTAGACCGTTTTCCTGAGATAGAGTTGCCAATTTAGATGCTTTGGGTACTTTGCCACTGCTGATCAGTGTCAAAGTACAAGTGTTCCCTGTGTAAAGTGTAATGGTAATTGGTTGGCCATGATTGGTATGTTGCCTTACTAGTAAAGTCCCTAGTGATGTGCACTGTGTGTGCCAGGGCTAGTAATGCAAAGGTGCTCGGAGAAGGGAACTCAGGCCTGCAGTGTAGGGCCTGCGCGCAGTTTGCTAAGTTAGCATGTTGTCCTGACAAGTGCAACCACTTGTCGGGCCTTACGTTCCCTTTTGCGTACACACTGGGCACCCCTGTGGTAGGTCCCGGGTAGCCCCTAGGCAGGGCGCAGTGTAGGTAAAAGGCAGGACATATACTGAGGTGTGTGTTATGTCCTGACAGTGGAAAACGCTCCATTTCGTTTTTCACTGGTGAAAGGCCATTCTGCCCATAGGACAGAATGGGGGAGGCTGGGTATTGTGTTTGTTAGCCTAGTTTCCCATCAGTTTAAAATGGAGAGGTGAAGTTTAGTATGTATGAACTCACAGCGTCATAACACATCTTTCTATGAAAGTGGTTTTGTCGCTGTGTGTTCAGAAGCCACACTTTTAGAAAGTGGCTGAGTTTTGTGCTTTAAGCATTTCTGTGTGTCTCTGCTGAATGTGGATTGACTGTCTGGATCTGAGAGGGGAGAGGAGCCGGGGGAGGTCTTGACCCAGGGAGGGGTTGAGATGGCACCAGGCTGACCTGCAGCTGGAGAGCAGACGAGGAAAAGCACCTGGGAGGTGAAGAGGCGTGGGTTGCAGCTATAAAACAATTGACCCATCTCCTGCTGAGTGATTAAGGATCCAGACCCCCAGTATCAAAGGGAGAAAGGTGACACTGGGAGGGAGACACCCAGAACTGATTTAGGCAGGGGTCAGGGACCCCTGAGCACAACAAACTTCAAAGACGTTTAGGGGTATAACTAGGAGAGCTGAAACCCCTGAACGGGGGGAATGGAACAGAAATGGATTGAGACTGAAAAGGCTTGGACCCATTTCATGGTCAAGAGGAACCTCTGCTAAGGAAGGAACAACTGAAGAGACTGCTGTTGAAGGACCAACCTTTGCTTCGTGATCTGTGTGAGAAGTTGGCCTGGCATATGCTGTCCACTAGTTATAGTGGGCACCTTGCACCAGTCCAAACGACCTTTATTGATGATAGGTTTAAAGACAACCTTTATTGAAAGCTATCCTAGTGGTAGCTATGGAGAGCAGCCTTCAGGCTAAGTCTTGAAGGAGTGTAAAGCTGTTTGTTTTACCAGTCTATAACCTCATGAATGACCAAATGAAAGGAGAACCACACCAGGTATATATATAAAATATATGTATTTATTACTAAACACTACCCACTAGTCTCTTTATGAGGCTAAAGGTCGAAATACACAAGTTACAAGTCAATTAACACAGTAAATTAGCACAATATACGATTAGCCCTAGGGGCGTACCAAACCATATATTAAGAAAGTGGTATAAGAACCACGACTTGACTAGACACAAGGCCTAGAGCCTGTAGAATCGCTGGGACCCCAAGGAACCACCCAAGGTAGTGACACAGGGGACCCACGAGGGACGTGTGCAGTGTGTGAACACAGCCGCGAGCTCCGTTAGCGTCTATGGGGAATGTCGCGGTTAGAGTTTTAAAGTTTAGGGACACTTCGGAGTGGACTAGGAACAAACCCTTTTGGACTTAGAGGGTTCTAGGGCCAACACCCACGGGAGCAATGAAGTACTCGTGTAAACTCACCCAGGGAAGCCGGGTGCACTGGTGTCAAATGGTGTCGGGCCGCGCCGTCGTTTTCAATGGCCGCTGGCTGGAAAGTGCTGCTGCCGAGAAGCTGCGAAGTGTCCGAAGAGATCCAAGCCTGGATCGAGGATGAGAAGAACCTGAAAGCAGAGGGGACAGAGTCTAGGTCACTAGCCAGTGACCAGGGGCACGATAGTCGAATGCCCACCGATGTCGGGTGCTTCAAGTTCCAAGAGGTGAAGATTGTCTCTGCAGCCACGAGGACCAGGAGGCATCGACGACAACCAGGAGCTGCAATCAAGCTGTCCCACGAAGGTAGTAGCTGACTATGGTGTCGGTGCCCGGATTGGACCATACATGCCTTGGTAACAGCAACCCACGCAGAAAAAGAACAAAGGCTTCGGAGTGAACCAGCGAGGTCCGAGGGACTCCCCAAGCAAGGGAGAGTCAGTGCAGGCCTGGAGCAACCAGGGAGGCCCGTTGAAAGTAGAGTTGTCCTTCTGAGGGACCCACAAGTTGACAGACAAGGGATCGCAAAGGGACATCAAGCGGAATCATCAAATGGCGGCCCACGGGTCACTCAGAGTGGTCAGGCCGGCAATCTTCAGTGGATTCACTGCTCGGGGTCAGGGCTACAAATAACCTTTAGTACAGCCTCTAGGATCGACCAGAAGCTTATGCACTTGCAAATGTGCACGGTATCCAGGGGTTCCGGTTCCACGGTACCCACGAGGGCTATGGATCTCAGCTTTGCTGGGGACTCGGCTCAGCCTCTGGGAAGTCTGGAAACCCACCTCCTGGGTTGCAGGGTTGTCGGTGTCCGGCGGGAGCTTCGGAGATACAGACCGGACAGATGCGTCTTTGGTGCCTGCCAAGCAGGGGAGTAACTCCTTTACTCCAAGGGAGATTCTTCAGTCATCTGGCGTTTAACAGATTGTCGAAGGTCCAGGATTCAGTTTCAGAGTTTTGTCCAGGGATATCTAAAGTCCTGTTGCCAGGGGTTCCTATCTTATACCCAAGGAAGGGGTTGGACTAACTCAGGGGACCCACCTATGGGAGGGTTTGGAAAGAGGGGTGGCTACACCCATTTCCTTTGTCCAGTTTCGCGCCAGAGCAGGGGCTGGCAGCCCCTGCAACCGGTTTGAACTGGGGTATGCACAGGGACACCAAATGTGCCCCCAGTGCAGGACTTCAAAGCACTCAGAGAGTGCACCCACCCAACCCCAATACACTAAAGCCTGTCTGGGAGGTGGTAACACCTCCCTGTGACAGGAAACCTATTGTCCAGGCCTCCCCTGCCGGAGTTTCGGTCAGCAGTAGGAGGCCAGACTTGTGTCTGTGGCTGCAGCATCCATTTTGTGATGCCAGGGCTCTGTTTAGCTGGTACCGGGTATACCGGTGCTGTCATGTCTCTCCCTCTAGAAGGGTGGGATCATACTCCCACACCAGGTACTGGTGTGGGGGTATGATTCCAAGGTGTTTGACACCAAACACAACATGTTTCCGTGCAGCCATCCCAAAGTTAGCATTTATCATTGAGATATAATGCACTTAAGAGTATATGGTCAGGCTGCACTCACAGACAACCCTGGAGGATAGATTCGAAGGCTCCAGAGGGGCTCTGCTCATGCATGGGCACCCTCTCACATAAAACCAAGCACCCTGCCTTCAGGATTGATAAGGCCTGCCATAGGGGTGACTGATAGGTTTATATGTGCAGTGATAGGGTGAGATATAGTGAACCTATATCTCAGTAAGGGGTGCATGCACCACCTCACTCAGGCTGCTGTTGCAGTCCTGTAGTTTCATTTTGGACGGCCTCCCAGGGGTGGCATAATACATGCTGCAGCCCCTGGTAGGTCTCTGGGGTACCTATGCCCTGGGTACATAGTATACCATATACTAGGGACTTATAAGGGCACCGCAGAATCCAATCTGAAGTGTATCTAAGGTACATGGAATCCATTTTAGAGAGGAAGCAGCTAGGCTGGGGTCCTGGATAGCAGGGCCCCAGCCAGACTCAAGTCGAAAAACAGTGAAACATCAGCAAAAAGTGGGGGTAACCATAAGAAGCAGATCCTACTCTCCTACACAACCCCCCCCCCAAATGCAGGGACATTAAACTAACCTTGACCAGTTGAGTCTTCATGTTCTAAGTGGAAATATCTGGAGAGTCCAACTGCATTGGCATGGCTACTCCCAGGTCTATGTTCCACTGTATAGTCCATCCCCTGTAGGGAAATGGACCACCTCAAAAGTTTGGGGTTTTCACCTTTCATCTGTTTTAGCCATAAGAGGGGCTTATGGTCTGTCTGAACTAGGAAGTGAGTGCCAAACAAGTATGGCCTCAGCTTCTTCAGAGCCCAAACCACAGCAAAGGTCTCCCTCTCAATGGCTGACCAACGTTTCTCTCTGGGGGTCAGCCTTCTGCTAATAAAAGCTAATGGCTGATCCTGACCTTCATCATTCAATTGTGACAGTACAGCCCCTACCCCCAACTCAGATGCATCTGTTTGCACAATGAACTTTTTGGAGTAATCAGGACTTTGCAGAATGGGAGCAGTGCACATGGCCTGCTTCAGGTCATCAAATGCCTTTTGACAGCTGACTGTCCACTGAACCTTTTTTGGCATTCTCTTAGAGGTTAAGTCATTCAGGGGTGTCACTATAGATCCATACCCCTTGACAAATCTTCTGTAATACCCAGTCAGGCCTAAGAAGGCTCTCACCTGAGTCTGGGTAGTTGGAGCAACCCAGTCCATGATGGTCTGGATCTTGCTCTGCAATGGTTGAACCTGGCCTCCACCCACAAGGTGGCCCAGGTATACAACCTGACTCTGCCCTATCTGGCACTTAGTAGCCTTGATAGTTAGGCCTGCTTTTTGCAGGGCCTCCAAAACATTTCTGAGGTGGGTCAGGTGATCCTCCCAGGTGGAGCTAAAGACAGCAATATCATCTAGATATGTTGCACTATAGGCTTCCAGACCTGTAAGGACTGTATTCACCAACCTCTGAAAAGTGGCAGGTGCATTCTTCAAACCAAAGGGCATCACCACAAATTGATAATGCCCACTAGGGGTATAAAATGTTGTTTTTGGCTTTGCATCATCAGCTAGTCTGATCTGCCAGTAGCCAGCTGTCAAGTCAAATGTGCTCAGAAACTTGGCTGAGGCCAAAGTATCTATAAGCTCATCTGCCCTTGGGATGGGATGGGCATCAGTCCTAGTGACTGCATTGAGACCCCTGTAGTCCACACAAAACCTCATCTCTCTCAGACTACTGGACTAGCCCAAGGGCTATCTGAGGGTTCAATGACTCCCAAATCCAACATCTTTTGGACCTCTGTCCTGATACAATCCCTGACATGATCAGGCTGCCTGTAGATTTTATTCTTGACAGGCAGACTGTCCCCAGTGTCCACTTCATGAGTGCACCAGGTAGTCTGACTAGGTGTCAGGGAGAACATATGCCTGAACTGGCTGAGAACGTTTCTGCAGTCAGTTTGTTGCTGGATAGTGAGGCTGCCTGCCAAGGCTACACCATCTACTGATCCATCATCAGGGTTCTGAGAGAGCAGGTCAGGGAGTGGATCACTCTCTTCCTCCTGTCCCTCATCAGTAGCCATGAGCAAGCCCATGTCTGCCCTGTCGACATATGGTTTCAATCTGTTGACATGAAGTACCCTGTGGAGACTCCTGGGAGTTCCAAGGTCCACCAAGTAGGTAACCTCTCCCTTCTGTTCAACAATTGTATGGGGGCCACTCCACTTATCTTGGAGAGCTGCTGGGGCCACTGGCTCCAACACCCACACCTTCTGTCCTGGCTGGTACACAGTCAGCACAGCCTTTTGGTCATGCCAGGTCTTTTGTAATTCCTGGCTAGCCTCAAGGTTTTTAGTTGCCTTTTTCATATACTCTGCCATCCTGGAGCGGAGACAAAGTACATAGTCCACTATGTCCTGTTTAGGGGGTTTGAGAGGTAACTCCCATCCCTCCTTCACCAGCACAATGGGCCCCTAACAGGATGGCCAAACAAAAGTTCAAAAGGGCTGTAACCAACTCCCTTTTGAGGCACCTCCCTGTAGGCAAATAAAAGGCAGGGCAAAAGGACGTCCCATCTCAGCCTAAGCTTCTCTGGGAGACCTTTGATCATGCCCTTCAAGGTTTTGTTGAATCTCTCAACTAAACCATTGCATTGTGGGTGATAGGGTGTGGTGAATTTATAATTCACTTCACACTCCTTCCACATTGCAGTCAAGTAACCAGACATGAAGTTTGTACCCCTGTCTGATACTACCTCCTTAGGAAAACCCACCCTTGAGAATATTCCCAAGGGGGCCCTTGCCACCACAGGAGCTGTGGTGGTCCTAAGTGGCATAGCTTCTGGGTACCTAGTGGCATGGTCCACCACCACCAGGATAAATATGTGCCCAGAGGCTGTCTAAGGATCCATAGGACCAACTATGTCAATCCCCACTCTTTCAAAGGGAACCCCCACCACAGGTAGTGGTATCAGGGGGGGCCTTTGTGGTTCCACCTGCCTTCCCACTGGCTTGACAGGTGACACAGGAGTGACAAAAACTCCTTGGTGTCTTCAGACATGTGGGGCCAATGAAAGTGGGGGACAATTCTTTCCCAGGTCTTGTTTTGGCCCAGGTGACCTGCTAGGGGAATATCATGGGCTAGTGTTAATAGGAAGCCCCTAAACTTCAGAGGTATTACCAACCTCCTGGTGGCACCAGGCTTGGGGTCTCTACTCTCTGAGTATAGGAGTCCATCATCCCAATAGACTCTATGGGATCCACTAGCATTCCCAGCAGCCTCAGCAGCAGCCTGCTGTCTGAGGGGTTCAAGAGAGGGGCAGCTCAGCTGCTCCTGGCTCAGATCTGCCCTGGAAGGGCCCCCTGTCCCCAAGAACTCAACCTGATCAGGTTCAAGCTCCTCTGAGACAGTTGCTTCTTCAGGACTAAGATCATCTCCCTCAGGAGGCTGATCTGTATTCTGAGTCAGGGGGGTAGGCACTGCCTTAACCCTGCTGCTCCTCCTCTTGGGAGGCACCTGGTCCATTATTCCAGAATCCAAGGCCTGTTCAGTGTTTGACATTTTGGCCTGTGACCTGGTCACAGCAAAAACATGTGCAGGGATCACTAGCATTTCTGCATGTGTCCTGAGCTCCACTTCTGCCCAAGCTGAAGTTTCTAGATCATTGCCAAGCAAGCATTCCACAGGGAGGTCTGCACTTATCACAACTTTCTTGAGGCCAGTTACCCCTCCCCAGGAGAAATTAACAACTGCCAAGGAATGGTCTGTCCTGACATTGCTAACATTGGTCACTTGGTACATCTCACCAAGTATAATCTGCTCAGGAGCCACAAGATCTTTTGTCACCATTGTGACACTTGCTCCTGTGTCCCTGTATGCCAAAGCCTCTCTTCCATTGATTAAAGGCTGCTGTCTGTATTTGCCCAGATTACTGGGACTCACAAATAAGGAGGCCATATCCATGCCTCGATCACAGATCAGCATAGCCTGAGTTGGCACTCTGACTAGGCCAGAGCCCACCTCAGATCCCAGGGTTAACCCTACTACACCCTTACTTGGGACACCACCATGTGTAGCTGCACTAGGGGGAACAGTTGCCTTAGGGGCAATGGTGGCTGGAGTTGAGTCTTTGGACTTTGTACAGTCACTTGTCCAATGGGTTTTCTGCTTACAGATTTTACACCATGGTTTCTTCTGGCCTTTACCTTTGTTAGATTGGGACTCCCCCCCAGATGAAGATTTTTGGGGACCTTGGGAAGACTTCTGGTCTTTACCCTTTTCCCCACCCTTGTCAGAGCTCTTAGAATCTTGCTTCTTGGGGTCACCACCTTGGTTCTGAACCTTCTGCTTCACCCTGGTTCTGACCCATTTGTCTGCCTTCTTTCCCAATTCTTGGGGAGCGGTCAGATCAGAGTCCACCAGGTACTGATGCAACAGCTGATTTTGACAATTATTAAGGATCTGCTCCCTCATAATTAAGTTGTACAATCCTTTGAAATCACACACCTTGCTGCCAAGCAACCAGCCCTCCAGAGCCTTAGTAGCACAATCTACAAAGTCCACCCAGTCCTGTGTCTGTGCCTTTTGGGTATCTCTGAACTTTAACCTGTATTGTTCAGTGGTTAGGCCAAACCCATCTATCAGTGCACTCTTCAGGACATGGTAATCATCAGCATCCTCTTCTCTTACAGTGAGGAGCTTGTCTCTACCTTTGTCTGCAAAGGAGAGCCACAAGATTGCTGCCCACTGCTCCTGGGGGACCCTCTGAACTTTACAGGCCCTTTCCAGTGCAGTAATCAATTTGTGGATGTCATCCCCACTCTGGTAGGGAGGGACAATCTTGCTTAGGTTTCTATGGTCATGAGACCTTTTCCTACCACTAGGGAAGTTGCTGCCACCATGGGACTCTAGTCCCATCTTTCTTCTTGTTCTCTGAAGCTCTAGGGACTCCCTATCTAAAGCCACCTGCTCTCTTCTGATTCTAAGCTGAGCTTCTTCATACTTGAGCAGTCTCTCTTTCCTTTCATGAGAGGGTTCCCTCCTATGAGAGGAAACAGAGGTCCCTATTGAGGTGTCAGAATGGTTAGACTCCTGAGAAGGAGACCTTGACCTTCTAGGCACACTCTCAACTCTTCCTGGTGGGACAAAGAGGAGGCCATTCTGGTCCTCTTCCTCATCTGCAGGAGGAGCTGGATTTTCCAGGGTAAGATCATTGTCATCTTCCTGGCCAGCTTCAGAGGTCAGGTCATGGGATTCTTCACCCCTTGGCCCTTCCTCATTTGCTGCCCCACCCTCTCTGCCTACCCCTTCAGACCCTGAGGCCTTCTTGAGATCATCCAACAGCAGTGCCTCTATGAGGCGTTGGGTGTTTGCAGTTTTTCCTGTCTTCAACTTCCTAGTACTAGACAATGCTTTCAATTCCAAGAACTGGAGGTTGTCATACTTGGATGGTGGAAGCCCCTGGGCTTCTGGCAGGGACCCACTGGCTCCTGGCCTTGAAGACATCACTAGTGAGGTGTGGTGTATGCACTACCTACTCTAGTGTGGCCTACTAAACTCTCTTGAGTTGTAGAAAGGGTGTGCTAAGCCCTTGACACACAACTCTAAGTTCAGTAGAACTTACTGTAACCTTAAGCTTGAATTATATGTACCTCAGGTACCTTTTAGTGGTTTTCAGTTAGTCACTCACTTGAGATTATCTGGTAAAACAAAGGCAAGCTTGAATCCAACCCCTGCACACCAATGTGAGAAGTTAGCCTGGCATATGCTGTCCACTTGTTATAGTGGGCACCTTGCACCAGTCCAAACGACCTTTATTGATGATAGGTTTAAAGACAACCTTTATTGAAAGCTATCCTAGTGGTAGCTATGGAGAGCAGCCTTCAGGCTAAGTCTTGAAGGAGTGTAAAGCTGTTTGTTTTACCAGTCTATAACCTCATGAATGACCAAATGAAAGGAGAACCACACCAGGTATATATATAAAATATATGTATTTATTACTAAACACTACCCACTAGTCTCTTTATGAGGCTAGAGGTCGAATTACACAAGTTACAAGTCAATTAACACAGTAAATTAGCACAATATATGATTAGCCCTAGGGGCGTACCAAACCATGTATTAAGAAAGTGGTATAAGAACCACGACTTGACTAGACACAAGGCCTAGAGCCTGTAGAATCGCTGGGACCCCAAGGAACCACCCAAGGTAGTGACACAGGGGACCCACGAGGGACGTGTGCAGTGTGTGAACACAGCCGCGAGCTCCGTTAGCGTCTATGGGGAAAGTCGCGGTTAGAGTTTTAAAGTTTAGGGACACTTCGGAGTGGACTAGGAACAAACCCTTTTGGACTTAGAGGGTTCTAGGGCCAACACCCACGGGAGCACCAAAGTACTTGTGTTACCTCACCCAGGGAATCCGGGTGCACAGGTGTCAAATGGTGTCGGGCGGCGCCGTCGTTTTCAATGGCCGCTGGCTGGAAAGTGCTGCTGCCGAGAAGCTGCGAAGTGTCCGAAGAGATCTAAGCCTGGATCGAGGATGAGAAGAACCCGAAAGCAGAGGTGACAGAGTCTAGGTCACTAGCCAGTGACCAGGGGCACGATAGTCGAATGCCCTCCGATGTCGGGTGCTTCAAGTTCGAAGAGGTGAAGATTGTCTCTGCAGCCATGAGGACCAGGAGGTGTCGACGACAACCAGGAGCTGGAATCGAGCTGTCCCACAAAGGTAGTAGCTGACTGCGGTGTGGGTGCCTGGATTGGACCCAACAAGCCTTGGTAACAGCAACCCATGCAGAAAGAGAACAAAGGCTTCGGAGTGGACCAGCAAGGTCCGAGGGACTCCCCAAGCAAGGGAGAGTCAGCGCAGGCCTGGAGCAACAAGAGAGGCCCATTGAAAGTAGAGTTGTCCTTCTGAGGGACCCACAAGTTGATAGACAAGGGATCGCAAAGGGACCTTGAGCGGAATCAATAAATGGCGGCCCACGGGTCACTCGGAGTGGCCAGGCTGGCAATCTTCGGTGGATTCACTGCCCAGGGACGGGGCTACAAACATCCCAAAGCACAGCCTCTAGGATTGACCAGAAGCTTATGCACTTGTAAATCTGCACGGTATCCAGGGGTTCCGGTTCCACGGTACTCACGAGGGCTACGGGTCACAGCTTTACTGGGGACTCGGGACAGCCTCTGGGAAGTCTGAAACCCACCTCCTTGGTTGCAGGGTTGTCGGCGTCCGGCGGGAGCTTCGGAGATGCAGACCAGACAGATGCATCTTTGGTGCCTGCCAAGCAGTGTAGTAACTCCTTTACTCCAAGGGAGATTCTTCAGTCATCTGGTGTTTAACAGATCGTCGAAGGTCCAGGATTCAGTTTCAGAGTTTCGTCCAGGGATATCTAAAGTCCTGT
Source organism: Calotriton arnoldi (assembly GCA_963921515.1). Lineage (NCBI taxonomy): Eukaryota > Metazoa > Chordata > Amphibia > Caudata > Salamandridae > Calotriton > Calotriton arnoldi. The sequence goes on from CAWUFW010005112.1 coordinate 1,062,388, forward strand.
TACCAGGGGTTCCTGTCTTATACCCAAGGAAGGGGTTGGACTAACTCAGGGGACCCACCTATGGGAGGGTTTGGAAAGAGGGGTGGCTACACCCATTTCCTTTGTCCAGTTTCACGCCAGAGCAGGGGCTGGCAGCCCCTGCAACCGGTTTGAACTGGGGTATGCACAGGGACACCAAATGTGCCCCCAGTGCAGGACTTCAAAGCACTCAGAGAGTGCACCCACCCAGCCCCAATACACTAAAGCCTATCTGGGAGGTGGTAACACCTCCCTGTGACAGGAAACCTATTTTCCAGGCCTCCCCTGCCGGAGTTTCGTTCAGCAGTAGGAGGCCAGACTCGTATCTGTGGCTGCAGCATCCATTTTGTGATGCCAGAGCTCTGTTTAGTTGGTACCGGGTATACCGGTGCTGTCATCTCTCCCTCTAGAAGGGTGGGATCATACTCCCACACCAGGTACTGGTGTGGGGGTATGATTCCAAGGTGTTTGACACCAAACACGACATGTTTCCGTGCAGCCATCCCAAAGTTAGCATTTACCGTTGAGATATAATGCACTTAAGAGTATATGGTCAGGCTGCAATCACAGACAACCCCGGAGGATAGATTCCGAAGTCTGCAGAGGGGCTATGCTCATGCATGGTCACCCTCTCACATAAAACCAAGCACCCTGCCTTCAGGATTGATAAGGCCTGCCATAGGGGTGATTGATAGGTTTATATGTGCAGTGATAGGGTGAGATATAGTGAACCTATATCTCAGTAAGGGGTGCATGCACCACCTCACTCAGGCTGCTATGGCAGTCCTGTGGTGTCATTTTGGACGGCCTCCCAGGGGTGGCATAATACATGCTGCAGCCTCTGGTAGGCCTCTGGGGTACCTTTGCCCTGGGTACATAGTATACCATATACTAGGGACTTATAAGGGCACCCCAGAATCCAATCTGAAGTGTACCTAAGGTACATGGAATCCATTTTAGAGAGGAAGCAGCTAGGCTGGGGTCCTGGATAGCAGGGCCCCAGCCAGACTAAAGTCGAAAAACAGTGAAACATCAGCAAAAAGTGGGGGTAACCATAAGAAGCAGATCCTACTCTCCTACAATCTGGGGCTGGTCTGCAGTTTGCTGTTCTAACCAAGGAAGAGGCTGTTGGGACTGTGCTGTGTGCGCTGGGTTCCCCTGCTTGAAGAAGACTGTGCTTTGTGCTGTGTCTTGTTACCCCCCAAGGGCTGGAGGTGAGCTGGCTCCCTGTTTGGAAACACAGGAACATAAAAGTTTCCGGAGAAGTTTCAAGCAACGCGGTGGGCGCGTGTTGTGGCAGCTTGAGACCCTCAGAATGTGGGCCCTGTGATCTTGGACATACAGAGGAGGAGTGAGTCTCGGACGTGCTGGGTGCGTGTCGTGGTGCACAGCAGGTGTTGGTGAAGAGCGCCTGGTCAGCGTGTGCATCGGAGGTGACATGAGACTCGGACGTGCAGGGTGCGTGTCGTGGTGCACAGTAGGTGTTAGTGGAGAGCACCTGGTCGGCGTGTGTATCAAAGGTGACGTGAGACTCAGACGCGCAGGGTGCGTGTCGTGGTGCACCGCAGGCACTGGTGAAGAGCGTCTGGTCGGCGGGTGCATCGGAGGTGAAGTGAGTCTCGGACACGCAGGGTGCATGTCGTGGTGCACAGGAGGCATTGGTGAGGAGCACCTGGTCAACGCGTGCATCGGAAGTGGAGTGAGCCTCGGACGCGCAGGGTGCGTGTCGTGGTGCACCGGAGACGCTGGTGAAGAGCGCCTGGTCGTAGAGTGTACCGGAGGAGAAGTGATTCTCGGACACGGTGAGCGTGTCAGGGTGCTGCCGAAGGCGTTGGTGAAGAGCGCCTGGATACCGGAGTTTGGGGTAAGTCTCAGTGAAGCAGTGTGCTTGCTTTGGTGCACCCTGGGACTGTGGAGGTGATCGGCTGATCATCGTGTGCACCAGAAGAAAGTTAGTCTCTGCAACGTGGTGTGCGGGTCTTGGTGCCAACTGAGACCGCAGGAAGGAGTGCCTGGTGAACATGCACTCGGAGTCGACATGAAGTCCCATCAGCATTGTGTGTGTGGCTTCGTGACAGAGGAGACCAGGAGGGTGCTGTGGTGAAGTGCACCCGGAGTAACGTAATCTCAGGGGCGTGGGGTACGTGTGCCCTGCGGCCGCCTGAGATCTTCTTAACAGTTGCGGCCCGGACCGGCAGCCCGGAGGAGATGAGCTGCCAGGCCGAGCCGCTGAGGCCCATCGAGTAGTGGAACTGCTAAAACAGGCTCAAATCAACTCTAGCTAAGCCTTGGTGTAACTCAAGCACCACACATGGCCAATCACTTGCACTTCAACTGTATGTCACTGTTACATTGCAGTCTTTACATCACACTACAGTTACCTCATTATTTTTCACATCAGGTAACTTTATATGGGAATTCGTTACATCATGTTACTCTACTGAAGGAGTCATTACTTTGAGATGGTAAGTATAAGTAAGTAGAGGAAGGGGCTTTTGCGGTTCAGGGATGAGTGGTGTTTAGGGTTGTAAGGGGTGTTAGGGTTCAGGGATGGATGGTGCATAGAGATAGTAAGGGTTTTTTACGGTTTAGAGATGGGTAGTGTTTAGGGGTAGTAAAGAGTTTTTAGGGTTCAGGGACAGGTTGGGTTTAGGGGTATTATCTTTTTTTGTGGTTCAGGGATGGGTAATGTTATGGGGCAGTAGGGCGTGTTAAGGGTTAGGGATCAAAAACACTTTAATTTGAAAGAAGAACACTTCTTTAGATATGATCTTGGTTTGTAACTGTTTTCTAAAGATGTTTCTGAATTTGAAAAGGATTTTCTAATATGTTCTTTTAGAGTTGGGTGCGTATGACAAGTTAAGGTATAGTTTTAGTCAACTGGCAATTTTCAAATGAAAGGCAGATGAGTGGGTAACTTGTTAGAGAGAGAAAGTAAATGGGTTATTAATTGAGGTGGTGATGTGAGTCCTTCCCAAGTAATAGGTCAAAAATCCTGTCATGGTCAATGTACAAGTTCAATAAATAAACCGAGGCTCAACCACTGGTAGTTATGGTGCAGAGCAGACAGGTGGGGAAAGTATTTAGCACTATCAAAACTGTTAATAACTCAAAACACAACACAATAAAAATCCCACAACCAATTTGTAAAAATAGAGAAACATTTAATATGAAAAATTACACTACAACAACAACTAATACACAATAAGGTGAGCAAGAGATATACATTTTTTATAGTTTTATGGCAAAAAGTGGCAAGCAATAGTAAAGCGCCCCACTCAGAAGTCACTGTTCATGATTGACTGGGACCTAGGTACAATATCAGGCTGACCGTGATGGTACGGAAGTTGGATACACCAAGCGGGTCATAAGTGTCAAAGGTTTTACCTTAAGACTTACAGCCTGATTTAGATGTTGGCTGTATGTATACTTCGTCATATCAGTGATGATGTATCCATACCGCCTAGACTGTGGTCCCCCCACCAGACTTATATGTCGGCAGAATTTTAGTTTAATCACAGCAGAGTTTACTCTATCCCCGCTGTAATGAATCCCCTCCAAAGTCCCTACGGATTAAGGACTGTTAGAGGCAGACCTCAAATTCTGTCCACCTAATATAGATGGGCAGAATTAGAGGTCAGTTTTCACTGCTCATCACCGCCAGGAAAATCCTGACAGTAATAGGTAGTGAAAACTGCTAAATGCCCCCTCTCGCCATGGGAAATAGCTCTCATGGTGAGGAGAGCATTTTCTTTGGTATTTTAAAAAGAAAATTCTGCTTCGGGATTTTCTTTTTGAAAATAAGTACATAACAATTTAATGGACATTTGCCTCTTACTGATGGAGCAGTGCACCAAATATCATTAAGCCTTGATAGAAGCTATTGAGATGACAGTTCCTGCAGATGCTTTAGAAATGACTGCCAGCTTGACTGTCATTTCCAAATTTGGCAGGTGGAGTAGTGTCGGCCTGTCAAACGTTAAGTTCTTCACCATGCGAACGGAGATTACTCTATGCGCCAAATTATAAATCAGGTCCCTATTCTCGAAATCCTCCATAAGGGCCAGGTTTCAGTTTGTATCCAGTGCATACCAGTAGCGGCTCGTGGAGGGAGTGCTGCGGGGCGGTGGGGCGGGGCAGGGGAGGATCAGGGTGGGGGGTAGTAAACTACGGCATACGGCCGGACAGAAGTAAGTAAACAAATAAATAAATAAAACGAATTTCATTGCACGCGCTGCATTGCCAAATGTGATGCAGCGCGCGCAACAAAATTCGTTTTATTTATTTATTTGTTTACTTACCTTTGTTCGGCCTATGCCGTAGTTTACTACCCCCCACCCTGCTCCTCCCCCGCCCCGCCCCGCAGCACTCCCTCCACGAGCTGCTATTGGTGCATACCTCCCAAAGTCAGATAGCTGTTGTAAAAGGTCTGGCTAAAGCCATTGGTTTTGGCAGGAAAATCATCAAGTGGGAAAAATCATATTTTGCGGCAGCTGAAATCATCTCGATAGCCGGATACTTTTCGCACCTTTACTCAGTCAAGGTTTCTACCTGCCCACTTATTCTCTTGTTCGAGGCTCAAACTCCTCCAGTGAGGCAAGCCTGGAAGCTGTATCTGACAAAATTATCTCTGGATAGTAAATCTCTGATGCAAAAACTCCAAAGGCCTTGGAAGTCCCAAAAATATTCTGAGTTGCAACTTTTCAGACTTTCTGAAGTAGTTCCTCTTGCTTTCTTGTAAGGCTTCCACGCCCTCATGGAAAGCACAAAGGGGTGTGGGCTCACTCCAGTAGATGCCACCAGAAGGATCCAGTCAGGTGCATGTGCTACTGGTCAGCTGTTCACATTAGCAGAAAGGCCACATAGGGCATCAGTCAGCAAACCTGTGAAGACCATTTCTCAGTCCTGGGTACAAGTGGGAGCAGGGCCAGACTTTTGGGTCTCCACCCAGGTCAGAAACAGCAGGTCCAGTCATTTTTTGTTTATCCACAGGCCCAGATGTGTTCTGATGACCTGTGAGGTTGCACTTTTGTAGGATTCACTAGCCACTGGGTGATAGTGACTACTGGACAATCCCTAACCAATGAGAAAAAAGTTCCCAGAGGCAAATCTTCAGAGCACACTTCTGTCCTTGGAGGTCTCCCTTTACACTTGTTGTATTCCGCTTTAGGTGTCCGTATATAGGTTTTCCTGAATCATGTCCTTATATAGGCACAATTCGCATTGCCCTTATATAGGCATAGAATCCCTGTCCTTATTTAGGCATTAACCGTGCACTCCAAATACAGGCATGGTCACCGACATCCGTCCACCCTAACGTCACAACGAGTTCTTAGAAACCAGACCCTTAAGCTTCGGGAGTTCCCCTAGCACAGGACTATTGATTTCTCCAAGAACTCATCTATTATGTATGAACCGTTATACCTTAAGGGTTCATTCCTGACGTCTTCCTCTGTCCGACTTCACGTCAATGCTAACATTCCGAGGCACCTATCAGGTATAAATATACCTTCCCTTGCCCAAGCAAGTTAGAGGAGACCTCGACTTCAGAGGAGCCCGTATCCCGGCCTGACGCACTGAGAAGACGCTGTCATTCCTGCACGCAGATGAATCCAGCTTCCAGTGTTCTGACTCCCTTCGCAGGGTGTTAGAGTTCCAGATCCGGCAAGAGATTCCCACCTCTCTCATTCTCCAGGTATGGAGCTGACTAGAACCTAGAGGGACTCTTGGATACTTGGCGTACTATACTTAACATACTCTTAGTATACCAGACTAGAGAATACTCCACCTACTTTTACCTTTCCCTACACCTAGACTAGGTTAGGTACATCGGGGTAGAACTAGCTTAGAGACGCATCGTATGAGTACTCGCATTTTTAGCTCATGTTATTTATGTACGTGAATATATGCTAAAAGATAATGCTAGCGCAGTATTATTTATTTCTACTGCTTACGCTGTACATTATTTATCTTGCATACTGTCTTGTGATCATAACAGCACATATCTCTTACACGAGAAACAAGACTGTTCAATAAAACCCTTTTATTGAAACGCCCGTCTTTCCTTTCTGTGTAACTCTGTAGAAACTAAGCATGCACGATTGACTGAGTGAAACTGTTATCTATTGTTTCCACGATTCTGAGACGTGTTCCGATTCTAAAGGGAAACAAAGTTGTCATGTTTTTCGGTAGCCAGAAACTACTCCCTTCTTGTTCTCAAGGAGTTTCTAGTGGCCTCTGAGCTAGCTGGCACAAGTAATTAAGTTTAATATACTCGATAGGGACATACCGACCTTAGTCCTATGTCAAGCCTATAGGTTATATTATTCCAATGCGCAGAGCCTATTAGGGAAATAGGAACTACACTACACACTTGACTATAAATAGGCAAGTCTCACCCTGGTCCTTGATTTCTGGTCCCATTTTAATTCATGAAGTTCCTGAACCCTCTGCAGCTGCCCTTTCTGAGCTGAGAGGAATCAGTCTGCCTACCAAAAGACTAAGGGGTATATTCACAAGAACGTGTGATAACTACTGCAAGAGTAGCGTAACGCAACTTCCAATAACGCAGCCTATCACGGGAAAATAACCCTGTGTCAACGTGGAATTCACAACAAGGCGGTAGCATGCGATAGTCACCAGATAACGTGTCAAATGCCAGCGTGTAAATCAACACCACGCCCCAAAAATGCGAAACGCGAACGCGAGAAATCATGCGATGAGGCCAATCGCGGTACAAAAAGTTGCAAAAAGCAGCCTCAGGCCTGCAACTCTCACGCGTCTGGGGGGCAATTGCACAATAAAAACCACAGGCACAACACACCAGAAACAAGCCAAAGCACGTAGCAACATCCATGCACCCTGACCAAGCGCAGAGGGCAACGCGAACCCCACAACCCCCACAGACCACCAGCAAGGAACAAGTGGGTCGGGGAAGGCCAAGGAGAAAATGGAGAGGAAGACGGGGTGCAGAAAGCAGGAAAAGAAGACCAAGGCCACGGAGGCGACAGAACACTACCAGCAAATGACCCACAAGCAGACCACCTGGAAAGCAGTCGCAGAGCCCAGGAGGCCAATCCAGGAGGCCAAGAGGCTCCGCCAGGACGTGACAACCTAAACCAGGCAAAAACCCGCTGCCAACAGGAACGCAGCAATGGCGACAGGAGGTGGCAGTCCAGCGACACAGGAGGAGCAGGAGGAAAGCCAGGCCACAGTCATCAGTGTGGAGAGGGTGCAAGGAGTAGGGAGTACGGACACAGCTCGACAGGACCTGACACAACAACAACAGGGTGAGGATCCAACAGGGACTGTGGGACGGGGGTGATGGCCAAAATGCCACACATGCACAATGAGGTGTAGCACACTGCACATCCACAATTACCCAGGGACATGTCCCCCATCCCCGTAGCACACTGCAGCACACACACATAGCAATCATAGCACATACCATGACAATGTGGCACAAAGTGCAACACCCACACTGCAGAACAGGGGACACAACTGGGTCCACCCAGGCGCAGAAACAGAACAATCACATTGGACAGAGCAGGGAACTGTGAGATGCACATCTACCCCTACAACCCCACATCAGCCATGTAGGTCAAATGTACACTGCCCCAACTCAAATAGCCACCACCGCCCAAACAGTCACAATGTACATTGTCACACAGTCTGCATGTCGACAAGAACAAGGCGCCAACACAATGCCAACATGCACCTCCACTTCACAATGCAGAGGGACAAACAACACCTCCAGCAGGTCTGAACAGACAACCCATCAGTGATGCTCGAGACGAACACCACATCCCCGACCCTGACGCCCTACAACAGCCCATGGACATCCCACACAACCCACCACCAGGACCAGGGCAGACAAACTACTCAGAGAACCCAGACTCTGCAACAGACCACACAGCATGAAGCACCCGCAATCACGGCTGCCTCACAACAGGTCACCCACCCACACATGGCACCCCAATGCCAGGTGGCCGAATGCCAAAAGGAGGTGTCCCAACAGGTGAGGGTGTTGCCTAACCCATGGATTGCGAAGTAGAACACATACGTGGGTGTCCAACACCCTTCAGGGACCACCTACACCCCACAAAGGAGACCCACACCTCCACAGAGACACATGCACATATCATGTTGAACTGGCTTCGGGCACGTGCGTCCGGCCCCTTTATTGGCAGGGCCACATGTACAGTGACCCCTGTGCTGGATATGTGTGGGGTGAGTATAAGCCAGCCCGCATGGAGTGCTTGGTGCTGGCAACAACCTGAACAGTGGACACCAGTGTAATGGAAACAGAAAACACCAGCATAACAGAGTCAATTGCAGAGCAACATGGAGGGATCCGGAGTAAGGACAGAGGTCACCCAATATTCAGTCTGGACGTTCCGTGAGTTGCAGTGCACTGAGGTAGGGGCACTAGAGAAGAGCGCGCGCATGTGAAGGAATTGCTAGGATTGTGTCCCTTCGGGTTAGTCCTGATGCAGATGCAGTGGGGTGTGGTACACCTGCATCAACTTCCTCATCAACGTCCCAAGTCTCCCACACTGCCTGAGGTGACAGTTGCATCCGCAGTCCACAGCGCAATTCCCAGTATCAGATCCGGGTGTGTAGCTTGACTACCGCCACCAGTCTGCATTCCTGCCTGGGGCTGCTGCCACCTGCCCTCCCATTGTCTGTGCCTTCTCCCGTCCGCACACTTGACACATCCTCCTCCTCATGGTCCCAGGTCTTCCCCACTGCATGAGGTGACATTGCTGTGCAACCTCACAACAGCACAAAACTCAATCAGTAACGGACAATGGCTTGCGGTGCACTGAGTCACTGGCACCTGGAGTGCTGAGCAGGGCAGCAGATTGATGATGGCATCCACGACAGGTCTGGGCAACTCCGTAGGTCTGTCAGGACCACCCTTTCGACTCTGGCAGATGGCGGTTGGAGGTGGTCCTTGCCGTGGTGGCGTGTGCCTCCTGTGGTGATGCGACGTCCGGGCCGGTCAAGACTCGATGCCATGTGTGGGCCCTTGTGGCCCGCAGTTGGGGCCGGAGGAGGCAGACAGCGCAGGGCCACAGACACATGGCATTGATGACCCCAAGACCATCGCTACAGAGGCCATTCAATGTCTCAGAAGAAGGGGTCCGAGGCCTGACCAGCACAGAGTTAGTGGCCCCGGATGCACTGCGGCCGGCACAGGCACCCAGCCATGGGACTGTGACTTGCGGTGCAGTCAGATGGGCCATGTGACCTGAGCGGGTCACCATCAATGTCCGAGGTGTATGTTGCGGAGGGTTTCGCGGGACAGTGGAAGGTGTCCTCCAGGGCATGATGCGGAAGGTCTGATGTTATCTGGAAGCAGCAAATGGAGGAGTGGAAAGCGCAACCCTCGTTTTCACCAACAATTCGGGATCAGCTACATGAGGATGTAAACTAGCCCCTAGTCCATAGACTCAAACGCCCCAATGTACGACCAGTGAGTGTCCATGAATGTCGGGGAACAAACTCAGTGGCACAGGTGCTGGGAGGGGATGCAGTCTGCGATGATGCCTGTGCACAGATGTGAACTCCAAGAATGCCAAATCAAGGCGCTGTGACCTCCTGGACCGCAGTGTAGGCCGGAGGCAGCAGTCAGCCCACAGCCACGTGTCATTGGCTCGCGAGGCACAGAGTTAGTGACACAGTGGCAGTTGTCGGTAATGTTCAATCACCTCTGTGACGATGATCCTGTTCCCTCTGGCCTGCAACGCGTCATCCTCTTACACCCCTCCGTGCGTGCGAAGACATATATTCAGCCTTTTGAATTACCGATGTTCAGTTCCAATTCTGGGATCCCACTCGAGCGCAGCGTAGGCCGAGGGCAGTGGTCCGCGTAGGCCCACAGACACGTGTGGTTGTGATGCCATGCACAGACTTGTTGCCACCACATCGAAGGGTGTATAGTGAATAGTTCTCTGCCTTAAATAATGTTCACTGCCATGGTGTAATCAAGACTCAGTTCCAAATGTGTGACCTACCTGACTGTGGTGTAGGCCTGAGGCAGTGGTCTGCACAGCCCATTCACCGAGTGTCGCCGGCATAGGTTGGATGGCCCCACCGGCCTGCGTAGTTCAGGTTCAGTGGCACCACGTGTAGCAGGCTGGCATTGAACAGGGTTAGTGGCACCATGTGTAGCAGCCTGGCATTGAACAGGGTTAGTGGCACCACGTGTAGCAGCCTGGCGTTGGACAGGGTTAGTGGCACCACGTGTCGCAAGATGCCCATATGGAACTATGCCTCACTGAACTGGGGGGGTCTGGTGCTGTGGCCGCTGGCCGGGATATGGGGTCACTGCCATTCATGACTCAAGACATAGTTCCACATGTGGGACCTACTGGTCCGAAGAGTAGTCCGGGGGCGGCAGTGGAGTACGTCAACGAAAAGGGAATAAAGCGGGCCGGTGTCGTGGCAGCCGTGATGGTCTGAGGTGGCTGCCAAGATCTCGGGCCTCAGGCTTGTGGCTTGCACCGGCACGTGGTGGGCCCTCCTTGACACACGCCGGTGTCGGCAGGTGATCAGTGTGGCCTGGCTGCGCAGGGGCTGGCCTGACGGGTTCGTGGACCAGCGTGCCGGGGTCCAGTAGGCGCACGGCATCGCAGGCAACTCTGCTCACGAGGATGGCATCGGCCTCGTGGCGAGGTAGGAGGCGCTGCCCTGGCAGAGACGTGGGTCTTTCTAGAAGTGGACCACGCCCAGGCCTACGTGGTTTTTATTCACACCCCTACGCTGGCGTGGCGTACGCCAGGCCATCCCACTCTGCTGATGCTTAGGGGGGGCGTAACAGGCAACATTTCCGCGAGGACCCCCACTGGCTGTGGTGACATGGTGGCGTCCACTGTCCACTACACTCCATACGCAAGCGGTGTATGTCGCCATGGATATGGGTGTGTTCTGCATGCTGCGAGGTGTCCAGCACATCTCCGGCACTGTTGGCATTGTGTACTTTCCCAATCATGGTTCTACTGCATCCTTCACACATGCCTGGTTGCCACCTCTCCCCACATTCGGCTAGTATGTGGCTGAGGTGCCATGCCGTTGCTGGCTCATTTTCAGGGCTTGCCCATGTGGACATTGTAAGTTGTTCTGTCGTGTCTGGTGGGTGGGCATATTGTTGTGCCTGTTGTATGTGATTTTGTGACGTGTGCATTGCCAGAGTTGTGAGTTGCATGGTTGTGGTGTTGAGGTGTGTGGCATGTTCTTTTGTATATTGCCAAGGGGCTGTACATTTCCCTTGTTGCCATTCTGGGAACGCTGGTTGATGATGGACTGTCGGAGGATGAAGGTATCATGCACACTGGCTGTGTATTTGAAGGCGACAGTGTTGGGTGTTCCACGGTGTTCTGTTGTTGCCTGCACATTGGTGTGAGACATGTGCTTCCTGTTGCGGTGATTGTGTGCTGTGTCACCAGGGGGCACAGGTAGTACATGTGTGCTGTGTGTTGCCCCCAACACGTGCCTGCATCCTGCTGTGGCGTATGGTCCTTGCTTGGTCTCCAGCGGATCCTGCGCCTTGTGTTGTACGTATGGGGACTGGGGTACCAGGGTGATGGTGATGTCCAGGACAGGTGTGGTGGACTTGTATGTGGCTGGCTGTGAGACTCCTCCGACTCTGGCGGGTGTTGGATGGGGGGTCCCAGGGGCCAACAGGTGCAGCCACGCCATCAGTTTTGTGTGGGGTGGGATGTTGGTTGTCCGCTGTGTTGTTGCCGTAGGCCTGTTAGGCGATGATGGTCAGGATGCGTAGGTTGGTTGTCCCTTTCAGCCTGTAGTGGAAGGTGACATTGTCAGATGTTGGGTCTGTGCGGCTGGTACGTTTCCTGGGGTTCCGCTGTCTTTGTCTGCGCAGCGTCTGTGTTGGTCCGGGGGTGGGGGGTGTTCCGGGTTTGGGATGGGGTCCTGGGGTGGTGGGGGTAAGTGTTGTGGCCCTCTTGGGTGTCCGGTCTGCATGATGGGTGGCTCCATGGCATCTGTTGCCCTTCGGATGTGGCCCTGGGCTGTGCTCCCTTTTGTGGTGCTGGCTGCCGTCCGACTTTACACCAGGTCAGAGCAGGTGTAGATTTCCTGGTGCTAACGCGCCTTATCGCCTGTTTTGTGTTTTTATCGCGGATGTGGCTGGTCGTTGTGAATGTTGAGGTGTGCTGTTGTCTCTGCTTTTGTCACGGGAACGCCTACTCTGCATCTCATTAGCGATATTTGCGAGGGTCCTCTGTGGCGATGTTTTTTGCGGCTGCTATCGCGGGTAAACTGGTGCTGTGGGCTGTTAACACCGGCTTGTGAATGGGGGGGTAAATTTATCACGACTTTGGCTGCGATAAAGTGCCGTTAATTCAGCGATAGCTCCTTGTGAATATGCCCCTGAAGCTTTTGTTTCTGCTCTGGGGAAGTTATCACACCTCGTTGTGGAATATGAAATGGGGGAATTTCCCTGTGACGTGACCTGCTGAAATGGCTTATCAATGCATCTTTTAAATAATTTAGTGGTGGGCCAATTTGTGGTCATTTCTAGAGTAGTTGTAGAGTAGAAATGATCTATATGTTGACGAGGCACAAAGGTTGGAGCTGTTAATTTTCATATTTCAAATTACACTTTACAATCTTTCATGTCATGCATTCTTCAGCTAAGGATGTTTTTTGTATTTTTCTCCAGATAGCCTTTGTAAAGTAGAAAAACATCCCTGGATTTGGGTGTCTGGGTAGAATTTTTTAAAATTTGAAATTTTTGGCAATTTGAGGTCAATTATTATTTTCCCCGGTCTATTATGTTTAGTTTTATCTTTAGTGCCTTTTAAAAATGTATTATAGGTTGTAGATTGCTTGTCAGGTATATTACAGGCCAGTTTGCTTTGTTCATTTTGCTATGCACATTTGGGTGAATGGTTTGGGAGTTGTTTGAAATGTCTCATCATCATCCAAATTACACTATTTTGCAAAGTTACTAGATACAATTTTGAGGGTTATTGTTATCACAGAGCAGGAAGGTTTCCTCTGAAAAGATCACTGTTAGTGCTTGGGGAACTGTTATATCCCTAGTCGTTTGTCTTTTCCTTCTAATAATGCTCCTTAAATTTGGAATAGCCAGTAACAGGCATAGGGATATTTTGTGCTTCTTCTCTTAACAGTGTACCAGAAGGCTCATTAGAAATATTGGCAAATATCTCCATTTATTCAACTGTTTCTCTGACCACAATGTTCATAACTGAGGCAGAGTTGTTATGTTCTGTGGTCTTTTAACAAAGTCCGCAAAGTAATTGCTGTGCCCCTGCAGCAGCCAGAGAAATAGTTGACACACTTTCAATGAGCTCTTGGTCCAGTTTGCCTCTCTTTGTAATAAAGGTCCCCCATAAACTTAAGTAATCTGTTTCTTCTCTTAGGTATCACCCAGGTTGCTGGGGCCAAGTTCTCCATTTTCGGACCTTTGTTTAAAATAGAAACAGAGAGCAAGACAAAATGTGTTTAATTATTATTCTATATGATGCAATATTTATTACTAGAATGTTTTTTGACAATTCTGTCTCTTCTTTTACCTTTGTAGTTTGAAAGCTATAGTCAAATTGGTGTGTTTTCCTTCTCAAACCATGTGTGGTTGAGTTGGTTATCCTTTTGTGATGGTAGCTAATATCCCTTTTCTGACAATACTTGACTATGGTGGAATAAAATTATATTTCAATGTAATATTTCATTGTCAAAATAATGTATCTATCCTGTAAATAAAATGTACTTTTCATTGTTTGTGATCCTTGTACATTTTGTAGAGAATGTGTTTTCATTAGCACAATAGAATAGTCAATAGCCTGTCGATAGAATATTTGTTTTATCATCTATTTTCAATTTTTTTTAAAAAGATTTATTTTTGCTAAAGGGATGTTTAGAGTAAGCTGGCTTTATTCCTTGTTCGGATTCCCTTAAAATATGGCACATTAGGTGCAGTGCCTTTTGACTTTCATCTTGTGAGTCAAGAGGTTGCTTTTCATTTCTATGGCGACATCCTAAGAATCAGAGCATCTGTGAATTTTTAAAGGAAGTACACCTCCAGTGAGATCTCTGATTCTTCCCACAGGTGTGAGGGAGGTTCACTTGCATTCCAATTCGTAGTGGGGGCTTGGGCCTGCACAGGTCACCACAGCATCCTCTCCTCTCGATAAAGGTGGATCCAAGCAATGTTTCTTGTTCTTCATGGTGGCCCCCTATGGCATAAAAAGTTACTGACTTAATTCTGCACGCAGGCTATGGCCCAATTGTCACAGCCTTCATGCAATACACACTTTGGCCCCCTCTGGCATATGGGGTTACTGGCATCACTATGCACATGGGCTACAGCCCAATTGGGGCTGCAGCCGTCTCCTCACACATCGCTACAGGATTACACTCGCCAGTGTCTATCACTAGACCTCGCTCACAAGGCAAAATGGTCTTGGAAAGCAGGCAGGCACTGTTGCTCCAGGCCCCAGGGGAAGGTGGTCTTAGATTTTATTCCTTGTTCAGATTCCCTTAAAATATGTTATGTTAAGTGTGGTGCCTTTTGACTTTCATCTTGTGTGTCAAGAGGTTGTTTTTCATTTCTATGATGAAGTCCTAAAAATCAGAGCATCTGTGAATTTTTAAAGTGAGTACACCTCCAATGATATAGTACGTTCCTTTGATCCTTCCCACAGGTGTGAGAGTGGGTTGCTTGAATTCTGATTCGTAGTGGGGGCTCGGGCCCACACAGTTCACCAGATCCTCTCCCCTTGATAACGGTTGAACCAAGCAATGTTCCTTGTTCTTCATGACGACCCCCTCTGGCATCCCAGGTTACCAACTTCATTCTGCACACAGGCTATGGCCCAATTGGCACAGCCGTAATGCAATCTTCCCTTTGACCCCCTGTGGGGTTACTGACTTCACTATGCACATCGACTACAGCCCAATTGGTGCTGCAGCTGGCTCCTCACACCTCTCTACAGGAATACACTTGCCAGGGTCTCCCACTAGACCTCGATCACAAGGCACAATGGTCTTGGAAAGCAGGCAGGCACTGTTGCTCCAGGCGAAGGTGGTCTTGGATTTCCCTGGGTGATGTCCCTTCACTCAGCTGGGAGATTTGCAGAACTTAACTAACCGTGGGCAATGAACTTGGAGTTAGCTACTGCACCCACAACCCTTTGATAAAACAACTTTATCTTTACATGCTAAAAAGCATATAACCAATTCACAAAAGTGAGCTTTGAAAAATATCAGGCAATGAGAGAGGTGATGATTTTGGGGTCCCCCCTAACCTAGGGGGAGGATCAAGCAGATGCCTTGAACACAAAGATCATATCATGCTGAACAATTCGGTGGTGGTCCCATCCTCCTAGGACCACCCAAAGCAAAGTTATGGGCAAAAATACAATGCCAACCAAAGGCCCAGCAAAGCATTATGGGGCGAGATTCTAGAGTGCAGTGAATATTATAGTATTAGCTCTCAGCTGAGCCAGGAGAGCCCTGCCACTTGAGAATGTTTTGATATTGGATACTATAATATTCACTGCACTCTAGAATCTCGTGCCATAATGCTTTGCAGGGCCTTTGGTTGGGATTGTATTTTTGCCCATAACTGTGCTTGGGGTGGTCCTAGGAGGATGGAACCACCACCGAATCGTTCAGCATGATGTTCTCTTTGTGTTCAAGGCATCTGCTTGGTTCTCTACCTAGGTTAAGGAGGACCCCAAAATCATCACCTCTCTCACTGTTTGCTATATTTTCATTTTCACTTTTGTGAGATGACTATATGCATTTTAGCATGTAAAGATAGAGTTACTTGTTTTACCAAAGGTATGTGAGGTTTCTGTTTTATTAATTGGGATGAGATGGAACGGAGTTACGGAGCAGAGTTTTACTCTACAGAATTCCATGTAGTGGTATTCCGCCAACTTCGCCCACCCTTAACCTTAACCTGCAGTCCTAGTTATCAGCAGAAGTTTCAGAAAGCTTCTCCTCCTCAGAATGCAGCCCAGCTGGCTGCCTGACACTTAACAGTTTTACTGGCCTTGAGCTCCCCTTGTTATAGTCCATTTCTAGACACCAAATGTGATTTAGGGTCTGTCTTTGAAATTTTTGTTTGTTGTCTGCTTTCTATTAAAGTGCCCACTTGTCTGTCCTGCCGTTCCTCCAGAAAGCAGTCTGTCACAGTAGGAGTGCCTCTAAATCTGATGTTAGCCCCACAACACAGGGCAATAAGAGTGACTAGAGGTTCACACCTGGATGTCAGCCACAGTGATATGTGCATCAAAAGGTTGCCTCAGGCCACCAGCCCTCATCTTTATGATTCTTTTATTATCCACACCTCCTTCTTGAAATGTGTCCAGGCCCCTTCCAGTGACCTCTCCCTGAATCAAAGAGCACACTTTGAGGTGTTACTAAAGAGCCTGGCTCCCTTTCCTCCAAGGTGTGCCCCACACAGCTCTCAGGAAGGCATCAAGCCACAAATCTGTCTGAGGGGATTCCTCTCCCTCCTTATGCTCCTGCAGTCAGCCCTTGGTTTTCAAAATGGAAGCCAGAGTCTTCATTGTATTTTACCATTCACAGATACACATACACACAGCACACACATGCAACCACTCACTGTGCACATCACTACATACGAACTTGATGTAGGATAAGGGTGAATTAAGCACATATCAGCTGAACTTTAAAAGAGTAAACCTGTAGGCCTCACTCCAGTGACACATGTAAAAAGGCCTGTTCAATACTACTGATCGCTACATGGTATCCTTCCACCAATCCACTTATGCAAATTAAGCCTGGCAAGGGCAGTAGCCTTTCACCACTTTGAGGTTAGCTCTTTGGCTGCCGCTCCAGGTTCAAAAAGACCGCACTTCATGAGACATGCCTATATCATGGGATGTATGATGTAACAACGCGATCATTTAGATCGCGGTACATTACATCGCTGTTTTTACAACGCAAGTCGTTACCACGACTTGCGCTGTAGGGCGCTGGACTTAGGAATAGTATGATTTACTATTCCAACTCCAGCCTACGTACAGTAGGGAAGGTGTTGGAATAGTAAATCACACTATTCCTTTGTCTAGAGCGCCCTCCAGTGCAAGTCGTGGTAACGACTTGCGTTGTAAAAGCAGCGATCTCAATGTACTGCGGTGTTTTGACCGCGTTGTTAAGGTCGTTTCCCATATCATGGTGCACATGAATGATTCATGTTCCCCTATGCCAACAAAAATCAGCACCAGGGATCCAGACATTGTTACAACTGGGGCACTCGGTGCAGGGGTACACGTCCATCACCATGAGAGGGTCTTTTCCATCCTAACAGTGTATTAATGTAATAATAACTTTTTTAAATGTTTGATTTTTCCCTTGTGGCCTCATGTTGTTCAGTTGCTAAGCGTCACTGTGCAGTGAAAATGTACTAGCTTCTTGCGGTCTCCTGACGGAAAATTGTGGTCTTTCATTTATTCCCCCCCCCCCCCTTTGTGCTTCTCTGCTTTTTTGGAAAAATGTTCCTCAGATTCTGTTTCATTTTCAGTGTAAAATCTAAGCCCGGGCGAAATTGGCGGAGTGCCACTCCGCGGAGTTCCACAGAGTTGGAAAAAAAACTCTGTGGAACTCCGCTCTGCTCTGCTCCCCTACACCCTCCCTAAGTTAATTATAACAAAAAAAAGGCACTTACCTGCTGTGGCGTCTCCAGGCTGCCCTCCTCCTCGCCATGGTCTCTCTCTCCTCCTTGTCCTCGTCCATGCAAACCCCTACGTTGTATGTCTTGCGCACGGGCACGCGCATGCGCGCAAGACATACAACGCAGGGGTTTGCGTGGACAAGGACGGCGAGGAAGAGGAGGAGAGAGAGACCACGGTGAAGAGGAGTTCAGCCCGGAGAAGCCACAGCAGGTAAGTGCCTTTTTTTTGTTATAATTAAATTAAGGAGGGTGGAGGGGCCGGCTAACTTCGCTCCGCTGCGGAGTCTAAGTTTTGCCTGTACTCCGCGTTCTCAACGGAGCGCGAAGTAGGCAAAACTCCGTAAACTTCGCTGGCAGAGCAGAGTTCTCTGCCTGGGGTTAGTAAAATCGGGACTGAAACCTATTTTTAAATGAAAAAAAACACATTGACCTACATATTTGGTGTGTACTTGCTCTGTCATTTTAGTTGGGGATTTTTCATATTTCGTGTACTACACATATTTCTTTGTATGTATTATGTAAAATATTTTAAAACTAGTACTATTGTCTTACAAAAATATATTGTGTAGTTATTTTTTATGTCGCTTTTTGGAACAAAAATAACATTATGTAATTGTGTGCATTGTAGTAGTGTTGTTTTACACTGATACGCTGTAAAATTTGATGTAAAGGCATCCAATGTAAAAATTGCATTGTAAAGTTCTGAGATGTAAACTACCAGGAAGTGACAACTGATATAGATTGCAAGACTCTCATAGAAATCAGTGGGGGCAGGGATTACAATGCCACCTCATAGGTGAAATTCTAAAACAAAATTTAAAAGATACAATTTAAAAAAAAGTGAATGTCGATGCTAAAATTATTTCATGCTAGTTTTCCCTATTTAAATATCATTTTGTTACATATAAAAATATATATTTGTTATTATTTTATATGTCAAAACATTGTTTTAGTACATTATAACAATTTGATCCCATTTATTTTAATTGGGAACTTTTTATTCACTACTTTTATTTTTACAGTCTCCATATTATAACACACCTGTTTTAACCAAACTTCAAACATATTATGCACACCTGATACTGCAAAGTGGAAGAGAATTAACAGGCAGGACCTTCTCACACCCATCAACACTAGAAAGTCATTGAGGTTGTATGCAGGCAGACAATGTAGTTCCCTGTGCTCTACAGAAATAAAGGAAACTATAAAGTCTATCTACTCCTCATTGAAGTTCCTCTTACTATTAAGGGGCCGATTACGATCTTGTTAGGAAGGCCTTCAGAAGGGTTCCAGAATGAGCAAATCCAATTCGAAGCCTATGTTTCTGACCGAATCTTCCCCCGTTCCGAACGACTAAGTACGAAGGCGAAGATCTCGTCAGCATCGACTGAATCGTTTCCGAACCCGATCCTGTCAGTCCGACTCATTTGCAGCCGAATTGTGCCGCGCAATGGAGCCGGCTTCCGTACGAGCGAGTACAATGCATGATTCGGACAGCCGTATTGACTCGGTGTCAGCGAGATGAAACGGCTGTGGGAATCAGACTTCGGGGGGGCCCTCTGAATCGGTCCCATGGGGGAACCCATGGGTCCCCCCTTTCCATGCATGCACAGTGTGGTGGGCACCATTGGGTGCCCGCCACAGGGTGTATGCTTTTCCCCACCCACCCCTTTTTGCTATGGGAGCCTGTGTACGCGTTCGGTACACAGGCTCCCATAGAGTTGAATGGAAGTCCAAGCGAACCGAGTCCGTCACCATACGGGTGCATCGGAATCGGTCGCTCTGACTCACGGAGCACAACTTGCTAGGAAAGCCCTCCGGATCCAAGTCGTACGGAGGGCTTTCCTAGCGAGATAGTAATTGGCCCCTAAGTGGGGTAGGATGCATCTTAGATGCTAGACCTGGTGTGCTGAGTACTGTTAGTGAGTTAGTCCTAGGAGAATAGAAGTTAGCTAAGGATGTTAGCTCTATTTTTTTAAGCTTAATGTATGTGAGTTGTATAAGTTTTGGGTCAGGTGTGTCCCTTCCCATTTGGAGTTCTTCACAACAGTGGTGATATCTCCACTCCCGGGCAGAGAACATAGGCATGATGATTTTTGTAGTACGTTTACGATTGCATGTTCTGTCATAGGAGGCTCCACCCTCTCATACAAGGGGGTGGAGACTGGTAAGTCTACAGCTAGACAGAGATCTCCGCGAGGACTTGGAGGATGCCATCTGTGCAGAGTGCTCCAACTAGATGTAGGTATAAATCTCTATATGCTGACAACTCCGCAAATATTTTTACCTTTGTGAATAAGCCCCTTGGCGTTCAACTCAGCACTCTTCTTAATCACCAGCTGGTGTTGTGGCTGTAGTGCTTAGGTGATGTGTTCAAATGATTTTAAGCCCACGGTCAGGAGAGAAGCATAGTTCCGCAGGTGTGAGAAATTGCCCATAATTTTGGCAGGAAGGCCTATTAAAATTAAATTCAAACACTTGATAAAGGGCAAAATGTCTGTGGTGACTAGAGTGATTTGGTGTAGGGTAAGGAACAGAGACAAGGTCCTCAGAAGGGTGCAAATATAAAAAAATAAGTTTTGACTATATTTTTAAATGGTGTAGTTAATTACATCAAGTGGCTTCTCTGTCATATGCAGTTCTACGTGAATAAATACAGTAAAATAATAAGACAATTAAATGAAGGAGGTCAAAAGGCAGAGCAATTAAGCTTCAAATCACTTTACTTGTTACAATATAATTAAGGGCCTGATTTAGATGTTGACAGTCTTCCCGCTGGCCCACCATGGCGGTGGGCCCGAGTACTCCATCAAGCCGATGACATCTTGCCCAATGTATTGAGATGTGTACACGATACAAAGAAGACCACCAAGCCAGCGATCTTCTGTGCTGCCTCCGTTGCCTTCATGATGGCAGGGTCCCGCCGAACCAATTTAGATGTTCCCAATGGGCTGGCAGTGTCCTGTTGCCAGAGTCCGTACGGGGCCGACCGCAGTGATGGGGAGACAGGTAAGTCAGATTTCTTTGGTTAAGTAAAACATATATATGTGGTGTATGTGTACATATGTGTGTGTAGGATATATGTAATGATGCTAAAATGTACATAGTGCTGTGCACACAACCAACAAACACACACCATGCAATGTATACTAGCACACACCACGAACACCTACCTTTGATTCTGTTTACTCGGGGTGCCGGTCCATTGTGGTCAGGGTGCAGAAGGACGGGGGGGACCAGGACAACAGTGAAGAGGAAGAAGCTGTATCCTGTACCCATGGAAAAGGTGAGTATTAACCCCTTTTCCTACCTTTCTGCTGACTCAAAGTAGGAGGGATTCCCGCCTGAATTCCTGTAGAAACAACCTAGATCCAAATCTGGAGGGTGGGAATCCTAGCTGGAGTCCCTCTACCACCTGCTGCAGCCCATTCCGCTGTATGGACGGGGAACTAATTCCTGGCAGAGTCGGAGGGACCATGGCGGTCTTCTCTCCCATTGCCTGCCAACATCTAATTAGGGCGGCAGACTGCCAGGTTGGCGGATGGGAAGACTGCCAAAAAAGGCCACTCAGTTGTCGTCCCGCCAACATCTAAATCAGGCCCTAAGTTACTTATGTGCAGTTAACTTGGCAAAACCTTGACATTTTATCCTGTTTAAATTCCTAAGACTCTATGTAGAGCATAAATAGCATAAAAAGATACATCATAAAAGGTGTGAAAGATTTGTATTTAGCAGCATACTTTGGAAATGCTTATAATAATATTTACTTACAGTAAGCTAATGATATGAACAGTAATAATTGCATTCAGAATGTGGTAAATTGTTGATATAAAAACTTAAGTCTGGAGTGAGTGAGGGAGGGATTCGTACTAATTGAGACTGGGTAAGAAATCTGTTATAAGGTATATTGTTTGTAACTTTTATTTGGAACTATTTTAAGGAATGGTCATTTGCAGCTAATCCACTAGGTTCTGTCTAAGCCTGTGCATGATTCTCATAATTTCTTTCAGGGGTGGGGGAGTTTGTGAAATTTCCTGAAAATTGCTCAAACTTTGCTGGTGGTTTGTAGTGTCAAAAATGGAAACAATTACACTCTTTAGAGAAATCTCTTGAGCTCATTGTGTTAGTTGACATGAGATTCAGCCCTTTTGGGTCTAGGGCATGGCAAAACTAAGCCCTGTTCATGTTTGCCTGCTGAATCATATCCCACCCATTCACTCCAGTTTTATCCTTTTCCTTGACATCTGTCATTTTTTAAACATATTTTTAACTGTGTGTGCCTGATCCATTTTGCTGATTTTTATATTTTGTTCTCTAGATTTAATGTTCCTTGTTTTTCATGTTTTTGTGATCCCATTAAGTAGTTATTGAATGTAGCAGAAGTTGGAGATAATTGGCCATGGGCCACTGTGCTATGTAGTTGTCATACCAGTCAACATTTCTTTCAGTGAAGGAGTTAGCAACACTTATTTTTACATCATAATTCACCTCCCTCTCATGCTGTGGCAGGCCTGGCAAAGTTTACAGCTTACTGGAGCGGTAACACCTTTGTTGGCAAGTGAGATACTACATACTCTGCACAACTGTCATCATGTGCTCCCAGCGGCAGTACTGTATTCTGGGCAGGTCCTGGTTGAGTACCTTGGCAATGAAAGGGAGACAAGTGAGGTTTAACTTCTTTTCACTTTTATCATTCATATAATTTTATATAATGTTAAATACGGTTATTTACTGCTATTATTTCACAATAATGAAAAATAAAAGTTGTTTTTTATAGTTGTGTCATTCCAATGGGAAATACTTGCTTTTTCACTCTTCTCCCTATGTGGCCAGGTATCCAAAGACCCATGTTAAGCATTGGAGTTGCTAATGATGGCAGCAGTAGCGGCTCGTGGTGGGAGTGCTGCGGGGCGGTGGGGCGGGGCGGGGGAGGATCAGGGTGCGGGGTAGTAAACTATGGCATACGGCCGAACAGAGGTAAGTAAACAAATAAATAAATAAAACGAATTTCGTTGCGCGCGCTGCATCGCATTTGGCAATGCAGCGCGTGCAATGAAATTCGTTTTATTTATTTATTTGTTTACTTACCTCTGTTCAGCAGTATGCCGTAGTTTACTACCCCCCACCCTGCTCCTCCCCCACCCCGCCCCTCCCCCACCCCGCCCCACCGCCCCGCAGCACTCCCACCACGAGCCGCTACTGGATGGCAGGTTGGTCTCTCTCCACTCTCCTCAGTCTTAGTGTATGTGGTGGAATGACGGTGGTACTCGTGCTTTTGAGGCCTACAGGATTTGAGATTTTTATTGTCAGGTTTGGGTCTGTATATTTTCAGAATGATCCATGGCTGACAGGAAAGCATCAGTCATTGCTAGCATAGATGCTTGATCTATACTTTCTAATTGAGATCAAATAATATGGCAGCCTGGTGGGGTGGTCTGTTACTCACTAGGGAATCATGAGGTAGGGTATCAGATGTGGATGCCTCATAATTCCAGTTATAGGGATTTAAAACCTAGTTCGACTGGGCAGGAGAAGGGGTAATCTATGGTGGCATGGGGTACCCTGGATGTTAGGTATGCTTAGGTGTAGGTAGGAAGTGGGAAAGAAAGTAGGTAGAGACCAACTATAGTGGTTGTATGACTCCCCATGATTTACATGCCCATGTTGAGATTTCTAGCCTAGTTACATAAGAATGTAATCAATTCTGGTAACACAATTCAAAAAAATGTTTAACAAAACAAAAGACCAAAACTAAAGATTTGCTTACACATATTGCTTACAATCACAAACAATAATATCTTAATATTACACTAAAATGCACTATATGAATAAATAATAAAATATTCTAATTTAAATGTAACTTCTAACTGAGTAAGCATTCCCCTTAAAATATTTGAAATAATTACCTGACCAATGACATTCAAACAAAAACAATTAAAAAGCAATCTTTGATTACCAATGAAAACTATAAATAGAACAAACCACAAACAATAGTTGCTTGACCAAAAGATGACAGATGACATCAAAAATATGGCCCAAATTGTTACTCAAATGGAAGAAGTACAAATACCTAGCACATTGGAGTAAGAACATTTTCTTATACAGTACCTAAATAAATAACCCCCAAAACAGCTCAAAATATATCACCAAACAAATTCTATCAAAATGTATTTTTTATTTATTTCCACTACAGATCACTTTCCGTAATTAGAATTCTGAAAAAAGGTTCAGCAACACAAGAGGAAATATTGTAGCCAATACACACCATTAATAAAAGAGCTCCATAATAGAAATGCCAACTAATCAGTAAAAAATATTTTTCACATTATAAAAAGGCTTATAAAAATGTATTAATTTATAATGTAAAAACAAGTAACCATTCTCAAAAATATGACTTCTTATTATATCTCTACTATATTAAAAATGTCTACAATTGTGCCCAGATATATAAAAGGGGAAACAACTCTTATCCTCTCTGCACTACACAAATTCACAAGAGTACAACATCAATAAATGAGCACACTGAAAGTGTGCCAAGTGCTGTTCTAACCAGTGTCATGGAAGAACAACTAAAGTTCATGACTCAATCAAAAGCAAGCACAACCAGCTACCTTAAATAGCAGAAACTTGAGTGAGTGATGTAACGATGTAGTGGATGATTTGAATCCACTTCTAATGCACCCAGAGGCACTATACTGAAAGTCTATGCTCCACAAATGCTGAAGCACATATCTGGACGACCTCTTTCTCTACACATCGTACGCTTCGTATGTTGCTCGGTACAACTTTGAGATTGTACTTTGAAGGTTAGACCATCTTAAAAAGCAATCAATAAAACTTATCACAGCTGGTGTATCTTTTCTTTTCTCTATGTATCCGATCAACTCTCCTGCCAATAAGCAGGACAAAGGGTTCGTTTTCTAGCACTCTATCTACATGTCTTTATTTCTACTTGGACGAAATACTTTGTTCAATGTTTGTCTACCATTCACTTAGCCGTTTTTCCTTACTTTGTGCATTCACAAGGACACTCTATTTTGTGACACTTGGTTTAGTTTGGGCACTAATTAATTACTCATTCAGCTAATTTATTATACATGCTGTAATATTGTTCAACATATGTTTTTTACTGTTATACAGCCTTGAAAAAGTCACTTCAGTGACGAAACACGTGTTAGCTGTTGTCTGTCATCGAACATTGCTGTTATAATGGACTCGAAAATTCCATCATTACATTGTATAGTCCTTGCACCTTTATCTCTTCTGTAAAAATTGAAATGAATAATATGTTTACGGTTGGACTGTTAAACCATTGTGAATAAGACTTTTTCTGTATTTTTTAACCTGTGAAAAGGAAACAAAGTTCTTTAAGGAAACATTAAAATACATGTTACTAGATATAACCAAGTTGTTTCATGACACTCTCTGTTGGACAGACTTATATCTTAATAGATATTATATGTGAATATGGAGTGCTGGGGTATAATTTTTTAACATATCTGGACAGCTCTCCCTATATCAAATCAAAATGAACAATTAGCAGAAAATCTAAATAACAGCAACAACCAACAGCAGCACCGAGGACCTAAGATCTGAAAGACATTCCCCCACTCCTAACACTATGCCCAATAAAGAAACCTAATATAATTTACAGTTATAACAATCTCAAATGAATTATCATTTTCAGTACACATAATAACATAAACGTTCAAATGCCATCACCAGTACTACTCTCAGATTGTGCCAGCCCCCCACTCAAAAGTACCTTATACATGGTCACTATCTGCACAATGTCTACACAATAACAGTCCACTAATATTCCCCTAATGTGTGTCCTTCTGCAAATAAACAATTTTCCGCATAGATATAAATACAACAATTAATCAAAAAAACAATTACTCAAAATAGTTGTAGCTTTTGGATATGTAATGGTTAATACCATTATTAAAACATAAACAGAAAGCAAAATACAAGGATGTTACTTCCATTTTCACCATGCTATATGGTGCAAAATTCAAATGTCTGACTAATCATGGACTACTCTTGCAGCAGAAAATTTACATTTGAAGTCAAGAAACTGATTGTTATTGCTTTCCCCCTCACAAAATCCAAGCACATTAACATCTATTAACAAATCCATCTACTGTAAAATTATGAAGAAAAACTCTCTCCGCTCTTAAATTACCTTAAAGATATCTGGGCGATTCGCTAATACTGATCTGAGTACAGGCTAGCACCCAGCTTCCACATTAGGCCTGGGTGGAAAACTACGCTACGCTCGCGGAGTGTGCGTAGTTTGCGCAACTACCCGCTACGCGAATCGCACGTAGTACAGTGCAAAAACACGTAGCGTAGCGGGCATTTTTTGCTCGCTCGCGGTCCTCAACGTCAAGTTGGTGACCGCGAGCGAGCAAAATCAACATCCCGGCGAGACTTTTTCCTCGTTCGCGATCGGCAACATCAAGTTGCCGATCGCGAGCGTGGAAAATAAACCTCCCGGCGAGATTCTCAACACGGGTAGGTCAGGTTTCTCATTGCGAGTGGTCGCGTATGCTCGCGACCGCTCGCGATGAGAAACTACCAGTCCACGTTAAGAAAGCTGCTGCTCGAGTACAAATCTACTCGAGCGGTAGAAAACGACTGCTTGCACTGTGCATGATGCCGTTCGCAATGATTACACAGTGCGGACAAGCATCCGGCATTGTGCAATCATTGCGAACAGCATTTCCCTACCGCACTATGCAGTTCGCGTAGCTATGCGTAGCGCGCGTAGTGCAAAGTACACTACGCCTAGCTACGCATAGCGCGACTACGCGAACTACGCCCAGGGTTATTCCACATGCCATGGTGGAATGCATACAACAGTGCAGAAAAATAAACTGAAACTATTAGTGCCACTGAAGCATGGCACACCACTTTGCAAGGGACCATATTCAAAATTTCAATACATCAAGATACAACAAAAAGAACAGAACCACAAAAAGTATTACAAAAACAATCCCTAGCAACATTTCTAAACTGTAAACTTTCTAAAGAAATCAACAAGTGTATGCAATGCTTAACATTTTTCCCTAGTTCCCTTGTTTCAGAACATTTAAGGTATGTACTACCTTAAACTCTCTGGCACCCCTCAAGAAGGCACACAGGAAGCAATACTCCAAGAAAGCTAGCTGGCTCACTTCCACTCTCAACGAGTCCAGACGCACCTGCAGACAGCTAGAGAAGAAATGGAGGAACAATAATAGCCTGGAAACCCACACAACCTTCAAAGCCACAATCACTGCACACAACCTCCTCCTCAAAACCGCAAAGAAAATGGCCCTCCAGGCAGAATGAATGCCAACACACACAACAGTAAAGAACACTTCGCCATCGTTAAGGTGTTTGCCAGGCCCAGCATCGAGACCACGGACATCCCACCCTCCCAAGACCTCTGCAACAAACTCTGCACCTTCTTCTACCACAAGATCAGGCAGATATACGACAGTTTCGACACCCAAGACCTCCCACAAAGGCCGACACCACCGCACCCAACAACCCCACACACAAACAGATCCTGCTCAACTGGACCCCGCTCACCACAGACGACACTCTCATGACCACGAAGAGCATCCAGCTCCTCTTCCCAGCCAAGGTCATCGAGAAGGCCATCAACGGCCAACTCTCAGAGTACATCGAAGAAAAACTACGTCCTGGAAACCTTCCAATCCAGCTTCAGAAGCAACCAAAGTACCGAGACTGCACTTCTCGCCGCCACCGACATCTGAACCCTCTTGACCGGGGTAAAACCGCAGCCCTCATCCTTCTGGACCTCTTGGCCGCCTTCGACACCGGCTCCCACCACACCCTAGTCATGAGACTCCATGATGCCAGCATCCATGTCATGGCCCTAGACTGGATCCACTCCTTCCTCGCCAGTCGAACACAGCGAGTCAGACTACCCCATCCTCTCCGAACCCACAGAGATCAGCTGCGGAGTCCCCCAGGGCTCCTCCCTGAGTCCCACTCTCTTCAACATCTACATGGCCCCTCTCGTGGTCATCGTCAGAAACCACAGACTCAACATTGTCTCCTATGCTGAGACACCCAACTGATCATCTCCCGCACCAAGAAACCAACAACCGCCAGAAACAACTTCCACAGTGGGATGAAGGCCGCCTGGGTGAAAATAGTTGCCTCAAACTCAACTCGGACAACACCAAAGTTCTCATCCTGGGACCCACCCCCGCAGCTTTGGATGACTTCTGGTGGTCCTCCACATTGGGAACCTCGCCCACCCCCACAGACCACCCACGAAACCTCAGCATTATACTGGACTCTTCGCTCACAATGAACCGCCAGATCAACGCCGTCTCCTCATCATGCTTCCACACGCTTCGCCTGCTTTGAAATACATTCAGATGGTTCCCCACTGAATCCAGAAAAACGGTCACTCATGCACTCATCAGCAGCAGATTCGACTATGGCAACGCACTCTACGCCGGGGTCACCCAGAAACTTTCTAAGGAAACTACAGAACGTTCAAAATGCAGCAGCCAGACTGGTCCTCGACATCCCCCGCCACAGCCATATTACCGAATACCTCTGAGAACTCCACTGCCTCCCAGTCACCAAAAGAATAACTTTCATGTTCCTCACACGTGCCTACATAGCCCTCCACGATGCAGGACCAGAATACCTGAACCACTGCCTCTCAGTCCATGTACCCACCAGACACCTCCGCTCCGCCCAGCTTGGCCTTGCCACCATCCCTTGGATCCACAAGACTACAACCGGTGAAGATCCTTCTCCAACCTCGCCGCCAAGACTTGGAGCACACTGCCTCTCCACCTCAGACCATCCACGTCACTGACCCAATTCAGGAAGGCTCTCAAGACCTTGCTCTACGACTGAACCCCAGTGCTCAGATGAATCAGCGCCCCCCCAGCACCTTGAGACCCTCACAGGTGAGGAGTCACGCTTTACAAACCCTGATTGATTGATTGATTGACCTTAAATCAATCAATGCAAAACCAAAGGGGATGATGGACGGAGTGTTGAACATTGCAAGCACTCACCCCCAGTCAACTGATCTGGGTTTAATCCATCATCATTCTTTAGCTCACTCCGCCACCCCAGTTCAGACATGGCCATATGCAAATCAGTCTGACCCTGTGCCTCATGGGAACAGTCCAGCCCGAACTGCCAAGCCATGTCTTCCTGGACCGGAAACAAGCATTCTGGGACCGGTTTCGGACTCACAGCCCTCATCAGCCAGGCTATCTTGAATCCAGTGGCAAAGTGAGCAAGGGACCCACGTCCGGGCATACCCTACCAACTTAGGGCGAACAATGCAAAACCAAAGGGGATGATGGACGGAGTGTTGAACATTGCAAGCACTCACCCCCAGTCAACTGATCTGGGTTTAATCCATCATCATTCTTTAGCTCACTCCGCCACCCCAGTTCAGACATGGCCATATGCAAATCAGTCTGACCCTGTGCCTCATGGGAACAGTCCAGCCCAACTGCCAAGCCATGTCTTCCCTGGACCAGAAACAAGCATCCTGGGACCGGTTTCTGGTTTATGTCGAAGGCATGCCAAATGCTGTCCGGTGACCATCAGTGCTGGACTCTTGCTCTTCAGTAGGTTAACAGCATATTGTTTACTTTCATGAATCATTGCTTTCTCTTAATCCTTTTAACTTAGGCACTGTACTTCCAGCATCAAGTGAAACGTGCACTCCTGGATGTCAGAACACGAAGCCTTTACTTAACCTGATCACTTCTGCTATGCCATCACCCAGCATATTTACTTCAGCCCCATGAAGAACTCAGAACACTGCTTCCTGTCATATTTCAATCTTCTGCACCTCTCTTCTACTTTGGCTTTTCTCAAATCCCTCCCCAGGCTTCCAATTGCAAAAAGGATCATCTCCAAATCCATGCATGTCATTTTAGAGCTTTTCCGAGTTGGGCCAGGCTGCATCCAACAAAAGTTTGTCCATTATTCCCCTACCCATAATCTCTGGTCTTCTGCAGCCCAACTTCTAGTCATTCTCAGATTCCTTCGTTCTTGAGCTGGAGGCTGTGCCTTTTCTGTTACAGTAGCTAAGCTTTGGATCTCTTCGCTTGTCCACCTCTGGGGATAGAATAGTTACTACCTTTCCACAAAGGCCTGAAAACCTGGCTTTTTTCTGATTAACCCACCTCCCATGCTGGGTTGAAACTATGTTTCTCTGACTCTTATAGTGCCAGGACACTTTTAAGATAACATTGACCTCATATGGTCATAGTGTATATGTGTCCCTGTCGCAAGCGAAAGGCACATTTACACAAGTGGGGAACCTTTTGTATCGGGAGAAGTGTGAGAACAATGGATGGTAAGATTTCCATGGCTCCCCACAGATCCTGAACTTTCCCTCACAGAAATATGAGGAAAATGCTTGATTTTAGCCAAAGTTTGAGGTTTGAATTGGATTCTGGGAACGAAAAGGTAGTGTGATCTGCACGTCACACCACTTTGGACTAACCTTGGTGGCTAGTTATCCGAAATGTCTGAGTTTGGTAGGTGGGTGGTGGCCAAGCCCAGACTAAAATTCCACATCTACCCACATCACATTTTGCGGCCTTTCCTGCCATGGGAGATAGGTCCCACCCTCCCAAGTTAGGTTTCATGTTCATCAGGAGAAGTGTAGGAACACTGGGTGGTAGGATTTTTTAGATTCCTTTACATTCTGGTACTTTCCCACACAGAAATGAGAGGCAAGTGTGTGATTTTAGCCAACGCTTGAGGCTTCAGAGAATTCTGGGTGAGAACAGTGGGTAGTGGGATCAACAGGCGTTAAACCACACTAGACTCCCCAAAGTGGCTAGTTTTCAGAAATAACTTGGGTTGGTAGATATCTCTAAGTGGCTCCTGGACGTGTCCCAAATGCAGCAGTCTACCCAAGTTGCTAAAATGGGTCTTTTTTCATTATGAAAATTTGATATCTACACAACGCATTCCAGTGTTGCCCACCCCATACAAGTGAGGTGCCATTTTTATTGGGAAACGTGGGGGAATTTTGTGGATCCATACAGATTCTGCAAGTTTCCCTTATGGAAATTTGAGGAAAATGTGTGATTTTAGACAATGTTTGAGATTTGCAGGGCGTTCTGGAAAAGAAAAGGTAGAGGGGTGTGAGACGGCATACATAGAGGACAGTCCCTTACCTGATCCTCTGGACTACCATACCAGAGACACTCCGCTCTTTCCCCGATGCCCAGTCGAACAGAGAGCTACGCCGTCAGGGCTAACCCCGCCCCCTTGTCATGTGTTCTTACAGGAACCAATCCCGATGCGGGGATCGGCGGTAGGAGGCGGAATTAACCCCGGAAACGGTAACTCAGGATCGCCAAATAGAGGAAGGAAAAGCGAAGGTGCGTCGTCGACTGGAGAGGAGGAAGAAGAACCGGAGAGCCAGGACCGAGAAGAGAAGAGGAGCCGAGCGGACGAAACAGACGAGACCGAACGAGAAGAAGAGTGGAGCGAGGAGTGGTGGAGTCCACCGGAGGATGCTGGAGAGCGGCCGCAATGAGCCGGTGAGTCCCAAGGAGAGAGAGAAAGGGAACACGGGAATACGGGAGGCGGGAGGTAGTTCTATACCAGGGGTGGGCTAGGGAGGGTTGGGGTGTACAGCACGAAACACGCACAAGTCCTGATGTACCCTTAAAACCTCACCTCCCTGCACAGACCCCTTTCTTCATGCCCCCCCTTTAGTTCCTTAAATAACCTTCTGTAACGGTCACGGTAAAC
The DNA here is from genome assembly GCA_963921515.1 of Calotriton arnoldi. Classification (NCBI taxonomy): domain Eukaryota; kingdom Metazoa; phylum Chordata; class Amphibia; order Caudata; family Salamandridae; genus Calotriton; species Calotriton arnoldi. The sequence continues at coordinate 1,093,877 of CAWUFW010005112.1, forward strand.
CCTTTGGTCACGTCTTGTCCTGTTTTCCTTATCACCGACTGGGTGTGGTGACGGATAGCCTAAGTCTCTAAATGAGACTAGAGGACAACAGCTGACGACTCCTTTTTGTGTCTCCCCTATGTATGAGCCTCCGGAGAGTCTCCCCAGATTCAGATGACAACCTAGGAAGAGACCCACCCATCGTAGAGGCCATAGAAAGTGAACCGGAGCGAGAGGAACATCCTACCAAGAAAAAGGATCCCAGTCACGCTATACCATCGAGATCGCCTGTTGTCCTCAATAAAACCCCTACAATTGCACACTACATCCAGCCTCCGCGTCTGTGTATCCGGCCTGCACTCCCCACACGACCACAAGGGGTTACACAGAATTCACACTACCCTGGACTTGTCTGGCTGTCTAGTTTTGATAAATGACTGTGTTTTTAGAAGGTTTTGCAGGGTGGCGGCCAAGGATGGATCCGAATATTGCAGCTACCTATGTAGAAGTTTTTTATGATGTGCAATTTTGGATAACAAATAATTTGTGCAAATTAGTAATTGTGATGATGCATACGGTTGTAACCAATGAACTAATGGTTTTGCACTTGAATATATTGCCATTAATAATGTAGTAGAGTTATAACACATTTTCGTGTGAGACTCTATTTTATTAAAATGGATGTAGTAGTTTCAGGTGTTCTGCTCATCTTGCTCCTACTCATTCTCCCCTCCCAATCAGTGATACGCTACAAGTCTTCTCTCCCCACAGTTTTCACAGAGCACAGAGTGCTGTGACGTAGATGGCAACTGTCCTTAGAAAGCGTGTATTTTAAATGAAGCATTCCACTGTGTTCTCTACGTATCCTTTTGAAGGACTTCTGCTGGAAGTACCAATATAGGCCTGCGGAAGAACATAATTGTATGAGCCTTGTTTGAGAATGTTTCATATTGTATTCTACATCTCTGGAGTGCATTTGCTGAGGAAGCAAACAAAAAATGTCTTTTGCCTTCAGAAATGGGTTAGTACTAAATTATATTAGCTATTGCGATTTTGGTTTTGATTTTCCCAATGTATGCTTATAATGATCATGTCATGATGAATCTGCAGTTTTGTTAATGGTTTATGTGTGAAATCTGTATACAAATCCCTAGTTTTCAAGGTTCAGGGGTGACTTCTCATTTTCTTCCCAAGACTCTGCCCGATTTATTTGAAACTTTCTCTGCTCCCTTACAATGCTGTCAGTACTCTTCATGAGTTTGACACTTAGGGGCCGATTCCGATTCGGGCCGGAAATCACTCCGACCGAGCCGGACCCGGAGAGATTTCCGACCGAATCGGACCCTGGAAGTCCGACCGTACGAGTACGATGCGCACGCATGCACTCGGACTCGAGTTGGTCGGACTCCCATTGAAGTCAATGGGAGCCGGTCGTACAACGCGTACGCGGGCTCCCATTGACTCAATGGGTGCGAGGCGAACAAGGGCGCCCCCTACAGCGAATACGCCTCGATGCGCATCGCGCCGTACATGCACAGGTAGGGGGACCCATGGGTCCCCCTGTGTGCGACTCGCGCGGCTACGCGTACAGGGGATCCGACGCGGACTCCCAAAGTCCGGCTCCGACTGCTCTTTCGAGCCAGACAACGCGAGTCGGTCGGACTGCTCGCGGCGCGCATCGTACTTGCCCGGCCGGGGAACGTCTCCATTGCGCGGTGCGAACAGTGTCCAAGCGAGTCGGTCAGAGCGGTTCCGACCCGCGTACGAGTCGGTCGGTGATTTCGCTTGTGCTCGCATCGTACTCGCTCGGCCGGACGCACGTACGAATCGGTCGGAAAAGAGGGCTTCGAATCGGATCCGGTTAAGCCGAATCCGATTCGGTGCCCTACCGGCCGAGATCGGAATCGGCCCCTTAGAATCTGAGTGAATGCCTTCTTAAATAGGGATTATTGGTCTATTTTCTGATTTAGTGTTCTATATCTGAGCCTTCATGGCAATTAATGCATTTTTCTGTATCACTTATATTAGAAATTCTGTAATATACCTTTAAAACTTATTTTGATCTAGAATTCAGTTATTGAGTTGTCTCAGTTTATATTTGATTTCTACTCTTCTATTTAGTAGGTTTAATGTTAAGGAGGATGGTGTCTCTTGCCGTTACATCAACAGGAACTGCAGAGCCAACCTACCTTGGGTAAAAATCGGGGTGCATAGATTATCATGGTTCAGTAAATTATTGGGGTCCGTATTCCACACCTATATCAACAAAATAGGTACATTTTGTAGGGAAAAATTTGATGTCCCCATGTTGTGTTTTTACCACCTTTCCTGTTGTGGGCAATAGTCTCAGTCAGCAATGCAGGAGGGGTACTGTTTTCATGAAGAGAAGTGTTGTAATTCAGAATAGTAGAACATTTGGTATTATCAATTTAATTTCTCTCTATTGTTGGCTTCTAAATATAACTCAATGTGGAAGAAAGAATATTTTGCAAAATGCTCTCTGATTCACATGCTATTATAGGTAAGCCCAAATTCAGAGATGTTCAAGTCACCACTATTCCTAAACTCAATATGTAGGGCTTATTACAAAAATGCATAATTTCCTTCACACCCATTTTTCATTCATTAGATTTTACCATATAAATTGCTGTGTGGTTGGTAAACAATCAAAGATCATTAGAGACTGCAGCTCAGTAGTTGGCTCTGGGTAGTGCACAATTTTGGACAACAAACACTATATAACACTTTATATCCCTGCACCCAGAAGGTTCTGATGGTAGTTGTAGGAAGGTGGAATCTGACTATATGGTTGCCCCCGCTTTTTTTCTGGTGTTTTGCTGGTTTATGACTTAGTTGGACTGGGACCCTGCTATTCAGGGCCCCAGTCTATCTGCTTCCTCTATAAAATGGTTTCCATGTGCCTTAGGCACATCTCTGATTGGAATCTGGAGTGCCCTTATAAGTCCCTAGTATATGGTATACTATGTACCCAGGGCATAGGTACCTCAGAGGCCTACCAGGGGCTGCAGCATGTATTGTGCCACCCCTGGAAGGCCAGCCAAAGGACACCACAGGTCTGCTACTGCAGCCTGGGTAAGGTGGTGCATGCACCCCTTACTGTGATATAGGCTAACTATATCACTACATACATACACACATATAAACCTATAAGTCACTCCTATGGCAGGCCTTATCAATCCTGAAGGCAGAGTGCGTGGTTCCTATGTGAGAGGGTGCCCCTGCATGAGCTGGGCCCCTCTGCAGCGTTCGGAGACCCTTCTCTGATGCTGTTTGTAGTGCAGCCCGACCATATACTCTTAAGCGCATTATAACCTTGCGTTAAATGCTAACTTTGGGATGGCTGCACGGAAACATGTCGTGTTTGGTGTCAAACATCTTGGAATACTACCCCCCCGCCAGTTCTGGCGGCGGGGTTAGCATTCCACCCTTCTAGAGGGAAAGACATGTACACACCGGTATACCCGGTACTGACTTTCCAGAGCCCTGGCATCACAAAATGGATGCCGCTGCCACAGACATGAGTCTGGCCTCCTGCTGCTGACCGAAACTCCGGCAGGGGAGGCCTGGACAATAGGTTTCCTGTCCCAGGGAGGTGTGACCACCTCCCCAGACAGGATAGTGTGTATTGGGGCTGGGCGGGAGCACTCTCGGGTGCTTTGAAGTCCTGCACTGGGGGCACACTTGGTGTCCCTGTGCATAGCCCAGTTCAAACCGGCTCAGGGGCTTCCAGTCCCTGCTCTGGCGCGAAACTGGACAAAGGGAAAGGGGTGTAACCACCCCTCTGCCCTGACCCTCCCATAGGTGGGGCCACAGAGTATGTCCAACCCCCTACCTTAGTATAAGTAGGGGACCCCAGTCCTTAGGACTTTAGATTTTACCTGGACGAAACTCTGACACAGAATCCTGGACCTTCGACGCTCTACTTTAAGATTAGAGGACTGAAGAATCTCCCTTGGGGTCAAGGAGTGACTCCCCTGCTTGGCAGGCACCGAAGAAGCAATTGTCCAGTCTGCATCGCTGAAGCTCCCGTTGGACGCCGAAGTCTTTGCATCACCAGAGGTGGATTTCCAGACTTCCCCGAGGCTGCCCTGAGTCCCCAGCAAAGCTGTAGCTGTCGTGGGTAACATGGAACCGTGACCCCTGGACACCGAATGCATTTGCAAGTGCATCCTCTTCTGGGTCTGCCACGAAGTCATGCTTTGGGCTCCAAGTAGCCCCAGCCTCATGCACTAACTGCACTGAAGATCACTGGCCTCCACTCCACGAGTGTCCTGTGAGCCAGCTCCACGTGCATCGTCTCGAGGCTCCTTCGCGGTCGCTAGTCCGTTGGCTAGTAGGCCCTCCCGAAGGCCAATCTTTTTCTGCTTGGGCTCCCTGGTTGCTCCGGGTGTGCCCTGACTTATCCTCGCTGGGTGAGTCCCCCAGACCTTGCTGGTCTGCAACATCGTCCTTCTTCCATTTTCACGAGACTTGCCATTGCCAAGGCTTGTTGGGTCCAATCCGGTCGCCAACACCCCTGCAATCGACAGACGTCGTGGGACAGCTCGAATCCAGCTCCTGGTCATTGTCAACGCCTCCTGGACCTCGTGGCTGAAGAGTCAAGACGACCGTCAACCTACCTGAAGCACTCGACATCGGTGGGCATCTGCTCATCGCCTTCCTGGTCACTGGCTAGTGACCCAGACTCTGTCCCCTCTGCTTTCAGGTTCTTCAGATCTTCGATCCACCTTTGGATCCACCTGAACACTTTCGACTTGGTCGCCAGCAGCACTTTGCAGCAGATCGCCATAGAAAGCGACGACGAAACCCGACCCCGAAAGACACCTATGCACCCGGCTCCCTGGGTGAGGTAACTCGAGTACTCCGGTGCTCCCGTGGGTATTGACACTAGAACAGCCTAGTTCTCAAAGGGTTTGCTCCAAGTCCTCCTCTAAGTGTCCCTTTTCTGTTAAATTCTAATCGCGACTTTCCCCATAGAAGTTAACGGTGGTTCGCGGCTGTGTTCATACACTGCACGCGTCCCCCGTGGGTCCCCGGTGTCACTGCCTTGGGTGGTTCCTTGTGGTCCAAGCACTTCTACAGGCTCTAGGCCTTGTGTCTAGCTCAGTCGTGGTTCTTATACCACTTTATTGGTATATGGTTTGGTACGCCCCTGGGGCTCAAACGTGTATTTGTGCTATTACTGTAGATAACTAACTTATAATTTATGTACTTCGAACTCTAGCCTCATAAAGAGACTAGAGGGGTGTGTTTAGTAATAAATACATATATTTTGAATATATACCTGGTGTGGTCCTCTTTCATTTGGTCACTCAAGAGATTATAGACTGGTAAAACAAGCTGCTTTACATTCCTTCAAGACTTAGCCTGAAGGCTGCTCTCCATAGCTACCACTAGGATAGCTTTCAATAAAGGTTGTCTTTAACCTATCTCCAATAAGGGGTTGTTTGGACTGGTGCAAGGTGCCCACTATAATTAGTGGACAGCATATGCCAGGCCAACTTCTCACATCGGTGTGCAGCGTGTGGGATTCCAGCTTGCTATTGTTTTACCAGATAATCTCAATTGAATTGATCAACTGAAAACCACTAAGGGTACCTAAGGTACATATAAATCAAGCTTAGTAATACAGTAAGTTCTACTGAACTTAGAGTTGTGTGTTAAGGGACAGCACACCCTTTCTACAACTCAAGAGAGTTTAGTAGGCCACACTAGAGTAGGTAGTGCATACACCACACCTCACTAGTAATGTCTTCAAAGCCAGGACCCAGTGAGTCCTTGCCAGAAGCCAGTGGGCTTCTTCCCTCCAAGTATGATAAACTCCCATTCTTGGAATTGAGAGCATTATGCAATACTAGGAAGTTGAAGGCAGGCAAAAGTGCCAGCACCCAACACCTAAGGGAGGTGTTACTAGCTGATGATCTCAGCAGGCCCCTAGGGTCTGAAGGGGTAGGCAAAGAGGGTGGGGCAGAAGATGAGGAAGGGGCCAGGGGTGAAGAAACCCAGCCCCCCTCTGAAACTGGCCAGGAAGGTGAAAATGACCTTGTCCTGGAAAACCCAATTCCTCCTGTGGAGGAGGAGGGGGAGGATCAGACTGACCTCCCCTTTGTCCCCCAGGAAGAGTTCTGAGTGTGCCCAGAAGGTCTAGGTCTCCTTCCCAGGAGTCTAACCACTCTGACACCTCAATAGGGACCTCTGTCTCCTCTCATAGGAGGGAATCCTCTCATGAGAGGAGAAAGAGACTGATTCAGTATGAGCAAGCCCAGCTTGAACTCAGAAAACAGCAATTGGCTATAGACAGGGAGTCCCTAGATCTCTATAGAGAGAGACAAAAGTTGGGACTAGAGTCCCATGGTGGCAGCAGTTTCCCCAAAGATAGGGAAAGGTCTTATGACCATAGAAACCTGAGCAAGATTGTCCCTCCCTACCAGAGTGGGGATGACATCCACAAATGGATAACTGCTCTAGAGAGGGCCTGTAAAGTACAGAGGGTCCCTCAGGAGCAGTGGGCAGCAATCTTGTGGCTCTCCTTTGCAGACAAAGGTAGAGATAAGCTCCTCACTGTTAGAGAGGAGGATGCTGACAATTACAAAGTCTTGAAGAGTGCTCTGATAAATGGGTTTGGCCTAACCACTGAACAGTATAGGTTGAAGTTCAGAGACACCCAAAAGGCTCAGACTCAAGACTGGGTTGATTTTGTAGATTGTTCTACTAAGGCTCTGGAAGGTTGGATACATGGCAACAAGGTGCATGACTTTTTAGGATTGTACAATTTGATTATGAGGGAGCAGATCCTTAATAATTGTCAAATCCAGCTTTTACACCAGTACCTGGTGGACTCTGATCTGACCTCTCCCCAAGAATTGGGAAAGAAGGCAGACAAATGGGTCAGAACCAGAGTAAAGACTAAGAATCAGGGTGGTGACCAGAAGAAAGATTCTACCAAGTCCCAAGAGAAAGGTGGGGATAAATCTAAGGATAAATCCACTACAGGGCCCCAAAAGTCCTCTTCTGGGGGTGGGTCCCAAACTCCTTCCTCTCCTGAAAAGAAACCCTATTGCCATGTCTGTAAAAAGCCTGGACACTGGAAAACTGATCCCAGTTGCCCCAGGATTGGCAATAAAGAAAATGTTCCTCCAACAACTACTACCACACCTCCTGGTACTACCAGTAGTAATCCTCCAGTTGGGAGTAGTGTACCCAAAAAGTTAGGTGCTTTTGCAAGAGGAACAGAGGTGGGCCCTAGTTTAGACAGGACCCCCTCAACAGACTCCTCTGACTCTGATGGTGGTGTAGGATTTGCCACCTTTACCATGGGTCCCAATGCATTGGGCAGGTACAGACTGGAGCCAATAATTAATGGTCAGAAAGCTGTGGCATTTAGGGACACAGGGGCTAGTGTCTCCATGGTGGCAGGGAAACTAGTCCCCCCTCACCAGCTTTTACCTGAGTTTAAATACCAGGTAACCAACATTGATGGTGTCAGAACAGATCACCCCATGGCCATAGTCAATCTCAGCTGGGAAGGGGTCACAGGCCCAAAAAGAGTGGCAGTGTCCCCCACCTTGCCTGTAGATTGCCTGATGGGCAATGATCTGGAAATTTCAGCCTGGGCTGAAGTTGAACACCAAACCCATCTGAGAATGCTGGGCGTCCCTGTAAAGGTTAGTGGGGCTGTGATGGCCACAGCCCAAGCCCAGGGAAATTTTGGAGAGATGGAGCCTGGAAGAATAGCCCACTCTCCCCCAAAAGAGAGCACAAGGGTTGAAGAAAAGTCTTCTTCCCTCCAGACAGTGGGTAAGGGTCAGCCTCCTCAGGGAACTGACCCTACCCCTAGTGAAGGAACTGCCCCAGAGGTAGTCAGGCCTGGCCTGGCCACACCCCTGATGGCAGAGGACCCTTCCAAGGTGGTACCCAGTCTGGAGCAGGTAACCTGCCCCTCTCTACCCTGCCTCAGTCAGCCCATTGCTGCAGAGGTCAGGGAGGTCAGTGGACCCCCCAGGGCCCCCTGTCCAGAGGAACCCCCCATCAGCAGATTAGGGGCACCCAGGCTAGTAGCCCTAGCCAGGTGAAAATTCCTCAACACACTGAGGGATCCCCCATACCTTTGTGTAGGGACCTCCCCCAGAAGGACTCTGTTAGGCAAGGGCAAACCTGGGACCAAAAGGTTCCAAACCTGCCATGTCCCTCCAGTGGTCCATCCAAAGGGACCCAACCCCCAGCTGTAGGCAGCCAAAGGTTGACCCTTAGAGCACAGTGCAACTCAGTCATGGAAAGACAGGCATACATGGTGACCAGTGATCTGAGGAAGCTGAGACCAACCTTCCTAGGGCCTCACTTCCCTACTCAGACACCTCACCAGCCTTGTACTTTACCAAAGCACACCACAGGTAGTAATTCCCCATGGTGGCGACCCTCTCATACCCTTAGGGTGAGGGATTGCTTAGTGGACCATAAGATAGGGGGCAACCATGCTAGTGCAGGTGCTTCCTTATTTGGCCACTTAGTCAATAAAGGCTCAACTGGCCAAGGTTAGCCTTATCTCCTTTCGTTTGGGGGGGGGGTTATGTAGGAAGGTGGAATCTGACTATATGGTTGCCCCCACTTTTTTTCTGGTGTTTTGCTGGTTTATGACTTAGTTGGACTGGGACCCTGCTATTCAGGGCCCCAGTCTATCTGCTTCCTCTATAAAATGGTTTCCATGTGCCTTAGGCACATATCTGATTGGAATCTGGAGTGCCCTTATAAGTCCCTAGTATATGGTATACTATGTACCCAGGGCATAGGTACCTCAGAGGCCTACCAGGGGCTGCAGCATGTATTGTGCCACCCCTGGAAGGCCAGCCAAAAGGACACCACAGGTCTGCTACTGCAGCCTGGGTAAGGTGGTGCATGCACCCCTTACTGTGATATAGGCTACCTATATCACTACATACATACACACATATAAACCTATAAGTCACTCCTATGGCAGGCCTTATCAATCCTGAAGGCAGAGTGCGTGGTTCCTATGTGAGAGGGTGCCCCTGCATGAGCTGGGCCCCCCTGCAACGTTCGGAGACCCTTCTCTGATGCTGTTTGTAGTGCAGCCCGACCATATACTCTTAAGCGCATTATAACCTTGCGTTAAATGCTAACTTTGGGATGGCTGCACGGAAACATGTCGTGTTTGGTGTCAAACATCTTGGAATACTACCCCCCCGCCAGTTCTGGCGGCGGGGGTAGCATTCCACCCTTCTAGAGGGAAAGACATGTACACACCGGTATACCCGGTACTGACTTTCCAGAGCCCTGGCATCACAAAATGGATGCCGCTGCCACAGACACGAGTCTGGCCTCCTGCTGCTGACCGAAACTCCGGCAGGGGAGGCCTGGACAATAGGTTTCCTGTCCCAGGGAGGTGTGACCACCTCCCCAGACAGGATAGTGTGTATTGGGGCTGGGCGGGAGCACTCTCGGGTGCTTTGAAGTCCTGCACTGGGGGCACACTTGGTGTCCCTGTGCATACCCCAGGTCAAACCGGCTCAGGGGCTTCCAGCCCCTGCTCTGGCGCGAAACTGGACAAAGGGAAAGGGGTGTAACCACCCCTCTGCCCTGACCCTCCCATAGGTGGGGCCACAGAGTATGTCCAACCCCCTACCTTAGTATAAGTAGGGGACCCCAGTCCTTAGGACTTTAGATTTTACCTGGACGAAACTCTGACACAGAATCCTGGACCTTCGACGCTCTACTTTAAGATTAGAGGACTGAAGAATCTCCCTTGGGGTCAAGGAGTGACTCCCCTGCTTGGCAGGCACCAAAGAAGCAATTGTCCGGTCTGCATCGCTGAAGCTCCCGTCGGACGCCGAAGTCTTTGCATCACCAGAGGTGGATTTCCAGACTTCCCCGAGGCTGCCCTGAGTCTCCAGCAAAGCTGAGACCCGTAGCTGTCGTGGGTAATGTGGAACCGTGACCCCTGGACACCGAACGCATTTGCAAGTGCATCCTCTTCTGGGTCTCCCACGAAGTCGTGCTTTGGGCTCCGAGTAGCCCCAGCCTCCAGCACCAACTGCACCGAAGATCACTGGCCTCCACTCCACGAGTGTCCTGTGAGCCAGCTCCACGTGCATCGTCTTGAGGCTCCTTTGCAGTCGCTAGTCCGTTGGCTAGTAGGCCCTCCTGAAGGCCAATCTTTTTCTGCTTGGGCTCCCTGATTGCTCCAGGTGTGCCCTGACTTATCCTTGCTGGGTGAGTCCCCCAGACCTTGCTGGTCTGCAACATCGTCCTTCTTCCATTTTCACGAGACTTGCCGTTGCCAAGGCTTGTTGGGTCCAATCCGGTCGCCGACACCCCTGCAATCGACAAACGTCGTGGGACAGCTCGAATCCAGCTCCTGGTCGTCGTCGACGCCTCCTGGACCTCGTGGCTGAAGAGTCAAGACGACCGTCAACCTACCTGAAGCACTCAACATCGGTGGGCATCTGCTCATCGCCTTCCTGGTCACTGGCTAGTGACCCAGACTCTGTCCCCTCTGCTTTCAGGTTCTTCAGATCTTCGATCCACCTTTGGATCCACCCGAACACTTTCGACTTGGTCGCCAGCAGCACTTTGCAGCAGATCGCCATAGAAAGCGACGACGAAACCCGACCCCGAAAGACACCTATGCACCCGGCTCCCCTGGGTGAGGTAACTCGAGTACTCCGGTGCTCCCGTGGGTATTGACACTAGAACAGCCTAGTTCTCAAAGGGTTTGCTCCAAGTCCTCCTCTAAGTGTCCCTTTTCTGTTAAATTCTAATCGCGACTTTCCCCATAGAAGTTAACGGTGGTCGCGGCTGTGTTCATACACTGCACGCGTCCCCCGTGGGTCCCCGGTGTCACTGCCTTGGGTGGTTCCTTGTGGTCCAAGCACTTCTACAGGCTCTAGGCCTTGTGTCTAGCTCAGTCGTGGTTCTTATACCACTTTATTGGTATATGGTTTGGTACGCCCCTGGGGCTCAAACGTGTATTTGTGCTATTACTGTAGATAACTAACTTATAATTTATGTACTTCGAACTCTAGCCTCATAAAGAGACTAGAGGGGTGTGTTTAGTAATAAATACATATATTTTGAATATATACCTGGTGTGGTCCTCTTTCATTTGGTCACTCAAGAGATTATAGACTGGTAAAACAAGCTGCTTTACATTCCTTCAAGACTTAGCCTGAAGGCTGCTCTCCATAGCTACCACTAGGATAGCTTTCAATAAAGGTTGTCTTTAACCTATCTCCAATAAGGGGTTGTTTGGACTGGTGCAAGGTGCCCACTATAATTAGTGGACAGCATATGCCAGGCCAACTTCTCACATCGGTGTGCAGCGTGTGGGATTCCAGCTTGCTATTGTTTTACCAGATAATCTCAATTGAATTGATCAACTGAAAACCACTAAGGGTACCTAAGGTACATATAAATCAAGCTTAGTAATACAGTAAGTTCTACTGAACTTAGAGTTGTGTGTTAAGGGACAGCACACCCTTTCTACAACTCAAGAGAGTTTAGTAGGCCACACTAGAGTAGGTAGTGCATACACCACACCTCACTAGTAATGTCTTCAAAGCCAGGACCCAGTGAGTCCTTGCCAGAAGCCAGTGGGCTTCTTCCCTCCAAGTATGATAAACTCCCATTCTTGGAATTGAGAGCATTATGCAATACTAGGAAGTTGAAGGCAGGCAAAAGTGCCAGCACCCAACACCTAAGGGAGGTGTTACTAGCTGATGATCTCAGCAGGCCCCTAGGGTCTGAAGGGGTAGGCAAAGAGGGTGGGGCAGAAGATGAGGAAGGGGCCAGGGGTGAAGAAACCCAGCCCCCCTCTGAAACTGGCCAGGAAGGTGAAAATGACCTTGTCCTGGAAAACCCAATTCCTCCTGTGGAGGAGGAGGGGAGGATCAGACTGACCTCCCCTTTGTCCCCCAGGAAGAGTTCTGAGTGTGCCCAGAAGGTCTAGGTCTCCTTCCCAGGAGTCTAACCACTCTGACACCTCAATAGGGACCTCTGTCTCCTCTCATAGGAGGGAATCCTCTCATGAGAGGAGAAAGAGACTGATTCAGTATGAGCAAGCCCAGCTTGAACTCAGAAAACAGCAATTGGCTATAGACAGGGAGTCCCTAGATCTCTATAGAGAGAGACAAAAGTTGGGACTAGAGTCCCGTGGTGGCAGCAGTTTCCCCAAAGATAGGGAAAGGTCTTATGACCATAGAAACCTGAGCAAGATTGTCCCTCCCTACCAGAGTGGGGATGACATCCACAAATGGATAACTGCTCTAGAGAGGGCCTGTAAAGTACAGAGGGTCCCTCAGGAGCAGTGGGCAGCAATCTTGTGGCTCTCCTTTGCAGACAAAGGTAGAGATAAGCTCCTCACTGTTAGAGAGGAGGATGCTGACAATTACAAAGTCTTGAAGAGTGCTCTGATAGATGGGTTTGGCCTAACCACTGAACAGTATAGGTTGAAGTTCAGAGACACCCAAAAGGCTCAGACTCAAGACTGGGTTGATTTTGTAGATTGTGCTACTAAGGCTCTGGAAGGTTGGATACATGGCAACAAGGTGCATGACTTTTTAGGATTGTACAATTTGATTATGAGGGAGCAGATCCTTAATAATTGTCAAATAAAGCTTTTACACCAGTACCTGGTGGACTCTGATCTGACCTCTCCCCAAGAATTGGGAAAGAAGGCAGACAAATGGGTCAGAACCAGAGTAAAGACTAAGAATCAGGGTGGTGACCAGAAGAAAGATTCTACCAAGTCCCAAGAGAAAGGTGGGGATAAATCCACTACAGGGCCCCAAAAGTCCTCTTCTGGGGGTGGGTCCCAAACTCCTTCCTCTCCTGAAAAGAAACCCTATTGCCATGTCTGTAAAAAGCCTGGACACTGGAAAACTGATCCCAGTTGCCCCAGGATTGGCAATAAAGAAAATGTTCCTCCAACAACTACTACCACCCCTCCTGGTACTACCAGTAGTAATCCTCCAGTTGGGAGTAGTGTACCCAAAAAGTTAGGTGCTTTTGCAAGAGGAACAGAGGTGGGTCCTAGTTTAGACAGGACCCCTCAACAGACTCCTCTGACTCTGATGGTGGTGTAGGATTTGCCACCTTTACCATGGGTCCCAATGCATTGGGCAGGTACAGACTGGAGCCAATAATTAATGGTCAGAAAGCTGTGGCATTTAGGGACACAGGGGCTAGTGTCTCCATGGTGGCAGGGAAACTAGTCCCCCTCACCAGCTTTTACCTGAGTTTAAATACCAGGTAACCAACATTGATGGTGTCAGAACAGATCACCCCATGGCCATAGTCAATCTCAGCTGGGAAGGGGTCACAGGCCCAAAAGAGTGGCAGTGTCCCCCACCTTGCCTGTAGATTGCCTGATGGGCAATGATCTGGAAATTTCAGCCTGGGCTGAAGTTGAACACCAAACCCATCTGAGAATGCTGGGCGTCCCTGTAAAGGTTAGTGGGGCTGTGATGGCCACAGCCCAAGCCCAGGGAAATTTTGGAGAGATGGAGCCTGGAAGAATAGCCCACTCTCCCCAAAAGAGAGCACAAGGGTTGAAGAAAAGTCTTCTTCCCTCCAGACAGTGGGTAAGGGTCAGCCTCCTCAGGGAACTGACCCTACCCCTAGTGAAGGAACTGCCCCAGAGGTAGTCAGGCCTGGCCTGGCCACACCCCTGATGGCAGAGGACCCTTCCAAGGTGGTACCCAGTCTGGAGCAGGTAACCTGCCCCTCTCTACCCTGCCTCAGTCAGCCCATTGCTGCAGAGGTCAGGGAGGTCAGTGGACCCCCCAGGGTCCCCTGTCCAGAGGAACCCCCCCATCAGCAGATTAGGGGCACCCAGGCTAGTAGCCCTAGCCAGGTGAAAATTCCTCAACACACTGAGGGATCCCCCATACCTTTGTGTAGGGACCTCCCCAGAAGGACTCTGTTAGGCAAGGGCAAACCTGGGACCAAAAGGTTCCAAACCTGCCATGTCCCTCCAGTGGTCCATCCAAAGGGACCCAACCCCCAGCTGTAGGCAGCCAAAGGTTGACCCTTAGAGCACAGTGCAACTCAGTCATGGAAAGACAGGCATACATGGTGACCAGTGATCTGAGGAAGCTGAGACCAACCTTCCTAGGGCCTCACTTCCCTACTCAGACACCTCACCAGCCTTGTACTTTACCAAAGCACACCACAGGTAGTAATTCCCCATGGTGGCGACCCTCTCATACCCTTAGGGTGAGGGATTGCTTAGTGGACCATAAGATAGGGGGCAACCATGCTAGTGCAGGTGCTTCCTTATTTGGCCACTTAGTCAATAAAGGCTCAACTGGCCAAGGTTAGCCTTATCTTCTTTCGTTTGGGGGGGGGGTTATGTAGGAAGGTAGAATCTGACTATATGGTTGCCCCCACTTTTTTTCTGGTGTTTTGCTGGTTTATGACTTAGTTGGATTGGGACCCTGCTATTCAGGGCCCCAGTCTATCTGCTTCCTCTATAAAATGGTTTCCATGTGCCTTAGGCACATATCTGATTGGAATCTGGAGTGCCCTTATAAGTCCCTAGTATATGGTATACTATGTACCCAGGGCATAGGTACCTCAGAGGCCTACCAGGGGCTGCAGCATGTATTGTGCCACCCCTGGAAGGCCAGCCAAAAGGACACCACAGGTCTGCTACTGCAGCCTGGGTAAGGTGGTGCATGCACCCCTTACTGTGATATAGGCTACCTATATCACTACATACATACACACATATAAACCTATAAGTCACTCCTATGGCAGGCCTTATCAATCCTGAAGGCAGAGTGCGTGGTTCCTATGTGAGAGGGTGCCCCTGCATGAGCTGGGCCCCCCTGCAACGTTTGGAGACCCTTCTCTGATGCTGTTTGTAGTGCAGCCCGACCATATACTCTTAAGCGCATTATAACCTTGCGTTAAATGCTAACTTTGGGATGGCTGCACGGAAACATGTCGTGTTTGGTGTCAAACATCTTGGAATACTACCCCCCACCAGTTCTGGCGGCGGGGGTAGCATTCCACCCTTCTAGAGGGAAAGACATGTACACACCGGTATACCCGGTACTGACTTTCCAGAGCCCTGGCATCACAAAATGGATGCCGCTGCCACAGACACGAGTCTGGCCTCCTGCTGCTGACCGAAACTCTGGCAGGGGAGGCCTGGACAATAGGTTTCCTGTCCCAGGGAGGTGTGACCACCTCCCCAGACAGGATAGTGTGTATTGGGGCTGGGCGGGAGCACTCTCGGGTGCTTTGAAGTCCTGCACTGGGGGCACACTTGGTGTCCCTGTGCATACCCCAGGTCAAACCGGCTCAGGGGCTTCCAGCCCCTGCTCTGGCGCGAAACTGGACAAAGGGAAAGGGGTGTAACCACCCCTCTGCCCTGACCCTCCCATAGGTGGGGCCACAGAGTATGTCCAACCCCCTACCTTAGTATAAGTAGGGGACCCCAGTCCTTAGGACTTTAGATTTTACCTGGACGAAACTCTGACACAGAATCCTGGACATTCGACGCTCTACTTTAAGATTAGAGGACTGAAGAATCTCCCTTGGGGTCAAGGAGTGACTCCCCTGCTTGGCAGGCACCAAAGAAGCAATTGTCCGGTCTGCATCGCTGAAGCTCCCGTCGGACGCCGAAGTCTTTGCATCACCAGAGGTGGATTTCCAGACTTCCCCGAGGCTGCCCTGAGTCCCCAGCAAAGCTGAGGCCCGTAGCTGTCGTGGGTAACGTGGAACCGTGACCCCTGGACACCGAACGCATTTGCAAGTGCATCCTCTTCTGGGTCTCCCACGAAGTCGTGCTTTGGGTTCCGAGTAGCCCCAGCCTCCAGCACCAACTGCACCGAAGATCACTGGCCTCCACTCCACGAGTGTCCTGTGAGCCAGCTCCACGTGCATCGTCTTGAGGCTCCTTCGCAGTCGCTAGTCCGTTGGCTAGTAGGCCCTCCCGATGGCCAATCTTTTTCTGCTTGGGCTCCCTGATTGCTCCAGGTGTGCCCTGACTTATCCTTGCTGGGTGAGTCCCCCAGACCTTGCTGGTCTGCAACATCGTCCTTCTTCCATTTTCACGAGACTTGCCGTTGCCAAGGCTTGTTGGGTCCAATCCGGTCGCCGACACCCCTGCAATCGACAAACATCGTGGGACAGCTCGAATCCAGCTCCTGGTTGTCGTCGACGCCTCCTGGACCTCGTGGCTGAAGAGTCAAGACGACCGTCAACCTACCTGAAGCACTCAACATCGGTGGGCATCTGCTCATCGCCTTCCTGGTCACTGGCTAGTGACCCAGACTCTGTCCCCTCTGCTTTCAGGTTCTTCAGATCTTGGATCCACCTTTGGATCCACCCGAACACTTTCGACTTGGTCGCCAGCAGGACTTTGCAGCAGATCGCCATAGAAAGCGACGACGAAACCCGACCCCGAAAGACACCTATGCACCCGGCTCCCCTGGGTGAGGTAACTCGAGTACTCCGGTGCTCCCGTGGGTATTGACACTAGAACAGCCTAGTTCTCAAAGGGTTTGCTCCAAGTCCTCCTCTAAGTGTCCCTTTTCTGTTAAATTCTAATCGCGACTTTCCCCATAGAAGTTAACGGTGGTTCGCGGCTGTGTTCATACACTGCACGCGTCCCCCGTGGGTCCCCGGTGTCACTGCCTTGGGTGGTTCCTTGTGGTCCAAGCACTTCTACAGGCTCTAGGCCTTATGTCTAGCTCAGTCGTGGTTCTTAAACCACTTTATTGGTATATGGTTTGGTACGCCCTGGGGCTCAAACGTGTATTTGTGCTATTACTGTAGATAACTAACTTATAATTTATGTACTTCGAACTCTAGCCTCATAAAGAGACTAGAGGGGTGTGTTTAGTAATAAATACATATATTTTGAATATATACCTGGTGTGGTCCTCTTTCATTTGGTCACTCAAGAGATTATAGACTGGTAAAACAAGCTGCTTTACATTCCTTCAAGACTTAGCCTGAAGGCTGCTCTCCATAGCTACCACTAGGATAGCTTTCAATAAAGGTTGTCTTTAACCTATCTCCAATAAGGGGTTGTTTGGACTGGTGCAAGGTGCCCACTATAATTAGTCGACAGCATATGCCAGGCCAACTTCTCACAGTAGTGAAAGGTATATTACTTTTGTAAATCGGGGCAAGAAAACTACAGATAAAAACGTTGTCATCTATTTCTATTTTTACTGTTTTTTTACATTTTAATGACTAGTTATTTTATGAAAATCTGGAGTAATCTGCTGAAATGACCCCTGGCTGAATTTGGATTTTTTTTGCTAGCTAATATATAGATTTCTAAGTTAGCCCATGGATTTTACATCTGTTTCCACCACAGTGTGCAAGCAGGTTAGAACCAAAAAAATAGGGAAAATGTACTACCACTTACAAAAATTCAGAAACTGTGGTAAAAATGTTTTTTACAGTTGTGCTTGTCCCTGAAAGATGGGAAGATGGTGATCTTAGCACAACAAACCTTTTGTTGATGCCATTTGTAGAAAAAAACTGCAATATGATGCCATTTGTACAAACTGGTTTCTTTCACAGCACTGTTTTTGCTTTAATACACAAACTACATTAATAACATTTTTGTCAACAGTATTTTGAACAATGATAATATTTACTAAAGTTAAAAAATGTAAACTTACTAATGACATGACTGACAATATTTTCAAAGCCACAGTATTTTGACCACAATATTATTGCAGCACTATATTAAAATAATATTCAGGTAGTCTGCACTTTTTTGACCAGGTAAAGGTGAACAAGCAAAAGGATTGTTCAACTATGAAAGAAGCCTAATCAGTGGAACATTCTAACCTAAGATTAGAATCAATATGACCTGTACTTCTAAGACTAAACCTGAGTCTTTAGCTTAAATCAAGAACCTTACATTTTACAGCGAAATGTAGTAAATGCACATCACATAATGCTCCTGATTCACAAACTGCACTTTGTAGTATGTTTTGGAGTACTACAAAGCCTACTACAAAGTGTAAGTATTGCCTATACTTTTATGCCTATACTTATATGTGCTGAGTTCTCTATCCTGATTGCAGTCTCCACACATGTAAGTATAGATTTAAGTAGTAAATGTGGGAGGGGAACAGGCGAGTGGGTGGGAAAAGTGGCAGACTTACTACTAAAAATGGATGGGATCAGGGAGGAGTATGAGGGGTTTAGAGAGGGTCAAGGAGCGATTTAGGGAGTGATGTCACCCACCCATGCAAAAGTAAGCCAATTGTATTACACTGGGGTGGAGATATGTAACTTACCCTTTTGCTGTAAGTTTACACTAAGGGGCCAATTACAATGTGGCCTGGAAAGGCTCCAACTGATGGTCGGAGCCTTGGAGGCCACATCGTAATGGGCTGCACGGTTTACTTTCCGACCGCCGCATTACATTGCTGGTGGTCAAAAACTAAACCGGCCGGTCATTCTGGCTGGCTTCCAACAGGCTTGTAATCCCAAAGGGGGGGCCTTTCCCCCCTTGGGATTATGTTGCACTGGTCTGTCCAACATAGAAACCAAGTCAGAAAGCATGTTTGGGGGCCCCCAGCAGGGCCCCCTTGGGTGTGCGGCCTCTGGTTGGGGTCCGAGGGGGCACGTATGGTGCCCCCTGTTGATCTCTGCACCCCGTGGCAGGCCCCTTGAGGTGCCTGCCACGGGGTACAGGGATGAACCACATCTCCTATTTCCCCATGGGAGCATAAATTATGGCTGGTTTACGGTCGTGATGCATGCTCCCATAGGGAAATGTAGGTGGTCGGGACTGCCGACCAGGTGTCGGTTGGCCCCAGAGTCGGTGTTGGGTTCAAGCAATTCCACCCCGACAACGAAATCAGCCCCTTAGAGTTTATGAATACTGAAAGTAGTAAACTTACTACAAAGTGTAAACTTACTCAAAAGTGTAACTTACCTTTGTGAATCATGCCCATAATAGCTACGTTGTACCAGTGGCTTGTAAAATATGTAATACACCTGCATGCAAGTTGGGAAGTTTTGGCCAAAATATAGTTTGCTAACTGCAACTAATTTTCTGTGGGGGTTAGCTGTGTATTAGAAAAATAAAATACACACTGCCTAAACTTAGCTTACTGCTCACAATTTAAAGCTGCAGGATATCCCATTAATAGGGTAGAGATGTGGTGTGGCCAACCTTGCATATTTTGTCTTTCGCCTTGAGAGGTTTAGTCATACAACATTACATTTGTTCTGCCAAGTGTAAGAGCTGTAGATGGTGGAAATAAATTACAGGGAATTAAGTCATTCAACTGGGTTAAGAGAATTAGGCTATCAATCAAGGGAAAAGGAGGAGGAATTAGGGGAAAGTAGAGAGACAGACACCACATTCAGCCACTTCTAAGGGCACAACACAACGGTCATGGAAAGATGATGGCAATTAGCACAATACAAACATTTTTTAACAGCCCACAAAACTCCCTTAAATGAAAAACAAGAAGGACACACACACACTTCAAAAGTGTTTACAATTACAAAAAGTGCTACTTCATAAATAGTGCAAATGTATTCTGCCATTGCATGTCTTGGAAACAGGGCTGACCCATAGATCAAAGTTCAAGAGGGCATGGCACTCTCAGAACCACCAAAATGTTGACAGACTGAGAACCACTTTCAGACAAGTAGTATTAAGTACTCTGAATGATTAATCACCAAAACATTATAATAGTAAGCATGATTTGATAAGCCATTCACATGTGTTCCATTAACCAGTTTGCAAACCACTAGTCATTGTTATTCCAAATCCAGTGAGCTGTGCCTCTCTTTTCCCGTGGAAGTAGGCAGCCAGAGAAAGGTCCTACTCCTAGTTATTAAGGACTGGACTTGCAGATTTTCTTTTCTGCTAATAATATTCAGAGCTACTGAACACGAAAAGGACAAAGTTTGAGATGGCAAGTCAAGGTTAACTGAAAAGTTTCAGAAGAACTAACTCAGAAACAGTGGCTGCTGTGCAGTTAACTGAATGCCAATCAAGTACTACCTTCAGAGACATATGGAAAAATGTGCTGCAAATGATCACCCAAACATTAAAAAGCAACTTTAGCAAAGGTCATCATTGCAACATTATTAATAATTTAGCATTCAATAATTATTCCAGATAATCTGCTTCTAGTCTAGAGTGGTATGCCTATCCTTTTCCATGGAAGTCGCACACAAGGAGTCCAGTCTTCTCAATCTTCAATGACTGCTGATCATGTTGATTAAATATTAGTGATGGGCGCCATGTGTGGCATGTAGTTCATTGAGGAAATAGTAGCATCCATTGCAGAGGCCCTTGTTAATTGCAACATTGCTAGTTATAGCCACCCGGCTGAGTTTTGGCCACTGTTCTACTTTACCGTGCCAAGCGATCAATGGTTCTTGAGTTATTGGGAAACTTGTTTTTTTTCATTCAAGTACTCCTGTATCAGTTTCTCTTTTTTATAGTTGACAGTCGCTCCTCTTGTGTTACCTTGTGCATCTGTTCATTTGTTCTAAGAACTGGTGTTTCTGTAAAGCATCCCAATGCAGAGGGTGATACTAGTTGTACCTTTGGTGTTGACTTGTTAGCATGTGTAACTTAGAAAGGTAATGTTTTACAAGTGGTGGGTGCTGCTGTTGCCTCATTCTGCTGGAGCCACTACCATGCTGTGCAGAGGTTGGTGAAGAGAGCAATTGAGTTATTTTCTGTCCTAGGTGTGACAGTCTTTCACCTTCATGTTCAGATACTTCCTTTATCCAAATCTCAATAGAAACATTCTGCAAGGAATAGGGAATGAAAGTAGACTGTTCATGCTTGTGCCGCAGATCTAGTATAGTGGCACAGATGTGTTTTTTGGGGTGCATGATCCGTTGGGGCTGTCTGTTATTTACCTCAAGCTGAATGAGTTAGCTGTTGGCCAAACCAGCGGCGTTATTAACATTTTTTAAATTTGTCTTCCAACTTACACAAATGGGGCTGCAGTGAGTGCAAGAATGTGATGGTGTAGCACGTGGTAACATTTATTTTCCTTGCTGCCTTCCCATGTCAAAATCTCACAGGATGTATGCATTTTGACCAGGGATTCTATGGTCCCATCTTTCAAACTCCAATGACAAGGATTTGGCAGTTTCATTCCCTCTCCTTTATAGCTCATAATTATTTATAGAGGTGTACTTCTCAAACAGGCTTTGCAGAATTTTAAGATGGAGTTCCAACTGTTCAGAACTTTCACCATGAGGGCTTTTAAGGGGACTTTATTAGCTCACTAAAAGGCCATAAAGTATTTATGTGCTTTAAAAGAATGGCTAAAATGTGTGCAAATCCTGGGACAGGTGACCAGTAGTTTGTGGACTTTTTCCTTCATCACAATCAGTTCAAGCAATAGACTAAAGAGATCAATCAGAAGTATCCTTCATTGCTGCTTCTTTTAAATGCTTTCTGGTTAGAGCATTGTTTATTAGGGCCCTTTTGGATCCCTCAAACATTTTGTTATTTTTTTTTTTGGTTTTGGTCTACGTTTTCTTTTATTGTACTTGTATGCTGTTTGAAGTCTGTAGGCCATGGTTTTTATTTTTAATTATTTAAAGCAATGTTTGACTCAATGCTCTCATATAGGTCTCTTCAATCCTGGATGGTCACCAGATATTTGTCTGAATTTTAAAGCATTTTGCTATTTTTCCGTCTCTTGTGATTGTGCCTCAATGGCCATGGTTATTATCAATCTCATCACTTAAAAGGTATGTAACCAGCTTCTCAATATTGAAGCAACATTCTTCGTAAGGAAGTCAATTATTATACTCACCTTCCTCATTGTTTTTCACTTCTTCAGGGGTCAAACCTGTATTCTTAGCAATGTGTTTCATGGTCTAAGATACAGTACAACAGCAGCTCTTCCAAGGTCTAATGGTGGTGGTCACTGAAAATAACATTCACACTCCGCTTGAACTTAGTTTGCATTTTCTAAAGGTCAAACAATGACACACAAAAGGCCCCCGCATCAACACTGACTAATATTTCCTGCAACAGCCTATACCTCGTGTGTGGTAGGATAGTGAGGACCAAATGGCCTGTGCTGCCAATCACACTGTTTGTGTGCATCCAGGCCTCAGGAATCAAGCTATACCTGGATGATGAGCCCTTATTAGGGCAAAACAGGTCCTAGCTTGCTTGTATTCCTTTCAGGGAGGATCTGGCTTGGCAGTTTGGGCTGGACTGTTCCCATTGGAGCAGGGTCAAGACTGATTTGCATAAGGTTGTGTCCAAACTGATGTGGAATGGTGGTTGAAAATCAATGGACTGTGGCCCTGAGCTATTGCTAGCGGCTGAGATTAATTAAAGCACTCCACCCATTATTATTATTATTATTAGGAAGCTTGTAAAGCACTATGGTTACTCCGAACGAAGTGTCCCCGCGCTAGGACAAAGATGAAAACCCAGCAGCCCTCCCATGCCAACCAACTTCCTACGCAGACCTCTACACAATTACTTTAGACCCATCACCTTTTTGTTGTTGCAGTTGATGCCCTAAGTGCAAATGGTATACCCAGACATGGGTCCCGTGCTCACAGTGCCATTAGAATCAAGCTATACCTGCTGATGAGCCCTTATCAAGGCCAAACTGGTCCTAGGTTGCTTGTATTCTGGTTGAGGGAGGGTTTGGCTTTGCAGTTTGGGCTGGACTGTTCCACTTGTAGCAGGGCCAAGACTGATGTACAGATGGCTGGGTCCAAACTGAGGTGGAGTGTGCTGAAAAATGAGGGACTGGGATGTGGCCCGAGGGGTTGCCAGTGGCTGAGATTAATTCACGCATTTCATCCATCACCTTGTTGTTGTTGCAGTTGATACCTTAAGTACGATGGGTATGCCCAGACATGGCTCCCATGCTTACTGTGCCACTGGAATCAAGCTATACTTGGCTGATGAGCCCTTTCTGGGGCAAACCCAGTCCTAGGTTGCTTGTTTTCCGGTTCAGGGAGGATCAGGCTTAGCAGTTCGGGCTGGACTGTTCCCAAGCGAGCAGGGTCAAGACTGATTTGTATATAGCTGGGTCCAAACTGAGGTGGCATGGTGGGTGAAAAACGATGGATTGGGATGTGGCTCCGAGTGATTCCCAGTGGCTAAGATTAATTCAAGCATTCCATCCAAAACCTTTTGTTGTTGCATGGGAAATGACAAGACACATAACAATGCATTTTTTTAAGTACTTGTGTCACTAATAAAAAAAATCAATATTTTGCCATCATTTTCTTAAAATTATCTTAGAGCAAGCATAAATGCATCACTTTTGGGAATGGTCAGACTTTGTTATTGCACATTGCACTAAGGGAGCACTGGAATATTTTGTTGGTTCTCTTTAAGAATCTTTCATTTTTATCACATGTATGAGAAAATATTTCTTAAAATGTACTGTTTTACCCCATACTTTCAAAATGTTCTTGGGGAGACCCCTCTCAATCCCCATCAAGATAGTTGAGCTGCTTCGCTTACTCCTTAAAATGCAGAGCAGGTATTACACCACACTAACTCTCACACATGAACAGCTGTCACTGAGAACAGAGTATGACTGATTTCCATAATGAATGCATCCCAGCATGCATCAGTAAAGATGCTGCTGCTCCAAAGACGAGAAAAAATACAATATTTATTTGTGCTCATTTCAATGATCTCTGTGGTCAAGGTCAGGATTAGTAGGGCTACCAGCTAATTTGTAAGCCTAGGTCTTTCTATGCTAAACGTTGCACTGCATTTATGTTAAATTAACTTTTGAATGTGGTTGTGGCTGAGACATTGCATGTGAATCTTTTAAATAATCAGATTCTATATCCCAGCGGCGGCCAGCAACATTGCAATATGGTGGGGTGCAATGCCTAAAACACTTAGCATATATGCTAGCTTGCTGGCCGCAGGCTCTGAATGCAGCCACCTTCGTGTGCTGACTCGGTGGTAAGGGAAGGACTTCCTCCCTTGTACAACTTGAAACCAACCAATCCTGGAGTTGCAGCGCAGCTCTAGGATTGGTTAGAGCAGGCTAACCCAGTGCTCATTTTTAGCTAGGGGCCTGCAGCTTCAATCTCTCAGTTGGTTCTCAGCCCTGGGATTTCAGGCTCTGAAGTGCGCATGTCAGATTGGCCGACTCTAGACAGCCGGCAAATCTGACATGTGCATAGGCAGGGGGCTGCATTAATAGTGCAAGTGCACCAATCAGACCAACCCCCTGCCATTGCGCTGTAACAGCGCGAGCCTGGGACACATTAATAAAATGGTATTTATTAACATTTTATTAATGTGTGTGTCTGCTGCACTTGCAGCAGGCAGGGCGACGCTCCTCCGCCATAATGGAGGAGCTGCGGCTGCAGTATTTCCTAGATTCAGGAATGTCTTGGCCACTCATGATAACCTTACCTCACGTCGTACATGTGGCCCTAGTTCCGACTTATGGCCTTATTGAGAGTTTGGTGGTTGGGATATTCTGTCAAAATTTGACAAGTATCACACCCACTGTATTACAAGTGTCATACACTATAATGCAACAGGGTGGACGGGAAATTCGCCCCATTTGTACAGAGCCTACTGTTGGCCAAACTCTAACTAAAGCACTAATTTTTAGATGGGAAAAAAGCCTTGAAGATCCAAGTCGATGCAATGTCTACTTAAGAAGCTGGGCTGCATAATGATTATGCAGCTGCTTGAGTTGTCATTGTTTCTTCATGTGTGAAAAGGCATGCACTGATGCACCCAGTGTTGTACGTTATTTGCATGGTGTGCGCATGCATGTATGGGGGAAGTTTGCAGATGACTTTCACCCCCTATCCAGTCCTTAAGAAGGAAATGAGGATTAATGCATACAGAATACAGCCTTCTGTGTAGAAGTGAACCCCAATCGGAGTTTTGCAACCATGGAACTATATACCGTCCCGTGAAATACTGGATGTTAAAGGCGGACAGCACTCTTTCCCAGTCGCGGCCGGCATGACTCGCGGGTGGGTGGGTGGAAGGTCGCGCGGGGAGGGGGTCGCGCAGGGAGGGGGGTTAATTTGATTAAATTAATTTTTTTTTTAAACTTACCTTCGCCTCCGGTCCCAGACTCGCGTCACGTCTCCTGCTCTCTCTCTGCTCACAGGAAGCAGAAGCAGGCAGCCTCCCTCTCCTCCCCTAAGCCAATCACAATGCTGCAATGGCAGCGTTGTGGTTGGCTAGGACGCCGTCCGTCCAGGTGTCTATGGGGAGGTCGTTTTCTCCATGCAGGCTGCATGCAGCCTACATGGAGAAAACGAAGAGTGCTCATGACTGGTTTGGTCGACTCTGGGGCCGACCCAACAGTCAGCGCCCATAACATTGGGCTAGCCACTCCTCTCCGACCCGCCCACCCGCCCGCCCCCAACCAGGCATACCCTTCTTCTGCTTTCTCGCAGTGCAAGAAGCAGAAACGTAAAAAGGTATTTATAACATTTTACGTTTCTGCTTCTTGCACTGCCAGAAAGCAGCGGGGCGATGCTCCGACGCCCACGTGGAGGAGCCGCCCCTGCTTTTCCGACAATGCTTGTAATTTGTCCTTTGTCTCTTTCTCAGGCCTCATTTTGTAAAACAGATGTCTAACACGTCAGAGTCAATCATATTAGTTTATGCGTCATGTGAAAATGCCTCACCAAGCTCGTTAAAGCACACAGCGGATGTCCAGAGGGTCAGCGGGAGAGGGAGCTTTCCTGACGCACAGTACAGAAACATCACAGATAGCATGAGAAGCACCCGCCATTCCCGGGCCCAGAATAACTATCCGCATTTTGCGCAGCGCCTCTTCGAGAGGGTGTTTTCCAAGCTCCTTCCATATTTAGGCAGCGTAGGTAAATAATTGATTTAGAAATGATGTTGGTGTCCATATACTGGGAGGAGGATGTGCCTGAGAATACATTGAAGCATTCTGCTGACACACTAGTAATGTGGATGAGAGTTCTGATCAGCAGACCTTGGAATAAAACATACATCCTCATAATATTTGTCATCTTTTTTTAGAATGGTCCGCCTATTTCCGTGGCAATATTTGTGGAGATATTATACTGTGTCAGGATCAGGAACCACAGTTATGAATGTATTAAATTAGGTCTGTGCATCTGTGACCAGAATACATGCTCATATACGTGTCTCATGGCTGCTATGTATGACCAAGGTACTTAGTGACGCACTTTTGTTTTTGCCTGGTTCGGCCTTGGCCAGTCATGAGTAATGTTGAATCTTCAAGTTCGTAACTGAGCCATATCTGGACTTTATAATGTAATGAAATCACACTAAGTGCAAATAGCTTTACACTAAAAGACACATTTGTGATAATTGTAAGCAGCTTTACACAAATGGCACATTTGATACATCTGGAACACCACCTGTGGTCGTGCGCACTGTGCATCATTACACTTTAACCATCTTTGAAAAAAGTTGGACTTAAATGAGACCACAGTACAGCAAATGGAAAACCAAACACACACATCGTTGCTCAGAAAATTAATAACAGGATCACTCACACACATACAAACACACACACACACACCATTGTTCGGTAAATAAATAATAACTCGATCACGCACACACGCACGCACTCACACACACACACACACAGGCACGCACTCACACACACACACCATTGTTCAGAAAATATCTAACACTGTCACACAGACACACACAAAAAAATGTCGTCTTCAGAAAATAAATAATACGATAATAATATATTATAATTAATTTAACACAAATAGCACAAATAAACATTGTTTTAATCAACTTGGACATCCATAAAGATTCTGTAGATATTTTCACATTCCAGACATTTGGTAGGGCAAGAACCATACACGTGCAGTAACTGAAGTTCATATGGGGCACGGGCTAGTTACACAGTTGCGATAAGCAGTATAGAAGGGGAGAGGATGTGGCCTGATGGCTAGAGCAGTCAGATTTTTTTTGTACGCATACATTTACCATGCATAAATAAAACTGTAAAAAAGGAATTTGCTATGGCATTCCGTTTTGTTAAACTGCGAGCATGGTGGACTCCTTTGTAAAATGACTAGTCCAGGAAGTAAGGAATAGAGCAGATATTACACCTTCTCCAGTGTGTCTCATTCTAAGCGCTAGGATTGCAGCACTGGAGAAGCTGTAACTACCGACATCCCTCGATCGCAGTGACCCTTCTCGTGCAGCAGACACCAGCAGTAATAATTCCACCTGTCCTCATAGTTTATCTACTCTGAAAATACTTTTTCTATCAAGCTATTAGTGTATTTATTTGATGTTCCAAAGTGGGTGTTTTTTTGTTATCTTTTCCTAGTTGACATTAAGTGATATTTTCTATCAATAACAAACCTTACCTTTTGTTTCTCAACTCAACAAGCTGTTTCTTAACATTTTTGTAGCAGTAACAAAGTGCCTACTATTTATTTTGTTTCCAAAAGCCATATTACAATAGCTGTTTTCTAAATGTTTATAAAATATCTATTGAACAGGTTAACATTTATACATTTTTATCTCCAGATACAATAGTACCATCTTGAGTTATTCCAAATTGTTGCCCACTCGGACATTCACAATTCCCATAAACACCAGTGGTGAGAGAACTTCCCTGCCCCATGGAATTTTAGGATAGTTCAAGCCAGTATGACAAAAATATTCCACAATTTATCACTATGATTTCAATTTTTAAATTAAGAGCAGCTGTCTTGAGGTATTTATCACTGTACAATCTCAATTTGGAAATCAAGAACATCTATTGAACAGTGGGTAATTTGTGCCAGTGGACCCCAAGATCTTTTATTGTAAGGGGCAGGGAGGAATTCGTTTTATCTCTCCCGTGAGCTGTAGTCCCTCTCAATGCCTGTCCCATAGGCTCAAACAGGCACAGGCACTTCACTTTGCACGATACAGCAATATTTTCCTCTGCCTTTTTCCCATAGGTGGGATGGGACTTTGTAGGCCATGAGCAGTTTGCCCTTTAGCTGCACAGCAAATGTGTTTCTGTGCTTCATGCTTGTGTTTAGCAACAGTACTGTTACACATTTCATGCTGCCCACAATTCCTCCTACCTTCATAGTGGTGTGGGCTCGTGCACAGTGTAGTAACACAGGCCCCCACATCCCCAGCAGTGTGGGGGGCCCCCAAGTTCCAGGGCGCCCCCTCAGCACAGTACTCTGGCCGGAGAGCTCCTGATTGAGTCTAGAGGGTCCCCTCCACGTACCTTGCAGGGGGCCCCCCTCAATTTTCAATACGCCAGTGCTTGTGCCAGTGGATCATTCAATTTCTTGAATGGAGTTTGTTCTACCACTGGCTCGGAGGTGGACTGGGAACGTGTCCATCTGTTGTATTCCACTTTAGGTGTCCGTATATAGGTTTTCCTGAAACATGTCCTTATATAGGCACAATTCGCATTGCCCTTATATAGGCATAAGATCCCAGTCCTTATTTAGGCATTAGCCATGCTATCCAAATACAGGCATGGTCACTTACATCCGTCCACCCTAACGTCACAACGAGTTCTTAGAAACCAGACCCTTAAGCTCTTGGGAGTTCCCCTAGCACAGGGTTATTGATTTCTCCAAGAACTCATTTATTATGCATGAACCGCTATTCCTTAAGGGTTCATTCCTGACGTCTTCCTCTGCCCGACTTTACGTCAATGCTAACATTCCAAGGCACCTACCGGGTATAAATATACCTTCCCTTGCCCAAGCAAGTAGGAGGAGACCTCGACTTTAGAGGAGCCCATGTCCCGGCCTGACGCACTGACAAGAGACGCTGTCATCCCTGCTCGCAGAGAATCCAGCTTCCAGTGTTCTGACTCCCTTCGCGGGGTGTTAGAGTTTGAGATCCGGAAGGAGATTCCCACCTCTCTCATTCTCAAGGTATGGATCTGACTAGAACCTAGAGGGACTCTTGGAA
Source organism: Calotriton arnoldi (assembly GCA_963921515.1). Taxonomy (NCBI): domain Eukaryota; kingdom Metazoa; phylum Chordata; class Amphibia; order Caudata; family Salamandridae; genus Calotriton; species Calotriton arnoldi. The sequence goes on from CAWUFW010005112.1 coordinate 1,122,786, forward strand.
TACTAGACTTGGCATACTAGACTACAGCATACCATACTATAGAATACTTCACCTACTTCTTACCTTGCACTACACTTAGGTTAGGTACACTGGGGTAGAACTAGTTAGAGAAGCATCTTATGAGTACTCGCATTTTTAGCTTATGTTATTTATGTATATGAATATATGTGTCATATCTAAAAGATAATGCTAGCACAGTATTATTTCTTTCTACTGCTTACGCTGTACATTATATATCTCGCATACTGTCTTGTGATCATAACAGCTCATTTCTCTTACACGAGAAACAAGACTGTTCAATAAAATCCTTTTATTGAAACGCCCGTCTATTCTTTCTGTGTAACTCTGAAGAAACTAAGCATGCACGATTAGCTGAGTGAAACTGTTATCTGTTGTTTCCACGATTCTGAGAGTGTTCCGGTTCTAAAGGGAAACAAAGTTGTCATGTTTATGCGGTTGCCAGAAACTACTCCCTTCTTGTTTACAATGAGTTTCTACTGGCCTCTGAGTTAGCTGGCACAAAGTAATTAAGTTTAATATACTCGATAGGGACATACTGACCTCAGTCCTATGTCAAACCCATAGGGTATATTATTCCAATGCGCAGAGCCTATTAGGGAAATAGGAACTACACTACACATCCTTCTGCTCTTTTTGCTACAGCACACAGTAGAACACAGAAAGCACAAATGTCTGGAAGTGCAGTCCTCCCATGACGGGACCTCATACTCTCTACCTAGATAATTGTTCACGTCCAGGGGCACCATGAATCCCCCCCCCCCGCTTTAAAAACTAGAAAACAGAATGGCGTAATATAAAATATTTAAAATGTTTCTTATTGTTCTACTAACTTTAATTGGAGACATTGGTCACCACACAGAAGGTCATAATTACCACTGGTAGATAGATAATAGTTTAATGGAGCTGTGGAATGGTGGTACACATGAAAACAGGGCATGAAAGGGAAAAAGACTGGGAAGAATGCAGAGTAGGTGGGAGAAAAGGACAGATGGATGGAGAAATGGATGGATGGAGAGATGGATGAGGGATGGGTAAAGGGATGGAGCGATGGATAGAGAGACAGGTGAATGGATGAAGAGTATGATGAGGATAGGGAGAAAGATGGATTGAGGGCAGGGTGGGGAAATGGATGGATGTAGGTGGGTGGAAGGGGATAATCAATGGATGGAGAGGGATGGATGGATTACAAGAGGATAAAAGGTGGATGGATAGATGGATAGGGAGATGGATGGATGGGTAGATGGATAAATGGAAAGAAGGAAGGAAAAAGGATGGAGGTGGAGAGAAAGATGGATGTATGAATGGATCGATGGTGTTGAGGAAAAGGAAGGATGGATGAAGTGAATGATGCAAAACAAGATAGATAGAGGGACAAATTAATTTATAATTGAGGTATAAAAGGAACAATTTGGACATATTGTTTTTGACATTCTCTTGGTGAAGCGACTAAACATTTTCCAGGCTTGCTCACTTTAGAATGTTGTTCAAAGTGGGGCATATTTTATTTTTCGGGTTACTCTGGTGCTCAAGTCCAACAGATCATCAGAATATTAGTATCTTGTTCCTCAGGTCAACAGGTAGTGAGACTTGCTGTGCGAGTGTCTCATGTAATGTTAGTTTTGTATGGTTCTTCTTCTTCAGTGCTGCTCTTGATGACCAAGATTTTAAAAATCACAATACCCAACACAATTTCTGATTGAAGACAGGGAAAGCTGAACGTACACTTTACACACATTAGACACAATGACATGAAACTGAGACAAGTGTAGTGTATGCACCGTAAAAGCTTACTTTAAAAAAAATAAGATGAAGAAAACATTCATACAAAGTAATACTAATACCTAAAATGAGTTACACTAATAAATGTTTTTATGTACATGATGTTTATTAATGTTTACTGATGAAATTGTGATGTTAATAAAGTGGCCTAGTGTTTTTAATGCTTTTTGTTAGAATGTACCATTTAGAAAAGTCAGTGTAAAAGTGTGTAGAAACTAGATACGATCTTGAAATTTTGTTTAATAATACTTGAGATTCTATAGTTTTATGAAAAGTAAAAACTAATTTTGTGATGTGAATTTAGAAAATGATACACATATATGAATGTTGAGAAAAAAATTGTGATAGTAGGGTATTTCTAACGTTAGCTATTTTCAGGTAATAATATTTGGTGAAAGTTCTATATATTGGTTTAGAGTTTATTTCATTTCAAATTTTAAGTTGGCATTAAAATGTGTAACACCAACTTAAAGGCTCTTTCAAAAATGGGGTTTCTCTCAAACAGACCTTTCTCCTGACCTAATACAATGCTCCATTTGCAACTAGTGAAATGTTGCTTTATTTGTCCTGTACATGAAAAAATCTCGACATTCCTGAATGTTTCTTCAGTGTTCACAGTGAAATATTCCTGTGGGAATAGGAGTTCAGCTATTGCTATAGATAGTTTTTTTGTATCTCTTTTTCACCAATGTTAGGCCTATGTGTACTTCCAAATCTCTTGTTTCTCATGACCAGCATGGGAAAGTATCTCACTGTTGCAAGTTTCCTAGGTGACATTATATGAATCTGAACATACAATAGTCTTTCAATGGTGGTGTGATGCTACATCACTGGGACATTGTTAAAGACATTATAAAAGGAGAAACCCCAAAGTTGATGCAATGCCATACTTTTTCTTTTCCCCTTGCGAGAGGACGCTATGCTGATCAATTTTGAGAACTATCTTTTTGCTTGGACTGCTTTGCTGAGGCTACAGTCGGTAGCTGATGGACTGAAACCCTCTTTGCCGAACCATTTAAATTCAATTTCTTTGTTTTCCATTGTTCTATGTTAATGGATTCGCCCTTAATGGACTCTAAATCTGATCCCTTTCCCTTTCTTAGCAGGTTTTGAGCTGTTAGACCACAAGCTATCCCTCTTGTAATAACCATCCGATAAAGCCTGCCTAAATGTTTGATCCTTGTATACCAGCTGTATTCCTTAAAAGATTACTTATTGCTATGAACTTTGAATCTTTAATACACTAACCAAATTAATCTAATATCTGTCTGAGTCTATTATTGAGTCCTGTAGGTTCTTCCATTGAAACTGTGCTGTTTACTAATGGCTCAAGTGTGTTGTAGAGAGAAACAGTGAGCTCTGTCAGAACATCAGGTGTTACTTCTGTTGTTTAGTGTTGCTGTTGCAGAGCTTTTGGTCTGCATAATCCTAACTCGACTTAACTTCATTAGGAGGTTAGGTCTTCCTGTTGCTATTCTTTATTTCTACAGTAATTACTTGGCAATTATCTCTACCCAATTCCTTGCAAATGGTTTCACACTATGACTGCCAAGATCACTAATTTTGTGTGGGCGGGTGGTAGACACTGGGTAGCTTTTCAGTCACTGCATAGATCCCCTTTGATGGAGGCCTGGGTTTATTGAACATGTACCTGATTACCGACTGGTTCACGGGGGGGGGGTTGGATGACCCACCGTATTGCCTAGAGATTCAGTAGAGTCTGGATGGTCGGCTTGATCTTCTGCACGGGGCACATCTGCCCGCCACACTACCTTCTTGTACATGGGTGTGTCTTACCTGCTGGAGGGCAGCTCTTCAGCTCATCGACTGGGACTGCCGCTTCACTGAGCTGACCCCTCTATGGCGGGGAACATGACTTTGTCAGCTCTCACCTTTAGAGAGCTTCATCCCCTGGGACCGAATTGGGATTTCCTATCTGGGGGATGTCTATAGGGGCAGTAGCATTGTGATATTTCAGGACTTAAAGGCCCAATAAATCCTGTCTAATTCACAGTTCTTTCGTTACCTCCAATTACGCCACACCCTGCAGGCCTATGATCTCCCAGATGCTTCGCTAACCGAGTATAGTCCACTCGAGGTGAAGGTTTTCTTTGGGCGTCTGTGTAATGGGTCCATCTCAGTGATCCATTGCTGGCTGGTAGTCCATGCCCCTGAAGGCCTTGAACGGGCTAGGTGGAAGCGGGAGGCCTGAGTGGGAGAACTGGATGAAGATGAATGGAGGCCTGTATGGCACACTGAGAGCTGTCGATTTCTTCGTGGTTGCGTATGGTTCAATTTAACTACCTACATGCGACATACCCTGATGCCCCTGATGCCTGCACGAGATCCATGCTTCCAGCAGTACATTTTTTTCATGTAGCATGGGATTGTCCAGTGTTGAGGCCCTTCTGGGAGGGAGTGGGTCGGATGCTTTCCTCTGTTCTGGGCGCACCTTAGAACTCACACCCCGGAATGTGCTGCTGAGAGTGGTGGATGAATTTGGGGGCCCTGGGGCTGAGCGAGTCTTCTTGGGGGTGGCCTGTTTGGTCACTAAAAGAGATTTGGCTCTTGCCTGGAAGCAGGAAACGCCACTGTTAGAAATGGGATCTCTAGTTGGCAAGGGCTTGCACCTTTGTCCAAGTAGGGACCCTTCTTCCTAGTCAGGGTAAGGGTTGTTACACTCGTGAAGTAACCCCTGCTCACCCTCGTGGTAGCTTGGCACGAGCAGTCAGGCTTAATTCAGAGGCAGTGTGTAAAGCATTTGCACATAACCAACAGTAATACAGTGTAAGCACTACAAACGGACACCACACCAGTTTAGAAAAATAACCAATATTTTATATACTCAAGACAAGACCAATTACGACAAAAATCCACAATACTATACTTTACGAATTAATACTTGATACGTTAACTTCTTCTTTGCAGGAATAGCACAAAAGCAAAGTTCAGTACGAGTCGGTAGCTCCGTCCGAGCCTACTGTGATGCTGAAAACCACAGAGTCTAACAGTTCCAGCCGACCGCGTCGATACGGGCCAGCAGAGTCGTGAGCAGACTCGGTCACAGTACCTTTTCTCGTTGTGGCTGGTACGGAGTGTACGAGCCGGTCGGCGTTCGTCGCGGTTGCGGGGCAAGACGGAGCGATGCAAGGTGCGGTGTCCCTCGATGCGGTGCAGGCAGCGGCTCGATGAGCGTCGTGCAGACGGAGTCAGTGAGTCCAAGGCGTGCGATGCAGGGTGAGACGATGCTCGATGCGGTGCTGACAGGTTGCGATGCAGGCGACCAAGCCGGAGTGCGGGAGCTGGCGTCGGACAGCGGTGCGAGTCGGAGCGGTGCGTCGCAGACGTGCGAGCGGTGCCCCAAATGCGGTGCGGTCTCGACTCTTGAGCCAGTTGCAGCGACAGTGTCGGTCTGGTCCGGCTGGCCCAGTGAAGCGATGCGATGCGAACTGCGGTGCCCACAGGTCACGGTGCAAGCAGCGGCTCGATGTTGGCGGCGTCGGACGTCGCCCACGGTGAGACCAGGGTTGCGATGCGAAGCGGGGCGATGCGGTCTGCGGTGCAAACAGGTCACCGGCCAGGGATGGATTCGGTTGATGGAGTCGGTTGCGGTTCCCTTCCTCTGTGGCAACTGAAACAGCGTTCCAGAAGCGGTACCCAGAGGCTTGTGAAGTCTTTGTAGTCCCTGAGACTTCTTAACAGGAGGCCAGCTCGGTTTCTGGCCCTTGGAGATACTCAGCACAAGGTTGGAGAAAGTTCAGTCCAGTCCTTTCACTGCCCAAGACAGAAGCAGCAACTGCAGGCCAACCCAACAAAGCAACAACACAGCAACGGGGCAGTACTCCTCCTGGCAGCTCTTCCAGCTCTTCGTCTTGGCAGGTTCCTTGATTCCAGCGAGATCTAAATTCATGGGGTCAGGGCCCCAATATTTATATCCCAATTTCCTTTGTTCTCTGAAGGCAGAGAGGCCTTCACCTAGTCCAAACCAGTTCTGGAGCACTTTGTTGACAAGTCTCCGTCCCTTCTTTCAGTGAGTAGGCCAGGGACATCAGACGCACCACAGGAGGTGGAGCCAGCATTGTGGAGGGAAGGCACTGTCCTATTCAGGGCCCAGGTGCGACCCCTCCCACCCATCTACAGGTCGATCTGGCTATTCAGCCCTGCGCTGACTCACCCTGTCTCCTGGCATCCCCCAGCCCCTGTCACTCACATTCCAGACAAGGAATACACAACCTCGCAGAGGCAGGCTTGGATGGTTAGGCAAGAAAATACCCACTTTCTAAAAGTGGTATTTTCAAACGCAGAATGTTAAAACCAACTTCACTAAAAGATGCATTTTATCATTCTGAGTCCAGGCATACTAAACTCGAATTTCTACCATGTTCCCGGGTCAGTTAGGATTATAAACTGTAATAATCAAAACTGCCCGTTCTGGCCTAGGGGAACAGGTAGCCTTGCAATAGTGAAAAACGAACTAGGCTGTGATTCACTATCAGGACATGCCGCACACACCCGGGCATGTCCTACCTTTCGCGTACAACGCACCCTGCCCACAGGGGTACCTTGGGCCTACCTTAGGGGTGACTAACATGTAGCAAAGGGAAGGTTTAGGGACTTGCAAGTGTGTGCACTTGCCAAGTCGACATGGCAGCCCCAGGCTGAGCACAGGCTCTGCGATGGCAGGCCCGAGTTACACTTTACGGGCTGTTTGCGTGGGTGGCACAATCCAGTGCTGCAGCCCACCAACAGCATTTGGTCTATAGGCCCTGGCACTCGCAGTGCACTTTACAAGGGACTGACAGATAAACCAAATAGGCCAATCATGGAAACACCAATCCATAACACATTTTATACAGGAGCACTTGCACTTTCCCACTGGACCGCAGTGAGGAAAGTGCGCAGAATCATCACACCAGCAAAAACAGAGTCAAAACCGGGAGGTCAGAAAGCAAAAAGTCAGGGGAAACACGCCAAAAGATGCCAAGTCTAACACATGTCCCCTCCAGCTGAAAGTAGGGAGAACTACCCAACCCCATTGGAGTTCTCTTCACTAAGGCGGAAGAACCTGGACAGACCATCTGCGTTGGCGTGTTCTGTACCAGGACGGTGCTCCACCGTAAAGTCCATTCCCTGTAGGGAGATGGACCACCTCAGCAGTTTTGGATTCTCACCCCTCATTTGCATCAACCATCTGAGGGGCCTGTGGTCTGTCTGAACCCGGAAGTGAGTCCCAAACAAGTATGGTCTCAACTTCTTCAGCGCCCAGACCACAGCAAAAGCTTCCCTTTCTATGGCACTCCACCTCTGTTCCCTGGGAAGTAGTCTCCTGCTAAGGAAGACTACAGGCTGAACCAGGCCCTCTTCGTTCAGTTGTGAGAGCACCGCTCCCACACCATGCTCTGAAGCGTCAGTCTGCACGACAAATTCTTTGGAGAAGTCAGGTGCCTTGAGCACGGGCGCCGTGCACATGGCTGCCTTCAGGGCATCAAAAGCTTTCTGGCAGGACTCCGTCCAGATCACTTTCCTGGGCTGCCTCTAGAGGTCAGCTCTGTTAAGGGGGCAACGATGGTGCCATAGCCCTTAACAAATCTCCTATAATAACCGGTGAGACCTAAGAAGGCTCTCACCTCTGTCTGGGTCTTGGGGGCTCCCAAGCCAGAATGGTGTCAATCTTGGGTTGTAGGGGCGCCACCTGGCCGCTTCCTACCTGGTGTCCCAAGTATACCACCGAACCCTGCCCGATCTGGCACTTACTGGCCTTGATCGTGAGGCCTGCACCTTGCAGAGCCCTCAACACTTTCTCAAGGTGCTGTAAATGTTCTTCCCAGCTGGAACTGAACACAGCAATGTCATCCAGGTAGGCGGCACTGAAATCCTCCAGCCCAGCCAACACCTGATTGACCAACCTCTGAAAGGTGGCAGGGGCATTCTTCAACCCAAAGGGCATCACCCGGAATTGGTAATGACCTTCTGGGGTTGGAGAATGCTGATCTCTCCTTGGCCCCATCGGTTAAGGCAATCTGCCAGTACCCAGACGTTAAATCAAACGTGCTGAGGAACCGGGCAGCTCCCAACCGATCAATGAGCTCATCAGCTCTGGGGATGGGGTGCGCGTCAGTCCTGGTGACGGCATTGAGCCCACGGTAGTCCACACAAAACCGGAGTTCTGGAGTGGCACCGGGCGCCGCAGCCTTTGGGACCAAGACCACTGGGCTGGCCCAAGGACTGTGGGAGGGCTCAATCACCCCTAACGCCAACATCTTAGAGACCTCCTCCTTGATGCTGGCTCTGACCCGGTCAGTCAACCTGTAAATCTTGTGCTTCACAGGATGGCTGTCACCGGTGTCCACGTCATGGGTACACCAGTGAGTAACACCGGGAGTCAGAGAGAACAGTGGGGCGAACTGTCCCAACAACTGGCGACAGTCCCCTGCTGCTCCTGAGTCAGAGTAGGGGAGAGGATCACACCCTCTACTGACCCATCATGCTCCTTGGTAGACAGGAGGTCAGGAGAGGCTCGCTCTCCTCTTCCACCCCATCATCTGTCGCCAAGAGCATACTCACTTCGGACCTCTCGAAGTGGGGCTTGAGGCGGTTCACGTGAAGGACCCTCAACGGGTTCCTTGGAGCCTGCAAATCCACCAGGTAGGTGACGTCACTTTTGCGCTCCTTTACCTCATATGGCCCAGTCCACTTGTCCTGCAAGGCACAAGGTGCCACTGGGGCCATTACCCACACTTTCTGCCCAGGTTGAAATTCGACCAGAGTGGCGTTCTGGTCATACCTTCTCTTCATTTCTTCCTGGCTTGCTTCTAGGTTCGCCTGAGCGAGTTTCCTGAAGCGGGCAGTTTGGTTTCTAAAGGCCAGCATGTAGCTAAATACATCCTGGGGAGTTTTCCTGGGAGCTGCCTCCCAGCCTTCCTTTACCAAACTCAGAGGTCCTCTGACAGGGTGGCCATACAGGAGCTCAAAGGGGCTGTACCCAAGAGACTTCTGAGGCACCTCCCTGTATGCAAAGAGTAGGCATGGCAAGAGGACGTCCCACTTACGCCTCATGGGTTCTGTTAGACCCTTGATCATGCCTTTCAAGGTCTGGTTGAATCTCTCCACCAGACCGTTTCCTTGTGGGTGGTAAGGAGTGGTGAACTTGTAGGTTACCCCACACTCCTTCCACAGGGATGTCATATACTTCGATATGAAATTGGTCTCCCTATCGGAAACCACCTCTCTGGGGAATCCCACACGGGAAAAGATCCCCATTAACGCCCGGCCCACCACTGGCGCCGTCGTTGTCCTGAGAGGGATTGCCTCCGGGTACCGGGTGGCATGGTCCACCAAGACCAGGATGTACCTGTTGCCCATGGCTGTCTTGGGATCCAGTGGCCCCACTATATCCATCCCTACCCTTTCAAAGGGTGTTCCAACAACCGGAAAAGGTTGGAGAGGAGCTTTGACCTTCCTCCCACTCTTACCACTTGCCTGGCAAGTTTGGCAAGACCTACAGTGTGCATCTGACTGCCTTCGCATTTGGGGCCAAAAGAAGTGGGTGACAAGCCTGTCAAAGGTCTTGTCCTGCCCCAAATGTCCTGCCAAAGGCACGTCATGAGCCAGACCCAGTAGGAAGGTCCTGAAGCGCTGGGGTACCACCAGCACACGGGCTGACCCAGGCTCAGCAACCTTAGGCTCACTGTATAGGAGACCACTCTCCCAGTAGATCAGATGTGACCCGGACTGATTACCAGCTGCCTGGTCTGCAGCCTGCCGCCGCAGACCCTCCAGAGTAGGGCACTCGCTCTGCTCCCTGCAGAACTCCTCCCTGGTGGGACCCCCTTCTTGCTGCCAATGGGTCAGCTCAGAGATGTCTCCCAGTTCGGCTACCTGCTCCCCTGTAGGCACCGGGCGTCCCCTCGAGGTCCGCCTCCTCCCGGTCCGTGGGAACTTCGGGGGCCGGTTTCCGCGCCCCCTGCCCTTTCTCTTGGCAGGGACTTGGGCCACTGTTTCAGGCTCCAAGTCCTCTTGATCACCCTTTCTGGCCGCCATTGACCGAGTAGACACGCATGCCCACTCTGGCAACCCAAGCATCTCCAAGTGCGACCTGAGCTCAACCTCCTTCCACGAGGACTGCTCCAGGTCGTTTCCTAGCAGACAATCTACAGGCATGGTAGGGCTCACAACCACCCTCAAGGGACCTGAGACCCCCCATTCAAAGGGAACCTGCGCCACCATACACTGGCGCTCAGAGTTGTCGACAGCTACTACTTGGTGGAATGCTCCTGGGACTACTTGCTTCTCAGACACCAGGTGACACCGGACTGAGGTCACACTGGCTCCAGTATCTCTGAGAGCCTCTACCCTGTTCCCATTAATGGTCACCCAGGTGCTATATTTCTTTGTGTTAGGGGGCACCTGGTTTCCTGGGACCATCTCACTGTCCCCGAGTGAGACAAGGGTCATTTCTGCGGGATCCCCACCCTCCTGTGGGCACCCCTCCTCCCCAAGCGCTACACTAGCCAACACTTTGGATTGTCCACCGGTGGGTGGCTGTGTCCCCTTCGGGCACTTGGGGTCCTCCTTAAAGTGACCTACCTGGTCACATGCATAACACTTGCGGGGGCCGGTCTCAACAGGCTTCCCTGTAGAGACCCCTTTCTTCTTATCACCGGGGGCTGGGAACCTTTACCCTGGGTACTAGTTTGGGGCCCTTTAGAGAACTCCTGTGCTTTACCCTTGTCCCCCCACCTTTCTGCTGGGGACCCTGCACACCTTTGGCTGAGTCTCCCCAAACGCTTTCTTGTGGACCCTGGTACTCACCCAGCGGTCCGCTTCCATAGCAAGCTTCCTGGGGTCAGTTAGCTTACTATCAACTAGGTGCTGGCGCAGATCTGCAAAACATAGACTAGACAAGTGCTCCCATGCAATCAAGTTGTAGAGCCCCTGAAAATCTGTTACACTACTGCCCTTCACCCAACCATCCAGAGACCTGCAGAACACATCCACACATTCCAACCAAGTGTTGACATCAGACTTCTTACTGGACCTGAACTGATCCCTGTACTTTTCAGGAGTAAGACCATACTTCGTGAGAAGGGCATCCTTCATGTCAGCATAGGTGAGGTGATACCCCTTACCCAAAGCTATCAGAGCATCCCTTGCTTCTTCAGGGAAAAGTGGCCACAATCCTGCTCCCCAATTCTCCTCAGGGACCCCATTCATGTGTATGGCTGCCTCATAACCCTGGAACCACCTTTGTATGTCATCCCCTTCTTGAACTCCTTGCCTACGTTCTTGGGAATGTGCACAATCCTGTCTGCCTTTCTGGACGAATTGCTGCCACCATCTGAGCCTGACTTACTCCTAAGTTCTAGCTCCTTCAGTTCTCTCTCATGCTCTAAGAGCATCTTCCTCTCCTCTATGGCCAATCTCTTCTCCTCCCGCTCACTCTCCAGCCTGAGCTTCTGCAGCTCGAACTGCCTTGCCTCCCGCCTGTCCTCCAGCTCCTCTGGGGACAGACTGCTGCTGCCTGACCTGGCGGGTTCCCCCCTACCCAAAAGCACACCCACCCTGGAAATAGGCTCCTCCGCCTCCTCACTGAGATCACCAGGCTGCCCATTGGCATGTCTGGCTGCTACCCAGGCCCTCAGCGCCTTCTGTAGCTCCTCCTTCCTTGTGAGGCCTTTAATTTGGACTTTCAGATTTTTACAAATCGCTCGTAATTCCTTTACGGCGTAGGATTCCAACTTGTCCTCCTCAAAGATAACTTCCAGAGATGCAACGGATGATGCAATTGATTCAGGCATGACAAAAGTCGTGAGTTGAAAACTGGCAAGATCAAAAATAGGCCAAAAGAAAAAGAACCAGTATGTGGTACGTAATGGTCTGCGATATGGTAGTAGTGCACACCAATCACTGTAAGTCAAGTGCAAACACAAGTCCTATCCTCACCGCTGACAACCAATGTTAGAAATGGGATCTCTAGTTGGCAAGGGCTTGCACCTTTGTCCAAGTAGGGACCCTTCTTCCTAGTCAGGGTAAGGGTTGTTACACTCGTGAAGTAACCCCTGCTCACCCTCGTGGTAGCTTGGCACGAGCAGTCAGGCTTAATTCAGAGGCAGTGTGTAAAGCATTTGCACATAACCAACAGTAATACAGTGTAAGCACTACAAACGGACACCACACCAGTTTAGAAAAATAACCAATATTTTATATACTCAAGACAAGACCAATTACGACAAAAATCCACAATACTATACTTTACGAATTAATACTTGATACGTTAACTTCTTCTTTGCAGGAATAGCACAAAAGCAAAGTTCGTACGAGTCGGTAGCTCCGTCCGAGCCTACCGTGATGCTGAAAACCACAGAGTCTAACAGTTCCAGCCGACCGCGTCGATACGGGCCAGCAGAGTCGTGAGCAGACTCGGTCACAGTACCGTTCTCGTTGTGGCTGGTACGGAGTGTACGAGCCGGTCGGCGCTCATCGCGGTTGCGGGGCAAGACGGAGCGATGCAAGGTGCGGTGTCCTCGATGCGGTGCAGGCAGCGGCTCGATGAGCGTCGTGCAGACGGAGTCGGTGAGTCCAAGGCGTGCGATGCAGGGTGAGACGATGCTCGATGCGGTGCTGACAGGTTGCGATGCAGGCGACCAAGCCGGAGTGCGGGAGCTGGCGTCGGACAGCGGTGCGAGTCGGAGCGGTGCGCCGCAGACGTGCGAGCGGTGCCCCAAATGCGGTGCGGTCTCGACTCTTGAGCCAGTTGCAGCGACAGTGTCGGTCTGGTCCGGCTGGCCCAGTGAAGCGATGCGATGCGAACTGCGGTGCCCACAGGTCACGGTGCAAGCAGCGGCTCGATGTTGGCGGCGCCGGACGTCGCCCACGGTGAGACCAGGGTTGCGATGCGAAGCGGGGCGATGCGGTCTGCGGTGCAAACAGGTCACCGGCCAGGGATGGATTCGGTTGATGGAGTCGGTTGCGGTTCCCTTCCTCTGTGGCAACTGAAACAGCTGCTCCAGAAGCGGTACCCAGAGGCTTGTGAAGTCTTTGTAGTCCCTGAGACTTCTTAACAGGAGGCCAGCTCGGTTTCTGGCCCTTGGAGATACTCAGCACAAGGTTGGAGAAAGTTCAGTCCAGTCCTTTCACTGCCCAAGACAGAAGCAGCAACTGCAGGCCAACCCAACAAAGCAACAACACAGTAACGGGGCAGTACTCCTCCTGGCAGCTCTTCCAGCTCTTCGTCTTGGCAGGTTCCTTGATTCCAGCGAGATCTAAATTCATGGGGTCAGGGCCCCAATATTTATATCCCAATTTCCTTTGTTCTCTGAAGGCAGAGAGGCCTTCGCCTAGTCCAAACCAGTTCTGGAGCACTTTGTTGACAAGTCTCCGTCCCTTCTTTCAGTGAGTAGGCCAGGGACATCAGACGCACCACAGGAGGTGGAGCCAGCATTGTGGAGGGAAGGCACTGTCCTATTCAGGGCCCAGGTGCGACCCCTCCCACCCATCTACAGGTCGATCTGGCTATTCAGCCCTGCGCTGACTCACCCTGTCTCCTGGCATCCCCCAGCCCCTGTCACTCACATTCCAGACAAGGAATACACAACCTCGCAGAGGCAGGCTTGGATGGTTAGGCAAGAAAATACCCACTTTCTAAAAGTGGTATTTTCAAACGCAGAATGTTAAAACCAACTTCACTAAAAGATGCATTTTATCATTCTGAGTCCAGGCATACTAAACTCGAATTTCTACCATGTTCCCGGGTCAGTTAGGATTATAAACTGTAATAATCAAAACTGCCCGTTCTGGCCTAGGGGAACAGGTAGCCTTGCAATAGTGAAAAACGAACTAGGCTGTGATTCACTATCAGGACATGCCGCACACACCCGGGCATGTCCTACCTTTCGCGTACAACGCACCCTGCCCACAGGGGTACCTTGGGCCTACCTTAGGGGTGACTAACATGTAGCAAAGGGAAGGTTTAGGGACTTGCAAGTGTGTGCACTTGCCAAGTCGACATGGCAGCCCCAGGCTGCGCACAGGCTCTGCGATGGCAGGCCCGAGTTACACTTTACGGGCTGTTTGCGTGGGTGGCACAATCCAGTGCTGCAGCCCACCAACAGCATTTGGTCTATAGGCCCTGGCACTCGCAGTGCACTTTACAAGGGACTGACAGATAAACCAAATAGGCCAATCATGGAAACACCAATCCATAACACATTTTATACAGGAGCACTTGCACTTTCCCACTGGACCGCAGTGAGGAAAGTGCGCAGAATCATCACACCAGCAAAAACAGAGTCAAAACCGGGAGGTCAGAAAGCAAAAAGTCAGGGGAAACACGCCAAAAGATGCCAAGTCTAACAGCCACCGATCATCAGGTGCTGTCATAGGGGGATGGACTGGTGCACACACCAGTAGAAGCTAGTTGTTGAGGCTTATGGCTGAATATAGGGGAGGTGGTGTAGCTATTATGGACTGTCAATATGATTCTATACTGTTATGCTATATTGATGTCTGGGCTTGCTGTATTGGTATACGCATACAGTTTTTTTTTCGCTCTGTGATACTATGAGTCTTGCTGCAAAACCTTCAATAAAGTTGATTATTAAAAAAAGGGTGGTATACCTAAATCTGGTCTTAAATTTGTGTTAGCTGTCAATTAATGGTCTCGTTGGACAGCTAATGAGGTATTTGGCCACCCTAATTTCCACCCCCCCTATCAGCGGAGAAAGATTCGTCAGAGGATCATTGCCTCTGTGATAAATGGAAATGCTAAAGTTTGTCTAAACGTAAAGGGCCCAGAACGGTTAGATCAGAAAGGAGAGTAAGCGCATATTAATACATTTTACCATGCTTGCACTGCAAGAGTCTCTTACTGCTAAAGTTAGTGACAACCTGACTAGTAGCATTCTAACTGCACTTGCAGACAGAGTGTAATTAGACCATTAAAGGCTCCACCAACATCTCCTGACTCACCCTAGTTAGTAGGCTGCCCCCATGCAGGTTGGAAATTTCCTGCACCACTTAATTATAGCATCTGGTATAGTGCTCTAAGAAGCAGGGCGGACACCAAGCATTGTGTGTGTGCTGAAAAAAGCAGGCCTACTGTAATTGCTGCCACCCATTAAGCAGCCTCAGGCAAAGTGTCAGATTACTGTGCAACTCATCCATTAATATGACTCTGCTGACATGCTGTCCTCAAAAGAGGAGTTTTCTTTGACAGAGCTATGAGTTTATAAAAAAGTCTGGAGGAGGCAGTTAGATCACTCGGAAAATGCCTCAGAAAATGACCACTGAGTATCGCCTGTTCCACAAAACTGCAGGTGTTCTCTGCACACAAAGGGCCACTAGCATCAAGGGGTGTTGATGTGTAGATAAGAAGAAAATAGGAAGAAAATATCTTTTGGGAATTGTGAAACTTGAGGTATTTCCAAAGAAGCATGCTCTGTGCTAGCAACATTCACCACATGACCTTAGAAACTATATGGACCTACACTGAGCAGATATTTCACTTGACTCATATATCATCGAAATTCCTCAATACCATTTTAACTCAGGTGACCTTCCAAGCATATTTTACATAACCTGTAATTTTTGTGAAAACATTGTTTGGAAAAACATGAACATTTTTGCCTACCCGTAATCCTACCCTTGTTTACGGGAACCTAAGTAGCCTTTCTTAAGCCTAGCTCTTCACCTTAGATATCACGTACCATAGAGGCATTATCTAGTATTTTATGCAACAAGGTAAGATCTTTGAATTGTGATATATGTTTTCAGAGACATCAAAGACAGGTATGTTAAATTTGGTCTGATATGGGTATCTGGAATGTTTGATTAATAGCCTCTGTACTCCAAACTGGAGTAATTGCATTTTCCCAAAGGTTTCCCATTTATTTTCAACCAAAGGACCCGAGGATATTACACAGAGGTTCCATGTGCCAGAGATAATGCAAAACCATACAAAACACTTAACAAATAATGCAAACAAGTTACGAATTATGGAAGCTTTGTCTCCCATCAGTTCTCAAGAAGAAAAGTCCTACATAAAATACCGAAGCTAAGGACCATTGGTCCCTTGCATTTTTATGTTTCCTATCCTGTCATGCAGGATACTATGGTTCCGTTACTATAAGACTACCATAAGGTCCAATTTTACCAAATAGCAACACATTTCATCATCCACAGCTCGGTTAAATCACTTAGAACAGCCAGCAAGTTAATTCTTATATGTTCTACAATATAATTTCAGTTTGTTGATAGTGTTCACCCTCTGCATACAAATGAGAGAACATTTGGCAGAAAATGGAAGATTGGCCACTGGATTATAATTCACAAATCTGGACATTGATTTCTTTAATAAGGGCTTAACCCAAGCTTCCTTCATTTTCTGTGGAACTTTTCCCTTCAATAAAGGCAAATTGTACCTTTTTGGATTTATGAAATCCACGCATGCTTCTAAGCACTTTATTAATGCGGGAGAACAGAGTTCTGCTGGAGTCGCAAATGGCTTGCCTCTTGCCACCATCATCTCCTTTAAGATATATTTTTCGAGCTTGAAAAACAAATGACTGAATGAACTTCTCACCTTTCATAGTCTTGGACTTTTTCTGCACAAAAACGTAGTGAAATATTGGAAACAAGTTTTTGATTTTAGCCCTGGCTTTAATGTCAGTAATTGGCCCTGTTGTGATCTGTTGGAAGTGGTTTCATGTCATTTTGTATTATCTTCAGTTCTTTTTTTTCTTCTATAATTTCTCCACCTAATAATATAAAACAATACTATTATGGCAGCCCCTTGTAAAGGTACATTTAATATTTGATGTTGCTGGCTCTATAAATGCAAAATGGACTTCACAGACCAATGAAAGGTACACTGATCCGAAAACACATTGATTAAATAGATTGCATATTTCAGTTTAAAGAAGAGCACACATACAAGTTGGAGACATATATTTGAGTTGTATGAAGATTTGGTAGATGAACTGTCCATTGACTGAAAACTTCACATGCCTGGTGTATGCATTGAACCTCACTGTACAGTGTGAAATTGATGTAGCTAGATGACTCAGTTGATAAAGGCACAGACCCATTGGTTGGCACTGCCTGTTGGATCCTGTAAGATTTATAACCTACTCCCTCTCTTTCAATGTTAATTACCAGAAAGGTTAACCAAACAAACACATTTCTGACATACTCTACTCTTATAGACTCTTTCACCCATTATTGGAGACATTAGGAATAATTACACTTACTCCTCTCCCACGCAGCTCTCACTTTATACACACACACACACACACACACACACACACACACAGGTCTGACCTAATTTTCGGGAAATTTAGCTTCCCTAAGAAAATAAAATAACTGAATGGATAAATAAAACATCATTTTTTCGACTGCCATCACATCTTTATTGATGTGGTGGCAGCCAAACAGATCTTATCTATAGATTTGTCAGCTCCACTATGCTATCAGTGTTAAGTACCTATATTTTTTTAATCTTAATTTCACAAAAACTATTAAACGGAATGACAACAAATCACGAAAAAAAGAAAATGCTTTCTGGACCAAGATCTTGCTTTCTGCCAAATTTGGTATGATTCAGTTCAGTCATTATGGCTGTAGCAGTGTCTAATTTTCCAATGGTGAAATTGAATGGAAAAAACTTGTTTTAGGACACCACAAAAGAGCTGGAGGATGAACAATTGTTTTTGGTAAGTTTTTCGAACATTTCTCATATGGTGCCAAAGTTATTAGCAAAAAAAAAAAAAAAATTCCCTGTGGAAACATGGTCCTAACTATAACTCCACTGGGTAATCAAAATTAAATATTCTTGGAGCAATTTATAATGTCTACAATAAAAACAGACTCAGAGGGAAAACAATGCATGGTTAATGTTTGTATACTGATTGCACATGAATTTGAAAATATATCTTTGCTTCCCTCACAACCATGGCTGAGCAACTCAAAATGGATAGTAGCCCTTGCCCAAATTGCACAAGCCAAAAGTATCAATAGATGTAAGGCATGGGAAGAGAGCTAAGTCTGAAATCATCTTTCCACCCTTAGCACTGACCTGGAAGATGAAAGGGTTGCTGGAATGGTATGCTATGTGCCACACAATCTATATGCCTACATTTCCACAGTTCATACCAAGACGTTCCTTCATCGTATTTCAATAGACTTTTAATTTCCTACTGCATGGCAGCAAGACATTTCACTATGGTTCTGACTGGGCATATGTTAGACTAAGATTAGGATTTGAAATTTCTGGAATCCATCGCAACTATCTTAGAACAGCACCCCTCTCACTGCATTTGTTCGCATTCATATTCTCAACCATAACTGTCTTAGTCACCACACCCTATCGCATAGAATGTGAAGAGGAGATGCATTAAATTAAGCAGAATTAAATTAAGATAAGCAAATGAGCTTTAGGCCCACATGCATCTTTGTACACTTTCTAGTGATGGGCATTCTTGGTCATAATTTGCCTTCTTATTCGGCTTCTTCAAGCTATAACTCTCTTACACACTAGAAACCCAATAGACGTGTGTCCATTGACCTTGCTCTGGTCAGAAAAGTTATCACTGCATCTCAAATTTAAAATCACCATCACGGCATACTAAGCCTCAAAGTCCAAACCAAATCTGTCCAAGAAAATCAAACTGTGGGAAACAGTGTGGTGCTTGCTTATATGTCTGCTTGAGAATATGTGAGCAACTAGCAAACATATAGTGCATCATCTGCACCTCTGGTTAACTGTTGAACCAACAATAAGCATTTTGTTTCTTACAGACTATCTGATATAAACTTTGCTACCAAGATAGTTAAAAGTCCTTTAAAATAATGATTTCAGCTTAGGAAACCATGTGCCACTATTATACAGTCTTCACATAGCACAGAACCTGAACTTCAATTGGTAAATTTACTAAGAAATCACTCAACGGAGTGCAGCAACCAAAGTTGCTGCACTGCATTGCGTGAAAGGGGGAAAACAGGAAGTTCCATATCTATTAATATATGATGCTGTTCCTCTTTCCCCTTGCAGTGTCACCCTTTAGGCTGCAATGCACCACATCATAGTGTATGCGTGTTGGTGGCATGTCTAGCATAGGTTATGTACTGAAAAGGTACCCTTCCTGCATAAAATACTAGGCTTTGACATATTGTACAACGTTCCCCACTTTATATGCTTGCTGCACAATGCAGCACGCATCCAAAGTTTGAAGACATAAACAATACTTCAACTTCAGGCCTCTCTCAAGGAGGCATTGTTTTGGCACAAATCACTATCTACCAATATTTTGCATTACTTTAGGCTACTTTCCAGCACACATAAAGTTTTATGCTAGAAAGTAAATGCCAAAAACACACTTTGCACCGGTTTGTATCACTTTGGGTGACGCTGCAGTGATGTCTCAAATTATCATATATTTTTGCGTAAAGGACTGCTGTATGTTCTTGGCAACATGCCAAAGATACACCTGGAATCTGCCCGTAATACCTTCAGATCTTCCTTTCAATGCAGATGAACAACATCATCATAGTGCTAAAATATTTGAATATATATTGTATTGAAATTGCATTTATATAGCGCTTACTACCCCTGATGAGGCGTTATTCTGGTGATTAGCACGCTACTCCGGAACCCATAAAGGTTTAGTGGCGAATTAGTATAGTGAAATATGAAATTAATTTGAGCTCTGGATATGTTAGTCTATTATTTGGATTGAGAAGGATAATGGAGAGATAGAAGAGGAAAAGGTTTTGCATTTATATAGCACTTGCTACCCCTGATGAGATGTTAAAGTGCTTTTCGGCGAGTAGCATGCTACTCCAGAGCCAAAAATGTATTAGTGGTGAATTAGTCTAGGGAAATATGAAATTAATATGAGCGGTGGACATGTTAGTCTGTTATTTGGATTGAAAAGGATAGTGGAGGGATGGAAGAGGGAAGGGTTTGCATTTATATTGTGCTTGCTACCTCTGATGAGGTTTTGAAGTGCTTTATGGTGGGTAGCACACTACTCTGAACCCAAACAGGAATAGTAGTATAGGGAAATATGAAATTAATTTGAGTGGTGGGCATGTTAGTCTGTTATTTGGGTTGAAAAATAATAGTGGAGGGATAGAAGAGGGAAGGGTATAGAAGGTTTTTTCTTCTTTTTCGGAGTTCATAGCAGTAGGATGGGTTGTGGGATGAGTAATGGAGAGGGAAAGAGTCAGAGGGAAGGGTTTAGAAAGGCTTGTTTGGGAGATCTGAATAGTAAATGAGGCATGAGATGATGCAAGGAGGGGTAGAGGAGGGAAGAGTCTAGAAAGGATTATTTTGGGGATCATAGTAGTGGTATAGGGTGTGGGGTTTGAGATGAATGAGGGAGTGGAGGTAGAGGATATATTGAGAGAGGTATAGGGTGAGAAATAGGGTAGTGCATTGGAGAGAGTAGTAGAATGAGATTTGAGATGAGTCAGACTGGAGGTAGAGGATATATTGTGAGAGATATAGGGTGAGATATAGGGTAGTGCATTGGATATGCTGAATTAGAAGCAAAGTAATAAATACAAGGATACATAAGTACATGGAGGTTTAAATATATATATATATATATATATATATATATACATATATATATATATATATATATATATATATATATATATATATATATATATATATATATACATATGAACACAACAACCAGCTCCCACAGAAACATCCATGGAAGAAGGCCCGGACTCGAGGCAGTCAGGATACGGCATCTGTTTTATTTAGTCAGGTCACCCTCAATCCCATAGATAAAAGAGAGACGCTTTTCAGCTTACTGGAAGCCTTTATCAATATTAACCCTGGGCGTAGTTCGCATAGTGGCGCTACGCGAAGTGCACTTCGCACTACGCAAGCTACGCGTAGCTACGCGAACTGCGTAGTGCGGTAGGGAAAATGCTGTACGCACTGATTGCACAGTGCCGGATGCTTGTCCGCACTGTGCAATCATTGCAAACGGCATCTTGCACAGTGCAAGCGGTCGTTTTCTGCCGCTCGAGTAGATCTGTACTCGAGCTGCAGTTTTCTCAACGCGGACTGGTAGTTTCTCATCGGTAGCAGTCGCGAGCATACGCGACCACTCGAAATGAGAAACCTGACCTCCCCGCGTTGAGAATCTCGCCGGGAGGTTTATTTTCCACGCTCGCGATCGGCAACTTGATGTTGCTGATCGCAAACGAGGAAAAAGTCTCACCGGGATGTCATTTTGCTCGCTCGCGGTTGCCAACTTGACATTGAGGACCGCGAGCAAGCAAAAAATGCCCGCTACGCGTTTTTGCACTGTGCTACGTGCAATTCGCGTAGTGCGTAGTAGCGCAAACTACGCGAGCGTAGCGTAGTCCTACGCCCAGGGTTAATCAATATATATATGTGTGTATGTATATATATATAAAATGACACTAGTCAATATATTATGTCCTTTTTGTTTTTTGTTTTCTGGGATCAGGAACTGTATACTGGTATATATTGTTGCATATTCAATTATGTATTTATATGAATTGTATTGTATGAATTATGTAGTGGCATCGCAGTATACAACTGGAAATCTAATTAGAGAGGGGTATGTGCATCTTTGAACGTTTTGGTAACACCGCTTTAAAACTGTTAGGAGTATAAAACTAGCTCAGTAATTGTCCTTCGTTTATGTGTATAATTTTTTTTGTCACATGCACAGGACGTTGCACGTAATGTTTTGTTTGTGTGTTTAGGTATGGCCACAAAACTTTATTGCCTCACCCATGATCAAGGTGTGTAAGATGCCGAAACGCGTGGGGTTTTTGTCAGCTTGTAACCTTGATATGCAATAAATCACCCCAAGCACCTATTGGACTGGCGTATTATTGCGGAAGGAGTGTGCGCATTGTGCAGTGTTATGCTGTGTGGTGAGCCGTCGTAATTAAGGTATCCTCGTACCTCAGCGCGCACCCTGGCTATTTGAGTCCCGGCTACTACGAGGTTCGTGGATCGGATATATATATATATATATATATATATGCATAAGTGAAGTAATATATGTAGATTGAAGTTGCATTTAATAAACTCAGACTTTCAAGTTCCGTTGTACTTTAAATTAATTTATTTGTGTTTATTTTTTGTAATTATATAGTGAAGCAATTATAGTTAAATAGTTATGATAAAACATTTACTCATTTATGCAGTCACTTATATAAGTTAAACATAGAAAATGTAACTATAGGTAATATGTACATTTTGTAAGCAGAACTAACAAATATCTTTAAAAACATAATTATTATACACATTTAAACAAAGCAATATACATATGTAGGTACTCATCCATATTCCAAATAATGCTTATATATAAGGGATATGCTCTATATTTATGTTTGAGTATGGTGGTTAAGTGGGGAAGAGCC
Organism: Calotriton arnoldi; assembly: GCA_963921515.1. Lineage (NCBI taxonomy): Eukaryota > Metazoa > Chordata > Amphibia > Caudata > Salamandridae > Calotriton > Calotriton arnoldi. Next base: position 1,145,001 of record CAWUFW010005112.1, read on the forward strand.
AATTCTTGAGTAGTCTTCTGAAGATAAGGTGGTTATCCGTGGATCTTACGTTAGGGGTTAAGAGTTCCATAGTTTGGCTGCTTGAACAGAGAAGGATGTACCACCCATTTTTTTTTCTTGTATGATGGGATTTTGAGGTGAGGTGCCACTCTAGAGCAGAGGCTCCTTTGTTGAATGTATTTTGTGATTTTATTCCTGATGAAGAGCGGTCCTGTTCCATGTATCACTTTGTGGATGATACAAAGCAGCTTGAATGTGGATGTTCTTGCAACTGGTAAACAATGTTTTGCTTTCAAGGCAGGGGAGATATGGGCTTGCAGCTTTATATGTAAGAGTAGCCTGGCGGCAGAGTTCTGAATCTGTTCTAGTCTTTTCATTTAACTTAACTTAAACGTAAGAAATGCTTTGCCCTCAATCCTAAAAATACTGTCTTTGTGAATGGGGTCACCCATGTTCCGTGTGATAAAACTATACAGGACATTGAGGATTTACAACTTTTACTATCCCTTGACAGTGATTCGTCTACAACAACTTCCACTTCACATATTTTCTCTGATCTAGGTATTGCATCTGACTTGACTATTGACAGTGGTTTAAGACCCAAATCTACTTTTTCACTTGTCTCCCAGAATGATAGTGCCATTGAGATTTTCTACCGATTAGTAACAAAAGAGCTTTATGAGTGGGAAGCTAGAAATGTTGGACAACGGGAAATCTATAGGGATAATCTTTCCAAATCAGAAAGACTTGCACTGAACACATTATCTACATCATCTCAGATTGGGAAACATCGGTTACATCGTGGTGTTCACACCGCAATACCTTTACAACGCGGGCATTACAACGCAAGTCATTACAATGACTTGCGCTGGATGGCGCTCTAAGTTAAGGAATAGTATGATTTACTATTCCAACACCTTCCCTACTGTAACGTAGGCTGGAGTTGGAATAGACAATCATACTATTCCTAAGTCCAGCGCCCTCCAGCGCAAGTCGTTGTAACGACTTGCGTTGTAATGCCTGCGTTGTAAAGGTATCGCGGTGTGAACACCGCGTTGTAACATCGTATATTCCTCAGATTACCATCAAGGAAGCAGATAAAGGGGGCAATGAGGTCCTTATGAACACCCAGTACTATATACACAAACTAGATAGACAATTGGCTGACACCACAGCCTATGTACATTTGGCTTCTAACCTTTACCACAGATCACATCTCTGATTGAGGGGAAGCTTAGGAACTGGCTTGATCTTTGTCTTATCAATGACCTTGAATTCAGATATCTCTTTGTGCTTCGAGATAGCAAACATCTTCTGAACCAACTGACTGACTTCGGCTGGTCAGAAGAATGCTGCTTTGTTACGCTGGACATCTCATCCCTATACACCTCAATACCACAAGATAAAGGCATCCTGGCCAGTCAATATTTTCTTGCATCCCGGGAAGCCACTATGTGGGAACACACACAAATGTTAATCGAAATGATCAGACTGGTTCTGGACAATAAAGTGTTCATACATAATGGTGGCTGGTTCCGCCAGCGCCAGGGTGTCGCTATGGGTTCTAAATTTCCCCCATCATTTGCCAATCTTTTTATGGGGTGGTTGGAGAAGAACTACATTTGGAAGAAATGTCCGGGTGATTTTTTGAACCATATGGTTTACTGGGGTCGATACATCGACGATGTGTTGATGATTTGGACAGGTAGGCAGGTATTATTGCCGAAGTTTTGTAAATTTCTGAATGACAACCAATGCAATATTGTGTTTACTTATGACCAAAACCCTAGTGAAATAGTTTTTTGGGATTTGAAACTGTACATTGCAAATGATACCAGAGCATCCACACTTTACAGGAAAGATACGGCTTGTCACTCTGTCTTACATGCACAATCATCACATCCCAGGTCCCAAGTACTCTCCATTCCTTTTGGGGAGATGATGAGAATACGACGTAACTGTAATGAGGATAAGGATTTCCATTTTGAACTTGAAAAGGCAGAAAGATGATTTTTGGACAGGGGCTATCCACTTAATGTAGTAACTGCTGCCAAACAGAAAATACAGAGGTTTGAGCGAAAACAGACATTAACCAACAAGAAAAAGGTGCATGTCAATGGTTGTCTGTGTTGGCTTTCATTTTCCTCTTACGACCCAAGTCTTTCATGCTTGTTTCTTCCTCAGTTTTTGCTCTTCTGTTGGTCCATTGAGGTAACTTAGTCGTCATGGCTCTCCAGGACATCAAGGTTGCAGGGCTTTCACCTCTAGTTGAGTGAAGGGTTGAACGGTAAGCTCAAAGAGTGGAACTTAGAATAGCTTTAAGGTCGAGCTTTTCTAGCACAGCACATTGGACAGCTTTCTTTAGAGTACTCATGAAACGTTTGACAAGGCCTTTGGCCTGTAGCCACAGAGGAGTGCTCTTCTGATGCTTCACATTAAGATGACTGAGAAAGCCTTTGAATTCCCGACTGTTGAAAGGTGGGCCGTTGTCAGACTTTAAAATAGCAGGAACACCCCAGGTAACGAAGATGCTGTCTAATCTTTCAATGCAAAACAAGGAAATGATGGACGGTGCGCTGAAACTTTTTAGACACTCACCCCCAATCACAGATCTGGGTTGAATCCATCATCATTCTTTAGCTCACTTCGCCACCCCAATTCAGACACAGCCATATGCAAATCAGTCTTGACCCTGTGCCTCATGGGAACAGTCCAGACCGAACTACCAAGCCATGTCTTCCCTAGACCGGAAACAAGCATCCTGGGACCGGTTTTTGGGTAACACCCCTCATCATCTGGCTGGCAGTTTTGAGTGTCTGAAAAGTTTCTGCACTCCGTCCATCATTTCCTTGTGTTTGCTTTGTTTGCCCTAAGTTGGCAGGGTATGCTCCGACGTGGGTCCCGTGCTCTCCATGCCACTGGAGTCAAGCTATCCTGGCTGATATGGGGTGACACCCCGAAACCGGTCCTAGGATGCTTGTTTCCAGTCCAGGGAGGACCTGGCCTGGCAGTTCGGGCTGGACTGTTCCCATTGGGCACAGGGTCAAGACTGATTTGAATATGGCTGGGTTCAAACTGGAATGGCATGGGGAGCAAAAAAGCAATGGATTTAGGCCCAGATCTCTGTACTGGGGTGAATGTATGACATTGTTCTGCATTCTGTCCATCAATTGTTCTGTTTGCATTTGTCACCCCGAGTGGGACGGGTATACCCAGACATGGGTCCCGTGCTCTCCATGTCACTGGAGTCAAGCTATCCTGGCTGATGAGGGGTGTAACCCCGAAACCGGTCCTAGGATGTTTGTTTCCAGTCCAAGGAGGACCTGGCCTGGCAGTTCGGGCTGGACTGCTCCCATTGGGCACAGGGTCAAGACTGATTTGAATATGGCTGGGTTCAAACTGGAATGGCATGGGAAGCAATAAAACGATGGATTTAGGCCCAGATCTCTGTACTGGGGTGAATGTATGACATTGTTCTGCATTCTGTCCATCAATTGTTCTGTTTGCATTTGTCACCCCGAGTGGGACGGGTATACCCAGACATGGGTCCCGTGCTCTCCATGTCACTGGAGTCAAGCTATCCTGGCTGATGAGGGGTGTAACCCCGAAACCGGTCCTAGGATGTTTGTTTCCAGTCCAAGGAGGACCTGGCCTGGCAGTTCGGGCTGGACTGCTCCAATTGGGCACAGGGTCAAGACTGATTTGAATATGGCTGGGTTCAAACTGGAATGGCATGGGAAGCAATAAAACGATGGATTTAGGCCCAGATCTCTGTACTGGGGTGAATGTATGACATTGTTCTGCATTCTTTCCATCAATTGTTCTGTTTGCATTTGTCACCCCGAGTGGGACGGGTATACCCAGACATGGGTCCCGTGCTCTCCATGTCACTGGAGTCAAGCTATCCTGGCTGATGAGGGGTGTAACCCCGAAACCGGTCCTAGGATGTTTGTTTCCAGTCCAGGGAGGACCTGGCCTGGCAGTTCCGGCTGGACTGCTCCCATTGGGCACAGGGTCAAGACTGATTTGAATATGGCTGGGTTCAAACTGGAATGGCATGGGAAGCAATAAAACGATGGATTTAGGCCCAGATCTCTGTACTGGGATGAATGTATGACATTGTTCTGCATTCTGTCCATCAATTGTTCTTTTTGCATCTTTCAATTACACATTCTTGAGTGATAGATGAGAGATCTTCAGCCAATGGAAAACAGGAATGTTCATCAACGATCAACATCAGGTGATATCCATTGTCAAGAGAACCGAAGAAGTCCACTGCAATTCTTTCCCATGCATGCCTTGGCAATTCTGACATGCTTACTGGGTGATGAGTGGTTTTTGATGACAGGCAGTTGCATAGATGACAGGCCTTTAATTCCTTTTCAACCCCCTTGTTGAGATGTGGAAACTAGATTCGGTCTTGGAGAGCTCGTTTGCTGGCTACAATTCCACAATGTCCTTCAAGGGGCTCATGAATTATCTGTTGTTGCAGTCTCTCCGGAATGACAATTCTCGACTCTAATAGAATAATACCTTCCTGAGTAACAGACAGTTCATCTTTGACCTTCTTAACCTTTTGATATTTTCTGTCGCTGGTAAGAGGTTTAGGGTGCTGGTACCAAGACTGATTTGTAATGATGTCTTTCAGTTTCAGCATGTCACTATCTTGACTTGTGGCAGTGACAATTTGTTCTATTGAAATGGCAGCTGAAGTGCTTGATTTCACTATGAAATTTATATAGGCTTCAGCCGTCTTAGAATGGGTGCCAGGGCATTGTAGAGGCACTCATAAAATGTAGTCGGCTGGATTTCTCATCTTTCCCTGGATTATGCACGATGGTTTAGTTATATTCTTGTAATTGCAGACCCAAATGTTCAATGTGAGGAGGCATTTTTGCTTTTGGATTTCCAAAGATAGTCAATAATGTTTGATGATTGATCACAAGCATGAATGGTTTGCCATACAACAAAACATGGAAATGTTCACATACCCACACCACTGCCAAGCTTTCTTTCTCAGGTTGTGAGTAAGCATGTTCAGTTTGGGACAAACTTCGGCTGGTGCACACCACTATACATCTTCAAGAATTTGGGTGTCCACTGTGCTGTGCAAGAATGGCACTAAATCTAACAGGACTAGCATCAACAACAAGCTTAATATGAAGCTTTGAATTAAAATATGTCATTTCAGTAGCATTCTCAATAGCTTGCTTGATTTTCCGGAAGCTTTGCTTGCATTCATTTGACCAAAGAAAAGAAACATTCTTTTTAGTCAAGTCTCTTAATGGCACACTGACTGTGACAAAGGCTTGTTTGTATCTAGAACAATAGCTGACCATACCAAGGAATGAACGTAACATGGAACCATCTTTTGGAGGACTGGCAGCTGACAGCACTTGCACTTTAGGAGGATCAGGTGTCATACCCCCATCAGAAAAGATATGGCCAAAAAAATTTAACTTTGTCTTATGGAACTCACATTTCTTTGCATTCAAAGTTAAACCGGAATCAGTGAACAACTGACACACTTGAGTGAAAGCTTTGCATTCTACTTCTGTGCAGCTCCGAAAACCAATATGTTGTCACTGTAATTGAAAGCATACATGACAGGCTGTATGATACATCAAATGACATCCTGGAATAGCTCTGCAGCTGATGACACACCAAAATGTAGGGCCTTATGTAGATCTCGGCGGACGGGTTACTCCATCACAACAGTGACAGATATCTTGTCCGCTGAAATATAAATCTCATAGGATAATCACTTTTAGGGATGCTCCGGTGGCACACAGTGCAGGTCCATATCTACAAGGCCACACAAAGCCACCCTGCATGGCTTTTCATTGCCTTGCAGATAAGGTGTAAGACCACGCAGTGCAAGTCACTGCATTGCCTTACATTGCGGTAGGGAGGCGTGCCATGGGTGTTGCAGTGAGTTTTCCCACACAACACCCATGGATTTTGACACTGCTCGATATTTACAACATAGTGTGAATCTGGGGCAACACCAAAACCTTACGTTTCCCCAGAGCAGGCGTAACGAGTAGAAATGTTTACATATCTCCTAGTTTTTTCCTCTTTCCATGTGTGATGCATTCTGCAGCACACATAGAAAGAGGAAAATGCCTTTCATGATTATTTTTGTGCAGGAAGGGCATCTTCCTGCACAAAAACAATCATGTCAACAACACAGACATCCTTGCACCATGGATCCTTGCACCATGGTGCAAGGGTGACTGAATTGGCACACGGCTGCAATTTTTTTGCACAGGTGCTGGCTGAATAGACAGATATGCTTTGAACCTTGTAAATACTGTGCATTTCTGTCCTTTCAAATTGCAGTAGGGCAGTGCTGCAAAATGACTTGCAGCACTACGCCAATTCTTTGTAAATATGCCTACTGGTCTCTTATAACGGAACAGACCAACATGTGTAGAAAAGGTTGAAATGTGCCAGCACTTCTCCTCGAGTTCCAACTGATGATATCCTTTATTTAGATCCTGGCGAGAGAATACCTTTGCCCCATTCAATTGTGATATCATGTCGCCAATGTGCAGACCTGGATGTCATTCTCTTACAATAGCCTTGTTTGCTTGACATATAAATACTCAGATGCGCACACCTCCTTCACTAGTCTTTTTTGGTACTACCTCTATGTGAGAAACCCATGGAGTCGGACCAGTAGAATGGTCAATGATATTGTACTTGAGTAAAGATTCAAGTTCCTTTTCAACAGCTTCTTGTAAGTAAATAGCAATTTGTCTGTGTCTATGAGCAATAGGACAGATGTCCTCATCATTATGTAATTGGACTTTCATAGTCTTGAGTCTTCTCAACCCATGAAACAATGAAGGGAACTGACTTACTATTTCGTGATGACCATTCATGTTATAGTTCACAGATATCAGTCTTATATCAGTGACTCTGCTCAAGCTGAGTAGACAGGCCCTTGATGCCATACCTTGAAGTACATGAATGGGTGCTTGTACTTTTGTTTTCTTATGCTTTATCATTGCTACAAATGAACCTTGACTTTTTAGTGATGTTTCATTAGCATCAAATGCTTTTCACAGAACCGGGCTGCTCTTTGACTCCACATACACCAAATGTTGATTTTACACTTCGACAGAGGCACATACAAGCAGTTTGCTGGACCACAGCAAACTCTCTGGGAGAGCACTGTTGATCTTTGGGTTACTTATCCCCTCTCTCATTGACAGTTGTAGCGTCCTCCCCAGCACAGGTACTCACCAATGACAACGCCACACACGGAGCTCAGTATAACACATCTTTATTCTTCTACGTGTAACCGCCAACTCAACATTCTAAACCTGCATTAAATTCACTACGATCGAAATGCTTACATCATAGTTCCATGAAGTCCATCAAGAGCCACAAAGGTTCCGCCATTACATGCTCACACAACACTACTGAGGTGAATGTCAGGGATAAAGGAAAAGAATTTCAAGGATGGGAGAGCCGTGTAGTTAATCGAGAACTTTTGTTCTTACAGTTCTATCTCCAAGGGGAATGTACATAAATGCATGTTGGCCACCTTTCCTGAATGCTCATCACCTTTTTGTTTAGTTCACTGAATATCATCATTATTCTAATGATGCCATCTTCTAAGATGCTTATCAAAATTGACTGCAACCTGGATGTTAATGGCTTCTTAAAAGTTTAACTGTTGGTTACAAATCTAGTAAAAACAAAATTTTATTATTTTTGTCCACCAACTATCCTATAATTAGTGGTGTCAGCTGAGGACCCATTGGTCTGGTGCTTCTGTCTTGTCTGGGAACACAGTACACTGTTATTTGGCCACTGGAGTAATATGTGAACCCAGAGACATGGCCTTGTATGCTTTGCAAGAGAGTGAAGGAAGTGGCCCGATTCGGGTCACTCGGGTCACTAATGACCACCTCTCAGCCTTCCATACCAAATGAAGAGTTGGTCAGACAGTGGAGAATACAAACCAATAGCTGTTTATTAGATACACTCAGAGTGGAGCCCAGTCTGCCCAGTCGCTAGGAGTGCTGCAGAGGAACTGAAATCGACAAGCATAAAGATGCATTATGTATGTTTCGTATCTGGGCTAAAACACGCCCAAAGTGGAATTTTCCAGTCAGGTGCTGCTAAGCAATGGAAGACAAGAAAAAAACAGTCTCAGCACTCGTATCTTACACAAAGTTACAAAGTCCAAGGTTGTTCCAGTCGGGCCCGTCACCAGACTAGTGTGAGAAGGCCTTTATCTGGTGAGAAAGTTATGCACTAATAAGAACAGTCTATTCATTAGCGAAGCAAAACCCAACCTTGGAGAAACGAAACCTAAACGAGGCCGTTTCTCAGAAATAGCAAAGGATTAGTTTGGATCATGATTCAAAATGGCGTCTGAATAGAAAATGGTGCCACGAATGCTAACATACATAGGATAATGCGTAAGCAGAAACATTTCTATTCTAACAGACCCTCCTTTTAGCATGAGCTAAAACATTTTCTAACGGCAACAAGGAAAATATAGACTCAGAAAAAAAAACCATGAGTATAACTCCTTATGAACATTCCATATTTTCAGTATCGGGAAGGGAGACTGTTAGGAGGGAAGAAGTCTTGAAAATGCCCTCATCTATCTGCATTAGGCCGTCTATCTCTTTCTGCACCATAATTGCAGCATTGGTATCATGAATCAATATTTTCCTCTTAGGAGTAATAAGGGTGGTGCAATATGAGCAATAGAAGGGGAGGCATTGAATAAGGGCACAGCAAAACACCAATATCACGATCAAGTAAATCACCTTTTCAAGAATCCAACCCCAGCCACCAAAAAGAGACCAACTCCGATTTCCGCTTTCCATGCCCTTGACATTCTCGAGGATGTCTAATATGTGTTTGGTAATATTCTTTTCCATATTTTTGATCCCGACTACACACTGGTCTCCCACTACAGCGCATACACCACCACTTTTGACTAAAATGAAATCCACTGCATATCTAGTCTCTTCAGAATATATTCGCATACTTTCCAACTGAGTAGTGATGTCGCGTAAAGCGGCCAAGGTAGTATTAGATCAAATTTGTAGCTTGCACCCAAAATATTCTCAAGCTTTTTCACCCCGGGCCATAGAGGTACCACCCAGAGTGAAAATGGATGAGAGGATGTATCCAAAAGTGATCCCATTACTATAATTATTGACCTCTATATTGGTCACTCCCTCACAGAATTCTTCAGTCAGAGTCCTCTTAACCCAACGGACATTAGGCTTAGCATATTTACAGCTTAAACAAAATGAAAAAGGTATGGAGGGATCAATCACTCATTTATTTTCGTACAAGGTACTATCAATTACCCTGACGTGTTCAGTATTTTAGGAATATAAATATCAATGATTATGTTAGCTACACATATCATTTGCCGTGACTCTGGTACAAACAATTAATTACACAATAAACATCAAACAAATTATATATAAAACATACAAAATACATAAAAAGTTAGACATAAATCATTGTCACAACAATACATATATACAATATATACAACATATACAAAACACCCTAATTATAACATGTATTAATGTACACTCCTCAATCTGAGTGATACATTCTGAGGTAATCCTATTAGCACAAGAGGTATCACTCCTCTCTCTCATTTATTTATGTGCTCTTTAAAGTCTAAAGCCTAATTCACATATAATTGGACTCCTCATATATCTGTCGACGCGGACGCGGTCGCGTTTCAGCCCTCAATTTCTTTCGGCTTCCTCAGGACAAGGGTATACAGTATCTACAAAAGTAATCAAGGGTTAAAAATTCATACCTATACATCTATTTTCTACCGATCTAGTTCTATCCCTTATTTACCCATACAGTGCTCAATAAAATTAGTCAAAACGGCAAACACGTGAAAATATTCACTCCCATCAATGGTAGAAAGGTGTATATTAATTCCAGCAAATTCTATTAAAAACACCCTTTTAAGTGTATACATAGAACAAGTCATTGTGTCTATGCTAGCCCCAAAACACCAATAAAACACCTACTCTCATAAACTACCTGGAGTCTATTCAACACTATCAGGCTCCAGGCAATTCCTTATCTTCGGGGTAACATGCCTCCCATATAACATGGTTCCATACTCATCAGGTCACCTATCAAGATAACAAGGGGGTCAAGATACGAACATTTGTAATACATCTACTACAAAGCCTCCTTCTATCAAAATTCAAAAAGGCAAACCAAAAAGTACCTTCAATTTTTTGCCACTTTAAGTAATCAATATAACCTTCCGGTCAATGGCCATTCTTTCGCCACGAATCCTAAATCAAAGCATATACCACAATTATACTCGCGTCATGTACAATGACAATATTCCAACTCCAAATGATTCAAAAAATGCAAACACACATCAGTTCCCAACTCTAGTTACCTGCCGTTAGGGTCCACCAACAAAAGGTGCACTCCTCGCTATTCACGCCACACCATTACGAAGCCGACACTCTCCGGCTGTAAATGAATCCGTACGCGCGTAACCGCGTCATACGCAACCGGCTGGCAACATAGGAAAAAGACTATCTGGAAACGTACGTGTAGTTTCTCAACGTTCCTGATGACCCTCCCACAAAAGAAGAAATAGCTCTTTAAAGATGCCATCCGCATAAGGTTATTTTCTACTCACAATAATTAAATGATAAATGTAAGGAGCCCCCTCAATTTCTTAATTAATTAGAGACTCCTTTCATCCACTTCATGATCTATCCAAGTGTCACCCAACATAATTCTCATAAGCGCCCTTCCTACAATCACAACGTGAGTAATTTCCACTCTCCGGACATTCAGGCTAAGCTCAACAAAATATCAGGACAGAATAGAAGAAGTATCCCAAGGGAACCCGTTCTCTCTGCACAAAGCAGGAATGACAAAACACCCAATTATATAGAAACAACTCCAACCTCCACAATTCACTCTCACCCACGAGGTATTGATGCACTGTAAGTTCAAAAACGGTATTTACAGTCTAACCATCAGTCTGTATGGATATTATCTCTCAGTTATGAAACCCCATCTTCATCCAAGGGGCAACACTTCCTTGTTTGACAACTCCATCAAAGTGGAGTATCTATATAATATTTATACCATATATTGTCAAACACCATCCTTATGTATTCACATTTTCAAATAAGGAATCATGATACATACATCTCTATTAAATACATCTTCTTTTAAAGCAAAGCCCATACTTCATCACGATCATTAAGACCCTCAGTGGCTGTATGGTATCTTTCTATAAGGCGTGCTTCTGTGCGATTCAGCCTCATCTCTAGTTGACTTTTATTACATGCCTTTATTACCACCAATACAGACCATACAAGGTCATCTTCATTGTGTCCACACTCAATGTAGTGCTGTACCAATGGTGCTCCTTGAGTTCTACATCTTATGCGGGATTTATGTTGCAGGACTCGCATTTTTACTGCCTGAGTTGTTTGTCCAATATATGACTTCCCACAGGGGCAGGTGATTATATACACCACATTTTTGGTGTTACAATTCGAGAAGGTATGCATCGTATGCCTCTTGTTATTAATCAGGATAAATTTAAAGTCACTCGTGCAACTGCATGCGACACAATTATTACAACGGTAGTGCCCGACCAATGTAGGTAAGCCAAGTAGACCTCTAGTATCTTTTTTAGTCAATGGTTCTCTTATGGCTCTAACTAAATGTTGTCTCAAATTTTTACCTTTTCTAAAGGAAAAGAATGGTTTAGGTATATTCAGATGTTCAATAAGTCTCCAATTTCTCGCAATAATCTGTTTGACTTTATTAGCTTTAGGGTTAAATGTGAGGACACATGTCATTTGTTCTCCTTCCTCTTTTATTTTAGGGGTTAACAAACTTTCCCTAGGTGTATACCACGCCCTTTTCAGGGCTGCTCTTACCAATTTTTTTGGGTATCCTCTCGCACAGAGTTTTATTTGTAGATTTTCCGCATTTTCAAAATAATCATTTTTGTTCGAACAATTGCGGCGGATCCTTAAAAATTGTCCATAAGGCAAATTTTCCTTAAGACTTCTAGGGTGCCCAGATGTGAATTCTAAAAGCGTATTCCTATCTGTGGGCTTGTTATATAAACTCACCTCCAATTCACCCTCTTTAGCAAAAATCCATAAGTCCAGGAAGTTAATCCGGACATTACTAACAGATTTGGTGAACTTCAAATCTGGAGTCCGTGAGTTCAACCAAACATGGAACCTTTCTAGCTCTTCATTATTTCCATTCCATATAAGAAATATATCGTCAATAAAACGCACCCATTTATTAGTGTTGTTTCGAAATGGTGCCTCCTCACTGAAGAAATATTGTTTTTCAAAGTTGTCCATCACCAGATTCGCTATCTCAGGGGCGAAGCAACACCCCATAGCCACGCCCTTTATTTGTAAAAACAACTCATTCTTAAAGGAGAAAAAGTTATTTTTCAAACAGATTTTTGCCAACTCTAGTATAAACTCTGTGGGCACCTGGTGTGGTCTAATTCTTTGCTCCAAGACCATTTCCATTACCAATAACGCCTCATCCTGGGGAATATTGGTATATAAACCTCGATGTCGAAGGAGACCAACAATTGTCGGTCTCCATCGAACACCGAGTGTTCAATTTTAAAAATGAGATCCATGGTATCTCTCACATATGCTTGTGTAGTACTCACAAATGGTTGCAAAAAAGTGTCTATATATTTAGCCAGGGGTTCAAGTATCGACCCACAAGCAGCAATAATAGGACGTCCCAGTGGATTTTGGGCATCTTTATGTACTTTGGGCAATACATATATCGTGGGCACTTTTTGTGTTGTAAAATTTAAATACTCATATTCTTTTTTGCATAAGTAGCCACAGTCCCTAGCTTCAGTAGTCAAATACAGAATTTTAGCTTTAAGCAATGATGTAGGGCTGTCATAAATTCTACGATAGTGTATGGGATTATTAAGTTGTTTTGAAATCTCTTTGTCATATTCATCACTATCCCATAAGACAATTCCCCTCCCTTATCAGCAGGTTTTATTATCGTTAAGGGATTACTAGCTAGGCTTTTAAGGGCTGTACGTTCTTGTTTAGAAAAGTTAGACTTGAACGATAGATGTTTGTCGTTTAGTCTATCTATTTCCCCGCAAAATTTGATTTTCAAAAAGTATAATCTCATCTGGCATAGTCGCACTATCTGGACAAAAGGACGATTTTTTCTTCAAACCGCTAACATTTAACTCTTGTGTCTCACTTTGATTCGCGAAAAGGCCTTCAACCTAATTTTACGTAGAAATTGTAGTACTTCAGTTTTTGTGTCAACTGGATCTTGTATCACCAATGGGACAAAAGATAAACCCTTTTGTAAAACCTTTATTTCCCATGGGGTGAGAGTATGCTTTGACAAGTTATATATAGGCATAAGTTCATCATGGAATTGGTTGGAGGTGTCTGTATCAGAAACTACCCTCTGTACACTTTCTGCCGTGTTCGGAAAAAGTTCTGCTCTTGTGGTGGCTGATGAATCGGAGTCCTCCATCCCCCTCTGAATCCTCTGCCCCTGCGGCCCCCTCTGTCTAAAAAAGGTGGAGGTGCACTTGGATATTGGTAGAATGGTTGATATGGTTGATAGTAAGGCCCCGCACCTTGATCTGAGTCAGATGATGAATCCGAAAATGTCAAAAATCTCGTTCGAGATCTCCCTTGTATTGTAAGTTAAGGGAACTAGGATTATTGTTCTTAAAGAAATCTTCTTTGAGGTACGGGTACACCAGATCTTGTTTAAAATTTTTGATGTCCCTACTTAGTTTAAACGTTTTCAAACTCACCGTATGGGTTTTAAAATCAGTAAGAGTTTTATTAATACTCTCCAATAATGCTTTCGCATCCACAATCGCAGAATCACACTCTATTTCTTCCTCCAACCTCTTTATTTCTTTTAGTTCTTCTTCGCTAATTCGTAGCGCGGTGTTGATGGAAAGAACAATCCAATCTCTTGAACACTTAGTCCCCACTCCACTGAAATCTACTAAGTATGGTTTATCATTTATAAAAATAACCGGAATATTTTTAACCTGAAGTCCTACCGGTATGGTATTGGTCTTAAGATATTCCAGTAGAACTTGTGCATGCAATTGTGTCCTAGTATTTTTCTTCCTTAATTGAATAAGTCTTTCCCCTTTGTCAGAGTTAACAATTCTCTCTCCAGTGGTCTCACCCCCTAGCAATGAGGGGATCTGTTTTAATCTATTTATTTCTTCTTCAGTATAGCTCACCATATGGGGTTCAGACATATTCCCTTAACATAAAGGCATGTGTATCTCTAATTCATAAGCTATGGGCACTGTAGGTACGGTAGAAAAATAACTGATTAATCAAAAAATATAAAATAACACCTCAGATCTCGCCAAATACGATATGAGTACCTATAGGGATCAACTTTTCTATTTAACTCTGACCTAAATATATTAGGACAATTCACTATTCTTATAACCCTCACACTTAACAAAGTGTAAAGAACAAAATGAAGCCAAGGGGTATGCCCAAATGACCCTCCTAATACCTGGGCAAAAAATCTAAAGCTTAAACAAAATGAAAAAGGTATGGAGGGATCAATCACTCATTTATTTTCGTACAAGGTACTATCAATTACCCTGACGTGTTCAGTATTTTAGGAATATAAATATCAATGATTATGTTAGCTACACATATCATTTGGCGTGACTCTGGTACAAACAATTAATTACACAATAAACATCAAACAAATTATATATAAAACATACAAAATACATAAAAAGTTAGACATAAATCATTGTCACAACAATACATATATACAATATATACAACATATACAAAACACCCTAATTATAACATGTATTAATGTACACTCCTCAATCTGAGTGATACATTCTGAGGTAATCCTATTAGCACAAGAGGTATCACTCCTCTCTCTCATTTATTTATGTGCTCTTTAAAGTCTAAAGCCTAATTCACATATAATTGGACTCCTCATATATCTGTCGACGCGGACGCGGTCGCGTTTCAGCCCTCAATTTCTTTCGGCTTCCTCAGGACAAGGGTATACAGTATCTACAAAAGTAATCAAGGGTTAAAAATTCATACCTATACATCTATTTTCTACCGATCTAGTTCTATCCCTTATTTACCCATACAGTGCTCAATAAAATTAGTCAAAACGGCAAACACGTGAAAATATTCACTCCCATCAATGGTAGAAAGGTGTATATTAATTCCAGCAAATTCTATTAAAAACACCCTTTTTAAGTGTATACATAGAACAAGTCATTGTGTCTATGCTAGCCCCAAAACACCAATAAAACACCTACTCTCATAAACTACCTGGAGTCTATTCAACACTATCAGGCTCCAGGCAATTCCTTATCTTCGGGGTAACATGCCTCCCATATAACATGGTTCCATACTCATCAGGTCACCTATCAAGATAACAAGGGGGTCAAGATACGAACATTTGTAATACATCTACTACAAAGCCTCCTTCTATCAAAATTCAAAAAGGCAAACTAAAAAGTACCTTCAATTTTTTGCCACTTTAAGTAATCAATATAACCTTCCGGTCAATGGCCATTCCTTCGCCACGAATCCTAAATCAAAGCATATACCACAATTATACTCGCGTCATGTACAATGACAATATTCCAACTCCAAATGATTCAAAAATGCAAACACACATCAGTTCCCAACTCTAGTTACCTGCCGTTAGGGTCCACCAACAAAAGGTGCACTCCTCGCTATTCACGCCACACCATTACGAAGCCGACACTCTCCGGCTGTAAATGAATCCGTACGCGCGTAACCGCGTCATACGCAACTGGCTGGCAACATAGGAAAAAGACTATCCGGAAACATACGTGTAGTTTCTCAACGTTCCTGATGACCCTCCCACAAAAGAAGAAATCGCTCTTCAAAGATGCCATCCGCATAAGGTTATTTTCTACTCACAATAATTAAATGATAAATGTAAGGAGCCCCCTCAATTTCTTAATTAATTAGAGACTCCTTTCATCCACTTCATGATCTATCCAAGTGTCACCCAACATAATTCTCATAAGCGCCCTTCCTACAATCACAACGTGAGTAATTTCCACTCTCCGGACATTCAGGCTAAGCTCAACAAAATATCAGGACAGAATAGAAGAAGTATCCCAAGGGAACCCGTTCTCTCTGCACAAAGCAGGAATGACAAAACACCCAATTATATAGAAACAACTCCAACCTCCACAATTCACTCTCACCCACGAGGTATTGATGCACTGTATGTTCAAAAACCGGGATTTACAGTCTAACCATCAGTCTGTATGGATATTATCTCTCAGTTATGAAACCCCATCTTCATCCAAGGGCAACACCATCCCAAGAGCGACATCGTCTGTACTATTATCAACATTAGAATAAGTACCGTTGGACAAAAAGTAAAACCCCGGGTGTGCATAAATTGGTCCTTCACAATCTACTGCAGCATATCTAGTGTTCATTCCAAAGGTACTCGGATCTTTGTCATTCACCAAGGGCATTGTATTTTTGTACAATACTATTCCGGAACAATTGATATACAAAGAAGTGTCCGTACTATTCACGATAGGACAACAAGCATGGTAATAACCATCCTCCCGGGTAACTATCAATTCCTTATAACGCCAACCCACCAGTGTGACATTCTGTTCCTCCATGTAGAAGTTATCACAGCATGTGTTGTTATCACAACCTGGATAACCCATTCTCAATGGCTTTCTATAATATAAACAAGGACCTGGATAGCCGAAACCAAAAACTCCCTTTACTTCTGTAAATTGTGGAGGACGAGTATAAGTATAGTTCACAAGAGATAATGGGTATGCAGTCCATAATCTAGTGACGGACTCAGTGGGGTAATAAGCGATCCCTTCTCCAAAGAATCTCTTGTGTGTATCTAAAAACACATTACTCAGGGCTGTCCTTTTCTTTCTTGGTGGGGAAAGAACTTTAACCTTGGTACGTAAAGGCACATCCTGATCATTTTCCAAAACCCATGACACCCCACACAATATTATTAGCAGTAAAACTACAAGAGCAACACATGTTATTTTCTTTTTGCGAGTCCACACCATATTATGCTGAGCAACAAGAATCACTGGCTGCTCTTCCTCAGCAACCATTCTACCAAAGGGATGCATAACGAATGATGAAATGGGGATAAAATACGAAAGAAATATACAAGTTCCCAGTGTCTGTCAGAGCCTCACGGGTACAGGCTCCTATTGTTCATCAATACGTTGGCGCTCTTGAGCACCGGCGGTGGAGCTTGCTCGGTCCTAAGCTCGTATCCCACGTCGATCACGATGGTATACCTCCACGGTATACTTTGGTCTTTTCTATCTAATGTTCAATGTTCAAACAACTAAACTAAAGTAAGCAGAAATCCTTCACCAAGCTCAATAAATGGTACTACAATTCAGTACAGCCTATCTTATGCAGTCCATCCCTAATCTCTTT
The DNA here is from genome assembly GCA_963921515.1 of Calotriton arnoldi. NCBI lineage: Eukaryota > Metazoa > Chordata > Amphibia > Caudata > Salamandridae > Calotriton > Calotriton arnoldi. Next base: position 1,162,529 of record CAWUFW010005112.1, read on the forward strand.
TCTCCTTTGATGCAATTTGCTTCAGCCGAGGGCGCAAATTGTACCTGGCAGCCCCAGGCACTGTAGGATCAGTGAACAACAGCTCTCAGATAGCTCGTATTTCTGGAGGAACAGCCGCATTCAACACGTCGTCATTTTCCTTATCCGTCTCCGTCTGCATCCACGCACTCGGAGTCCCTGATGCCGTCCTTGACCCACTGATCATAGGGTAGAGGTAAAGGAACCCTCCGACAATGGGTGGCATGCACCCAGTTCTTACAGCCAGCAACCTTCACAGCAGTATGTGTCTCCAACAGGACCTGTTCAGGCCCCTTCCATCGCGGCTCCAAACTTTTCTTTCGCTGAAAGTTACGGAGAAGCACAAAATCACCAGGCTGAATATTGTGGCCGGGTCCCTCTGGTGTAGAAGGCAGGGACTCCCACACCTTTTGGTGAATAGAACGTAAACTTTCTGTTAACTGGCCAAGATAATCCAACAACACAGGTTATTCAATAACAGAGAATCAACGAGGGCGCGGGACGCCCCAGACATTTGCCGGGTGTCCAAACATGACCTCATAGGGTGACAATCCTGTTCTAGAATGAGCTGTCATTCTTGTTGACAAGAGTGCTAATGGTAAAGCATCTGGCCACTGTAACCCTGTCGTCTCCTGAATTTTTGCCAATTTCAGTTTGAGAGTACCATTGTACTTCTCAACCAATCCCGCTGACTGCGGATAATTGGCAGCATGAAATTTCTGCTTCACATGAAGACCCTCACAAATCAATTGAATCACTTTTGCATTAAAATGACTTCCGTTGTCACTCCAGATCACTCGGGGCAAGCCGAAACGAGGAAAGAACTCCTTCAGGAGTACCTTTGCAGTCGTAATGGCTGTATTATCTTTAGTGGGATAAGCCTTAACCCATTTACTGAATGCACATACAATCACCAAAACATACTTAAGATTATTATATCTCTCTAATTCAATATAGTCCATTTGAAGGACTTCAAAAGGGAAAGTAGGTGGTGCAGAGTTACCGGGTGGTGTAGGGGTACCCTATCCAGGATTATGCATCATGCATACCATGCAGTACTTTACTAAGTGTGCAACTGTCTTAGGGATGTTATCATTCTGCCATACAGGGTCTAACAATTTACAAATGCCTTTAGCACTAATATGAGCTGGACCGTGGGCCATAGTAACCACAGGAAGAACATATGCATCTGGTAACATCCATCTCTGTTTTCCTGATTTATCAATCCAACATAATTCCTCATTCAACTGTGGTGTACTTTAATGCCACACCGCTAATTCTTCTATTCAAGCTTCACTTTGCATCTCCTTTACACTTTCAAGGGTGTCCTCAAACATGACAACCTCAGGAACCCACCTAGCTGGACCTGCTAAAAACATCCTTTTCATCTTTGTCCGGGCCGTTTCCTTAGCTGTCTGATCAGCAAAAGCGTTTCCCCTACCTACATCATCAGTGACCTTCCTGTGGGCACTACACTTAACTATGGCCAACATCTTGGGGAGCGTCAAAGCAAAGGCCTCAATATGAGGTGTCCATGATGGATTCTGGTGCCATGGGAAGTAAGGAACCCTCTCTCAGCCCAGAGTCGCCCAAAATTATGCGCGAACCCGAAGGCATACTGGCTGTCAGTATAGATGTTGGCAACCAGCCCCTCACTTATTTCACAAGCTCGAATAAGGGCAGCTAACTCTGCAGCTTGAGCCAACTGATAAGGGACCCGTGATGTCTCTACTACCTTGCGCAGTTTGGTAATAGCGTAGGCTGCAGTGGTGGTACCACCTGGTAGACAAGAGCCATCAACATATAGTTCCCCTTGTGGGTCAGATAAGGGAACATCAGTCAAGTCTACCCGTCCTTTCGTCTCTTCTTCTGTTCGGAAGATGCAGTCATGTTTATCAACTTCATCCCTCTCAGAAGGGAGGGGTAGTAATGTGGCTGGATTCAGAGTGGCACATCTTTTGACCGTGATGTGTTTAGCAAACAATGTCAATTCATAGCCAGTAAGACGTGCACTGGTGAGGTGCTGTGTCTTTGTCTTATTCAAAAGCGTGTCCACAGCACGCTTTTCCCAGGATGCTTGTTTCTGGTCCAGAGAGGACCTGGCTTGGCAGTTCAGTCTGGACTTTTCCCATGGCACAGGGTCAAGACTGATTTGCATATGGCTGGGTCTAAACTGGGGTGGCATGGTGAGCAAAAGAACAATGGATTCAACCCAGATCTATTGACTGGGGAGAATGTTTGATTTGCTCTGCATTCCATCCATCATCTGTGTGTCTGATGCTTATTACGACACTTTTGCGCGTCTGTTGTTTGTTTTTGAGTGCAGGTGAAAGGAAGCTACAGCGCTCCGCCTAATGCAGCCTTTGTTTCATTGTTCACACAGTGGAAGGGAGGATCTTCACGACGTCAGCTGGCAACCAGAAAACTAGAGCATGTTTGTCCATTTTCGTGACTGAAAACAGCATGAATATCACAGTTTTTCTTTTCACAATTCTCTTCATTTTCAGTGACTCTGTTTTCCTGCTTAACAGGTGCATTGACTATTTCTCGAGAACAACGATCATCTACAATGCTCTTGTTATCTTGCCCTGGTTTAAGTAGCTCAGGAGCACTCTTATTACACCAACCTTTTTCTTTCAACAGAATTGCACTATCAGACACTTTTACTATTTGTTTTGGAGGATAATATACAGAATCCCTTTTTTGCACTTTCACAGGCTTTCTTACTAAAGCCCAATCACCTACAGAAAATCATATGCTCTTTGTATTTTGTTCTGGTAAACTTTGTTTTTGTAATATTTTTTCCTTTACCTTTAATTCATCATCCTTGATCTCGGTCACTCTAGTAGACTCTCTACTATTTACAACTTTTGGTGTCACAAGGTACGTTGGTAAAACTAGTAATTGTTTCTTTTAAAAATTGTGCCACATTCAAATTAGATGCCAGTGCCATTTGTACACCTTCCTTCAAATACCTGTTAACTCTATCAACTAAGCCATTAGAGGATGGACTGTATAAAGGCCCTGAGGGCATTTGAACGCTCGACAAGAGCACCATTTATTTCCCTTTGATTTAAGGGAAGGCCTTAAGCCCATAGTTAAGAATGCTTTTCTAGTTCTAAATTTGTGATTTCCTATTAGGAAATAGCAAATTTAGAAATGCAAAACCATTCGTACCTATTGGCCTAAGGCCCCCTCTTAAAATTAGAGGGGGAAAAAAGATGCTCTTGTAGAGCGTTCAAATGCCCTCGGGGCCTAAGGCCCATAGGTAAGATTGGTTTGGCATTTCCTAAGTTGCGATTTCCTAATAGTGAGTGTGACTCCATAGGAATCGCTATTAGGAAATTGCTAATTTTGTACATTCCAATTTGCATTTCCTAAATAGTAATTTGTTAGGATTCGCTATTTAGGAAATGCAAAAAGGGAAATTCGTACATACGGGCCATGGTTTCTTTCTCTGTGCTATGTGGCCTTGAAGCCATGGTTGAGGTTGATGTTGAGGTAGTAGACTAAGGACTTGGTAAGGTCCTGTGCTTCTACATCACTACCAACCACAACTTTTAACCATATAAAAAATGTTTGTTCATTTTGAGCATCAGGTATTTTGTTTCCCAAATTGGCAGGCACCCAAAAACAGAGAATAGCATGGACACTTTACAATATATAAGTAGGCTTGTTCTTCAAGAAATGCTTTTCATCCCAAATTAATCCTTTATTTTATTATCTGAAGGTTAGCACTTTTAAAGCAAAATGTTTGTGACAACATCCTCAGCAGCTGTCATTCTAGGAGGTTTCCTGTTTTGTTACTTCTTTGCTCATCTGATAAACGAAGGTCCTGATTCTGACTGTCTTAAGGCAGAGCTGAATGGTGAGCAGGTCGATATGCTGAACCGGCCTAATTTTTAGGTCGAGCATTCGAGACCTCTTGTATATACTTTAGTATATACTTATATGTGTATGTACTTTGTGGGCTTTGGATATCAGCCCTAGGACTTGTCTGATTCCGCTTAGGACCTTTTTTTTTCTGTTCAACTGCCTCTATTTAACTATCTTGATAGAAAACGACCAGTAGAGGTCAGTAAAATACCAGAATTGCTTTCTGCTTGTTCAACTGCCTCTATTTAACTGTCTTGATAGAAAATGACCAGTAGAGGTCAGTAAAATACCAGAATTGCTTTCTGTTGAGGGACTTTCTTTTTTTACATTTTTCTGGCAACTGCCTCCATTTAACTTTCCTGATAGAAAACGACCAGCTGAGGTCAGTAAAATACCAGAAACACTTTAGCATTCTCTAGATTCCAGTACATGGAAATTGTCTTCCACGAGCACCGGTAGACAATATTATTTTTTTCAAATCTTGTATTTTCGTTGATATGACCACAGAAGGCCCTGATTTTATATTAAAAACAGAGCTTTGGATTATACCATTTCCAGCTGAAAGGCAATATTTCTCTCCATGTGTTCCCATACCTGGCGTGTCACGCAGTTTGGTGCTTACTTTCCCTCCATGTTAAAGAACAGTAGATGTTTCAGCACCCAGGCTAATGTGCTGCACAGCTAAATACATATAAGGTCTCAAAGGCGAGACTGATTGCATTGCAAATGATTGTTTTTCACCTCTGCACAATTAAACCGTCTGGGGCGTTAATTTCGCAGAACAAAAAAATATGTCATTGATGTACAGTGTGTCAGAAACATGTTTCTATGTGTCTGCCCGGGACTGCCTAGGCCTCGCAACGGAGTCCAGTGCAGGAAAAATCAGTGATACTAGCTCTCTTCTAAATGACCCAGCGGGGCTGAGCTGCAAGGACAAAGGTTTCTGATAGTGAAATCAGCTGAATATCTGCCCTCAGAAGCGTCGCGCCTACCCACCTCCAGATGTGGGACAGGGGAACCCCACAAACATTTAACGAGGCCCAAAGTCTACTCAGTGAACTCAGTAGGTGGATAAAGCCCAGCACTCTTTCTGATCCAAAAATCCCTTTCTGCATATTTCTAAATAGTGAATAATTAAAAAAAAATAGACAAGTCAGTCGAAAAGCATGCAGAATTTGTCTGCATTGCAGGAGCTGAAAAGGGGGAGACTGACAAATGCTAGGAACATGAGAGGGTAAATGACCTGTGTATGTAAAGCTTGGTGATGAAGTTCATTGTGACATTTTCTGCTAAAATTGGCTACGGCTGAGTCTGCTTTGGGAAACTGTGTACACTGAAACAAAAACTGAGACAAGCAACGTCTACCCGTTATGGCCACGCACTCGAATAATATCATGACATATTCACTTGGGTACCATTGTGAAGTGAAACTGCTATGATGTAATCTCTCAGGTTTTACTTCGATGAATACTATGGAAGTAGAAACGGTGACATACGGCTTACGTTTTAAATGAGCATGTAAGCCTATGTCTAAAAATAAATTCACATTATCCACGTGTAAGATTTGATTTAGCAGGAAAAAATGTTTGCAATGCAGAATAACAGTGCTTTAATCTGGGAACCGGAAATTGGTGTACTTTAAAGGAATGTACTCAGAAGTGTTCCCAAGTTATTGAAACACTACATTTAGAAAGCACAGGTTAAAAACAATAATCTTTTCATTGTATTATATTAAAAAAGATTTCGGAAGCGGAGGGCACCGTTTATGAATAAGCTGAAATGAATAAAATCAAATGTGTTGATTTACTGGTGCATTCAATTATTCGTGCGAACTACGACAAATGTATGAATACACACCGTCAATGTATATGTAGATCACATGTAGTAGTTTACAATTGTAAGTGTATGGTATTCACTTAGATTACTCACGCCTGTAAGCTAACTGGATGTGTGCATACATACATACACTGTTATACTTACTATGCATAGGTAGGTTGAAATGTACATATTGCTATTCTTTTGTTTCAATTATGTTCCTTCTATTATTTTTAGGTTGAGCCTAGCGGCAGCGCGCATGCGCTGCACGTTCTGCGAGGCATGCTGTAATAGAGTATGCAGTGGAAGCCCCGCCCACTCTCTGTCCATATTTGTCATTGACTTTGTGTCATTGTCCTTCTTAAAAGGCTGGCTTTTGATTTGTAAATAGGCTTGTTAGTCCCTCATTGGTACCTCCTTGTCTGCATTTGTTACCACCCATAACTACTGGACCTTTTACTTGGCTTGTTACACAGTCTGCATTATAAGTGGGTGAGCACTATTTTGTTTATTGAGGCTTTTTTTATGGCGGCTGCTTTTTTTGTATTTGCATGCTGAGCGCGGCGCCCGTTTTAGGGACACTGCGCTCAGTTGAAATTTTATTTTTAAAACTTTGATGTTGAGCGCGGCGCCCACTTCAGGGACACCGCGCTCTGTTTATTTATTTATTTTTTTAAACTTTAATACTGAGCGCAGCCCCCGCTTCAGGGACAGCGCGCTCGGTTTCATTTTTTTTTTTTTTACTTTATTATTGAGCTTGGCGCCTGCTTCAGGGACACTGCTCTCAGTTTCATTTTTTTTTTTTACTTTAATATTGAGTGCGTCGCCCGCTTCAGGGACACTGCGCTCTTTCTTTCCTGCTTTTTTTCTTTTTTAACTTTAATAATGAGCGTGGCGCCTTTTCACGAACACCGCGCTCTGCAATACAATAGGTATTGCTTTTGCAAACCTTTGAACTATTGGTATTGTAAATGACAATGCCTTTTAATTTTTTATAAAAGGCATTGCCATTTTCAATGCCAATGGCTCAAAAACTCGCAATTGCGAGACCTATTGCATTGTAAATGCTTGTTTCATTACTGTGACTTTTTTTTCGAAGTGCAGCTTAAGACTGTTAGACCTGGCATCCTTGGTGTGGTTTCCCTTGTCTTTTTGCGTCTACCTCCTGAATTTTTGATGTTATGCTGCACTTTGTTTTTGCTGGTTTAGATACTTTGGGTACTTTGCCACTTCTGATCAGTGCTAAAGTGGAAGTGCTCCCTGTGTAAATTGTAATTCTGATTGGTTCTCCATGATTGGCCTATTGATTTACTGGTAAGACTCTAGTTAAGTGCACTGTGTGTGCCCAGGGCCTGTACATCAAATGCTACTAGTGGACCTGCAGCTCTGGTTCTTCCACCCACATGAGTAGCCCTGTAAACTTGTCTCAGACCTGTCATTGCAGTGTCTATAAGTGAAGTTTTAAACTGCCATGTTGTTCTGGCAAGTGCACCCACTTGTCAGGCCCTAACCTTCATTTTTACTACATGTAAAGCACCCCTAAGGTAGGCCCAAGGTACCCCCATGGGCAGGGTGCAGTGTATGTGAAAGGTACTGGTGTGTTTTACATGTCCTGATAGTAAAATACTGCCAATTTCGTTTTTTCACTATTGCAAGGACTAGCTCTCCCATAGGCTATCATTGGAAGTCCCTTGTAACATTCTACAAGTGTAACTTTCAAAATGGGAACCACTAGAGATTTGGACTTTGGCTCTCTGACCTCAGAATTTAAAAGCACATCTTTTAGTGAAGGTGGTTTTTAAATTGTGTGTTTGTAAATACCACTTTTAGAAAGTGGGCATTTTCTAGTCTAACCATCTTGTGCCTCTGCCTGCATGTGGAATCAACGTCTGGTTTAAACTGACAGAGGCCTGTTTGTGCATTCACTCTAGACAGTTACACAAAGGGATTTGAGGTGTGCTCTGCATATCCTGATGGCCCATCACCAGTCTGATGGGCATTCCTGACATAGAGTGGTGGGAGAAGCTGTCACCTGCACCTGAATAGGGCTGTGCCTGGCCTTTCACAATGCTGTCTCCACCCCCTGGAGTGTGTCTGAAGCCAAGACCAGGCAGTACACAATAGAGTTCTATGGACAGAATGGCTTGAAACCTTTTAAAAGTCATATTTTGAGTTGTGTATGTTGGATTTTTATCGTTTTGGTCTTGTTTGGTTTAGATAAAGATACTTTATTTTTCTAAACTTGTGTGGTGTCCATTTGTAGTGTTTTCACTGTGTCACTGTGTGTTATGTATAAATACTTTGCAAATTACCTCTGAGATAGGCCTGTTTGCTCGTGCCAATCTACCAAGGGGGTGAGCAGAGGTTATTTTAGGTGTGTAATCCCCTTAACCTGATTAGAAGGAAGGGTCCATACTTGGACAGGGATATACCACTGCCAACTAAAGTCCCCCATTTGTAACAAAGATTTTAGGGCATTTTCCCACATTGTCTGCACTATTTAAACCTGTGCCATTCAAGAGCAATTTTCCTGCCTACATAGGTATTGTACACATTGTAAAACGCTTGCGATTATCCAGTACTCACAGAATAATCACTGTGATGTTGTACACATGAGTTCAGAAATCTACACGGGTGTACAACCCACTCTTTGCATGCATGTTCATGCGTGTCTTGCTTTGTGGATCACACATAAATTAAGCGGGTATAAATTGCTTTTTCAAGGCATAAACCTGACTTTAGCCTTTAAGAAAATTGTGAATTATCAGCAAACCATTTCAATTCACCAGCACAACACAGAGCACAAAGCCCAAGGTGGCAAATATGTGCCCTCCACTTGGCCATGGTAATCTAACATAGACCAACAGAGTCTGCTCTGGACAATGTTTTGTGGAAACAAAATACGCAGTACACAATGAAAAACTAGCAGGCAAGGTCTCTATGTAATATTTATTTATTTATTTATTTTTTAATTTATTTATTTATATGTGTATTTATTTATTTACTTATCTACTTATTATCTATTTGTTGCTTTCTACAGTGTGAACGTAGGCCAGGGCTTCAGAGCACTTTATAATAGGAAATTGGAATCAATTACCAGTAACGGTCATAAAATACAAACAACTAAGCACCAACACAATAGAGGACTGTGGATCTTGGCAGTAGGAATGAAGTGAAGTGTTCACAGTCTTAGCTGAAACATATTTGGAATAGTATCATTTTGAGTTCCTTTTTAGGTTTTGCCTGCACAGCACGTGTGCTGTGCCTGTGAAATCTAATGTTTTTAATATAAATCATAAAAGGGGCTTACATCCTGCCCCCTCACTTTCCTGGCTTTTCATTGGTTCCTGTGCTTGCCACTTACGTTTCCTCCATTTCTATTGGCAGTAGCATATTTTCCTGCATTTACCAATGCTTGTTCCTCGTCTGTTTCTCTTATCAGTTTCCCGTAGTGGAAATACTGTTACATCCACTTTAGTGGAATTATTTTTTCATAATGTTTTGTCTCTTTCTGCTTTTGTGATACTTTAAATTAAATTAGCAGATTTATGTAGCCCAATTTATCACCCAGAGAGATTAAGTGATTTGCCCAGAATCACAGGATTTTGAGCTGCCGAGACTCAAACCGGGATCCCCAGCTCTCGAGTAAGCAGCTTTGGCCGCTGCACCACATCCTCTCCACTCCCATGATACTTGTTTTTTTTTAGGAATAGTCAACAAATTCTGTTTTTCTATCGGAAACCCTGCTTTCCCTTCTTCCTTCCTGCACCACTCAATGCTAGGCAACATGCTGCATTTCAAAAGGCCAGCCTGCCCTGGAAACGTCTGTTTGGCCTCGTGCTTCTCCCGTGGTGGCCCCCGCACTGCCTGTTGCACCAAATGTCATGTTAGCTACATACAGCAGGTAATACCGACATTCTAACCTGCTTTGGGTGCTCCCATTTTAATGTTTTGAAATGTGTCCACACTTTGGTGAGAGAACAAACAGGTGATTGTTCACATGACCTCCACGGTATGTTAACACACCACACCCTGCCGAGCTTTTAACCCGCTTTTAAAGTGGATGAGAAATGCTGAGAATCCATTTACAGTTTTGTCATTGGCATCGCACCAATGAAGATTGAAATCCCCAAGGAAAATATTGGCCTCAGGAATGATTAGCTGTGTTGTGATAAATTCAATGGGCACATATAGTGCACTTTACTAGGGACTTATAAATAAATTAAATATGCCAATTGTGGATAAGCCAATATTTCCATATTTTGAGTACAGAGCATATGCACTTCAGCACTGGTTAACAGTGGTAAAGTGCCCAGAATCTTAAAGCCAGCAAAAATTAAGTCAGCAAAACAGGAGGTCAGAAGACAAAAAGTCAGGGGAAACCACGCCAAGGATGCCAGGTGTAACATTATGCCTATTGTGTAAATCCTTATCATTATGGAGTCCACCCCTGACACAATGATGGTCCTAGAATAATGGTGCCCACCCATGTCATATTGTGGGCATTCCTGACATTGTGTGGATGTCGCTGGCAATATTTTGTAAGTTCTTAGCACATCATAGGTAGCCTCTGGATGACACATTGATATAGGTGCATGTTAAGCTGAATCTCTCTATGTATGGCAATGTGACATGCAAGTGCATGATGAAAATGACACGCTCATATTCCAGAATAAGACATGGCTGCCTTTGCTAAAAAGGAAAAAGCTGGTGTTTAGGTTTAAAATGGTGTGCTGGAAATCCCAAGCTTTTGTTGGGGTGAGAATTGAATTTTTAATCCACATAATATCATTGGGTTTGGGCAGACAAGAACGTATATTCATAAATATGAATGCACTTGGGCAAAACAACTACATTTTCAAAATATATTTAAAACCTATATTTGAATAATAATTTATGCTGAATTCTATATGCTTATTGTTAGAAATGGGGGTCTCTAGTTGGCAGAGGTATGCACCTTGTCCAAGTAGGGACCCGTCCTTCTAGTCAGGATAAGGGAGTTACACACTTTAGATTACCCCTGCTAGCCCCCTTTTGTAGCTTGGCATGATCAGACAAGCTTATAACATAACATGTGTATTTGTAAAGCGCACGTTCACCCCAGCAACAGGGCATCTTGGCGCTGAATAACAGATGTTTATTGTTACCCAACGGTACTCATTTTATTGACCTCAAATGGATGAAAGGCTGAGTGGACCCGCCAGGATTCGAACCTGTGACCATGAGGTTGAACACAGGCCCCTGCAGTGGATGCATTAGTCCACTGAGCCACCAGACCCGGCAATCCCTAAGGCAATGTGTAAAGTATTTGCACCCAGACACACAGTAACACCGTGAAAACACTACAAATGGACACCACACCAGTTTAGAAAAATAAAGTATCTTTATCTAACCCAAACAAGACCAAACCGAAAAAAATCCAACATACACAATTCAAAATATGACTTTTAGATTGTTTCAAGCAACTCTGTCCACAGAAAATTATGGAGGCATGATTTTACACAATGTACTTTTAGGTGCATCAAAACTCACAGGGACAAAAGACTCAGAGAAGGGAAGTGTAAAAAAACACAGCAATGCGTCAGTTCTGCTGCACTCAGCAGAAGTGATGCGTCAAATCCAGACTCTAGGGGGAAGTGATGCATTGATCCCAAGATGGTTCTGGTCTGTGGGTGATGCGTCGGAAAACTTGCCGCACAGGTGCTATGCGTGGAAATCCGTGACACGCTGGAGGTCAATGCGGCAGCGGCACACAGGCACTGCATTGATTTCTTCAGCTGCGGTCCCACAATGTGTTGATTCTTTTAGCCGCACAGCAGGGCCTGCGTCGGAGTCGGTGCTGTGATCTCAGACTTTGGAAGTCAGTGCACTGAACTCATCGTGCAACGGATTTTCAGCCGCTGACAGGTGCTGCATCGATTCCTTGGCTGCACGGTGGAGATGCGTGGAAATTCTTCTCCCGTGGCAGTGCGGCATCCGAAAAACAGGCGCTGGAAGGGCATCAATTTTCTTGGTTTCTTCAAAACTTTTCAGCTCCCAGCAATAGGAACCTCCAGAGGCCCAGAACTGGAACAGGCACCTCCTGTCAGGTCAGAACTCCCAGCAGTGGAGCTCAAGGAAGCTGGTGGTGAAGTCTTTGTGTCCCTGAGTCTTCAGAACAGGAGGCAAGCACACACAAGCCCTTGGAAATTTTTCACCAGCATGTTCACAGCAAAGTTCCAGTCTTTGTCCTCTCCTTGGCAGAAGCAGCAACTGCAGGCCAACCCAGCAAAGCAACACACAGCAAAGGGGCAGTCTCCTCCTCACAGCTCTTCAGCTCTTCTTCCTTGGTAGAGGTTCCTCTTGATTCCAGAAGTAATCTAAAGTCCTGTGGTTTTAGGTCTAATATTTGTACCCCATTTTCTCTTTGTAGTCTTTGTTGCAGGAGTCTCTGAGCTCAGTAAAACTAACTCTGTCCTCTATAGTCCAGATTCACTCCAGGAGGTGGAGACAGCATTGTGCAGAGCAGACACAGCCTAGTCAGGTGCTAGTGAAAACTCCTCCCACCACTCTACTGAAAAGTCCATTCAGCCTGGCTCTGAGTCACCCAGAAAAGGCAGGACTCACCTCAACCCCCTTTGTGACTGTCTAGAGTGAATGCATATCCCCAGATCCTGTCAATCTTAAACTAGACGGTGACTACACAAACAGGCAGAGGCACACAGAACGGTAAATCAAGAAAATGCCCACTTTCTAAAAGTGGCATTTTCAAACACACAATTTTAAAACCACCTTTACTAAAAGGTGTGTTAATAAATTGAGAGTTCATAGAGCCTAAACTCCATTTCTCTATCTTGTCCCAATGGGAAGTTACAATTGTACGATGGTACAAGGCAGCTCCCATGTTAACCTATGGGACAGACAGCCTTTCAGTAGTGAAAAATGAAATGCATAGTATTTCACTATCAGGACATGTAAAACACACCAGCACATGTCCTACCTTTCAAATTCACTGCACCCTGTGCCCAAGGGGGTAACTTGGGCCTACCTGAGGGGTGTATTAATTGTAATTGTAATTGTAACTGTCATTTATAGAGCGCATTATCACCGTCTGGTCTCTAAGCGCTATGAGAGAGAGCCCTGGCCTAGCACGTGAAGGGGATGTAGATGATTAAGTTGTGCCCCAAGCTTCCGCAAAGAGGAGTGTTTTTAACTTCTTCCTGAAGGGGAGAAGGGCTTGTTCCTTCCGCAGATTCTCCGGTAACTGATTCCATAATGCAGGAATTAAGGTCGAGAAGGCTCTGCCACCTTTAGAGGTCATACTAAAACGGGGGCAGGCCAGCAGGCCGGCCTCCGAGGATCGTAGTGGCCTGCTAGGAGTGTAGGTAGCCAAACGATCCTTAATGTAGGCTGGGGCTTGGCCATAAATGGCCTTGTGTGCAATGCAAAGCCCCTTAAATCTAATTCTCTGCCTGATCGGGAGCCAGTGTAGCTGGCGCAGGAGGGGGGTAGCATGGGCCCTCCTGGGTCGTTTAAAAATCAGTCTGGCCGCGTCATTCATAATGACCTGTATTCTAGCAAGCAACTTTCCTGGGAGGCCTATGTACAGGGAATTTCCGTAATCCAAACGCGACACTATCAAGGCTGATACTGCCATTCTGAGAGTTGCAAATGTGAGAAGGGGGGCCAGCTTCCGTAACTGTCTAAGCAGGCCAACACATGTACCTGCTACAGCAGATACCACCAGATTACATAACCAATCATAATTTACACAGAGAGCATATGCACTTTTGCACTAATCGGCAGTGGTAAAGTGCTCAGAATCCTCTAGCCAAAGAAAACAGGGTCAGACAAATAGAAGGCAAAAGGTTTGGTGATAAACCTGCAAAAAGGGCCAGGTCTAACACTTAATACAGATGATGTCTCCTTGATGCCAGAGGACACTTGTTTCTAATATTTCTAGTTCATGTCTAAACTGAAGATATTTCCTTATTTAGTGTTTTTATGACATAATCTTTAATGACAACTGAGGCCTGAGTTAGTATGATTTGTGTAAATTCTCTGACATCTGAACCTTTAAGTTCTTTGTATGCTGAGTAGTAGCTGTTTGAGCTTATAAGGTCTGTCCAGCTCTGCTGAATATGGTCAAAGTTCGTGAGAACACATGAAAAAAGAGAGACATCTGGCATCTATCTTTACACAATATTATCTTCTTGAGCAACATCACAGGAGAAAGATTTAAAAAAAAAAAAAATTATAACAGATTTTATTGATTTTGTTGCATGTACATCATGACTTGTGATCCAGCTATGTCAGAGTTTAATCTTTAACATCGTAGTACTACATTTCTGATTGCATATACTTATGATCACATTGTTCATTCATACCTTAACTTGTTCCTATCCCCCCTCCCCCTTGTGAGTCAGCTGTGTGCAATTCATATGGACTGAGTGCTGAGTGCTTGTTGAGTGCAGCGATGTTAGTATTGGGTGTGGGTAAGGGTCTGGGGTAGGTCCGGTTCCCTCTATCAGCCTATCAACTATGATGGGAGAAGGTCTGTGCGGTGGGGCCTTGATCTTAAAGTAGTGCATGTCTCATGGTGCGCTCATTGGGTTCTCGCAGGAGTTCCCCTCTGGGGTCTCTGGTTCCGGGTAAGATAGGGCATCCACCAGGGCTTCCCAGGCTCTAGCCACTTCTTTATTCCCCAGCTCCCTCCTGGCTTCCCTTAGTGGTATTCGCCCCTCACAGACCGCCCATTTCGTCAATTCATTCATCCATGTGGTCAGTCTAGGTACCCCCGCTGCTTTCCAATTTCTGGCTATTTAGCGCTTAGCTAGTATAAATGCCAGATCTTGAAATTTACTGGTTACTTTGGACTTGTAGGTATGGGGGAACCAACCCAGTAAGCAGTGGGCTGGGTTGTGCGGGATTTCCTTCTCAATTATCTCTTCTAGTAGGTGCAAAATCTCTTCCCAGAACATATGCAGTCTCTGGCAGGACCTGGACATATGGAGGATATGTACACTTCACTTTCCTCCCTGCTTCGAGGGCAAGCCGCCTCTTCCACATGGAAGTATCTGTTTATACGCTTTGGGATCAGATAAGATCTATGCAGCACGTAGTAGTTAATGAGTTTGAAGCGTGAATTTCAAGACACTCTAGATACTCCGGCTAATATGGTGTCCCATTCTTTCGGCGGGATCGGAATATCTAAGTCCATTTCCCATTGGTTTCGTAATTGCTCCAGTGGGCTCTGCCAGTCTGCTCGCAGAGCTTTGTACAAGCAGCATACTGCTTTGATTGTGCCTTCTGACAGGACCATATAGTAGCAGCTCTGTCGCGAAAGGGGCTCAGCAGCGCCCGTCCGCCAGTGCTTACGGCTTGCTGATGTGACTGCTCTGTGCAGGAGGAAGTGACCGTGGGGCAAATTAAACTCTGCCCAGAACTCTTTGAAGGGGAGCAGCTCCTCGTTCCTGTAGAGATCCCCCATCTTTGTTGCCCCAGCCTCCACCCACACCTCCAAGTCCCCCCAGTTGCCTCCGTGTGGTAACGCCCTCAACATGTCTAGCGGTATGTCCGGGAGTATGGGGCCGTAGTCCTCATTATCTGCAGAGCCCGACGCCAGCACCGAGCTTGCGCATTAAATTCTTGCGAGCCTCCTTGGGGCGACCTTGTTACCCCAAGGAGCACCCGCAGAAGATCAGGGAGAGATGGAGCCACTGTGCGTGGAGCCCCACCTGGTTTCCGTCTCTGTGCAATGTCCCTAACCATCCATGGCAGCTGAGCTGCAATGTAGTGAGTCTCAAAGTTGGGGACTGCTAATCCGCCCGCCTTTACTGGTCGTTGTGTTGTTGCAAGTGCCACTCTGTGTCGCCCCAACCCTCATATAAAAGACCGGATCAGCGTGTCGATGTCTTTGAAAAATGTTGCGGGGATCCAAAGTGGGAGTGTGTTGAAATAGTATAGTAGTACAAAGGGGAAGTGGCCCCAGTAGAACAGCTTCAAAGAGCATTCAATTACTTGCACTGTAAAATTCTGTTCAATATTATTTATTCATATTGAACATCCTTAGGATGTTCAGAATCCAGCATACATCTGGAAAACATGTATAGCAAAAAAGAGAGTGCCCCAATTTGGAAAATGGGAAAAGGGGATTGTATGTGCAAATAGTGAGGGTTAAATGGGAAAGGAAAGGTAGTGACAATATATACATCAACAGTACTATTTACAGAGAAGAGGCTTGTCTAGCCTGACAATTGAATATGAACAAATTATCTGCCATTATAGGTACTGAGTAGGCACAGTGAACAACACTGTTGACCACACTGGCACAGAAACATTGTCGACGTTTCAACCCCAAAAGTTCGTAGGTGACCTTGATCCTTACAACTGGGGTCTTCCTCAGGACTGTGTATGGGGCACCTGAGAGTTAACAAAGGAGAAAAACTTAGAAACTACTGCTATTTCCTTTTCAACACTAAGTGCAAGGAACAGACAGCTAAATTACCATGTGCTGGGGGGCGTGGCTTGGCGCCGGAGGATATGGCGACTGCCTAAGATTGCTCTGTGCCGCGACCGGAGGCTTTCAACGGTGGCAGATGGCAGGACCGCGCCGTCAGTCTTCTTTTCACGGCGACTCCCTTCCTAAAGATGCCTGGACTCCAGTGAAGACTTTCTGCAGTCGCGGTAAGCCCGATATCAACAATTTTTCACACAAATGCGCGACGCGTCTCCGTGACTGGATTCGCGGCCGCCATTTTGTGTATTCAAACGCATGTAGCGTGATATCAGCACCGCTGTATATCCCATCTACTGGCATCATGCTGCGAATATAACTGCTTCTGTTTCTGCAGCTATTGAAGTTTCCTTCCTTCTCCTGCAATTTATTATGATTCCTGTCACGCCAATGTAGCCTCACATGGAACTTCCTTTAATTGAGGACTATCTTCACACAGCCTGATATGTGACAAGTTCTCTACTAATGTGGCACCTATTATAACGATTATAACATCCTTCTCTACACTGTGTGGTGCATTAGCATGTTTCTTCATCGTTGTGCATCCTGAAGTGCATTGTTTATTATTTTCTGACGCTACTTAATATTCCTGTCACAAACTTCTCTTACCAACCAAGAACTGATAACACCTTTCTCTGCTTCTTTGGTGGACATTTTATGGATCTTTTGCCTTTTTCTCCTTTAAAACCGACATTTTTCTTCTATATGTTATAATATTAGTGACTTTCTGCAAAAACCAACGCTTCTTTACTACGATATATATGTCTATGGGGAGAATTAAGTCTGGTAGAGGTGCGACTTCGTCGTCCATCCTCTCTACACGTCCCAAATCCACTGCGATATTCTCTCCGAATTCTTTTTCTGCCTTACAGTCGGATATGGAGGAATCTGATCAAGCCACATCTCCCCAGCGCTCAGATACTCTGTCTTTATCACTTCCATCTACGTCAGTTGGGAAAAACGCTTCTAAAATACCATCTTCTTCTACCTCCTCAATGATTAAAAGGATAAAGAACGATCCTCCTTCACCAACCACATCTCCACCTCCAGCTTCCTTGGAACTGCTTCTTGATGAGATTCGAGCCCTTAAACCTTATATGACTGAAACAAACACTCGTTTACAAGCTATCGAGGATAAATGGACTGCTCTGGACAATGAAGAAACTACAATGGAACATCAAATTTCTTCTCTCCACATTTCCTCTCAACAAATTCCCTCTATGAAAACAGACATATCTTACCTACAAAAACCAATAGAAAACCTTGAAAATCAAAGTAGACGTAATAATCTACGCATATATGGACTGCCTGAAGGATTGGAAGGTTCCAATTCAAATACTTTTTTCCAATCTTTCCTACCTCAAGTTCTTCAACTTCCAGAATCTACATCACTTAACATACAACTAGCTCATAGGCTTGGTCGACCTCCGCCAAACATGTCTAACCAACGCAATCGAAGAAGTGTAATTTTATACTTCTTAGAATACACAGATTTATTAAAGGTTCTACAGGCCACCAAAACAAAACGTCATATTTCTTGGCAAGGATCTCAACTTTTCTTTTCCCAAGACTATGCAAAAGCCACTGCTGACAAAAGAAAGAGTTTTCTAAGCATGCGTCCAGCTTTACGTAATCTTAACGCTAGATTTAGTTTAATGCACCCATGCCTCTTCAAAGTGACCTACAAAACCAAGACAACGACTTATGAAAACCCAGCTGTACTTCAGCAATTTCTTGATGGCTGCAGAGAGGATTCCATGGAGTTTGCAGGAGCATCTTCTTCTTAAATGCTATTTCTCCATGCTGAAGTTTAATATAACTGTATTTACAATGTTCTTATGATATGTCTTACTAATTGTTGTCCTCTCCTTGTGTTTTTCCCTATCAGGTATTGATTGCTTCTCCTGGCCCATCCATTGTCCTAAAGTCTGTTTTATTCAATATTTTTCCTTGTGGTCTCGTTCCATGGAGTGACGTGGCTAGCTGTTCCGTTTCCCTCCATGTGGCTCCAACTCCCTCCATCCATGTTTGAGTATTTGGTATGTTTTATTGTTTTGTTTGTTTTTGTTATTGTCTCTTCTCCTTATTTCTTTTTCCTTCCTCCTCTCCCTTTCTCTCCATCTTCTCTTATCTTTTCATTTCTCCTCTATATTCTAATATTTTCCACCTTATCTCTCTCTCTATTATGATTGGAGTGCTTATTTTTCGTTATTCTGTTTATTGCGAACCTCTTATTATTTCCCTATTTGCTGTAATGTTTTTCAACCATTATAATTATTCTATATAGTTAATCAATGACGTTACGTATTATTACATGGAATGTTAAAGGTTTGGGTACGCCTATCAAACAACAAAGAGTTCTTTCCCATTTATCTCACCTTAGAGCAGATGTTGTATTTTTACAAGAATCACATTTAGTCACTTCAGAACTTCTTAAACTCAAACGTCAATGGGTAGGTGATGTTTTTTCCTCCCCTGGTTCTAGTAAACGAAATGGTGTTGTGATTCTATGTCGTAAGAAACTTAAAGTGTCTCTTCTTTCTCAAGATTGAGATAATGAAGGACGTTGGTTAATTGTCCACCTCAAAATTAATGATATTCCTATTACTTTGTTCAATGTATATGCTCCCACAAAAACTGATAACAATTTTTGGCCCCAAATCTCTACCCTCTTAATGTCTATTTCTTCCCCATATGTTGTTTTTGGAGGTGATTGCAATTTAGTTGTTGATCCATATATTGACCGTACTTCCAAAACATCTTTTGTTCCCTCCACAATGCATCATTAATTCACTAATCTGCTTTCTCATAGATCTCTTGTTGACTCATGGCGATTTTGTAACCCACAACTCCGTGAATACACTTTTTTCTTGCCCACTCATTTCTCACAATCACGCATTGACCATTTATTTGTTTCCAAAGCACTCACACAATCTATACTACATGCTGATATTGGTTCTATATTAATTGCGGATCACGCCCCTGCCATATTGGACTTAGAGTTACTCCCAATTAATACTGCCAGTAAAAGATGGCGTTTTAATACATCCTTATTGACGGATCGCATTTTTACTTCCTCTTTTGAAGATTTCATTTCAGATTTCTTTAAGCGTAACTTATCTTCTGTATCATCTTTTCCAATTGTTTGGGATGCTTTTAAAGCTTCATCTAGAGACTTTATTATTTCTTATGTTGCCACCAAAAAACGTCTTAATGTTCGGAAAACAGATGAAATCCTTAAAACCATTAAATCACTAGAATCACGTTATACAGTTACAAACTCTAAATTTGATCTTAATAATCTTATCAAAGAGAAATTTAAATATAATAAACTATCTACGGAAAACGCATCTGCCTATCTCCTCCGGGGTAGTGCCCGGTATTATGGTGGCCAAAATAAAGCAGGAAAATTATTAGCATCATACCTCAAAATTAAAAAAGATCGTAATAACATTGATTATGTGCTAAATTCACATTCCTGCCCAGTAACTAAAAATTTGGAAATTCTGGAAGAATTCAAGAAATTCTATACTTCTCTTTATACCCCAGAATCTATTCCTACTCCTACAGACATTCAATCTTACCTTACATCCATACCAAAACAATCACCCCTAGATACTGACTTCTCACCATTAGAAAAAGATATTTCCATTAAGGATATCTCTCACGCATTGAAACTTCTCAAACCAGGGAAAGCCCCTGGCCCAGATGGTTTCCCCATGGAATTCTATACCTTTTTCTCCAAATCTCTACTTCCTTATCTCTTTTCCTTATTCTCACACTTTATTTCCTCTAAAGCCTCTAGTGGCACCTTTCAAGATGCTCTTATTTGTCTAATCCCGAAAGAAGGAAAAGATCTTCACTTACGTAAAAATTACAGACCAATCTCGCTAGTCAACTCCGATTACAACATTTTTGCCAACATTCTTGCTCTTCGTCTTTAACCCCTTCTCCAATACATTATTTGTAAAGAGCAATCTGGTTTCATCAAAGGGCGGCACATCTCGGATAACACTAGAGTTTTCTTTAATCTATTACATAAAGCTAATAAATACCCTCATTCACTGGCAGCTATCTCTTTAGATGCAGAGAAAGCTTTCGATCGCATGGACTAGTCGTTTATTTTTTATACATTGTCTTGGTTTGGTTTTGGCCCTAAATTTATTTCTTATATTTCTTTACTTTATTCTTCACCCAAAGCCTCTATTTTTGCTAATGGCTCAATTTCTGATTCTTTTTCCTTACAGAGAGATGTCCGTCAAGGCTGCCCCCTCTCTCCACTCTTATTTATCCTTGCCCTAGAACCCTTTCTTGCAAAAATTAAGCAAAATCCTAACATACATGGCTTTCAACATGATAATTTCCATGTTAAAATGAGCGTTTATGCTGACGACATTTTATTATATATCTCTAATCCTGAACAATCTATCCCTGCTTTTCTTACTGAAGTTAAGGACTTCTCTACCATTTGTGGGTATAAATTGAATCACGACAAATGCGAAATCCTCCCACTTAATATTTTATGTTTTAAGCAAGATTTTGCTACTACTAATTTCTCGTGGAATCCCCAGAAGATTAAATATTTAGGTCTTTGGTTCGCCTCTTCTATTAAACAAACATTATCTTTGAACATGTCTCAAATTCTGTCCACCTTATCTACATCCGTCTCTAAATGGCATCCCCTATATCTTTCCTGGTGGGGAAGACTTGATACAATCAAAATGGTGCTGGCTCCCATTATATTCTATATGATTTCTGCTACTCCTCTCAGTTTTCCAGTTTCTTTCTTCAAAAAGATTAACTCTCTTTTATCTGCATTCCTATGGAACAAAAAGAAAGCACGCCTGTCCTTAAAAATGCTTCAGCGACCCAAATCACTAGGTGGGGTTAATTTTCCAAATTTTCAACATTATCATAATGCTTTCCTTCTTAAGCAGCTTGCTAAATCCTTGAATCAATCCTCTCCCACTGTTCTTCCTTTATGGACAACTATGGAATGCTCTTTCCTATCCCCTTTCTCTATCACAGAAGCTCTTGCATTTACTCACAAGACACACTTTTTATCTTTCCCCACATATAAAACAGCTCATAGGCTTTATCAATCGTTTCTGGTTTCTCATTTTTCCGATAAAGATCAATTTCTTAAGTCCTCCATTTGGCATAATTGCTCTCTTAAAAAAAATAATAAACCTATACACTGGAAAACTTGGCGAGATAAAGGATTACTTTGGATCCATCAACTTTACTCTAATGATGCTCTACTCACTTTTTCCGAAGCTCAAACTCTTTATAAATTACCAAATTCCTTTTCTACCAAATTTAATATATTAACACAGAATATCTCCTCTTCTCTATCATCATTATCTTCTGTTCCACCATCTTTACCTCCTTACTGTAATATACTCCCACTTTTAAGTGCTCAATCTAGCGCCTCATCCATATATAAATCTCTTATTACATCCCCTAACCCTAGAATTAAAACTAAGACAGAACTCCAATGGGAACATGAGTTCCAGTCATCGTGGCCCACCACCCTTTGGGATAAAATATGGTCAAAACTTCGTAAAACCTCTCGATCTGCAAGCACAACCCAAACTCTCTTTTTATTTATAATAGACTTATGTTTACTCCAATGTCCTTACATAAATTCAACTCTATTTCCTCTTCAAATTGTTGGTCGTGTAATACCCCTCAAGCTGATTTATATCATATGCTATTTGTATGTCCTTCCACTCACCAATTCTGGTTGAAGGTCTGGTCTCAAATCAATACCATTTTTCATACACATTTCCCTTACTCACCTGTAGATATTTTTCTGAGTTCCTTATCTGACCACTGGCATGATTTCGCCTCTAACACTAACGTTGTGGATTTATTGATTGCTATCGCCTTCCAACAAATAACAAAAAATTGGAAACAAACTATACAAATCTCCTTCCAAGCTTGGTGGTATAGTGTTTGTTATAACCACCGTCTTGATCGTGCTATGTTTCCCCTTTATCTTTACATCTGAAACGACTACTAATATGGTCCCCTGTAACTGATTTCATAGATGCTTTAGCACAAAAATCTGCTCAACACCAACCTCCCATAGAAGAAGTTCCCAAACCGCCCTGAATTGTTTTTATTAATCCCCATGTATATTTTATTGTTTACTTCTACATATAATCCATCCCCCTTTTTCTCTTATTATATCATTACAGTTATTCTGTTCCCAATGTTAATATCTATTTTTACGACATTAGGCCCTCCTACTTTTATATTGTATATTTCACTATAACTGCTGTTGGATCCCCCTTTTTTCTTCCCCCTTTTTCGTCCCCCCTGTTTTCCTTCTTCCCTCCTTTCCTATAATGGCAATATTTATTTCCCCATATACAACCACTCCGTTTTATATTTCATCTTTTTATCTTACTATGTATTATTGATTTGTTGATTGACTTTGTATTCCTGTTAATTTATCCAATGGTTTATATCTGGTTATATCTCTTCCAAAATAAAATGTTCTTGTTTAAACTAAAAATTACCATGCGCCACCAACAACTGGGTGGTTGAATTTGTAAAGGTGGGCCTGAGGGCTCCTGGGGCAGAGGGCGGACGGATGGCAACCTGGAAAGACAAGGTTGAATGCCATCAATCATGTAACCAAAGATTATCCCGCTTGTTATTACTTGGGTATGCACGCATATCCAAATCAATTAAACTCACTTCTCACGGATTTAGTCTCCACTCGTTTGCTTTAAAAATATTTATTTTATGCAGGCCAAGACAAATCAAAGGGTTCCAAGATTCTGTGAAAATAAAACAGAAAATGGGAGACCGAAGTTGTACACCACTCGAAACATATGGTGTAAGTATAGACACTGTTGGCAAAGTGTAACTGATAGAAAATGAATGATTTACCTTGTGCGTTAGTCGCGCATTCGTAGAAGGTTTAGTGGGCTCGAAAACACTGCTTCTAAAAAAGAAACAGGGGGAGAGTACTGAGTTGGCAATATGCCCATGGTATTCCATGACCCTATGGAGGAACGGGAGAAAAAGGGAAAAACCTCCTTACCTCAGCTTGAAGTACATCCGTTTACCGCATCGTAAACGGAGCACTGAAGAAGTGGTTATTTAAAAATCCAATCATCATAACGCGCACGTACTGGCCGCGTCATGGCAGTCGCTAGATGTTGACAAGTGATGACTATAGAAAGGACGTTTATGGGCAAAAACCTCAATGGAAAAAAGACTATTCAGAGTAAAGGACGAACTCTGAACATGGTTGCAATAATTCTGACCTCACATAAGTGGTAATACTGAAAAACATGACAATTCAATTGCAATAATTCTGACCCCACATAGATGGTATATGGTGATTACACATTTTTCGGGTCATGATGATTACACATTTTTTTTGGGTCATGGTTTGACTATCAAAGACAGAAATAAACATAAAACTGTGTTAAGAGAAATTCCACAAGTACATTGCAATGTGGGATTACTCGGTTCAGTAATGTCCCAACAGATGTCATATTTAGATTAAATTGCATAACAGATATCACATTTAATTCCAAATTGCATAACCCAGAGGTCATCACTGTTATAATGAATCAATCACACAGTGCGTAGAATAATGGAAAACCCACAAGGTGAGCGGAGAAGGGTATCTAGCTCCAAATCCCTTCTTAGCCACACTACATATTTATGATGGTTATAAATATACATTATATTCAGCGTTATTGAGCATACAGGCATACTACAACTTCTATGTGATGAGAGGGTATGCATTATGGTACAGTTGGGGACACCAAAAATGCTCACAAGCAGGACACGGTTATTCTGAAATTAAACAGGATAGCTGGGCATTGCTCGCATCCAGTTCGTTCAGCCCATTGTGGATCGTATCCAACAGGTACATCCACTTACACTCCCGGATATTCAGGATGGACTGAATGCTGCCTCCTCTGACCCCAAGTGTGATCCTCTCCAGGACCAGCCACTTTAAACTCTCAGCAGTGTGGTGTTCGTTTTGGTAGTGTTCGACAAGAGGTGCACCTTGGACACTGCAGCGGATCCTGCTACAGTGTTGAAATATGCGGGTTTTCATTTTTTGTTGAGTCTGGCCCACATATACCTTCTCACAAGGGCAGATGATCGCATAGATCACATCTGATGAATTGCAGTTGGTAAAAGATTTTAAGTCAATGACATGATGTTTGTAGATGAATTGTTTGGTTTGAATGGGAATTTTACAGGCCTTGCACCGTCCACATTTATAGTGGCCAAGGGTTGTGGGGAGACCCCACATTGATTGGATGGATGATTCCATTGGCGGATCCAAAAGTGACCGTACCACATGGTCTTGCACACTTTTACCTTTTTTTAAAGGAGTGCATTGGTGGGTCCTGCAATTCCAATTCATCTGAGATTAGGCCCCAATGTTGGTTGATAATCTTTCTGATCGCATGACTTCGAGTGGAAAATGTAGTGACACATATCATCCTCTGGGTGAGATCCCTCTGTCATGGTTTGGCAGTCAGCAGCGTCTCTCTGGGACTGAACCACGCTCTCTTAGGGGCTAGTTTGACCAGTACCTTTGGGTAACCCCTTGTGATGAGGCGGTCACTCAGTTCTTCAGATTCCCACATGTAGTCTTCTTTCATACATGTGGGAATCTGAAGAACTGAGAAACGCTGCTGACTGCCAAAACACGACAGAGGGATCTCACCCAGAGGATGATATGTGTCACCAGATGTGATCTATGCAATCATCTGCCCTTGTGAGAAGGTATATGTGGGCCAGACTCAACAAAAAATAAAAACCTGCATACTTCAACACTGTAGCAGGATCCGCTGCAGTGTCCAAGGTGCATCTCTTGTCAAACACTACCAAAAGGAACACCACACAGCTGAGAGTTTAAAGTGGCTGGTCCTGGAGAGGATCACACTTGGGGTCAGAGGAGGCAGCATTCAGTCCATCCTGAATATCTGGGAGTGTAAGTGGATGTACCTGTTGGTTACGATCCACAATGGGCTGAACGAACTGGATGCGAGCAATGCCCAGCTATCCTGTTTAATTTCTGAATAACCGTGTCCTCCCTGTGAGCATTTTTGGTGTCCCCAACTGTACCATAATGCATACCCTCTCATCACATAGGAGTTGTAGTATGCCTGTATGCTCAATAACGCTGAATATAATGTATATTTATAACCATCATAAATATGTAGTGTGGCTAAGAAAGGATTTGGAGCTAGATACCCTTCTCCGCTCACCTTGTGGGTTTTCCATTATTCTACGCACTGTGTGATTGATTCATTATAACAGTGATGACCTCTGGGTTATGCAATTTTAAATTAAATGTGATATCTGTTATGCAATTTAATCTAAATATGACATCTGTTGGGACACTACTGAACCGAGTAATCCCACATTGCAATGTACTTGTGGAATTTCTCTTAACACAGTTTTATGTTTATTTCTGTCTTTGATTGTCAAACCATGACCCAAAAAATGTGTAATCATCATGACCCGAAAAATGTGTAATCACCGTATACCATCTATGTGGGGTCAGAATTATTGCAATTTAATTGTCATGTTTTTCAGTATTACCACTTATGTGAGGTCAGAATTATTGCAACCATGTTCAGAGTTCGTCCTTTACTCTGAATAGTCTTTTTTCCATTGAGTTTTTTTGCCCATAAACGTCCTTTCTATAGTCATCACTTGTCAGCATCTAGCGACTGCCATGACGCGGCCAGTACGTGCGCGTCATGACGATCGGATATTTAAATAACCACTTCTTCAGTGCTCCGTTTACGATGCGGTAAATGGATGCACTTCAAGCCGAGGTAAGGAGGTTTTTCCCTTTTTCTCCCCTTCCTCCATAGGGTCATGGAATACCATGGGCATATTGCCAACTCAGTACTCTCCCCCTGTTTCTTTTTTAGAAGCAGTGTTTTCGAGGCTACTAAACCTTCTACGAATGCGCGACTAACGCACAAGGTAAATGTTAGACCCGGTACCATTGGCGTGGGTCTCCCTTCCATTTTTTCACTATGCCTCCTCTGTTGTTGACATGTTTTTGCTGGTTTAGATGCTTTGGGCACTTTGCCACTGCTAATCAGTGCCAAAGTGCAAGTGCTCCCTATGGTAAATTGATGTATGGAATAGTGACTCCATGATTGGCCTATTTGATTTACTGTCAGACCCTAGTACAGTGCACCGCGTGTGCCTAGGGCCTGTAAATCAAATGCTGCTGGTGGGCTTGCAGCACTGGTTGTGCCACCCACCGGAGCAGCTTGGAAAGCATGCCTCAGGCCTGCCATTGCAGAGCCTGTGGGCAGTCTGGTACTGCCCTGTTGACTTGGTAAGTGCACCCACTTACCAGTCCCGAAACCTTCCCTTTTCTACATGTTAGTCACCCCTAAAGTAGGCCTGCGGGCAGGGTTCATTGTATGTAAGAGGTAGGACATGCCCTGGTGTGTGTGGCATGTCCTAATAGTGAATTACAGCCAATTTCGTTTTTCACTATTGCAAGGCTACCTGTCCCCATAGGCCAGAATGGGCAGTTTGATTATAACATCTTATAATCCTAACTGACCCAGGGAACATGGTAGAAAAACAAATTAAGTATGCCTGAACTCAGAATGATGAAATACATCTTTTAGTGAAGTTGGTTTTAACATTCTGTGTTCAAAATACCACTTTTAGAAAGTAGGCATTTTCTTGCCTAACCATCCAGCTGCCTCTGCTAAGGTTGTGTATTGCATGTCTGGGTTGTGAGTGACAGGAGGGCTTGGGCTCCAGCAGTCTGATGGGCCAGGGCTGGGCTGAATAGGACCTTGGCTGAATAGAGAGTAGGGGGCGGGGATTTCCTTTCACTCCCCTGAGCCCTCATAGAATAGAGAGTAGGGGGAGGAGATTTCCTTTCAGCTACCTGGGCCAGGTCTGGTTTCAACAATGCTGTCTCCACTTCCTGCCAGGAAGCTGCACAGAACTAGTTTTGGTCAGGCACAGACACTCTCTGCCTTCAGAGACAAAGGATTTTTGAGTATAAATATTGGGGCCCAGACCCCAAGACTTTAGATCACTTCTGGGAATCAAGACAAACGTTTCCTGAGGAGAAGAACCAGGAAGCTGAAGGA
Organism: Calotriton arnoldi; assembly: GCA_963921515.1. Classification (NCBI taxonomy): domain Eukaryota; kingdom Metazoa; phylum Chordata; class Amphibia; order Caudata; family Salamandridae; genus Calotriton; species Calotriton arnoldi. Next base: position 1,189,862 of record CAWUFW010005112.1, read on the forward strand.
GGAGACTACCCCTATGCTGCGTGTTGTTGGGGTTGGCCTGCAGTGGTTACTTTATTGCCAAAGAAAGGAGATAAGGACTGAGTGTGCTTTCATCATCTTGAAGAAGATCTCCAAGGGCTTGAACATTGAGCTTGCCTCCTGCCTGAAGTCTCAGGGATACAAGACTTCACCCCCAGCTCCCCTCCTGAATTCCCTTGCTGGGAACTGAAGTGCCTACTGCTGTTGGGCCTTCTGAGAGACTGCGTGTCGCTGGGAGCTGGAAGCGCGATGCAACGAAGAGGAAGCGTGTCGCCGCCGCCGCATCAGTTGTCATCGCATTGCGGAGTAAGCGTGCCGCCGCTGTCGCATCACCGAAGCGCCCCGCATCACCGGAGAAGCATGCCGCCGCAGCAGTTGTCATCGCATCGCAGAGTAAGCGTGCCGCCGCTGCCGCTGTCGCCATTGCATCACCGAAGTGCCTCGCATCACCGGAGAAGCATGCCGCCGCCACAGAGGACGCCGAGCATCACCGGAAAAGCATGTCGCGGCTCAGAAGATCGCCGAGTCACCGTACGGCCGTCGGGCGTGCACGCATCCCGTCTACGTTGTCGCACCGCAAGCAAGACGCCATTTTCTCGCATCGCACCGGATCATCATCGCATCGGAACCGGGCCGCAGTAAGAAACCGACGCATCCTCCTTTCTGCATGTAAGGAATCGAAGCATCACCTTCTCTGCGACCCTTTTGTTTGTTTTGCGTTACGCATCCAAAGGTACATTGAGAGTAAAGTGTTGCATTTATCATCTTTATTGAACTGAGCTATTTTCTACCATTTGACAGTCATATTTTTCGTATTGTATTGTGGATTTTTGTCGTTTGGGTCTTGTGTTAAGTCTATATAAAAATACTTATTTTTATACTACAACCTGTGTGGTGTCCATCTGTAGTGTTGTCACTGGGTTACTGTATGTGTTCACAAATGCTTTACACACTGCCTCTGAGATAAGCCTGCCTGCTCATGCCAAGCTGCCAAGGGGGTGAGCAGGGGTTATTTTAGTAGTGTATCCCCCTTACCCTGACTAGATGTAAGGGTCCCTATTTGGACAAAGGTACCTACCTCTGCCAACTAGAGATCCCCAGTTCTAATAGTAAACAATTCATTTTCTATCAGTTACACTGTGCCAACAGTGTCTATACTTACACCATATGTTTCGAGTGGTAGTACAACTTTGGTCCCCCATTTTCTGTTTTATTTTCACAGAATCTTGGAACCCTTTGATTTGTCTTGGCCCGCATAAAATAAATATTTTTAAAGCAAACGAGTGGAGACTAAATCCGTGAGAAGTGAGTTTAATTGATTTGGATATGCGTGCATACCCGAGTAATAACAAGCAGGATAATCTTTGGTTACATGATTGATGGCGTTCAACCTTGTCTTTCCAGGTTGCCATCCGTCCGCCCTCTGCCCCAGGAGCCCTCAGGCCCACCTTTACAAATTCAACCACCCTGTTGTTGGTGGCGCATGGTAATTTAGCTGTCTGTTCCTTGCACTTAGTGTTGAAAAGGAAATCGCAGTAGTTTCTAAGTTTTTCTCCTTTGTTAACTCTCATGTGCCCCATACACAGTCCTGAGGAAGACCCCGGTTGTAAGGATCAAGGTCACCTACGAAATTTTGGGGTCGAAACGTCGACAATGTTTCTGTGCCAGTATGGTCAACAGTGTGGTTCACTGTGCCTACTCAGTACACATAATGGCAGATAATTTGTTCATATTCAATTGTCAGGCAGGACAAGCCTCTTCTCTGTAAATAGTACTGTTGATGTATATATTGTCACTACCTTTCCTTTCCCATTTAACCCTCACTATTTGCACATACAATCCCCTTTTCACATTTTCCAATTTGGGGCACTCTCTTTTTTGCTATACATGTTTTCCAGATGTTTGCTGGATTCTGAACATCCTAAGGATGTTCAATATAAATAAATAATATTGAACAGAATTTTACAGTGCAAGTAATTGAATGCGTGCTGGCGCAAAATATTTTTGTGTTCTTTGAAGCTGTTCTACTGGGACCACTTCCCCTTTGTACTGTCAATCACCCAGGTCCCAGTGGCTTTTTCTGGGTTATACCCTTTTCTTGTAACCAAAATAGTATAGTAGGCGGGGAAGCGACACCATTTTAAGAAGCGCAATTCTGCCAATTACTGAGAGCGGCAGGGTCCGCCAAAAGGTTATGGACATTCGCAGCCCTCGTAGTGCCCGCCCTATGTTTCCCTTGTATAGGTCTGGTGAGGTGTGATAAGGAGAAATATTGTTGTTATCAACTCTGTAAACCATTTGCCTGTATTCCTGGCAAAGATGGGGAGCAGAGAAACAGAGGAACACATGGAATCAACAAACCAGATTTTTAGATAAAAGAGCATAATCTACAACTTTGCCTCCCATAGATTACGCTTCTACGCTGATTCCCCCAGCCTGACAATAGATAATACATAGAGATCAGCCCTTGCCCTCTACATCTAATCACAAAAATAAAGCAATGTTGATAATTCTAAGCTCTGCAATAAGAACAATGCCTATCTTCCATTTTTATTTTCAGGATTTCTTTGTCAGCTTCTGGAATAGAAAATAGGAATGTCTTCAAGCCACACTTTAAAGGAAATCTGTGTGAGGCATTAACTCCCACAGGAATCAGCTCTTGCCTGCACACCAGGGTAGCACAGCTCACCTCTGGAAATATATGAATCATTGAACTGCACACTTTGAAGTTCCTTTTTTTGCTCCCCAGTAGGGCCAGCTGTATTACCATACCCTCCCACTTTGCTAGAGGGACTCTGGGTATGCAGGTGTACAGATTTCCTTGTATTCAGCACAGCAGTACGGAGCAATCTCTGCACTTTGGAATTTAGATCCCTTTATTTAAATGGGACAGACAAGCTTAGAATACAAATCTTGGTGGCTTTGGCTTCATTAGTAATACACTTCGCTTTTTTTGTTTTTTTGTTTCATAATTTTTTATTGAGAAAAAGCAATTAATGATACATAGAAACAGAAATACATATACAATATTATAAAATAACTTGAGTTCATACAAAATAACAATAATTCATACAAAGTAACAATAATAAGTAATAAGTAAATTATTCAATACTATAGAGAGTGAAAGTTATAAAGAAGGGATTTACAGAAGAAAGAGAATGTATAGTAAAAGAGAGGGATATCTTATACATCATATATTAGAAGTTTTAAAGATCACGGGATACAAAGAGTGACAGAAGAATTTTAAATGAAATGGGTATAGAGATGCAGTTATAGGTAAGAGAGAGGGATTGGGAATGAAAAAGAGAAGCAGGGAAGGGGAGTAAATTTAGTCCATAGATTAGAGAATGAGTGACATGAATTTGCAGAGGAAGAGGAAGGTAATGAAGAACTCCTAAATGAATAAACAAGAATTAAATAAATAACAAAGTATGTATATGTATATATATATATATATATATATATATATATATATATATATATATATATATATATATATATATATATATATATATATATATATATATATATATATATATATATATATATATATAAATATATATAATTAAAAGAAAAAGAAATGTAGAGAATAGAGTAGAAAAGACTTATTACCCAGAGAAAATAAGAATACAAAGTAAGGAAGAAAGAAGAAGGCTAAAATATATGGTTATAGGGTATGATAAGAGTGGAAAGAAAAGAATTCAAGGATCGCGCAGAAAGGGAGCCCAAACTTGCTGGAAAATGTCCTCTTGATCCTGCAACCTATATATAATATGTTCATGAGAAGCCGTTTGAATCATTGCTACCAACCATTCTTCCTGCGTAGGAGGACTAGACGATTTCCAATGTCGTAGGATGCAGATTTTAGCTGTGGAAAGTGCAGTATGCAAAAGGCGACATTGTGGGCGCTTAATGGTAGCAAGACTTCTAAAATCATGTAATAGAATAATAGAAGGGTTAAGAGGAGTGCTAAGAGAAGAGATCAAGTCCTTCAGAGTGTTCCCTACATATGCCCAAAAATTCTGCATGGAAGGGCAGTCACAGAGTATATGAGGGAGATCACAATTAACACCAGAACACCTCCAACATTTAGAGTGTGGTAGAAGTCCTTCTCTTTGTAATTTTAGAGGTGTCCAGTGCCAATCATATAAAGTCTAAAAAAGGCAGAACTTCAAACGAGCCTCTCAGGTCCCCTTTCAAGGGCTTCTAGCATATCCGACCATTCATTTTCTTCAATAATGATGTGTAAACGCTGCTGCCATTTCTCTTGAAGAGCTTTAATAAGTGGTTGTGAATATAGGTGATGAATCAAGACGTCATACAGACCTGATAACACCCCTTTATGCCAACCCCAAGTAAGAAGATAATCTAAAATGGGTGAAGAGTTCAGAGACCAAGGAGGAGAACCGAGACATCGTTTGAGACAGCACTGCAGCTGCAAGTGATGTTTGAGCTGGTGTGGCGGGAGACCAAACTCTTCACTAAGTGAATCAAAGGATTTTAGTTCTCCATTTAGGATAACTTGATCAATCGTGTGTATTCCTCTTGATTTCCAACTAGACCACTGGAGCGCATGACCATTTATACGGATACTTTCATTACCCCAAAGTGGAGCTTTATAGTGTAGGTGATGGGCAACTTGGAGGATACGATGTGCACGTTGCCATGTTTGATAAGTAGCTTGCATCACTGGATGCAGGGGAGAAGAACGTGGAAGTCGGGATCCATAAAGGAAATCTAGGCCATCACTTCGATTAAGTAAAGAGTGTTCCGTTTTGACCTACTGTGGAGGATCAGTTGTACCCAGAAGTAAATAAACTAGCTGCGAGAGATGTAAAGCTAAAGAATAAAGTTCTAAGGATGGTAATCCCAAATCATCGTAAGAGCGCGGAGCCAATAATTTAGAAGCAGCTAGACGAGGCCTTGTGGATCCCCAGACAAAAGATCGGATTCGGGCAACTACTCTGTGAAGTGTAGATAAGGGAACAAGAAGTGGGAGCATACCAAGTATATAGCTAAAGCGAGGTAAAGTAACCATCCTCAAGGCTTGTACCCTTCCCCACATGGAAAAACTCAAGAGTGACCATTTTGCAAAATCAGTTTCCATTTGTGTTTTAAGGGGTGTGATATTGTCTGTGATCATACTTGATAAGCCTTTATTGACCAAAACTCCCAAATATTTTAATTGGGATGATTTCCAACAGAAGGAATGTCCATCAATTGACGCTTTAGTGATACCAGGAGAAATCGGCAGAGCCTTACTTTTATCCCAGTTCACTTTGTAACCAGAGTCGGTCGCAAAACCATCAATGATCTTAAGTAAAGCTGGTAAAGAGTGACGGAGATCTTTTAACGTGAGTAGAATATCATCAGCATACAAGTATAGTTTAGAAGTACCTCCTGCTATACGTATGCCTTGAACGTGAGGTGAATGCCGAATGAGTGAGGCAAGAGGCTTGATCGCTAGTAAGAATAAAAGGGGGGAAGAGGGCAACCTTGGCGGGTACCTCGCTGAATTGGAAAGGGATCGGATAGAAACCCACCACATTTGACTTGGGCTGTCGGAGTGTCATATAAGAGATGAACTTTAGAGATAAATTGATCACCTAGGCCAAAGCGTTTCATAGCTGCAAAAAGGTATTTCCAGTCAATGCGGTCGAATGCTTTTTCAGCATCCAGTGAAAGGGCCACAGCATCTTCCGTCATCTTATTTGCAGGCCATAAAGTGTGAGCCAGAGTTCGAAGATGATTCCTGGAAGAACGACCTGGGACAAAACCAACCTGTGAAGGATGTATGAGAGAGGGAATAACTTTACGTAGACGTGCCGCTTAAATAGTTGCTAAAATTTTGACATCACTATTTATGAGGGAGAGAGGTCGGTAACTACTACAGGCAAGCAAGTCCTTACCGGGTTTGGGAATAACCGCAATCAACGCTTTGCAAGAAATAGGACTAAGTGACTGCGTTTGAACCGCCTCTTGAAAGGCAGTAAATAAAGTATCAACCGTTTCTGCCCCGGTCCATTTCTAAAATTCTGCAGGGAAACCGTCTTCTCCTGGAGATTTGTGATAAGGCAGTTTGGTGATGGCTACAGCAATTTCATATTTGCTAATGTCACCACCAAGCAGGGCTCTACCTTCATCTGTGAGGCAAGGGAGGTTGATATCAGCTAAATATGAAACTAGTTGGTCCTCAGTTACTGATGTTTCAGGGTTATAGAGTTATTTATAGAGGGATGCAGAAATGTCTACAATATCCTGTGGTCTCCTAAGAATATCACCCCTTTCTGAACGTAAGGCAGGAATGGCCATAGCTGCCTCAGTCTGTTTCAATTGTGCTGCCAGCAGACGACCTGCTTTTTCTCCCTGCTCATAATGTATACCCTTTAGACGTTGAAGAGCATACTCAGCTTTGGAGGTGTATAAGTTATTAAGCTCATCCGGGACGACGAGAGACCACAACAGGTTCTTAGCGGGTTCGCTCTGATATCAAAATTATTCAGAGGAGCGAACTCCTCACGAGCCCCGATCAGCCATTCACACTCAACCATAGTGTTCTTCTTTTTACATAAGTGTCCGTAAGTACGTAGACACGCAGTCCACACACCTTAGCGCGTGTGTAGGTACTACTTTTTTGTTTTCACTTTTCACGTGGCATCACATCTTTTGCCATTCACTTATTTCCACGGTCCTGATGAAAGCCCCTCCAACATTCTCTTGCGGGCTGAAACATGTAGACCCATCACATAGCCAACTATAAGATACTAATTTCCTTTTTAGTTGCATCACATACAATTTTTTAACCATATCCTGAGCCGCCAGTAATAAACTTAATGAGGCAAGGATTCTCAGAGATATTTTTAATCCACACCACTTCACTATCTATGCACCACACCAGCTCCGCTGTAATCAGGCGTCGTAGCACAACCGGGGGGCACTCGGCCACCCGGTTGGGACCCCAATGATGAAGCATGACACCAATTAGGTTGGTGTGTGAGGGGTCTTTTAATAAACCCAGTGGGTTCCAAACATTACCTACCAGTGATAGTGCCACACATAGCTAGGGTTCGTCCATCATTGTTTACTATAAGTTATTAAGCTCCAATTTAGCAAGTTCAAGTTTTCGACGGTTGGGTTATGTGGGATGAGATGTGTATAAATGTGTGAGGGAGGTAATTTCAGTCTCTAATTCAGTACGACGTAGGGAGGAAGATTTATTAGTTTCCGCAGCATCCCTCATCAACTGACCATGAATAGTTGCTTTAGCGGCTGCCCAAACAATTCTGCCAGAAGTAATAGATGACTTGTTGATAGTTAAGTAATCAGAAATGTGTGAACAGAGTAGAAGTTTGCCTTTGGGAGAGCAATACCTTTGGATATTCATATGCCATAATTACGGCCTGGAGAAGCTAAACCGATTTCTAGAGTAATAATGATAGGGGCATGGTCTGATAGTGCGGCCTCGAGAATGCAGCATTCAGTAGTGATTGCAATCACTGAATGCGAGATGAGAAAATAGTCTATCCTAGATTGTGTGCCGTGGGTAGAGGAGAGAAAGGTGTACTCCTGATCAGAAGGATGGCAAAGACGCCAATGGTCCACTAATCCATGATCTGATGTTATTTCACCCAACAAGGCTTGGTCTCACTCATTACACCTATCCAGGGGACCCATTCAGTCAGTTATAGGATCTTGGGTAAGATTCCAGTCACCGCCAATAATATAACTGGATGCACCAATTTCTACCAGCAAACAATTCAGACTGAGAAAGAAAGTGCGTTTGGCTCCTGTTGGAGCATAAACTGAGCCCACACAAAGGATCTTATCTCCTACTTTCAGTTTTACAAAAATATATCTACCATCTGGATCAGTCCAAGTCTTGATTATTGTAACAGGTAAGGATTTGTGAAGAAGGATAGCTACACCACACTTTCGTGGATGATTCTCGTGAGGAGGAAGGTGTGTCGTAAGCCCACAGTGAATGACTTTTCCCACCCAATGTCGTCGTAACTTAGAGGATTCTAGAGCGTCCAAGTGAGTTTCTTGCAAAAGAGCAATGTCAGGTTTTTTTGCTTGTAGATAGGAAAGCATTTTCTTACGCTTAATAAAGTGTGTAAGACCATGAACATTCCACGATATAATGCGTAGTGGATGGGAAGCAGAGGAAATATTCACAGCCATGTGTAGGTTAGTGGAGAGGATAACAAGTTAGATACGGGGGAATGAAGAACAGGAAAAGAATCAATGTGGGGAGATAAAGAGTGACAAAAGTAAAGAAAAAGGATCCAGGTAAAAGAGGAGAATGAGTGTAACTTACTTAGGAATATAGAAGAAAATTACCAAAGACACCCAAACAGTAAAATTAAAATAACACAAGGACTAGGGAGAAAGGAGAAGAGAGGAGTAAGGGTAAATATACTACACAGGGAAAAGGTGCAGTATAAGGGAGGTAGAACTGTGCTCTGAGGGTCCTAGCTTGCGGGCTATGCGCGCTGGGGGAGCCCCCCACAGCGAGAGGCATAAAAAGAGTGAATGGGTATGGCAAGTAGTGAACAGTATTAGATGAATTTGAAAATTATGGAAATGAGTGAATAATCAAATATTATAATATAAGATACAATATAAGAAGTTAAAGGAGAGGAAGGGATAAGGAAGGGTAATGGAAGAAGTAAATATTAAATACAACCGTTATAAGACTTAATGACAATTAAATAGGATAAAAATGAAATAATTAAATATTGTAACAGTTAAATCTTATAAGAATTAATTAATGTAAGTGTTGGACTTGGCCCTTTTGGCAGGTTCACCCCTAAACTTTTTGCTCGTCTCCTAGCCTTTTCCCTGTGTAGTGTTGGTGGTTTTAGGCCTCTGCGCACTTTAGCCCTGTGTCCCAGTGTAAAGTGCGTGCGCACTCTGAGTGCGTGTGGTGAGATTGGCCTGCCCTCCCATAGGAATGCATGGGGGATATGTGTGTCCATGGTAATTCCTGGTGTGAGAGTAGGGCAGGGGCGAGTTTAGTATGTGCGAACTCGTGAGAATAAATGCTGCGCAGTGGTGTGCGCAGATTTATTGTGACTAGTGGAGAAGTGCCACTTTTAGAAGTTGGCATTTATGTGTGCTCTGTGTCTGCCTGCCTGATGTGAATTGCATGTCTGGCTTTGTGAGTGACAGGGGCTGGGAGGTGTGTGTGGCTCCAGGAGGGGCAGGGTGAGTCAGCGCAGGGCTGAATAGGGAGATCTGCATCTAGATGGGAGGGAGGAGTTGCACCTGGGACCTGAATAGGGCTGTGCCTTCCCTCCACAATGCTGGCTCCACCCCCTGTGGTGCGTCTGATGTCCCTAGCCTGTCCTGTGAAAGGAGAGAGGAGCTGAGCAAAACAAAGTGCTCCAAAGCTCCCCCAAAACCAGTTGCACCTGGTTTTTCCCCAGCCCTGTGCTATGTGACAAAGGAAAAGGGTGTATAAAAGCGGGGGCTGTGACCCCATGAAGAGGTTCTGTTCTGTTGTTCCTGTGACTTTGAGGGGACACTCTGCCAGGAGGAACCGCCGCGGGACCCAGCTGCTGGTTCCTGGGAGTCCCTGCGTGCTGGCCTGCCTGGCTGTGCTGTGGTCCCCCCGAGCCCCAAGGACTTTTAATTCCTGCCTGCTGGATGCCTTGCCCAGCTTTACCCCAGGACTCTGAAGGGCCCTAGCGCCTCGTGAGCGCTACGACTTTATTTCCAGGTGAAAGGAGAGTGCTGGGGCTTCGCAGCGCTGAGCTGCCATCGTGGAAGAGGGAATCCCCGGTGTAGGGATTCCCCGTGCTGCTAACGAGGCGGGAGCCCACCCCGCATTGTTGCCTCATTTAGCGGGTGCCCACCCCGCATTTAGGTTTTTGTGCGGGAGCCTACCCCGCCTTGGATGTCTGTTATTTGAAAATGGGTGCCCACCCCGCGTTGGGTACTGCCGAGCGGGTGCCCACCCCGCTCTGGTGTGCATAGACGAGCGGGAGGCCACCCCGCCTCGCCGCCGTCCGGAGGAGCTGCCCAGATTTAAAGAATGCGGGTGCCTACCCCGCTGTGGTAATTCCCGAACTTTGAGCCTGAGGAAAAGGGCTCCAGCGCCTCTAGAGCAACGCGACGCGGAAGACAGGCGTCGGTTGCCTGACTAGGGGCGGGGCTACCATAGAGGCCAATTGCGGCCCAGCGCCACAGGAAGACGTCCGGAGCCCGCCCGCCCACGTCGAAGCCCCGGTCCCGAGAGAGGGGACCGGGCGAAGCAAAGGAGAAGTCCTGAGCCCTACGAGAGGGCCCAGGTGAAGAGCAGTGATGGTCCAGGCGAAGGGGACAGGCGGCACTGCACTTGCGGCGAGGCGGGCTCCCGTGTGGTGAGGAGAGCCCCGCGTGCAGTCTAAACGCCAGCCAGGAGTCCTCAGAGAGCCCGGTGAGTGGGGCTCAGCCTTCAAGGGGTTGGGGGGGTGTCAGGGCACATTGCCGGTGCTGCCCCCTGTGCCAGTGTCGTTGCTCATTTTCTCCAGCTGCCCCGTCTGTCAGTGGGCAGCTGCAACGTGTGGCCACATTGGTTTCTACGAGTCCCCCGAGTGGGGCTCCCCGAGGCACATTGTCGGTGCCTGGAGCCGCGTGGATGCTCCCTGGGGCCCTGAGGTGCCCGTGCTGATTTCCTTTTTGGGGGCATTATTGTAGAAGTCCCGGAGTGGGGCTGAGAGGCACGTTAGTGCCAGTTTCCTTGCCACAGCTGCCCCGCCTGACAGTGGGCATATTCTTTGTGGTGGAGTCCCAGTGGGGCTCACAAGGCACAGTGGTGCCCGTGCCATTCCCAGCTGCCCTGCGAGAGCGCAGGCCGCTGCAACCTTGGGGGACAGGTTCCTTTTAAATTGCGAGTCCCAGAGAGGGGCTCAGGGGGCACGCTGGTGCCCGTGTTCATTTTCACAGCTGCCCAGCAAGTAGTGGGCAGCTGCCACGTTTAGCTTGCGCAATTGCGCACTCTGACTTCGCTGCATGTGCAGCCAGCCCTGACTTTTGCGGGACATAGGGCTTTTGAGCCCAGAGAAGAGGCCAGTTGGCCTGGGGTTAGTTGGGAAGGTGCGGTGTGCACTTGATCTGGGCTAGTGAGGCCTATTGCGTAATGGGATTTATGCTGATGAGGTGGGCCTAATATGTTTTATGTCTAATGTGATATAATGCTTAGGTACCAGTGATTACTGGTTGTGGTTTACATTTTACTTACCTGTTCGGATGGTTCTGACCGTGGCCCGATTGGCCCGGTCCTGTATATAGTCCCCTGTAAATACTGCCTAGTGCCAGTTGGCACAGTGTACCTTGTGTGATTATATTCTAATGTGTTTTTATAATACAAAGGCTATTTTTATATAACCTTGTGTGGAGTCTCCTTTTGTGGTGTGCCTAGTGTGTTGCTGCTGAGTGGGTATTGCGCAAGCGCTTTACACATTGCCTCCGGGATAAGCCTGACTGCTCGTGCCAAGCTACCAAGGGGGTGAGCAGGGGTTATCGTCGGCGTGTAACTCCCTCGCCCTGACTAGAGTGGTGGTCTCTGCCTGGCTTTGGCGCAAGCCTTAGCCAACCAGAGATCCCATTTCTAACATTGGTTGGCAGCGGTGAGGATAGGACTTGCGTTTGCGCAGTACCACAGCGACAACTGGTTGCACTACAAACTCTGCATTTAGATAATCACGTGTTTGGGGATTATTGTTTCTGAGTTTTAGTTATTTTATTCTTCTCCTAAAAAGTGTCATTTGTAAAGTGTATACTCTTGCTTCAGCTCAGACACCTAGGTCTCCTGTGTTGCACGTGTCCCTGAGCGTCCTGCCAAAATGGAGTCTGCTTTTAATTTTTGTGGTCTGTTTAGATACAGCATGTGGGAGTTGGTGGACTTCTGTAAGGAGAGAGACATAGCAGTGAGTGGGTCAGACACCCAGTCAAAACTGAGGGACAACCTGATCCAATGGCAAAAGGATGAATGGGACTGTGAGCGCAATGAGGAGAAGAGGGCCCTGGCCGCACGCCAAGAGGGTGGTGGGTCTGAGGGGGCCCTGAGGAGTCTGAAGAGGAGGAAGAAAGTGACAGGACAGGGACGCCAGTAGATAGTGAGGACCCCATAGATAGGGAGTCCCTTGTTGGGTCCAGTGTCGGGGGCAGTGCCCCATCCCTTTTCCTGTCCCCAGAGGAGTGGGTGGATAGGAGGGAAGAAAGGGAGCATCAGCTGGCTTTGGAGAAGCTCAGGTTAGAGCATACCAGGGAGATAGCGCAGCTGAGTATGGAGGAGAAAAAGCTAGAGACCGAGAGGGTCTTAGCGCAGGAGAGGATGGCGGAGGCTGAGAGGGCCTTCGCCAGGGAGAAATTAGCTCGGGAGGGTAGATTATCCCCTGAGTGCAGTTGTAGTTTTCTGGATTCCCCAGTGAGGGTGGAGTCCAGTGGTGGCAGCAATATACAGTCCAGTGCAGGAAGTCCCAGTTCCCAAAATATGGTACCTTGTTCCAGAGAAGAGGAGTACAGGTTGAAGTTCAGGGGCAGTAGGAAACTGTCTCACCAATCTTGGGTGGATTTTTCGGATGAATGTAATGATGCACTGGCTGATTGGGTAACGGTTAACACGGAACAGGATTTTGAAGGAATGTTCGATCTGGTTATCAGAGAGCACCTGCTCAGTTGTTGTTTGCCGGGGTTGCGCCAACACCTGTTGGAGGGTGGGTTTTCTGATCTATGGGAGTTTACATGTGAGGCAGACCTCTGGGTGGAGGCCCAAGGTTCTGAAGAGGCATTGGGGAGTGATCCCAAAAGTAGTGGCTCAGGTATCTTCCCGTCCTGTATGGGGGAAGAGGTTCAGTGTAGCCCAGCTAGGTCCCAGTGTAGTAGGAGGGGTGTAGGGGCTCACGTCCTGTCTCAGTGGAGTAGGAGTGAGTGTGGGACTGAGTGTCCCCAGGTGCCCGAAACCCAGTCTCAGAGCCTGGATGGTTTCTTCAGGGAACACCAGGTTGGGAGCCTAGGCTGTCCTGTTAGTCCATTTGAGGAGGATCTCCTAGTGTCTGGAGAACCTGGAGCGTCTGTAAATAGAGCTCCAGTGGTTCTGGTGTCTGGCAGTGCCGCTCCAGTTGGGAGGGTACAGAAGTCCGGATTGAGGGGTGAGAGGGGGATGTGTTCCCCAGTGGAAGAACCAGTGGGTCAGGGGCCAGCCAGAAGGGCTGAGTCTCCTAGAAGTGACCATGGTGACACCACTTCTGTCGTGGGGGATCTCTGCGCACTGTCAGATGGACAGGGGTCGGGAGGTCTGCGCCACGCAGACTGTCACGCAACACATGAGTCATGTGTTACCCTCGGGGGCTGCTGTGTGCGCCCCCAGAAGTCCTGGTGTGCCAGGCAAATGCTCAGCCGTGGGGTTCAGACCCAAGGTTGGGAGGCCAGGTTCAGGATCCGCCTGATCTGGAGGAAAGGACATCTGTAATCAGTGTCCTGACCGGTTCATCTTCCAGGGGTACCGCTCCAGTTGGGAGGGTGCAGAACTCTGGAAGGGGGTGCAGAGGAGGGAGTCCTCGCCTCTGACCCCGGTGCAACCTGAAGGGTTTAGACCCTAGGTTGGGAGACCAGTTTTGGGAGAGAGGTCCTGAACTGGTGGGAGAGTTGTGTTCTGAGGGTGCCTCTCCAAGGAGGAGAGTGCGGAACCCATAGAAGAAGAGGTAGGGGAGGAGAGCCTCACCCGTGACTTCTGGTCCGCCTGAGGGTGCAGATCCTAGGCTGGAGGATCAGTGGCAGTCTAGACCTGCCCTGATGAGGGGAAGAGTGGAGAATGGCTACTATGTGCCAGGGGTTACTACCCCCCACTCTGTGAATGGGCAAGGACCAGTGGCATCTGGATGGCCTAGGGCCTGGTCCTGGCCGCGGACAGCTAGGGAGTACCAGTGGGGTAGCCCAGTTGGTCCAGACAGCTTTTTCAGAAGGAACCACATGGGTTCACCGTGGCGTAGAACAGGAGGGTGTCCCTGCAGTTGCGGGCCCGCGTCCGTGTTCTATCGCCCCAAGCAGGGAAGCCCATCACAGTGGTGATTGGTCTGCCCTGCGTTTTGGCTGGAAGGGGGTTGTGTTGGACTTGGCCCTTTTGGCAGGTTCACCCCTAAACTTTTTGCTCGTCTCCTAGCCTTTTCCCTGTGTAGTGTTGGTGGTTTTAGGCCTCTGCGCACTTTAGCCCTGTGTCCCAGTGTAAAGTGCGTGCGCACTCTGAGTGCGTGTGGTGAGATTGGCCTGCCCTCCCATAGGAATGCATGGGGGATATGTGTGTCCATGGTAATTCCTGGTGTGAGAGTAGGGCAGGGGCGAGTTTAGTATGTGCGAACTCGTGAGAATAAATGCTGCGCAGTGGTGTGCGCAGATTTATTGTGACTAGTGGAGAAGTGCCACTTTTAGAAGTTGGCATTTATGTGTGCTCTGTGTCTGCCTGCCTGATGTGAATTGCATGTCTGGCTTTGTGAGTGACAGGGGCTGGGAGGTGTGTGTGGCTCCAGGAGGGGCAGGGTGAGTCAGCGCAGGGCTGAATAGGGAGATCTGCATCTAGATGGGAGGGAGGAGTTGCACCTGGGACCTGAATAGGGCTGTGCCTTCCCTCCACAATGCTGGCTCCACCCCCTGTGGTGCGTCTGATGTCCCTAGCCTGTCCTGTGAAAGGAGAGAGGAGCTGAGCAAAACAAAGTGCTCCAAAGCTCCCCCAAAACCAGTTGCACCTGGTTTTTCCCCAGCCCTGTGCTATGTGACAAAGGAAAAGGGTGTATAAAAGCGGGGGCTGTGACCCCATGAAGAGGTTCTGTTCTGTTGTTCCTGTGACTTTGAGGGGACACTCTGCCAGGAGGAACCGCCGCGGGACCCAGCTGCTGGTTCCTGGGAGTCCCTGCGTGCTGGCCTGCCTGGCTGTGCTGTGGTCCCCCCGAGCCCCAAGGACTTTTAATTCCTGCCTGCTGGATGCCTTGCCCAGCTTTACCCCAGGACTCTGAAGGGCCCTAGCGCCTCGTGAGCGCTACGACTTTATTTCCAGGTGAAAGGAGAGTGCTGGGGCTTCGCAGCGCTGAGCTGCCATCGTGGAAGAGGGAATCCCCGGTGTAGGGATTCCCCCGTGCTGCTAACGAGGCGGGAGCCCACCCCGCATTGTTGCCTCATTTAGCGGGTGCCCACCCCGCATTTAGGTTTTTGTGCGGGAGCCTACCCCGCCTTGGATGTCTGTTATTTGAAAATGGGTGCCCACCCCGCGTTGGGTACTGCCGAGCGGGTGCCCACCCCGCTCTGGTGTGCATAGACGAGCGGGAGGCCACCCCGCCTCGCCGCCGTCCGGAGGAGCTGCCCAGATTTAAAGAATGCGGGTGCCTACCCCGCTGTGGTAATTCCCGAACTTTGAGCCTGAGGAAAAGGGCTCCAGCGCCTCTAGAGCAACGCGACGCGGAAGACAGGCGTCGGTTGCCTGACTAGGGGCGGGGCTACCATAGAGGCCAATTGCGGCCCAGCGCCACAGGAAGACGTCCGGAGCCCGCCCGCCCACGTCGAAGCCCCGGTCCCGAGAGAGGGGACCGGGCGAAGCAAAGGAGAAGTCCTGAGCCCTACGAGAGGGCCCAGGTGAAGAGCAGTGATGGTCCAGGCGAAGGGGACAGGCGGCACTGCACTTGCGGCGAGGCGGGGCTCCCGTGTGGTGAGGAGAGCCCCGCGTGCAGTCTAAACGCCAGCCAGGAGTCCTCAGAGAGCCCGGTGAGTGGGGCTCAGCCTTCAAGGGGTTGGGGGGGTGTCAGGGCACATTGCCGGTGCCGCCCCCTGTGCCAGTGTCGTTGCTCATTTTCTCCAGCTGCCCCGTCTGTCAGTGGGCAGCTGCAACGTGTGGCCACATTGGTTTCTACGAGTCCCCCGAGTGGGGCTCCCCGAGGCACATTGTCGGTGCCTGGAGCCGCGTGGATGCTCCCTGGGGCCCTGAGGTGCCCGTGCTGATTTCCTTTTTGGGGGCATTATTGTAGAAGTCCCGGAGTGGGGCTGAGAGGCACGTTAGTGCCAGTTTCCTTGCCACAGCTGCCCCGCCTGACAGTGGGCATATTCTTTGTGGTGGAGTCCCAGTGGGGCTCACAAGGCACAGTGGTGCCCGTGCCATCCCCAGCTGCCCTGCGAGAGCGCAGGCCGCTGCAACCTTGGGGGACAGGTTCCTTTTAAATTGCGAGTCCCAGAGAGGGGCTCAGGGGGCACGCTGGTGCCCGTGTTCATTTTCACAGCTGCCCAGCAAGTAGTGGGCAGCTGCCACGTTTAGCTTGCGCAATTGCGCACTCTGACTTCGCTGCATGTGCAGCCAGCCCTGACTTTTGCGGGACATAGGGCTTTTGAGCCCAGAGAAGAGGCCAGTTGGCCTGGGGTCAGTTGGGAAGGTGCGGTGTGCACTTGATCTGGGCTAGTGAGGCCTATTGCGTAATGGGATTTATGCTGATGAGGTGGGCCTAATATGTTTTATGTCTAATGTGATATAATGCTTAGGTACCAGTGATTACTGGTTGTGGTTTACATTTTACTTACCTGTTCGGATGGTTCTGACCGTGGCCCGATTGGCCCGGTCCTGTATATAGTCCCCTGTAAATACTGCCTAGTGCCAGTTGGCACAGTGTACCTTGTGTGATTATATTCTAATGTGTTTTTATAATACAAAGGCTATTTTTATATAACCTTGTGTGGAGTCTCCTTTTGTGGTGTGCCTAGTGTGTTGCTGCTGAGTGGGTATTGCGCAAGCGCTTTACACATTGCCTCCGGGATAAGCCTGACTGCTCGTGCCAAGCTACCAAGGGGGTGAGCAGGGGTTATCGTCGGCGTGTAACTCCCTCGCCCTGACTAGAGTGGTGGTCTCTGCCTGGCTTTGGCGCAAGCCTTAGCCAACCAGAGATCCCATTTCTAACAGTAAGGTACAGCATATCAAAGTAAATCATACAATTGTTGAGCAAATTTTACTTAAATATAAACAGAAAGAAAAGTAAGGACAGATGAAAAAGGGTATGAGGAATATTGAAAGAAAAGGAGAACAAAGAATATCCGCTGCCAAGTAGCGTGCCCCAGAAAAATCGGAAGAAGTAAGGAAGAAAAATTGAAGCGTTATAAATTTGAGGTATAGCCTAAGTTAAGAACAATTAAACAGCATCTAAATAACATTTAACAACAGTGTAAACCTTAGTCTAGTTGAAGAACAAAATATCTAAAGAATAAAATAAGTATACAGTAAGATGAAAAAATGATAGCAAAAATGCTTATGAGAAATAGGGAGAAGAGGGAGAGTATAAAAGAAAAATATTTAAAAAGTAGTATAAAGAATACAATGCATAACCTTGAGGCATTAATTCATATGTGTAGTCCATTTCTTCATGGAGCTTATGTCAAAGGATTGTAACAATAATAACAGTGCCATCAGATGAAAGCTTTATAACACAATGAGAATGAGCACAAGTAAGCCGTACTATATATAAATACTAGAAGAGGAAAGAGGAAAAAGGGTGAAAAATTAATTAAAATGGATTAGAAAGTATACTACAGAGTTTGTACAGCAAGTAATGTACAATTGAGTAAGTAAATAAGTAAATACTCATCAGGTCGGGACTTCAACAGGTAGTAGGATATGCCTCTCCTATCTGTTCTTCAAGATATCAACAGTAAAGTAGTAGAGCAAGTTCAAGGAACAGCGTCGTCAAGTGATGGAGGAGGCTTAAGTGGAGAGCGTGATTTGTCTCTGTCTCTCTCTTGCGTAAGAGCAGCTACTGCTTGTAGAACTTGAGCACGATCACGAAACGAGCATATATTTCTATCTGGGTCTCTTCCCCTGCTTTGAGAACGACCTGGGTTACTCTGGATATCAGGGATCTTTTTGGTTGTTGATGAAGAAAATGCAGATTGGGCCTCAGGTAGGGAATCAGTATATTCCATATGCTGTGGAGAAACACTGTCCAGGAAGCGTCGAAGGTCATCTGGATTGAAGAAGTCCTTGGATATGCCATCCTTGGTGATTCACAGCCGTGCTGGTTCAAAAAGGCCATATTTAATGTCTAACTGACGTAGGCGAGGCCGAAAAGAGAGAAAAGCTTTGCGACGGTCATTTGTTTCTCTGGAAAAGTCTGCAGATACTCGACTCTCATGACTGTCAAAAATATATGGACCATGCGTACGTGCTGCTGTGATTAACTGCTGAGCTTGTTCGTGCTGCAGAAAACATACAATAAGTGTACGTGGCTGCATGTTCTTACCCCCTTTAGGGGGACCGATACGATGTGCTCTCTGCATTTCTAATGGCGGGTCGAAAGTGAGGCCTGTAATTTTCAGAAGAGTTGCTTTAAGAAAGGATTTAGCATCTGATTCTTCTATTCCTTCCGGAAATCCAAATCGATTACTTTGCTTCTTAGGAAGAGAAGTTCTTGGTCTCTGTCTGGTATATTTTGAAGACAATTCTCAACTGTAGTTACATGATCAGTGAGACCATCAAGCCGCTTCTGGAATCCTGCAATATCAGTACGTATGGATTTAGTCTCCGTCGCAAAAGCAGAGATAGACGTCTCCATTCCATCCAAACGTTGTCCAACAGCAGTAATCTCTTGGAGTATTTGTTCCATAGTAGAGTCTGGTCCAGACACCATCATAGAGTTAGGTGACTTTTGAGCTGCTGGGGCAGTGTTGTAGGTTTCTGAAGCAGAACGACTCTGGCTTAATATCTAAGAATAATAGGGTTGTTTGGAAGGTTTACTAGCTGGTTTTCCAGAAGACATTCCAGGCCGTCACTGTGCAAAAGTCATACACTGGTAATTTGCTTCTTTACAGCTAGGTAGACCTCTTAAATAAGGCTGTTCGTACCAAGATAAAGGTGTCACAACTTTGTCAGTTATTTGATACTGATGCACACAAAACGCCTTAAAGCAGTATCAGGAGGAAAAACCAGTACTTGTAAGTCAGAATTACTAAAAGCGCGGGCTCTTTTTTCCCCCAATAGTAAGTATATTGGTTCATTTACCTAAGGTTGCCTCAAGCATTACAGGCACCTGATAACATAATATACAACACTCCCCTCAAATCGATATCAGGCAGCGAAGAGTAGTTCAGATTTATAAAGCTTCCTGTGATATGAAGAACTCAGCACACTATTTTTCTGATAAAAATAGTAAGAAGGCAGGCAGAGGCATCGCACCTGAGCAACCCAGACTACTTGCAACAATGTAGCCGGTAGTGCGCATACTTTCCTCACAGCTGACAGGAACAGAAACTTTGCACCGTTGATAGAAGAAAGGAATTTGCCAAGACCAACCGGAATCCTCCAAAGCCGCAAATCTCCTCAGGAGCGCCTTTCCCACGCTTCACAGAGCACCCCTCCACCCGCCGCGCAAGCACCGAAAACAGTCGATGGTATTTGCAGCTGGAAGCATCCTCCGCTATGACAGATGAAACATCATGACCCCCGGGCTCTCCGCATCGCAGACAGCCAACTTCCAACTGTCTTCGGGTCCTCAGAAAGCACTCACCGCCGTCCGGGGCTCCCCACGACACGGAGCTCCGGATTCAAGCGGCCATCTTGTCGCGCGGCCGGACGTGCTCCCAAGACACTTCACTTTGTTGTCTAGTTTGCTATGGAGTAGTAAGCAAAGTCCTCACATTTCTGGCTTCTTCTGGTGCTCTCTTTATTGCTTTTCACTGTTTCTCTATGAAGGACACCCAATGGCCCAAGCCCCAGTTCATACTCTGTGACAGATATACATCCTTTAGGAAACCCCGTAACTCTTAAAAAGTAGACATTCTAGACTTAGTTTCTTATGATCTGCCTTTGAGCTTGCCAGACCCCTTTTGGATGGCCATAGGGCAGACAGGGGCTAGTGGGCCCCAACTGTAGTGTATGAGTTTGTTTGCCACTGGTGTCCTTGGCTCCATCCTACTATGGCTTTGCAAACTGGGCCAAGCATAACTCTTTCCACATTTGACTTTCAGTGTAGCAAAAGTGCTTTTCGGGTAGTGAGAGTGAGCAGTCACAGGCCTCTTAGAGAGGTGTGTGTGGGGAACAAGCTCTGAATTCAACACTCAACATGTAGACACAATACTTTTAACGCCCACCCCGTGCTTGTCTTTTTAAAAAAGAAAGTATTTTTATGTCATTTTTAATCTTACAGTACTACTTAATACTGTACAATTCGTACAAGATAGTGATTCTAGTCATGCCTTTCTTCTTGTGGTGCTTCACCCTCAGTGCTATCTGCTCCCCTAGGTGACCCTAGATCACATCTCCATCAGATATGATAGCAGAAGCATGAATAAGACTTGGGTACAGTTTATTAGTGCCCCACAGGTAAAAAGCACAACCAGTTCACTCACTTGCTTGAGTTCTTAACCCCTGGTGATATATCAGGTAGGAATAAAGGGCCGCATTTATGAGGTGTTGCCATAGAGCAGCACCGCAGACCTTCCTGCTGCGCTGCCCTATGGCAAAAGAAAAGGGTAGGAATGTGCTGTGTCTATCAGATACAGAGCATTCCTGTCCTTTTCCCCTGCGCCGGCTCCCAATGGGCTGACGTGCGCCAATGCAGGCACCTTTGCACCATGGTGCAAGGGTGCCGGCGTTGTGGGGATGATTATTTTTGTGCAGGAAGGTAAACCTTCCTGCACAAAAACAATCACAAGAGGCCTTTTCTTCTTTTGATGTGTGCTGTAGAATGCAGCACACATAGAAAAAGGAAAAATGAGAATAAATAAAGATATTGCTCCTCGTTGTGCCTCCCTTATGCCTCCCCAGGAGGCGTAAGTTTTGGTGCTGCCTCAGATTTACGATTACTCGTAAATCTGGGACAGGGTCAAAAAGCCATGGATGTTGCTGGGAATGCCCTCAGCAACACCCAGTGCACGCCCCTTTAATGTAGAAAACTGCATTAAAGGGAACAATATTTATGAGGCAGCATTAAGCCAAGAAAAGTGGCTTAGTGCTGCCTCGTAAATATGGAGCAGGCTCCTGCGCCACGGAACATCACAAAAAGTGACGCACCGGCGGCCCCAGGAGCCTCATAAATTAGGCCCTTAGTCCTTATACCTCACGTTTGACTAGTGCCGTCTCAGAGATATGATGATACTGCAGGTAGAGGTCCATGGCGTTCAGTTGCAGTCCCTCAGAGCCCACTGAGGAGGCTGGGCATGACCCACGTATGTTTCACATGCAGTCTCCCAGACTGATCCCCTGTCCCATGGTGACCTGGTTATTTGAGCATGCACCAGCCCCAAGGTGCCAGTTCTGGCCAGAGGATAAAGCCCAGGCAGCTCCAACTGGGCTGATGTCAATACCTCTGCAGTTGTAGTCCTTCTCGCGCAAGGCCAACCTCACGGCAGTTGCAGCCCGGATCGGGCCAGGGGAACCTCATGGAACCTATATTCCCAATTAGGACATGACAACCTCACTGTAGGCCCAACAGGGCCAGGTAGATTTTACCCTCGTTGTAGCCCCAATCAGCCCAGGCAAACTTCACAGCAGTTGTAGCCCCTTATCAGGAGAGGTGCCATCTCTGCTGTCCATCAACTGCCGGCTTCACAGGGGACTCCCGCTCCTGGCACTGAGACTAGCCTGAGGACAGAGCCATGCAGAAGGCAGTAGCAGTGTTGGAACGGTGCTTACTCCATCACTGTTCTTCTTTTAGCAGCCAAAGTACGATGATATAAAACTTAATTCAGTGTTGAAAGTGCACTTATAGCAGTGCCTCTTCATTTGATGGTTGCATTATATGCCCAAGTGCATTCAGCATCAAAACAAGTGCTGCTTTTAAGGGCCTGATTCGAAACAAAACTCAGCCCCGGCAAAATGTTCAAATCGGCGCCACACTGCATGGCGCGAGGGAGCAGGGTTGGATTACGGCAGCCCATCCTGTTCTTAATGTAGGCTCCTAGCCTGCAACCTTCCAGGGAAATAATAACCAGTCCCGGCGTTGCCAGAGCTACCATGGACGCTATGCGTCAGCGCGCTTAAAAATATGCACGAGCATCACGTGTTCAGTTTTATGGCATTTAGGAGGTCAATGTTTGTCAAAGTCTCTGTTTGAAAATTGGAAACTACGGAGAGCACATTTGCCGAAACTGAGTTATGTCTTGCCACAGCCCGGCAGCCTCAGAACGGATTGTGTGAACCCTGCCTCGAGAGGAGTGAGAACATGTTGTAATGGCGCTCTGGCTGTCACTTACGACAGCAGGGTGAGGAGCGTCAATAGATCTACGGCAGAGGGGTCACTGCGACAACACTTGGAAGCGCACCGAGTGAACCGTCACTGCGGAGTGATAATGTATGAGGAAAAAACGAAGGAATGAAACCGCCATCTGCCTATAATTTTTCAATTAGAAGTACTCCTGGGTGAACTCCCCAGTATAATTTCCCAACAGGAGTGCCCCGTTTATTGCACATTGGAAATGTTAATTTTCTGTCTGTAAATCATTGGCATAAGCTTTTTACAATTCGTGACTCCGGATTTCTTGAGCATTTTTGGGAATCTGAGAATTGTTTGCAGGTACAGAGGCAGACTACGTACATCAGATCTGTGCATGGTACATCTCCTGTATTTAAGTGGAGTAACAAAAAAGGATGGGGCTCCCTCTGAAGAATGTGATGAAAGCTCCCAGAATCTCCCATATCTCACATATATTCACTGAATAGGGCCTCTTGAAGGGTTGGGGCCCCCTGCGGGGTGTTTGGCCCCCTGCACCAGAGGGGCTGGAGGGGGCCTGCCTTACGCCCCTGTATGTATTAATGGAGCTGCACATTTTGCAGGACATGGATCAGTCAAACCTTTCTTTTATTGAAAAGTGAATTGATAATATTCGCTGCGGGATGGAGCAAGCCACCCTAACCAGGACCAAGAGCGGATTAAAATAAGCACAGCCAAAGACAATAGTTTAATCTTTTATGTGAAATGTTATTGTGCTGCATGTCGGAAGAGGAGAAGCGATGGTTTGGCTGTTGGAGAGGACTGGACCATGCGTTCATAGAGATGCAACATGCCTCGTGGAGGGAAACAGCCATTAAAACGCGGCTGTTTCCACGCATGCCTTCAAAACACAAGCATTACAACGCATGCGTCATTACAACGCGTAGACTTTACTACGCATTCTTTTACTACGCATATGCTTTTACCACAAATGCCTTCACAACAAATTTTGTTGTAAATTTACGGGACGGTGGCAGCTATGTGCGTGGGAATATCTTTGTTGATAGGCGATCCACGTTGTTATAGGAAACGGAGAGACTCTTTCGCTTCCTCACAATGAAGTGCACCGCCCCTCAGACGAGCTGCCTGCACGAACCACTAGGAGAGAGGTAACAGGGATTGGGCCTGGGGTAGGGGGCTACTACTTTAGGGGCTGGGGGCCGGGGGGGCATGCAGGGGTAGTGTTTTAGGGTTTAGGGTAGGGAAAGGGCTGGGGACAGGAGGGGTGCGCAGGGGCAGTGTTTTAGGGTAGAGAAAGGGCTGGTGGCAAATGGCGGGGTGCGCAGGGGTAGTGCTTTAGGGTAAGGAAAGGGTTGGGGGCCAGGGGCGGGTCGTGCAAGGGTACTGTTTTAGGGTTTAGGGCAGGGAAAGAGAAAGGGCTGGGGGCCAGGGGAGTCGCGTTGGGGTAGGGTTTAGGGCAGGGATGGGTATTTTTTTTAGAAGGGTTGGGGGCCAGGGGTGAGGTGCACCAGGGACCGGGATTAGGGTTTAAGGTAGGGGTTAGGGAAACCTTTACCAAACATATGCTTTTATCCTACATGCTTTTACAGTGAATTTTGTTGTAAAGGCAAGCGTGGTAAAGGCATAGTCGTTGAAAAAATATGTGTGGTAAAGGTTTGCGTTGAAATGACATTTGCATTATAATGCATGTGTGGTAAAGGCATGCGTTACGACGGAATGCGGTGTAACGTCAGACAAACCTCGTGGACTCAGACCTCGAGCTGCATGGTTTTTCCTGTCTGCTCGGATTTTAGAGGGTCCAGTAGCAGATTTATCTCTTAGTTTTCACAGATCTTACAGCTGGCTACAAGTCGGCAATGGACACGGGTGGAAGGAGCCCCCTCATTAATTTTAGAGAGGGGCCCCGTTTAGCCCCAGGCCAAGGGAGCTTGAGTGGTGTCTCTTTTATTGTGAGGCTGAACAACAGCAGAACACATAGGTCTTGTTCTTTCTTGTCTGTTCAGGCACGTTGCTCCTGCTGTAACAGAGCCTAATTAGAGAAGTGGTGTTGTTAAAAAGTGGTGCTGTGTTCAGCGATCCAAAACCCTTGTAAGCTGTCATTGTTCTGGGCAATAAAGGCGTACTTAGCATCAAGGGTTATTGTTAAACATGTGTGATATGTGCCACCAGGTGAATAACCCAACACTTTAGCCTAATTGAAATCTTTGCAACCAGAGAAATTGATCTTATTTGGCGGGAGTTTTGAACATTGTTGGTGGCACTGATCCCTGCTCCCTTTCCCTTGATTTTGCACTTTGCACGACGCACTTTACAGACAGCCCCTGGAGGGGCGGCGGCAGTACAAGTAGCAGCCTCGCGGTTCCCGCGACGCGGGAGTTTTGAACATTGTTGGTGGCACTGATCCCTGCTCCCTTTCCCTTGATTTTGCACTTTGCACGACGCACTTTACAGACAGCCCCTGGAGGGGCGGCGGCAGTACAAGTAGCAGCCTCGCGGTTCCCGCGACGCGGGAGTTTTGAACATTGTTGGTGGCACTGATCCCTGCTCCCTTTCCCTTGATTTTGCACTTTGCACGACGCACTTTACAGACAGCCCCTGGAGGGGCGGCGGCAGTACAAGTAGCAGCCTCGCGGTTCCCGCAACGCGGGAGTTTTGAACATTGTTGGTGGCACTGATCCCTGCTCCCTTTCCCTTGATTTTGCACTTTGCACGACGCACTTTACAGACAGCCCCTGGAGGGCGGCGGCAGTACAAGTAGCAGCCTCGCGGTTCCCGCGACGCGGGAGTTTTGAACATTGTTGGTGGCACTGATCCCTGCTCCCTTTCCCTTGATTTTGCACTTTGCACGACGCACTTTACAGACAGCCCCTGGAGGGCGGCGGCAGTACAAGTAGCAGCCTCGCGGTTCCCGCGACGCAGGAGTTTTGAACATTGTTGGTGGCACTGATCCCTGCTCCCTTTCCCTTGATTTTGCACTTTGCACGACGCACTTTACAGACAGCCCCTGGAGGGGCGGCGGCAGTACAAGTAGCTGCCTCGCGGTTCCCGCGATGCGGGACGCGCGCGGGCGCGGCCCGGGCGAAGACCGGGCCAAGACGGGCCCGTCTTAGCCCGTCATAGCCAGGAGTAGGCTGGGCTGGGCCACGGATCTTTGGTCTAATTCTGTTATATTTTGCACATAAGGTACTGTAAGACATATGTACAGTAATAGTGCCAGTAACGAGGTCATCTGAGAAGAGGACTAAAGGGATTATTTTGATTATTCAAGGTCCAAGGGATGTAAAGACTCTAGAGACTAAAAGTGGCTGTGAAATATATATTATTTCTTTTTATTTTATTTTTGGGGGGGTAATTTTTAAATTATACCAACGAAATTAAATTTGGAGGAATTGTATGTTGTTAGTGTAAGGGTTAGAAGGTGATATAAAGGTAGATCTGTAGTGAGTTTTGTGAATTTGAAAAATGGGGAAAAGGAAAACTTTAACCACAGAAGTAAAAGGGCAGGGAAAAATAGGGGAAGGCCCACGGCAGACTCTACTTAATTATCTTACTGGTGCTGTGGGTGCCATCGAAAAACAAATTATCACGGTAGAGGAGGCATTAAAACCTGGGCATGTTAATATAAAGGATGTGGAGCACTTAGCATTAACGAGGAAGGCAAAAGAGACTATAGAATTTGAAGAGGCAGTTAGGGGGGAAAAGACCCCAAAGTCTAACGGTTGTGTAGTTACGGTAATGGATGACACTTTGGTGAGTGAACATGATTCTGAAACCCAACCCCTTCAAAGCGGCCTAGAAATCCAGTTATCTCACCAGATCATACATCGAACTCAGTAGAATGTATAAATGAGGAACTGAGTGTAACACGAAAAAGCCTACTAGAAAGTATACCAATAAGCCGAAACATAAGCTCGGCTCAGCTAAAGTAGGAAATGACTTTCAAGCGAGCGTTTTCGAAGTTATTGAAAAGTTAAGATTAAAAGTGGATGCGCTGGATTTATTTGTAAGAGAGAGAATGGATGGTTTATTAGGTAAAACAGCGCAAATTGAGACTATGTTAATACAGTGTTTAGAAAGAATTCACCCCTTGGAGAAACTGAGTGAGAAAGGGGTAGGTACAGAGGCAAAACAAAACCCCACCGCTTCCTTGGATTATAACGGGTCTAATAATTGGCTAGATGTTCAAAAAGAGAAGATTGTCTTAGAGACAAAGAACACCACAGCTCGTAGTTTGCATCGTCAAAATGATATAGATAAACATTCTAGGAATGTTTATCCTATCCTACATACGAATAAGTTTCGGTCTCCAATTCGTGAGCAGACAAGACTGAGACCTGCAACCCATCTTGGGGTAGAGAATATCTTACCTAATTTAGAACTGCCACCGGCGGTCACTCCCTATGTGGTCGTTTTAGTTAACGTACCGAAATTAGAAGTAGGTACGAATGAAACGTGGGAAACCTTAAGGAATAGAACTATTAATTGGATAAGTGTGAGGACAGGCTTGTTAGAGAGGGTCTTTGAAGAATTTAAAATGATTAGGCGAGTAAACTGGATTGGTAAGGGCACGAAATTATTCTCAGGGGACTGTGTGGTTTTATCTTTACAAACGCCACAACTTGTTCAAACTCTACTGAGTAGAGTCAGTAGAGAAATTATATCTGATCAAGGTGTGAGCTTAGTTCCCCTTGGTTTCTTTTACCGTCCCACTAGTAACATGATGTTGACAGGAAGGGAATCTGCAACTGGGGCCAATAGGCCTTTATTTAATCTCCCGCTGCACAATCGCTTTAATTTATTGGCGAATATGGAAGAAATAGATTGACTGCAATATCTAGCTCCAACAAGTTCAACGGATAAAGAACTAGGGTGGGAGGGGTCGGAGATGGTATTAAGTGAGGATACACAAATTTGTTTAGATGGTATTAGAACATTAAAGGATTGCCCACAAAAGGTCAGTTCTAATTTAGATATATTGCAGATGGAAACCAGTGACTTAGTCGAACAAGATACGGTTCTTGATTATAACCCAGTTGTGATGGTAAGTGGAGAACAGTTGTTGAATAATAGTCGATCTAAAGTAAAAATCCATAAGTGCAGGTTCCTTTCTTGGAATGTGGCAGGATTAAAAAATAAAGTGGGTAATAGTGCATGGGTTAAGTTTGTGATAAACTTTGATATATTATTCTTGCAGGAAACATGGACATTGGAACCAGTCCATATTAATGGCTTTAGAACTTTTCATTCCCCAGCAGTGGCATCGCCACATGGTAGAAGCAAAAGGGGTCTTTCTTTATATGTTTCAAATTATCTTGATTTTAAGATTCTTTATAGAAACGTTAGTAATCCTTATTATCAAATTGTTGGGCTGTTTTTAGATCGATCGATTTATGTTATTATGGTGAATTTTTATAATAATGTACCGCTAGAGGGAACTGATGATACTTTAAATGGTTTAACAAATGAATTGCATAATATGCAAATTCGCTCATCCAAAGATACGTTAGTCATCATGGGAGGGGATTTTAATTCCCCATTATGTCAATATTCGGACAAAGGTGTTTGTGGTTTTCAATTTGAAAAGGGCCAGGGTTTTGCTCATTTCGCACATACATTTTTGGGAGAGTGTTTAAACGACTTATTGTTTCAAAATGACTTAGGCTTTGCTAACATGTTATGTACACCTGCTGTCGCATTCAGTCCAACATTTAATGGCCGTGGATTATTTTCAACTATTGATTTTATTTTGATTTCTAATACCCATGCAAAGAGAGTGGGTGATTTTATTAGACATGATGTTATTTTAAGTGACCATTTTCCAATTAGTATAGAAATAGAAGCCCATAAAAAAGGTTTTAATTCAAAGACTGATTTAACACATAGGGTGGAAAATGTAGCTGGAAATAGACAAAATGGTTACGCAATTAAGTGGACAAAATTGGTACCGGAAATCTTTACAAGTTCAATTATTACTAAATGTAGGGACAGTTTTGCGATTTGCCTAGATGAGAATAGTTCTGAACAGGATATTATAGATAATTTTGTCAAAGTATCTAAAGAGATAAAGGACTCCATGTACAAAACCAGTAAGAGAGGCAAACAGGCGAAGCAAGGTTGGTTTGACCATAAATGTACTAAAGCATATAAAAGCTTAAAGCTGTGTTTAACGGAGGAAAATAAAAATAGGGGGAAAATTAGAGAGGCAAGAATGGTATATAATAAAATCATTAAAGAAAGGAAAAAGTTTATAAGAAATGAGGCCTGGGAAAGTCTTAGAAGGGCATCTATGGATCGTGACCCCAAGGCTTTTTGGAAGGTAGTCAATGCACCACTCTTTGATGAAAAAGATCATTCTGCTTTGGAGATTTCAATTACTGAGACTGAGTGGATAGCTCATTTTTCTAAGTTGTATTCGAGTACCGAACAACAGGAACAGGTCCAAAATATTAACATAGTGAAATCAGAGTCCCTGCAATATGAGTCCTCTCTTTCCTTACAATTTTCTTTAAGCGAGGTCATCAAGGCTATAAAAATGAGTGCGGGGGTAAAGCACCGGGCCTGGATGGTGTCCCGGTTGATCTTTTTAAGTCTAATTTAGAGTTATGGGGACCTCTTCTGACCCAGGTTTTTAATGCATGTGGTGTTCGGGGTTTCATCCCTACCTGGTATGATTCTATTATCGTCCCAATTTTTAAAAAAGGAGATAGGGACAACCCAGCCTGCTACCGCCCAATTTCCCTGCTAGATTCGACAATTAAAATAGTAGGTAGGATATTACTTGAAAGATTGCAAGATTGGGCAGAAGATCATGCAATTATTACTGATTTACAATATGGATTTCGTAAAGGTCGGAGTACGATTGAACAAGGTCTTAACTTATCTATCATTTTAGAAAAATATAATAGGGCAAAAAATGAAAATTTGTTTTTAACTTTTGTTGATTTGACCACGGCTTTTGACTGTGTGATCCATGAAAAGCTTTGGCAACTTCTAAATGGAATGGGTGTGGATATTGTAATTATTGCATTTTTAAAACAGCTTTATTCAAGGGCACAAGCCAGGGTACGATATGGGAGGAACGGTGAATGTACTGAGCACTTTCAAGTGGGAAAGGGTGTTAGGCAGGGATGTATACTTGCACCGTTCCTCTTTACACTTTATATAAATGGTTTGGAACATAAGCTCGTGCAGGAGTGCAGGGACCTGCCGATGATTAATACTCGTCCGGTCCCTGCCCTCTTGTACGCGGATGATGCAGTATTAATCTCACGTACCCCACTAGGCCTCCAAAGGGTAGTCAACTCGTTTGTTAATTTTATGTCCGGCCTAGGTTTGATTGTAAATTGTTCTAAAACTTTTACCATGTTTTGTGGCCCCAAAAGTATAAAGAACATCAGGACCCTTTTTATTGATTCAAAGCCTATAGAGAATATTAATTTTTTTTCGTATTTGGGAATATTATTTGACTTTAGGGGAAATTGGCTCCAAGCGGTTAAAACACGGAAGTTGCTTTTTATTAATTCGATTATGGCTCTTCTTAAATTTAGCAGGAAAATGGGGAAACGATCACCGGTGGTTTTAATCGAAATATATAAGGCTAAATGTGTGGCAATTGCAACATATGGGGCGGGCCTTTGGGGGCATGTTAACGTTAGTATATTACAGGTGGCTGAAAATAGGTTTCTTAAATCTCTTTTAGGGATTCCGCAAAGTTCTTCAAATGCGATTTGCCACCGTGAACTGGGTATGTTATACCTTGAAGATATTATAAAAATCCAACCATTGATGCTGTGGTATAAAGTGTGGACCGCGGATGAGACCGAGTTTAATCGATCTGTTTTGAAAGACGCATTGAGCCTGGATAGGAAAGGACGTATCAGTTGGTTGGAATATATTAAGAATTTTCTAACTAAACTGGGGTATATAAAAAATTTTAATCACCCTGAATCTATGCATGATGTTTCAAGAAAGGAATTTAAAGCCACTTGTCTACGTTATCTGGGTGATCAAAGAGCCTTGCTAGAAGCTAGTAAGGTTTCTGTAATGGCACACCACGTGATAACACCGTTGCCCAAAATACAACCATACATATTATTGATAATGAACGATTATGAGAGATTTTTATTGACGCGTTTTAGACTGAATATTTTCTTTCGTTTGGTTAGTTTCCCCTTACAGAATGATTGGTCCAATTACCTATGTAAATGTCCATGTGACGATATTGCCGCACAATCCACTTTGCACATCGTGTTTTTTTTGTAAATTTTATATTAATGCTAGACGGAAGTGGATATTACCAATTTTAAGAAAAAACGGTCAAAGACATTGCCTATCTGCTTTCGTAATGTTGCAAATTTTAGATGATGTTTTAGTTATTGCTTCAATGATTGAATTTTTAAAAGAAGTATCTAAACTTCGTAAAACCATGATTATGTAGATGGGATCAGATTTTAATGGTCTTGAGTTGCTTAGAATTTTTATGTGATGTACTTTTATGGTAAACGTTTGTTCACCGAATAAAGTCTTTTGAATTGAAAATTGATCTTATTTATATAAAGATTTCATCTAGGAATTGTACTACTTTCGTGTTATCTTGCTTCTCCAAAGTTTCACACGTATACACTGTTAATCATCTCTAAGTAATAGTAAAAATTCCCTAAACAAATGTGTGAACAGAAGACTGAAGCAAAGGAGTTTTCTATTGTAATTTCTACTGTAAATCCCATTACTGCTTAGCCTTCCCTGCAAAGTGTTGAGACGTTTCTTTGATATTTGAGGTACTTCACGTTTAAACTTTCATAACTTTTTTCCACAAAGAAGATGAAGGCCAAATTTGTGTACTTTTTCACTCACATTGGAGAGTCAAGAGTTTGTCAATTCCCTCGGAGGGAATCAAGAAAAAATGCAAAATGTGGAGTTTTTGGGGGGGAAAATGGGTGGGAAAGGTTTTATTTTGTTAAAAATGGAATCAACAAAGGGTTTGATGTGCTAGGATCAGCCTCACCCCAACTTTCAGGAACAATGAGAGTGCTAAAAAAAATATTTTAATATTTTTCTAAATGTTAGTTGTTTTTTCCTATTTTTTTGTCGTTTCTACCTGATTACAGTTTGTGGTAGAAACAGGTGTGAAACTCATGGGTGAACCGGAAAAGCTACACTGTTCTGAAACATACAAAATTTGAAATTCAGAAAAAGGCCAATTGCGTAGGTCATTCATGGTTTTCCCAAAGAATCTATTAGTTGAAATTAAAAACAAAACTGAATATAGTTAAAAAAATAGAAGGGGACAACAGTTTCATCTGTAATTGTTTACCTCAATGGCTGGTTTGCAAATGTAATATACAACTATGCCCCCAGACTCTTCTGGTGGCAGGGATATATAGTGTTTTTTGGCTTTATAAAAACAGGTGGAACCCAGAGCCAACAACTGAACAGCAGCAAATTATTATACTTCATAGTGTACCAGCCATGCATAAATCCATGTACTAAAATCTAATGAATGAAAAATGAGTATGAAGGAAACCGATGCATTTTTGAAAAGTGCTAAAAATGCTGAGTTTAGGAATAATGGTTATTTGTACAAATCTGAATTTATGGTTATGCATGCTGTCATGTGAATGCTTTCTATCTTGCATACAGGCTTCCATGTAGAAGCCAAAGATGGAGAGAAATTCAATTGATAACAACAAATGTTCTATTCTGTGTTGCCACACTTCTTGCTAAAAAGGGTACCCCACTTGTGTGGCTGGGTCTATTGCCAATGAGAGAAATGGCCCCAAAATTCAATATGGAGACATCAAGATTTTGCCTTGCACATTGACTCATTCTGATGATGTGGGTAGCTGTGGTATTTGGGCCTGGCTTTGCCACCACCTAGGTAAACGTGCCAAACACAAACATTACTGAAAACTAGACACCCAGGGAGTCCAAGGTCATGTGACTTGCGTCGGGTACCATTTTTATTGATAGCTGTGCTGGAACAGTGGCTGGTATAAATTTTGTGGATCATCATAGATTTCTGAACTGCCCCTCACTGAAATGTGAGAAAAATGCCTGATTTTAGCCAAATGTTGATGTTTGCAGAGCATGCAGCATGAGAACAAGCCACACCACCCTTTGGACAGATGTATCAACCTTAGGAATTGTGATTTCCAAATTGTGATTTTTACTGTAGCACAATTTGGAAATCACAGCTCTTAATTGTGAGAAATTGGGTTGTTGGTTGATTGGGGTGTAAGCCCTGGTCAAACAGCAACCATAATCCTTGTCAGGGTGAGGAACAAGCCAACACCAAATTGACATGTGCTCAACCCTTTGGTAGCTTGGCACAGAGCAGTTAGGCTTAACTTAGAGGCAATGTGTAAAGTATTTGTGCAACACTTCAAACAGTAAAACACCACACAAAAGATCTCACACTAGGTTAGAAAAAGAGAGCAAGATGTAATAAATAAAAGACTAAAATGTCAAAAATCCAGTCAGTAGAACTGGAGTTATGAATTTTTAAAGAATAAAGTGTAAAATAGCACCTAAAAGCACAAAGCGCCAACCATGTGCATCTGGTTGCACTGGACCGGGTCAAAGTCAAAGGTTCAGGCAGACTGTGAAGGAGCGCCAGTCAGATACAGTCCCAGGTTAGTCTTGCTGAAGTTTTACCTTCTCAAGTTTTTGTGCCAAGACTCTCGTTTGCATTGGAGAGGGCCGCAAGGAGAGCATCGCAGGAGACTGTCTGCGTGATGCGAAGAGCAGGCCAGGCGTCCCGGACGGGCATGCTAGATATTCACATTGGCAGTCCCCTACGAATGGTCGATGCTGTGGTGTGAGGAGAAGGGCTGGCGGCGGTTCAAGCTGATATTCGATGTGAGCGGCGTGATATTGGTGCAAAGAGGCCCATTCAAGTTTGCAAAGAACCCAAAAGCTTGATTTAAGAGTCCATGAACCACACTAAGGGTCCAGGACCTGAGAGGCACCGCCTGGGGGTCAGGAACATGCTTCACTTAGGTCCAGGAGATGTTTGGGTAGCCTTTTATGTCCCAAAGGCTCAGACCAGGAGGCCAGCAGATTAGCCCTTCAAGTGACTCTGGGGTCCTGGGTTCAAGATGAAATTGCAGGTCTAGTTCTTCTTCCCCAGCCAAGAGGGCAGCAGGTGAGCACAGCAGGGCAGTAGCTCCTTCAGAGTAGCAGTCTAGCAGAGTGGCAGTCCCTTCAAAAGCACTGCAGTCCTTCTACCTGGCAGAGTATCCACAGGTCAGAACTGTACTGAAGAGTTGGTGTCTGAGGTCCTCCTTTTATACCCTGGTGCCTGGTTCTGGAAGGTGGTAGAAGCTTCTAGACAGTGGCTTTGAAGTGTATCGAATTTCTTGCTATCCTGCCATGACTCCAAACTGGCTGAAGTGACAATACAGGATTGTTAAGCCCTTTGTGTGATGGGCGAGTACAAGCTATTCAGTTGTAAGTGGGGCTGTGCTCAGTTCCACCCCCCAGCCTGTGAGGAGATGGCCTATTCAGGCACACCTAATCCCTCTATTGTATGACTGTCTGAGAGGAATTCACAAAGTCTAACTGTCAGCTACACCCAGTCATGTGAC
Source organism: Calotriton arnoldi (assembly GCA_963921515.1). Lineage (NCBI taxonomy): Eukaryota > Metazoa > Chordata > Amphibia > Caudata > Salamandridae > Calotriton > Calotriton arnoldi. Next base: position 1,223,637 of record CAWUFW010005112.1, read on the forward strand.
CCAAGACAGGCTACAGGCACAAAAGGGCTACGGACAGGAAAATGCCAGCTTTCTAAAAGTAGTATTTTCAAAATTGTAATAAAAAATTGGACTTTACCATTAAAGAGGGTTTATCATTACAATTTCATAGACACCAACTATGACATAGCCAACAGCTCCCAATTGGAAATTACAGCGTATTAAATGTAATAAGGAATCTCCAATTTTATCCCATGAGAGGAGTAGGCCTAATAGTAGTGAAAATGAATTTAGGAGTTTTTCACTACCAGGACATGTAAAACATAAAAGTACATGTGCAGCCTTTTAATTTCACAGCACCTTGCTCTATGGGCTACCTAGGGCCTACCTTGGGGGTGGCCTATATGTAATAAAAGGGGAGTTTAGGGCTTGGCAAAGGGGGTTTAAATGCCAAGTACACGTGACAGTTTAAAACTGCATTCAGGGTGCAATGGCAGGCCAGGGACATTTTTTACAGTGCTGCTTAAGTGAGTGGCACAGTAGGTGCTGTAGGCCCACTGGTAGCATTTCATTTACAGGCTCTGGGTAAATGGAATATCACTCTACAAGGGACTTATAAGTAAATTAAATGTGCCATTTAGGTACAAGCCAATTTAACCATGTTTTAGGGGAGTGAGCACAAGCACTTTAGCACTGGCTAGCAGAGATAAAGTGCACAGAGTCCTAAAGCCAACAAAAATTAGTTCTGCAAAAATGGAGGAGGTGAGGCAAAACATTTGGGGGAAGGCCACACTAAAGCTGACAGGTCTAATACTAATGTATGACAGTTTTATTTTTAAAATAGCAATTCCTAGTGGATTGCAAATCGACCTACCTCATGAATATTAATGAGGTAGGTCGCAATTGGTGATCCACTTCTTTTAGAATCACATTTGCAGAGTGGACATTTGCAGAATGGATCGATGAGTGAAAGGGAGGTTGGATGAATGGATGAAAGGGAGGATGGATGGATGAGTGAAAGGATAGATGGATGAGTGAAAGAATGGATGGATGAGTGAAAGGGAGGATGGATGGATGGATGGATTAAAGGGTGGATGGCTGGATGAGTGAAAATGGATAGATGAGTAAAAGGGAGGGCGAATAGATGGATAGATGAGTGAAAGCTTAGATGGATGAGTGAGTGAAAGGATGGATGAATAAGTGAAAGGGTAAATGGATGAGTGGATGGATGCATGGAAGGGTGACTGGATGGATGAAAGGATGGATGGCTGAGTAAAAGGGTGGATGGATGGATGAGTGAAAGGGAGGATGGATGGAAGGATGGAGTGAAAGGGTGGATGGGTGGATGGATTGATGGATTGGATGGATGAGTGGTTGAATGGATGAGTGCATGATGGATGAATAACAAAGGATGGATGGAGGGATGATTGAAAGGGTGGATGGAGAAATGAATGAGTGAAAGGGTGGATGGATGGATAGCTTTGATTTAATAGGTTTGGAGATGGATAAATAAGTTCGGATATGGATGGATAGACAAAATGGTGAAAGACTGAATGATGGATAAAAGAATGAATAGATGAGAGGATGTAAAGGTGAAATGTTGGTTATCAGCAGGTGGATTGAAGGATGAAAGGATGAATAGATAGATGCTTGGATGGAAGAGACCTCTTCTGGGGAGGGTTGTGATGACTTGCTTCGTTAGCTGGGTGCCATTAGAGCTTTGGTTCGAAGTGGGGGTATTTTAATTTTCTGGTTTCTCCTTTGCCAATACCCTTGTAAGGATGCTGTTGGAAAAGGTGCTCTTCCACTTTAATTGGTGATTGGAGGGCAGAGATATGCTCCCAAGCACCAATGAAACTGAAACCAATCAGAGCCTAATGGTGCCAACTGCTTTCGGTTTTCAGTGCACTGAGAGCGCTGCTCGTCAGCCGAGTCTGTATAATCATATGCACTACATGTTTTTCCTATGCATTACTATCTGCAAGTCAGGTCCATGTAACCACATAGAGCTTCAACACACAATTAAAACAAATATTTCTCTACTGCTATAGCACCAAGAAGCTACTATGTTATGCATTAGACACATTACAAATTACATAAAAATGAATAACTCATGAAAAGAGTGTTTAATATACTAACATTTATAGATAGCATTTTGCCCTACATAGTATTTGGTTGAAATAAAATAAACACAATTTCTGTATAACTTCTGTTTTAGTTTTTCATTTATCAACATGGGCTGCAATTTCTTTATATCAATCTACTAAGCCTGTTTAGTTTCTGATACTGATTAGGTCTAGATGGTCTGAAAAGAGAGCACCAATATATAGCTGGCCTGCATAGCTGCATAAATTATTAAGATGCTTCTGCATTATGCCAGGATTGTCATTATGTGTGTTTGCATGTATATATGTGTGTGTGTACGTATGTGGTATTTGTATAGCACAAAACTAGCTGAAAGACAGCAGAGTGTGCTACTGGGTCAGAGGCAAAGACATATTCACCAAATGATTGGAGGGGTAGCTAGGTTCTGAGAATGGAAATGTGCCCCAACTACATTGTTGCAGAGCTCTTGAAAGAGATGTCTGTTCAGCTGCCTCCTAAACTGTAAAAGGTTTGGGGTGGTTCCAAGGGGGGAGGTTTGTCGCATTGTATTTTGTTTCTTCTACTTTTTCATCTTAGGTCTGATGGTATCCTGACTACAAATGTGCTGAGAGACCTCAGAGGTGGTGAGCTTTCAGCCAGTAAATTAGGGTGCTGCGAGAACTTTGTAGATATTACAGCTGGTTTCCAAAATGTGGTGGGCCAGCAAGTGGAAACAGTGGAGTTCCAGCAGCTTCAGATAATGAGGTCAGATTTCTTCAGGCACCTGAGGAGGCATGTTTCAGCAGGTAGGACACATTTCAGCTGAGCAGGTGTGATCTCTGAAAGGCCTTATGGCAAGGCCTTGCTATTACCTAGATGCGAGAGCACCATGGTTTGAACATCAGTTCTGGAGTCACTTTTGTGAGGAACAGTTTCCCTGACGTTAGTAGAAAACTGCTGGTACCAGGCAAATTTTGGTTTTCCTGGTGATCTGTTCACTGATGGTGAAGCTGTTGCGCACGGTGAGCCTGGGTGACTTGGCACTGGAAGAAATGTGGGGTCAGAATCCCATCAATGTTCATGACACTGGACCAGGTTCCTTGTTTTGGAGAAGGACAAGAATTCCGTTTTCGAGCTGTGCAGTGACAATTTTGCCTGCTTTTGACTGAAATAAAAAGAATATTAAAGGCAAATAAAATGCTAAAGTGGCTTCTTGGGGGAAATTACCATAAATACTTATTGAACAGTAGAAATTTATTGCCCAAGAAAGAAGTTTTGCAAGAAAATTTTATTGTAAAGATTTTTTTAGAAGAAAGGGTTTTCCAAAGGTAAACTTGGGTGAATTTCGGAAATTCACGTCACCTGATTTTGAGGGCAAAGTTGAAACTTGACACGCAAAACAGTGTTTACATATTTTTTGCAACACTAAATAATCACTACAAAATCTTACAGCTGTAAAACAAATATTTGAAAAACGTACAGGGCAAGTTGGGCGATGGCAATATCACGACGACCTGTATAAGTCGCAGACTGCGATAGCTTCTGTTACACGCACAAACGCTTCCATACATCTTCAGAGTGTGTGATGAAGACAGAAAGGAGGTTAGTGCTACTATGCCAGACATGTAATTGTTATTGGCACACTTTTATGTCACTCCTAGTAAATCTTTAAGTACAGTGTAGCAAGTTCAATCATAATAGAATATAGATGGTAGTTTGGAAAGCGAGGAATTTCCAAATTCAGATTTATTTTACCTACGATATTCTAGATTTGAGATTAATCGGATGCTTTTGACTACACTCCAGGAAGGTAAGCTTCATTTTCTTAACGCCGTCACTGGCTTTTGATTACAATGGTAATGCAGCCCCCACCAGGGATTGTGACCTCAAACTTGGTGATTGGGCAGCTCAAGCCTCGGAAGACATAGATAACCACCACCTGTGTTGTTGAACCCTACGGAGTCCGCAGGAGCTTGGGATCAGTAGACTGGTCAGCAGTGTTGAGGTGCCTGCGAATGCAGGGAAGTGACTCCTTCACTTCAAGGGAGATTATCTTCAAGTGTCCTGGATGTTCCACAGGTCCAGCATGGATCCTGTATGGTGCACAGGCACAGACGAGGCAGCAGACTGAAAGGGAGATGAAGTCAGGCCCAAACAAAGTCCAGCGAAATCCAGAGTGCCCAGACGGTAGAAGTGCATTGGTTTCAGTTCTGAATCTTGTCCACAACGAATCTAGGGACCTACACCCAGGTAAGCCCTTAAGTACCCTAGGGAAAGGGTTGGGAAGATTCAGGGGACCCTCCCAGGGGAGGGTCTGGACAGGGGGGAGGTTACTCCCATGTCCTTTGTCCAGTTTCGCACCAGAGCGGGAGCCAACGGCTCTCAGGACTGGTTTGAACTGGACTATGCACAGGGACACCAAATGTGCTCCTCATGCAGACTTTCAGGCGCTGGCAAGCGCACCCACCCAGCCCTAATACACTAAATCCTGTCTGGCATCCACACCTCCCTGTGACTGGATGCCTATTGTTCTGCCTTCCCTTGCTCGAGCTTGGCTCAGCAGCAGGAGGGCAGAAATGTGTCTCTGGTCGGCAGCAACCATTTTGTGCTGTCCGGGACTAGAAGGCTGGTACCGGGAACACTGAGAGCCTAATGTAGGGCTCTTCCAGTGCTTGGAATCATACCTCCCACACCGTTTATGGCATGGGGGTATGATTCCAACATGTTTGATACCAAACATGATAGGATTCGTTGCAGCCATTTTCGAAATGGTCATTGCGCGATTACGCGATGCCCCTCTATATAGTATAAGGCTGCTTCACTGACAACCCGGGAGAATGGACTTTGTAGGCTGCAGGGGTGTCCTGCTCATGCAGGGGTGCCCTCTCACTTAGAACCAAGCACCCTGCCCTCTGGATTGTAAAGGCCTGCTATAGGGGTGACTTATAGGTTTTAGGTGCAGTGACCCTTAGATATAGTAAGCCTATATCTTTAGTAAGTGGTGCATGCACCAACTTACACAGGCTGCAATGGCAGGCCTGTAGTTCCATTTTGAATGGTCTCTCATGGTGGCATAATACATGCTGCAGCCCATGCGAGACCACTGGGGTACCTATGCCCTGGGCACATGGGTACCATATACTTGGGACTGACAAGTATCCAATCTGCGGTGTACCTAGGTACTGAACACAATAGTTTAAGGTGAAAGCAAATAGACTGGGGTCCTGATTAGCAGGATCCCAGTCAGACTAGTCAAAAACAGCATCACATCGGGGGGCGTGGCTTGGACACCGGAGGGAATGGTTGCCTAGCTCCGCAGCTCGGCACACCGTTAGGGATCATACTCTATACAAGCGCAAATGAGCGACTTGGACGACGCCAAACACGGGTTTCCCGCTGATGACACAACGGAGTCCTGACTGTGTCCAACCATAGCGGAATCGGAAGGGTGAAAGCAGCTTTTCAAGCCTTCTGCAGAGGGAAGCGTGCGCCCGTCGGAGCTCGCAAAATGGCGCCGAAGCTCGTCTGGAAAACAAAACGGAGCCTGAACAACGGATGCGATTTGCTCATGGGATGTCAACCAGCGCCGATGCCTATTATCAGCCAGCGCCTATAATCAGCCGGTAAGAGCCTCTGCGAGCGCTCTTCTAACACCGCCTGCTACTCGAGAGGGCCCACTACGTTCTGCCTGACCCTAAAATGGCCGCCAACGCTCAGCGATTTCTCGGCGATTTCTCATCCTAAAAATCCAATGCACCAGCCTCAGAGCACGATCCTTAGAGCGACCAGCTCCACATTATCCCTATGATGTCTGCCTAAGTCTGCCTAAGTCAAATCGTCCATCAGCTCTTACATTAGCTGATAAAATCAACAAGCCACAACTGCAGGTGTATGTGAGAGCTTCTGGGAGTGCCTGTGTGGGTGCCCTTGAGAGTGCCTGTGAGGGAGCATTTCTGGGAGCATTCCTGGGAACTTCCAGACACCTAACCCCCACCTTAGCCCCTGCCTCAAATTGCTAAGCCCAACAAAGCCAACAAAAGCCAGCAAAGCCTACACCAACACCTACACACGGTTGCTTTTGTCTGTCCACCTAATACCTACCTTGACGGCAGGGCAGAGCTGGGACAATTTACAAACACGATCCAGGGACCTACCACCTGTGCAACAGGCCAAGAGACTATAGTCCTTCTTACCTACCCACTGGGCAATCTCCAGCAAAAAGAAAGCCTCTAAAAGCGCAGTGGTTCCTCAAAGGGAGGCAGGCTCAACCAGGCTACACTAGTCCCAACCAGCCTTAACCAAACACGCGGGGCGCTCTATATGGACAGAATAAACCGGACTTAGACCAACGGCAGGATTGGTTTGATGTAGACAATACTGGCGGCGAACAACAAGGAAAAACAAAACAAAACAAGCAACAAGAGAAAGACGAAACTAGGTGAGATCTGCCAAGTGGAGCCTATACACGTCAAAATGGCGGAAGAAAAAAATAGGAACACTAAGAAGGTCAAACCAGATCCCACCACCTCGGACTCACCTATAAAGGCCAAACCGGACATTCACAGCACTATGGAAATGATACTAAAAAAATTAGCGGAGGTCCACGACCTAGCAAAATCTACAAAACAGAACACAGACGCCATGCAGTTGGAACTCACGGCAATTAGAGCTGACATGAATACAATGAATGTGCGGTTAGGAGATGCGGAAGAAAGAATAAGTGCCACAGAAGATATCACAACTCAGGCCTGTAAAGAATTGGTGCACCTCCATAAAATCACCGACTCTCTGAAAAAACAGAACGCAGAATTGGAAGACAGAAATAGAAGAGGGAACATACGAATTTTTGGCATCCCAGAAAAATCGGAGGAAGACGCGGGGTCCTGTGTGGCCTTCCTGGAATCATGGATCCCCATGATAACGGGGATAAAATTCAGTCCCGGCTTGGAGCTGGATAGAGCGCACAGAGTTCCTACTTTTACCAACCCGCACAGAATTGGCACCAGACCGATGATATGTAAACCACTCCGCTTCCAACACACAGAAGCCATCCTAACATACGCCAGGAAATCACACCAAGTGACTTGGGAGGGTAGGAAGATCACCTTCACGCAAGACTATTCTAAAGACACCGTCGACACACGTAAGGGGTTTCTCCAACTACGCGACAAACTGAGAGAGAGGAAGATCCTTTTCTCATTCATTGGTCCCTCGAGGTTTCGAATTATGGAAAATGGCAGAGCAATGATCTTCACAGATCCTCAGATACTGGCGTTACACCTTGAAGGGGCCCCGCCCCAAGAAATGGATCTTGCTACAGGACTCTCCAATAAGAGAAAGACTTGATATCCCTTTTACCCTAATTTAGATGTTCACATCTCAGTAGTATTTGATTGTACGAGACTCTACAACAAACGAATACTTGATATCCTTTTTCTACCCTAGCCGAGGTGTTGACCCCTCAGATATGTCAAGCATTAACCATGACAGCTACTGTAATGTACTGAACAAAGATGAAAATCTGAGTCTGATTCTGCCATATTTACCTTCATACTTAGTGTTAAGACCAAATTTGTGGGGTCTTGTTGAGGTTACATTGGGACCACTAGGTTCCAGCACAGTGTTGAAACCACGTTATATATGTTCTTTAAAACCTTTACAGTAATAACCATACTGGGAAGGGCTTTAGCAGACAAGATAATTTGCAGCTTCACTTAATCACTCAAGTATTCAATATCCAAATTCCCTATCGGTCTGCCGACAGTCGGTTCTGTCGTCGAAGCCCCTGCACTCGAATTGTTTGTTGAAGGGAGGGAGGGAGGGGAGGGAGGGGAGGGGGTAGTAGAGGGGATTTAGGAGGGAAGTAGAAATTGAAATGATTGTTCTTAGCTTGTTTATCTTTCTTTTATGCTTATCATTATGCTTATGCTCATATTTATACTTATTACTTCAATTATGTTCTTTTGCTACATTAGGCACACACCATGGCACACAAGAAACACACCAAGGCACAGATTTCCTTACAACTGGCACATTCTTAAGACCGAAGTCTGTAAATGTCGTCCGATACTATTACTCCCACATCATAGCTCTAGACAACACTATCGCGATCCATGAGCCCATATGATGCCTCAACACAGAACTTTTACAGAGGATCTTAACATCGTATCACTGAATGTTAAGGGCCTAAATCACCCGATGAAACGTAGGAAAATATTTGATTATTTAGCAAAAACTAAGGGAGACGTTATTCTTCTCCAAGAAACAAAACTGTCCAAAGAGGACGTAAGTTTCATCAAATACAATTGGATATCCCATTTGACCTCCTCACCGGCGACCCACAAAAGGAAAGGAGTCATCACCCTCATCGCCAAAAAATCAAACATTTCACTTGTCTCTCATACACATGATGACGAAGGTAGATTGCTAGTCACACACCTACAAAGGGGAGAGGACCTTATTCATGTGGTCAATATATATGGTCCAAATTCTGATGAATCCCAATTCTGGGAAACAGTCTCGAATACCATAGAAAGTCTACCCCAGGACGACCTTCTGGTGATAGGTGGGGACTTTAACATGCCACTAGACCCCCTCCTGGATAGACAATCAAAATGCAAATTTCACCCGTCTCGATCGCACGACATACTGCGTAGAATTTATACTAGATTCAACTTGAAAGACACCTGGCGCCTACAGCACCCTGATACAAGAGATTACACATTTTATTCAGCCCCTCACAACTCCTATTCTAGAATAGACTATATTTTAATATCCTCCACATTTACACACTATCTAGACCAAACAGATATAGCCCCGATTCTTATATCCGACCATTCATGTATACACACCACACTTGCAGGCACTCACCCCACATCGCCTCTGAAGAGATGGCGCTTTAACGAGGAAATATTGTCAGACCCTGAAAACAAAGCGAAAATCGACAATGCGATTAAAGAATATATAGAGATGAACGATCTCCCAGAGATCCCCACATCTACCTTCTGGGACGCTCTTAAAGCCACCATTAGGGGCGTTATCATTGGAATTAAGGCCCAAATAAATAAAAAATTAAATCTAGAACTTAAAAATCTGGAAAGGGAGATTAAGACTCTGGAAAAAAAGCACTCGGAGCGGGTGGAGGATCAGGCTACCCTTAACGCGCTAACCAAAAAGAAATACGAATATAACACGATTATAAGCAGAAGGGCTGGTGTCTGGATCAACAAATTCAAGGCGCTCCAACTCTGTGAGGGTAACAAAGCGGGGAAATTATTGGCCTCTTACCTCAAGCATAAACAGAGACAATTCACGATTTCCTCAATTAAAGATACCAAGAATATTATCCACACCAAACATAGCGAAATTCTGGATACCTTCCAAACGTTTTACAAGGACCTCTATAGTAACAATTTAATAATCAACTCAGATGCCTGCGAACAATACTTGCATTCATTAGACCTCCCAAAACTTTCAAGCACAGATAATTCAAAGTTGGGGGGACCTATCTCGGAGCTAGAGATATCATCGGCGATAAAAACACTTAAAAGTAACAAAGCTCCAGGGCCAGACGGCTTTTCTGCCTCTTTCTATAAAGAATTTGGCACTTCGCTCCAACCGACTCTAAATAGGCTTTTCAATTCTGTAGCCCACGAGGGCAGCATTACTAATTCAATGAGGGAAGCCAACATCATTGTCATACCCAAAGAAGGCAAAGATCCGCTTCTACCCAAAAACTATCGGCCAATTTCCTTAATAAATGTAGACTGTAAGATCTATGCCAAAATCCTAGCAAATAGATTAAATACATTTCTTCCCTCTCTGATCAGCAACTCACAGGTGGGGTTTCTCAAACATCGTATGTCTAATGACAATACTAGACTTCTATGTCACATCTTAGAAAAGGCCAAGAGCGCTCCTGCACCCCTAATTGCTATCACGCTAGATGCGGAAAAGGCGTTCGATAGAGTATCATGGCAGTTTCTGAGACAATGTATGCAAACTTTCAACCTAGGTGAACCATTCATTTCCATGGTAATGGCCTTATATACTAACCCGACAGCCAGGATAGCCATTAATGGCACCCTATCGGAATCATTCCATTTAGAACAAGGAACTAGACAGGGCTGCCCCCTCTCTCCGGCTCTCTTCCTCCTAGCATTAGAGCCGCTGATCCAAGACATTAAGCTCCATAAGGACATCACCGGGGTTCTCTTTGGCGACACGCGAGTAAAACTAGCCGCATACGCGGACGACATATTGATCGTCACGGAAAAACCGGAAGAGTCCATCATAGGCCTGATGAACACGATAGACACATACTCTAGACACTCTGGTTACAAACTCAATCGTGATAAATCTGAGGTCATACCCCTTAATGTCCATAGTAAGCGTGAAATGCTAGGCAACTCGGGCCTTACATGGCAACCGAACCACATCAAATATCTGGGGATCGAATTCTGCTCCACTATTCTAGAGACACTCCAACATAACGAGACCAAAACACTGGAGAAGATCAAAACATTATTGGTTGCTTGGTCACCCAGGTTCATAACTTGGTGGGGCAGAGTTGAAACCATAAAAATGATGGTCTCCCCCCTAGTAAACTATTTGATAACAATGCTGCCCCTTGTTTTATCTGAAGATTTCCATCACAAACTAAACAAACTTCTCTCGAACTTCCTATGGAAAGGAAAGAAGGCAAGAATTAGCATGAAGAAACTCAGGCTCCCTAAAAGGCTAGGTGGGGTTAATCTAGCTGATTTTAAGCGCTACCAGTCGGCTTTCCTCGCAAGACAGGGCTCTCATTGGCTGACAGCTCCAGTAGGATACACACCTGTATGGCTTGACATTGAGAAACATATCCTTGATGGTATCCCCCGGCAACCCTCCTAACCATGAATATGAATCGAATTACATGCTCAAGCTCCATCCTCAAAAACACTAAATCTTCCCTCTTGAAAATAGACAAACTACTAGACATCAGTGTTAAGAAATCTAATTTAGAATCCATTTGGTATAATCGCAAAATTTTATATAAAGGATGCACCTTGTACAATGCCACATGGATCAGTAAGGGCATATATTTTCCCCACCAACTCTACGCAGGCACACAACCCCTATCCTTTAAGGACCTGCAGTCCACATATCAACTTGAGCCAATTGAATTCTATTACTTCTTAAAAATAAAAGCTGCCCTAGCTAAGGCAAATCTTTCAGCCCTAACACCATCCCTCCCGCAGTATCTCTCGAAAATAAACGCGTTGGGCCACCAGGTCTCCCGAATCTACAAACTACTAAGCCCCCAGCACTCTACACTTAATGAGAAGGCCATAGCCTTTTGGGAATCGAACTCCAAAACCCCGATCTCAGACTCAGATTGGTCCTGGACATGGAACTCAGTATTTAAAAATAAAATCAGTCCGGTGCTATCCCACACAAAGTTCTGACTCCTACACAGGGCATACTGGACACCAGCCCGACTACATAAACACAAAATCCGTGAAGACGATATCTGTTGGAACTGCAATGGAGCAGTGGGAGACTTAGAACACCTACTGACTCTTTGCCCGTGTGTGACTACCTATTGGGATAAAGTCCTTAAATTCATATCTAAACTTTTCCCCCTCGATACAAGCAGGGACCTCCAGGCTCTACTATTTGCTCCTACTAGAGCAGACTCCTTGGGTGATAATGACAAGGCACTCCTTGACCTACTTCTCACAGCAGCTTTTAAGATAATACTTAACAACTGGAAGGATACTCGTAAATCATCTTTTAAACACTGGCTGAATTGGGTTACTAACCTGCGAGGAGCTGATAATATAGCGCTTCACAACTCCCCGTGGAAGTCCCCAAATAGAGGCATGTGGGAATCCCTTGATCTCTTCTTTGCATCATACAAACCACCATGAACTGTCTCTTACACTACCCTACGCTTCTACATAATACCAAACGGAGACCCTTCATGACCGACATCTTTACCATACCACTTAGAGGAGCACACATCAAGGATCTCTAACCTCTAATCGCCGTCCATATTTAGCGCGGGGTGATATATCTGTGCTGAGAAGTAGTCGAAAGTCTTGCAACCACTAGACATATGCCAAACGAAATAGCCTTCCCTGCTATCTGTTTCTGCCTTAAGATAAGTCCCTTGTGCCATGTATACTATCGTCACTCATGTCATTGTGCTGTCGCAGTGCTGATGGTTTACTCACTTACTCTGTCCCTATCTGTGATCTCTAAGATTCGAAATGTGCTGTATTTCCATTTGCAATCTGTATATTATTTATTTAATTATTATTTATCTAACTTTTATTTATTTGCTATATTATAAGTATTATATGTATTATATATTGTTTTGCTTCGAACAATCAATAAAAAATTTATTGAATTAAAAAAAAACAGCATCACATCAAGCAAAAAGTGGGGGTAACCATAAGAATCAGATCCTACTTTCCTACAATATTGTAATCATAATTAAGTCCTACGTCAAGGCACACGGGCAGCAGCTAAAAACACCATTATGAATTGAGTCAATGTCTCATGAATCACAAACATCTTTGATACTGGTGTTAGATGATCTAAAGGTGTGAACTATTTTTTCCACTACAAGGATAGGTATTTGTACTTGCACAGTACAGCTGATCACAATTAGCACCAGAATGTTGTGGTTAACCATTTCATTTTAGAGACACATGCACGTGCCGTAGTTCAAAGTAACAATCATGCTTCTGTACCTAGCACATGCAGAAGCATATTTTTTTCTAGCATGTTACATGATTTTCTTCAAATTTTAGCAATTTGATAGGACCTTTTAGAAGGAAGGCCTATAACTGCTACTTACTGTCCTCCAAAGGGCACTCGCTTCTTAAAACTTGACTCATTAACCTGAATACAGGCCAAAGGAGTAGCCAGAAAATTAATATACCCCCACACCTTGAACCCAAGATCTTATGGCACCAAGCAATCAAAGCAAGTCATCACAACTCTCCCCAGAAGAGGTCTCTTCCATCCAAGCATCTATTCATTCGTCCTTTCATCCTTCAGTCCACCTGCTGATAGGCACCATTTCACCTTGACATTTTTACATACATTCATTATTTCATCCATCATTCAGTCTTTCACCATTCGGTCCATCCAGCCATATCCAAACGGACTATCCATCCATCTTAAAACCTATTAAATTAAACCTATCCATATATCTGTGCATCCATCCACTCTTTCACTCATTCATCTCTCCATCCACCCATTCACTCATCCCTCCATCCATCCTTTGTCATTCATCCGCCATCTGATCATCCATTCATCCACTCATCCATCCATCAACTCTTTCACTTCATCCATCCTCTCTCTCACTCATCCATCCACCGTGTCACTCAGCCATCTATCCTCCCTTTCACTCATCCATCCTTTCACCTGTTAATCCATCCAACTACCCATTCACCCTTTTACTCACACACCCATCCATCCTTTCACCCACTCATTTTTTCACTCACCCACCTACCCTTTCACGTTATTTATGAGCCTTGGTCTGCTAAGTTGCAGACAGAAGAGGCCCATCAAGAACTCCTCCCACACCCGCTGTAGCTGCTAAAGCAGGGGGTGCACGACGCCCCTGATTTCTTTCGATGTTCAACTGTGATTGCCATTGCCCGAATGTATAGGTAATTGGCATTGTTTCCTGGAGCATAACACAGTGTACTTATCACCACTGCTGCTTACATAAGTAAACTGTCATCTGTAATAAAGAGCAGTTTGGCTGTACATAGAAAAAAATGACTACCAATAATTTTTAATTATTGCAAATATTGTAAAAATTGGTCTGCCCATATATTATACTGTGATCCTTCCTATGCGCCTTTGACGAACCCATCTCAATCCACCGGGTTGGGGAGAGTATGCAGCCTGACGCCTCGAAGCTGGGGAACCGGGTTCCAGTCTCGGCAAGGAACGCTCAACATTCTGTGATTCTGGGCAAATCACTCAATCTCCACGTACCTAACAAAATGAATGTGTCCGTCTGTAATGCAACTGGTGCTCATGTAAAGTGCTCTGATACCATCGGGTCAAGTTCACAGTATATAAAACTCCCTCCCTCCCCCCAAAAAAAGATCCTAATCAGTCAGCCGAAAAATGTTTATTTAGCGTTGCAACCCATAAAACCATAAAATAAAATAAAACATGCTTTAAAAAAACATAAATTGTAATATAACTAACATTCTAAAAGGTCCCATGGTGTTTCCACCACTGTAGGTTATCAACAGAATAGGACAGAATTGATAAAATATAGTTGGGTATTAGAAATGGGAAGTTGCCTTACACTCCAAGCAGCTAATAGATAGTGTGAAATGACAAGTACCGTATTTTTCCAATTTTCTGATGTGCATATTTCTACTAGACTCTTTATTCTACTTTCATTCCCACTCTTTATCAGTTGCCCATGCCATTTGTCCCTGCTGTAGCATATAGGGGACACAGAAGCAAAAATGGCTAGTTTCCTCGATCTGGTCAGTACAACTATAGCAATACCTGGATTTCTAGGGGAGAGCACAGCATTTATGTAGGAAGCTATTCAAGAGTGCCAAACCTAAACTTTATATACAAAATGTTTGCTAATGCAGTTTAACCTCATCTAAGTAGACCTCAAAATTAAGTATGCACTTCCTTACTACCAGTGCTTGGGTAAGGGTACTTCCACAGGCATTTCTACATAGGTTTTTTCTTTTACCACGGCTTGTATATTTTTACAATGACTCCCTTTCAAATAGGCATGAATCAGGGCTATACAACAGCACAGGGCTGCCTGTTTTGCCAGGCCCCGGATATATTTGAACCGAGCAAGTGACCTAACTCCTGTATCACCGAATACTTTACCCATGCATTCTCTGTAATTGCTCATCTCTGGTGTCCTTCAGACTCGTATTCACTGCAAAAAGTGATCCAGTTTTAGCCAGAGCTGAGATATCGACCTTACTTATATCTATCCAGTAGTAGGTTGGTGGGTGTGCTTGATGGCAGGCTCAGGAACTGTTTTCAAAACCCTTGTCACACGTGAGTAGTATTAAATAGTGTTATCATGATCATAGTCCGGTCAGCTATGGATACATCATGCACAAAATAACCACAAAGACACCAAAACTAACCAAAGACTGTTGCCAGCGAGAGCTCATGTAGGTGTTACCTCTACAGACCAACAACGAATGTATAGATAAAATCACCAGTTAAGCTGCGAATACTTCTTTATCTGTTCAGTACTACTCTGGAGTTTTGATGTAAAACATACGGAAAGTACACATCGGAACCATTTGTATAGTAATATTGTTACACATTTGTAAACTAAACAGATCCTAAAATTGTTATTGTTGAAACTATTAAGAAAGACATGTACCGGAATCTTATATATATTAATGCTGCTATACCCGGTGTACTCTAAACTGAACCTCATGGAACTGTGAAGCGCTCTGATACCCTTGGGTCACGTTCGCGCTATATAAAACTCTATAAATAAATAAATAAATAAATTGTATGCTCAAATTGCACCATTATGTCAGGCTGCATTTTGGTATAGTACTTTATATACTTCTTGAGCCGTGGCAACCATTCACCTGCAAAGATCTCTTGCAAAACATAAGATTGTGTGCCTCTGTTGGGCCAAAGGGTTCTTGATTCACGATTTTCTTTTTCTGTTTTAGGTCAGATGAAATTTTACGCCCCAGGTATTCAAAATCATGGACTCTCTCAAAAGGCAAGCCATCCAGCTTAAAGTTAATCTTAAATCCACTGTGAAACTTGAAAGGAGGAATTTAGTTGTTGAGGTTTTAGTGACTAAGCTTTGTGTCTGCAGAATTGTTTGAATTTGTTGAGGAGATTCTGTAGTCATTGAGAGTTTTTTGAGAGCAACAGGGCAAAAAGCAAAATGGAAATCCTAGAGCTACCCAATACTGGGGCTTCATAGATTTCATTGCTCACGAACTCTGCTACTTGATTGATCATAGAGAGAAAAGCCACTTCCTATCACTTTGGTTTTTGCCATGTTCACATCTATTACCTACACTTAGGGCCTGATTTTGACCCTGGCAGGTGGACCACCATTCATCAGGGTGGTGAAGGTAATTTCTCCGCTACTCCTGCCGGACTACCACCCACCAAATTTTGAGAGTACCTGGCCCTGCGATGATCTCTGTGCCTTCAGAGGAGCTGCCACAGTGGTGGTCATCTGTATGCTTTAAAGTTTGATGCACTACCAATGTCTTGTATGCGGCTGCACACCAGTGTCTCCCAGTGTGTGGGGGTCAATATATGTTTTCTCCTAGCGGTGGATGACAGGAATTAAGGACATCAGACCGTCCGCTCTAAATAGGGTGCTAAGTCTGATGTCCTTCTTCTGATCGCCCCTACTATTTTGGGCAGTCAGAGTAAGCTTTCCTACAGTGGGGTCAGCGGGGGTACCCCCATAGGAAAGATGATGGTCCATCCAACTCATAATTGAGTGAGCAGAAGGAGGGTTTATTGGATAGGGTACTCTGTCATGTTTGTGACAGAGTTCCCTGTCTGCCAAACTCTAAAACAGACCCTTAGTGTACACCCTCAGTTACTTTTGAGTAACACTGTGGGTGGTATCAACCCTCTTCATCATGTTATGCTACCCTAAACAATCTTGGCATTCCCATCCACGATTTCCACCCAATAATTAATTCTGGCAAGTAGACAGGAGGCATTACCCTGACAGAAAGTCTATCTCTGGTGTTTCGGCACCCCACTGTTTACAGCATATTGGAGCTATGTTTACTGCATACTCAATTTAATTGTCTGAATGTTGGATCCCTTAGTTAAACAGACTTTTTTTTTAATAAACATATTTTATTGATTTTATGAAGATCAATACAAGATTACTGTACGATAAAGGACATATGAATAATGGCATTTGTGAATATACGGAAGTGGCATTCCACTATCCAGTATCGAAGGAAGACATACTTTGAACAAAAACAACATCAACAACCGCATCGTACCAAGCAAGAGCCTGCGCGTATTTCCGTGCCCATGTCTCATGGTAAGATGTGCCCCTATAGCGGGTGTAAAATAGCCTTGAATGGGAACAGTTTTAGCTATGTGTACCCGCTTCGGGCAGTGAGACGGGATCCCCCGTAGTGTGTGTCTCAAACGGTATATGTCTGTATGCGGCGCACAGCTTGCAGATCTTGGTGTGTTTGTGGGGACAGCCCGGGCAGTAAACACTGGCCATTCGAGTTCCATGGCGTAGTCCAAGCCCCCCTTCCAAGTCGATAGGCAAGGGGGATTTTCGGCTTTCCAATGGTGTACAATGTCCCTTTTGGCTAGTGTCAAGCCCAGAAATAATAGGTGTCTTTTGTAGATATTGCCCCAATTTCATCTGTGCAGTGCAGAAGTGTGAGCTTGGGGGATCGTGGGATATCCCAATGTAATACGTCTGATAAACATTGTATAACCCCCCGCCAAAAACTGTCCAGAGTGGGGCAAGTCCAGACTGTGTGCAGGAAGGTGCCCTCATCTACGCCGCAGCAAAGAAACAGGGGAGAGGCGATCAACCCCGCCCGCCATAATCTATGTTGAGTGTAGTACACTCTGTGTAGGTATTTCAATTGTATGTTATGGAGACGGGTGGCAATAGCAGCACCTTGCGGTGATTGGAGCACTTCGGACCAATCGTCATCGTCAATGGGCCCTATATCTTTGTCCCATGAGGCCCGTAAGGATGCTAGGGTGGTAGGGCTGTGTGTAACTAGTGTTTGGTAAATTTGAGAAATTCTATGGTCCCCCATCAGGAGCTTGCCCTCTAGTGGACTGAACTCTGGCATGGTTGACAGGCCTCCAATGTATGGCTGTAAAGCATGGCGCAGCTGTAAGTATTTATAAAATTGAGAATGGGGCATAGAGAATGCCTCTTGGAGATCTCGAAAGGACTTCATGGTGGGACCCCGCATGACATCACCCATGGTTGAGATACCAATATTGTCCCAGCTGCTAAACCCCTGCAAGTCTCCGACCGGAGGAAGTAGGCGGTTCTGCCACAGTGGGGTCTCCTGAGTGAGGCGTCCCAACCAACCCATATGCCGCAATGCCTGCCGTCAGGACAGAATGACCACCGATGTGGCGGGGAAGTCCCCGCGGGGCAACCCTGTTGTGCAGGAGGGGGTATAAGGATGGTTCCTCGATGATCCAGCGCTCCAACTTATAGGCAGGTTCATCCCTGGGCCCATACCACCATTCGTTCAGAACCTGTAGCTGTGATGCCACATAGTAGGAGTGTATGTCGGCCGTGGCAATGCCCCTGCAGTATGTAGACTGCATACAGGTATGCAAGGTGACTCTAGCCATGGAGCCCCCCACAGGAATTGGCCCAGGGTGGCATTCAATTGTCGGAACCAGGACATCGGAATCGGAAATGGATGGGACTGGAGTTGGTACAGCAATTTCGTCCGGGAGACCATCTTGAATATGGCTGATCTTCCATAGAGTGAGAGAGGGAGCGAAGCCCAGTTCTTCATTTCTGCTTTAACTTTGGTAGCCACTTTATCCAAGTTTTCGGACCAGGAGAGTGTTTGTTGGTCTGATACGAAAAAGCCTAAATATGTGAAGCCCTGAGATATGTGTTGCAGGCCGTCCATCCAACTCCCACCCCCCAGTGAGCCCCGAAGTCACCAGATTTGGGATTTTGTGGGGTTCATATAGAGGCCAGATACCTCACCGAAGATACGCATAGCCTGAATTATCATGGGGCCAGTGCGATGAGGCTGGGTCAAGAAGAAAAGGATGTCATCTGCATATAGGGCTATGTGATCCGAAATGTCTCTGGTCCACTCAAACCCATTATAGAGAGCGTCGCATCGTATCCAAGCGGCCAGCGGCTCCACGGCCAGGGCAAATAGAAGGGGTGAAAGGGGGCAACCCTGGCGAGTGCCTCGATTTATTGGGAAATTACCTGATGTTGCGCCCGATATCCGCACGGCAGCCGTTAAATCAGTATATAGCAGGCTGATCAGGGTTATAAGACGGGGACCCATATTTAAGTGTTGCAGCAGGATAAACATATAGGTCCAACTTACAGAATCGAAGGCCTTGTCCATGTCAACAAGGAGCAGGGCGGCCGACTCGTCCAGTCGGTCGACAGCCACAATAGCATTGTGGAGTCTGCGGATGTTGTGTCGGCTCGACCGGTGTGGCATAAAGCCGGCCTGGTCGGGATTGATCAAATTTGCAAGGTGTGGGATCAATCGATTCGCCAGTATTTTGGCTAAGAGTTTGGCCTCAAAATTAAGCAGTGTTATAGGCCTGTTCGAAGAGCAGAGGTCTGGGGGTTGTCCCGGTTTGAGAAACACTACGATTTCAGCGTGCCTCCAGTCCAGTGGGAGGATCTTATCTTGGAGGGCTTCCTCCAGAGTCGCTAAGAAGTGTGGCCCCAGGATAGAAGCGAGTCCTTTGAAGAACTCGCTGGGGAACCCGTTGGGCCCCTGTGCCTTCCCTGGCGCGGTCTCCGCTGCCGCAGTGATGAGCTGCTCAAGCGTGATAGGTTCATCCAAGGAGTCCCGCACAGAATTGGAAAGCACCCGAGGTGGAATGGCCAGGAAGAAGTCCTCAATCTGGGATTCATAATTGACCTCTCGCTTAGTACACAATGCGCGGTAGAATTCGGCAAAGATCGAGGCCACAGAGGCAGGGTCTGCCTGCACCTCACCTGAGGCAATGCAACCACGGGGACCTCCCTTGGCTTTAGGGAATATTGACACAATCTGTGGAGTAATTTCCCGGACTTATCCCCCCATTGATATATACGGCTTTGAGAAGCCTGCCAAAGCCAATTTGGCTTCGTCAAGAAGGAGGCTTTGATATTTCCTCTGCTGCAAGACCAACCGCCTCCGGGCATCCCTCCCAACTGGTGCCAAGGCCTCACGCTCTGTTGCATAGATCGAGGCTTCGAGTCGTACGAGGGCTGCTCTCTTTTGGCATCTGACAGATGTACAATGGCTGATATTAAACCCCCGAATGGTGACCTTCATGGCCTCCCATAGGGTCGATGCGGAGGGTGCAGATTCAGTATTGAGCGTGAAATATTCTACCAATGTAGCGAGTAGATTTGTTTTATAGGTGGGATTGTGTCGCTGCCAAGGCGGCATACACCAATGAAATGCTGAGTGCCCGGGCCCGATGCGCAGCTCCATTTGGACCGGGGAATAATCCGATAAGCCTCTCGGAAGAATCTCTACCGCCTCAACCCTGGAGGCGTGGGCCCTGGAGATGAAGATGTAGTCAAGCCTGGAGAAGGACCCGTGTACCGCAGAGAGATATGTGAAACTGGTGTCTATGGGGTGAAAAATCCGCCAAGAGTTGGCCCAGCCCAGTGTCTGGATCAGAGGACCCAGCCGGGAGTCTCTGTATGTGGCATGTGCTGGGGCGGGGTGACGTCTATCTAGGGCAGGGTCTATTATGTCATTCCAGTCACCTCCCACCACCGATAGGACTACGGCAGTGAGCCCCAGGTGTCAATGATGCACTCTGAAAATGCCTGAGTAAGGGGTGGGGGAGCGTATACGCTACCTAACACTATGGCTCACCCCAGAGCATGCCGTGGAGGAACATGTATCGACCCTGTATGTCGGTCCAGGCACAGGTATGAGTGTATGGAATTCTGCGGTGGATGGCTATTGCAACTCCCCATGACCCTCTTGTAAACCCACAGTGATAGACATAAATAATCCTGTAGCAAGCAAGGAGAGGGGCGTGGGTGCCCAGTAAATGGGTCTCTTGCAGGAGCAAGACATCAGCCCCCAATCGCTTTGCACATTTAAGAATAGCCCCCCTCTTGATCTTATCTAAGAGGCCGCGCACATTCCAGGAGACTACCCTAAGTACACCAGGGGAAGCAGACACAGTCAAAGGTAGAGACATTGTGTAAAATATATGAAGTGGACACATATGAAACGCAGCATTCGCCAGTGTACAGCATTGAGTAGATGCGGAAAACAACAACAAAAAAACACAAATGAAAAAAGAACATTTACCTCACCCCCCTCCCTGCCCTCTGCCCTCCCAATACCTCAAAGAACACTGAAGTATCTGTCGCAGACTTCATTCTGATCCCACCCCAACAGGGGTGGGGGCCAGTAAAGTCCAACCTGTACCCCCCCAAGGGTCCCGTCTTCAGTGAGAGTCTGTGGGACCTGTAAGGAGTCTGTGTCCAATGTAGTAGCCTATGGTATATATAGTAATGCAACTTGTTGATGTTGAGTCATCCGCGATTTGTGTGAAGTTCTGCTAGTTCCACGACTGACGTCTCTCACGAGTCCGGCTGTTGAGTTCCGCATTGTTTGTCCCCGCGGGAGCGAGAGCACCAGGAGGATCCTGACCTGTGCCGCCGCTTGTCCTTAGAAATGACGTTCTTCTGCTGGCGTGGGTCTCCAGTTGACGAATCAGAATCTCGGGCCGGAGGTGTGTGCGGTTTGAGATGCAGGTGCTCGTCTGTCCATTGGAACACTTCCTCCGGGGTATTGAAGAACATTGTGCTATTCTTATAGGTGACTCGGAGCCGCGCCTGGAAGAGGAGCATGTAGGGTAATACAGGCCACGGAGGCACGCCTTGGTGGCCGTTAAGGACTGCCCTTGTTGTTGTACAATTTTGGTATAGTCCAGAAAAATCATGATATGATGGGACTTGTAGGTCAAGGTCTTCTGGGTCCGTGCTTGCCGTAGGATGACATCCCGGTCATGATAGTTGAGGATCCGCGCTATGACGGGACGGGGTCGGGCCCCGGGCAGTGGTCTGGCAGTGAGCGCTCAGTGTGCGTGCTCTAGCATGAAGCAGGAGGATAGGGACCCATCTAGAAGCCATGATTTGAGCCAGCGGTCTAAGAATGCGCACATGTTGGAATTTTCGCATCCCTCGGGGAACCCCACGAAACGCAGGTTGTTGCGTCAGGCTCTCCCCTCTGCATCCTCAACTCGAGTAGCCAGCCCATGCGTGAGGTTCTCCAGAGCACGGACTTTACCCTGCAGCGTTGTGATAGCGTCTTCGGCCCCTGATATCCTGTTTTCGGCCTGCGTCACTCGCTCAACCGCGTTGCGGAGATCCTGTCGCAGTAACATGACATCCTCGCCTACCGCACCGATTTTGGCATCCAAGGTGTCTCTTGCTTGTGTGATGGCAGCTAGGAGTGTGGCGTTATCTGGTGAGGTGGTAGATGCATCAGTGGGGGTGGTATGGCTGGTGGCGCCTGTGGCGAATTTGTCCAGGGTGCCCTGTTTCGAGGCCCGGCCAGAGGACTGGTTCATGGACATGATGGCTAGACCCGGCGCAGACGGGAAGAACAATAAGAAAATACCCGCGCGAGGCCTTGGGTGCCTGGGCCTGAGCCGCAGACCGAGAGAGAGCGCAGCGGGCACGGAACCCACCCACAAGCCGCACTGGGACCTAGCCCAGCCGCCTCCGCAGGTGGGACCGCAGCCCAACCACTAACGGGTGCTTCCCTGGTAGGAGTCAAAGTAGGTCAATGTGGCCCCGGTTCCTCAGCATGGGCACGTCCCAACCGCCACCAAGTGCAAGTGTGTCACAGTATGCCAGGTGATGGGCCGGGATCAGGACCGATTATGGGGTGCACGGCCCAGAAGAATCCAAGCAGGCCCAGAAGAATCCTAGTTAGGCTCCTGGGTGGGGCCCGCTGGGGATCATCCGCATCTAGGAGTAGCCCACGGGCGTGCGGTAGGTGCCCCGCTGCTGGCGACTGCAATTCATGCACTGGGCCCCTGCTGCTCCTCACCTTAATCTGTGGCTCCCCGCCGTATGGGGACAGCCGCCGGTGTGCCCACGATGTTTAACGCGGCGTGGGCGCAGATTATTGATGCGTCACCACACCCGCGTCCGCTGGGATCAATCAGGCCCCATTCTCGGCCACAAGTGCGGCGCCGGCGGCGTCCCGAAGGTATCCACGGGGACCGAGGCCGAGGCGTGCGTCCAACTGCAGGGGCTCCCACAGCAGCAATGGAGCAGGCAGCGATGTCCCACAACTCCGGACGCTGGCGCCCGCACAGCACCGAGCTCCGCCCCGCTATGGGGCCCGCTCGACGCTACCGGGACAATGCAGGCCGCACTCCCCGCTCAGGCAGCTCCAGCCGGATCTCTGTGGCACCGCGGCCCCCAGCGGCAGCGAAGGTCGCAAACTGCAGCCCGCGATGTCCGGAGCCTAAGGCGGCAGGTAGGGTGTCGCAAGATGCAGGATATCTGTCAGGATTATGGAGGATCAGTGGTAGGCTACAGGAGCCGGGCGAAGCAGCGTCCGCCATGTTGGACCGCTTGGCCACTCCCCAGACTTTTTAATGCCTTATTCATTACTTATGTTGCAGAGATTTCACTTTAGTTCCTTAAGTATTTAATTGACCTCCTGTAACAAAAACTGGTTTGTGTACACAATGGTAAACTTAAAAATAAATATACCAAATAGAAGTGCACTCATTTTACAAATGGCAAGATGTCCTTTTAAAATCCTGATAAATTAATCTATGTGAGCCATGCAGTGACTCACCGCTCCGCCTCGCTGATACTTGCATAGTCACCTTCCTCATGATACGTGATCCTGTGTGTGGTAAGTTCTCATTATAGGAACAGGCCTGCTGGTTGACTCTCTCTCTTTCACCGTAAAGCTCTGAAGTATGAAAAAACAAGACTTGTCACAAATTATTCAATATTTAAGGCTAGAACCTATGTTTTACACTGCCTTTAATATATCAGGTGCTACCTCTGAAAGGTTTATCATATGCATCAGTAAGTCATCATATAAAATACCTGCCTACTAGTTTGATCTTACTGGTTAGTAAGTTATTTCTGAGTGTGCATGCTAGAGGTTCTAACATACAGATGGACAATGCTGTGAAAAATTCCAGTGTGGTGACATCCGTTATCCATTTCCAATATCATCTGCCGATTTCTCATGAGGGCTGTTAGCTTAAAGTACCAGAAGTGGATCTGATTAATAATTGGAGGTGACAAAAACATTATTTATGGTACTTGAAACAGAAATTCCCATCTTTCTCAGTCAAAGGCTTTTTCTTAATTTTGGAAAGCCAACAGCATCTCTTTATTTCTTACATTTATGTATGTTTCCTGAAAGAATGAATGATGACTGGATAAGCGAATAAATGGATGCATGAACGAATGATCAAATAAATGTATAGATGAATGAACATAGCTTATAAAGCACAGCTGCTACCCTCAAATAGCGTGTCTTGACACTAGTGCCTTGAAAGTGCAGGGGTGGAGAAACAAACTCAAAAGTGTACAAGATCAAAAGAAAATCAGGGGAAGGAGTAGGAGAAAGCCATGTTTTTTGTTTCTTAGTGAAAAAAAAGAATGATTCTCATTCGAGGTCAGTGCTGGAATTCCAGTCTTTGGCCGTTAAGACCAAGAACTCAGATAGGTCTGGCATATATAGTGGATGCTAAACAAATTGGCAATGGCAAAACAGGGGGTCCACTGTGGTTGGTACTTGATAAAGGAGTGATAGATGAAGGCCGATTCTATATGGTTGTCTGCTCTTCGACAAGGATGGAGGCACTTGAAAAGAGAAGTCATGGCAACAGTTAGGCAATGAAGAAAACCTAAGAGTGAAGTGATGAGGATGTATCTGCTCAGTCCAAGAATGAGATTGTCTGCCACATTCCAAACTAGATGAAATGTGGAAATCAGGAAGTTTGGAAGACCTTGAGAAGTGCAGTAAATAAGACAGGAGAAGATGATTGCTGGATCACCATTCTATGGAAGTAAATGGGGAATAGTAGGAAATGTTTTTCTTTTTACTTTTCGTAGGTAAGAGCCAGTAGACCAAGCCTTGTTAAAGTGAAAACGTATTCCAGAAGTCCAAAAGGACTCCCAAAGTGTGATCTGCTGCTACTAGTTAGGATGCCTAGGTCAGTAGGCCACTCTTCATCTTTCTAGAGATTGGAGTGCCTGCCAATGTCAAGGACCTCTGTCTTGTCAGAGTTCTCCCTCAAGGTGCAGAAATGTATATTTTTATAGGACTTATGAGAAAATGTCGAAAGGTTTGCCTCATGGAAAGTGGTGTGGTGTGGATGTACCTGACTCTGGTTGTTGCGGGGATTCTGCTCATAAACAGAACTATGCACAAGAAAACAGGACCTCAGTAATAGGGATGTACCTCCTATCACCTTAGTACCCAAAATCCCAACTGACTAGCAATAGTGTCTCATTCGGTCTCCTACAAATATCAAGAAGCTACGAATGTTTAGACAACCCAGAACACGAGCACTCCCGACTCACCTCAGAGTCGCGGGAACAAGACACTTCTTTCGCTCTCACGTACTCGTCCACAATAAAATAATCAGTCACTAAATAAGTTCAAAATTTTTATATTTGACTATAGTGATCCATGAAACAGTATGCGAACCACAACTAGCAGCAAAATGCATAAGGCAAAAATCATTAGCATTGTTACAATACCATAGAATATAAAAGGAGTCGTCATTTTATAAAGACTGTGAAAAAGGCAAAATAACTGGGCCTAATCACCCTCCCCAAGGCAGTAAGAAGTTATTTTATATAACAGAAGATCTCTAGGCGTTATTAGCAGACCCCTACCTG
The DNA here is from genome assembly GCA_963921515.1 of Calotriton arnoldi. Taxonomy (NCBI): domain Eukaryota; kingdom Metazoa; phylum Chordata; class Amphibia; order Caudata; family Salamandridae; genus Calotriton; species Calotriton arnoldi. The sequence goes on from CAWUFW010005112.1 coordinate 1,249,309, forward strand.
AAAGCCTAAACCCAAGGGTTTACATCATAGGAACAGCAGTGTTCAGCTCCATGGAATGGCTTTCTTCGAGTGTGTTTCAAAAACAGGCAACAACGTTATATCAAAGCACGATTCTTCCGCTTTGCAGCTGTTGGTTACATGTTTTGTCTAGGTAATAGGGACTGACCAGAACAGAATAGCAAGAGACATTGTTGACCGACCTTTCACATTATGTTCAGACAGAATTGAAGGGAAGGTTAAGAACGTGAAAAACAATCTGCTATCATGTACAGGGCAGAGGCAAAGTGTCGCGAAAAAAAAATGCTTAGCAGAGGCGTGTCAAAAGCAGCAGCATAGGGCAAGCAAAGCTCATGCTAACTTAGCAATGTCGACAATGTAACTAAGGGCCACATAACCCCATATAACACCCTCCCCTTGTAAGTCAGTAGGTCATAGACAAAAGAGGAAAAACAGAGTTCAAAAGTCAGGCAGTGTTTAGAATATTGTTGAGAGACTTTCCAAAAAACCAAAATCGGAGAAAAGCGAAGGGATAGTCCAATAAAAAGCTAAGGTACCGTTGAGCTTGGGAAAGAAAAGGAGAGTCTATGTGTCCTAGACAGTGGAGTACGGAGGATCCAAGTAGTCAATCCATGAATGTTTGGGTGCAAAGGAATGCAATTCCTTCCAACAGTTCTTCATTGTCATCGGTAGAAAAAAGCGATGACATCCAAGTCGAGGAAGTCAAAGGAACAATCATGTTCCTCACAAGCAGGAGCATCCACAAATAGAAAAGGCAAACTTGCGTGATATTCAATGAAACTTTGTTGTAGGAAAGTCTGCGCAGCCACACAGACATCCCATTGATCCAAGACTCCAAGTAAAGCTGCACGTGCCATTTGACCATCCACAGAACAAGCCACGTCATGCGTCTCTAAGGGACCCATCAACCGGCAGAAATCAGGGATTGGACAACACGTGTTTGATAAGCAAAGCTCCATTGCCCAGGAGAAGTGACATCTGTTTGCAATGAAGCACTGGTTGCACGCAAGTAAAATAGGCAAAGCGGAACGTCAAGTCGTAACTTACGCCAAGCGTGGCTAAAGGCAAGCATCCAAAAGCCTCATATAGGCGATTACGATACAGTTGTAGCTGGGCTGGCCTGTGCAGAGCCACAAAGTGAGCATCCATTACGAAGCACAAGGAGAAGAAGCAGGACACCATCTGCCAGCGCTAATATCAAGGGGAACCCTCCGAAAAAGCTGGAAAATATAGAATGAATAAAAGCCGGTATCACTCCAAATATAGTTTGAAAGGAAGAGACCAGTCCAGATCCCACACACTTAAAAAAGTGTGCAAGGCCTGTCGTCTCAGATGCATTAAATATTTGGTGAATAAGTTCCCCGAAATGAATTGGGAGGTTAGTGCTAAGAAGGGACTGTATCTCACTTGAGGTCCGAGCCACCTGCAATCTGAATGTTTCACGGGCGGAAGTGAGGTCCACCTCCTGTTGGAATAAAAGGGCTTTGAGCCTGCTCAACTTGTTGAACTCTGTTTTCAAAGTCGGAATGGAAGGCCAAAGCGGAGAATCTAAACACCCTTGCAGGGGCGGGAAAAGCACATTGCTACAGCAAGTTACACGCTGGGAAACCGTTACCAAGTATGGGACTCCCGACCGCAACCCACAGCAGTCTTGATTGTTTAAAATGAGATAGCTGCCGTTAGTAAGCAATGTAAAGACAGGCGTGATGGATGGCACTGGGGTCTCCTTTCAAAAAGCAAGCTAGATTCGGGCGCTGACACGTTGCACTCGCCGTGCAGCTTTACGTGTTTGCACACAAGAGAGTGACCCACTGTACTGAATCGCATTCCTACCCTGATAAGGAAAACTTCCTTGTCCTCCCTCAAACACCGATAAGCAAAGGGCAGGACCCATAATTCATGCAGCAAAAGCACTGCCAAGCGGTTCAAAGCGGCCAACAGGAAAGTGTTGCATACATGACTTAAACTGAAAAAGTGAAAAGGGCAAAGTGATAACGCCATGAATCAACCAAACAGCAGAGTCCATTTCCGCTACGGAGAACGGCAAAGGCTCCAATTGTTCAATATGTAACAGCGTGTATACAGCATCTTTCATGGACATAAACTTCTGTTTATCAGTTAGGTTAAAAGGCAAAAATAAAGCGGTGGCATTTAAATAATCCCAAGGCACTTTACCCATTTTCAGTGTCTGCAATGTCCAAGCAAATTGCATGACCGACCTTAACTGATTCTGACCATGATATAACACAGAAACATCACTTTGCACAATATCTATTACAGAAGAAACAATATTGTCTAAGGTGTAAATGCGTGAAGAAAGCGTGTTAATGCTGTTGTCTACTACAGCAAGGACTTTTTCCAAGTTTGCCTGGTCAATTTGACGCAGACGGAAGGCGGCTTCCATCTGTGAAAGTTTCCAAATTTCATTATAAGAGGCATAAAGAAATCTCTTGGCCCTTGGATTACGTGGGCCTAGCAGAAAATCAGCCAAATCAATATCATTCGATAGGATGGAAAGGTGCTGTTTGACAGATGCAAGGTTAGAGTGTTCCAGCCACTGCTGGCACAATTTACCTACTGAGTATGTTGTCACAGAATGATGAGGTGGATAACGAGGGTCAGGCTTAGTCTGAAAGAAACCAGGTGTAACATTATAGAAACGCAACTGGCATGCATTAGCACACAACAACCATCCCAAAGGATCGATTTCAGAAACATTAAAGGAGGCATTCTGAAGTAGAGTCTGCAAAGCCTCCATGGTATAGTTATTACGTAAACGCCAATTATTATATTCAGCTAATGCTGTAATTGAGGGGGTATTTAAGTTTTTGACAATTGCAAGGCCATGACAGGAAGTTTGGTAAATTGTTTCATTTAAAAACAGCAATTGTGTCGGGATCAGGCAGGCACGATGTAATGCCTCAGTGCCCTGAACCTGCCATGGCTTTGTGCCCCAGATGGATTTTAAATCTATAGTCTGTTTCCAATGGTCATAACCATGTGCGGCCAAATGCATTCTAAATGAGTTGGCATAAATTAGTTTAGTGTGTAATAACAGGTACCTCGATGTAGGGGGTTTTTAAAGCCGAAAATAATATGATTCAGGATTAGTCAAATCATAGGTAGAAAAATAGGTGAACTTATCCCTAAGTGTTTTAGAACTCCCTTGTAAGGGAGTTGGACAATGTTCCCATTGGGTAAAATTAAAAACAGGTCTCATGGTGTTAGATTTGTGTAAAAAATGATGCCCATAATGTTGATAGCAAAAAAGATCACCATAATTGGCAGAATTCAAACACAAATCTTCAGCATCAAAGGCAGCATAATATTTTAAATCTGAAAACAATGAATGAACGGCCTGCACATCCCAATCATCTGAATGTATGTCCCGTGTCACTACATCTCCTAATGAGACGCAAAATACGTACGGAACTCTAAGGACCTCAGTCGGGCCATGGATTTTGTGAGCTACTTTGTCCCAAACGATGCCATCATGAACTGGAAACGCTGAAATATTCACAAAATTCTTGTCACGGTTCATGATATGGGACGATGTGTGAGGAGCTAAAGTTCCATCGACCATTTTTACTGCAGAGCGTTCAGGGAGATAATGGCCATTTATAAGTAAAAAGAACACTGTCACAAATCCAATTGACATGAAGAGAAATATCATGATAAGCACCAACCAAATGTAGGTCCATGGGGGAACGAAGTATGTCTTTTTGAACCAGGAGTAAAAGATACGCAACTTAGACTTAGGTGCATCAGGCAAACTGGATGATGAGGAAGACGAGGCAGAAGAAAGGTGTGCCGGTTCCCCATCACAGGCACTCACTGGACTCGGAAGCAAAGGTGAAAGCGTAGAATCCTCTATTCGTACATGTGGGCTAGATGGTATCTCACACACGGAATCAGTAGCCGGAAAAGGACACAGAAGATCCATCGCAGAAGATGATGGTCGCACAGGTTGAAGGTTAATTACAGTGTCCATCATATGAGCAGACATCCGTGCTGCAGCAGGTGACGACAAAGTTAACGGTGCTAAGGATATTGCGTTGCACGACACTGCAGGTGTCACACTATTCAGAATCGGCCACACGGTGTAACTTGACATTGTCCACTGAGATGAATCTGTTGTCTTTGCGACCTGGCAATGGTGGTAGAATGACAGTACGAGTACCCTTCAGTCCAAGCACAGAAACCGGAGCACGATAAGAGGGACCAAATTCTTTTTTGTTTTCAATCTTCTCCCGCACTAGATCTCCAACTCTAGGAAGCCAACCGGTAACAGGAATCAGTTGTGCATCAGCAGGCGAAGATGGTAAATGCTCAGTTGCCAGAGCATCACAGGACTTTTGTAGATCCTGTAACATAGCAGAATGATTATCTATGTCAAACTTAGAGGCAGCTGCCACAATGTCCAGACCATCAAGGTCAGGAACAAACATGTGAAAGCCAAAGAGCATTTCGTAAGGGGTCCGCCCACCCAGAGATCTTCTAGGTAGATTATTTAATGCATGTTGGACCCCATACAAGTGGGACAGCCAGTCCCTGCCAGTACCTAAGACTCTAGCTGTCAAAGATTGCTTTAAGTCACGGTTCATTCGCTCCACAACTGAATTGCCCTCAGGCCTGTATGGAGACGAAAACTGCACCTGTACCCCCAACGACTTCATCGCATCCTTGTAAGCCTTAGAGGCAAACGCTGGACCTTGGTCAGAATGGAAGGTACCACAGGCAAACATCCCGATAAAGACACGCAAATCCCTGATGACATTTCGAGCATCAGCACTACGTTGTGGCCATACCCAGAGGAATCGAGTGCATGAATCAACCGCAACTAAGATATACTTGTATGCAGTATCAGAAGAAAGTGGACCGCAGTGATCAAGATAGACACAGCCAAAAGGTCTATTAGAAATATATAGCTGTGTTTGTGGCAGGCGTGGGACTGTAGAAGGCTTGATTTGTTGACAAACATCACAGCAAAGAACATAGTTACGAGTCTGTTTATATAAACCACGCCACCAGTAACGTTGCTGAAGAATAGTGACTGTTGCCGACACACCAGCATGTGCCGAAGCAATGCCTTCATGTGCGGCCTTGATCAAAGCTTGTCTGCGGTCAGAGTTGGGAATCAGCCGATCCCCAACCGAAGGAATGGTAACATAAGGAACCTGTTCGGGAGTTACATGATAAGAGTATTTAGAAGGGAAACCCGCAGGATAACTACCTCCCTCCCTAGTTGCAGCAACCGCTGCCAGAATTTCATTATCAACCTTAGTCATAGATCTTGTAACTGCTGCTACGGAACACGTGGCTACTGCAGACTTGGCCGCTTCATCAGCCAGAGAATTACCAAGAGCGTGTGTTCCGATACGCTGGTGGCCAAGAGTGTGAATAACATGTGTGAGAGGCAGACGTTGTTTAAGATCTGCCACTCGAACCCAAAGCGTTTTATGCTTAATTGCGCTGCCCTTAGAATCGCGGTAATCATTTTGAGACCAAAAGTATAAGTTGTCATTGAACGACTGGACACAATAGTAAGAATCACACACAATAAGAGTATTCACTAGAGGATTAGCAAACTCTAGAGTTAGAACAAGAGCACGCAGCTCGGCCAATTGCGCTGTGCAGTCTCCTAGTGCCTGTGTGTGCACAATGGATGACTTAAACTCTCCATCTGCAATGGAGCCAGCCACAATAGCACAAGCCGCTGAATAAGCATGTTTGGAACCCGTGGCCGGTTGCGCCGAGCCATCGGTATAAATGATGCATTTGTATTCACACAGAGGAAGAAGGGACAAAGGAGGAGGATGAACAAATTCATACTGCAAAAACTCCTGAGTCTGAAGAGATGGATCAAAGACAAATGTGACATCCGAAGACGTCAAAGAAGTAGCCCACTGAATCCAAAGTGGGTGCAATGCCTTAGAGCTAGGCACACTAGCTTTAGTCACCGATTCCAAAGCAGGGAAGGGAGTGACCATAAGAATGCGTTTACCCTGCGCCAGTGAGCGTTCCTTTAGAATCACCATCTGCACTGCCGTTAAGAATTTTTCTACAGAGGAAAAACGCATTTCAGCCGCAGTGTACAAGTGTGACTTGTATGCAATAGGTATTGTGTCTCTTTCATTGAATGTTAAATACGTGAAACCCACTGCCCCAGAAACGATACGTATTACCAGGTTGGTGGTGTTATCACGAGTCATTAAGAAGTTAGTCGCAAGCAAATCTGCCTGCAAAGACTGCAGGACGGAAGTATGTTCCGGAAGCCAGCTGGCAGAAGAGAACTTAGGTTGTATCAACGCATAAAGCGGTTTGATACGCTGGGCATAATCGGGGATGTAAGTCCTCCCGAAGTTTAAAAAACCCAGCAGGGATTGTAACTTTTTCAAAGAAGAAGGTGGTTGCAAATGTGCACACTTCTCTAGGAAATGAGGTGCTAGACCCTTTCTCTCATTATTGAGCTCGTAGCCCAAAAAGAGCACTGCCAGATGGGCAATGTGTGACTTTGCAAAATTAAACTTATAACCCAAGTCGGCAAAAGAAAAAATTATGTGGTCGACTCGGTCAAGATGCGGGGCCAGGTCGTCGTCAGTCAAATAGATGTCATCAATGTACGACAATGCCTCAGGGTCAATGTCATGCAACAAAGAAACAATGCGTGCCGCAAATGCCCCGTGGCTGTTCTTGTACCCCATAGGCAACCATGTAAATTGTTTCTGATTTCCGACGGCACTGAATGCTGTCAGGTCACCACTCGCACGGTCGAGATTGTGACTGTAGAAACCATTGGAAATGTCAAGTGTCGTTTTGTATTTTTTACGAACAATATTATTCACAAGCGCTGAACTGTGTGTGTTTTGTACCGCAAAGGTGCGGCAATGGCTGTTCAAATTTCTATAATCCAATACAATCCGAAAAGAAGCCTCAGGTTTAGGGACAGTAAAGAGAGGATTATTCAGAGGTGATACACATGACTCAATGACCCCCTGATACTCCAATTGTCTTAGAATGTCACAAACGGAAGCCTTCGCTTCACGTTTGATGGGATATTGAGGTTGAGGTTGTGGCATAGAGCGCAATGTTATTTCATGAGCTGGAGAATCAACGTCCCAACCCACCTGATTGCGATACATCGCTGGGGCTAAGGCCAAAGCCCATTCCTCCGCAAGAGCCTGCGCTTGTTCCTCAGGGACACTACATGAAAAACTCGGAAGTATCACATCTTCCCCTCTAGAAGAGGCTAACACAAAGGGTGGAGGCCAATCTTTCTCCGCCAATAAAATGTCATAAGTAGCGGTCAGATTCTCCCAGAACACAACCTTAATGGGACGCAGTATATCACCTTCAATTAGGAAAAGGACTTCGTGTAGTCTATCCGGGGGGGGGGCAACCCGGGTATCTGCAGTCTCAATGGTTACAAATGTGTCAGTTGCTGTCACATCCAGACGGGGACGTAGAGCCTCCCTGACTATGGTAACCTCCGCCGCGCTGTCGAGCAGAGTCACTGCCCAAGTCTGATCCAGGAGTCGCGTCCTCACCGTCTGTGGCATATCTTGCTGTTAAAGCGGCAACCTTTTTCTTTTGAAAAGGAGGACGGGTTCGTGCGGAATCACCCTGCTTGTCCTTGACGTCAAACTGCCGAGGCTGTTCACGAAGGTGTGACGCAGGTTGACCTCTCCCCCGATCCTGGTGATCCCCTCCACCGGCTTGTGAGCCTGATGTTCCCTGTAAAGAACGAGGAGAACGCTGATCAGGAACCTGAAATCGTTCAGGAGACTTAATTTTAGCGCGATCGCGCAAGTCATAAGTACGTTCAGAAGCTATCAGGGGTCGGTGAACTGGCACGCGAACCCTGCTTCTGTTGTTGGGAACCCTGTTTCTTATTTCTCTGCCAATTCTTTTTAGGAAAGAAACGGCGCCCATCCTTATCAGGTTGGGCTTGTCGGTTGTTCTTGAGACTGCGTTTGTGTTTGAATCGACAGGCTTATTTCCCAGACTATTGCGGCCTATGGTTTTGTAAGCCTTCGCAATAATCTTTGGTAATTCTCGTGGTTTGTCAGCCTCCGCGACCGGCTCTAAGCGTTTTGCTACTTGAAAGCTAACGGCATCGCCCTTGACATTCGCAAGGATCATATCAGCAACCACGTCGAACACTCCCACCAGTCTCATCCCCAGCTCAACAGCCGCTTCTGCCCCGTGTTCATCCTGAACGCGCTTAATCACAGAGGGGAGTACGGTCATGGAGGGGGTGCTGAAACACATAGAATATACCGCTGCAAACACCCTGCCCCAGGTGTTACAATCAGCCAATTCGGGAATTAAGTCTTTAGGCAAACTAATAGTTAAGATCCTGTGTTTATCCACAGGAGTGGTATTAGGAAAGACAGCTTCTATCTGTCCAAATTTCTCGGCAAGCCAATAAGGCAATTCATCCTTATTCTGTGGGCGCTTGCCCATGACAGAATTAACAATAACGGGACTGATGGTTACGACACCAGGACCCGCAGGTTGTACCACAGCGCCAGGTGGTCCCACCTGGACGGTACGTGTCACGTACTGTATGACAGCTCTATATACGCGCAGCAACAATGTATGTGAGACGCGGAGCTCTGCCAAAGTCGCAGTTGTAAAAGCACGTGGGTGTGGGGTAAACCCAGCCAAAATGGGACATGTGGCCCCATCAATAGATAAAGGGCCCAAACAGACAGCCGTTAATGGGTGAGGAAGGGCGCCATTAAACCAAATACGGTGTTGCCAAGCTGTAAGCGGAATCTCAAGAGCTCTATAAGGCTGATACTGCTGAGGAACGGCGGTGGCAGCATATGTGTGAAACAAATCATCAGTGCCATCCACCGCCGGAAAGGTGACCCAAGAGTAAAAACTTCAAACTGGTGAGCCGGATCGGCTTCCACCACAAAAATAAGTGCGGCCCCTAGCATCAGGAACTGCATAATGAGTCAAGTGCGCCTCAGCGTGGCTCTGCTATGAGCCGGAATATCAACTGCAGCCATTATAGAGTAGACAGTAGAACAACTTAAAATTGCGGCAGCGCAAACACGAGTTATATGAAAAGAAATACCTTTTAAATACTTCAAGCTTGAATAAACCTATAAAAGTGTCAATATAGGAGGTTACTCCGTCACAGCTGTCTCCGGAAACAGAAGTGAGGGTATTGTGGACCAGCACAAGCACTACTCAAGCGTCTCGCAGATAAGAACCAGACCAAGCGTTGGCGGCGCCATGTTGCGGGGATTCTGCTCATACACAGAACTATGCACAAGAAAACAGGACCTCAGTAAATAGGGGTGTACCTCCTATCACCTTAGTACCCAAAATCCCAACCGACTAGCAATAGTGTCTCATTCGGTCTCCTACAAATATCAAGAAGCTACGAATGTTTAGACAACCCAGAACACGAGCACTCCCGACTCACCTCAGAGTTGCGGGAACAAGACACTCTTTCGCTCTCACGTACTTGTCCACAATAAAATAATCAGAGTCACTAAATAAGTTCAAAATGTTTATTTTGACTATAGTGATCCATGAAACAGTATGCGAACCACAACTAGCAGCAAAATGCATAAGGCAATAATCATTAGCATTGTTACAATACCATAGAATATAAAAGGAGTCATCATTTTATAAAGACTGTGAAAAAGGCAAAATAACTGGGCCTAATCACCCTCCCCAAGGCAGTAAGAAGTTATTTTATATAACAGAAGATCTCTAGGCGTTATTAGCAGACCCCTACCTGAAAGCCTAAACCCAAAGGTTTACATCATAGGAACAGCAGTGTTCAGCTCCATGGAACGGCTTTCTTCGAGTGTGTTTCAAAAACATGCAACAACGTTATATCAAAACACAATTCTTCCGCATTGCAGCTGTTGGTTACATGTTTTGTCTAGGTAATAGGGACTGACCAGAACAGAATAACAAGACACATTGTTGACCAACCTTGCACATTATGTTCAGACAGAATTGAAGGGAAGGTTAAGAACATGAAAAACAATTTGCTATCATGTACAGGGCAGAGGCAAAGTGTCGCGGAAAAAAAAATGCTTAGCAGAGGCGTGTGCAAAAGCAGCAGCATAGGGCAAGCAAAGCTCATGCTAACTTGGCAATGTCGACAATGTAACTAAGGGCCACATAACCCCATATAACATGGTGCTGGAGGTGAAGATGGGGTTGAGCATGTGTCCTGCAATGTGGGAAGGGTCGGTGATGAGCTGTGTGAGGCCGATGTTGCTCATGCATTTCAGGATGTCAGTGGAGTTGGCGTCGCTGGAGTCATCGGGGTGGAAGTTGAGGTCACCTAGAAAGATGTAGTGCTCTGAGTCAATTGCGAGCGGGGCGATGAGTTCTGGGATGGTGTTGCCACACCATCCCATACCTCTGATGGTGATTTTTCCGTCTGTGTGGAGTTGGAAGTTGAGGTGTTCCATTACATTTTTCAACTTGGAAAAAAATATACATTCATTTATTTATTTTTAAATTGTATTTAAAAAAAAATCTTTCTTAACAAATGTAATTTAACAACAATGCAAATAATTTCACAGTATTAAATTATTTTTTTATATATTTATATTTTTCATATGTACCATTATTTGAAAAATATTTTTTAATTATAGTATGAAAATTATATAAATATGTATTAATTAAGATGTATAAATGTATATTTTGTTGACTATGCATAAGTTAACGGTTTAGTTGTGTAAACTGTTTTGGAATATATTCAGAATTTTAATATTATTCAATATTTAATTTTTTGTTGTTAAATATTTTTACACATATATTAATTATTAATAGTTATAAAACAATCTATTATTTTAAAATGTTTAATTATGAATATTTGTAGTTTGAGTGAGTGTGTTTTTGAAGTATTTATTGATATCTTTTATAGTAGAAAACGTCTGTGTGAGTATGGGGTATTGATTGTGTACATGAAATTTTAGTATGCAGTGTCTTGCATATAATGTTTAAGAATGTTTTGAAAATAGTAAATGTCATCCCTTTAGTGTCCAACAACTTAACCAAATTGATTTAGATTGGAGCGGGAATAGAAAATATCACCCTTTAGTGTCCAACACCTTCCCCAAATTGGTAAAGATTGGAGTGGAGATAGTAAATGTCACCCCTTTAGTGTCCAGCACCTCCCCCAAACTGTTATAGGTTAGAGTGATTGGAGTGTGAATAGTAAATGTTATCCCTTCTGTGTCCAACAACTTCCCCAAATTGGTTTGGATTTGAGTGGGAATAGTAAATGGGACCCCTTTAGTGTCCAACACTTTCTACAAATTTGTTTAGATAGGAGTGGGAATAGTAAATGCCACCCCTTTAGTGTCCAACACCTTCCTCAAATTTGTATAGATCAGGGTGGGAATAGTAGATGACGCCCCTTTAGTGTCCAACACCTTCCCCAAATTGGAATAGATCAGAGTGGGGATAGTAAATGTCACCCCTCTAGTGTCCAACACGTTTCCCAAATTGGTATAGATTGGAGTGGGATTAGAAAATGTCAACCATTTAATGTCCAACACATTCTTCAAATTGGTATACATTGGAGTGAGAATAGTGAATGTCACCCCCTTAGTGTCCAACACCTTCTCCAAATTGGTATAGATTGGGGTGGAAATAGTAAATAGCACCCCTTTAATGTTCAACAACTTCCACAAATTGGTTTAAATTTGAGTGGGCGTAGGAAATGTTACTCCTTTAGTGTTCAGCGCTTTCTTAAAAATGGTTTATTGTGGATGTGATTATTTAATTTTACGATGTTAGCGTTACATTTTTTTGTTAAATTGTATTTGTATGTAGTAGAAATAGGTTATGTTATTTCCTTAGTTTTGTTGGTGTTTAGAAATATAATAAAAAAGTAATCAGTTGTATGTTTGTAATAAATAATATTATTACTTACATATTTTTATAGAACAAAGATGTAACACTTTGTTAACATTTAACTTATGTTTTCAAAGTTTACTTAATGTATACTTTTTACATTTTTCAACATATATATTTGAATTATGATGATTAGGTGTAATGTATCTGTATTTTTGGAACTGCATTGTGTTTTGTGGGTGAGTTTTCTTATTTACTTTACAGGTTTTTGTATACAAACGTGTTCTATGGGCATTGGGAGTTACCATTTTTTTTAATGAAGTAATTTTAGGACACGCTGAGTCTCCTAGATGGAAGACAGACAGAAGTGCAACAATACGTTACACACTTTCTGATTATGCTACCTGACATTTCCCATAAAAAGGTAGGACTGATCAAACTTATCAACAAGCCGGGCCCACTCCGGTGGCAGTTGTGATATCAGGTGGGGTATGGTGCTGTTCTGAAGTGCGAACGAATTGTAGGTTGAGCCGGGCAATCGGGTACAGATGCTTGAGATTTACAAATCCTGTAAACAGACAACTTGCACGTTGATAGAATGGAAGTGCTTCTGGTTACGGTACACTTGTTCCCTGGCTTACGGTGGTACTAAATCAATATGGGTGCCCTCAATGACTCCAACCACATGCGGGAGGTGACCAAATCCACAGAAATCCCCCTTCATATGGGCTAAATTCTCACGTCTGGGGAACTGTATGTAGCTGTCAATGCGTTTCATCATTGCAAAAAGCACGTCTTTGAGTACACTACTAAACATTGGTTGTGACATACCACCAGATATAAACCACACACAGAAAAGGGGGTGGAGGGGATCTCCTACTTCGACTTCCTTTACAATAGACTAGTCACTGTAGGAAGGTAGGATCTGATTCTTATGGTTACCCCCACTTTTTGCTTGATGTTGCACTGTTTTTGACTTGTCTGACTGGGATCCTGCTAAACAGGACCCCAGTCTATCTGCTTTCTCCTCTAAATTGTCACACTTGTACTTTGGTACACTCCATATTGGATACTGGGGTACCCTTATAAGTCCCTAGTATATGGTACCCATGTACCCAGGGCATAGGACCCCCGGAGGCCTCCCATGGGCTGAAGCATGTAATATGCCACCCATGAGAGGCCATGCAAAATGGAACTCCAGGTCTGCTATAGCAGCCTGTGTAAGATGGTGCTTGCACCACTTACTTTAGATATAGGTTCACTATATCTCTAGGTCACTACACTTAAAATTTATAAGTCACCCCTATAGCAGGCCTTATCAATCCTGAAGGCAGGGTGCTGGGTTTTTAGTGAGAGGGTGCCCCTGCATGAGCAGAGCCTCTCTGCAGCCTTCGGAGACCATTCTCCCGGGTTGTCTGTGACTCAGCCGGACATATAGGTAGAGGTGCATTATAACCTTGCGGTAAATGCTATCTCGAAAACGGCTGCATGGAAACATATCGTGTTTGGTATCAAACACCTTGGAATCATACCTCCACACCGGTAACCAGTGTGGGAGGTATGATTCCACCCTTCTGAAGCAAGCTTCGTGGGGTCACTGGTCTATCCGGTGTCAGCCTTCTCGACCCGGTCAGCACAAAATGGAAGCTGCCGACCAGAGACACACTTTTGCCCTCCTGCTGCTGAGCCAAGCTCGAGCAGGGGAAGGCAGCACAATAGGCATCCTGTCACAGGGAGGTTTAACCACCTCCCAGACAGGATTTAGTGTATTGGGGCTGGGTGGGTGCACTCTGAGAGTGCCTGAAAGTCTGCACCCGGGGCACATTTGGTGTCCCTGTGCATAGTCTAGCTCAAAATAGTTCTGGGAGCCATTGGCTCCTGCTCTGGCACAAAACTGGACAAAGGACATGGGTGTAACCACCCCTCTGTCCTGACCCTCCCCTAGGAGGGTCCCCCAAATCTCTCCAACCCTCTCCCGTGGGTACATAAGGGCTTACCTGGCTGTAAGACTTTAGATTTTACGTGGACAAGATTCTACAAGAAGAAACCACTGACCTTCGACCGTCTGGACACTCTGGACTTCGCTGGACTTCGACTGGGCCCGACTTCGTCTCCCTCTCCGTCCAAATCTTTGTCTGTGCCCTTGCTCCATACAGGTTAAGAGTAGGACCTGTGGTGCACTAAGGACAACTGAAGAATCTCCCTTGGAGTGAAGGAGTCACTCCCCTGCCCTAGCAGGCACCATAATGCAACTGACCGGTCTGCTGCTCCTGAGCTCCTGAGGACTCCGAAGATTTCAGCAACACAGGAGGTGGGTTTTCGAGGGTCCCTGAGGTCGATCTGCCCTCTCAGCAAGTTTGAGGCCAGTATCCCTCGTGGGGACTGCATAACCCGAACCCCTGTGCACCGCATCCATTTGCAATTGCATATGCTTGTTGACAATCCCCGAGCTTGTGCATTTGGACTCCGTGTAGTACTGATCCTGCGCGGTATTTGCACCAAAGAACTCTGGCCTCCTCACACCGAGTGACCCTTGGGCTGGTACTTTGCAATCTTGCCCAAGGTCCCCTCGCAACTCATGCTCCTTCGGCCTGTGGGTCTCTCTGAGGGTCATCTTGATTTCTGTTGGGCTTTCCTAGTTGCTCCAGATGTGTCCTGACTCCCCATCACTTGGTGAGTCCCCTGGACCTTGCTGGTCCACACCGTAACCTGTTTGACCTTCCTTCGTGGATTGCTTTTTCCAAGGCTTGTTGGTGCTCCAGCCGGACACGACCCCTCAGCACTTGACAAACTTCGTGGGACAGCTCACCTCCAGCTCCTGGTTGTCCTCGACATCTCCTGGTCCTCGTGGCTGCAGAGTCAAGCATCCCTTATTCGCACCTGAAGTAACCGACATCGGTGGGCATTCGTCTACCGAGCCCCTCGTCACTCTGAAGTGACCCAGACTCTGTCCCCTATGCTTTCAGGTTCCTTCCTTCCCGAATCCAGGCTTGGATTCCACTAGACCCTTTTCACCTTCACGGCAGCAGTACTTCTTCACAGCCCTCCATTGAGAACAACAGCAGTTTCCGACGCCACTCCAGACCTATGCACCTGGCTCCTCTGGGATAGGTAACTCGGGTACTATGGTATCCACGGGTGGGGTGGCTCTTCAAACTCTTAAGTTCCAAAGGGTTCGCTCAAAGTCCTCCTAGAAGGGTCCTTAAACTTTAAAAGTGTAACCGCGACTTCCCCATAGAATTGTACGGAGCCCGCTGTTGTGTTCACACACTGCACCCGTCCTCCGTGGGGTCCCTATCTACTCACCTTTGGTGGTTCCTTGGGGTCCCAGCGATTCTACGTGCTCCAGACCTTGTCTTGATCTCAGTCATGACTGTTATACCACTATTTTAGTATATGGTTTGGTCTCCCCCTGGAGCCCACTGTGTATTGTGCTACTTACAACTGTTCTATTGATCTTGTATTGTGTGCTTTGTGTTCTATCCTCGTGTAGAGGATAGTAGAGAGTGTTATATTAATAAATACATATTTTTATATAACTACTGTGTGTTTCTCCTTTCATTTAGTCAATATAGGAGGTGATATTCTGGTTCAACAAGCTGCTTTACATTCCTTCAAGATAAAGCCTGAAGGCTGCTCTCCACAGCTACCACTAGGATAGCTTTCTAAAGGTTATATTTGACCTCATACATCATAAGGGTCGTTTGTATTGGTGCAAGGTGCCCACTTTAATTAGTGGACAGCATATACCAGGCCAACTTCTCACATTGGTGTGCAGCGGTTGGGATTCAAGCCTGCATTGTTTTACCAGATAAATCTCTTTGTATTGATTAACTGAAAACCACTAAAGTATTCAGGCACATATAATACTTAAAGATTAGAATAAGTAAGTACTACTGAACTTGGGGTTGGGTAAGTTAAGGGTCTAGCACACCCTTTCTCCAACCTAAGAGAGTTTAGGTCCCACTAGGTTAGGTAGATGCATACACCACACCACACTAGTATGTCTTCTAAAGGAGAAGCCAGTGGCTCTCTGCCTTCTAGGTACAATGGTCTCACATTTCAGGATCTGAAAGCCATGTGTGCTTCTAGGAAGCTGAAGACAGGGAGAAATGCCAACACCCAACGTCTCATTGAGGTGTTAGTCTTAGATGACCTTAGAAAGACCCCAGGGTCAGATGAGGTAGAAAGAGTGGGTGGGCAGGGAATGAAGACAGGTCAGGAGGTGACACCTTTTATGACCTAGACTCAAACCCTGGCCAGGAGGATCAAGATGATTCCAACCTGGACAACCTAGATCTTCAGGAAGAGGGTGGAGAAGGCCCCAGTGGCCCTCTCTTTACTCCTCCACGAAGAGTGCAGAGTTTACCCAGGAGATCTAGATCTCCCTCTGCAGAATCTGACCAGTCAGGACATTCTATAGGGACCTCCATATCTCATAAGAGAGATAACTCTTATGAAAGACAGTGCCAATTTCTAGAGCTTGAGAAAGTTAAGCTTAGGCTCCGGCAATAGCAATTGGCCCTAGATAAGGAATCCTTAGAACTCCAGAAGGCTAGAAAGAAATTGGGACTAAAGTCCCATGGTGGCAGCAACAGTGTCCCTAGGATTAAGGAATATACTTATGACCATAGGAACCTGAGCAAGATAGTCCCTCCCTACCATGGTGGGGATGACATCCACAAATGGATAACTGCTTTAGAGAGGGCCTGTAAAGTACAGAAGGTCCCTCAAGTGCAGTGGGCAGCCATCTTGTGGCTCTCCTTTGCTGACAAAGGCAGAGATAAGCTCCTCCCTGTTAGAGAAGAGGATGCTGACAACTATTCAGTCCTGAAGAGTGCTCTCATTGATGGGTTTGGCTTAACCATTGAACAGTACAGGATTAAGTTCAGAGACACCCAGAAGACACAGACTCAGGACTGGGTAGACTTTGTAGATTGTACTACTAAGGCTCTGGAAGGCTGGTTACTTGGCAGCAAAGTGAATGATTTCAAGGGATTGTACAATTTGATTATGAGGGAGCAGATCCTTAATAATTGCCAAAACCAGTTGCTGCATCAGTACTTGGTTGACTCTGATCTGACTTCTCCCCAAGAATTGGGAAAGAAGGCGGATAGGTGGGTCAGAACCAGGGTGAAGCAGAAAACCCAGACCACTGGTGGTGACCAGAAGCAAGATGCTAAACCTTCAGATAAGGGTGGGTAAAGGGTAAAGACCAGAAGTCTTTATCAGGGCCCCAAAAACCTGCATCTGGGGGGGAGTCACAGTCTAACAAAGGAAAAGGCAAAAAGAAACCTTGGTGCTTCCTGTGTAAGGAGGAAACCCATTGGACAAGGGATGCCAATTGTTCAAGGGCCAAGGATCCTCCTACCACCACCACTGCCCCTAAGGCAACTGTTCCCCCTAGTTCAGCTCCAAGTGGTGGTACAGGGAACAAGGGTATAGTAGGGTTAACCCTGAGATCTGAGATGGGTTCTGGCTTAGTCAGAACTCCAGCTCAGGCTGTTTTGGTCTGTGATAGAGGCATGGATATTGCCTCCCTATTTGTCTGTCCCAGTAATCTGGGCAAATACAGACAGCAGCCTTTAATTAATGATAAGGAGGCCATGGCATATAGGGACACAGGAGCTAGTGTCACAATGGTGACAAGAGATCTTGTGGGCCCTGACCAGATCATACTTGGTGAGATGTACCAAGTGACCAATGCTAACAATGTCAGGACAGACCATTCCTTGGCAGTTGTTAATTTCAGCTGGGGAGGGGTAACTGGCCCTAAGAAGGTTGTGGTTAGCTCAGACCTCCCTGTGGAATGCTTGTTGGGCAATGATTTGGAAACTTCAGCCTGGGCTTAAGTGGAACTCAGGACACATGCAGCAATGTTGGGCATCTCTGCAGATGTGTTTTCTGTGACTAGGTCACAGGCCAAACTGTCTTCAACTGAACAGGCCCTGGATCCTGGAAAAATGGACCAGGTGCCTTCCAAGAGAAGGATCAGTAGGGGTAAGGCAGTGTCTTCCCCCCAGACTCAGAGTGAGGATCAGTCTCCTGAGGGAGCTGACCCCAGTCCCTGTGAAGGAACTGTCTCAGAGGAACTTGAACCTGATCAGGTTGAGTTCATGGGGACAGGGGGCCCTTCCAGGGCAGAAGTGAGTCAGGAGCAGCAGAGCTGCCCTTCTCTTGAACCCCTCAGACAGCAAGCTGCTGCTGAGGCAGCTGGGAGTGCCAGTGGGTCCCACAGGATCTACTGGGATGAAGGACTCCTTTACTCAGAGGGTAGAGACCCCAAGCCTGGTGCTACCAGGAGGTTGGTTATACCTCTGAAGTTTAGGGGCTTCCTACTGACACTGGCACATGATATCCCTTTAGCAGGACAGCTAGGCCAAAGTAAGACTTGGTGTAGGAGAGTAGGATCTGCCTCTTATGGTTACCCCCACTTTTTGCTGGTGTATCACTGTTTTTCGACTTTAGTCTGGCTGGGGCCCTGCTATTCAGGACCCCAGCCTAGCTGCTTCCTCTCTAAATTGATTCTATGTACTTTAGGTACATCCCAGATTGGATTCTGGGGTGCCCTTATAAGTCCCTAGTATATGGTATACTATGTACCAAGGGCATAGACACCCCAGAGGCCTGCCAGGGGCTGAAACATGTATTGTGCCACCCCTGGAAGGCCCTCCAAAATGACACCACAGGTCTGCTACTGCAGCCTGGGTAAGGTGGTGCATGCACCCCTTACTGTGGTATAGGCTACCTATATCACTACCATTGCACACACATATAAACCTATAAGTCACTCCTATGGCAGGCCTTAACAATCCTGAAGGCAGAGTGCTTGGTTTTTATGTGAGAGGGTGCCCCTGCATGAGCAGAGCCCCTCTGCAGCGTTTGGAGTCAATCCACTGGTGCTGTTTGTGGTGCAGCCTGACCATATACTCTTAAGTGCATTATAACCTCGCGTTAAATGCTAACTTTGGGATGGCTGCACGGAAACATGTTGTGTTTGGTGTCAAACATCTTGGAATACTACCCCCCCGCCAGTTCTGGCGGCGGGGGTAGCATTCCACCCTTCTAGAGGGAGAGACATGTACACACCGGCATACCCGGTAATAACTTTTCAGAGCCCTGGCATCACAAAATGGATGCCGCTGCCACAGACACGGGTCTGGCCTCCTTCTGTTGACCGAAACTCCGGCAGGGAGGCCTGGACAATAGGTTTCCAGTCGAAGGGAGGTGTAACCACCTCCCAGACAGGATAGTGTGTATTGGGGCTGGGCGGGAGCACTCTCTGGTGCTTTGAAGTCCTGCACTGGGGGCACATTGGGTGTCCCTGTGCATAGTCCAGTTCAAACCGGTTGCAGGGGCTACCTGCCCGTGCTCTGGCATGAAACTGGACAAAGGGACTGGGTGTAACCACTCCTCTTCCCTGACCCTCCCATAGGTGGGTCCCCAGAGTATGTCCAACCCCCTAACTTAGTATAAGTATGGGACCCCAGTCCTTAGGACTTTAGATTACCCTGGACGAAACTCTGAAGCCAAATCCTGGACCTTCGACGCTCTACTTCAAGATTAGAGGACTGAAGAATCTCCCTTGGGGTCAAGGAGTGACTCCCCTGTTTGGCAGGCACCAACAAAGCATCTGTCCGGTCTGCATCGCTGAAGCTCCCGCCAGATGCTGAAGTCTTTGCATCACCAGAGGTAGATTTCCAGACTTCGCCGAGGCTGCCCTGAGTCCCCAGCAAAGCTGAGGCCCGTAGCTGTCGTGGGTAACGTGGAACCGTGACCCCTGGACACCGAGCACATTTGCAAGTGCATCAACTTTCTGACATCTCTCGAAGCTGTGCTTTGGGTTCCGAGTAGCCCTAGCCCCGAGCACCAACTGCAGTGAAGATCACTGGCCTACACTCCACGAGTGTCCCGTGGGCCAGCTCCAAGTGCGACCGCTTGAGGCTCCTTCGCAATCACTAGTCCATTGGCTAGTGGGTCCCCACGAAGGCAACTCTTCAACTGCTTGGGCTTTTCTGGTTGCTCCAGACCTGCCCTGACTTACCCTTGCTGGGTGAGTCCCTCAGACCTTGCTGGTCTGCACCGCAGCCTTTTCTTCACTTCCCCGTGACTTGCCGTTGCTAAGGCTTGTTGGGTCCAATCCGGTCGCCGACACCGCAGCACTCGACAGACTTTGTGGGACAGCTCGAATCCAGCTCCTGGTTGTCGTCGACACCTCCTGGACCTCGTGGCTGAAGAGTCAAGGCGCCCGTCAACTCACCTGAAGCACCCGACATCTGAGGGCATTCGACTATCGTGCCCCTGGTCACTGGCTAGTGACCCAGACTCTGTCCCCTCTGCTTTCAGGTCTTCCTTTTCCTCGATCCAGGCTTGGATCGCTCCGGACACTTTTCTTCTCCATGGCAGCAGCACTTTTCCAGCGGTCACCATTGAAAACGACGACGATTCCCGACACCTTTTAACACGTATGCACCCGGCTTCCCTGGTTGAGGTAACTCGAGTATTTCGGCACTCACGTGGGTGTGGGCCCTAGAAGCTCTTAAGTTTTAAGGGGTTAACTGGAAGTCCTCTCCGAAGTGTCCCTTTTCTTTAAAAATCCAACCGCGACTTTCCCCAGAGAAGTCAACGGTGGCTCGCGGCTGTGTTCTCACATTGCACGCGTCCCCCGTGGGTCCCCTGTGTCACTACCTTGGGTGGTTCCTTGGGGTCCAAGCACTTCTACAGGCTCTAGGCCTTGTGTCTAGATCAGTCGTGGTTCTTATACCACTATTTTGGTATATGGTTTGGTACGCCCCTTGGGCTCAAACGTGTATTTGTGCTATTACTGTTGATATTTGACTTGTAAACTATGTACTTCGAACTCTAGCCTCATAAAGAGACTAGAGGGTGTGTTTAAGACTAAATACATATATTTTATATATATACCTGGTGTGGTCCTCTTTCATTTGGTCACTCAAGAGATTATAGACTGGTAAAACAAGCTGCTTTACATTCCTTCAAGACTTAGCCTGAAGGCTGCTCTCCATAGCTACCACTAGGTTAGCTTTCAATAAAGGTTGTCTTTAACCTATCTCCATAAGGGGTTGTTTGGACTGGTGCAAGGTGCCCACTAGAACTAGTGGACAGCATATGCCAGGCCAACTTCTCACATTGGTGTGCAGCGTGTGGGATTCCAGCTTGCTATTGTTTTACCAGATAATCTCAATTGAATTGATCAACTGAAAACCCACTAAGGGTACCCTAGGTACATATAAATTCAAGCTTAGAAATACAGTAAGTTCTACTGAACTTAGAGTTGTGTGTCAAGGGCTTAGCACACCCTTTCTACAACTCAAGAGAGTTTAGTAGGCCACACTAGAGTAGGTAGTGCATACACCACACCTCACTAGTAATGTCTTCACTGCCAGGATCCAGTGGGCTCCTGCCATCCAAATATGACAACCTCCCATTCTTGGAATTGAGAGAGTTGTGCAAGATTAGGAAGCTGAAGACAGGCAAAAGTGCCAACACCCAACGTCTCATGGAGATGCTTCTGCTAGATGATCTCAGAAGACCCCTAGGGTCTGCAAAGGTAGGCAGAGAGGGTGGGGCAGAAGATGAGGAAGGGACCAGGGGTGAAAATACCCAGGACCTGACATCTGAAACTGGCCAGGAAGGTGACAATGAACTTGCCCTGGAAAATGCAGAGCCTCCTGCAGATGAGGAGGAGGATCAGAATGACCTCCCCTTTGTCCCACCAGGAAGAGTTGTGAGTGTGCCCAGAAGGTCCAGATCTCCTTCTCAGGAGTCTAACCATTCTGACACCTCAGTAGGGACCTCTGTTTCTTCTCATAGGAGGGAATCCTCTATTGAGAGGAAAAAGAGACTGCTCCAGTATGAAGAAGCTCAGCTTAGGATCAGAAGAGAGCAGTTGGCTATAGACAGGGAGTCCCTAGAGCTTCATAGACAAAGAAGAAAGTTGGGACTAGAGTCCCATGGTGGCAGCAACTTCCCTAGTGGTAGGGAAAGGTCTTATGACCATAGAAACCTGAGCAAGATTGTCCCTCCCTACCAGAGTGGGGATGACATCCACAAATGGATTACTGCACTGGAGAGGGCCTGTAAAGTACAGAGGGTCCCTCAGGAGCAGTGGGCAGCAATCTTGTGGCTCTCCTTTGCAGACAAAGGTAGAGACCAGCTCCTCACTGTAAGAGAAGAGGATGCTGATGATTATCAAGTCCTGAAGAGTGCCCTAATAGATGGGTTTGGCCTAACCACTGAGCAATACAGGTTAAAGTTCAGAGATACCCAAAAGGCACAGACACAGGACTGGGTGGACTTTGTAGATTGTGCTACCAAGGCTCTGGAAGGCTGGTTACTGGGAAGTAAGGTGTGTGACTTCAAAGGATTTTATAATTTAATCATGAGGTAGCAGATTCTTAAAAACTGTCAGAATCAGTTGCTACATCAGTACCTGGTTGACTCTGATCTGACCTCTCCCCAAGAATTGGGAAAGAAGGCAGACAAATGGGTCAGAACCAGGGTGAAGCAGAAAGTACAGAACCAAGGTGGTGACCAGAAGAAGCAAGATTCCAAAAACTCTGATAATGGTGGGGAGAAGGGTAAAGACCAGAAGTCTTCACAAGGCCCCCAAAAATCTTCTTCAGGTGGGGATTCCCAATCTAATAAAGGAAAAGGCCAAAAGAAACCATGGTGCAAAGTCTGTCAGCAAAAGACTCACTGGACCAGTGATTGCACCAAGTCCAAAGACTCCACTCCAGCCACCATTGCCCCTAAGGCAACTGTTCCCCCTAGTCCAGCTACAAGTGGTGGTGGAAACACTCAGAATAAGGGTTTAGTAGGGTTGACCCTGGGTACTGAGATGGGCTCTGGCCTAGTCAGAGTGCCAACTCAGGCTGTCCTAGTCTGTGATGGGGGCATGGATATGTCCCCCTTTGTGAGTCCCAATAATTTGGGCAAATACAGACAGCAGCCTTTAATTAATGGAAGGGAGGCTTTGGCATTCAGGGACACAGGAGCAAGTGTCACCATGGTGACACAAGATCTTGTGGATCCTGGGCAGATTATACTTGGTGAAATGTACCAAGTGACCAATGCTAGCAATGTCAGAACAGACCATTCTCTGGCAGTTGTTAACTTCTCCTGGGGAGGGGTAACTGGCCTTAAGAAGGTTGTGGTGAGTGCAGACCTACCAGTCGAATGCTTGCTTGGCAATGATCTTGAAACCTCAGCTTGGGCAGAGGTGGAGCTCAGGAAACATGCAGAAATCCTCTGCACATGTCTTTGCTGTGACTAGGTCACAGGCAAAAATGTCAAAAGCTGAACAGGCCCTGGATTCTGTAATAATGGACCAGGTGCCTCCCAAGAGAGGGAGCAGTAGGGTTAAGGCAGTGCCTTCCCCCTTGGCTTAGGAGGAAGATCAGACTTTTGAGGAAGCTGATCTCAGGCCTGAAGAAGGAACTGTCCCAGAGGAGCTTGAACCTGATCAGGTTGAGTTCTTGGGGACAGGGGGCCCTTACAGGGCAGATCTGAGCCAGGAGCAGCTGAACTGCCCCTCTCTTGAACCCCTCAGACAGCAGGCTGCTGCTGAGACTGCTGGGAATTCTAGTGGCACCCATAAGATATATTGGGATGATGGACTCCTGTACTCAGAGAGTAGAGACCCCAAGCCTGGAGCAGCCAGGAGGTTGGTTATACCTCTGAAGTTCAGGGGCTTCCTATTGACACTAGTCCATGACATTCCCTTAGCAGGTCACCTGGGCCAGAACAAGACTTGGGACAGAATTGTCCCTCACTTTCACTGGCCCCACATGTCTGAAGACACCAAGGAGTTTTTTCGCTCCTGTGTAACCTGCCAAGCCAGTGGGAAGGCAGGTGGCACCACAAAGGCCCCCCTGATACCACTATCTGTGGTGGGGGTTCCCTTTGAGAGGGTGGGGATTGACATAGTTGGTCCCATGGATCCCCAAACAGCATCTGGGCACAGGTTTATCCTGGTGGTGGTGGACCATGCCACCAGGTACCCAGAAGCCATTCCCCTTAGGACCACTACTGCTCCTGTGGTGGCAAGGGCACTCCTGGGAATTTTCTCAAGAGTGGGCTTTCCTAAGGAGGTAGTATCTGACAGAGTTGCAAACTTTATGTCCAGTTACTTGACTGCAATGTGGAAGGAGTGTGGAGTGACTTATAAGTTCACCACACCCTATCACCCACAATGCAATGGTTTAGTTGAGAGATTCAACAAAACCTTGAAGGGCATGATTAAAGGGCTCCCAGAAAAGCTTAGGCGAAGATGGGACATACTCTTGCCCTGCCTTTTATTTGCATACAGGGAGGTGCCTCAGAAGGGGGTTGGCTACAGTCCTTAAGAACTTTTGTTTGGCCATCCTGTTAGGGGTCTATTGTGTCTGGTGAAGGAAGGTTGGGAGTTACCTCTCAAACCCCCTAAACAGGACATAGTGGACTATGTACTTGGTCTCCGCTCCCGGATGGCTGAGTATATGAAAAAGGCAACCAAAAACCTTGAGGCTAGCCAGGAATTACAGAAAGCCTGGCATGACCAAAAGGCTGTGCTGACTGTTTACCAGCCAGGGCAGAAAGTGTGGGTGCTGGAGCCAGTGGCCCCAGCAGCCCTCCAAGACAAGTGGAGTGGCCCCCATACAATTGTTGAACAGAAGGGAGAGGTTACCTATCTGGTAGACCTAGGAACTCCCACGAGCCCCCACAGGGTGCTCCATGTCAACAGGCTGAAGCCATATGTTGACAGGGCTGACATGGGCTTGCTCATGGCAACTGATGAGGGCCAGGAGGAGGAGAGTGACCCTCTCCCTGACCTGCTCTCTCAGAACCCTGATGATGGGTCAGTGGATGGTGTAGCCTTGGCAGGCAGCCTCACTGCCCAGCAGCAAACTGATTGTAGACAGGTGCTCAATCAGTTCAGACACATGTTATCTCTGACTCTAAGTCAGACCACCTGGTGCACTCATGAAGTGAACCCTGGGGACAGTCTGCCTATTAAAAGTAAGATTTACAGGCAACCTGACCAGGTCAGGGACTGTATCAGGACAGAAGTCCAGAAAATGTTGGAACTGGGTGTCATTGAACCTTCAGATAGCCCTTGGGCTAGTCCAGTGGTCCTGGTGCCAAAACCTCACACAAAAGATGGTAAGAGAGAGATGAGGTTTTGTGTGGACTACAGAGGCCTCAATGCACTCACTAGGACTGATGCCCATCCAATCCCCAGGGCAGATGAGCTAATAGACACTTTGGCCTCAGCCAAGTATCTAAGCACATTTGACCTAACAGCTGGCTACTGGCAGATCAGACTAGCTGATGATGCAAAGCTAAGCATTTTCTACCCCTGGTGGGCCTTACCAATTTGTGGTGATGCCCTTTGGTTTGAAAAATGCACCTGCCACTTTTCAGAGGTTGGTGAACACAGTCCTTACAGGTCTGGAAGCCTATAGTGCAGCATATCTAGATGATATTGCTGTCTTTAGCTCCACCTGGGAGGATCACCTGGTCCACCTCAGAAATGTTTTGGAGGCCCTGCAGAAGGCAGGCCTAACTATCAAGGCCACAAAGTGCCAGATGGGCAGAGTCAGGTTGTGTACCTGGGCCACCTTGTGGGTGGAGGCCAGGTTCAACCATTGCAGAGCAAGATCCAGACCATCATGGACTGGGCTGCTCCAACTACCCAGACTCAGGTGAGAGCCTTTCTAGGCCTGACTGGGTACTACAGAAGATTTGTCAAGGGGTATGGATCAATAGTGACACCCCTGAATGACTTAACCTCTAAGAAAATGCCCAAAAGGTTCAGTGGACAGTTAGCTGTCAAAAGGCATTTGATGACCTGAAGCAGGCCATGTGCACTGCTTCCATTCTGCAAAGTCCTGATTACTCCAAAAAGTTCATTGTGCAAACAGATGCATCTGAGTTGGGGGTAGGGGCTGTACTGTCACAGTTGAATGATGAAGGTCAGGATCAGCCAGTAGCTTTTATTAGCAGAAGGCTGACCCCCAGAGAGAAACGTTGGTCAGCCATAGAGAGGGAGGCCTTTGCTGTGGTTTGGGCTCTGAAGAAGCTGAGGCCATACTTGTTTGGCACTCACTTCCTTGTCCAAACAGACCACAAGCCCCTCTTATGGCTAAAACAGATGAAGGGTGAAAACCCCAAACTTTTGAGGTGGTCCATTTCCCTACAGGGGATGGACTATACAGTGGAACATAGACCTGGGAGTAACCATGCCAATGCAGATGGACTCTCCAGATATTTCCACTTAGAACATGAAGACTTAACTGGTCAAGGTTAGTTTAATGTCCCTGCGTTTGGGGGGTGGGGTGTGTAGGAGAGTAGGATCTGCCTCTTATGGTTACCCCCACTTTTTGCTGGTGTATCACTGTTTTTCGACTTTAGTCTGGCTGGGGCCCTGCTATTCAGGACCCCAGCCTAGCTGCTTCCTCTCTAAATTGATTCTATGTACTTTAGGTACATCCCAGATTGGATTCTGGGGTGCCCTTATAAGTCCCTAGTATATGGTATACTATGTACCAAGGGCATAGACACCCCAGAGGCCTGCCAGGGGCTGAAGCATGTATTGTGCCACCCCTGGAAGCCCTCCAAAATGACACCACAGGTCTGCTACTGCAGCCTGGGTAAGGTGGTGCATGCACCCCTTACTGTGGTATAGGCTACCTATATCACTACCATTGCACACACATATAAACCTATAAGTCACTCCTATGGCAGGCCTTAACAATCCTGAAGGCAGAGTGCTTGGTTTTTATGTGAGAGGGTGCCCCTGCATGAGCAGAGCCCCTCTGCAGCGTTCGGAGTCAATCCTCTGGTGCTGTTTGTGGTGCAGCCTGACCATATACTCTTAAGTGCATTATAACCTCGCGTTAAATGCTAACTTTGGGATGGCTGCACGGAAACATGTCGTGTTTGGTGTCAAACATCTTGGAATACTACCCCCCCGCCAGTTCTGGCGGCGGGGTAGCATTCCACCCTTCTAGAGGGAGAGACATGTACACACCGGCATACCCGGTATTAACTTTTCAGAGCCCTGGCATCACAAAATGGATGCCGCTGCCACAGACACGGGTCTGGCCTCCTGCTGTTGACCGAAACTCCGGCAGGGGAGGCCTGGACAATAGGTTTCCTGTCGAAGGGAGGTGTAACCAGACAGGATAGTGTGTATTGGGGCTGGGCGGGAGCACTCTCTGGTGCTTTGAAGTCCTGCACTGGGGGCACATTTGGTGTCCCTGTGCATAGTCCAGTTCAAATCGGTTGCAGGGGCTACCTGCCCCTGCTCTGGCACGAACTGGACAAAGGGAATGGGTGTAACCACTCCTCTTCCCTGACCCTCCCATAGGTGGGTCCCCAGAGTATGTCCAACCCCCTAACTTAGTATAAGTATGGGACCCGAGTCCTTAGGACTTTAGATTACCCTGGACGAAACTCTGAATCCGAATCCTGGACCTTCGACGCTCTACTTCAAGATTAGAGGACTGAAGAATCTCCCTTGGGGTCAAGGAGTGACTCCCCTGCTTGGCAGGCACCAACAAAGCATCTGTCCGGTCTGCATCGCTGAAGCTCCCGCCGGATGCTGAAGTCTTTGCATCACAAGAGGTAGATTTCCAGACTTCCCCGAGGCTGCCCTGAGTCCCCAGCAAAGCTGAGGCCCGTAGCTGTCGTGGGTAACGTGGAACCGTGACCCCTGGACACCGAGCACATTTGCAAGTGCATCAACTTTCTGACATCTCTCGAAGCTGTGCTTTGGGTTCTGAGTAGCCCTAGCCCGAGCACCAACTGCAGTGAAGATCACTGGCCTACACTCCACGAGTGTCCCGTGGGCCAGCTCCAAGTGCGACCGCTTGAGGCTCCTTCGCAATCACTAGTCCATTGGCTAGTGGGTCCCCACGAAGGCAACTCTTCAACTGCTTGGGCTTTTCTGGTTGCTCCAGACCTGCCCTGACTTACCCTTGCTGGGTGAGTCCCTCAGACCTTGCTGGTCTGCACCGCAGCCTTTTCTTCACTTCCCCGTGACTTGCCGTTGCCAAGGCTTGTTGGGTCCAATCCGGTCGCCGACACCGCAGCACTCGACAGACTTTGTGGGACAGCTCGAATCCAGCTCCTGGTTGTCGTCGACACCTCCTGGACCTCATGGCTGAAGAGTCAAGGCGCCCGTCAACTCACCTAAAGCACCCGACATCTGAGGGCATTCGACTATCATGCCCCTGGTCTCTGGCTAGTGACCCAGACACTGTCCCCTCTGCTTTCAGGTCTTCCTTTTCCTCGATCCAGGCTTGGATCGCTCCGGACACTTTTCTTCTCCATGGCAGCAGCACTTTTCCAGCGGTCACCATTGAAAACGACGACGATTCCCGACACCTTTTAACACGTATGCACCCGGCTTCCCTGGGTGAGGTAACTCGAGTATTTCGGTACTCACGTGGGTGTGGGCCCTAGAAGCTCTTAAGTTTTAAGGGGTTAACTGGAAGTCCTCTCTGAAGTGTCCCTTTTCTTTAAAAATCCAACCGCGACTTTCCCCATAGAAGTCAACAGTGGCTCGCGGCTGTGTTCTCACATTGCACGCGTCCCCCGTGGGTCCCCTGTGTCACTACCTTGGGTGGTTCCTTGGGATCCAAGCACTTCTACAGGCTCTAGCCCTTGTGTCTAGATCAGTCGTGGTTCTTATACCACTATTTTGGTATATGGTTTGGTACGCCCCTAGGGCTCAAACGTGTATTTGTGCTATTACTGTTGATATTTGACTTGTAAACTATGTACTTCGAACTCTAGCCTCATAAAGAGACTAGAGGGGAGTGTTTAAGACTAAATACATATATTTTATATATATACCTGGTGTGGTCCTCTTTCATTTGGTCACTCAAGAGATTATAGACTGGTAAAACAAGCTGCTTTACATTCCTTCAAGACTTAGCCTGAAGGCTGCTCTCCATAGCTACCACTATGATAGCTTTCAATAAAGGTTGTCTTTAACCTATCTCCATAAGGGGTTGTTTGGACTGGTGCAAGGTGCCCACTAGAACTAGTGGACAGCATATGCCAGGCCAACTTCTCACATTGGTGTGCAGCGTGTGGGATTCCAGCTTGCTATTGTTTTACCAGATAATCTCAATTGAATTGATCAACTGAAAACCCACTAAGGGTACCCTAGGTACATAAAAATTCAAGCTTAGAAATACAGTAAGTTCTACTGAACTTAGAGTTGTGTGTCAAGGGCTTAGCACACCCTTTCTACAACTCAAGAGAGTTTAGTAGGCCACACTAGAGTAGGTAGTGCATACACCACACCTCAGTAGTAATGTCTTCACTGCCAGGAACCAGTGGGCTCCTGCCATCCAAATATGACAACCTCCCATTCTTGGAATTGAGAGAGTTGTGCAAGATTAGGAAGCTGAAGACAGGCAAAAGTGCCAACACCCAACGTCTCATGGAGATGCTTCTGCTAGATGATCTCAGAAGACCCCTAGGGTCTGCAAGGGTAGGCAGAGAGGGTGGGGTAGAAGATGAGGAAGGGGCCAGGGGTGAAAATACCCAGGACCTGACATCTGAAACTGGCCAGGAAGGTGACAATGACCTTGCCCTGGAAAATGCAGATCCTCCTGCAGATGAGGAGGAGGATCAGAATGACCTCCCCTTTGTCCCACCAGGAAGAGTTGTGAGTGTGCCCAGAAGGTCCAGATCTCCTTCTCAGGAGTCTAACCATTCTGACACCTCAGTAGGGACCTCTGTTTCTTCTCATAGGAGGGAATCCTCTAATGAGAGGAAAAAGAGACTGCTCCAGTATGAAGAAGCTCAGCTTAGGATCAGAAGAGAGCAGTTGGCTATAGACAGGGAGTCCCTAGAGCTTCATAGACAAAGAAGAAAGTTGGGACTAGAGTCCCATGGTGGCAGCAACTTCCCTAGTGGTAGGGAAAGGTCTTATGACCATAGAAACCTGAGCAAGATTGTCCCTCCCTACCAGAGTGGGGATGACATCCACAAATGGATTACTGCACTGGAGAGGGCCTGTAAAGTACAGAGGGTCCCCCAGGAGCAGTGGGCAACAATCTTGTGGCTCTCCTTTGCAGACAAAGGTAGAGATCAGCTCCTCACTGTAAGAGAAGAGGATGCTGATGATTATCAAGTCCTGAAGAGTGCCCTAATAGATGGGTTTGGCCTAACCACTGAGCAATACAGGTTAAAGTTCAGAGATACCCAAAAGGCACAGACACAGGACTGGGTGGACTTTGTAGATTGTGCTACCAATGCTCTGGAAGGCTGGTTACTGGGAAGTAAGGTGTGTGACTTCAAAGGATTTTATAATTTAATCATGAGGTAGCAGAT
Source organism: Calotriton arnoldi (assembly GCA_963921515.1). Classification (NCBI taxonomy): domain Eukaryota; kingdom Metazoa; phylum Chordata; class Amphibia; order Caudata; family Salamandridae; genus Calotriton; species Calotriton arnoldi. The sequence continues at coordinate 1,279,525 of CAWUFW010005112.1, forward strand.
TCTTAAAAACTGTCAGAATCAGTTGCTACATCAGTACCTGGTTGACTCTGATCTGACCTCTCCCCAAGAATTGGGAAAGAAGGCAGACAAATGGGTCAGAACCAGGGTGAAGCAGAAAGTACAGAACCAAGGTGGTGACCAGAAGAAGCAAGATTCCAAAAACTCTGATAATGGTGGGGAGAAGGGTAAAGACCAGAAGTCTTCACAAGGCCCCCAAAAATCTTCTTCAGGTGGGGATTCCCAATCTAATAAAGGAAAAGGCCAAAAGAAACCATGGTGCAAAGTCTGTAAGCAAAAGACTCACTGGACCAGTGATTGCACCAAGTCCAAAGACTCCACTCCAGCCACCATTGCCCCTAAGGCAACTGTTCCCCCTAGTCCAGCTACAAGTGGTGGTGGAAACACTCAGAATAAGGGTTTAGTAGGGTTGACCCTGGGTACTGAGATGGGCTCTGGCCTAGTCAGAGTGCCAACTCAGGCTGTCCTAGTCTGTGATGGGGGCATGGATATGTCCCCCTTTGTGAGTCCCAATAATTTGGGCAAATACAGACAGCAGCCTTTAATTAATGGAAGGGAGGCTTTGGCATTCAGGGACACAGGAGCAAGTGTCACCATGGTGACACAAGATCTTGTGGATCCTGGGCAGATTATACTTGGTGAAATGTACCAAGTGACCAATGCTAGCAATGTCAGAACAGACCATTCTCTGGCAGTTGTTAACTTCTCCTGGGGAGGGGTAACTGGCCTTAAGAAGGTTGTGGTGAGTGCAGACCTACCAGTCGAATGCTTGCTTGGCAATGATCTTGAAACCTCAGCTTGGGCAGAGGTGGAGCTCAGGAAACATGCAGAAATGCTAGGGATCCCTGCACATGTCTTTGCTGTGACTAGGTCACAGGCAAAAATGTCAAAAGCTGAAAAGGCCCTGGATTCTGGAATAATGGACCAGGTGCCTCCCAAGAGAGGGAGCAGTAGGGTTAAGGCAGTGCCTTCCCCCTTGGCTCAGGAGGAAGATCAGACTTTTGAGGAAGCTGATCTCAGGCCTGAAGAAGGAACTGTCCCAGAGGAGCTTGAACCTGATCAGGTTGAGTTCTTGGGGACAGGGGGCCCTTACAGGGAAGATCTGAGCCAGGAGCAGCTGAACTGCCCCTCTCTTGAACCCCTCAGACATCAGGCTGCTGCTGAGGCTGCTGGGAATTCTAGTGGCACCCATAAGATATATTGGGATGATGGACTCCTGTACTCAGAGAGTAGAGACCCCAAGCCTGGAGCAGCCAGGAGGTTGGTTATACCTCTGAAGTTCAGGGGCTTCCTATTGACACTAGTCCATGACATTCCCTTAGCAGGTCACCTGGGCCAGAACAAGACTTGGGACAGAATTGTCCCTCACTTTCACTGGCCCCACATGTCTGAAGACACCAAGGAGTTTTTCGCTCCTGTGTAACCTGCCAAGCCAGTGGGAAGGCAGGTGGCACCACAAAGGCCCCCTGATACCACTACCTGTGGTGGGGGTTCCCTTTGAGAGGGTGGGGATTGACATAGTTGGTCCCATGGAACCCCAAACAGCATCTGGGCACAGGTTTATCCTGGTGGTGGTGGACCATGCCACCAGGTACCCAGCAGCCATTCCCCTTAGGACCACTACTGCTCCTGTGGTGGCAAGGGCACTCCTGGGAATTTTCTCAAGAGTGGGCTTTCCTAAGGAGGTAGTATCTGACAGAGTTGCAAACTTTATGTCCAGTTACTTGACTGCAATGTGGAAGGAGTGTGGAGTGACTTATAAGTTCACCACACCCTATCACCCACAATGCAATGGTTTAGTTGAGAGATTCAACAAAACCTTGAAGGGCATGATTAAAGGGCTCCCAGAAAAGCTTAGGCGAAGATGGGACATACTCTTGCCCTGCCTTTTATTTGCATACAGGGAGGTGCCTCAGAAGGGGTTGGCTACAGTCCTTAAGAACTTTTGTTTGGCCATCCTGTTAGGGGTCTATTGTGTCTGGTGAAGGAAGGTTGGGAGTTACCTCTCAAACCCCCTAAACAGGACATAGTGGACTATGTACTTGGTCTCCGCTCCCGGATGGCTGAGTATATGAAAAAGGCAACCAAAAACCTTGAGGCTAGCCAGGAATTACAGAAAGCCTGGCATGACCAAAAGCCTGTGCTGACTGTGTGGGTGCTGGAGCCAGTGGCCCCAGCAGCCCTCCAAGACAAGTGGAGTGGCCCCCATACAATTGTTGAACAGAAGGGAGAGGTTACCTATCTGGTAGACCTAGGAACTCCCACGAGCCCCCACAGGGTGCTCCATGTCAACAGGCTGAAGCCATATGTTGACAGGGCTGACATGGGCTTGCTCATGGCAACTGATGAGGGCCAGGAGGAGGAGAGTGACCCTCTCCCTGACCTGCTCTCTCAGAACCCTGATGATGGGTCAGTGGATGGTGTAGCCTTGGCAGGCAGCCTCACTGCCCAGCAGCAAACTGATTGTAGACAGGTGCTCAATCAGTTCAGACACATGTTATCTCTGACTCCAAGTCAGACCACCTGGTGCACTCATGAAGTGAACACTGGGGACAGTCTGCCTATTAAAAGTAAGATTTACAGGCAACCTGACCAGGTCAGGGACTGTATCAGGACAGAAGTCCAGAAAATGTTGGAACTGGGTGTCATTGAACCTTCAGATAGCCCTTGGGCTAGTCCAGTGGTCCTGGTGCCAAAACCTCACACAAAAGATGGTAAGAGAGAGATGAGGTTTTGTGTGGACTACAGAGGCCTCAATGCAGTCACTAGGACTGATGCCCATCCAATCCCCAGGACAGATGAGCTAATAGACACTTTGGCCTCAGCCAAGTATCTAAGCACATTTGACCTAACAGCTGGCTACTGGCAGATCAGACTAGCTGATGATGCAAAGCCAAAGACTGCATTCTCTACCCCTGGTGGGCTTTACCAATTTGTGGTGATGCCCTTTGGTTTGAAAAATGCACCTGCCACTTTTCAGAGGTTGGTGAACACAGTCCTTACAGGTCTGGAAGCCTATAGTGCAGCATATCTAGATGATATTGCTGTCTTTAGCTCCACCTGGGAGGATCACCTGGTCCACCTCAGAAATGTTTTGGAGGCCCTGCAGAAGGCAGGCCTAACTATCAAGGCCACAAAGTGCCAGATAGGGCAGAGTCAGGTTGTGTACCTGGGCCACCTTGTGGGTGGAGGTCAGGTTCAACCTTTGCAGAGCAAGATCCAGACCATCATGGACTGGGCTGCTCCAACTACCCAGACTCAGGTGAGAGCCTTTCTAGGCCTGACTGGGTACTACAGAAGATTTGTCAAGGGGTATGGATCAATAGTGACACCCCTGAATGACTTAACCTCTAAGAAAATGCCCAAAAAGGTTCCGTGGACAGTTAGCTGTCAAAAGGCATTTGATGACCTGAAGCAGGCCATGTGCACTGCTCCCATTCTGCAAAGTCCTGATTACTCCAAAAAGTTCATTGTGCAAACAGATGCATCTGAGTTGGGGGTAGGGGCTGTACTGTAACAGTTGAATGATGAAGGTCAGGATCAGCCAGTAGCTTTTATTAGCAGAAGGCTGACCCCCAGAGAGAAACGTTGGTCAGCCATAGAGAGGGAGGCCTTTGCTGTGGTTTGGGCTCTGAAGAAGCTGAGGCCATACTTGTTTGGCACTCACTTCCTTGTTCAAACAGACCACAAGCCCCTCTTATGGCTAAAACAGATGAAGGGTGAAAACCCCAAACTTTTGAGGTGGTCCATTTCCCTACAGGGGATGGACTATACAGTGGAACATAGACCTGGGAGTAACCATGCCAATGCAGATGGACTCTCCAGATATTTCCACTTAGAACATGAAGACTTAACTGGTCAAGGTTAGTTTAATGTCCCTGCGTTTGGGGGGGGGGGGTTGTGTAGGAGAGTAGGATCTGCCTCTTATGGTTACCCCCACTTTTTGCTGGTGTATCACTGTTTTTCGACTTTAGTCTGGCTGGGGCCCTGCTATTCAGGACCCCAGCCTAGCTGCTTCCTCTCTAAATTGATTCTATGTACTTTAGGTACATCCCAGATTGCATTCTGGGGTGCCCTTATAAGTCCATAGTATATGGTATACTATGTACCAAGGGCATAGACACCGCAGAGGCCTGCCAGGGGCTGAAGCATGTATTGTGCCACCCCTGGAAGGCCCTCCAAAATGACACCACATGTCTTCTACTGCAGCCTGGGTAAGGTGGTGCATGCACCCCTTACTGTGGTATAGGCTACCTATATCACTACCATTGCACACACATATAAACCTATAAGTCACTCCTATGGCAGACCTTAACAATCCTGAAGGCAGAGTGCTTGGTTTTTATGTGAGAGGGTGCCCCTGCATGAGCAGAGCCCCTCTGCAGCGTTCGGAGTCAATCCTCTGGTGCTGTTTGTGGTGCAGCCTGACCATATACTCTTAAGTGCATTATAACCTCGCGTTAAATGCTAACTTTGGGATGGCTGCACGGAAACATGTCGTGTTTGGTGTCAAACATCTTGGAATACTACCCCCCTGCCAGTTCTGGTGGCGGGGGTTGCATTCCACCCTTCTAGAGGGAGGGACATGTACACACCGGCATACCCCGTATTAACTTTTCAGAGCCCTGGCATCACAAAATGGATGCCGCTGCCACAGACACGGGTCTGGCCTCCTGCTGTTGACCGAAACTCTGGCAGGGGAGGCCTGGACAATAGGTTTCCTGTCGAAGGGAGGTGTAACCAGACAGGATAGTGTGTTTTGGGGCTGCGCGGGAGCACTCTCTGGTGCTTTGAAGTCCTGCACTGGGGGCACATTTGGTGTCCCTGTGCATAGTCCAGTTCAAACCGGTTGCAGGGGCTACCTGCCCCTGCTCTGGTGTGAAACTGGACAAAGGGAATGGGTGTAACCACTCCTCTTCCCTGACCCTCCCATAGGTGGGTCCCCAGAGTATGTCCAACCCCCTAACTTAGTATAAGTATGGGACCCCAGTCCTTAGGACTTTAGATTACCCTGGACGAAACTCTGAAGCCGAATCCTGGACCTTCGACGCTCTACTTCAAGATTAGAGGACTGAAGAATCTCCCTTGGGGTCAAGGAGTGACTCCCCTGCTTGGCAGGCACCAACAAAGCATCTGTCTGGTCTGCATCGCTGAAGCTCCCGCCGGACGCCGAAGTCTTTGCATCAGCAGACAAGGATTTCCAGACGTCCCCGAGGCTGCCCTGAGTCCCCAGCAAAGCTGAGGCCCGTAGCTGTTGTGGGTAACGTGGAACCATGACCCCTGGACACCGAGCACATTTGCAAGTGCATCAACTTCCTGACATCTCTCAAAGCTGTGCTTTGGGTTCCGAGTAGCCCTAACTCCGAGCACCAACTGCAGTGAAGATTGCTGGCCTACACTCCACGAGTGTCCCGTGGGCCAGCTCCAAGTGCAACCACTTGAGGCTCCTTCGCGATCTCTAGTCCATTGGCTAGTGGGTCCCCACGAAGGCAACTCTTCAACTGCTTGGGCTTTTCTAGTTGCTCCAGACTTGCCCTGACTTACCCTCACTGGGTGAGTCCCTCAGACCTTGCTGGTCTGCACCGCAGCCTTTTCTTTACTTCCCCATGACTTGTCGTTGCCAAGGCTTGTTGGGTCCAATCCGGTCACCGACACCGCAGCACTCGACAGACTTTGTAAAGCAGCTCGAATCCAGCTCCTGGTTGTCGTCGACACCTCCTGGACCTTGTGGCTGAAGAGTCAAGGCACCCGTCAACTCACCTGAAGCACCCGACATCTGAGGGCATTCGACTATCGTGCCCCTGGTCACTGGCTAGTGACCCAGACTCTGTCCCCTCTGCTTTCAGGTCTTCCTTTTCCTCGATCCAGGCTTGGATCGCTCCGGACACTTTCCTTCTCCACGGCAGCAGCACTTTTCCAGCGGTCGCAATTGAAAACGACGACGATTCCCGACACCTTTTAACACGTATGCACCCGGCTTCCCTGGGTGAGGTAACTCGAGTATTTCGGTACTCACGTGGGTGTGGGCCCTAGAAACTCTTAAGTTTTAAGGGGTTAACTGGAAGTCCTCTCCGAAGTGTCCCTTTTCTTTAAAAATCCAACCGCGACTTTCCCCATAGAAGTCAACGGTGGCTCGCGGCTGTGTTCTCACACTGCAGGCGTCCCCCGTGGGTCCCCTGTGTCACTACCTTGGGTGGTTCCTTGGGGTCCAAGCACTTCTACAGGCTCTAGGCCTTGTGTCTAGATTAGTCGTGGTTCTTATACCACTATTTTGGTATATGGTTTGGTACGCCCCTAGGGCTCAAACGTGTATTTGTGCTATTACTGTTGATATTTGACTTGTAAACTATGTACTTCGAACTCTAGCCTCATAAAGAGACTAGAGGGGTGTGTTTAAGACTAAATACATATATTTTATATATATATACCTGGTGTGGTCCTCTTTCATTTGGTCACTCAAGAGATTATAGACTGGTAAAACAAGCTGCTTTACATTCCTTCAAGACTTAGCCTGAAGGCTGCTCTCCATAGCTCCCACTAGGATAGCTTTCAATAAAGGTTGTCTTTAACCTATCTCCATAAGGGGTTGTTTGGACTGGTGCAAGGTGCCCACTAGAACTAGTGGACAGCATATGCCAGGCCAACTTCTCACACTTGGGACAGTCTTGTCCCTCACTTTCACTGGCCTCACATGTCAGAGGACACAAAGGAGTTTTGTCGCTCCTGTACCACCTGTCAAGCCAGTGGTAAGGCAGGTGGTAACACAAAGGCCCCCCTGATACCACTACCTGTGGTGGGGGTTCCCTTTGAGAGGGTTGGGATTGACATAATTGGTCCCATGGATCCTACAACTGCATCTGGGCACAGATATATTATAGTGGTGTTGAACCATGCCACTAGGTACCTAGAAGCAATACCCCTTAGAACCACCACAGCTCCTGTGGTGGCCAGGGCCCTCCTGGGAATTTTTTCCAGAGTGGGTTTCCCTAAGGAGGTCTTAACTGACAGAGGTGCAAACTTCATGTCTAGTTACATTACTGCTATGTGGAAGGAGTGTGGAGTAAATTACAAATTTACCACACCCGATCACCCACAATGCAATGCGGTAGTTGAGAGATTCAACAAAACCCTGAAGGGCATGATCATGGGCCTCCCAGATAAGCTTAGGCGAAAATGGGATGTCCTGTTGCCCTGCCTTCTCTTTGCCTACAGAGAGGTTCCTCAGAAGGGGGTTGTCTACAGCCCTTTTGAACTTCTGTTTGGACATCCAGTTAGGGGTCCTTTATGTTTAGTGAAGGAGGGATGGGAGTTTCTTCTCAAACCACCTAAACAAGACATAGTGGACTATGTACTTGGTCTCCGCTCCAGGATGGCTGAGTATATGAAGAAGGCAAGTAAAAACCTTGAGGCTAGCCAAGAATTACAGAACGGTTGGCATGACCAAAAGGCTGTGCTGACTGTGTACCAGCCAGGACAGAAGGTATGGGTGTTGGAGCCTGTGGCCCCAGCAGCTCTCCAGGACAAGTGGAGTGGACCCCATACCATTCTTGAGCAGAAGGGAGAGGTTACCTACCTGGTGGACCTTGGAACTCCCAGGAGCCCCCACAGGGTGCTCCATGTGAGCAGGCTCAAGCCATATGTTGACAGGGCAGACATGGGCTTGTCCATGGCTACTGATGAGGGACAGGAGAAAGAGAGTGACCCACTCCCTGACCTCCTCTCACATAACCCTGATGATGGCTCAGTTGATGGTGTAGCCTTGGAAGGCAGCCTCATTGAGCAGCAACACACTGATTGCAGGAAGGTCCTCAATAAGTACAGACCTACGTTCTCTCTGAGTCCTAGTCAGACCCCCTGGTGTACCCATGAAGTGGACACAGGTGAATGTCTGCCTGTTAAAAATAAGATTTACAGGCAACCTGACCATGTCAGGGACTGCATCAGGACTGAGGTCCAAAAGATGCTGGAATTGAGAGTCATTGAACCCTCAGATATCCCTTGGGCTAGTCCAGTAGTCCTGGTACCCAAACCTCATACCCACGGTGGTAAGAGAGAAATGAGGTTTTGTGTAGACTACAGGGGGCTCAATGCAGTCACTAGGACTGATGCTCATCCTATTCCTAGGGCAGATGAGCTCATTGATACTTTGGCCTCAGCCAAGTTCTTGAGTACATTTGACCTCACAGCTGGATATTGGCAAATCAGATTAGCTGAGGATGCCAAACCCAAAACAGCATTTTCAACCCCTAGTGGGCACTATCAATTTGTGGTGATGCACTTTGGCTTGAAAAATGCACCTGCCACACTTCAAAGGTTGGTGAATAAAGTTCTCACAGGCCTGGAACACTACAGTGCAGCTTATCTTGATGATATTGATGTCTTTAGTTCCACCTGGGAGGATCACCTGATCCACCTAAGAAATGTTCTGGAGGCCCTGCAAAAGGCAGGCCTCACTATCAAGGCCACCAAGTGCCAGATCGGGCAGAGTAAGGTTGTGTACCTGGGCTACCTTGTGGGCGGAGGCCAGGTTCAACCATTGCAGAGCAAAATCCAGACCATCATGGACTGGGTTGCTCCAACTACCCAGACTCAGGTCAGAGCTTTCTTGGGCCTGACTGGGTACTACAGGAGGTTTGTTAAGGGATATGGATCTATAGTGACCCCCTTAAATGATCTGACCTCTAAAAGAATGCCTAAGAAAGTTCAGTGGGCAGTTAGCTGTCAGAAGGCATTTGATGACCTGAAGCAGGCCATGTGCACTGCTCCCATTCTGCAAAGTCCTGACTATCCCAAACAATTCATTGTTCAAACTGATGCATCTGACTTGGGTGTAGGGGCTGTGTTATCACAACTGAATGAAGAGGGTCAGGATCAGCCAGTACCTTTTATAAGCAGAAGGCTGACCCCCAGAGAGAAACGTTGGTCAGCTATTGAGAGGGAAGCCTTTGCTGTGGTTTGGGCTCTGAAGAAGCTGAGGCCATACTTGTTTGGCACTCACTTCATTGTTATGACAGACCATAAGCCCCTCTTATGGCTAAAACAGATGAAGGGTCAAAACCCCAAACTTTTGAGGTGGTCCATTTCCCTACAGGGGATGGACTATACAGTGGAACATAGACCTGGGAGTAACCATGCCAATGCAGATGGACTCTCCAGATATTTCCACTTAGAAAATGAAGACTCAACTGGTCAAGGTTAGTCTCATGTCCTTTCGTTTGGGGTGGTTGTGTAGGAAGGTAGGATCTGCTTCTTATGGTTACCCCCACTTTTTGCTTGATGTTGCACTGTTTTTGACTAGTCTGACTGGGATCCTGCTAAACAGGACCCCAGTCTATCTGCTTTCTCCTCTAAATTGTCACACATGTACTTTGGTACACTCCAGATTGGATACTGGGGTACCCTTATAAGTCCCTAGTATATGGTACCCATGTACCCAGCGCATAGGTACCCCAGAGGCCTCCTATGGGCTGAAGCATGTATTATGCCACCCATGAGAGGCCATGCAAAATGGAACTCCAGGTCTTCTACAGCAGCCTGTGTAAGATGGTGCTTGCACCACTTACCTTAGATATAGGTTCACTATATCTATAGGTCACAACACTTAAAACGTATAAGTCACCCCTATAGCAGGCCTTATCAATCCTGAAGGCAGGGTGCTGGGTTTTTAGTGAGAGGGTGCCCCTGCATGAGCAGAGCCTCTCTGCAGCCTTCGGAGACCATTCTCCCGGGTTGTCTGTGACTCAGCCGGACATATAGGTAGAGGTGCATTATAACCTCCCGGTAAATGCTATCTCGAAAACGGCTGCATAGAAACATATCGTGTTTGGTATCAAATACCTTGGAATCATACCTCCACACCGGTAACCAGTGTGGGAGGTATTATTCTACCCTTCTGAAGCAAGCTTCGTGGGGTCACTGGTCTATCCGGTGCCACCCTTCTCAACCTGGTCAGCACAAAATGGATGCTGCAGACCAGAGACACACTTCTGCCCTCCTGCTGCTGAGCCAAGCTCGAGAAGGGGAAGGCAGCACAATAGGCATCCTGTCACAGGGAGGTGTAACCACCTTCCAGACAGGATTTAGTGTATTGGGGTTGGGTGGGTGCACTCTGACAGTGCCTGAAAGTCTGCACCCAGGGCACATTTGGTGTCCCTGTGCTTAATCTAGCTCAAACCAGTTCTGGGAGCCATGGCTCCTGCTCTGGCACAAAACTGGACAAAGGACATGGGTGTAACCACCCCTGTGTCCTGACCCTCCCCTAGGAGGGTCCCCCAAATCTGTCCAACCCTCTCCCGTGGGTACATAAGGGCTTACCTGGCTGTAGACTTTAGATTTTACGTGGACAAGATTCTACAAGAAGAAACCACTGACCTTCGACCATCTGGACACTCTGGACTTCGACTGGGCCCGACTTCGTCTCCCTCTCCGTCCAAATCTTTGTCTGTGCCCTTGCTCCATACAGGCTAAGAGTAGGACCTGTGGTGCACTAAGGACAACTGAAGAATCTCCCTTGGAGTGAAGGAGTCACTCCCCTGCCCTAGCAGGCACGTAACGCAACTGACCGCTCTGCTGCTCCTGAGCTCGTGCGGACTCCGAAGATTTCAGCAACACAGGAGGTGGGTTTTCGAGGGTCCCTGAGGTTGATCTGACCTCTCAGCAAGTTTGAGGCCAGTATCCCTCGTGGGGACTGCATATCCCGAACCCCTGTGCACTGCGTCCATTTGCAGTTGCATATGTTTGTTGGCAATGCCCGAGCTCGTGCATTCGACTTTGTGTAGTACTGACCCTGAGCAGTATTTTCACCAAAGAACTCTGGCCTCCTCGCACCGAATGCTCCGTGGGCTGGTACTTTGAAATCTTGCCCGAGGTCCCCTCGCGACTCCTGGTCCTTCGGCCTGTGGGTCTCTCTGAGGGTCATCTTGATTTCTGGTGGGCTTTCCTAGTTGCTCCAGACGTGCCCTGACTCCCCTTCGCTTGGTGAGTCCCCTGGACCTTGCTGGTCCACACCGTAACCTGTTTGACCTTCCTTCGTGAGTTGCTTTTGCCAAGGCTTGTTGGTGCTCCAGCCGGACACAACCCCTCAGCACTCGACAAACTTCGTGGGACAGATCACCTCCGGCTCCTGGTTGTCCTCGACATCTCCTGGTCCTCGTGGCTGCAGAGTCAAGCATCCCTTCTTCGCACCTGAAGCAACCGACATCGGTGGGCATTCGTCTACCGAGCCCATCGTCACTCTGAAGTGACCCAGACTCTGTCCCCTCTGCTTTCAGGTTCCTTCCTTCCTGAATCCAGGCTTGGATTCCACCGGACCCTTTTTACCCTCACGGCAGCAGTACTTCTTCACAGCCCTCCATTGAGAACGACAGCAGTTTCCGACGCCACTCCAGACCTATGCACCTGGCTCCTCTGGGATAGGTAACTCGGGTTCTATGGTATCCACGGGTGGGGTGGCTCTTCAAACTCTTAAGTTCCAAATGGTTCGCTCGAAGTCCTCCTAGAAGGGGCCTTAGACTTTAAAAGGGTAACCGCGACTTCCCCATTGAATTGTACGGAGCCCGCGGTCGTGTTCACACACTGTACCCGCCCTCCATGGGGTCCCTATCTACTCACCTTGGGTGGTTCCTTGGGGTCCCAGTGATTCTACGTGCTCCAGACCTTGTCTTGATCTCAGTCATGACTGTTATACCACTATTTTAGTATATGGTTGGGTCTCCCCCTGGAGCCCGCTGTGTATTGTGCTACTTACAACTGTTCTATTGATCTTGTATTGTGTACTTTGTGTTCTATCCTCGTGTAGAGGATAGTAGAGAGTGTTATATTAATAAATACACATTTTTATATAACTACTGTGTGGTTCTCCTTTCATTCAGTCAATATAGGAGGTGATATTCTGGTTCAACAAGCTGCTTTACATTCCTTCAAGATTAAGCCTGAAGCCTGCTCTCCATAGCTACCACTAGGATAGCTTTCTAAAGGTTATCTTTGACCTCATACATCATAAGGGTCGTTTGGACTGGTGCAAGGTGCCCACTATAATTAGTGGACAGCATATACCAGGCCAACTTCTTGCAGTCACACACAGAGAAGTAGGAGAGTGAATATCTCATTTTTAGAGAGGTCACACTGGCAAAGTAAAAATGTTTGAAAAACTGCCCTCACCCACAAAAATTTGTGGCATGCTTCATCATTGGGCTGCTAAACACACCTCTACACAGACCAACGCACGGGGTGGAGCAATAGGGTGGGAGAGACAATACAAACATTTCTTTTTAAATTTATTTTTTTATTGGTTTTTCACATTGTGTACAAAGACAAAATAGCATCCATAACAAGAACTGGGTAAAACAAACAACATGTAGCCTGCTGTCCTTATTACCCCTGTGCCCTCAGGTACAATCATTTTAACCTTTACATGTGTCACATTTAGACTTGTTCATATATGGCGTTTATCCATCCTCCCCTTCAATTGGCGCAGCATGATCTCTTGTACGTAGATAGTGCACTAGCGGTGCCCATATATCCTTGGGTCTAGAAGGGGCTGGCAGTTCCTCCGCATAAAGTTCTCGGTTCTCCTTACAATACAGCAGATCTTTTAGCCAGTGCTCTGGTGTTGGAGCAGCCGTGCTTTCCCAGTTCATTCCCACCCTCCTCTTTGCTAACATCAGTGCAATTCTAATACATTTACCAGTTGCACACTTCAGGTGCAGTGTGAGACACAAAAGACAGACTTGTGGGCTACATTGTAGGGTTACGGCAGTCATAATCTGAAGCCAGTGTGTTACCTCCACCCAGAACTCAGATACCCTCCCACATTCCCAAGCCAAGTGTAAGAAATCCACTCCCTGAGCCCCATATCTCTTGCATGCATTATTTTCCCGAAGGCCATATTTATGTAGTCTGACTGGTGTATAGTATACTTGATGGAGGTATTTGAAGTGAATGATGCGCAAATTGCCATTCGAGATGAATACACTAGTAAGATGGCAACAATAATCCGATTCCTTCTGTGTGATTTGAGGTTGAAGTCTAGCATTCCATCAAGCAAGGCTCCTATGCTCAGTAGCCACCTTTTCATCCCTTGCCGCTCTATATAGCTTGGTGATTAATTTGTGCCGTGTAGGGCTGACCAGAAGCATCTGCAAAGTTTGCAATGTCAGCGGCTCCTCAGGAAAAGTGGGATAGTGTGCCTGCATCGCCTTCTTGAGCCTATGGAATGTGAACAGGAATAGCGGCGACTTGTTGTGTATATATTGCATCCCCTCTTCCGTGAGAAAGCTGCCATTTGGGTACAAGTCCTGCATTTTATCTATACCTGCTAGTCTCAGGGTGTGCATAGCCCCCGCCTCACGTGTGACCGATAATGCTGCATGATGTGCTAGTGGGAGCGAAGGGGCATATAATGGAAGCTTCTCTGCCAATTGACCTATAGTCTGCAAGGCCACGATTGTACTGTCTATAGTGTTAATTTCCTGCTTGGGAGTCTCCCTTTGAGAGTGCGACAGTATGTATTGTAATGGGATTGGGTGGGCATCACCATCTTCCACCGCCACATGAGGAATGAATTAATGATGGCTGTGCCAGTAATATGCGTATTGCGCTTGTGCACAGAGGTAATATAAATGCATGTCTGGTACGCTAAAGCCACCTTTATTGTAATCAAGGGTAAGTATGTCCAGCTCACACGGGGTTGTTTCCCTCCCCATACCAACTTCACCAGCAATGAGTGTAAATTTTTAAAGAATTGATGGGTCAGTTGTATGGGTATTTGCTGAACAGGTACAGGAATCGAGGTAGAACAACCATCTTAATGAGGGCTATGTGATCCGCTAGTGATAGCGGCATCCCCGTCAATCTAGCAACCTGTTGTTCCAACGTGGTACAGGCAACGTTGGAACAACAGGTTGCTAGTTTTCTCTTACAACTAGTTCTGGATCACGGTGAACCCATATACCTAGGTATTTAACAGGGTCGGCAGACCACACAAGAGGAAACTCCAGAGCATGGGGAACTGTATTCTCGGTCAGGGGCACCATTAATAATTTATCCCAGTTGATGCTGATCCTCGAGAGAAACCCATATCTAATGTACTCACGTAGAATTGGCGCTCGGTATGTCTGCGGCTCCCTGACGAAAAGCACCATGTCATCGGCATAAAGCGATATGCCTACAGGCCGATGTGCAAAGCGCAGAGCTGCCTCCCTATGGCGTTGCCTAATAATGCACGCCAGCGGCTCTAGCATTAATGAAAAAAGAAGCGGTGATAAAGGGCACCCCTGCCTAGTCCTCCTGCAGATCCGCATTGGTTCAGATGTGAGCCCGTCTATCCGGACACGTGCCGTAGGGTCAGTATACAGCAACTGCACCCATCTACTATAAAAGTCAGGGATCCCAATGCGCTGCAAGATTTGAAACATATAGCTCCATTCAATAGAGTCAAATGCTTTGGCCCCATCCAGCATAACTGCAGCGGCCTGGAGATCGGGGTCAAGGATATGAAACATAGCATAAATCATACGTAGGTTATGTGACATAGACCGTTCTGGGATGAACCCAGATTGGTCAGGCAGGACCAGCATCGGCATTAAAGGCTGAAGTCTAGTAGCCAGGATTTTTGCCAAAATCTTTGCATCTATGTTAATAAGTGACAATGGGCGGTACGACTCGCAGCGGAAGTCCCTTTGTCTTTCTTCAAAAGTGTAATTATCAAAGCTTCTCTAATCGTTGGCGGCAGCCTGCCCGACTCGTAAGCCTCTTCATACATGTTTAACATGTGCAGAATCAACTCATCCGCAAACTCCTTGTAGAATTTGCACGTGACACAATACAAACATATAGAAGAGTCGGGATCAAACAAGGAATAAGTGCAGACAAACAAATCTAAAACTAACTCAGGGATATCCCAATGCCTATTTTATTCATGTATTCCCTGGTCAGGGTTAAAAAGGTATCTCAAAACCAGTGGTTGGTGGTGAATAGGTTAAATTATGAACCATTCACCCCTCCACTCTGCAAAAAAAGTCGACATGTTTCATCCGGATTTTATGTCTTCCCAGGCTTTCATCAGGACTACTTGATCCCCGTAGTTATACCCTTCTTTCCTACCTTAATAAGTAGATTGAGGACTGAACCTGTAATTATATGTAGGTCATGTAATCACACTTCGCATAAAATTGAGTTTCACTGTAGTACATGCTCGAACTGGCGTGGGAGCGAGGGCAACCCCCTGTAGTCACACATTCATCAAGGTGAGTCCACCTCGGCAGCAATATCCCTCGGTTGCCAGTAGGTAGTTATAGTTAGGACCTAGTTTCCATAGGAAAAGCGTTTTTTGATTTGCCAATATCTTTGGTGCCAGTTGACGAATCTTCGCGAAATATTCCAAACTAATGGGGTGCTCCGGTCAGCTCCTGTCTTGAAAGTTTCGGGGTGATTCGTCAAGCAGGGGCCGAGAAAAAAGGGGGGTCCCAAAACACGTTTTCTCTATGTTAACCACCTCCCCGGGGCTTCCTTGATTAATTAGGGGGGGCCTCTTGGGTCCCCCAAGCCCCGGGACAACCACCTCCCCGGGGCTTCTGTTATTAATGAGGGGGGCCTCGCTGGCCCCCCCAAGCACCGGGGACCACTACCTCCCTGGGGCTTTGCACTCAAAGGGAGGG
Source organism: Calotriton arnoldi (assembly GCA_963921515.1). Taxonomy (NCBI): domain Eukaryota; kingdom Metazoa; phylum Chordata; class Amphibia; order Caudata; family Salamandridae; genus Calotriton; species Calotriton arnoldi. The sequence goes on from CAWUFW010005112.1 coordinate 1,295,199, forward strand.
GGGCCGCACGGCCCCCCTCCTGGATCCCTCATTGGCCCTGGGGACCGCCACCTCCCAGGGCTGGCTCCTGCAATAACCCGGGGTGCCCACGCCTGGGACATTGCTGTTTGCAATGACAGGGCGGGAGCCGTGCGGCTCCCGCCCTGTCATTGCAAACACTGCTTTGCTTCTTGGAAGCGAGAGCAGGAAACCTGCTCTTGCTTCCAAGAAGCAAAGCAGTATTGATTTTGGGCAAGGTGAGCTGCATGTTAGCAGCTCCCTTGTCTAAAAGCAATGCCGGCTCCCGCAGTAGGCGTGGAGCCGGCAGGGACCGTGGGGGCATTGGGGCTCCCCCCACGGTCCCCATCAAAGAGACCAGGTCCTGGGGGATGGGGTCCCCAGGGCCATTCTTGGCCTGAGGAGGGGGGCCACGCGGTTCCCCTCATTATTTATTTATTTTTTTAAATGGTGGCAGGCCCCGGGGGATGGGGTCCCTGGGGCAAATACCAAATAATGGCAGTGGATCGTTTTTTTTTTCTTTTGAGTTTGGAGTCGCGACTCCAACACGGCTCTCAGCGCGGCCCCCCGTGTAACGTCGCGTTGGATTCGTGATATCACCTTAAATAAATAATTAAGTAGTATAAAATTTAGAAGGTAGTGTTGTATTTGTGAAGTTGTTTTAAAGAGGTACTGTGATTGAAGTTACTGACAAGATTACAATCAATTGATAGAGTTGCTAAAAATATATAAAATTAAAAATTAATAGTTAAACTTGAAAAGTGTGTTGTGTTGTAGTACATTGAATTTGTGCTTTTGTTTTGTGAATTCGCGACGGGTTCGCGAATCTCCCCAAAAAATGTAAAAAATTTGTATGTGTAAATTTTTTTTATAATCAGTATTATGTTATAGGGTGGCACTAAAAAGAGCCCTTGTTTTCATTGTGAGTTTGTTGTAGCTACATGTAAGTGCGGATGCAGAGCTTTAGGTTGTTGAGAAAGACTCTGTTTCCTTGATCTGTGAAGTATACTCCATCACTTCTGGAGATGTCATCCATATCAAAACGTAGATTGTTGTTATATATGGAGCCCATCCTATGGTCTCTGAGGTAAGCAGAAACAGCTTTATTGACATTCTTTCTAGCTTTCTCAATCTGTGGACAGAATTGATTTGACCACTTCCATTTCTGTCTTTGGCATATGTTAGAGTATACAAAGACAGTTTGAGGTAAAAGCAACATCAATTGTGCAAAGGTGTCCTTCATTAACATTTCCAGACCTACCCCAGTCAATGTTCCTAGGTCATTGCCACCACAGTGCACAATCATCAGGTCAGGGCGTTGGAGATGCAAAAAGGTTTTAATCAAAGGCATCAATTGGTGCCACTTTAATCCTCTCTGTGAAATCCATTTAATATCCACATTTTGCAAACCTAGGTCTTTGTCAATACCTCTGCGTTCAGCATACCTTTTGCACCAGAAAACAGAGCTGTGTCCAACAATCCATACTGTAAGCATCTTGAAGGGATCTCTGGAAGTAATGAAAAGATGTTTGTAGCTGAGGTAGTCAGTTGGTAGAACGAGAGGTATGTAAAAAGGTGGACAAGATGCTTTTTTTAAAAAAGTAGAGAATTGATTGGCTGTTTAAGAACATTGTACATTCAAAAATAGGGTGCATTTTACTTTCTTTAAAAAGCATGTTTCTCATTGGTTAGTAAAAAATGTTTGAAAGGTACAGTAGATAGGATAAGGTCATATTTTGGAAATGTCAACCACACCTGCTGTTTGCATTTGTAACATTGTGTGGTGAACTTGAAAATATGGTGAACTTGTGACCTGTCAATTCAGTTGAGTGTTCCATGAACTGTTACTATGGAAACTGGCACTAAGCAGAATGGGGAAAGGGTTGAAACTTAACTGTGGACTTAAAATGTGAAATTGTAATTTATACCTATAAGTGAAATCTTACTAAAGTAAGATTTCCCAAGTCAGTACTATCTTTAGAAGTGGTATGTTCTTAAAAAATAGTGGTATTTTTATTTGTAAGATATTTTTGAACTCCTGTATGGATTCGCGGCTCCATCGCGTTGGTGCACGGTGGAGTCGCGACTTCAAAAAATCCAGAACCAGTTTGGGCACGTTTAGAATTCAGTTGGTAAGGGTTAATATGTCTAACCAATAGAAATGTGTTTTATAATTTGAAATAATGTAGGAAGCTATGTGATTTGTTACTTACATGTATTTGTGTGGAGAAAAAGATGGAAACTTTGCCATTACTGGTTTTACCTTGCTGAGAGTGGTGCATTACATTGATTGTGTGCATAAGAAAACCATTTATGAGTTTGTGATATTTTAAATTCTACAAATCTATTTGGAAGGTGAGTTATAAATTTGTGAGGTGTATTATGTATTAGGTTTATTTTAAACTTTAAAAATAATTCAAAAACTGTGATGTTTGAAATATATTATTAAATGTAGAGATGTGTATTGTAGTTTGTTGTATTGTAGTTAAATGTTGTTTGAAATAGATTCTGTATAGTAATATGTGTATATTGGAAGATGGATTAGTGATTATGGTAGTTTGTTTTAGTGTGTGGATATGTACATTTGTAGTATACCGCATAATTTTAGCTGTTGCTTTAAATTTGGAGGTGGAGCCTCTCAAGTTTTAAGGTGTGCATGGACTTCTGTCTCAAGTATGTTTCTACTTGTATATGTATTTTCATACGTCTTATACATTTGAAGGTGCATGATATATAACAAAGAGATGTTGTTCCTTTTTATGTGGTAGGCTCAAGACTGTGAGTACTAGTAGAATGGTGAAGATGCAGCACAAAAGTGTGGTTTAAAACATGATGACATAAGGTGTTATTGATTAGGCTTCTTTTTTTAAGTTTCTAGTGAGGTACAGTTGAAATATGCCGCATAATTTTTGATGTTTGCTTGAAATTGAAAGTTTGTTCAGTGAATTTTTAAGGTTTGGATAGTGTTATGGTACAGACATATTCATGTATGCTTTTAGTAATATGGTGAGACTTTTACTAAAGACATGTGAAGGGTTCCTACTTTGTATTTGGGTAGGTGTAATATTATAAATAGTTGTAGGATGGTTAAGCAGCAGCCTGAAAGCGAGGTTTGAGATGTTTGTGGAGATGTTATGTATTAGAGTAATTTGTATGATGTGAGGAAAGCTATATTTCATATATACCGCATTATTTTCAGTGTCTGTTTGAAAATTGAAGTGTACTCTGTGGAGGTTTGAGCTGTGCATGGTGTTGTGACTGAGATATGTGTCTACTTGCTCATATATTATGGTATGTGTTATGTGTCTGAAGATGATAGATGTATAAAACACACGTATACATTTATCTGTTTTTTACTTTTACATATGATGCTAGTAGGAAAAGGTATAGACATATGCATACATGGATTTAGAAATACGGGGAGACTTTTATGAAAGATAAGTGAAGTGTTGCTTTGCTGTTAGCTATGCTCTATACCTGTTTACTGCTAGAATAGTGAAGCAGTAGTATTGGAAAAGTGATGTTTAAGATATGTTGGGTGAGGAATTATTTATTATGGTACTTTATAGGAGTCTACTAATGTAATCACTCAGCCAGTAGTCATGCTGTTATGAAATCACCCAGGCACTACCTTTGCACTCCTATATTCACTCAGGCACTACCTTAGTAGTCCTGCAATCACCCAAGAAGTACCCATGCACTTATAAAATCACCCAGTCACTTCCTGTAGTCATGCAATCACCCAGGCATTACCTATGTACTCCTTTAATCCCCCAGACTTTACCCCTGTACTCATGCAATCACCAATGCATTAGGTATACAGTGCTTCATTCAGCCAGCCACTATCTTTGCACTCTTTCAATCATGCAGGCACTACTCTTGTACTTATGTAGTCACTCAGCCAGTACTCATGCACTTATAAAATCACCCAGGCACTACCTTTCCATTCCTGTAATCACTCAGGTGGTACCTTAGTGCTTCTGTAATCACCCAGGCAGTACTCATGGACTTATAAAATCACCCACTCACTTCATATGTATTCCAGTAATCCCCCAGATATTACCCCTGCAGTCATGCAATCACCCAGGCACTGGTTATGTACTACCCCTGCAGTCATGCAGTCATGCAGGCTGTACCGATGCTGTTAAGAAATCACCCAGGCACTACCTTTGCACGCCTTTATTCACTCAGGCACTACCTCAGTAGTCCTGCAATCACCCAAGAAGTACCCATGCACTTATAAAATCACCCAGTCACTTCTTATGTAGTCATGTAAATCCCCAGATATTACCCCTGTAGTCATGCAATCACCCAGGCACTAGTTATGTACTACCCCTGCAGACATGCAATCATGCAGGCTGTACCTATGCAGTCAAGTAATAACCCACACACTACCCTTGCAGTCATAGAATCACCCAGGCCCTACTGTTGCACTCATGTATTCACGTAGGTACTACTCCATGACTTATCTATGCCTTCAGGTGCTATTTTTACACTTATCCATGCACTCAATGTTTATGTGTGCACTCATGCAATTAGCCAGTCACTATCCATGTTCTGATGCAATTACCCAGTGACTAGCCTTGCACTCATACAATCACCCAAGCATTACCCATGGAGTTATGCAATCACTCAGGCAGATCTATTACATGTCTCAGTTTCTAGGTTTCACTATATTCCAGAAATATTGTATACATATTTCTTTTAGAAATGATGATGATTTGAAAACGTAGAGACATATGTATGCATGCTTCTAACAATATGGAGAGACCTGTAGTTGAGTCATGTAATAGTCTGCTGCTTTACATTTCGCTAGGCCCAACACTCATGCAGTTATAAAAACACCCAAGTACTACCCATGCTCTTCCAATGATCTATGCACTACATATGCACTGCTGTAATCACTCAGGCATTACTGCTGCACTCATGCAATCACCCAGGCACTACGTATGCACTCATGCAATCACCAAGTTATTACCCATGCACTTTTTCAATCATGTAGCCACTACTCATGCACTTATATAATCACCCAGGCACTACCGTTGCACTACTTCAATAACGGAGGCACTGCCTTTGTACTTATGTAATCACTCAGCCAGTAGTCATGCTGTTATGAAATCACCCAGGCACTACCATTGCACTCCTTTATTCACTCAGGCACTACCTCAGTAGTCCCCATGCACTTATAAAATCACCCAGTCACTTCCTATGTAGTCATGTAAATCCCCAGATATTACCCCTGTAGTCATGCAATCACCTAGGCTTTACCTATGTACTCCTTTAATCCCCCAGACGTTACCCCTGTACTCATGCAATCACCAATGCATTAGGTATACAGTGCTACATTCAGCCAGCGACAATCTTTGCACTCTTTCAATCACGCAGGCACTACTCTTGTACTTATGTAATCACCCAGCCAGTACTCGTGCACTTATAAAATCACCCAGGCACTACCTTTGCACTCCTGTAATCACTCAGGTAGTACCTTAGTACTACTGTAATCACCCAGGCAATACTCATGGTCTTATAAAATCACCCACTCACTTCCTATGTATTCCAGTAATCCCACAGATATACCCCTGCAGTCGTGCAATCACCCAGGCACTAGTTATGTACTACCCCTGCAGTCATGCAATCATGCAAGCTGTACCTATGCATTCAAGTAATAACCCACACACTACCCTTGCAGTCATAGAATCACCCAGGCCCTACTGTTGCACTCATGTATTCACGTAGGTACTACTCCATGACTCATCTATGCCTTCAGGTGCTATTTGTTCACTTATCCATGCACTCAATGTTTATGTGTGCACTCATTCAATTAGCCAGTCACTATCCATTTTCTCCTGCAATTACCCAGTGACTAGCCTTGCACTCATACAATCACCCAAGCACTACCCATGGAGTTATGCAATCACTCAGGCAGATCTATTACATGTCTCAGTTTCTAGGTTTCACTATATTCCAGAAATAGTGTATACATATTTCTTTTAGATATGATGATGATTTGAAAACGTAGAGACATATGTATGCATGCTTCTAACAATATGGAGAGACCTGTAGTTGAGTCATGCAATAGTCTTCTGCTTTTTATTTCACTAGGCCCAACACTCATGCAGGTATAAAAACACCCAAGTACTACCCATGCAGTCTTCCAATGATCTAGGCACTACATATGCACTGCTGTAATCACTCAGGCATTACTGCTGCACTCATGCAATCACCCAGGCACTACCTATGCACTCATGCAATCACCAAAGTATTACCCATGCACCCTTTCAATCATCTAGCCACTACTCATTAACGGGGGGCGAAGTTGGCGGTGTACCACTACACGGAATTCTACAGAGCTGACCCAAAACTCTGTGAAACTCCAATCCAATGCAATCCGTAACTCTGTTCCATCTCATCCCAATTAATAAAACAGAAACCTCACATACCTTTGGTAAGACAAGTAACTCTATCTTTACATGCTAAAATGCATATAGTCATCTCACAAAAGTGAAAATGAATATAGAGCAAGCATTGAGAGAGGTGATGATTTTGGGGTCCTCCCTAACCTAGGGAGAGAACCAAGCAGATGCCTTGTACACAAAGAGCACATCATGCTGAACGATTCGGTGGTGGTCCCATCCTCCTATGACCACCCCAAGCACAGTTATGGGCAAAAATACAATCCCAACCAAAGGCCCTGCAAAGCATTATGGGACGAGATTCTAGAGTGCAGTGAATATTATAGTATCCAATATCAAAACATTCCTCAAGCGCCAGCAGCTCTCCCGCCCCGTAATGCTTTGCTGGGTCTTTGGTTGGCATTGTATTTTTGCCCATAACTTTGCTTAGGGTGGTCCTAGGAGGATGGGACCACCACTGAATCGTTAAGCATGATATGCTCTTTCTGTACAAGGCATCTGCTTGGTCCCCCCCCTAGGTTAGGGGGGACTCCAAAATCATCACCTCTCTCATTGCCTGATATTGTTCAAAGCTCACTTTTGTGAATTGGTTATATGCTTATTAGCATGTAAAGGTAAAGTTGTTTTATCAAGGGGTTGTGGGTGCAGTAGCTAACTCAGCTATATGTCAGAGTTTTTGCATGAATTCCGTGTTTTCAATGTAATGCGTAGTTAGCAAAACTCTGCAATCTCCGCTAGCGGAGCAGAGTTCACTGTCCACGGTTACTACTCATGCACTTATATAATCACCCAGGCACTACCGTTGCACTACTTCAATCATGGAGGCACTACCTTTTTACTTATGTAATCACTCAGCCAATAGTCATGCTGTTATGAAATCACCCAGGCACTACCTTTGCACTCCCTTATTCACTCAGGCACTACCTCAGTAGTCCTGCAATCACCCAAGAAATACCCATGCACTTATAAAATCACCCAGTCACTTCTTATGTAGTCATGTAAATCCCCAGTTATTACCCCTGTAGTCATGCAATCACCCAGGCGTTAACTATGTACTCCTTTAATCCCCCAGACGTTACCCCTGTACTCATGCAATCACCAATGCATTAGGTATACAGTGCTTCATTCAGCCAGGCACTATCTTTGCACTCTTTCAATCATGCAGGCACTACTCTTGCACTTATGTAATCACTCAGCCAGTACTCATACACTTAAAAAATCACACAGGCACTACTTTTGCACTCCTGTAATCACTCAAGTAGTATCTTAGTACTTCTGTAGTCACCCAGGCAGTACTCATGGACTTATAAAATCACCCACTCTCTTCCTATGTATTCCAGTAATCCCCCAGATATTACCCCTGCAGTCATGCAATCACCCAGGCACTAGTTATGTACTACCCCTGCAGGCTGTACCTTTGCAGTCAAGTAATAACCCACACACTACCCTTGCAGTCATAGAATCATCCAGGCCCTACTGTTGCACTCATGTATTCACGTAGGTACTACTCCATGACTCATCTATGCCTTCAGGTGCTATTTGTACACTTATCCATGCACTCAATGTTTATGTGTGCACTCATGCAATTAGCCAGTCACTATCCATCTTCTCCTGCAATTACCCAGTGACTAGCCTTGCACTCATACAATCACCCAAGCAGTACCCATGGAGTTATGCAATCACTCAGGCATATCTATTACATGTCTCAGTTTCTAGGTTTCACTATATTCCAGAAATATTGTATACATATTTCTTTTAGATATGATGATGATTTGAAAACGTAGAGACATATGTATGCATGCTTCTAACAACTATGGAGAGACTTGTAGTTGAGTCATGTAATAGTCTGCTGCTTTATATTTAGCTAGGCCCAACACTCATGCAGTTATAAAAACACCCAAGTACTACCCATGCAGTCTTCCAATGATCCAGGCACTACATATGCACTGCTGTAATCACTCAGGCATTACTGCTGCACTCATGCAATCACCTAGGCACTACCTATGCACTCATGCAATCACCAAGGTATTACCCATGCACTCTTTCAATCATGTAGCCACTACTCATGCACTTATATAATCACTCCGACACTACCCCTCCACTCATGCACTTACCCAGGCATTATCCCTTTAGTCATGGAATCACCTAGGCATTATCGCTGCAGTATACAATCAGACAGGCCTTACCAAAGCACTTCTTAAATCATCCAGCTAGTACACATGCACTTATGTAATGACCCAGGCACTACCCTTGCATTCTTCAAATCACCCAAGCACTAGGCCTGTACTCTTTCAATCACCCAACCAGTATCTATGCACTTATAAAATCACCCAGGCAGTATCTATGCACTCCTCCAATCACCCAGGCACTACCACTACACTCATACAACCTCCCACACATTACCCCTGCACTTATGCAATCACCCAGGCATTACCCATGCACTCTTTCAATTACTTAGGCAGTACCCATGGACTCTGCACCTCTGTTCCTTCTGTCTGCACTTCTTTTGTGTCTTTCTGCACCTGTCGCTTCTTTCTGCACCACTTTTAGGTCTTTCTGCATCCCTGTTGCCTCTTTCTACACCTCTGTTCCTTCTTTCTGCACTTCTTTTGTATTTTTCTGCACATCTCTTGCTTCTTTCTGCACCCCTCATGCCTCTTTCTGCACCCCTCTTCTCTCTTTTTGCACCCCTCTTGCCTCTTTCTGCACCTCTGTTGCTTCTTTCTGCACTCCTCTTGCTTCTTTGTACACCTCCGTTGCTTCTTTCTGTACCCCTTATGTGTCCTTCACACCCCTCTTCCCTCTTTGTGCACCCCTCTTGCCTCTTTCTGCAACTCTATTGCCTCCTTGTGCACATCTGTTCCCTTCTTCTGTACCTCTGTTGTTTCTTACTGCACTGTTCTTGCTTTTTTCTGCACCTCTGTTGCAGTCCATTTCCTTACATGCCTTAAACGTCACTTTTGTCCTGCTGCTTTACCATTCTAGTAATGCTGAGAGTGTTGGGCCTAGGCAAATATAAAAAAAAGCCTATAACATGTCTCAGGTGTAAGTCTCACCATATGTCAGGATCTATACCCTCCTCCAATCACTTAGGTAGTACCCATGCACTTATAAAATCACCCAGGCAGTTCGTATGTGCTCTTGTAATCCCTCAGATATTACCCCTCAACTTATGCAATCACCCAGACATTACGTATGTAGTTCTCTAATCATCTAGATATTATCTCTGCACTCATGCACTCACCAATGCATTAGCTATACACTAGTTCAATCACCCAAGCACTACCCTTGCACTCCTGCAATGACTGTGTCGGAACTATGCACTACTCCAATCACTTTGCCAGTACTCATGCAGTTATAAAATCACTGAACCACTACCTATGCACTTATGCAATCACCCAGGCAGTACCCTAGTACTCCTCCAATCATCCAGGCAGTACCTTTGTTGTCGTGCAATCACCCAGGCACTACAGAGTGCACTTCAAATTTGATTTGGTTAGCAGAAGAGAAATCCTTTAGTTGTGCCCTGTGGTTCTGTTGTATAGGTTGTGATGTCTTCTAATTGTAGGGATTCTGCAGTGTCTGACATACCTTTGCAATGCAATTACATTTTTTTTTTATTTATAAATGAGAATTTTTGTATATAATTATTTTATTAATATTAAATAATTTAACGAAAGTATTTAAACTTTTCATTGTTTTCAGATACTCACCATTATTAGTAATTAAGATTGAGTATGGCAAGAAAAGATCAAAAGAAAAGAAAAGAAAAAAAACAGTACTATTTAAAGGAAAGAGAAAAGGAGAAATTAGATAAAGTACAACATGTGACATTGAAGAAAAAGGCTTCTGGTAAGAGAACTAAAGAATTTGTTAAAAGAGTTATAAAAGAGATAACGAATTTTTCGAAATGGAGAAAAAAAAAACAAAAGTAGTACAACCATTCCGAAAGAAACGAAAAAAGGACATATTAATAGAAAATCAGGTTATGGGAAAACAATCTATGTTGAAAGAAGGATGAAAGAATATAAAGACATTAGAAAGAGAATGTATAAGAGTAGAGTACTACAAAATGTATTGAAAGATTGCAAAAAATATAAAAAAGATCCGCATTTTACAAGAAAAAACAACAGATTGAAAGTGTAGTCGAAAACGCTTTTGAATTGAAAAGAAGATTGTTTATATTAGTATTGAAGAGAACGAAAACATTGAATAAAACAATGCATTTTATGAAAGAGAAAAGTAAAAGTAAAAGACTGGTTAATAGAACTAACTTTTGCAAAAAAGTTTTGGGTGAATGGAAGCACACTTCTAGTTCAGAACCTTTTTTTAATTAAGAAAGCTATTTTCAACAAAATACATTAGTTCACGCAGTTGATACCAGTGGTCGTTCTTATGAGGTTAAAAACGGTTGTCCAATTGAAAAAGAAAAGATGATTGTTAGAAATGTGGAAGAAGTAATAGCTGAAGAAGTTCAAGGGAGACGTTCACAAGCTCCAGTGTATAGTGTATAGGTGGGATTGTAGTAGTATTTGTAGTATACAACAGGAATCTATTGATATTTTACGAAATTTCTTACGAGAGTGTAGTAAAAAAAGTGTTAAACAGAAAATTAAGATGTTGCAAGGACAAGATCCTTGTAAAGTGAGAAAAAATACTTGCTTGCAGGGTCATTCTCTGGCTTGTCTTTCTAGAAAAGTGCGTCAAAGTACTTTTCATCATTTGAGAATGTTAGCAGTCCATCACTCAGAAATGCGTAAGTTAGTAAGAAGATTGTACTATGTAAAAAGTCCTGCATTATCTTTAAGTGAAATAAACACTGCTCTTTTGCATGGTTCAGTGTTGGATGTAAAAAATGTTTGTGATGATATACAGTTTCATTTCTTTGGTACTGAAGAAGAGTGTAGAGAAAGTGAGAGTTTGATAAGTGTAGGTGCTGAAGAAGAGGTGGAAGATAGTACTACTGAGAAGTTTGTAGAAGAAATTACAAAGTTTAAGGTACTTTGTTGTGAAAACCAAACTATGTTTGTATTTGTTGTCGACGTGCTCACTATAGAAGTCAAACTAGGAATGTTGATGTGTATTTAAAAAGTGAAAAGGAAAACAATGATAAGTGGGAGCAATTTAGTGCTTATTTGTTGGTGGAAGGTCGTTTTGAGTTGGGTAGTGATCAACGTATTTGTAAATATTGTTACAGCAAACTAGAAGAGAACAAAATGCCAGCTAGAGCTGTACATAATAACTTAGAGTTGGTAGCTATTCCTTCCGGAACTGATGAATTTAAATACATATGAGTCTATTCTTATTCAATCTGTGCACCCGGTTCAGGCTATAGTTCGTATGGAGCCTAAAACATGAAAGCTGCCTCCCACAGATTTACAAAGAGGTTTAAAAGGAAGAGTTGTGTATTTACCTTTAGATTTTAAGAAAAATATTGAAACTGTTGGTGTAGACAGAGAGGAAACTGAACCTGTAGTTATTCTAGTTAATGGTGTACCAACAAAGAGTCGGAAAATATGGCAAGAGTTAGTAGATGTCACCAAAGTTCAAAAGGCTACGTTATATCTCATAAAAAACAATATTTTTTATAAAAATGTATATCTGGAAGAACAATAAATATCTTTAGGAGATGATAGAGAAGTTTCAACTGGCCAAATCGAAAAAGTGGACAACTCCAGGAGTGAAGAAATTTATGAAGATTATAGTATACATCCTTTACATTCAAAAGAAGTCATTGGAAATACTATTGAATTATTCCAAATGAAGAAAGTGAAGGGAACTCCCATGAGTGTTTGGAAAAGAAGTTTAGAAGCTCCATGTTTTCCACAGCTCTTCCCCACTGGAAAAGGTAGACGATATGATGAACGACCAGTACAGATTCCAACTTCAGAATACTGTTCAACAAGATTGTATTCAGAAGATCCAAGATTTCGACAATGTGTTCCATATTTATTTCATCTTCTGTTTGAAAGTGACTTGTCTGGACTTTCGTATGCAGTGAACCACATATTAAAAACAGGAGTTCATCTTACACATCTTTCTGCAAAGGAATTTTTGGACAAAGTTCAACAAAGAGACGATCATTTAGAATCATAGTTAATTAATTTGATGGCATGTCAACGTGGTACCAATGAGTATTGGTATCATCGTCATGGAGAACTTAAATGTATGTTAAGGAACTTAGGAACCCCTACGTGGTTTGTCACGCTTAGCTGTGCTGAATACGCATGGGACGATTTACTTGAATTTCTACGAGAAGCAAATTCAAATATTAAAAACATTGAATTGAAGACAGCTGGAGAACTGTGTTCCTTGGATCCTGTAAATGTGTGCAGATATTTTAACCATAGGTTTCAAGGTATGATGTCTTTTATCTGCAATAAAAATAAGCCACCTCTTGGAGAAGCTATTGATTTCTTTTGGCGAAAGGAGTACCAAGCCAGAGGTGCTCCTCATATACACATGCTATTATGGATCAAGGATGCACCTAAATTTGGAACCGATTCTGATGAAACTGTTTTGTCTTTCATTGAAGACTATGTTACCTGTGCTATTCCAAAAACAGGAGGAGAAAATAGCTTATGACAACAAGTTTTACGGTTTCAAAGTCATCGATGTGGGAAATATTGTCGACGGAAATACAAGTCAAAGGGAATTATTTTTACAAATGTCGTTTTGGATTCCCACGTCCAGTAATTTCGAAAGAAAGAGTCAACAGTTTCATGTCAGCAGTAAGGCATATTATAACTCGGAAATCTCTGAAGAATACTTACAACATAAAAAGAAGTGAAGATTCAAAGTATATTAATGACTACAATCCAGTGATTTTGACGATGTGGAATGCAAATATGGATATCCAATATGTTGCAGATAATTCGACTGCTGTTGCTCGCTATGTTACATCATATATAACCAAATCTGAAAAGACGGAGTTGAAAGAAATGTGGGAAGAAATTTCACAGAGAAGACTCTTAGTAACAAATTGTACAGCTTTAGTTTGAAGATGCTTTCCCATTGAGAGATTGGATTGTACGAATGTTCCGATCGGTTGACCTCTTCAAGTTTATATTCAAAGTCAAGAGGAATCATTTGGGTAAGTCTAGGTCTTGCTGCAACACAAAATCGAGTGTTGAAATCTGTACAAGAAATTGAATACTTAGCTTTGAATGAGCCGGAAAGTACAGATATTGTTAAAACAAATATGTTGGATACGTACTATCCCAAAAGGAGTCCCCATCTGGAAAACATATGTCTCTATGAAGTACCGCAACATTACAGCTTTAAGAGAAATGTTACAGAAAATATAAATGAAGAAAAATATGCAGTAATTGGATGTGATGGATGTTTGGTAAAACATGACAAAGGAATTCTTTTTAATCACAGGAAACTCAGTTGTGATACTCCAGATAAAAGGGAATTTTTCTATTTAGTACTTCTGCAACTGTTCAAGCCTTGGCATAGTAAAATGGAATTACTTGGAGGTTTTGACTGCTATGAAGATTCTTTTAATGCATGTAAAGATAGCATTGAATGCACAGTTTTTCTAAAATATTTACAAATGTTGAATGAAGAGATTGAACAAGAAAATACTATTGCAGCTGAAATCGCTAGAGATAGTTCTCAAGATAGTCAAAGTTCTGCTCCACTAAGTCATAATCTAATAGGACAACCAATTCTTGAAAATGAAGCAGCAATCCCTATGAATGAAGTAGAAACGGCAATGCAACAAGCACAACAGGATATTATTGAGTTGGGAAACTTGGAAGAACAACTAAATATTGAACAAAAAGAAATATATCAGAAATCTACACAACAGATAGAGCATGGTTTACTGCATGAAAAAAAGAATGCCAATGCACATAATTTAAACCTATTCAAATGTATATCAGTGGGCAAGTTGGAACAGGAAAAAGTTTTTTAATTAAAGTTTTGACCAGTTATCTACACAAAACCATTCAATCACATTTATCTTGTGTTGTAACCGCTCCAACTGGGTTAGCAGCACATAACATTAAAGGGATTACATTACATCGATTACTCATGCTACCAGTTGAACATGAAAATAAGTTGGAATATCACAAGCTATCTGGAGAAGCTTGTTATGAAATTTCAAGAGTACTAAAGAAAATGAAACTTCTGATCATTGATGAGGTGAGCATGGTCTCAAACTTAATGCTTACCTTTGTACATTTAAGAAGGCAACAGATTTTAAAAACAGATTATGATGTTTTATTTGGAGAAAAACATGTAATTGTATTCGGCGATCTACTGCAACTTACTCCTGTGAAAGGACACCCAGTTTTTAAAACACTTGTCCATGAAGACACTAAGAAATCTTTGGGAAGTATTGGAAATGTGAACATTTGGTCTCTTTTTAATATAAAGAACTTATTAAGAATATGCGACAAGCAAGTGATGAACATTATGGAAACATTCTTCAAGATATTAGAATTGGTGTTTTGACAAAACATGGTAAAGAAGCTTTACAAAGTCGACTACTAACAAACTTGTTTCCAAATAAAAATATTGCACCTGAAATAATGTTAAAAAAAATTGGAGAAAATAAGTCTATAGTTTGTCTAATGCCAACACTGCAAGAGTGTTCTACATTCAATCAAGAACTTTTGAAACTGGCGAAAAAACCTATAGTGAAAATGGAAGCCATTGATAAAATGGAACATGAAGGGGTTACTATTCTTCTCTCAGAGAAATTACAGTCAAAATTAGATTCTTTGGAAAAGTCGGTGTCTAAGACTGCAGGTTTAGAAAAGACTTTATGTATGTGTAAACTGTCGGGTAATATTACGGCGAAATTTAGATGTAGAAAAAGGTTTAGTAAATGGAGCAATGGGAAATGTTGTTGATTATGTAAATTTTCAGAACAGAGATGGAATTGAATTTTTGAACATTAAATTTGATCAGAGGGAAGAGGTAAAACTGATTGTACGTTGTGCTGTTAGTTTTATGCTTGTAAAAGACTTGTATGTTCGTAGAAAACAGTTTCCTCTTTCTTTAGCATATGCAGTGACCATTCATAAATCTCAAGGTTTAAGTGTAGACAGTGCTTTGGTAAATATTGGAAGTACAGTGTTTAAAGAGGGTATGGCATATGTTGCATTGTCTCGAGTAAGAACATTATCTGGTTTGTATTTGATTGATTTTGATGAGAAAAAGGTTAGTGCTGATGCAAATTGTGTA
This sequence comes from Calotriton arnoldi, assembly GCA_963921515.1. Lineage (NCBI taxonomy): Eukaryota > Metazoa > Chordata > Amphibia > Caudata > Salamandridae > Calotriton > Calotriton arnoldi. Next base: position 1,310,807 of record CAWUFW010005112.1, read on the forward strand.
AGAGAGTATAATCGGTTAAGGAGACTGTATGCTCCTAACTTAGGTGAATATCCCATATATGAAAAACGTGTAGTATGTCCAAAACAAAAATATGACAAACATTCTAGTGAGGTTGGAAAAAAGAAAACAATTAAAGAGAATGATGAGGCTGTAAAGAAAATAAAAATGGACACTGTTGATGATATTGTAGGATACCAGTTAGAAAATAGTTCGTGTATCAACTGCTATGCTAATGTAATTGTGAACGTTGTGTTTTATCTAGAAGATCTTCATCATCAAATTATGGAAATTCGAGAAAAAGATTCTGCTCTTTGTTACATTATATTTTTGAAAAGTTGGAAACTGATAGAACTAAAATCCATACTGTTTCTGGCATACGACATCTTTTGGATATATGTTATGGTTCTTCACAATTTACACTTAATGTGCAACAAGATGCACAAGAATGTCTTATGTTTATGCTTGCAGTATTGGAAGATGAAGGAATAGAAATTGAAAATTTGTTTGGACTAAGTTACAGATGGGATCATGAATGAGAAGAGTGTTCATTTTGTTCTACCACTCAAATAGACACTGAACGATTCATATATTTGACAATACCAGATTGCAAATCAGTGTCTTTTAACAAATTAGTAAAAACAGCCAATCAAGATATGAAATGTTCTCATTGTAAATCAGAAATGTTGTCAACATTATATATAGAAAAATTTGGAAAAGATGTCATTTTAATGCTACAACGTTGTAAAGCAAATGGAAGAAAATTGAAAACAAAAATTAAAATTTTTGTGGCAAGTCAAGTGTCAATTTTAGGAAGAACTTTTAAAGCAGTGGCTATTATAATCCATGATGGACCTACTACAACATCTGGGCACTGTACTGTGTATTTAAAGTGCAATAAAGGATGGACACATTGCAATGATGGCCATTTGGATTTCAAATGTAGGTTGCCTTACGAATTACCAGATTCGTATCTAATATTTTTGATGCCAAAAATTTGAAAACATCATTCGGCCTATTGGGAAGATGTGAACACAAAATAACGAGTTTATTTTGGATGTTATCAATGCCAATGGATTTGGAAACATTATTCGGCCTATTGGGAAGATGTGACCAATTAGTGTTTGGATTATTATTTCTACTTTTTTATTAGATTTGCAAAATTGTGTTTCAAGGAACTAGTTTATATATGTGATCTTTATATTAATTGCGATGTAAATGAGAGTGTATATTTTAGAAAATGTACTTCAGAAAAATATATAATTTAATGTAGTTGAAGAATGTAATTTAGAAACTGTAGATAGGTAAACAGATAGTTGAATTTGTTGTAAATATTTTCAACTTAGATTTGTTTTCATTTTACATTAACATTGATTGTATTTTTTCCCTGCTGTTATATGATGATCTACGTTGAAATCACTGTGTATAGTGAAATTCAATTGAATCTGAGAGCAGCAAAAAAGGGAAACTGAATATGTTATGTAATTCAAAAATTATGTTGTGTTTTAAAAACCACAATATTATATGTAATAACAGTTTTCCTTCTTTTTTATTACAGAAAGTAATAGTAAACCTTGAAAATATTTTAAATTCAATTTACAACAAAAGAACTTTAAAATATTTTCACTGAGTTTGGTATGTATTTGAATAAAGAAGGTAAGATGAAATAATGTAATAAGCATAATAATTATGAAGTAATGTTTACAGACATTTTTATTGCATTGATCCATTTTTTCAAATACTACCCATGCACTGATCTGTATAATTAGACACTATTCTCATACTACCATCATCACCCATGCACTATCCAAGCATTTCTCCATTCACCTAGCCTGAATCTATATACTTGAAATATCACCCAGAGACTACTTATGTACTCATCCAATCACCCAAACACTACCCATGCAGTCTTCCAATCATGCACGTACTACTCCTCACTCATGCAATCACCCAGGCACTACCCTTGCACTCCTCCAGTCATCCAGGCACTATCCATGCACTCCTCCAATCACCCAAGCACTACCTATGCACTTATAAAATCTCCAAGGCACTACCTATACACTCATTTAATCACTCAGGTACTGCCCATGCAGTCCTTTATTCACCCAGACATTACTCTTGCATTCATGCAATCACCCAGGTATTACCCATGCACTGCTTCAATCACTCAGGCACTGATCATACAGTCATACATGTGCTCAGGCACTTCTACAGCACTCATGGAATCAACCAAGCACTACCCATGCAGTGTTCAAATCATCTACGCAGTACTCCAGCACTCATGCAATCACCCTGCTACTACTTATGCATTCCTCCAATCACTCACGAACTACCCAGGCAGTCCTACATGCAGCTAGGCACTACCCATGCACTCTTCTATGCACTCAGGCATTACCCATGGACTCCTTCAATACTCCTCCACTCATGCAATAACCCAGACATTAGCCATGCACTCCTTCAATCACTCAGGCACTACCCCTGCACTCATGCAATTACCCAGGCACTAGTTATGGACTACTTGTGGAGTCATGCAGTCATGCAGGCATGACTTATGCATTCATGCAATAACCCAGGCACTACCCTTGCACTCCTCCAGTCATCCAGGTAATATCCATGCACTTCTCCAATCACCCAGGCACTACCTGTGCACTTATAAAATCACCAAGGCACTACCTATACACTCATCTAATCACTCAGGTACTGCCCATGCACTCCTTTAATCACCCATACATTACTCCTGCATTCATGCAATCACCCAGGCATTACCCATGCACTCATCCAATCACCCATGCACTATCCATGCACTCCTCCAATTACCCAGCCAGTACCCATGCACTCCACCAATCACCCTGCCACTACCCATGCACTTATAAAATTACCACGCACTACTCTTGCCCTCTTCCAAACACGTAGGCACTACCCTAACACTCATGGAATCACAGAAGCACTACCCATGCACTTCTTCAATCACTCAGGCACTACCCATACACTCCTCCAATCACCCAGGCACTACCCATGCACTCCTCCAATCACTCAGGCACTACTCATGCATATCATGCAATAACCCAGGCACTACCCATGCACTCATCTAATCATCCAGGCATTACCCATGCACTTACAAAATCACACAAGCAATACTCATGCAGTTACAAAAACACCCAGGCATTACCAATGCACTCCTTCAATCACCCAGGCACTACTCATGCACTCATGCAATAACACAGACACTACCCATGCACTCATCCAATCACCCATGCACTACCCATGCACTCCTCCAATCACCTAGACACTACCCATGCACTCCTCCAATTACCCAGCCAGTAGCCATGCACTCCACCAATCATCCTGCCACTACCCATGCACTTATAAAATCAGCACGCACTACTCTTGATCTCTTCCAATCACCTAGGCACTACCCTAGCACTCATGAAATCACAGAAGCACTACCCATACACTTTTTCAGTCACCCAGGCACTACCCATGCAGTTATAAAATCACCCAGGCACTATCTATGCACTCGTCTAATCACTCAGGTACTACCCTTGCACTCTTCCATTCATCCAGACGTTACCCCTGCATTCATGGAATCACCAACGCATTACCTGTGCACTTCTTTAATCATTCAGACAGTGCCCATACACTCCTACGTGCACCCAGATACTACCCATGCACTCTTCCATGCATCCAGGCATTACTCGTGCACTCCTTCAATCACCCAGACATTACCCCTGCACTCATGCAATCACAGAGGCACTACTCATGCACTTATAAAATCATCCACACACTAAAGCTGTAGTGTTTTTGCACTCATCCATTCCCTCAAGCAAAACCTATGCACTCTTCTATGCACTTAGACTCTACCCATGCACACATTTAATCAGTCAAATACTACTCTTGCACTCATCCATTCCCTCAAACACTACCCATGTACTTATCCATGCACTCAGGCAGTACCAATGCACTCTTCCAATCACCCAGGCACTACCCCTGCACTCATGCAATAAGCCAGGCAGCACCCATGCACTACTTCAATCACTCAGGCACTACTGCTGAACACATTCATTCCCTCAAACACTATCCGTGCACTCATACAATGACTCAGACATTACCCTTGCACTCATTCATACAACACATACAAGTTTGTCTATTTTAAACCAATTAGGCGGTTCTAAAAAGAACCAATTTTTTTCTTTTTAAATTTTTTTGTGTTTTTTTAACAAAACATTGAAAAAAACGAGGAAATGAACTAAAAAAACTTTTCAAAACATTTTGCAATTACAAACTCATTGCAAAAATAAAAAATAAATTATTAACAATGATGACTTTTTGCAGCCACAACAACAGCTACAACAGATTGTTCATCTGCACAAAGCAGTTTTTTGCACTTATGCAGTGCTGTTCCAGTCCTGCAAACTCAGGAATAATTTCTGTGGAAGTAGTGGATCCTCCAGAAGTACTAGGTCCTGCGACCTCATTGTCTTGTTGGGACTCTTGCATCTGGCACCGATGTTGTTCGCGTGCAAGACGGTTTGGGTGCATGGTCTGAAGGTGTTTTAGCATAGACGATGTCCCACACGAATACTTCTTTTCAGACCCACAAGATAGTATTTTGTGGCGCACAGCGCAGGTGACTTTGCGCGCATTTACCTTCTTCTCTCCTTCTGGGATAGAGAAGAAAGCCCACACAATGCTCTCCTTCCTTTTCTTTATTAGTTCTTTCAGCTCCTCTTCATCAGCAGGAATCTCCTGTGGTGCATTTTCAGATGCCATTTCCTTTCTTGGAAAAAAACACCCAAAAAATGTAATAAAGAGGGACAGAAAACACAAGAGGTGTTTCTTCAAAAGATGCTCCTGGAAGAATGAAAAAAATGGGTGGGGTCCTTCAAGTTCTAGAATAGAAAGGTTTTAAACCAATGAAATTGTTTCTTTTAAAGTCACATGGGATTTGCACACCAGGCGCGCAGCAAGCGCGCACCTGGCGCGAATTCCGAAAAATATATAAAAAAATAATATATCTTTATTAAAATTACAAATATATGACATTTACATTAATATTAAGTAACCTCTTGGTATATTATATATAATAAAGTTATATACAAATACTTTTAAAACTTAAAGATTTCGATGAATTCGCGCACCCGGTGCGACCCCCGGAAATACGTACGTGACATTACGCGGGGCCGAGAACCGCGCACCCATCGCATACCGAACGCGCATCGTACACGACTTAACCAATATGGCGCCAAATTCTTGGATTTGCGCAACCACCGTGACTGGTTCACGATCGGCACGCGAATCCAATTTAAAAAAAAAAAGATAAAAGCTTATTTTAAAAAGGAGAAATATCACATTATTTTTATAAAACATTTATTTTTTTGAAAAAGTATTTTTTGGAAACTATAATTAGAAATTAGCATTTAAAAAACCTTAGAAATTCACTGAAAAAACCATAGGTTTCAGGGACGTTATAGTTAGAAATTAGCATTTAAAAAACTATTGAAATTCACTGAAAAAACCATAGGTTTCAGGGACGTTATAGTTAGAAATTAGCATTTAAAAAACCTTAGAAATTCACTGAAAAAACCACAGGTTTCAGGGACATTATAGTTAGTTGGACATTTCACTCATTCAAAACCAGAGAAATTCGGCCGTTATAGTTAGTTGAGCTAACTATAACTCGCGCCCCCGCAATGCACTGCTGATGACGTCACATATTACATCATTCATGACATGGTCAGTGACATCACTGATGACATCACTGATGACATCTCAAATGACATCACTGATGACATCACTGATGACATCATCCACGTGATAATCTGATGCACCTCCTCACACCCTAATATAACTTTTGATACACCCACTCTAAAATACAGACTATCATTTTTGAAACCATAGACACACCAATACCAGTTACTATATACCCTCTCACTGATTCTTAGGTCTATACACACATCCACTCATTCACCCATACAGTCACTCATACATGCAGCCACTCATCAATACAGCACTATCATATGCACTCATACACCTATACAGACACTCACACACCGCCACTCATCCATAGAGTTACTCACACACCTAGTCAGTCATGCAAAGAATCAATCACACTCCCATTTACTCACCTATACAGTTATACACACGCCACCTCACTAATTCATACAGATACTAACACATACTTACTCTCTACTATAATCACAGACACAAGCACACACTCATCCAAACAGCCATCTCACAATCACTCACTCTCACATATAGTCATTTATATACTCCAACACTCACATATACTGCCTTTCACATATGTAGTTACTCACACATGTTCCACTGAGACATCCATTCACTCGCCAACACACCCATACACACACTCACCCACCCATACAGCCCTTCACAGATGCACTCTTGAACCCATACACCCAGTGAATCACCCACTCACACATTTATGCACAGAGTCACACACCCCCCTCCCACCCACACAGACACTCAGGCACCCATACAGATAGTCAGACAACCAAACAATAACCCATATAGACACTCATGTAGCTACTCTCCAACCCATGCAGCCGCTTACACACCAACTGACAGACTGATACAGACATTCACACAGTTTAGTCACTAACCCATGCATTCAGTAATACACGTTTAATCACTCACTTATACAGTCAGTCACGCACCTACTAAATCATCCATTCAGACAGTCATACACCCACTCATTCTTCAATACACCTTGGCCTATATATATATAAAACATATTTAAACTTTACAGAAACACACAGTCACTAGATGATGTCATCAGTGATGTCATTTGAGATGTCATCGGTGATGTCATCAGTGATGTCACTGACTGTGTCATGAATGATGTAATATGTGACGTCATCAGCAGTGCATTGTGGGGGCACGAGCTATAGTTAGCTCAACTAACTATAACTGCCAAATTTCTCTGGTTTTGTACGAGTGAAATGTCCAACTAACTATAACGTCCCTGAAACCTGTGTTTTTTTTCAGTGAATTTCTAAGGTTTTTTTAAATGCTAATTTCTAACTATAACGTCCCTGAAGCATGTGGTTTTTCATTGAATATATATATATATATATATATTACCTACTGGCGGTCGCCAGTAGGTAGTTATAGTTAGGACCACATTTCCATAGGAAAAGCATTTTTTGATGTGCGTATAACTTTGGCGTCGTTTGACGAATCTTTACGAAATTTTCCAAAAAGTTCCTCTTTTCAGGTCAGCTGCTATCCTAAAAGTTTGGGGGGGATTCGTAAAGGGGGCTAAGAAAAAGGGGGGTCCCAAAACGTGTTTTCTCCATGCAATTTCCATAGGAAACTTTAGACAAGGCTACAGGTCAAACTGCTGAACGGAATTACGCCAAATTTGGCACAGAGAAAGGTCTTGGTCCATAAAGCACACTTTTGTTTAAATCGGGTAAATCCGTTCAGTAGTTTTAGAGAAATATAAAATTTTCCAGATATCGATATTTAAGAATTCTGACATCTGATTGGCTGAAGTGTTACGAGCACGAGCTTGTGGCTGATTGGCTGCGAACTGTTGAAACTAGGAAGTGTTGGCAGCCATTTTGTGATTCAGTCCGTCAGCTCACAACTCTCCCTCTACAAGGCATCAGGTCCGTAGTTCTACCTCTGCGAGGCAACACTAAAAATATACCGCAGCTCTGTCTGTGCGAGATACCCTTTCACGGTCCCTCTCCCCACATCACCAGCTCGCGGCTATGCCTTTAGAAGTGAGTCCGTCGGCTCGCAGCTCTGCGACTGCGAGCTGTGAGCCATTTTGTGACTCAGTCCATCAGTTCACATCTCTCCCTCTAAAAGGCATCGGACCCGTAATTCTACCTCTGTGAGGCAATACTGAAAATATCCCGCAGGTCTGTCTGTGCGAGATACTCCTTTTACGCTCCCTCTCCCCACATCATCAGCTCGCGGCCATGCCTTTAGAAGCCAGTACGTCGGCTCGCAGCTCTGTGTCTGTGAGCCGTGGGGCCTGCACCTCTACCTCTGTGAGCCACCTCGTTAGCTCGTAGCTGTGTCTGTGCTAGCAGGCCCGTCGGCCCGTTACTCTCCTTCTGCGAATTAGCCCTTCGGGTTGCAGCGCGGAGGGCTCGCAGCTGTATCTCTGTGAGCCAGCCCGTTAACTGATAGCTGTGTGTCTGCTAGCAGGCCTGTTGGCCCGTTGGTCTCCCTCTGCGAGTCAGGCCACAGCTCTCCCTCTGCGAGCCGGTATGGTGCTGTGCTTTTGAGAACCAACTGCTCGTAGGTCTCCCTCTGCGAGCTGAGACCACGGGCCGCAGCTCTTCCTCTGCGAATCTGCCTGACGGCCCGCAGGTGACCCTCTGCTACTCGAATCGCAGCTGACACTCTGCGAGCCGAAATTTATTAGTTGGAGCTATATGTAAGTGCGAATGCACAGCTTCAGGCTAATCAGGAAAATTCGGTTTCCCTCATCTGTGAAGTGTACTCCATCACTTCTGTAGATATCAGCGATATTAAAACGTATGTTGTTGTTGTAAATCGACCCCATTCTATGGTCTCTGAGGTATGCAGACACAGCTTTGTTGACATTCTTCCTAGATTTTTCAATCTTATGACAAAATTGGTTTGACCATTTCCACTTCTGTCTTTGGCATATATTGGAATATACAAAGACAGTTTGAGGCAAAAGTAACATCAATTGTCCAAAGGTGTCCTTCATTAGCATTTCCAAACCTACCCAGTCAATGTGCCTAGGTCGTTACCACCACAGTGCACAATCATGAGATCAGGGTGTTGGAGATGCAAACAGGTTTTAACCAAAGGGAGCAATTGGTGCCACTTCAATCCTCTCTGTGCAAATGTGCACATTTTGTAAACCTAGGTCTAAGTCAATACGTCTCTGTTATGCATACCTCTTGCACCAGAAAACATAGCTATGTCCTACAATCCACACTAGCATTTTGAAGGTATGGCTAGAAGATATGGATAAATGTCTGTAGCTCATGCAGTCCGTTCGTAGAATAAGAGATATGTTTAAACATGGGGAACTACTTTTTTTTTTACATACAAAACGTTAATGGATTGGGAGATAAAATGTATTGTGTCCTAAAAAGTAGGGTGTATATTAGTTTTGATGAAAAGCATCTTTGTGATTGGTTAATAAAAAAGCAGTTTATACGTGGAGTACATATTATAGGATGAAATTTGCTCAGCTCAACCACACCTGCTAATTGTATTTGGAAGGTGCAGTTCAAACTTGAAAGAATGGTGAACTTTTGACCTCCACGTGCCGTTAAATGTTGGAGAAAATGTTGCAAAAAAAAATATCGGTAGGTTTAAAAAAATGATGAACTTTTAACCTGCACGTGTCGTAGAATGTTCTAGAAAGTGTTGATACAATACCTTGAACCTTTCACCTGTATGTGTCCTTAACAAAACAGTTTATATGGAAAGTTCAAAAATAAGCAATAAAGAGAGGTTTTGCAATCTAAAAAAAATAAGGAACTATTCTGATTTGTTCTTTACATGGATTTATGTGTGGAGCAACAGGGAAATTGTGCCATTACATGTACTGTGTGACAAGAAAAGAATTGCATGCGTTTGTGACATTTGAAATCTGCATACCAACTAGGAAGGTAAATTAGAAATTAAGAAGGTGTGTTATATGTTTTGTAGTAGTGGTTAAGTATTTGAGACGAAATCTTTAACTTTGAAAGTATTTTTTATTTCTAAATAACATAGTGTTAGTAAAGTCTGGTGTTTTTTTGGTTCTAAAATATGCATAATGTGTAACTAGTTGTTAAACAAGTACTTTATATGTTTAGGAGTTTTTCACAAAGAAAAAGTGTAAGTTGTCATCTGTAAAAGACTGTGGGCCATATTCTCAAGACCAGCGATAACATTATCGCCGCTTTAGCGGCAGTTTCCTGCCGCTAAAGCAGCGATAATGTTATCGCCATTCTTGTGAATATGGCCCTGTATGGTTTTGAAAGTTCGATGTAGCGTTAATTTCCATTTGTATATCTATTCCGGCGAGATAAACAAAATGTGGCATGTTTGGAAATTATGCTCAGTCTGGAAATAGTGGAGAAGGGGTGACAGTAAAAAATTCATGTGTTATTAACTTAACAGAGATGGAATGTGGATCAGTTACAGGCTCAGCTTCCGCATTGCCCACGTCACCTGCGTCCAGCCCTGGTTCCACTACCGAACATGCACATTGGAGTGTCCCATGGATGTCTGCCTATCCAACACAACTGTTGATGAATTGGACTATGACTTGTGTTTGCGCCCCCTGTTGGATAACGAACAGGAGTGTAACCGAGACAGCCATGCATGGGATGCGTTGACATACTGCGTATGTATTGGTAGTTGTGCATGGGAGATGGCACAATTTCTCGTGTGCAGTGACCACATCGAGGCGCTCCCCTAGTGGGCTGTGTTGCGGATCAGTGAGACGGCGTGGGCTGAGCACTCCTGCCCGGACCACCTAATGGATTGGCTCACCCTGGTGTTCCTTGAACACGACAACGATGTACTATTGGAACACATTGGACATAAAGCTGCACGGGCATTCATGGACGAGCAACTACGTACCTGCAGCCACATCCTATTGCCACCCACAGCACATGGTCCAACAACTTGTTGCACAGTGGGGATTGCTCACATATCCCACCAAAACAGAGGACACGTCTCCCTTCGGTCGAGCTCTGGATGCATGTGCGTGGAATAACGCGTGTGCACACACACCTGTCCAAGGCGACGCAGGTCCATGGTCCGAGCAACACAGCGTCGTTTGGGAACTTTGCCAATTCGGACACACTGCTCGGTGAGAGCACACACATGGCCATGTAGCACGACATGTGAACCTGTCGGACCCTCACACCTGATCACTGTCGGCAGAGCAGACAATTGCTGCACCCGGAGGCAGAGCACCATGCAGACCCCACGTACAGTAAGTCGTGCCCCCTCACACGGTGCACTGTGCAGACGCCAAATAAACCATCTGACTTATCCACAGCCCACACATAGAAGCCCCTGCCTGTGGTACCACCGCATGGGATGGCGTTGACACCCACAAAAACAGCAACCCATGTCCCACAATGTTGTACACACATTCAAATCATTGCTCAGAGCTGTGGCATATCCTCCACACAAAAAAGAAGAAATGTTATGTGCACACTTTGTGGTCTCATTTTTTACACTGAGAGGTAGATTTCAATGTCAGTCCTGGTGTGGTACTGCGAGGCTTTGCATTTGGGTGTTCTTAGGAAATCTAAGTTGTTGGGGAGCAAGGCAAGGTGGGTTGTGAGCGTTGCCATATGTGATAAATCTTGTCCATTTCAGGCCCAACATCATCTGCCCCTCGACATGTACCCATGCTGCGTGTAAGTGTCTTAAGCATGTCCGTGCCTGTTGTGGCCGTTGCCTCGTCCGTACTCACACACACATGCCAATAAAGCCTATGCCACTCCACTGGTGTCTAACTGGGAGGTGTGTTGTAAAGATTGTCCACTCGTGTGCCACAATGAGTCTCGTCCCAACACAGGGTAGAACTGACTGTTGCATGTGCAACGGGGGTGTATCCCTTTGGCAAGCTCCGCCTCTGTGAGCCAGACATTGTTTTTGCATAGGTGCTGGACGACATCTGATGCAGCCCCATCACCTAGGCAGTCTGATGTGTCACGGGCACACAGCCATGCAGCCATCACCCCGCCACACACACTGGACACAGAACCCATATGAGGGGAGTTTTGTACCACATTGCCTTCATTGCTGATATTCTGTGATTGATATGTGTGTGGACTGCATTGTGGGGGAATTGCCTGTGCATGGATGGCGATGCACACACACATGTTGGTATGTGGAGCCAGGTGCCCGTGCGGCCTTGCGCTGCTTGTGCTATCTCACTCCGTCTCTCTCCCTCGCTCTCTCCCGCCCTGTCATAGCAAACTTGTGAAAGCGATGGGTGCGCGGCTCTCAGCGTGGCACTCGAGTACTTCCTAAGTCTTTCAAACACCGAGGGGTATATTCTCAAGAACATATCGTCGAGTTAACGGCACTTTATCGCAACCAAAATTGTGATAAATTTAACACACCATTCACAAGCTGGAGCAAACAGCCCATATCACCAGTTTACCAGCGATAGCAGCCTCAAAAAGTATCGTCACGGATGAGTCCGGCAAATATTGCTAATGAGATGTAAAGTAGGCGTTCTCGTGCAAAAAGCAGCGAACACATCACTTCGCAAGTGTCTCAACCACCAGCAAGATCGTCGAAGAGACTACAAAACAGGCGATAAGGTGCGTTAGTAGCAGAAAGTTTACACCTGCTCTGAGCTGGTGTAAAGTCGGACTACAACCTGCAATATGAAAGGGAGCCCACCCAGAGCCATACGTGAATGACAACAGATGCAATGGAGCCAACGATCATGCAGCTCGGACACCCAACACTGCTCCGACACCACCCGCCACCAGCCCCTTGTCCGCCATCTCCCCCTCACCTCCCCCCCCACACAAACAAATGTGACAGCAACGTTAGGAAATCTGGAACGTAACAAATTGGCTGATGTCGCACAATTATAGTAAAGAAAATGCATGTGAGGTTGGACAAATAAAAATCTCAGTCATCTATGGATTTACATATAAAACATTTTATTTAAACAAAGCAACAAAATAAAAGTAGGTACAGGTATGGCGTGTCATCCCTCGACAATTTGTGAATCACAGCCTGCAAGACAAAAAGAAAGATAAGATTGTGCATCATGCGTCCATGAAAGGAGAGAGAGAGAGAGAAAGAGAGAAAGAGTGAGAGAGAGGAAGAGACAGAGAAAGAAAGAGTGAGACAGAGAGGAAGACAGAGAAAGAGTGAGAGAGAGAGGAAGAGATAGAGAAAGAGAGAAAGAGTGAGATACAAGGAAGTGAGAGAGAAAGAGAGAAACAGTGTGAGAGAGAGGTAGAGAGAGAGAGAAAGAGTGAGACAGAGAGGAAGAGAGAGAGAAAGAAAGAATGAGAGAGAGGAAGAGACATAGAAAGAGAGAAAGAGTGTGAGAGAGAGAAAGGAAGAGATACAGAGTGAGAGAGAGAGAAAGAGTGTGAGTGACAGAAAGGAAGAGATGGAGAGGGAGAGTGAGTGTTGACACTGTGGAGAAAATCCTTACAGCTCACCTTTCTGCCACCGGTGTGTCTCCAACCACGTGGCGGGACATAGTGGAGTCTTCAAGTTTAGTCATCTGAAACATAGTATAGAATCAGTAATGGAAGAGTACATACAACTGCACACGCCTAATTCTCTGTTTCGCCCCTGCGCATCCAGGCTGCTGCACCCCATCGACTCCCGCCGCCCAGAGGTGTCTGCCTGCCTCTGCGCACCTAGGCTGCTGTATCCCATCCACTCCCACTGCCCAGAGGTGTCTGCCCGCTGCTGTGCACCCAGTCTGATGCACCCCATCCAGTCCCACTGCCCGGAGGTGACTGCCCATTCCTGCGTACCCAGAGTGCTGCATCCCATCCACTCCCACTGCCTAGAGGTATCTGCCCGCTCCTGTGCACCCAGGCTGCTGCACCCCATCCACTTCCATTGCTCGGAGGTGTCTGCCCGCTCTTGTGCACCCAGGGTGCTGCACACTATCCACTCCCACCGCCTAGAGGTGACTGCTCGCTGCTGCGGAAACAAGGCTCTCTGCTCACCTTCCGCCACCGGCGTGTGTCTAAGAGGGTCCACCACATGCTGAAGCAACCTCCTCAGGCGTTGCGTACATGCGGTCAAGCCGAGCTCACAATTCAGAGCGGGTGTTGATTGCAGGATGGCCACGCATCATCGCAGGCTGCACACGCGCTCAGCTCTGGTGGCACTAACTCAGTGGAACTGAAGTCATCGCCTCGTGGCGGGAGGTCCGTGTCGGGGGGTCATCAATCTGTGAATCACAGCCTGCTAGACAAAAAGCAAGATAAGATTGTGCGTCATGCGTCCATCAAAGGAGAGAGAGAGAGGAGAGAGAGAGAAAGAAAGAAAGAGTGAGAGGTAGACAGAGAGATAGAGAGAAAGAGTGAGAGAGAGAGGAGAGAGAGAGAGAGAGAAACAGTGAGAGAGAGGAAGAGAGAGAGAAAGAGAGAAAAAGTGTGAGAAAGAGGAAGAGAGAAACAGAGGAAGAGTGAGAGAGAGAGAAAGAGAGAGAGAGGTAGAGAGAGAGAAAGAAAGAAAAAAACAGTGTGAGAGAGAGGAAGAGATAGAGTGAGAGAGAGAGAGGAAGGGAGAGAGAAAGAGTGTGAGGGAGAGAAAGGAAGAGATGGAGAGGGACAGTGAGTGCCCACACTGTGGACAAAGCCTCACAGCTCACCTTTCCGTCACCGGTGTGTCTCCAACCACATGCCGGGACATGTTGGAGCCCTCAAGCTTACTCATCTGAAACGTAGTATGGAATCAGTAATGGCAGAGTACATACAACTGCTCACGCCTAATTCTCTGTCCCGGCTTTGTGCACCCAGGCTGCACCCCATCCACTTCCACTGCCCAGAGATGTCTGCCCGCTGCTGCGCACCCAGGCTGCTGCACCCCATCCACTCCCACTGCCCGGAGGTGACTGACCGTCGCTGCGCACCCAGGCTGCTGCACCCTATCCACTCCCACTGCCCGGAGGTGACTGCCCGCCGCTGCGCTAACAAGCCTCTCTGCTCACCTTTCGCAACCTGCGTGTAGAAAAGAGGGCCTACCACGTGCCGCTGCAAGCCCCAAGCCCTGGGCCCGCGGACACCGCACCCTGCATGTCATGCAGCCCCACTCCGCAGGCCACCAGGTCTCACATTTGGTGCTGGGTCTTGATTTCGCTATGGCAGAGGACATACCAGTGCACCGGGCTTTTCATCGCAGGCTGCACACCCGCTCAGCCCTTGCGGTGCCACTAACTCTTTGACCAGCGAGGCGACGCCACGTGGCGGTAGGCCTGCGCTGTCTGATGGCTCAGGCCTACACTGCGGTCCAGCAGGGCACACAAAACCTGAGCTGTCCAGACCGCCGGGATGGGCCATCACCGCAGGCTGCACACCCGCTCAGCAGTTACGGTACCCATACCTCAGTGGACCGAAAGTCACCGTCCCGTGCGGTGTGCCTGTGCCGGCCGCAGTGTATCCGGTGCGAGCAACTCTGAAATGGCGTCGAGCACGTGCACCCGGTCTTTTTTATTGGCAGGGTCACGTGTCCTGTGACGCGTGTGCTGGATGGGTGTGGTGTGGGTGTATACTAGCTGTGAGGGAGTGGCTGTGGCGTACTGACAACTAGGGTGGGACCAGCAGATCACTGCAATGAAAATCTGGGCCATGTAGCGTTGTTGTCCTTCCCTGTAATCGTAAGCGGAGTGGGCTGGCCTGGCGTATGTTAGTCCTGCGTGAGGCTGTGAAGAATGACTCCGGAGCTATGGGCGTGGCTCCGTCCTGGGCTGTATGAGGAATCAACTGATGCGGGTGTCCCTGTTGTAGTGCTGACTTCACCCGGGTCGCAAGCGCCAATGTGTCACTCTGTGAGCCAAGTCCCACAACATGGCCAACATGGAAGGTACGGGGAATCACTGACCCTAAATTCATCCATAGTTCCATACATGAAAGATGGTGGACATGACACATCTGTGTGGATATGAATGTTTATTGCACATTCAGTGGAGTGTTGCAGCTGTAGCAATACAGGGCCATGGAAAGTTTAAGTTTCAGTTTTTGGCACATGAGGGCAGCCAATTAGAGCCAAGCCTGTGTTCGGGGTTAGGCTGCGCCAACATATGTACTTATAGAATTACTCCGCCAATACCCAAGCACTTATAAATTCACTATACACTCTCCTTGCAGTACTCTAATGATCCAGTCTCTAGGTACGTACTTGTACAATGACCAAGAGAAAGTTACATAACCGAAGTTTTCCCCACTGCCAGAGGTAACATGGTTGCATACGCTGTCCACAGCACAATGTAATGTGGTAGGGCCCAGGGGCGGCATCTTGCATACATAATGAACACACGGACACAGATAGATAGTGGAACTGGGTACGGGCACGTGTGCTCTACTCATTTTTATTACCAGGGTCACATGTCCAGTGACGTCTGTGCTGGATGCGTGTGGGGTGAGTGTAAGCCAGCCCTCCGGGAATGGTTGGTGCTGGCAACAAGTACAACAGTAATCATTGGATCAGACACATAGATTCAATCATAAAGGGTCAATGATTTGTGCTGCACTAAGGTAGGGGCAACAGATGTGAAATAATACACACAAGATTGTATCGTAAAGGGTCCATGACTTGTGGTACACTGAGGTTGGGGCAGCAGATGTGAAATTATACACAAAACATTGTATCATAAAGGGTTCATGAGTTGTGCTGCACTGAGATAGGGGCATCAGAAACATTCAGCGTGTGCGCAGCCAGCAATGGGAGCAATGTCAGTTGCCTACTGGACTGAGTCATCTGCAATCGCGACTCGATGTGAATTGTGAGCCCTGCTATCCGCAGTGTAGATCGAAGGCAGTAGTCAGCACAGACATCGAAGAATGCTTTTAGTCACTTCCTGTTTACAAAATTCGAGGACATAGAGTGCAATTCTGTCTGCAATAAATAAATCATGTCTCAATTTAAATTGTGAGCTCTGCTAACCTCAGTGTAGGTGTATGGAACAAAAGATGAAACATTTATGGAATACACTGTTGAAATATGTAGGTTTCAGGGACGTTATAGTTAGTTGACTACTGGACTCTGAAAGTAATGAATGAAGACTGAATTTGAATTGTGAGCCCTGCTGAGCACAGTGTAGGCCGGAGGCAGTGGTCAGGAAGGGCCTGTAGCCATGTGGCGTTGACTTGAGCTGCATACAGTTAGTGGTAGGTGTGGCGCTCAGCATGTGCGCAGCCAGCGATGATGCAATGTCTCTTGCCTACTGGACTGCGTCATCTGCAATCGCGACTCGATCTGAATTGTGAGCCCTGCTGACCGCAGTGTAGGCCGGAGGCAGTGGTCAGGAAGAGTCCACAGCCATGTGGCGTTCACTTGAGCTGCGTAGAGTTAGTGGTAGGTATGGCACTCAGCATGTGCGCAGCCAGCGATGATGCAATGTCTCTTGCCTACTCGACTGCGTCATCTGCAATTGCGACTCGATCTGAATTGTGAGCCCTGCTGACCACAGTGTAGATCGAAGACAGTAGTCAGCACAGACATCAAGGAATGCTTTTTGTCACTTCCTCTTGACAAAATTCGAGGACATAGAGTACAATTCTGTCTGCAATTAATAAATCAAAACTGAATTCTAATTGTGAGCTCTGCTGTCCGCAGTGTAGACTGCCATTCAGTGTTCCTTTGGACTATAACTGATATAAAACAAGTTCTTGAAGCAAGGATACTAAAAGGATATTATGTAGGTTTTAGGGACGTAATACTTAGTTGCCTACTGGACTCTGCAATTAATGAATCAAGAGTCAATTTTAAATGTGAGCCCTGATGACCACAGTGTAGGCCAGAGGCAGCGGGCAGCAAGGGCCCACAGCCACGTGGCGTTGAGTTGAGCTGTACAGTTAGTGACACCTGAAGCAACCAGCGTGTGTGGAGCCTGCGATGATGCGTGGTCCGGGCGGGCCACACTGGTAGCAATGTCTTTTGTGTAATGAATTCTGCCTTAATAAGGCTACGTGGCGATGACTTGTGGTGCACTGAGTTAGTGGCACCTGAAGCACTCAGCATGTGCGCAGCCTTCGATGATGCGTGGTCCGGGTGGGCCGCACTGGGAGCAATGTCTCTTGCCTACTGGACTGCGTCATCTGCAATCGGGACTCGATCTGAATTGTGAGCCCTGCTGTCCGCAGTGTAGATCGAAGGCAGTAGTCTGTACAGACATAAGTCTGTGGTGCTCTGCTGCTGGGTTCGCAGGGTGCCTGTGTCGAGGAGGCCGGCGGTCACGGCGGAGGCCTCGTGGCAGGGTGAGGGCTGCCGCCCTGGCAGACGCTTTGGCCTTCCCACAAGTGAACCACGCCCAGAGCCCCAGCCTATTTATTCATACTCCTATGCTGGAGTGGGGTACGTTGGACCAGCCCACTCCGCTGCCGCTTCCAGGGGGGGACAACACAGCTACATGACCGAGATCTTCCCCACTGCCTGAGGTAACATGGTTGCGTCTATTGTCCACAACACTACAAGCACCAGCAGTATATGTCCACATTGATAGGTTTGTGCTCTACATAGTGAGGTCTGCCCACCACATCACCGCTACACTTGGTATTGTGTGCATTTTTATTGATGGGTGACTTGCGTCCTTCACACATACTTGGTTGCCACATCTCCCAACATTCAGCTATTGTGTGGCTGAGAGACCATGCCGTTTTTGGAGGGTCCGCTGTCCTGTTCTGCGCTGCCTCGGTGGTAGTAGGGAGGGGGGTGGTCCGGGGGGGAGGTCCTGAGGGTGATGGCAGTGGGTGTTGTGGCCTTCTTGGCTGTTGGAGCTGCATAGTCAGTAGCTCTATGACATGTGTTGGTCTTTAGATGTGGTTATGGGCTGGGCTCCCTTTCACACTGTAGGTAGTCATCCTGCTTTACACCAGTAAAAGGCAGATGTTAAATTCTTACTGCTAACGCAGCTTATCGCCCCCCAGATTTGGCTGCTCGTTGAAAATATTGGGAAGTGGTGTTTTCGTGTTATTTTTGCACGGGAACACCAACTCTGCATATTATTAGCGTTAGTTGTCGCTCTCATTTGTGGCGAATTTTTTTGCGGAAGCTATTGTTGGAAAACTGGCGATAACGGCAGTTTTCACTAGGTTGAGAATGGAATGTTAATTTAAAATCACTGAAAAAACCATAGGTTTAATGAACATTATAATTAGAAATTAGCATTTAAAAAACGTTTGAAATTCACTGAAAAAACCATAGGTTTCAGTCACGTTATAGTTAGAAATTAGCATTTAAAAAACCTTAGAAATTCACTGAAAAAACCATAGGTTTCAGGGACGTTATAGTTAGAAATTAGCATTTAAAAAACCTTTGAAATTCACTGAAAAAACCATAGGTTTCAGGGACGTTATATAGTTAGGTGGACATTTCACTCATACAAAACCATAGAAATTCCACCGTTATAGTTAGTTCAGTTAACTATAACTCGCGCCCCCGCAATGCACTGTTCATGACGTCACATATTACATCAATCATGGCATGGTCAGTGACATCACTGATGACATCACTGATGACATCTCAAATGACATCACTGATGACATCATCCACGTGATAATCTGATGCACCTCATCACACCCTAATATAACCTTTAATACATCCACTGTAAAATACACACTACCATTTTCGAAACCATCCACACACCAATACCAGTTACATACTCACTCACTGATTCCTAGGTCTGCACACACATCCACTCATTCACCTATACAATCATTTATACATGCAGTCACTTATCAATACAACACTATCATATGCACTCATACACCTATTCAGACACTCACACACCGCCACTCATCCATGGAGTTACTCACACAACTAGTCAGTCATGCAAAGAATCAATCACACTCTCATT
Organism: Calotriton arnoldi; assembly: GCA_963921515.1. Lineage (NCBI taxonomy): Eukaryota > Metazoa > Chordata > Amphibia > Caudata > Salamandridae > Calotriton > Calotriton arnoldi. The sequence continues at coordinate 1,330,335 of CAWUFW010005112.1, forward strand.
TACTCACCTAAACAGTTATACACACACCACCTCACTAATTCATACAGACAGTAACGCATAGTTACTCTCTTATGTAATCACTGAAACAAGTACAGACTCATCCATACATGCCACTCTCACAATCACTCAGTCTCACATATAGTTATTTATATACATCACTCACATATACTGCCTTTTACATATGTAGTTACTCACATATGTACCACTGAGACATCCATTCACTCACCAACACACCCATACACACACTCACCCACCCATACAGCTGTTTCCACATGCACTCTTGAACCCATACACCCAGTGAATCAATCACTCACACATCTATGCACAGTCACACACCTCCAACCCACCCACACACACACTCTGTCCCCCATACAAATACTCAAGCAAACAATAAATAACCCATATAGACACTAATGTAGCTACTGACCAACCCATGTAGCAGCTTACACAACAACAGACAGACTGATACAGACATTCACACAGTTTAGTCACTAACCCATGCATTCAGTAAGACACGTTTAATCAGTCACTTATACAATCAGTTACATACCTCCTAAATCCTCCATCCAGACGCTTATACACCCACTCATTCTTCAATACACCTTGCCATATATATAAAACATATTTAAACTCTACAGAAACACACAGTCACTGGATGATGTCATCAGTGATGTCACTGACCATGCCATGAATGATGTAATATGTGACGTCACGAGCAGTGCATTGCGGGGGCGCGAGTTATAATTAACTGAACTAACTATAACGGTGGAATTTCTATGGTTTTGTACGAGTGAAATGTCCACCTAACTATAACATCCCTGAAACCTATCGTTTTTTCAGTGAATTTCAAAGGTTTTTTAAATGCTAATTTCTAACTATTACGTCCCTGAAACCTATGGTTTTTCAGTGACTATATATATATATATAATTTCAGCAGCAATCCTTGGGACTGACTACAGTCCAAGATTCCAGGTCGGTACTTCCCGTGTCAGAAAAGCGGCTGGATGTTGGATTGTGGGACCGGCAAGTGGCGCCTGTGTGATTGGTGGAAATGGCAGGATTGAGAACGCCACCCACATGGGGGAAGGTACTTACTGAGCCTCCCAACGTCTGCTACGCCCACTGTGTCATCTTCGCCTATCAGAGTGAAGCAGGGGCCATTAAATGATGGATACCGACGGCACTGTTCTGTCGAGGAAGGCATCTGAGGAAGGAAATAATCCGAAATGCATCATGCCATTCCATTAAATCGCTGGTCCAAACGATCCACTGTGTGTGCCTGGTCTTTCTTTGCGGGGGGCCTTGGACGTGATATTGTGGTGCATGGCCACTAAGCACGTTGGGCACCCCATCCACAAGCAGTGCGGCAGGTTAAGTGGCACTTTGGACTCTTCCAAGACTTTTGGAAAACTGCTGCGCCGCCGCTATCTGATAATTTCAGCAGCAATCGTTGGGATTGACTACAGTCCAAGATTCCAGGTCGGGACTTCCCGTGTCAGAAAAGCGGCTGGATGTTGGATTGGGAGACCGGCAAGTGGCGCCTGTGTGATTGGTGGAAATGGCAGGATTGAGAACGCCACCCACATGGGGGAAGGTACTTACCGAGCGTCCCAACGTCTGCTACGCCCACTGTGTCATCTTCGCCTAGCAGAGTGAAGCAGGGGCCATTAAATGATGGACACCGACGGCACTGTTCTGTCGAGGAAGGCATCTGAGGAAGGAAATAATCCGAAATGCATCATGCCATTCCATTAAATCGCCGGTCCAAATGATCCACTGTGTGTGCCTGGTCTTTGCGGGGGGCCTTGGACGTGATATTGTGGTGCCTGGCCACTAAGCACCTTGGGCACCCCATCCACAAGCAGTGCGGCAGGTTAAGTGGCACTTTGGACTCTTTCAAGACTTTTGGAAAACTGCCGCGCCACCGCTATCTGATAATTTCAGCAGCAATCGTTGGGACTGACTACAGTCCAAGATTCCAGGTCGGGACTTCCCGTGTCAGAAAAGCGGCTGGATGATGGATTGTGGGACCGGCAAGTGGCACCTGTGTGATTGGTGGAAATGGCAGGATTGAGAATGCCACCCACATGGGGGAAGGTACTTACCAAACGTCCCAACGTCTGCTACGCCCACTGTGTCATCTTCGCCTATCAGAGTGAAGCAGGGGCCATTAAATGATGGATACCGATGGCACTGTTCTGTCGAGGAAGGCATCTGAGGAAGGAAATAATCCGAAATGCATCAAGCCATTCCATTAAATCGCCGGTCCAAACGATCCACTGTGTGTGCCTGGTCTTTCTTTGCGGGGGGCCTTGGATGTGATATATATATATATATATATATATATATTCACTGAAAAAACCATAGGTTTTAGGGACAGTTATAGTTAGTTGGACATTTCACTCGTTACAAAACCCGTGAAATTCCCCGTTATAGTTGGTTCAGCTAACTATAACTCGCGCCCCGCAATGCACTGCTGATGACGTCACATATTACATCACTCATGACATGGTCAGTGACATCACTGATGACATCACTGATGACATCTCAAATGACATCACTGATGACATCATCCAGTGACTGTGTGTTTCTGTAAAGTTTAAATATTTTTAATATATATAGGGAAAGGCGTATTGAAGAATGAGTGGGTGTATAAGTGTCTGTATGGATGATTTAGTAGGTGCGTGACTAACTCTATAAGTGAGTGATTAAACGTATCTTACTGAATGCATGGGTTAGTGACTAAACTGGGTGAATGTCTGTATCCGTCTGACTGTTGCGGTGTAAGTGGCTGCATGGGTTTGTGAATAGCTACATGAGTGTATATATGAGTTATTGATTGATTGTCTGAGTATCTGTATGGGTGCCTGAGTGTTTGTGTGGGTGGGGTGTGTGCGACTCTGTGCATAGATGTGTGAGTGGGTGATTCACTGGGTGGATGGTTTCAAGAGTGCATCTGTGATGGACTGAATGGGTGGGTGAGTGTGTGTATGGGTGTGTTAGTGAGTGAATGTATATCTCAGGGGTACAAGTGTGAGTAACTACATATGTGAAAGGAAGTATATATGTGTGTTGGAGTATATAAATGGCTATAAGCGAGAGTGTGTGATTGTGTTAGTGACTGTATGGATGAGTGTGTGCTTGTATCATTGATTGTATAAGAGCGTAAGAATGTGCTAGTATTTGTATGAGTAAGTGAGCTGGTGTGTGTATAACTGTATAGGTGAGTAAATGGCAGTGTGTTTAATTATTTGCATGACTGACTAGGTGTGTGAGTACCTCTATGGATGAGTGGCGGAGTTTGAGTGTCTATATAGGAGTATGAGTGCATATGATAGTCCTGTACTGAGTGACCATAAGTATGAGTGACTGTACGGGTGAGTGAGTGGATGTGTGTGTAGACCTAAGAATCAGTGAGTGGGTATGTAGTTATTGGTGTTGGAGTGTCTATGGTTTTGCGAATGGCAGTCTGTAATTTAGACTGAGTGTATCAAAGGTTATATTAGGGTGTGAGGAGGTGCATCAGATTATCACGTGGATGATGTCATCAGTAATGTCATTTGAGATGTCATCAGTGATGTCATCAGTGATGTCACTGACCATGTAATGAGTGATGTAATATGTGACGTCATCAGCAGTGCATTGCGGGGCGCGAGTTATAGTTAGCTGAACTAACTATAACGGGGAATTTCACGGGTTTTGTACGAGTGAAATGTCCAACTAACTATAACTGTCCCTAAAACCTATGGTTTTTTCAGTGAATTTGTAAGGTTTTTAAATGCTAATTTCTAACTATAACGTGCCTGAAACCTATGGTTTTTCAGTGAATTTCAAAGGTTTTTAAATGCGAATTCCTAACTATAACATGTCTGAAACCTATGGTTTTTTTCAGTGAATTTCAAAGGTTTTGTAAATGACAATTTTTAAATGTATTAATTGTTATATTTATTTTTTTGATACTGATTTACTACATTTTTTTAAACTATTTATTTTTAAATTACATTGTAATTACATTATACATTACATTACAAAATATACTTTCTCAGAATGATTTAATTTAGTTTAAATACTTTGCAAATAGGCAATAGACTTTTAAGTACAGTAGTTACAGTTGTTGCAATGGGCAACACAATTTCAAACACAATGCAACATTGAGCTCAATGTGAATTTCTAGTTAAATGCAATTAGTTACTTTATGGATTACTTTTCTAACCACAGGACTGGATCCTAGATTCAGTTCTGGGACATCTCCTGTAAACAGTTGAGTAAAAGCGTTTTGGTTACAGTAGTGATTTTAAGGAATATTATTGTATTTTAAAAGTTGACACTTAGGGGCCGATTCCGATGTCGGACGGACTCAGGTCCGTCCGACATCGTCCAGGAGACGTAACCGACCGACCTGCTGTCGTCGGTTATGGCCCTGCAAGTACGATGCGACCGAACCCTGTTCGGTCGCACTCGTATATTGCACAATGGGAGCATGCATTCCGAGCGGAATGCATGCTTGCATTGTGAAGAGCAGGGGTGCAGTTCATCCCTGCACCCTGTGGCCGGCACCCCAAGGTGCATGCCACCGGGTGCAGGGATCAACAGAGGGGCACCATAGGTGCCCCCAGGCCGCCGATTCGGGCGGGCCTCGCACCCATGGGGGCCCAACTGGGGGCCCCCAAAGACAGTTACCGACTGCCTTTTCGTGCCGGAAAGACCGGCACGAAAAGGCAGTGAAATACTGCCATCGTACTCCCTCGGTCGAGAAGAGGCGGCCGGGGGAGTACTGAAGGATCTCCGAACCCGTCGTAAGCCATCCGGAAATCCGAGTCGGATTCCTTTCCGACCGAGCCCATCGGAATGGCTCGGTCGGAAAGGAATCCGGCCGGCACGTTCCGATTCGGTCGGAAGGGCTCCGACCATCGTTCGGTGCCCTTCCGGCCGAAATCGGAATCGGCCCCTTAGAAACTTTTTCACATAGTATCACCAATGTTATCCTATGGGAGGAAATTCACTTAGCAGGAAAGTAGTGTTATCGTTACTTTTTCTTACTCAGTGGTGGTCCTGGATCCAGCACTGGTGCATCTCCTGTAAACAGTTGAAAGAATGCGTTTAAGTCATACAGGCGATTTTTAAGGAATATTTGTAGTTTGTGAAAATCGACACTTTGAAACTTTTCTGCTGAAAACCAGACAATGGATTCCTATGGAAGGAAATACAAGTTACTGGTAAGTACGGTTAGAATTACTTTTCAGGATCAGTACTGTGCTCAAAGATGCAGCACTGAGGTCTCTCCTAATAACAGGTGAGTAAATTGGAATTCGTAGTTCAGCTGATTTTAGAGGAATATTATAAAGTTCCAAAACTCCACACTTAGAAGAATTTCCAAATGAAACCAGTCAATGTTAGCCTATGGAAGGAAATTCAAGTTACTGTTAAGTACGGTTAGAATTACTTTTCAGGATCAGTACTGAGCTCAAAGATGCAGCACTGAGGTCTCTCCTGATAACAGGTGAGTAAATCGGAATTCGTAGTTCTGCTGATTTTAGAGGAATATTTGTAAGTTTCAAAATCGACACTTAGAAACTTTTTCAGCAAAAAGCAGGCAATGATATCCTATGGAAGGAAATTCAAGTTACTGGTAAGTACGGTTAAAATTACTTTTCAGGATCAGTACTGCGCTCAAAGATGCAGCACTGTGGTCTCTCCTGATAACAGGTGAGTAAATCGGAATTCGTATTTCGGCTGATTTTAGAGGAATATTTGCACAATGGTGAAGGAAGGGGATAGGGCCTGAGGTGACATGTCTGCAAACACGCCCTGTGGCGCATTTTAAGTTGGAGAATTAACCTCCTCACTCCCGAGGGTCCCTAGGGGCCAACTAGCCCACCAGATACCTCCAGTATGCCCCAGAGAGCTGCGTTGCAGAGAGGTGTTCAGAGGCCACGCCCCTTTTTACAACACTCTGCAACGCAGCTCCGTGGCGCTTACTGGAGGTACCTGGTGGGCTAGTTGGCCCCCAGAGACCTCAGGATTGAAGGGATTTAATTCCCTATCTTAAAACGCACCACGGGGCCTGTTTGCACACATGTCACCTCAGGCCCCGCCCTCCCTTCACCACTGTGCAAACGCGCCCCGTGGCGCGTTTTAAGTCGGGGGATTAACTCCCTTGAATCCTGAGGGTCCCTGGGGTGCAACTAGCCCACCAGCTACCTCCATTAAGCGCCACAGAGCTGTGTTGCAGAGAGGTGTAAAAGGGGCGTGGCCTCAGAACACCTCTCTGCAACGCAGCCCCTGGCGCATACTGGAGGTTCCTGGTGGGCTAGTTGGCTCCAGAGACCCCAGTATTCAAGGGGAATTTCTTCCCCTTCTTCAAACGCGCCAGGGGGCGCGTTTGCAGAGTGCTGACAAGGAGGGGGCGTGGCCCCCCTTCTTTTTTATTATTTTGGGCCCTGGGGACCCCATCCCCCAGGGCCTGACCCCCTTTTTTTTTTTTTTAAATGGGAACGGGAAGGGGACCACGTGGGCCCCCTCCCGTGGCCAATTCGACCCGAGGACCCCATCCCCCGGGTCATTGCCACCTTTTACAAAAATTATTTTTATGGAGGGCTGCGTTGCCCCCTCCTCAGGCCTCCTTAGGCCCCGGGGACCCCATCCCCGGGGCCGGCCTTTTAATTTTTAAATTTTTTTATTTAATAATTTGGGGGAGGGGGGCACGTGGCCCCTCTCCCGGTCCACTACTTGCCCCGAAGACCCCATCCCCCGGGGCTGGCCCTATCCTTTGGGGTCCGTGGGGGACCCCAACTCCCCACGGACCATGCTGGCTCCCGCGTTCTGCGGGAGCCGGCATTGCTTTCCACATGGGGAGCTGCTAACATGCAGCTCCCCGTGTGGAAAAGCAATGTGCTTGGATATTGGAGCGAGAGCAGGTTTCCTGCTCTCGCTTCCAATATCCAAAGCAGTTTGCTATGACAGGACGGGAGCCGCGAGGCTCCCGTCCTGCCATAGCAAACTACAGTGTCCCAGGGGTAGGCACCCCGGGACACTGCAGGAGCCGGCCCTGGGGGGTGGCGGTCCCCAGGGCCATGGAGGGCTCCAGGAGGGGGGCCGCGTGGCCCCCCTCCCAATCTTTGCACAGCCCTGGGGAGGTGATGGTCCCCGGGCCTCGGGGGTCCGAAACGGACCCCCACATTTTAATATTTAGTGCCCCGGGGAGGTGGCGGTCCCCGGGGCGTGTGGGGGGGCTCGCGCCCCCCCACACAGGTAGTTTATTTTTAAAAAAAGAAGCCCCGGGGGGTAGCGGTCCCCGGGGCTGCGGGAGGGCGGAGAGCCCTCCCGCACCATTTTGTTTAAAGCCCAGGGGGGTGGCGGTCCCCGGGGCTTGGGGGGGCCTTAGAGGCCCCCCCATGTTATTATTCGATAAACCCTGCATGCCCCCGGGACTTGGCCCACCTGGGGGCCAATTAACCACGAAGCGCGGGAGCCCACGCTTCATTTTTTTTTTTATCGGCAGGATCCGCGCACCCAGCGCGTTTTTTGCCGATTTAAAAAAAAAAAAATTTTGGGGCCCTGAGCAGGCCTAGGGGGTCAGGGTGTTTCTACCCTGCCCCCTTTTTGCGTTTTGCGCCCTTGTTTTTGTCTTTTCTTGTGCCTCGGTTCTACCGAGGAACAAGATGGCTGCCAACACTTCCTGGTTTGGAGTGTTGACAGCCAATTACCATACAGCTCGTGATCGGGAGGGTACGCGAACCCTACGCGGCCCTAGATATATATGTGAGTTTATTTTTGATTTTCTCAGGAACTACTGAACGGATTTACACCATTTAAGCAAAAGGCATGACTCTGAACCAAGGGCCACCTTTTTGCCAAATTTGGTGTAATTCCGTTCAGCAGTTCGGGCTGTAGCTGCGACTAAAGGTTCCTATGAAAAAATGAATGGGGAAAACACATTTTGGGACCCCCCTTTTTTCTCGGCCCGCGCTTGCCGAATCACCCCGAGACTTTCAGGATAGGAGCGGACCGGAGCGCCCCAACAAGTTGGAAAATTTCGCGAAGATTCGTCAACCGGCGCCATAGTTATTTTAAATAGAATGTTGCAGATTTCCTATGGAAAATAGGTCCTAACTATAACTATCTACTGGCGACCGCCAGTAGATAATATATATATATATATATGTATATATATATATATATATATATATATATATATATATGAAAAAAAAAATCTGAGGCCCAATTCCGGAGTCATCACAGTTTAATCAAGGAAGTAAGAATGCTTAATGACTGTGTTCAATTTGGATTTAAGCAACAACAGTGCATTTAAAGAGAAGGCAAGCACAATGAAATCTAATGCTTATATGAAGAGAACTTTCATAACACCAGTATTCTTTTGAATCTTTTAATGCACTCTGGGAGATGTATTTCCACACAAGTCATGTGACCCAGGTTTTAAAATGCACGCACGTATGCACTTTGTGAATTGTTTTCTCCCGTGACCAAGGCATAACGCCGAAACGCGTTGGGGTGATAGGAAGCATGTGGTGCTGCTGAACCTTGATTAAACTGCGATGACTCCGGAATTGGGCCTCAGCGTTTTGTTTTCATGGAATTGATGGGCTTCTCCGTGCCCGTTGTTGAAGAGGCCGCCCTGAAGGGTTGGGGGCTCCTATGCTCGGAGGATGTGTGAAGAATCTTACCGGGAGCATGACCCACTCGCTGTTTGCATACCTATCGAGGTAATGCTAACATAGCGAAATATGCAGCAGCGTGGAAGGGATTTGGTGAGGATGATAACCTGCACCGATCGTTCCAGAGGAGAAAGCAATTATCAGGGACAACAGAATATCAGCGCATTACGCTGGAAGTAAGAATGCTTAATGACTGTGTTCCATTTGGATTTAAGCAACAACAGTGCATTTAAAGTGAAGGCAAGCACAATGAAATCTAATGCTTATACGAAGAGAACTTTCATAACACCAGTATTCTTTTGAATCTTTTAATGCACCCTGGGAGATGTATTTCCACACAAGTCATGTGACCCAGGTTTTAAAATGCACGCACGTATGCACTTTGTGAATTGTTTCCTCCCGTGACCAAGGCATAACGCCGAAACGCGTAGGGGTGATAGGAAGCATGTGGTGCTGCTGAACCTTGATTAAACTGCGATGACTCCGGAATTGGGCCTCAGGGTTTTGTTTTCATGGAATTGATGGGCTTCTCCGTGCCCGTTGTTGAAGAGGCCGCCCTGAAGGGTTGGGGGCTCCTATGCTCGGAGGATGTGTGAAGAATCTTACCGGGAGCATGACCCACTCGCTGTTTGCATACCTATCGAGGTAATGCTAACATAGCGAAATATGCAGCAGCGTGGAAGGGATTTGGTGAGGATGATATCCTGCACCGATCGTTCCGGAGGAGAAAGCAATTATCAGGGACAACGGAATATCAACGCATTACGCTGGAAGTAAGAATGCTTAATGACTGTGTTCCATTTGGATTTAAGCAACAACAGTGCATTTAAAGTGAAGGCAAGCACAATGAAATCTAATGCTTATACGAAGAGAACTTTCATAACACCAGTGTTCTTTTCAATCTTTTATTGCACTCTGGGAGATTTATTTCCACACAAGTCATGTGACACAGGTTTTAAAATGCACGCACGTATGCACTTTGTGAATTGTTTCCTCCCGTGACCAAGGCATAACGCCGAAACGCGTAGGGGTGATAGGAAGCATGTGGTGCTGCTGAACCTTGATTAAACTGTGATGACTCCGGAATTGGGCCTCAGCGTTTTGTTTTCATGGAATTGATGGGCTTCTCCGTGCCCGTTGTTGAAGAGGCCGCCCTGAAGGGCTGGGGGCTCCTATGCTCGGAGGATGTGTGAAGAATATTACCGGGAGCATGACCCACTCGCTGTTTGCATACCTATCGAGGTAATGCTAACATAGCGAAATATGCAGCAGCGTGGAAGGGATTTGGTGAGGATGATAACCTGCACCGATCGTTCCGGAGGAGAAAGCAATTATCAGGGACAACAGAATATCAGCGCATTACGCTGGAAGTAAGAATGCTTAATGACTGTGTTCCATTTGGATTTAAGCAACAACAGTGCATTTAAAGTGAAGGCAAGCACAATGAAATCTAATGCTTATACGAAGAGAACTTTCATAACACCAGTATTCTTTTGAATCTTTTAATGCACCCTGGGAGATGTATTTCCACACAAGTCATGTGACCCAGGTTTTAAAATGCACGCACGTATGCACTTTGTGAATTGTTTCCTCCCGTGACCAAGGCATAACGCCGAAACGCGTAGGGGTGATAGGAAGAATGTGGTGCTGCTGAACCTTGATTAAACTGCGATGACTCCGGAATTGGGCCTCAGCGTTTTGTTTTCATGGAATTGATGGGCTTCTCCGTGCCCGTTGTTGAAAAGGCCGCCCTGAAGGGTTGGGGACTCCTATGCTCGGAGGATGTGTGAAGAATCTTACCGGGAGCATGACCCACTCGCTATTTGCATACCTATCAAGGTAATGCTGACATAGCGAAATATGCAGCAGCGTGGAAGGGATTTGGTGAGGATGATATCCTGCATCGATCGTTCCGGAGGAGAAAGCACTTATCAGGGACAACGGAATATCAAAGCATTACGCTGGAAATAAGAATGCTTAATGACTGTGTTCTATTTGGATTTAAGCAACAACAGTGCATTTAAAGTGAAGGCAAGCACAATGAAATCTAATGCTTATACGAAGAGAACTTTCATAACACCATTATTCTTTTGAATCTTTTAATGCACTCTGGGAGATGTATTTCAACACAAGTCATGTGACCCAGGTTTTGAAATGCACGCACGTATGCACTTGGTGAATTGTTTCCTCCCTTGACCAAGGCATAACGCCGAAGCACGTAGGGGTGATAGGAAGCATGTGGTGCTGCTGAACCTTGATTGAACTGCGATTACTCCGGAATTGGTCCTCAGCGTTTTGTTTTCATGGAATTGATGGGCTTCTCCGTGCTTGTTGAAAAGGCCGCCCTGAAGGGTTGGGGACTCCTATGCTCAGAGGATGTGTGAAGAATCTTACCGGGAGCATGACCCACTCGCTGTTTGCATACCTATCAAGGTAATGCTGACATAGAGAAATATGCAGCAGCGTGGAAGGGATTTGGTGAGGATGATATCCTGCATCGATCGTTCCGGAGGAGAAAGCACTTATCAGGGACAACGGAATATCAAAGCATTACGCTGGAAGTAAGAATGCTTAATGACTGTGTTCTATTTGGATTTAAGCAACAACAGTGCATTTAAAGTGAAGGCAAGCACAATGAAATCTAATGCTTATACGAAGAGAACTTTCATAACACCAGTATTCTTTTGAATCTTTTAATGCACTCTGGGAGATGTATTTCAATACAAGTCATGTGACCCAGGTTTTAAAATGCACGCACGTATGCACTTTGTGAATTGTTTCCTCCCGTGACGAAGGCATAACGCCGAAGCACGTAGGGGTGATAGGAAGCATGTGGTCCTGCTGAACCTTGATTAAACTGCGATGACTCCGGAATTTGGCCTCAGCATTTTGTTTTCATGGAATTGATGGGCTTCTCCGTGCCCGTTGTTTAAGAGGACGCCCTGAAGGGTTGGGGGCTCCGATGCTTGGAGGATGTGTGAAGAATCTTACCAGGAAAATGACCCACTCGCTGTTTGCATACCTATCGAGGTAATGCTAACATAGCGAAATATGCATCAGCGTGGAAGGGATTTGGTGAGGATGATATCCTGCACCGATCGTTCCAGAAGAGAAAGCAATTATCAGGGACAACGGAATATCAAAGCATTACGCTGGAAGTAAGAATGCTTAATGACTGTGTTCCATTTGGATTTAAGCAACAACAGTGCATTTAAAGTGAAGGCAAGCACAATGAAATCTAATGCTTATTCGAAGAGAACTTTCATAACACCAATATTCTTTTGAATCTTTTAATGCACTCTGGGAGATGTATTTGCACACAAGTCATGCGACCCAGGTTTTAAAATGCACGCACGTATGCACTTTGTGAATTGTTTCCTCCCGTGACCGAGGCATAACGCCGAAACGCGTAGGGGTGATAGGAAGCATGTGGTGCTGCTGAACCTTGATTAAACTTCGATGACTCCGGAATTGGGCCTCAGCGTTTTCTTTTCATGGAATTGATGGTCTTCTCCGTGCCAGATGTTGAAGAGGCCGCCCTGAAGGGTTGGGGGCTCCGATGCTTGGAGGATGTGTGAAGAATCTTACCGGGAACATGACCCACTCGCTGTTTGCATACCTATTGAGGTAATGCTAACATAGCGAAATATGCAGCAGCGTGGAAGGGATTTGGTGAGGATGATATCCTGCACCGATCGTTCCGGAGGAGAAAGCAATTATCAGGGACAACGGAATATCAACGCATTACGCTGGAAGTAAGAATGCTCAATGACTGTGTTCCATTTGGATTTAAGCAACAACAGTGCATTTAAAGTGAAGGCAAGCACAATGAAATCTAATGCTTATACGAAGAGAACTTTCATAACACCAATATCCTTTTGAATCTTTTAATGCACTCTGGGAGATGTATTTCCACACAAGTCATGTGACCCAGGTTTTAAAATGCACGCACGTATGCACTTTGTGAATTGTTTCCTCCCGTGACCGAGGCATAACGCCGAAACGTGTAGGGGTGATAGGAAGCATGTGGTGCTGCTGAACCTTGATTAAACTTCGATGACTCCGGAATTGGGCCTCAGCGATTTCTTTTCATGGAATTGATGGGCTTCTCCGTGCCCGTTGTTGAAGAGGCCGCCCTGAAGGGTTGGGGGCTCCTATGCTCGGAGGATGTGTGAAGAATATATATATATATATATATATATATATATATATATATATATATATATATATATATATATCACTGCTCCAAGGTTGTCCACCTGTAAGTAGCACTCGAGCAACAGCATGATTCATGTGTAGGTAAGGACGGGGAACCGCCCGTAGGAGCCGCTCCATAGTGGTATTGCCTGACGCGTTTCGAAGCACCATATGCTTCTCTTCAGAGGCTTTAATGGAACGGTGTGCGCAACCGCTGACCCACTTCTGACACCCCCCCCCGCCAATGGGAGGTTCAAATGAAACTGTGCCTTCTGGGAAGTGTAGTGCGGGTAGCACATAATCAAGTCCTGTATGGACCCCACATGTGGGCCCGTCCACGATCCTATGTACAGCTGCTGTTCCAGTTTCGTGGCCCCCAATCTTACGGGGTGGTGCACACTCCGCGGCTGGACTGCTGCGTTATAAATCACTGCTCCAAGGTTGTCCACCTGTAAGTAGCACTTGAGCAACAGCTTGATTCATGTGTAGGTAAGGACGGGGAACCGCCCGTAGGAGCCGCTCCATATTGGTATTGCCTGACGCGTTTCGAAGCACCATATGCTTCTCTTCAGAGGCTTTAATGGAACGGTGTGCGCAACCGCTGACCCACTTCTGACACACCCCCCCAATGGGAGGTTCGAATGAAACTGTGCCTTGTGGGAAGTGTAGTGCGGGTAGCACATAATCAAGTCCTCTATGGACCCCACATGTGGGCCCGTCCACGATCCTATGTACAGCTGCTGTTCCACTTTCATGGCCCCCAATCTTACGGGGTGGTGCACACTCCGTGGCTGGACTGCCGCATTATAAATCACTGCTCCAAGGTTGTCCACCTGTAAGTAGCACTCGAGCAACAGCTTGATTCATGTGTAGGTAAGGACGGAGAACCGCTGACCCACTTCTGACACACCCCCCCAATGGGAGGTTCGAATGAAACTGTGCCTTCTGGGAAGTGTAGTGCGGGGCCACGAAAGTGGAACAGCAGCTGTACATAGGATCGTGGACGGGCCCACCTGTGGGGTCCATACAGGACTTGATTATGTGCTACCCGCACTACGCTCCCGCGCTTCGTTAATAATTAGCCCCCGGGTGGGTCAAGTCCCGGGGGCAGTGACAAAAAAAATGTGTGGGGGGTCCCCAATCCCCCCACACTGCCCCGGGGACCGCCACCCCCCGGGGCTTCTTTTTTAATGAGAGGGGCCTCCAAGGCCCCCAAGCCCCAGGGACCGCCACCCCTGGGGCTTTACATGAATATTTGCGGGGGCACATGGCCCCCCGCAGCCCGGGGACTGCCACCCCGGGGCTTTTAAAAACAAACAAAATAACCTGTGTGGGGGGCTCGAGCCCCCACACGCCCGGGACCGCCACCTCCCGGGGCACTAAGAATGTAAATTTGGGGGTCCGTAACGGACCCCCGAGCCCCGGGGACCACCTCCTCCCCGGGGCTGTGCAAGTGAAGGGAGGGGGACCTCACGGCCCCCCTCCTGGAGCCTGTGATGGCCCTGGGGACCACCAACCCCATGGGCCGGCTGCTGCAGTGTCCCAGGGTGCCCACCCCCGGGACACTGCTGTTTGCTATGGATTTTGGAAGAGAGAGCAGGAAACCTGCTGTCTCTTCCAAAATCCAAAGCAGATTGCTTTTCCACAAGGGGAGCTGCATGTTAGCAGCTCCCCATGTGGAAAAGCAATGCCGGCTCCTGCAGGACGCGGGGAGCCGGCGGGACCGTGGGGGCATTGGGGCTCCCCCCATGGTCCCCAACAGATAGGGCCTGCCCCGGGGGATGGGGTCCCCGGGGCTAGTAGTGGCCCTGGAGGGGGGCCACGCAGCCCCCCTCCCAAAAATGTTTGTTAAAAAAAAAGGCCGGCCCCAGGGGATGGGGTCCCCGGGGCAATAGAGTCCTCAGGAGGGGGGCCACGCAGCCCCCTCCTTAAATTTTTTTTTAAATGTGGCCATGCCCCGGGGATGGGGTCCCTGGGGCCAGAATTGGCCATGGGAGGGAGGGCCATGCGGCCCCCTTCCCGTTCAGTTTTTTTTTTTTTTATAAAAGAAGGGGTCAGGCCCTGGGGGATGGGGTCCCCAGGGCCCAAAAAAGGAAAAAAGAATGGGGGCCACACAGCCCCCCTTCTAAAAAATAAAAAAAAAAGACGCAATCGTGCCTCAGGCCCCGCCCCCTCCCTTCACCACTCTGCATACGCGCTCTGTGGCGCGTTTGAAATTGGGGCATTAATTCCCCTTGAATACTGGGGTCCCTGGGGGCAACTAGCCCACCAGGTACCTCCGGTGCGTGCCACAGGGCTGCGTTGCAGAGAGGTGGTGCAGGCCACGCCCCTTTTTACACCTCTCTGCAACGCAGCTCTGTGGCGCTTACTGGAGGTACCTGGTGGGCTAGTAGGACCCCAGGGACCCTCAGGATTCAAGGGGACTTTATCCCCCAACTTAAAACGCGCCACGGGCGCGTTTGCACAGTGGTGAAGGGAAGGGGCGGAGCCTGAGGTGACATGTGTGCAAACATGCCCTGTGGCGTGTTTTAAGTTGGGGGATTAAGTCCCCTTGAATCCTGAGGGACCCTGGGGCCAACTAGCCCACCAGGTACCTCCAGTGCGCGCCACAGGGCTGCGTTGCAGAGAGGTGTTCCAGGCCATGCCCCTTTTTACACCTCTGTGCAACGCAGCTGTGTGGCGCTTACTGGAGGTACCTAGTGGGCTAGTTGGACCCCAGGGACCCTCAGGATTCAAGGGGACTTAATCTCCCAACTTAAAACGGCCACAGGGCTTGTTTGCACACATGTCACCTCAGGCCCCCCCCCTTCACCACTGTAAAAACGCGCCCCGGGGCGCGTTTTAAGAGTAAGTTTTAGTCTCCCTGCCCTATTATGTACTAGGGCCTTACAGAGGAGGTCAGGCTAATGACAGGGGTACCCCAACGCATAGTGTTCCCTAGTGTATGTAGGTGTTTTCACTGTATTCTAAGTGTCTTTTAGCATAGCACTGGCTCTAGGCCTGGTTAGTCCGAGTCAGTTACCACCAGTACTCGTCTGAAAAAGTTGTGGGCACAGGATGATTTTGCAACAAGGCCTCTTTCTGCTCCTCTGTTGGTTCTTTCTGCACATGTCTTGCTTCTTCCTGCTCTTTTCTTCGTCTTTGTGGGCTTCTGTTGCTTCTTTCTGCATATCTTTTGCTTCTTTCTGTGCGTTTTTTCTTCTTTCTTCACATGTCCTACCTCTGTAGGTATAGTTAGAAACTAGCATTTAAAAAACCTTTGAAATTCACTTAAAAACCATAGGTTTCAGGCACGTTATAGTTAGAAATTAGCATTTAAAAAACCTTTGAAATTCACTGAAAAAACCATAGGTTTCAGACACGTTATAGTTAGAAATTAGCATTTAAAAAACCTTTGAAATTCACTGAAAAACCCATAGGTTTTGAGAATGGCAGTCTGTAATTTAGAGTGGGTGTATCAAAGGTTATATTAGGATGTGAGAAGATGCATCAAATTATCACATGGATGATGTCATCAGTGATGTCATCAGTGATGTCATTTGAGATGTCATCAGTGATGTCACTGACCATGTCATGAGTGATGTAATATGTGACGTCATCAGCAGTGCATTGCGGGGCGCGAGTTATAGTTAGCTGAACTAACTATAACGGGGGAATTTCTATGGTTTTGTACGAGTGAAATGTCCAACTAACTATAACTGTCCCTAAAACCTATGGTTTTTTCAGTGAATATATATATATATATATATACACATATATACATATATATATATATATATATATATATATATATATATATATATATATATTCACTGAAAAAACCATAGGTTTTAGGGACAGTTATAGTTAGTTGGACATTACACTCGTACAAAACCCGTGAAATTCCCCGTTATAGTTAGTTCAGCTAACTATAACTCGCGCCCCGCATTCACTGCTGATGACGTCACATATTACATCACTCATGACATGGTCAGTGACATCACTGATGACATCACTGATGACATCTCAAATGACATCACTGATGACATCATCTAGTGACTGTGTTTCTGTAAAGTTTAAATATTTTTAATGTATATAGGGAAAGGCGTATTGAAGAATGAGTGGGTGTATAAGTGTCTGTATGGATGATTTAGTAGGTGCGTGACTAACTGTATAAGTGAGTGATTAAACGTATCTTACTGAATGCATGGGTTAGTGACTAAACTGGGTGAATGTCTGTATCCGTCTGTCTGTTGCTGTGTAAGTGGCTGCATGGGTTTGTGAATAGCTACATGAGTGTCTATATGAGTTATTGATTGGTTGTCTGAGTATCTGTATGGGTGCCTGAGTGTTTGTGTGGGTGGGGTGTGTGCGACTCTGTACATAGATGTGTGAGTGGGTGATTCACTGGGTGCATGATTTGAAGAGTGCGTCTGTGATGGACTGCTTGGGTGGGTGAGTGTGTGTATGGGTGTGTTAGTGAGTGAATGTATATCTCAGTGGTACATGTGCGAGTAACTACATATGTAAAAGGCAGTATATATGTGTGTTAGAGTATTTAAAAGGCTATAAGTGAGAGTGTGTGATTGTGAGAGTGGCTGTATGGATGCGTGTGTACTTGTATCAGTTATTGTATAAGAGCGTAAGAATGTGCTAGTATTTGTATGATTAAGTGAGCTGGTGTGTGTATAACTGTATAGGTGAGTAAATGGGTGTGTGATTAATTTTTGCATGACTGACTAGGTGTGTGAGTACCTCTATGGATGAGTGGCGGTGTGTGAGTGTTTATATAGGTGTATGAGTGCATATGATAGTCCAGTACTGAGTGACTGTAAGTATGAGTGACTGTACGGGTGAGTGAGTGGATGTGTGTGTAGACCTAAGAATCAGTGAGTGGGTATGTAGTTTTTGGTGTTGGAGTGTCTATGGTTTTGAGAATGGCAGTCTGTAAATAAGAGTGGGTGTATCAAAAGTTATATTAGGGTGTGAGAAGATGCATGAAATTATCACATGGATGATGTCATCAGTGATGTCATTTGAGATGTCATCAGTGATGTCATCAGTGATGTCACTGACCATGTCATGAGTGATGTAATATGTGACGTCATCAGCAGTGAATTGCGGGGCGCGAGTTATAGTTAGCTGAACTAACTATAACGGGGGAATTTCATGGGTTTTGTCACGAGTGCAATGTCCAACTAACTATAACTGTCCCTAAAACCTATGGTTTTTCAGTGAATTTCAAAGGTTTTTTAAATGCTAATTTCTAACTATAACGTGCCTGAAACATATGGTTTTTTCAGTGAATTTGTAAGGTTTTTTAAATGCTAATTTCTAACTATAACGTGCCTGAAACCTATGGTTTTTTTCAGTGAATTTCAAAGGTTTTGTAAATGACTATTTTTTAATTGTATTAATTGTTATATTTATTTTTTTGATACTGATTTACTACATTTTTTTCAACTATTTATTTTTAGATATTTTATTTTTTAAATTACATTGTAATTACATTATACATTACATTACAAAATATACTTTCTCAGAATGAATTACTTTAGTTTAAATACTTTGCAAATAGGCAATAGACTTTTAAGGACAGTAGTTACAGTTGTTGCAATGGGCAACACAATTTCAAACACAATGCAACATTGAGCTCAATGTGAATTTCTAGTTAAATGCAATTAGTTACTTTATGGATTACTTTTCTCACCACAGGACTGGATCCTAGATTCCGTCCTGGGACATCTCCTGTAAACAGTTGAGTAAAAGCATTTTGGTTACAGTAGTGATTTTTAAGGAATATTATTGTATTTTAAAAGTTGACACTTAGAAACTTTTTCACATAGAATCACCAATGTTATCCTATGGGAGGAAATTCACTTAGCAGGTAAGTAGTGTTATCGTTACTTTTTCTTACTCAGTGGTGGATCCTGGATCCAGCACTGCTGCATCTCCTGTAAACAGTTGAAAGAATGCGTTTAAGTCATACAGGCGATTTTTAAGGAATACTTGTAGTTTGTGAAAATCGACACTGAAACTTTTCTGCTGAAAACCAGACAATGGATTCCTATGGAAGGAAATACAAGTTACTGGTAAGTACGGTTAGAATTACTTTTTCAAGGTCAGTGCTGGGCTAAAAGATGCAGCACTGGGTTCTCTCCTGATAACAGGTGAGTAAATCGGAATTCGTAGTTCGGCTGATTTTAGAGGAATATTATAAAGTTCCAAAACTCCACACTTAGAAGAATTTCCAAGTGAAACCAGTCAATGTTAGCCTATGGAAGGAAATTCAAGTTACTGGTAAGTATGGTTAAAATTACTTTTCAGGATCAGTACTGGGCTAAAAGATGCAGCACTGAGGTCTCTCCTGATAACCGGTGAGTAAATCGGAATTCGTAGTTCGGCTGATTTTAGAGGAATATTTGTATGTTTCAAAAATCGACACTTAGAAACTTTTTCAGCAAAAAGCAAGCAATGATATCCTATGGAAGGAAATTCAAGTTACTGGTAAGTACGGTTAGAATTACTTTTCAGGATCAGTACTGGGCTCAAAGATGCAGCACTGAGGTCTCTCCTGATAACAGGTGAGTAAATCGGAATTCGTAGTTCGGTTGATTTTAGAGGAATATTTGCACAATGGTGAAGGAAGGGGTGGGGCCTGAGGTGACATGTCTGCAAACACGCCCTGTGGCGCGTTTTAAGTTGGAAAATTAATTCCTCCTCAATCCTGAGGTTCCCTAGGGGCCAACTAGCCCACCAGGAACCTCCAGTATGCGCCAGGAGGTGCGTTGCAGAGAGGTGTACAGAGGCCACGCCCCTTTTACAACACTCTGCAACGCAGCTCCGTGCCGCTTACTGGAGGTACATGGTGGGCTAGTTGACCCCAGGACCCTCAGGATTGAAGAGGATTTAATTCCCCATCTTAAAATGCGCCACGGGGCCTGTTTACACATGTCACCTGAAGCCCCGCCCCTCCCTTCACCACTGTGCAAACGTGCCCCGTGGCGCATTTTAAGTTGGGGGATTAAGTCCCCTTGAATCCTGAGGGTCCCTGGAATCCAACTAGCCCACCACGTACCTCCAAAAAGCGCCACAGAGCTGCGTTGCAGAGAGGTGTAAAAAGGGGCGTGGCCTCTGTACACCCCTCTGCAACGCAGCCCCCTGGCCATACTGGAGGTTCCTGGTGGGCTAGTTGGCCCCCAGGGACCCCAGTATTCAAGGGGAATTCGTTCCCCATCAGCAAACGCACCAGGGGACGCGTTTGCAGACTGCTGCAGGGTGGGGGCGGGGCCTCCGGCACGATGCCGGTCTTTTTTGTTTTGTTTTTTTGTATGGGAGTGGGGCTGCGTGTTCCCCCTTCCCTTGGCCTCTTTTGGCCCCGGGGACCCCATCCCCCGGGGCATGAGGATTTTCATTTAAAAAAAAAATACAACGGGAAGGGGGCCGCGTGGCCCCCCTTCCCTGGGCCTATATTGGCCCCGGGGACCCCATACCCGGGGCATGCCCTCTTTTTTAAATTTTAAATATTTGGAGGGGGCTGCGTGGCCCCCTCCTCAGGCCATTTAAGGCCCGGGGACCCCATCCCCCGGGGCCGGCCTTTCCTTTTTTTTTTTTTTTACATTTTTCTTTTATCTTTTTTGGGGAGGGGGGTTGCGTGGCCCCCTCCCGAGCCACTACTTGCCCGGGGACCCCATCCCCCGGGGCTGGCCCTCTGTTGGGGACTGTGGGGGGTCCCCAATCCCCCCACAGTCCCGCCGGCTCCCGCGTCCCTTGGGAGCCGGCATTGCTTTTCCACATGGGGAGCTGCTAAGATGCAGCTCCCCGTGTGGAAAAGCAATTTGCTTTGGATATTGGAAGCTAGAGCAGGTTTCCTGCTCTCGCTCCAATATCCAAAGCAGTTTGCTATGACAGGACGGGAGCCGCGAGGCTCCCGTCCTGTCATAGCAAACTACAGTGTCCCGAGGGTAGGCACCCCGGGACACTGCAGGAGCCGTCCCTGGGGGCGGCGGTCCCCAGGGCCATCAAGGGCTCCAGGAGGGGCGCGCGGCCCCCTCCCTTGAGTGCACAGCCCCGGGGAGGTGGTGGTCCCCGGGGCTCTGGGAGTCGTAACGGACCCCCACATTTATTTTTGCCCCGGGGAGGTGGTGGTCCCCGGGGCATGTGGGGGGGCTGGAGCCCCCCCACACGTTATTAAAATTTTTAAAAAGAAGCCCCGGGGGGTGGCGGTCCCCGGGGCTGCGGGAGGGCAGGAGAGCCCTCCCGCACCATTTTTTTTTATAAACCCCGGGGGGTGGCGGTCCCCGGGGCTTGTAAACAATAAACCCACCCCCCGCATGCCCCCGGGACTTGGGCCACCCGGGGGCAAATTTGCATCGAAGCTTGGGAGACCGCGATTCGATTTTTTTTTTTCCGGCAGGATTCGCGCACCCTGAGCGCATCCTGCCGATTTTTTTTTTTTAAATGCTTTTTTCTGCCCAGGGGTCCTTGTGGGACCCCTGAGCAGGCCTAGGGGTCAGGGTGTTTCTACCCTGCCCCTTTGTGCGTTTTGCGCACTTGTTTCTTTTTTTCTCGGCGGGATTCGCGCACCCTAAGCGCATCCCGCCGATTTAAAAAATAAATGCTTTTCTGCCTAGGGGTCCTTGTGGGACCCCCTGAGCAGACCTAGAGAGTCAGGGTGTTTCTACCCTGCCCCCTTTTGCGCTTTGCGCACTTGTTTCTGTCCTCGGTTCTACCGAGGGACAAAATAACTGCCAACACTTCCTGATTTGGAGTGTTGACAGCCAATTAGCATGCAGCTCGTGATCGGGAGGGTACGCGGACCCTACTCGGCCATAGATATATATGTGATTTTATTTGTGATTTTCTCAGAAACTACTGAACGGATTTACACCATTTAAGCAAAAGGCACGACACTGAACCAAGGGCTACCTCTTTGCCAAATTTGGTGTAATTCCGTTCAGCAGTTCGAGCTGTAGCCGCGATGAAAGGATCCTATGGAAAAATGAATGGGGAAAACGCGTTTTGGGACCCCCCTTTTTTCTCGGCCCCCGCTTGACGAATCAACCCGAGACTTTCAGGGTAGGAGCGGAGCGGAGCGCCCCAACAAGTTGGAAGCTTTCGCGAAGATTCGTCAACCGGCGCAAGAGTTATTTCAAATAGAATGTCGCGGATTTCCTATGGAAAATAGGTCCTAACTATAACTATCTACTGGCGACCGCCAGTAGATAATATATATATATATATATATATATATATATATATATGCATATATATATTATATATACATATATATATATATATATATTCACTGAAAAAACCAGAGGTTTTAGGGACAGTTATAGTTAGTTGGACATTGCACTCGTACAAAACCCGTGAAATTCCCCCGTTATAGTTAGTTCAGCTAACTATAACTCGCGCCCGCAATGCACTGCTGATGACGTCACATATTACATCACTCATGACATGGTCAGTGACATCACTGATGACATCACTGATGACATCTCAAATGACATCACTGATGACATCATCCAGTGACTGTGTGTTTCTGTAAAGTTTAAATATGTTTAATATATATAGGGAAAGGCGTATTGAAGAATGAGTGGGTGTATAAGTGTCTGAATGGATGATTTAGTACGTGCGTGACTGACTCTACAAGTGAGTGATTAAACGTATCTTACTGAATGCATGGGTTAGTGACTAAACTGTGTGAATGTCTGTATCCGTCTGTTGGTGTGTAAGTGGATGCATGGATTTGTGAATAGCTACATGAGTGTCTATATGGGTTATTGATTGGTTCTATGAGTATCTGTATGGGTGCCTGAGTGTTTGTGTGGATGGGGTGTGTGCGACTGTGCATAGATGTGTGAGTGGGTGATTCACTGGGTGGATGGTTTCAAGAGTGCATCTGTGATAGACTGTATGGGTGGGTAAGTGTGTGTAAGAGTGTGTTAGTGAGTGAATGTATGTCCCAGTGGTACATGTGTGAGTAACTACATATGTGAAAGGCAGTATATATGTGTGTTGGAGTATATAAATAGCTATAAGCAAGAGTGAGTGATTGTGATAGTGGCTGTATGGATGATTGTGTGCTTGTATCAGTGATTGTATAAGAGCGTAACAATGTGCTAGTATTTGTATGATTAAGTGAGCTGGTGTGTGTATAACTGTATAGGTGAGTAAATGGCAGTGTGTTTAATTATTTGCATGACTGACTAGGTGTGTGAGTACCTCTATGGATGAGTGGCGGTGTTTGAGTGTCTATATAGGAGTAAGAGTGCATATGATAGTCCTGTACTGAGTGACCATAAGTATGAGTGACTGTACAGGTGAGTGAGTGGATGTGTGTGTGTAGACCTAAGAATCAGTGAGTGGGTATGTAGTTATTGGTGTTGGAGTGTCTATGGTTTTGCGAATGGCACTCTGTAATTTAGATTGGGTGTATCAAAGGTTATATTAGGGTGTGAGGAGCTGCATCAGATTATCACGTGGATGATGTCATCAGTGATGTCATTTGAGATGTCATCTGTGATGTCATCAGTGATGTCACTGACCATGTCATGAGTGATGTAATATGTGACGTCATCAGCAGTGCATTGCGGGGCGCGAGTTATAGTTAGCTGAACTAACTATAACGGGGAATTTCACGGGTTTTGTACGAGTGCAATGTCCAACTAACTATAACTGTCCCTAAAACCTCTGGTTTTTTCAGTGAATTTCAAAGGTTTTTTAAATGCGAATTTCTAACTATAACGTGTCTGAAACCTATGGTCTTTCAGTGAATTTCAAAGGTTTTTAAAATGCTAATTTGTAACTATAACGTGCCTGAAACCTACGGTTTTTTCAGTGATTTTCAAAGGTTTTTTAAATGACAATTTTTAAATGTATTAATTTTTATATTAATTTTTTTCATACTGATTTACTACATTTTTAGAAACAATTTCTTTTACATATTTTATTTTTTAAATTACATTGTAATTACATTATACATTACATTACAAAAAATACTTTCTCAGAATGAATTACTTTAGTTTAAATACTTTGCACATAGGCAATAGACTTTTAAGTACAGTAGTTACAGTTGTTGCAATGGGCAACACATTTTCAAACACAATGCAACATTCAGCTCAATGTGAATTTCTAGTTAAATGCAATTAGTTACTTTATGGATTACTTTTCTAACCACAGGACTGGATCCTAGATTCAGTCCTGGTACATCTCCTGTAAACAGTTGAGTAAAAGCGTTTTGGTTACAGTCGTGATTTTTAAGGAAGATTATTGTATTTTAAAAGTTGACACTTAGAAACTTTTTCTCATAGAATCACCAATGTTATCCTATGGAAGGAAATTCACTTAGCAGGTAAAAACTGTTATCGTTACTTTTTCTTACTCAGTGTTGGATCCTGGATCCAGCACTGGTGCATCTCCTGTAAACAGTTGAAAGAATGCATTTAAGTCATACAGGCGATTTTTAAGGAATATTTGTAGTTTGTGAAAATCGACACTTTGAAACTTTTCTGCTGAAAACCAGACCATGGATTCCTATGGAAGAAAATATAAGTTACTGGTAAGTACGGTTAAAATTACTTTTCAGGACCAGTACTGGGCTGAAAGATACAGCACTGAGGTCTCTCCTTATAACAGGTGAGTAAATCGGAATTCGTATTTCGGCTGATTTTAGAGGAATATTTGTATGTTTCAAAAATCAACACTTAGAAACTTTTCAGCAAAAGCAGGCAATGATATCCTATGGAAGGAAATTCAAGTTACTGGTAAGTACGGTTAAAATTACTTTTGAGGATCAGTACTGGGCTGAAAGATGCAGCACTGAGGTCTCTCCTGATAACAGGTGAGTAAATCGGAATTCGTATTTCGGCTGATTTTAGAGGAATATTTTAAAGTTCCAAAACTCCACACTTAGAAGAATTTCCAAGTGAAACCAGTCAATGTTAGCCTATGAAGGAAATTCAAGTTACCGGTAAGTACGGTTAAAATTACTTTTCAGGATCAGTACTGGGCTGAAAGATGCAGCACTGAGGTCTCTCCTGATAACAGGTGAGTAAATCGGAATTCGTATTTCGGCTGATTTTAGAAGAATATTTTAAAGTTCCAAAACTCCACACTTAGAAGAATTTCCAAGTGAAACCAGTCAATGTTAGCCTATGAAGGAAATTCAAGTTACCGGTAAGTACGGTTAAAATTACTTTTGAGGATCAGTACTGGGCTGAAAGATGCAGCACTGAGGTCTCTCCTGATAACAGGTGAGTAAATCGGAATTCGTATTTCGGCTGATTTTAGAGGAATATTTTAAAGTTCCAAAACTCCACACACAGAAGAATTTCCAAGTGAAACCAGTCAATGTTAGCCTATGAAGGAAATTCAAGTTACCGGTAAGTACGGTTAAAATTACTTTTCAGGATCAGTACTGGGCTGAAAGATGCAGCACTGAGGTCTCTCCTGATAACAGGTGAGTAAATCGGAATTCGTATTTCGGCTGATTTTAGAGGAATATTTTAAAGTTCCAAAACTCCACACTTAGAAGAATTTCCAAGTGAAACCAGTCAATGTTAGCCTATGAAGGAAATTCAAGTTACCGGTAAGTACGGTTAAAATTACTTTTGAGGATCAGTACTGGGCTGAAAGATGCAGCACTGAGGTCTCTCCTGATAACAGGTGAGTAAATCGGAATTCGTATTTCGGCTGATTTTAGAGGAATATTTTAAAGTTCCAAAACTCCACACTTAGAAGAATTTCCAAGTGAAACCAGTCAATGTTAGCCTATGTAAGGAAATTCAAGTTACTGGTAAGTACGGTTAAAATTAATTTTCAGGACCAGTACTGGGCTGAAAGATGCAGCACTGAGGTCTCTCCTGATAACAGGTGAGTAAATCTGAATTCGGATTTCGGCTGATTTTAGAGGAATATTTGTATGTTTCAAAAATCAACACTTAGAAACTTTTTCAGCAAAAAGCAGTCAATGATATCCTATGGAAGGAAATTCAAGTTACTGGTAAGTACGGTTAAAATTACTTTTGAGGATCAGTACTGGGCTGAAAGATGCAGCACTGAGGTCTCTCCTGATAACAGGTGAGTAAATCGGAATTCGTATTTCGGCTGATTTTAGAGGAATATTTTAAAGTTCCAAAACTCCACACTTAGAAGAATTTCCAAGTGAAACCAGTCAATGTTAGCCTATGTAAGGAAATTCAAGTTACTGGTAAGTACGGTTAAAATTAATTTTCAGGACCAGTACTGGGCTGAAAGATGCAGCACTGAGGTCTCTCCTGATAACAGGTGAGTAAATCTGAATTCAGATTTCGGCTGATTTTAGAGGAATATTTGTATGTTTCAAAAATCAACACTTAGAAACTTTTTCAGCAAAAAGCAGTCAATGATATCCTATGGAAGGAAATTCAAGTTACTGGTAAGTACGGTTAAAATTACTTTTGAGGATCAGTACTGGGCTGAAAGATGCAGCACTGAGGTCTCTCCTGATAACAGGTGAGTAAATCGGAATTCGTATTTCGGCTGATTTTAGAGGAATATTTTAAAGTTCCAAAACTCCACACTTAGAAGAATTTCCAAGTGAAACCAGTCAATGTTAGCCTATGAAGGAAATTCAAGTTACCGGTAAGTACGGTTAAAATTACTTTTGAGGATCAGTACTGGGCTGAAAGATGCAGCACTGAGGTCTCTCCTGATAACAGGTGAGTAAATCGGAATTCGGATTTCGGCTGATTTTAGAGGAATATTTGCACAATGGTGAAGGGAGGGGGCGGGGCCTGAGGTGACATCTGTGCAAACGCGCCCCGTGGTGCGTTTTAAGTTGGGGGATTAAGTCCCCTTGAATCATGAGGGTCCCTACGGGCCAACTAGCCCACCAGGAACCTCCAGTATGCGCCAGAGGGCTGCGTTGCAGAGACATGTACAGAGGCCACACCCCTTTTACACCTCTCTGCAACGCAGCTCTGTGGCGCTTTCTGGACGTACCTGTTGGGCTAGTTGGCCCCCAGGGACCCTCAGGATTGAAGAGGATTTAATTCCCCATCTTAAAACGCGCCACGGGGCCTGTTTGCACACATGTCACCTGAAGCCCCACCCCTCCCTTCACCACTGTGCAAACACGCCCCGTGGCGCGTTTTAAGTCGGGGGATTAACTCCCCTTGAATCCTGAGGGTCCCTGGGGTGCAACTAGCCCACCATATACCTCCAAAAAGCGCCATAGAGCTGCGTTGCAGAGAGGTGTAAAAGGGGCGTGGCCTCTGTACACCTCTCTGCAAGGCAGCCCCTGGCGCATACTGGAGGTTCCTGGTGGACTAGTTGGCCCCAGGGACCCCCAGTATTCTAGGGGAATTCGTTCCCCCTCTGCAAACGCGCCAGGGGCGCGTTTGCAGAGTGGTGAAGGAAGGGGGCAGGGCCTGCGGGCCCGATCGTTTTTTTTTTATTTTTTTATTTTTTTATTTTTTGCCACTACTTGCCCCGGGGACCCCATCCCCCGGGGCTGGCCCTCTCGTTGGGGACTGTGGGGGGGTCCCCAATCCCCCCACAGTCCCGCCGGCTCCCCGTGTCCTACAGGAGCCGGCATTGCTTTTACACATGGGGAGCTGCTAAGATGCAGCTCCCCATGTGGAAAAGCAATCGGCTTTGGATATTGGAAGAGAGAGCAGGAAACTTTGCAATGACAGGACGGGAGCCGCGAGGCTCCCGTCCTGTCATTGCAAACAGCAGTGTCCCGGGGGTAGGCACCCCGGGACACTGCAGGAGCCGGCCCTGGGGGTGGTGGTCCCCAGGGCCATCAAGGGCTCCAGGAGGGGGCCGCGCGGCCCCCTCCCATTCAGTGCACAGCCCCGGGGAGGTGGTGGTCCCCGGGGCTCTGGGAGTCCAAAACGGACCCCCATTGTAATTTTCTTAGTGCCCCGGGAGGTGGTGGTCCCCGGGGCGTGTGGGGGCTGGAGCCCCCACACAGGTTTTTAATAAAAAAAGAAGCCCCGGGAGGTGGTGGTCCCCGGGGCTGCGGAGGGCTCAGAGCCCTCCCGCACCATTGTACATAAAGCCCCGGGGGTGGTGGTCCCCGGGCTTGGGGGCCCTTAGAGGCCCCCACACATAAAATTAACCCCCCCAGCATGCCCCCGGGACTTGGCCCACCCGGGGGCCAGTGCTATCGAAGCGCGGGAGCCCGCGCTTCGATTTTTTCGGCAGGATTCGCGCACCCTGAGCGCATCCTGCCGATTTTTAAAAAACTTTTTTTTTTTGCCCAGGGGTCCTTGTTGGACCCCTGAGCAAACCTAGGGGGTCAGGGTGTTTCTACCCTGCCCCCTTTGTGCGCTTTGCGCACTTGTTTCTGTCCCTCGGTTCTACCGAGGGACAAAATGGCTGCCAACATTTCCTGAATCGGAATGTTGACAGCCAGCTGACAACCAATTAACATGCAGCTCGTGATCGGGAGGGTACGCGGACCCTACTCGTCCCTAGATATCACTAACTTTTTACTTTTCATTTTCTCAGCAACTACTGAACGGATTTACACCATTTAACAAAAAGGGTTCTTTCTGAACCAAGAACTACCTCTTTGCCAAATTTGGTGTAATTCCGTTCAGCAGTTCGGGCTGTAGCCGTGTCTAAAGTTTCCTATGGGAAAATGCATGGGGAAAACGCGTTTTGGGACCCCCTTTTTCTCGGCCCCCGCTTGACGTATCACCCCGAGACTTTCAGGGTAGGAGCGGACCGGAGCGCCCCACGAAGTTTGAAAATTTCGCGAAGATACGTCAACCGGCAAGAGAGTTATTTCAAATAGAATGTCGCGGATTTCCTATGGATAATAGGTTGTAACTATAACTATCTACTGGCGACCGCCAGTAGATAATATATATATATATATATCCATCATCAAGTTGCCCTGCTGTGAGAACTCTCCATTTGTTTGGATTTATGTGCGGCATGCCTGGCCGCAGAGGACATGCCACTGTGTACTACACGGGGCCAGAGACTCGGCATCAGCGGGGTTTGCAAAAGTGGCACAGCGGCGAAGGACTTTACTTACCGGCTTTTCAGTTTGAAGCCCACTGGGGTAACATTTTTGAACTTATTCCATTGCGGAGTTTGCTGGACCCACCTGGGTTGTATTGTTTGCTCCAAATACCATTGACTACAAGCACCAGCATGCTCTGGGTACTACGCACCTGATAAGCCCACCTGGGAGTAATTGTGTTCGCATGCAATAAATGGTGCTTGGGGGCAGTTTCCAGCAATCGTGATGTTTGCCTCTGACGAAGGAGCTGCCCTAGCTCTGAAACGCGTAAGGCTGTCATTTTATTTGAACTGTAAGAAGCTGGATTCCGAATAAAGATTGGTGTCAAACCAGCCTGCTGTCGACGTGTCCTCGCATCAGGGCATTCTTTGGTTGGATTTATGTGCGGCATGCCTGGCCGCAGAGGACATGCCACTGTGTACTACACGGGGCCAGAGACTCGGCATCAGCGGGGTTTGCAAAAGTGGCACAGCGGCGAAGGACTTTACTTACCGGCTTTTCAGTTTGAAGCCCACTGGGGTAACATTTTTGAACTTATTCCATTGCGGAGTTTGCTGGACCCACCTGGGTTGTATTGTTTGCTCCAAATACCATTGACTACAAGCACCAGCATGCTCTGGGTACTACGCACCTGATAAGCCCACCTGGGAGTAATTGTGTTCGCATGCAATAAATGGTGCTTGGGGGCAGTTTCCAGCAATCCGTGATGTTTGCCTCTGACGAAGGAGCTGCCCTAGCTCTGAAACGCGTAAGGCTGTCATTTTATTTGAACTGTAAGAAGCTGGATTCCGAATAAAGATTGGTGTCCTCGCATCAGGGCATTCTTTGGTTGGATTTATGTGCGGCATGCCTGGCCGCAGAGGACATGCCACTGTGTACTACACGGGGCCAGAGACTCGGCATCAGCGGGGTTTGCAAAAGTGGCACAGCGGCGAAGGACTTTACTTACCGGCTTTTCAGTTTGAAGCCCACTGGGGTAACATTTTTGAACTTATTCCATTGCGGAGTTTGCTGGACCCACCTGGGTTGTATTGTTTGCTCCAAATACCATTGACTACAAGCACCAGCATGCTCTGGGTACTACGCACCTGATAAGCCCACCTGGGAGTAATTGTGTTCGCATGCAATAAATGGTGCTTGGGGGCAGTTTCCAGCAATCCGTGATGTTTGCCTCTGACGAAGGAGCTGCCCTAGCTCTGAAACGCGTAAGGCTGTCATTTTATTTGAACTGTAAGAAGCTGGATTCCGAATAAAGATTGGTGTCAAACTAGCCTGCTGTCGACGTGTCCTCGCATCAGGGCATTCTTTGGTTGGATATATATATATATATATATATATATATATATATATATATATATATATATATATATATATCCCATGCACTCCGCTGCTTTCCTGTGAATATCTCCAGAAACGGACACGGACCCAGGAAATTGTGCTTCAAGGTATCTTTATTCCTCTGTCGCCATTACGCGTTTCGCCTTCCACGAGGCTTGATCACATGACAATTTTTGATATATACACATATATCAAAAGTAAGCCAAAAGCCATTTAATATATATATATATAATATATATATTTTTTTTTTTTCACCAAATGCCACTCTTGTGACCGCCGAACACTTCTCAGATCAGGTGCCTCCTTTAGCGTGCCAGTGGCTGCACGCATTTAACATTTCCAACAACAACACTCCAATAGGAACATTCAGGAGCACACAGCAGATTCCACAGCCCTTTTATTGTGCCAAGCAGACACGTTTCGGCGAGGATTCACCTTTGTCAATGCTTGTCTCCACTAGGGGTCTGATGTTATCAGTTCTTTCATTTATTTAACAAAACACACTCCCATTGGTTGCCAGATCTTTTAATCCTTCCAATTACAGTGCCTGTGGATTGAAAAAAATCACCTTCAGTAGGTAATGTCTCTCACAATGACTGCAAGTTCCACAATGCATCTCAAGTTCTTACTATTATTTCATGAGCGGTTTTGCTTAAATTAATATGATACTCTCTGACCCCCTGATCGGCCGTCAGTAGAGGATGAGCTTAGTTTTTTACGCTGGGACAGGAATACAAATCTCAGGCCACTAAGAAGTCAGGAAAGAATTTTCCATGGAGGCGGAAGAGGCAGAGGAAAAACAGGCAGTCAGGAAGGGCAAGCCGCCAGCAAAGGACCTCTGAAGAAGACAAAGTGACTGACGACAACCCAGATGCCAACATAGTGAACCTCACTGACCTCAAATTAAATGCAGCAGAAATCAAAATCCTTTCACAGGGTTTGTCTTATTGTGTTCCAGAGAACATGAATTATGTCCAAACAAGGATAGATTGTTTTAAATTCACCCGTAAGCTTAGGTTGGCTAAATATTTTGCAACTCGTAGGAGAGCAGGGCCAATGCAGCAGGAGGCATCTGCGAGTGGAGGCAATTTTTTGGTCTCTGACCTAGATTTCTTGCGTGATTTGGATAGCCTCTCGAGAGGCGAGGATAATGAATTATCTGATGATGCATTGGTGAGAGAGCAGGATTTGAATGTATATGGTAGACCAGAAACACCGTTCAGACCGAGATCTGTTTTTGTACCCATGGTCCCGAAAGACTCAATAGACTTATATTCTGATTTAGTAGTGCAGGATCTTAAGAAGTTGTACTCTCATTCTGAGGGGGACACAGCTCTAGATTCATCTAAGATAAGCTATATGAGTCTAGTGGCCAAGTTATGCTCACGTCCTGATATAGTGGTGAGACAAGCGGACAAAGGCTGAAATGTTGTGCTTTGGCCTCTCACCATGTATCAGGAGGAAGCAATGAGCCAACTTAACGACCATCGGTGCTATGCGAGGGTGGATAGAACCATGTTACAGGATGTGACCACGAGGTTCCATTTGGATCTAACACATTGGAGGGCACCTGGGCTCATCTCTCAATCCGAGTTCAAGTTCCTCAAAGTAGACACACCCATCACACCCATTTTATATTTGATACCGATGGTACATAAGAACATCAATGTGCTTCCCGGCCGTCTCATCATATCTGCCATTGGTAGTCTGTTTGAAAATACCTCGAAATATTTAGACTACTTTTTCCAGGTCCCAGTAAAAAACTTAAGTTCCTATATTAGGGACACAGGGGATTTCCTGAAGAAAATCTATGACATAGGATGGGAGCAGGAATATTTAATGATTACGCTAGATGTGACCTCCCTCTACACTAGCATCTCCCACACGGATGGCATTAGGGCAGTCAAACATTTCCTTAGCTCACAGCCACTGTGACTATACAAGCACACGGAAATGCTGTTGAGAATGTTGGGCTGGTGCCTGCGCAACAACATTTTCCTTTTTGGATCAGATCTGTACCAACAAATGAGGGGTACTGCCATGGGCACCTGCTTCGCCCCCAGCTATGCTGATCTGCATATGGGCTGGTGGGAGGAGCAGGTGCTAGCGAAGGATTTTGCCATAGAAATGTCTGAAAATGTGTTATTGTGGTCACGCTTTATTGACGATCTTTTTGTCATATGGCATGGCAACAAATCATCTGCTGAGGATTTTGTAAAGAGGCTGAACCACAATGAGCTCCACTTACATTTCACCTCACACATTAGTGATAAGGAGGTAGAGTTCTTAGACTTAACCCTCTATGTGGCAGATGGAGCACTACAGACGAAGACCTTTAGAAAGAGCACTGCTGGCAATACTTTGCTGCATGCTCGAAGTTTCCATCCCGACAAATTGAAAAATAGCATACCTTATGCAGAGAATCTCCAGATGAGAAGGAACTGCAGTAATGCTGAGCAGCTCCAGAAAGCCCAAGCGGAACTAGCCGAGAGATTCGAAAGGCGAGGGTATAACAAAACCACTCTAGAAACAGCCAGGGTTAAGGTGAATTTGAAGCAGAGGGAGAAACTTATCTTCACTGATGATAAAGAAAGGTACATGCAGAGAGGCACGGAGCAGGCTATACGCTTCATCACTGGATTTAGTGTGCAGCACCAAAAAATACGTGCTTTTTTCAGAAGTATTGGCATTTAGTATGCAGTGACCCCATTCTGGGTCCCAGGATACATAATAGACCATTATTGGCATCGCGCAAAGCAAGATCAATGAGGCAGGACCTGGTCAACAATTGTGCTGGGATCAAACAGCAGGAAACCTGGCTGAGTTGGAGCAAGGGTTTTAGACGATGCCATAAGTGCAAACATGCAATTATGGTGTCAACACCACGGAGGTGCCTCTGCCATTTTCTGACAACAAATGGCAGATTTTAAAGCCACTTATGTGTAGAAGTGATTTTGTTATATATGCACTTAGATGTAGCTGCCAAAAACTTTACATAGGGAGTACCATTTTACGCGCACATCAGCGCATCCTGGAACACATCAGGGCCATCAAGCACAAGGACCAAACATATCCAGTGGCCAGACACTTTGAACAGGCACACAATAGTGATGTGAACGTTCTGGAGTACTTTGTGCTAGATCAAGTGCCTGTCAGATTAAGAGGAGGCAATAGAGAGAGGTGTCTGAGGCAGTTAGAATCAAGATATATCTTGAGATTTAACTCGAAAATTCCTAACGGCCTGAATACCGAAGAGGATTTACATGTCCACCTGTAGAGTGTACCCAGTTTATCTTGTGGGGGGGTGTGCTCATGTCCTGAACAGCTTGTCCATGAGTATTTATATGGATCCAGTCAAGAATTGCTGAACTGTATATGTTTTTGTGTTTATATACCTGGAGTTCTTTTGTTTTCACTGTTTATAGTGCATTTTTCCATGGACCAAAGCTATGAAGTTTAGCACGATGTGTATAGCACTTAAGAGATATGATGAACTATAAGTTGTAGAGTATTGTGAGAAGGTGGCTCTGCATTGGGCACTTGCCCTATATTGCACGTTGGTCTTTTAAGTAAGTGGGGAAGGGGGTATTACAGTGGATTATAGATATGACCCCTCCATGCCAGTCCATGTCCACCATCCAATAAGCTAATGGGTTGTGTTCCAAAGTACTTCACTGAACATTGTGTAGATGCCCGTGGAATAATGGCAATGGGTGTTTGTGTATAAGAGCACATGTCACTTTAAAAATGTAATGTATCACTGTCACTTTAAAATTTTGTTTGAAGTCTCCAGCAACATGTATAAATAATGTCAGATATTGCGACAACATTAGGTTTGACAAAGGCAGCTGTTGCTGCTGAAATGCGTTACCTGTTGTTGGTAGCAAAATAAAGTTGTTTTTCGTGAGCCCGGGCATGCTGGAGCCTGTCTGCATTTCGAGGCGGGCAAGTGGAGATATATATATATATATATATATATATATATATATATATATATATATATATATATATATATAAATATACATCAAAAGTAAGCTAAAAGCAATTTCATATATATATATAATATCTATATATTTTTTTTTCACTAAATGCCACTCTTGTGACCGCAGAACACTTCTCAGATCAGGTGCCTCTTTTTTTTTTTCACCAAATGCCACTCTTGTGACCGCCGAACACTTCTCAGATCAGGTGCCTACTTTAGCGTGCCAGTGACTGCACGCATTTAACATTTCCAACAATAACACTCCAATAGGAACATTCAGGAGCACACAGCGGATTCCACAGCCCTTTTATTGTGCCAAGCAGACACGTTTCGGTGAGAATTCACCTTTGTCAATGCTTGTCTCCACTGGGGGTCTGATGTTATCAGTTCTTTCATTTATTTAACAAAACACACTCCCATTGGTTGCCAGTTCTTTTACTCCTTCCAATTACAGTGCCTGTGGATTAAAAAAAATCACCTTCAGTAGGTAATGTCTCTCACAATGACTGCAAGTTCCACAATGCATCTCAAGTTCTTACTATTATTTCATGAGCGGTTTTGCTTAAATTAATATGATACTCTCTGACCTCCCTGATTGACCGCAATTATCACATCCGGGGTATCTCACCCTTAAACACTCGTTTTGTAACTCACAAAATAATAGTAAGAACTTGAGATGCATTGTGGAACTTGCCGTCAATGTTTCATGTTGTTGTTGTAAATATATATATATATATATATATATATATATATATATATATATATATATATACACACCATTTCCGACTTCCGCATAAAAACCAGACACCGACACAGGGGTAGCGTTGCCATTCAGTCTTGTCTTTTAATCAATTTCTTCACTATGACGCGTTTCGGCACACCTGCCTTGTTCACACAATATATATATATATATATATATATATATATATATCATTCCCAGGTCAAAGCTCTGTTTACGGCATCCGGCACTCTCATGACGGTGCGCTGTGGAGACGGCAGAGCCCAGCCGTTATTATTTCCACAACAGTATTCCTTACGGAACAAATCCACACGCACTTACTGGTAATTGCTGTTTGCGCTCTTGGTTTTATTAAAGCAGCATTATTATCCGACGAGTTACAACCCAACGCGTTTCAGTCTGTCCTCAGACCTTTCTCACGGGTAGCCAATGCTTGTGTCAAAGCCTGTATTTCAATTAACCCATGATGTTACATCACATCCTGGTTTGACAGCACTTGGCATTCTGGGAGTTGTAGTACATAATTTACGTGACAATTGTGTAAAATAGTGATTTCATCTTTGTGTTACGTGACTGTAAAAAAACTCTATTTTTGCTCTTGGTTCACACATAATGATTTTCATTATTCGATATTAGGTCGAATTCCACTTTCGTTATTGCATTAATTCTATTGGATTTCAGAGAAATTTATATTTTATGTGCTTGCTGCAATTAATTTTAATTTTAATCATGCCCTCTAGTGGGCCTAATAATCACATTTGAAGGGTACTCTTCGGTAACAACCCTTTATATCTCAATACCTCCAATAAGGCACAATTCATGCCCTCTAGTGGGCCTCGTGAAAAAGCTAGCTAGTACATTTGTTCTCTTATAAAAGGTAAAATCCAATAAACTATTTTCTAAGTGGTGAACCTTTGCTAAATAGTATAAGTGACAGTGATTTAAAAACAATTTGCTATATCCTGAACATCCTATTCAAAGATATTATCAACTCATGTATGGAAGAAAAAAGAAAGAGAAAAGAAAGGAAGAAAAAGAAGGGGGTGGATTCCGAAAGGAAGAAAGGGAGAAGAGGGAAGAGGGAAAAGGGAAGGCGAGGGAAATAAAAAGGGAAAGGGGAGGGAAAGGGAAAGGGAAAGGGGGAAGGGAAAAAGGGAAGAAGGAAAAGAATGGGAAGAAAAGGGAGAAAAGGAAGTTGCATTCAATTTCCGTTAAAATCTTTCTATTAAATGATACGGAACAGTTTTTAACAATAAAATTTAGAAATGAAATTTAGCATCAAGTTCATATTTGTACAGAGGTCCTTCTACAGATGTGAGTGCATTTCCTCATCCTTATTGAGCCCATACGGGGCCAAAGTCCTGAATGACAATATATGTCGTGATTCCTTTTGTCTTAAGGTTTTTACTCGATCGCCACCTCTCACATGGCGTGGAACACTTTCCACAGCATAAAATTTCAGTTTTTTCCAATCACCTTCGTGGCATTTCTCCATGTGTTCCGCCACGGCATAACTTCGATCCTTATGTATCGTCGCCCTCACGTGTTCGAGGATGCGTTTTTTGAGTTCGCACATAGTACTCCCCACATATTTAAGTTGACAGGGGCATTCTATGATGTAAATAACATGTTGACTTTTACATTTGATCAATTGATTGATTCTCCATTTTTTTCGATTTGCCATCATAATTTCCTTTGTGTTTTGAGCTATTTGACACACTTTACAGGTCGTACACTTGTAGAATCCCTTTGTATCAAGCCATGTCTTCTGTTTTTTATTTGATGGATCAAAGTGACTATGAACGAATTCGTCCTTGAGGTTTTTAGCCCTCCTGTATGTTATCTTGGGATGGTTCCCCACAATTTTTGACATGGTCGGGTCCAAACATAGAATGTTCCAATTCTTACGAATGATATTTGCAATTTGTTTTGATTGCGTTGAGAAAGTAGTGATTAATCTTATTGTATCCTCCTCATTATTTTGTTGTGGCATTTTAGTCTTTATTATTTCAGATCTTGGTTCTTTTTCAGTTTTTTCTAAACATGCTGTTAATACCTTTTTGTTGTATTTTCTTTTTCTGAAACTTGCCATGGATTGTTTGCTATGCTTTTGCCATTCATGATCTTGCGAGCAAATTCGACGTATTCGCAAGAGTTCTCCAAATGGAATGTTCTTAATTAGTGGGGCTTGGTGGAAGCTTTCCGCATGCAAGATTGCATTGCTTGCTGTGGCTTTGCGGTGTAAAGTCGTGTGTACCTTGTTCTCAATGATGTAGATTTCAGTATCCAAGAATACCACACGGTTATCACTAATGTTGTATGTGAAGTGCAAGTTGGTCTTGGTGCTGTTTAATATATTAAAATATATTTCAAATTCTTCCGCAGAGCCATCCCATATGATGAAAAGATCATCTATGTATCGCAGCCATGATATTATCTTTTCCACATGATGATCATTGTTGGAGTTCCATGCCACCTTTTGCTCCCACCATCCCATCGTGAGACAGGCATAGCTTGGACTAAATGAAAAGCCCATCGCTGTTCCGTCTTTCTGCCGGTAGATTTAATTACCAAACATGAAAACATTTTGTGTTAGACATAACTCGATCATTTCCATGATCATTGTATTGTGGTTAGCATATTGAATATTACGGTCCTTAAGAAAGTGCTCGCAAGCTGCCATCCCAATTGTATTTTGAATATTCGTATAGAGCGAAATTACATCCATCGTGATAAGTTTGTAAGTTGGTTCCCAATTCATTACCTGAACTATCCTGAGTAGATCACTGGTGTCTCGCAGATACGATGTTAAACCCTTCACATAGGGTAAAAGATAGCCATCCACAAAGTTGGCAATTGGCTCCAATAGTGAACCTTTCGCGGAGATAATTGGCCTCCCTGGTGGTTTTGTGGGGTGCTTGTGTATTTTGGGGAGAAAGTAAATTGTCGCAGTAATTGGATGATCTGTTGTTAAATATTTTTTCTCTTCATAGTTTATTAATTTTTTCTCCCACCATTGTTGTAATTTTTTGTCCAAACTCGATTTGTATGAAGGTGTTGGATTTTCCTTAAGTTTTCGATAATATTTTATGTCATTCAATTGAAAGTGGGCCTCCTCCAGGTATAGTTCTTTGTCTTGGATGATGATGTTACCGCCCTTATCGGCCATATATATATACAAATGCAGAATCCCCACCGCGCTGTCTCACAGGACACGGGGACATGGACTCCAATTCATGCTGTTAGAATTCATTTATTAGAGATAAGACGGCTGGATGAATCGTTTCGCCCACCTCGCTGGACTTGTTCACATATTGAGGCACACTTCAGTTCTAACATTTAAAGTGCAGTATACACCACGTGATGAAGAGCAAGCATGATCATGGATAACAGACTATCGTGGTCATTATGCTTGACAATACATGTAAGTATAAAACTTTCCATGGCTTAAAAACGCCTATACATATAAAATATTGCTAGAGCTTTAAATAAATTTCACTGGGCTCGACATAAGACTTTTGAATAATTGTTCTTCAAATATCATTAAAGATAATACCTCGTAATATAAAGTTCGAGACAAAATTGTTGATGAAATGTAAATTACAAGATGTCTTAATATTTGCTTAAATGCATTATCATGTTCATCTAGACCTTGTTACATGTTATATTTCAGGATGGAAAATTATTAAAGTGCTTAATGCATGTAAACCGTGTCTGAATCTCAGATATTACCATGATGTTCCTAGTGAAATGTCGAATCTGAACCCATTAGATAAGTTATAGCCAATACCTTTCATCTTGTATTGAAGGCTTATAAGACCTATCTGACATGAGATAATATAGTCTGCGTGCCCCTGACCCAAAGTGCCAAGAGAAAGTAACGGAAAGTGCTTAAGTGTTCCTAAAAGTGCTGAAGTGCTGAATATAAAAACCCATATTAACACGGGCTTGGGAAGACTAGCGGCGATATAGCTGTACTTAGAATGTGTCTAGTCTAAAGCGTAGCTCCCTCCTGATGCTATTGGACTAGTGGAATTCTGGATGAATGAAATTCCATAGCGCACAGCCATAGTCAATGGAGTAAAATATGAGACTAAAGATGGACCTAAATAATTGAAAGATGTACTTAACAAGCCATTATCTTAATGTGAAATAGGTCTTGAATTTTGACTTTACAGAAAATTGTGCAGTTCTTCCCCATTGTTAAGTCCATTATAAGTATGAGTGTCCAGTTCCAGGACAAATTTCGACTCCAACCTCCTCAAGAGTTTCTCTCTGTTCCCTCCTCTATGACGAAGTACCTAAGACTACTCAGGTCCTTATTGTGGACTGTCTTAAAGTGCCTGGCCACTGGGTAAGACATGTCGGAATTAACAATGGCCCTAATGTGTTGCAGAATTCGCACGTGTACCTGCAATTTGGTACTGCCTACGTATTGTAGGCCGTAGGCACATGTTAAAACGTATACCGCGAATTCAGTGCGGCAATTGTATGTCCCTTTGAGTTGGTTGATGGTTGAACCAAAAATGGAGGAATGCTGGGTTGTATTGATGCCGAACTTACATGCTCCGCAAGAACTGCACTTATAAAACCCATTTTTCAAAGCTAGCCAGGTTTTTTTAGATTTACAGTCCCCGAATGGTAATTCCGGACTGCTCCTGACCAATGGATTGTGCATGGATTTAGCTTTCCTAAAAGTAAAAAAAGGCTCAGATGCAATAAGGTCTCCTAAAATTGCATCAGTTTTGATAATGAGCCAGTTGGAATTTATGATGGCTCTTATTCGTTTATTCTGACTGCTATACGTTGTTATTAGTCTTGTTTCCTGACTATGTAATGTGGTGGTTTGCTCAGTGTTACTTTGCCTGTGGGGTCTGCAATTGCTGGTACATAATATGTTATCTCGTGGAACTTTGCTGACTTTCTCTAGTGCTGTCCATATGATCTGTTTGCTATAGCCTCTTTCAGTGAATCTGCTAGTAGCTTCTTTTACACAGTCCTCAAATGCCTGGTTAGTGCTGCAAATTCTCCGGAGTCTAAGAAACTCACCGTAGGGGATACTTTTAATCAAATGGTGTGGGTGGAAGCTGGAGGCATGGAGAGTAGAGTTACCTGCTGTACTCTTTCTGTGTAGTGTTGTTTCCAGTTGATTGTTAATAACCTGGACATGTACACCAAGAAAATTGATCGCTATATTGTTTATCTCTGCAGTAAA
This sequence comes from Calotriton arnoldi, assembly GCA_963921515.1. NCBI lineage: Eukaryota > Metazoa > Chordata > Amphibia > Caudata > Salamandridae > Calotriton > Calotriton arnoldi. The sequence goes on from CAWUFW010005112.1 coordinate 1,370,484, forward strand.
TTGCAAATTTAAAACATTGTGATTGATATTATCTATGAACGCAATGACTTGTTCCTTTGATCCATTCCATACCATGAAGACATTGTCTATAAATCGCATCCAGCAAGATATATGTTTGTCCCACACCTCTTTGTGTGTGACCCGGAGTACCCGATCCTCTCATCAACCTACGTGTAAACAAGCATAGCTGAGGGAGAAGCAGGCTCCCATGGCAACACCTCTCGTCTGTTGATAGACTTCCTTATTGAACAAAAAGTAGTTATTATGCAAACAGAAGTCAATCATCTCCAAAATCATCTTTCCATGTTTGTACCTTCCAATAGATGCATTTTCTAAAAAGAAAGCTACTGCGCGAACCCCATCGACATGATTGATACTGGTATATAAAGCACTGATATCGAGCGTTACCAGATGGTATTGGTCTGACCAGGAAACATCTTAGATTTTTCCCAAAAAGTCATTTGTGTCCCTTATATAGGACGGTAGTGCTTTGACGAAATCCTGGAGGTAAAAATCCACATATTGTGACATCTTCTCCAATAGTCCACCTCTTACTGATATTATCGGCCTTCCAGGGACTGGCGAGATTTTCTTATGAATTTTAGGAATGAAATAAAGTATTGGCGTTATAGGGAAATCTGTTTTAAGAAAAAGGTATTCATCATTCCCTTTTCCATCTGTTGAGATGTTGTTTGACTTGTTCCTGTACCTCTTTGAGTTTCTGGTGGCTAGCTTTTATGTAACATGCTTGGTCGTCCAGATGTTTGGGAGCCTCGACTAAATATTCGTCCTTTGGCCTTAGAACGATGTTTCCCCCTTTATCTGATTTGTTGATAATGGCATCATTCTGTTCCTGCAATTTCTTGATGAGATCATGATACTTTTTGTGTTTAAATCCCATTTTCTTCTTTTTGTGTTGAACATTTAACTGTAGCTTCTTTAATTCCTCCACTACTGCATCCTAAAAAATGTCAATGGCATCACGGGGCATGTTGGGCATAAAAGACAACGGTGGTTTAAAAGTATTTGATTCCGATTTTTTTAGACTGATGCCCACATTCTGTAACATCTTCTGTGTATTGGGCGTGTAAACTCTCTCATTTGCTTTCTGATGCTAGAGTTTCCAATGTATGGAGAACTGGAATATCCGATACCGATAATGAGGATAGCTGCCTAGTACCTTCGGCTTCCTTGTTGACGCGGATTCTAAATTATTTTTGGATTGTTTAATGATAAATACTTCGTGAGTTTCATCTTACGAATAAATTTGAAGATGTCCACACGTGTTTGCATGTAGTTGAAATTGCTCTCGGGGCAGAAGGACAAACCTAGCGATAAAAGTTGTAATTCCGCTTGGTCTAATTGAGTCTGGGACAGATTGATAATGGTGTTGATGTTGGTATTTATTGTTGTTTCCTTCAAATCAAATCAAATCATGGGACATTTGTAAAGCGCTCATATCACCCGAAGGTCTCATGGCGCTTTACATTCTGTTGTTCTGCTGTTTTCTGTTTCTTACATTGCCTGCACTTCCTTCTTGCCTTCCTCCTTTGGTTCCGTCTTTGCCTTGTGTTGATATTGGCTTCCGCGGTCTGAGTGTTTGACGTCTTGCTCGCTGTAAAAAATCCAGCACTTCTGCAGGGGTCAGGGTGCCGAAATCCTCACTTACGTGAACTCTTCCCAGTGAGCTATCATCAGATTCCTTTTCGCTTTGTAAGGAACTCACATCTGACTTTACTGGTGTTTGGGACCCTCCAGTGGCTGACGCTTGTCCACCAGTGTCTTTACTGTGATTGGTCTGTGAGAAATGCTTGTGTTTAATAACATCATATTTTCGAGCAAATGTAAAAATCTGTCCTGATTCATAATCTTGTTTGTTGCGAGAAAATTTGTAAGATTTCTGGACTTGATTGTATCCTCATGTTTTTTCAATCTATTAGTGATTTCACTCATGGTTTTAATGATTAACTCCTTGTACTCTGATTTGTCCAGTTCTGCATTGGTTTTCTCTATTTCCTTGAGAACTGTCTCGCGATCAATGTGGGCATATTTTATCAAGATATGGACTAAACGCATGGAGGCTTCAAGATTGCTATCGGCCCACTCTCTAAGCATGTCTGGATTTGGGTTGTCAAAACTGGGGGCGATCATGATACGCAATCCTCGGGGAATCCGACCCGCCTCCACATATTTTTCCAAAGATCTTTGTTCCTACCATTTTGTTATTTCTGATTTCCTCTGTTTTTCCAGTAGCCTTAGTAATGCTTTAATTTCTCCCTCCAGTGATGCCGTGGGTACTCCTTTGTTACTCCTTGTATTAGTGACTGCTGGGAGATTTGCAAATAACTCCAAAGCCGCTGGTTCCCTTTCCTTAAGTTCCTTGTCTGCCATCAACAATATCTCTTTAATTTGACTGCATACGTATTCGTCCAAACCATACAATTCTCAGTGGCAAAGAAATGCTTAACGGGATAGGTTTGGCGTTGCGATGTACTTTTCTTCACCATTACACCTCCCCACCTGCTGATAGGCTCTGAGCGACACGGCTTACGGCATTTTCGCTGACAGGATCACGGGTCCTCTGACTCGCATCTGGCTGTTACTCCAAACTGGTTTGCTCGCTAACACGTTCCGTGGTGGTCACCAGTAGGTAGTTATAGTTAGGACCTTGTTTCTATTCAAAAAGCGTTTTTTTCTTTTGCCAATATCTTTGGCACCGTTTGACAAATCTTCGTGGACTTTTCAAAACTAATGGCCCGCTCCGGTCAGCTCCTGTCTTGAAACTTTCAGGCTGATTCAACCAACAGGGGCCGAGGAAAAAGGGGGGCCCAAAACGTGTTTTCTCTATGTTAATTTCCATAGGAAATTGTTTTGTCGCAGCTACAGCCCGAACTGCTGAACAGAATTACACCAAATTTGGCAGAAAGGTAGCTCTTGGTCCAGAGTGCACTCTTTGCTTTACATGGTGTAAATCCATTCAGTAGTTTTTGAAATATTAAAGGAAAACAAAATATTGATATCTGGGCGGAGCCTAACCACACATCTCATTGTGAGATCTGATTGTCTGTCAGCACTTCATCCAAGAAGTGTTGGCAGCCATCTTGGAACCAATATAAATGATAGCACCCGATTAAAATGCATTGTAGTGAATGGAAGGTTTTGTGGGTCACCAAAAGGAGAACGTATAAAGGGTGATAACAGACGTTAGTTACATTATAATTCATTTGTTGATGGTACCATACTAATTTTAGGAATTGTGGTGTGTTCTAAGGTGATTTTACCCTGTGAAAAAGCCTTCTGCTGGGATATCAAGAATCATGTTTGAGAGAAAACTATTTTCTCATGCTTTTCCCCCGGTTGGAAGGTGCTCCAGAAACTAAAATGAGAGCATATTTTCTGTAAATTCACATTATCTTTCTCAGTCATTTGAGAATGAAGTCTGACATTCTCAGTAAAACATGTATATCCAACAAGGGCAGAGACTGTCAGTTGATTCCTTTGTGTTCTACTGCAGCTTCCCAGAGTGTTCTAAAGAACAACTAGAGCGCTAACAGTCTTACTTATGACAAACGTATGGCACACCTGAAGCCATCTTGATTGGAATAAACTGGTAACACTTAAAACATTTAATTTAAAAGGAACAAAATGAGGGCCTTCATTTTGCTACATAGAAATTATGTATTAGTGCTAGAGAAAGAAAAGTAGGGCACATTTTGAGTGACTTCTCAAATCCTCTTCTATTTCATTAAAACATTCTGACATGCAGACTGAAACATGCACTTTCAATACCAGCAGCAGAATGCTCCCTAGTGAGCAGTAAGCTTTACTACAGTGATCTAATGAGCAACTAGACTGCTAACATTCTGAATTTATGGCAAATGTGTGACACATCTGAATGCCTTCTTGATGGAACCAAGGTAAAAAACTGAAAGCATTTCCTACTGAGGAGACTGCAGTAAATGAGGAAATTAGGAAACTTCATAACAAATAAATCTCCCAAGATGGCCACCAGAGAAAAAAGAGCCCAAATGTAGCACAAATATCACCCAGATGTAGCCCCTATATAGCCCAATGCCAGAAGTGTGCAAAACACTTTTTATTTTTTGTTTTTTTGCAGTTTTATATAGTGCAGACTGGTCAGGTATTGGAGCTTTGCATCTTACTTGGACCCCTTATGCGTATTTTGCACAAAGGACTTGAGATTGATCTTGCAAAACATTGAACTTTACTATTCTGTTAACCTGAAGTTGCTCCGAGCTGGGCTTTGTAACACCCGTTTTTACCTACTGGTTTTAATTAATTCTCATTGTATTGTAATAAGAAAGAAGATTTACTGTTTTATGTACAATTTTATGATCTATGTTACTAAATCAGATCGCATAAAGTTTATTGAATTGAATTGAAGTCTCCCAAGATGGCCACCAGAGAAAAAGGAGCCCAAATGTAGCACAAATATCACCCAGATGTAGCCCACGTGTAGCCCAATGTCAGAAGTGTGGAAAACACTTTTTATTCTTTGTTTTTTTGCAGTTTTATATAGTGCAGACTGGTCAGGTATTGGAGTGATTTACATGAGCATTGGTTGCATCATACAAGGACAAATTCATTTTGGCTGTAGGCATGGGGAGATTAAGTGATTTGACCAGAATCACAGAATGTCGAGCTGAAGCACAAACTCCAACCTGGTTCCCCAGTTGCAAAGTCTGCAGCTCTGGAAGTAACACCATATCCTCTCCCTAAGCGTAACATTTAATCAAGTGGTCAACTGGATAAAAAACATAAAGATAACAAATAAATTAAAAGTGCTTTGTTGCTATTTGAGAACTCAGAAAATATGTCCTCATTTTAGTTTTTTAGAGCACTAACCATAATTTCTATGCAAATAAGACCCTCTCATTTCTATAATTTCTAAAGGAAATGCTTTAGGTATTACAGTTTTGATTACATCAAGATGACGTCAGGCATGCCACACTTTTGTAATAAATATAGAATGTTAGCAATCTAGTTGTTTATTAGGATACTGTTGGGAGGCAGAGGTCAGGGGCACAGACTCGAAAATTGAAGGCAGGTAGGAGGGTGCAGGCGCAACAATTTGCCCACACTGGGCAGGCAGGAAGGGCAGTGGCAGCACAACAAGGAGGGCAGTGGAAAGGGGGGCACGGGCAACAAACCAACAATGCAGGACAGGCAAGAGAGGCTGTGGCAATATAATAGACCATTGAGGGCAGAAGGAAGAGGCAGTGGTAGTACAACCATACATGCCAACAGAGCTGATTCAGGCAGGAAACGCCCAATCTTTTAAGCCCAAAAGGGCTTTATTTTATCTGTCTCTTGTCTACAATTTCCTCTTTTTCAATGTAAGTCAATGGGGAAAATCAATTCCCCAGTTTTTTTTGACAAAATCTCCCTCTTACCAAGTTCAAAATGTTAGCAAGTATGGTACATTGGATCATGGAAGGCAGGAGGAATTGGGGTAGGGACAACAGAGGACAGTAGAGACATGGACAGGTGCACCAAACTGATCTTACAGGGAAGGCATCAGGGTTTGCAGCAGCACAATACACCACACAGGGCATGCGGGACCGCAGTGCAGCACAACAAATCATGGAAAGCAATAGGGAGGGGGCAGGACCATGCACATGGACAACAGAGAACACAGGGGAAAGAGGCAATGGCAGCAAGCTGACCATACTGGACAGACAGGAGAGAAAGCTGCAGCATAACGGCCCATAAAGGGCAGGAGGGAGCGATCAGGGGCATGGCAATAGAACAGACAAGCCAGGAGGGAGGGAGGGAATAGGGGTCTGCACATGAAAAACAGAGGGCAGGGGCAGGGCAGGAGCAGCAAGATGACTATGGAGGTCAGGCAGGATGGGCACTAGAAGCACAACACACCTTGGAGGGCAACAGTGAGACTATAATGGCACACACAGACCATGGAGGGAAGGTGGGAGGGGGCAGCTAGCTTACCACACAGGGAAGGTGGGAGGGACCGTGGCAGCACAGAAGACCATGCATGGCAAGCGGGAGGGTTAGTGGCAGCACAATGGCCATGTTGGGCAAGAAGGAGGGGGCAGGGGCCTGCACAAAGGACCATGGAGGATAGAAGAAAGGGGTAGGAGCTTGGCACAGACAAGAGAGTTCAGGGGAAGGGGCCTCACAACAGACCACCCGGGGCAGGCAGGAGGAGTAGTTGGAGCACAACAGACCAGGGAGGGCAGAAGGGTGTGGCAGTAAAATGGAGGACAGGAGGAAGGGGATAGGGGCATGGAACATGGACAGGCAGGGTGGAGGTGTCAGGGAGAGGTTACAGTCATCTGACAATGCTAGGCAGGTGGGAGGGGAGTGGCAGCTCAACAGAACACTCAGAGTAGATAGGAGGGGCAGGTCCATGGAACATGGTGGGCAAAAAGGGTAGATCAGGGGCATGCACACAGGCATCGAAGGGCAGGGGGAAGGAGAGTAGAGGCAGCAAGCTAACCACAGAGGCTAAGCAGGAGGGCAATGATGGGGCATAGAATTGGGCAATGGAGTGCAGGAGGAGTGGACTGGGACATCATTATAAAAGGAGGACAGTGGCAGCACATCAGACCATGCATGGCAGCAGGGAGGAGGCTAGTGCGGAGCGAATTTCGGGTTTCCGTGTTATTGACTGATTAACTACTCTGTGGCTCCTTATCTTGAGCCTTATTAACACTGGCCGTGATGAATTTATAATTACAGAAGGGAAATTGTACGAAACGGCACGCCATAGCACCATTTTATCGTATGAATGATCCTGATTAGTGTTTGACCTTATGCTATGAGGAAAGTTATCATCGCTGAAATACACTATATCTGCATACTGAATTACATATATACCTTATGCGATGTCACTTAGATCGTGATTTATCAGTTATAAAATACTACAAAGCTGACTTTTATAGTCCTTGTTTACCTCTGCTGATAGAATTTTTTATTGAGAGCATTAGTATCCCCTGGGTGTTTTTGTGTTCTGAAATCTGGTCAAGGTCCTAAGGAAGGTGGTGTCATCATCTTTTTTACCACCGAAACGCGCGTCGACCAATATTGTTCAGATTTTGCTGAACACAGCCATTCAAACTGGTCGTGGAGATAGTGCAATCTTTTGTCTCCCACTTTTCCAGATTATTGCATTGATGAATGCTGTATGAATTTGTATGAGAGCGTATGTTTGTGTTGTAGTATGTATGTATCTTTTTATGAACTTTCACTCTGGGGTTAATCATGGTAGATTGCATTATATTCTATTATGTACATTAGTATTGTGTTTATGTGTATGTAAAGGAGAAAAAAGTTAAGAAAAATATATATTTTTGTAAAATAAAAAAATAAAATAATAAAAATAAATAAATTTAAAAAACGAAGTCAAATGAACAATGAAGAAATGTTAAATTATGGAAGTTCCCTCTCTTTTGAAGCATATTGTCATCATGCTATAGCTGGTTAGCCCATGCTGAATGTAATCTTTTGATCTGTGAAAGAAATATAGGTCACAAAGGGAGTTTCTCTATATTGTTCTAGTGCATGGATTCAGACAACAAAGGATAGGGTAGGAAGTGGATGGGGCAGCAATCTAATTGTTCAGAGAAGTTGGGAAGACCAGTGGCAGAACAACGGCCACATAGGGCTGTAATGAGGGAGCAGGGGCATGGACTTGGACAATGGATGGCAAGGAGGAGGGGAGGCAGGAGCAGCAAGCTTGGGTGGGGGCAGCACAATGCCAGGCCAGGCCCTGCTTCCAACCCCCCACCATCCATTGTGATAGGCATCTTACAAAGATTACAGCGACGTTATAGTTAGACTCAGATATCACTCGTACAAAACCAGTGAATTTTAGCAGTTATAGTTACCTGATCTAACTATAACTTACGCCCCCACAATGCACTGCTTATGACCTCAGACATTACATCATTCATGACATGGTCAGTGACGTCACTCATGACGTCACTCATGACATCTCAAATGAGCTGTGAATGGAATGGAACTATAATCACTAGAACTTTATTTAGGTATAGTGTGTGTATATTAACACCCCTTTTTTTCTTTTCTTTCGTGTAAGAACCACTATAATATGCAACATGCTCAGATCAATATGGCCGATAGCCTTTCACTTTAAAGTAATGTGTAGTCCATTGTTTATGTTGATGTTTGCAATTGTAAGTATGATTATTAAGAACAAGTCACGTTGACGAACATACAGGTACGGCGGTCACGGGCAAGATATGCTGAAATGACATTGTGTGCATATTAACACTTGTTTTCTTTTCTTTATTGTATGAATTTCTGAATTTTCGCATCGTGACCAGGCCAATATGGCCCACTGATTTTTGGTTTAATGTAATATGTGGTCCTTTGATAATGTTGGCAACTGGAGGCATTTGTACATTTAAATAAGGAAGCTACAATGACGTCTTGTATCGTGATCAAGGTTCGGACGAGCCAAAACGCATGGATTGCGTCCTTTGCAGATTAAATACTTCCAAACTTCAACCTGAGTGGTGATTCCTTCCTTGTAAGAGTGAGAGGAGATTGAATATACACATATATACACATATATATACCTCTTTTGCCTCTTTCTGCAGCTCACTCTCTTCTTTCTGCCTCTTTCTTGCCTCTTTCTGCACCTCTTTTGCCTTTTTTTGCACCTCTCTTGCTTCTTTTCTTTCTGCACCTCTCTTGCCTCTTTCTGCACTCCTCTTGCCTCTTTCTGTACCTCACTTACCTCTTTCTGCACCTTTCTTCCTCTTTCTTCACCTCTCTTGTCTCTTTCTACACCTCTCTTAGCTCTTTCTGCACCTCTCTTGCCTCCTTCTGCACCTCTCTTGCCTCTTTCTGCACCTCTCTTGCCTCTTTATGCACCCCTCTTGCCTCTTTCTGCACCTCTCTTGACTCTTTCTGCACCTCTCTTGCCTCTTTCTGCACCTCTCTTGCTTCTTTCTGTACTTCTCTTGCCTCTTTCTCCACCTCTCTTGCCTCTTTCTACATATCTCTTGCCTCTTTCTGCACTTCTCTTGCCTCTTTCTGCACTTCTCTTGTCTCTTTCTGCACCTCACTTGCCTCTTTCTGTGCCTTTCTTCCTCTTTCTTCACCTCTCTTGCCTCTTTCTACACCTCTCTTACCTCTCTCCGCACCTCTCTTTCCTCTTTCTGTACCTCTCTTGCCTCTTTCTGCACCACTCTTGCCTCTTTCTGCACCTCTCTTGCCTCTTTGTGCACCTCTGTTGCCTCTTTGTGCACCTCTCTTGCCTCTTTCTGCACCTCTCTTGTCTCTTTCTGCACCTCTCGACTCTTTCTGCACCTCTCTTGCCTCTTTCTGCACTTCTCTTGCCTCTTTCTGCACCTCTCTAGCCTCTTTCTGCACCTCTCTTCCTTTTTCTGCACTTCTCTTGCCTCTTTCTGCACCTCATTTGCCTCTTTCTGCACCTTTCATCTTCTTCCTGCACCTCTCTTGCCTCTTTCTACACCTCTCTTGCCTCTTTCTGCACCTCTCTTGCCTCTTTCTGCAGCTCACTCTCTTCTTTCCGCACCTCTCTTGCCTCTTTCTGTACCTCTCTTGCCTCTTTCCTCACCTCTCTTGCCTCTTTCTGCACTTCTCTTGCCTCTTTCTGCACCACTCTTGCCTCTTTCTACACCTCTCTTGCCTCTTTCTGCACCTCTCTAGCCTCTTTCTGCACCTCACTCTCTTCTTTCTGTACCTCTCTTGCCTCTTTCTGCATCTCTCTTGCCTCTTTCTGCAACTCCCTTGCCTCTTTCTGCATCTTTCTTCCTCTTTATGCACCTCTTTTGCCTCTTTCTGCACCTTTCTTCCTCTTTCTACACCTCTCTTGCCTTTTTCTGCACCTCTCTTGCCTCTTTCTGCACCTCTCTTGTCTATTTCTGCACCTCTCTTGTCTCTTTATGCACCTCCCTTGCCTCTTTCTGCACCTCTCTTGCCTCTTTCTGCACCTCTCTTGCTTCTTTCTGGGCCTTTCTTCCTTTTTCTGCACCTCTCTTGCCTCTTTCTGCACCTTTCTTCTTCTTTCTGCACCTCTCTTGCCTCTTTCTATACCTCTCTTACCTCTTTCTGCACCTCTCTTGCCTCTTTCTGCACCTCTCTTGCCTCTTTCTGCACCTCTCTTGCCTCTTTCTGTAGCTCACTCTCTTCTTTCTGCACCTCTCTTGCCTCTTTCTGCACCTCTCTTGCCTCTTTCTGCACCTCTTTTGCCTCTTTCTGCATCACTCTTGCCTCTTTCTGTAGCTCACTCTCTTCTTTCTGCATCTCTCTTGCCTATTTCTGCACCTCTCTTGCCTCTTTCTGCACCTCTCTTGCCTCTTTCTGTAGCTCACTCTCTTCTTTCTGCACCTCTCTTGCCTCTTTCTGTACCTCTCCTACCTCTTTCTGCACCTCACTCTCTTCTTTCTGTACCTCTCTTGCCTCTTTCTGCACCTCTCTTGCCTCTTTCACATCTCTCTTTCCACTTTCTGCACCTCTCTTGCCACTTTCTGCACCTCTCTTGCCTCTATCTGCACCTCTCTTGCCTTTCTGCTCCCCTCTTGCCTCTTTCTGCACATCTCTTGCCTCTTTCCTCTCCTCACTCTCTTCTTTCTTCACCTCTGTTTCTTCTTTCTACACCTCTCTTGCTTCTTTCTGCATTTGTCTTGCCTCTTTTTTCACATTTCTTCCTCTTCCTGCACCTCTTGCCTCTTTCAGCACCTCTCTTGCCTCTTTCTGCACCTCTCTTGTCTCTTTCTGCACCTCTCTTGCCTCTTTCTGCACCTCTCGTGCCTCTTTCTGCACCTCTCTTGCCTCTTTCTGCAGCTCGCTCTCTTCTTTCCGCACCTCTCTTGCCTCTTTCTGCACCTTTCTTTCCTCTTTCTGCAGCTCACTCTCTTCTTTCCGCACCTCTCTTGCCTCTTTCTGCACCTCTCTTGCCTCTTTCTGCATCTCTCTTTCCTCTTTCTGTACCTCACTCTCTTCTTTCTGCACCTCTCTTGCCTCTTTCTGCATCTCTCTTACCTCTTTCTGCACCTCCCTTGCCTCTTTCTGCATCTTTCTTCGTCTTTATTCACCTCTTTTGCCTCTTTCTGCACCTTTCTTCCTCTTTCTACACCTCTCTTGCCTTTTTCTGCTCCTCTCTTGCCTCTTTCTGTACCTCTCTTGTCTCTTTCTGCACCTCTCTTGTCTCTTTCTGCAACTCTCTTGCCTCTTTCTGCAACTCTCTTGCCTGTTTCATCACTTCTCCTGCTTCTTTCTGCACCTTTCTTCCTCATTTTGTACCTCTCTTGCTTCTTTCTGCACTTTTCTTGCCTCTTTCTGCACTTTTCTTGCCTCTTTCTGCACTTCTCATGCATCTTTCTGCACTGTGACCAGGCCAACATGGCTGACAGCTTTTTGGTTTAATGTAATATGTAGTCCTTTATTAATGTTGGAAACTGGAGGCATTTGTACATTTAAATAAGGAAGCTACAATGACGTCTTATATTGTGATCAAGATTCGGACTTGAGCCAAAACACGTGGATCACGTCCTTTGCAGATTAAATACGTCCAAACTACAACCCGAGTGCTGATTCCTTCCTTGTAAGAGTGAGAGGACATTGAATATATACATATATATATATATCTCTTGCCTCTTTCTACACCTCTCTTGCCTCTTTCTGCACCTCCCTTGCTTCTTTCTGCACCTCTCTTGCCTCTTTCTGCACCTCTCTTGCTTCTTTCTGTGTCTTTCGTCCTTTTTCTGCACCTCTCTTGCCTCTTTCTGTACCTTTCTTCTTCTTCTTTCTGCACCTCTATTGCCTCTTTCTATACCTCTCTTACCTCTTTCTGCACCTCTCTTGCCTCTTTCTGCACCTCTCTTGCCTCTTTCTGTAGCTCACTCTCTTCTTTCTGCACCTCTCTTGCCTCTTTCTGCACCTCTTTTGCCTCTTTCTGCACCTCTTTTGCCTCTTTCTGCACCACTCTTGCCTCTTTCTTCACCTCTCTTGCCTCTTTCTCCACCTCTCTTTCCTCTTTCTGTAGCTCACTCTCTTCTTTCTGCACCTCTCTTGCCTCTTTCTGCACCTCTCTTGCTTCTTTCTGTTCCTCTTTTGCCTTTTTCTGCACCACTCTTGCCTCTTTCTTCACCTCGCTTGCCTCTTTCTGCACCTCTCTTGCTTCTTTCTGCACCTCTCTTGCCACTTTCTGTACCTCTCTTGCCTCTTTCTGCACCTCTCTTGCCTCTATCTGCACCTCTCTTGCCTTTCTGCTCCCCTCTTGCCTCTTTCTGCACATCTCTTGCCTCTTTCTGCACCTCTCTTGTCTCTTTCTGCACCTCTCTTGCCTCTTTCTGCTTCTCTCTTGCCACTTTCTGCACCTCTCTTGCCTCTTTCTGCACCTCTCTTGCCTCTATCTGTACCTCTCTTGCCTTTCTGCTCCCCTCTTGCCACTTTCTGCACCTCTATTGCCTCTTTCTGCACCTTTCTTGCCTCTATCTGCACCTCTCTAGCCTTTCTGCTCCCCCTTGCTTCTTTCTGCACCTCTCTTGCTTCTTTCTGTGCTTCTTTTGCTTCTTTCTGTGCCTTTCTTTCTCTTTCTGCATTTCTCTTGCCTCTTTTTTCACCTTTCTTCCTCTTCTTGCACCTCTTGCCTCTTTCTGCACCTCTCTTGCCTCTTTCTGCACCTCTCTTGTCTCTTTCTGCACCTCTCTTGCCTCTTTCTGCATCTCACTTGCGTCTTTCTGTGCCTTTCTTCTTTCTGTACCTCACTCTCTTCATTTTACAACTCTCTTGCTTCTTTCTGCACCTCTCTTGCTTCTTTCCTCACTTCTGCTGCTTCTTTCTGCACCTCTCTTACTCTTTTTGCACCTCTCTTGCTTCTTTTTGCACTTTTCTAGCCTCTTTCTGCACTTCTCTTGCTTCTTTCTGAACTTCTCTTGTTTCTTTCTGCGCATTTATTTCTCTTTCTGCACATGTCTAACTATCTAGGTGTAGTTAGAAATTACCATTTAAAAAACCTAAGAAATTCACTGAAAAAAACACTGATTTAAGGGACGTTATAGTTAGAAATTAGCATTTAAAAAACCTTAGAAATTCACTGAAAAAACCACAGGTTTCAGGGACGTTATAGATAGAAATTAGCATTTAAAAAACCTTAGAAATTCACTGAAAATACCACAGGTTTCAGCGACATTATAGTTAGAAATGAGCATTTAAAAACCTCAGATATTAACTGAAAAACCACAGGTTTCAGGGACATTTAGTCTGACAATTCACTCGTACAAAACCAGAGAAATTCAGCCGTTATAGTTAGCTGAGCTAACTATAACTCAAGCCCCTGCAATGCACTGCTGATGACGTCACATATTACATCACTCATGACATGGTTAGTGACATCACTGATGACATCACTGATGACATCTCAAATGACATCACTGATGACATCATCCACTTAATCTCTGAGGCACCTACTCACACACTAATATAACCTTTCCTACACCCACTCTAAAATACAGACTACCATTCTCGAAACCATAGACATACCAATACCAGTTAGTACATACCTACTCACTGATTCATAGGTCTACACACACATCCACTCACTCACCCATACAGTCTCTCATACATGCAGTCACTCATCAATACAGCCACTATTATATGCACTCATACACCCATACAGACACTCACACACCGCCACTCACCCATAGAGTTACTCACACACCTAGTCAGTCACCCAAATAGTCAATCACACTGCTATTTATTCACCTACACAGTTATACACACACCACCTCACTTATTCATACAGATACTAACACATACTTACTCTCTTATACAATCACTGACACAAGCACACACTCATCCATACATCCACCCTCACAATCACTCACTCTCACATACAGTCACTTATATACTCCAACACTCACATATACTGTCATTCACATATGCAGTTACTCACACATATACCACTGAAACATCCATTCACTCACCAACACAGCCATATGCACACTCACTCACCCATACAGCCCCTCGCAGATGCCCTCATGAACCCATACACCCAGTGAATCACCCACTCACACATCCATGCAGGTAGTCACACAACACACAGACACTCAGGCACCCATACAGGTACTCAGACAACCAATCAATAACCCATATAGACACTCATGTACTTATTCACCAACCCATGCAGCCACTTACACACCAACTGACAGACTGATACAGACATTCACACAGATTAGTCACTCACCCATACATTCACTGAGAAACGTAAAATCACTCACTTATACAGTCAGTCACACTGACTAAATCATCATATATATATATCACATTCTTAAACTTTTTAGAAACACTCACAGTCACTGGATGATGTCATCAGTGATGTCATCAGTGACATCATTTGAGATGTCATCAGTGATGTCATCAGTGATGTCACTGACCATGTCATGAGTGATGTAATATGTGACATCATCAGCAGTGCATTGCGGGGCTGTGAGTTATAGTTAGCTCACCTAACTATAACAGCTGAATTTCTCTGGTTTTGTACAAGTGAAATGTTGATTAAATGTCCCTGAAACCTGTGGTTTTTTCAGTGAATATCTGAGGTTTTTAAATGCTAACTTCTAACTATAACGTCCCTGAAACCTGTGTTTTTTCCAGTGAATATATATATATATACACACATATATGCACATATATATATATTCACTGAAAAAACCATAGGTTTCAGGGATGTTATAGTTAGAAATTATCATGCAAGACTGAGTTTGCTGTGTATGTGCTGGAGTGTACGTGTGGCCTGCAATATGTTGGGAGTACCAGGTTGCAGGTCCACAAGCGTATACTCCAGCACGTGACATGAGAGCGATCAGTAACAATGATGCAACATATCCAGTTGCTAGGCACTTTAAAGAAACTCATGATAGTTGCCTAGACCACTTGAGTTACTTCGTGGTGGACATGGTGCCTCCTCTTCGTTGGGGGGTGACCGTGAAGCCTTGTTAAGAAAGCTTGAGACGAGGTATATCCTCGAGCTTGATACGAAGACCCCAAATGGGCTAAACTCAAGTGAGGATTTTTTTACTTGTCTTTAGCTGTCTTTTTTCCCCCTATTGTGTATTTAGCTTAGTGACAGCTATTAGTACTATGTTTTAGATATTGATCTGATCCCCGAATACAGTGATCTTTAGCATACGGGAGACACTAGTACTAGCTTTATAATATTTTACGATTTTTTCTTTTTACTTCACTCCTCTTGTTTGATAATTATGTTTAAACGTGACTATACAGGGCAGATTAGATATAGTGGCCCAGTGGGGGTCTCCTTTGTAGTTGACTCAGGAAACATAAGATGTGATGCCCTATCCCTACAGGCTATTTTAGATTTGGAACGGATTCCCTAAATTGCCACACAATTCTAATAGGGCCCTTCAGCACCAAGTCATCAGGGAGCTGAGGTCCAGGATACTATTTTAGATATTTATGATGCAATAAGTATTTATTATATATTTTAGAGTGGTTCTATAGATTAGTTGTATTTGTAAAATGAATGTAGATTTTAATCAGATTATATGATTTATAATTCTTTTCAAATGCATAATGTCTAGGGGGTATGTACTCATGAGGGATTGCCTTGATAATAAGGGACGGTATGAGCTCTATGGCCCATCATGGGTATAAAACAGCATAAGTTTTTGTACTTCACATACTTGAATGAGCATTGCATATTTTCAGATATTTCAATCATTTTTTATATATTTGTAATTGGTGGGTTTTGGTGTGATTCATTTTACTATTTAATATTTAGACCTGCTAAGGATGGAACTTTCCATGAAATTTCTTGTGATAAGATCTATGCACACCTGTATTAAGCCGCATCATTTTGCACTATTGCTTGTATTTTGCACATTGCTTCAGAGGTAATATGCTGGGCATAGGCCTTTGCTGTCTGGATTTTAGGATTATATTTTTTTATATATGCACTTTGCACTTTATACAGGTAATCCGATCTAGTCGTGCCCTTTGCCCCACTAGGGGGAGGTATTGTTAAATGTTGCGTACTTTGCACATGAGTTCTTATGCACTATTGCAGGTTTTGCACGTCTACCTAAATTGTATATTAATCCCAAGCCACCAGATATAAGATCAATTAGATCTGTAATATGCACATGCAATGCTGGGTCAATATATGTTTTCTATGTCTATTGGCCCTATGGTCACGTGATGCTCATGTTTTGCACTTTAAATTTGGTGGCTTTCCCTGACAGCGTCATGTGATCAAGGCCCTTCTTGGGTCGAAACGCGTCATGGCGGTGCGTGGTGCCGATATGGAACAGAATAAATAACCTTTTTTGCACGAAGCTATTTTGGGTCCGTGTCCGTTTTTCCTGACAATTTGGATGCTGTTGGACGGAGTTCTTTGCATATATATATATATATATATATATATATATTCACTGAAAAAACCATAGGTTTTAGGGACAGTTATAGTTAGTTGGACATTTCACTCGTACAAAACCATAGAAATTCCCCCGTTATAGTTAGTTCAGCTAACTATAACTCGCGCCCCCGCAATGCACTGCTGATGACGTCACATATTACATCACTCATGACATGGTCAGTGACATCACTGATGACATCACTGATGACATCTCAAATGACATCACTGATGACATCATCCAGTGACTGTGTGTTTCTGTAAAGTTTAAATATGTTTAATATATATAGGGAAAGGCGTATTGAAGAATGAGTGGGTGTATAAGTGTCTGAATGGATGATTTAGTACGTGAGTGACTGACTCTACAAGTGAGTGATTAAATGTATCTTACTGAATGCATGGGTTAGTGACTAAACTGTGTGAATGTCTGTATCCGTCTGTCTGTTGGTTTGTAAGCGGCTGCATGGCTTTCTGAATAGCTACATGAGTGTCTACATGGGTTATTGATTGATTGTCTGAGTATCTGTATGGGTGCCTGAGTGTTTGTGTGGGTGGGGTGTGTGTGACTCTGTGCATAGATGTGTGAGTTGGTGATTCACTGGGTGCATGGTTTCAAGAGTGCATCTGTGATGGACTGTATGGGTGGGTGAGTGTGTGTATGGGTGTGTTAGTGATTGAATGTATATCTCAGTGGTACATGTGTGAGTAACTACATATGTGAAAGGCAGTATATATGTGTGTTGGAGTATATAAATGGCTATAAGTGAGAGTGTGTGATTGTGGGAGTGTGTGTATGGATGAGTGTGTACTTGTATTAGTGATTGTATAAGAGCGTAAGAATGTGCTAGTATTTGTATGAGTAAGTGAGCTGGTGTGTGTATAACTGTATAGGTGAGTAAATGGCAGTGTGATTAATTATTTGCATGACTGACTAGGTGTGTGAGTACCTCTATGGATGAGTGGTGGTGTGTGAGTGTCTATGTAGGTGTATGAGTGCATATGATAGTCCTGTACTGAGTGACCGTAAGTATGAGTGACTGTATGGGTGAGTGAGTGGATGTGTGTGTAGACCTAAGAATCAGTGAGTGGGTATGTAGTTTTTGGTGTTGGAGTGTCTATGGTTTTGAGAATAGCAGTCTGTAATTTAGAGTGGGTGTATCAAAAGTTATATTAGGGTGTGAGAAGATGCATGAAATTATCACATGGATGATGTCATCAGTGATGTCATTTGAGATGTCATCAGTGATGTCATCAGTGATGTCACTGACCATGTCATGAGTGATGTAATATGTGACGTCATCAGCAGTGCATTGCGGGGCGCGAGTTATAGTTAGCTGAACTAACTATAACGGGGAATTTCTATGGTTTTGTACGAGTGAAATGTCCAACTAACTATAACTGTCCCTAAAACCTATGGTTTTTTCAGTGAATTTCAAAGGTTTTTTAAATGCTAATTTCTAACTATAACGGGTCTGAAACCTATGGTTTTTTCAGTGAATTTCAAAGGTTTTTTAAATGCTAATTTCTAACTATAACGTGCCTGAAACCTATGATTTTTTAAGTGAATTTCAAAGGTTTTTTAAATGCTAATTTCTAACTATGCCTACAGAGGTAGGACAAGTGAAGAAAGAAGAAAAAATGCACAGAAAGAAGCAAAAGATGTGCAGAAAGAACCAACAGAGGAGCAGAAAGAGGCCTTGTTGCAAAATCATCCTGTGCCCACAACTTTTCAGACGGGTACTGGTGGTAACTGACTCTGACTAACCAGAGCCAGTGCTATGCTAAAAGACACTTAGAATACAGTGAAAACACCTACATACACTAGGGAACACTATGCGTTGGGGTACCCCTGTGATTAGCATGACCTCCTCTGCAAGTCCCTAGTACATAATAGGGCAGGGGGATTAAAACTACCTCTTAAAACGCGCTACAGGGCTGCGTTTGCACAGTGGTGAAGGGAGGGGGGCCTGAGGTGACATGTGTGCAAACGCACTCCGTGGCGCGTTTTAGGTTGCGGGATTAAGTCCCCTTGAATTCTGAGGGTGCCTGGGGCCCAACTAGCCCCCAGGTACCTACAGTTAGGACCACAGAGCTGAGTTGTAGAGAGGCGTTCCGAGGCCACGCACCTTTTTTCACCTCTCTGCAACGCAACTCTGTTGTGCTTACTGAAGGTACCTGGTGGGCTAGTTGGCTCCCAGGGTCCCTCAGGATTCAAAGGGAATAAATTCCCCAACTTAAAACGCACCACAGGGCGTGTTTGCGCACATGTCACCTGAGGCCCCGCCCTCCCTTCACCACTGTGCAAACGCGCCCCGTGGTGCGTTTTAAGTTGGGGGATTAGGTCACCTTGAATCCTGAGGGTCCCTGGGGCCCAACTAGCCCACTAGGTGCTTCCAGTAAGCACCACAGGCCTGCGTTGCAATGCCTGTAACAAATTGTGCAGTTGTGTTTAGGTAGTGAAGAGGGTCGTGCTGGGGGTAGTGTTTTAGGGTTTAGGGTAGTGCAGTGGTGTTTGGGTAGTGTTTAAGGGTTTAGGGTAGTGCAGTGGTGTTTGGGTAGTGTAGGGGGTCGTGCTGGGGGTAGTGATTTAGGGTAGTGCAGGGGTGTTTGGGTAGTGTAGGGGGTACTGCTGGGGGTAGTGTTTTAGGGTTTAGGTGAGTGCAGCGGTGTTTGGGTAGTGTAGGGGTACTGCTGGGGGTAGTGTTTTAGGGTTTAGGGTAGTGCAGTGGTGTTTGTGTAGTGTAGGGGGTAGTGTTTTAGGGTTTAGGGTAGTGCAGTGGTATTGTGTAGTGTAGGAGGTCGTGTTTTAGGGTTTAGGGTAGTGCAGTGGTCTTTGGGTAGTGTAGGGAGTCGTGCGGGGTAGTGTTTTAGGGTTTAGGGTAGTGTAGGGGGTCATGCGGGAGTAGTGTTTTAGGGATTAGGGTAGTGAATTGGTGTTTGGGTAGTGTAGGGTGTCATGCGGGGGGTAGTGTTTTAGGGTTTAGGGCAGTGCAGTGGTGTTCGGGTAGTGTAGGGGGTCGTGCTGGGGGTAGTGTTCTAGGGTTTAGGGCAGTGCAGTGGTGTTTGGGCAGTGTAGGGGGTAATGCTGGGGGTGGTGTTTTAGGGTTTAGGGCAGTGCAGTGGTGTTCGGGCAGTGTAGGGGGTCATGCTGGGGGTGGTGTTTCAGGGTTTAGGGCAGTGCAGTGGTGTTCGGGCAGTGTAGGGGGTGGTGTTTCAGGGTTTAGGGCAGTGCAGTGGTGTTCGGGCTGTGTAGGGGGTCGTGCAGGGGGTGGTGTTTCAGGGTTTAGGGCAGTGGTGTTTGGGCAGTGTAGGGGGTCGTGCTGGGGGTGGTGTTTCAGGGTTTGGGGCAGTGCAGTGATGTTTGAGCAGTAAAGGGGGTCGTGCTGGGGGTGGTGTTTCAGGGTTTAGGGCAGTGCAGTGGTGTTCGGGCAGTGTAGGGGGCAGTGCAGGGGGTGGTGTTTCAGGGTTTAGGGCAGTGCAGTGGTGTTTGGGCAGTGTAGGGGGTGCTGCAGGGGTGGTGTTTCAGGGTTTAGGGCAGTGCAGTGGTGTTCGGGCAGTGTAGGGGGTCAGGCAGGGGTGGTGTTTCAGGGTTTAGGGCAGTGCAGTGGTGTTCGGGCAGTGTAGGGGTCATGCTGGGGCTGGTGTTTCAGGGTTTAGGGCAGTACAGTGGTGTTTGGGCAGTGTAGGGGGTCGTGCTGGGGCTGGTGTTTCAGGGTTTAGGGCAGTGCAGTGGTGTTCGGGCAGTGTAGGGGGTGCTGCAGGGGGTGGTGTTTCAGGGTTTAGGGCAGTGCAGTGGTGTTCGGGCAGTGTAGGGGGTCATGCAGGGGGTGGTGTTTCAGGGTTTAGGGCAGTGCAGTGGTGTTCGGGCAGTGTAGGGGGTCGTGCTGGGGCTGGTGTTTCAGGGTTTAGGGCAGTACAGTGGTGTTCGGGCAGTGTAGGTGGTCGTGCTGGGGCTGGTGTTTCAGGGTTTAGGGCAGTGCAGTGGTGTTCGGGCAGTGTAGGGGTCATGCTGGGGCTGGTGTTTCAGGGTTTAGGGCAGTGCAGTGGTGTTCGGTCAGTGTAGGGGTCTTGCTGGGGCTGGTGTTTCAGAGTCTAGGGCAGTGCAGTGGTGTTCGGGCAGTGTAGGGGGTCTTGCTGGGGCTGGTGTTTCAGGGTTTAGGGCAGTGCAGTGGTGTTCGGGCAGTGTAGGGGGTCGTGCTGGGGGTGGTGTTTCAGGGTAGTGCAGTGGTGTTTGGGCAGTGTAGGGGGTCATGCTGGGGCTAGTGTTTCAGGATTTAGGGCAGAGCAATGGTGTTCAGGCAGTGTAGGGGTTTTGCTGGAGGTGGTGTTTCAGGGTTTAGGGCAGTGCAGTGGTGTTCGTGCAGTGTAGGGGGTGGTGTTTCAGGGTTTAGGGCAGTGGTGTTCAGGCAGTGTAGGGGGTCTTGCTGGGGTTGATGTTTCAGGGTTTAGGGCAGTGCAGTGGTGTTCGGGCAGTGTAGGGGGTCGTGCTGGGGGTGGTGTTTCAGGGTTTAGGGCAGTGCAGTAGTGTTCCGGCAGTGTAGGAGGTTGTGCAGGGGGTGGTGTTTCAGGGTTTAGGGCAGTGCAGTGGTGTTCAGGCAGTGTAGGGTGTCGTGCTGAGGGGTGGTGTTTCAGGGTTTAGGGCAGTGCAGTGGTGTTCGGGCAGTGTAGGGGGTCGTGCAGGGGGTGGTGTTTCAGGGTTTAGGGCAGTGCAGTGGTGTTTGGGCAGTGTAGGGGGTCGTGCAGGGGGTGGTGTTTCAGGGTTTAGGGCAATGCAGTGGTGTTCGGCCAGTGTAGGTGGTCTTGCTGGGGGTGGTGTTTCAGGCTTTAGTGCAGTGGTGTTCGGGCAGTGTAGGGGGTCTTGCTGGGGGTGGTGTTTCAGGGTTTAGGGCAGTGCAGTGGTGTTCGGGTAGTGTAGGGGGTCTTGCTGGGGCTGGTGTTTCAGGGTTTAGGGCAGTGCAGTGGTGTTCGGGCAGTGTAGGGGGTCGTGCTGGGGCTGGTGTTTGAGGGTTTAGGGTAGTGCAGTGGTGTTCGGGCAGTGTAGGGGGTCGTGCTGGGGCTGGTGTTTCAGGGTTTAGGGCAGTGCATTGGTGTTCGGGCAGTGTAGGGGGTCGTGCTGGGGCTGGTGTTTCAGGGTTTAGGGCAGTGCAGTGGTGTTCGGGCAGTGTAGGTGGTCGTGCTGGGGCTGGTGTTTCAGGGTTTAGGGCAGTGCAGTGGTGTTCGGGCAGTGTAGGGGGTCATGCTGGGGCTGGTGTTTCAGGGTTTAGGGCAGTGCAGTGGTGTTCGGGCAGTGTAGGGGGTCTTGCTGGGGCTGGTGTTTCAGAGTCTAGGGCAGTGCAGTGGTGTTCGGGCAGTGTAGGGGGTATTGCTGGGGCTGGTGTTTCAGGGTTTAGGGCAGTGCAGTGGTGTTCGGGCAGTGTAGGGGGTCGTGCTGGGGGTGGTGTTTCAGGGTTTAGGGCAGTGCAGTGGTGTTTGGGCAGTGTAGGGGGTCATGCTGGGGCTAGTGTTTCAGGATTTAGGGCAGAGCAATGGTGTTCAGGCAGTGTAGGGGGTTTTGCTGGAGGTGGTGTTTCAGGGTTTAGGGCAGTGCAGTGGTGTTCGTGCAGTGTAGGGGGTGGTGTTTCAGGGTTTAGGGCAGTGGTGTTCAGGCAGTGTAGGGGGTCTTGCTGGGGTTGATGTTTCAGGGTTTAGGGCAGTGCAGTGGTGTTCGGGCAGTGTAGGGGGTCGTGCTGGGGGTGGTGTTTCAGGGTTTAGGGCAGTGCAGTGGTGTTCCGGCAGTGTAGGAGGTTGTGCAGGGGGTGGTGTTTCAGGGTTTAGGGCAGTGCAGTGGTGTTCGGGCAGTGTAGGGTGTCGTGCTGAGGGTGGTGTTTCAGGGTTTAGGGCAGAGCAGTGGTGTTCGGGCAGTGTAGGGGGTCGTGCAGGGGGTGGTGTTTCAGGGTTTAGGGCAGTGCAGTGGTGTTTGGGCAGTGTAGGGGGTCGTGCAGGGGGTGGTGTTTCAGGGTTTAGGGCAATGCAGTGGTGTTCGGCCAGTGTAGGTGGTCTTGCTGGGGGTGGTGTTTCAGGCTTTAGTGCAGTGGTGTTCGGGCAGTGTAGGGGGTCTTGCTGGGGGTGGTGTTTCAGGGTTTAGGGCAGTGCAGTGGTGTTCGGGTAGTGTAGGGGGTCTTGCTGGGGCTGGTGTTTCAGGGTTTAGGGCAGTGCAGTGGTGTTCGGGCAGTGTAGGGGGTTGTGCTGGGGCTGGTGTTTGAGGGTTTAGGGTAGTGCAGTGGTGTTCGGGCAGTGTAGGGGGTCGTGCTGGGGCTGGTGTTTCAGGGTTTAGGGCAGTGCAGTGGTGTTCGGGCAGTGTAGGGGTTGTGCTGGGGCTGGTGTTTCAGGGTTTAGGGCAGTGCAGTGGTGTTCGGGCAGTGTAGGTGGTCGTGCTGGGGCTGGTGTTTCAGGGTTTAGGGCAGTGCAGTGGTGTTCGGGCAGTGTAGGGGTCATGCTGGGGCTGGTGTTTCAGGGTTTAGGGCAGTGCAGTGGTGTTCGGGCAGTGTAGGGGGTCGTGCTGGGGGTGGTGTTTCAGGGTTTAGGGCAGTGCAGTGGTGTTCGTGCAGTGTAGGGGGTGGTGTTTCAGGGTTTAGGGCAGTGGTGTTCAGGCAGTGTAGGGGGTCTTGCTGGGGTTGATGTTTCAGGGTTTAGGGCAGTGCAGTGGTGTTCGGGCAGTGTAGGGGGTCGTGCTGGGGGTGGTGTTTCAGGGTTTAGGGCAGTGCAGTGGTGTTCCGGCAGTGTAGGAGGTCGTGCAGGGGGGTGGTATTTCAGGGTTTAGGGCAGTGCAGTGGTGTTCGGGCAGTGTAGGGTGTCGTGCTGAGGGGTGGTGTTTCAGGGTTTAGGGCAGTGCAGTGGTGTTCGGGCAGTGTAGGGGGTCGTGCAGGGGGTGGTGTTTCAGGGTTTAGGGCAGTGCAGTGGTGTTTGGGCAGTGTAGGGGTCGTGCAGGGGTGGTGTTTCAGGGTTTAGGGCAATGCAGTGGTGTTCGGCCAGTGTAGGTGGTCTTGCTGGGGGTGGTGTTTCAGGCTTTAGTGCAGTGGTGTTCGGGCAGTGTAGGGGGTCTTGCTGGGGGTGGTGTTTCAGGGTTTAGGGCAGTGCAGTGGTGTTCGGGTAGTGTAGGGGGTCTTGCTGGGGCTGGTGTTTCAGGGTTTAGGGCAGTGCAGTGGTGTTCGGGCAGTGTAGGGGGTCATGCTGGGGCTGGTGTTTGAGGGTTTAGGGTAGTGCAGTGGTGTTCGGGCAGTGTAGGGGGTCATGCTGGGGCTGGTGTTTCAGGGTTTAGGGCAGTGCAGTGGTTTTCGGGCAGTGTAGGCGGTCGTGCTGGGGCTGGTGATTCAGGGTTTAGGGCAGTGCAGTGGTGTTCGGGCAGTGTACGGGGTTGTGCTGAGGCTGGTGTTTCAGGGTTTAGTGCAGTGGTGTTCGGGCAGTGTAGGGGGTCGTGCTGGGGGTGGTGTTTCAGGGTTTAGGGCAGTGCAGTGGTGTTTGGGCAGTGTAGGGGGTCATGCTGGGGCTGGTGTTTCATGGTTTAGGGCAGTGCAGTGGTGTTCGGGCAGTGTAGGGGGTCGTGCTGGGGGTGGTGTTTCAGGGTTTAGGGCAGTGCAGTGGTGTTCGGGCAGTGTAGGGGGTCGTGCTGGGGGTGGTGTTTCAGGGTTTAGGGCAGTGCAGTGGTGTACGGGCAGTGTAGGGGGTCTTGCTGGGGGGGTGTTTCAGGGTTTAGGGCAGTGGTGTTCGGGCAGTGTAGGGGTCTTGCTGGGGGTAGTGTTTCGGGGTTTAGGGCAGTGCAGTGGTGTTCGGGCAGTGTAGGGGGTCGTGCTGGGGGTGGTGTTTCAGGGTTTAGGGCAGTGCAGTAGTGTTCGGGCAGTGTAGGGGATCGTGCAGGGGGTGGTGTTTCAGGGTTTAGGGCAGTGCAGTGGTGTTCGGGCAGTGTAGGGGGTCGTGCTGGGGGTGGTGTTTCAGGGTTTAGGGCAGTGCAGTGGTGTTCGGGCAGTGTAGGGGGTCGTGCAGGAGGTGGTGTTTCAGGGTTTAGGGCAGTGCAGTGGTGTTTGGGCAGTGTAGGGGGTCGTGCAGGGGGTGGTGTTTCAGGGTTTAGGGCAATGCAGTGGTGTTCGGCCAGTGTAGGTGGTCTTGCTGGGGGTGGTGTTTCAGGCTTTAGTGCAGTGGTGTTCGGGCAGTGTAGGGGGTCTTGCTGGGGGTGGTGTTTCAGGGTTTAGGGCAGTGCAGTGGTGTTCGGGTAGTGTAGGGGGTCTTGCTGGGGCTGGTGTTTCAGGGTTTAGGGCAGTGCAGTGGAGTTCGGGCAGTGTAGGGGGTCATGCTGGGGCTGGTGTTTGAGGGTTTAGGGTAGTGCAGTGGTATTCGGGCAGTGTAGGGGGTCATGCTGGGGCTGGTGTTTCAGGGTTTAGGGCAGTGCAGTGGTTTTCGGGCAGTGTAGGCGGTCGTGCTGGGGCTGGTGTTTCTGGGTTTAGGGCAGTGCAGTGGTGTTCGGGCAGTGTCGGGGGTCGTGCTGGGGGTGGTGTTTCAGGGTTTAGGGCAGTGCAGTGGTGTTTGGGCAGTGTAGGGGGTCATGCTGGGGCTAGTGTTTCAGGATTTAGGGCAGAGCAATGGTGTTCAGGCAGTGTAGGGGGTTTTGCTGGAGGTGGTGTTTCAGGGTTTAGGGCAGTGCAGTGGTGTTCGTGCAGTGTAGGGGCTGGTGTTTCAGGGTTTAGGGCAGTGGTGTTCAGGCAGTGTAGGGGGTCTTGCTGGGGTTGATGTTTCAGGGTTTAGGGCAGTGCAGTGGTGTTCGGGCAGTGTAGGGGGTCGTGCTTGGGGGTGGTGTTTCAGGGTTTAGGGCAGTGCAGTGGTGTTCCGGCAGTGTAGAAGGTTGTGCAGGGGGTGGTGTTTCAGGGTTTAGGAGCAGTGCAGTGGTGTTCGGGCAGTGTAGGGTGTCGTGCTGAGGGGTGGTGTTTCAGGGTTTAGGGCAGTGCAGTGGTGTTCGGGCAGTGTAGGGGGTCGTGCAGGGGGTGGTGTTTCAGGGTTTAGGGCAGTGCAGTGGTGTTTGGGCAGTGTAGGGGGTCGTGCAGGGGGTGGTGTTTCAGGGTTTAGGGCAATGCAGTGGTGTTCGGCCAGTGTAGGTGGTCTTGCTGGGGGTGGTGTTTCAGGCTTTAGTGCAGTGGTGTTCGGGCAGTGTAGGGGGTCTTGCTGGGGGTGGTGTTTCAGGGTTTAGGGCAGTGCAGTGGTGTTCGGGTAGTGTAGGGGGTCTTGCTGGGGATGGTGTTTCAGGGTTTAGGGCAGTGCAGTGGTGTTCGGGCAGTGTAGGGGGTCGTGCTGGGGCTGGTGTTTGAGGGTTTAGGGTAGTGCAGTGGTGTTCGGGCAGTGTAGGGGGTCGTGCTGGGGCTGGTGTTTCAGGGTTTAGGGCAGTGCAGTGGTGTTCGGGCAGTGTAGGGGGTTGTGCTGGGGCTGGTGTTTCAGGGTTTAGGGCAGTGCAGTGGTGTTCGGGCAGTGTAGGTGGTCGTGCTGGGGCTGGTGTTTCAGGGTTTAGGGCAGTGCAGTGGTGTTCGGGCAGTGTAGGGGGTCATGCTGGGGCTGGTGTTTCAGGGTTTAGGGCAGTGCAGTGGTGTTCGGGCAGTGTAGGGGGTCTTGCTGGGGCTGGTGTTTCAGAGTCTAGGGCAGTGCAGTGGTGTTCGGGCAGTGTAGGGGTCTTGCTGGGGCTGGTGTTTCAGGGTTTAGGGCAGTGCAGTGGTGTTCGGGCAGTGTAGGGGGTCATGCTGGGGGTGGTGTTTCAGGGTTTAGGGCAGTGCAGTGGTGTTTGGGCAGTGTAGGGGGTCATGCTGGGGCTAGTGTTTCAGGATTTAGGGCAGAGCAATGGTGTTCAGGCAGTGTAGGGGGTTTTGCTGGAGGTGGTGTTTCAGGGTTTAGGGCAGTGCAGTGGTGTTCGTGCAGTGTAGGGGGTGGTGTTTCAGGGTTTAGGAGCAGTGGTGTTCAGGCAGTGTAGGGGGTCTTGCTGGGGGTTGATGTTTCAGGGTTTAGAGCAGTGCAGTGGTGTTCAGGCAGTGTAGGGGGTCGTGCTGGGGGTGGTGTTTCAGGGTTTAGGGCAGTGCAGTGGTGTTCCGGCAGTGTAGGAGGGTCGTGCAGGTGGTGGTGTTTCAGGGTTTAGGGCAGTGCAGTGGTGTTCGGGCAGTGTAGGGTGTCGTGCTGAGGGGTGGTGTTTCAGGGTTTAGGGCAGTGCAGTGGTGTTCGGGCAGTGTAGGGGTCGTGCAGGGGGTGGTGTTTCAGGGTTTAGGGCAGTGCAGTGGTGTTTGGGCAGTGTAGGGGGTCGTGCAGGGGTGGTGTTTCAGGGTTTAGGGCAATGCAGTGGTGTTCGGCCAGTGTAGGTGGTCTTGCTGGTGGTGGTGTTTCAGGCTTTAGTGCAGTGGTGTTCGGGCAGTGTAGGGGGTCTTGCTGGGGGTGGTGTTTCAGGGTTTAGGGCAGTGCAGTGGTGTTCGGGTAGTGTAGGGGGTCTTGCTGGGGCTGGTGTTTCAGGGTTTAGGGCAGTGCAGTGGTGTTCGGGCAGTGTAGGGGGTCGTGCTGGGGCTGGTGTTTGAGGGTTTAGGGTAGTGCAGTGGTGTTCGGGCAGTGTAGGGGGTCGTGCTGGGGCTGGTGTTTCAGGGTTTAGGGCAGTGCAGTGGTTTTCGGGCAGTGTAGGCGGTCATGCTGGGGCTGGTGTTTCAGGGTTTAGGGCAGTGCAGTGGTGTTCGGGCAGTGTACGGGGTTGTGCTGGGGCTGGTGTTTCAGGGTTTAGTGCAGTGGTGTTCGGGCAGTGTAGGGGGTCATGCTGGGGCTGGTGTTTCATGGTTTAGGGCAGTGCAGTGGTGTTCGTGCAGTGTAGGGGGTCGTGCTGGGGGTGGTGTTTCAGGGTTTAGGGCAGTGCAGTAGTGTTCGGGCAGTGTAGGGGATCGTGCTGGGGCTGGTGTTTCAGGGTTTAGGACAGTGCAGTGGTGTTCGGGCAGTGTAGGGGGTCGTGCTGGGGGTGGTGTTTCAGGGTTTAGGGCAGTGCAGTGGTGTTTGGGCAGTGTAGGGGGTCATGCTGGGGCTAGTGTTTCAGGATTTAGGGCAGAGCAATGGTGTTCAGAGCAGTGTAGGGGGTTTTGCTGGAGGTGGTGTTTCAGGGTTTAGGGCAGTGCAGTGGTGTTCGTGCAGTGTAGGGGGTGGTGTTTCAGGGTTTAGGGCAGTGGTGTTCAGGCAGTGTAGGGGTTTTGCTGGGGTTGATGTTTCAGGGTTTAGGGCAGTGCAGTGGTGTTCAGGCAGTGTAGGGGGTCGTGCTGGGGGTGGTGTTTCAGGGTTTAGGGCAGTGCAGTGGTGTTCCGGCAGTGTAGGAGGTCGTGCAGGTGGTGGTGTTTCAGGGTTTAGGGCAGTGCAGTGGTGTTCGGGCAGTGTAGGGTGTCGTGCTGAGGGGTGGTGTTTCAGGGTTTAGGGCAGTGCAGTGGTGTTCGGGCAGTGTAGGGGGTCGTGCAGGGGGTGGTGTTTCAGGGTTTAGGGCAGTGCAGTGGTGTTTGGGCAGTGTAGGGGGTCGTGCAGGGGGTGGTGTTTCAGGGTTTAGGGCAATGCAGTGGTGTTCGGCCAGTGTAGGTGGTCTTGCTGGTGGTGGTGTTTCAGGCTTTAGTGCAGTGGTGTTCGGGCAGTGTAGGGGGTCTTGCTGGGGGTGGTGTTTCAGGGTTTAGGGCAGTGCAGTGGTGTTCGGGTAGTGTAGGGGGTCTTGCTGGGGCTGGTGTTTCAGGGTTTAGGGCAGTGCAGTGGTGTTCGGGCAGTGTAGGGGGTCGTGCTGGGGCTGGTGTTTGAGGGTTTAGGGTAGTGCAGTGGTGTTCGGGCAGTGTAGGGGGTCATGCTGGGGCTGGTGTTTCAGGGTTTAGGGCAGTGCAGTGGTTTCGGGCAGTGTAGGTGGTCGTGCTGGGGCTGGTGTTTCAGGGTTTAGGGCAGTGCAGTGGTGTTCGGGCAGTGTACGGGGTTGTGCTGGGGCTGGTGTTTCAGGGTTTAGTGCAGTGGTGTTCGGGCAGTGTAGGGGGTCATGCTGGGGGTGGTGTTTCAGGGTTTAGGGCAGTGCAGTGGTGTTCGGGCAGTGTAGGGGGTCGTGCTGGGGCTGGTGTTTCATGGTTTAGGGCAGTGCAGTGGTGTTCGGGCAGTGTAGGGGTCGTGCTGGGGGTGGTGTTTCAGGGTTTAGGGCAGTGCAGTGGTGTTCGTGCAGTGTAGGGGGTGGTGTTTCAGGGTTTAGGGCAGTGGTGTTCAGGCAGTGTAGGGGGTCTTGCTGGGGTTGATGTTTCAGGGTTTAGGGCAGTGCAGTGGTGTTCGGGCAGTGTAGGGGGTCGTGCTGGGGGTGGTGTTTCAGGGTTTAGGGCAGTGCAGTGGTGTTCCGGCAGTGTAGGAGGTCGTGCAGGGGGTGGTGTTTTAGGGTTTAGGGCAGTGCAGTGGTGTTCGGGCAGTGTAGGGTGTCGTGCTGAGGGGTGGTGTTTCAGGGTTTAGGGCAGTGCAGTGGTGTTCGGGCAGTGTAGGGGGGTCTTGCTGGGGGTGGTGTTTCAGGCTTTAGTGCAGTGGTGTTCGGGCAGTGTAGGGGGTCTTGCTGGGGGTGGTGTTTCAGGGTTTAGGGCAGTGCAGTGGTGTTCGGGTAGTGTAGGGGGTCTTGCTGGGGCTGGTGTTTCAGGGTTTAGGGCAGTGCAGTGGTGTTCGGGCAGTGTAGGGGGTCATGCTGGGGCTGGTGTTTGAGGGTTTAGGGTAGTGCAGTGGTGTTCGGGCAGTGTAGGGGGTCATGCTGGGGCTGGTGTTTCAGGGTTTAGGGCAGTGCAGTGGTTTTCGGGCAGTGTAGGCGGTCGTGCTGGGGCTGGTGATTCAGGGTTTAGGGCAGTGCAGTGGTGTTCGGGCAGTGTACGGGGTTGTGCTGGGGCTGGTGTTTCAGGGTTTAGTGCAGTGGTGTTCGGGCAGTGTAGGTGGTCGTGCTGGGGGTGGTGTTTCAGGGTTTAGGGCAGTGCAGTGGTGTTCGGGCAGTGTAGGGGGTCGTGCTGGGGCTGGTGTTTCATGGTTTAGGGCAGTGCAGTGGTGTTCGGGCAGTGTAGGGGTCGTGCTGGGGGTGGTGTTTCAGGGTTTAGGGCAGTGCAGTGGTGTTCGGGCAGTGTAGGGGGTCATGCTGGGGTGGTGTTTCAGGGTTTAGGGCAGTGCAGTGGTGTACGGGCAGTGTAGGGGGTCTTGCTGGGGGTGGTGTTTCAGGGTTTAGGGCAGTGGTGTTCGGGCAGTGTAGGGGGTCTTGCTGGGGGTAGTGTTTCGGGAGTTTAGGGCAGTGCAGTGGTGTTCGTGCAGTGTAGGGGGTCGTGCTGGGGGTGGTGTTTCAGGGTTTAGGGTAGTGCAGTAGTGTTCGGGCAGTGTGGGGATCGTGCAGGGGTGGTGTTTCAGGGTTTAGGGCAGTACAGTGGTGTTCGGGCAGTGTAGGGGGTCGTGCTGGGGTGGTGTTTCAGGGTTTAGGGCAGTGCAGTGGTGTTCGGGCAGTGTAGGGGGTCGTGCAGGGGGTGGTGTTTCAGGGTTTAGGGCAGTGCAGTGGTGTTCGGGCAGTGTAGGGGTCGTGCTGGGGCTAGTGTTTCAGGGTCTAGGGCAGTGCAGTTGTGTTCGGGCAGTGTGGGGGTCTTGCTGGGGTGGTGTTTCAGGGTTTAGGGCAGTGGTGTTCGGGCAGTGTAGGGGGTCTTGCTGGGGTGGTGTTTCAGGGTTTAGGGCAGTGCAGTGGTGTTCGGGCAGTGTAGGGGGTCTTGCTGGGGGTGGTGTTTCAGGGTTTAGGGCAGTGCAGTGGTGTTCAGTGCAGTGTAGGGGGTCTTGCTGGGGATGGTGTTTCAGGGTTTAGGGCAGTGCAGTAGTGTTCGGGCAGTGTAGGGGGTCGTGCAGGGGGGTGGTGTTTCAGGGTTTAGGGCAGTGCAGTGGTGTTCGGGCAGTGTAGGGGGTCGTGCTGGGGGTGGTGTTTCAGGGTTTAGGGCAGTGCAGTGGTGTTCGGGCAGTGTAGGGGGGTCGTGCTGGGGGTGGTGTTTCAGGGTTTAGGGCAGTGGTGTTCGGGCAGTGTAGGGGTCTTGCTGGGGGTGATTCAGGGTTTAGGCAGTGCAGTGGTGTTCGGGCAGTGTAGGAGGTCTTGCTGGGGGTAGTGTTTCAGGGTTTAGGGCAGTGCAGTGGTGTTCGTCAGTGTAGGGGTCATGCTGGGGGTGGTGTTTCAGGGTTTAGGGTAGTGCAGTGGTGTTCGGGCAGTGTAGGGGGTCGTGCTGGGGGTGGTGTTTCAGGGTTTAGGGCAGTGCAGTGGTGTTCGGGCAGTGTAGGGGGTCGTGCTAGGGTATGTGTTTCAGGGTTTAGTGCAGTGGTGTTCAGGCAGTGTAGGGGGTCATGCAGGGGCTGGTGTTTCAGGGTTTAGGGCAGTGCAGTAGTGTTCGGGCAGTGTAGGGGGTCGTGTTGGGGGTAGTGTTTTAGGGTTTGGGTATTGCAGTGGTGTTTGTGTAGTGTAGGGGGTCGTGCTGGGGGTAGTGTTTTAGGGTTTAGGGTAGTGCAGTGGTGTTTGTGTAGTGTAGGGGGTCATGTTTTAGGGTAGTGCAGTGGTGTTTGGGTAGTGTAGGGGGTCGTGCTGGGGGTAGTGTTTTAGGATTTAGGTTAGTGCAGTGGTGTTTGGGTAGTGTAGGGGGTCGTGCTGGGGGTAGTGTTTTAGGGTTTAAAGGTAGTGCAGTGGTGTTTGTGTAGTGTAGGGGTCGTGCTGGGGTAGTGTTTTAGGTTTTAGGGTAGTGCAGTGGTGCTTGTGTAGTGTAGGGGGTCGTGCTGGGGGTAGTGTTTTAGGGTTTAGGGTAGTGCAGTGGTGTTTGTGTAGTGTAGGGGGTCATGTTTTAGGGTAGTGCAGTGGTGATGGGTAGTGTAGGGGGTCGTGCTGGGGGTAGAGTTTTAGGATTTAGGTTAGTGCAGTGGTGTTGGGGTAGTGTTTTTAGGGTTTAGGGTAGTGCAGTGGTGTTTGTGTAGTGTAGGGGGTCATGCTGGGGGGTAGTGTTTTAGGGTTTAGGATAGTGCAGTGGTGCTTGTGTAGTGTAGGGAGCAATGTAACTGAACGAAGTGGCAC